>OY019130.1:66844686-68098979 GCA_955652365.1 Eristalinus aeneus | reverse complement strand
AAAGGCCGCATATGACAGTGTGCATAGAGACGAGCTATACAGTGCCATGTCTAGTTTTGCCATTCCCACTTAACTTCTCAGATTTTGTAGGATGACAATGGAGAAGAAAATTTAACAACGAATATTATGGGCTGCACAGTGGCATGCGCCTGGCCAAGCGTCTTCGGATACAACGCTTAAGACGTCTAGACCATGTAGAGCGTATAGACACTAATGCTCCGATCCGAAAAGTGTTTGAATCCGTGCCATTGGGACAACGCAACAGAGGACGACCTAGACTAAGGTGGTGCACACAAGTGGAGAAGGACCTCAACCAACTTGAAGTGCGCAACTGGAGACAACTGGCGAAAGACCGCGCAGGCTCGAGAGGCATGTTGGTTGAGGCTCAGGTCCATTTCGGACTGTAGCGCCATAAGAAGAAGAAGAAGATGGACAAGAGAGCCGTGGAGAAGTGTCTACTGGGCGACACTCACACGTTGAAGGTCCCTGGTTCAACTCCCGGAGTAAGCATGTTGCATTTTTCACGGCACCACCTCCTTCTACCTGCTAACAAAACTCAGAGAGTAGTAACTGTCTAAGGAAAAGCTTCTCAAAGTCTGCCGTTCTGTGTCGAAAAATAAACTGAACTAAGTCTGTCCAAAAATTGGCTAGAGATTTTTTGCGTGTTTGGCAAATAAAAAATTGGCTCCTTTATGCTCTACCATTGAGACGATATGATTTTGGTTTCCATGTTCTTTCTGCGGATGGAAGAGCTCACAACACGACTAGTTGATGAGAAAGCTAGAAAGCGCGACAGGCCACAATTGATTTTGTGGCAAGCACGGTATGGATAAGCACAACTTATTATTATTCAAATGCATGTTGCCAGAAACCTTACAGAAACCTATGGTCCACGAGAATGTAATGCTTTTAGTAAGGTTAGATAAATTTCGCCCATATGCTTTTCTGAGGTTTTGACCGTGAAGAAACTTTGATGCAAAGAGCTGACTCAGAGAAAATATTACAGACCTAACTGTGTAATATTAGGTGTGCCCCGGAACCGAAACAAACAACACAAAGCAGTACAAAACAATACAAACCAACACAGTATTCGTTCCCGTATACCGAAAAATGGATTTTACGTCAAATGAGCGTTCTTTAAAGTAAAATATTTCCACACCCTGCCCATTTTAACACAAGACATTTTTTGTAGATAGACTGTTGGTTTACTGTCAAATTAATTGGTCTGCGCACAGAAATAAGTGAGCATTGACCCATTATCTCTGTGTGTGTGTCTCAAATTTTGTTGTTGATTTTGATTTATTTATCGAACAAGTGAATTTCACATTTCTAAACGACATACTTTACACATTTTTTTAAAAGGCGTCCCGTACTTTGCCTCTTTCTGAGAGAGATTAACCCCACTCCTTAACAAATGACAGACTTCAGAATTTGGTACAAAAAATATTGGGACACACCTATTTTCTGTGCTCATGAAATGTTTATCTTTTGCGACGAAGAGTTGATATTCTTGAATTCAGTCGTGTGAGACTTCGCAGCACAATGCCTTTCGTTGTTGTTCACAAGTTAGTTTAGTTTATACTGCATTTTTATTTACTTAATTCAGTTTCTTACATGCTAGACAAAAATACTTAAAACTAGCTTACCAAAGTAATCTACTGATCTTAATTCTAACTTACTGACTCTTCATGAGTACTCTAAGCTAATCTATGAAGCCTTTCGGCTTCATATTTTATTTTATTATTTTAATAAGTACTTAAACCTACATTCATATATTTAATGAATTTATCCAAGAAAATTGTAAAAAACTCGGATTTACATTTTTTATTCTTAACCTAACTTATTAAACTATTAACCTAACTACATACTTAAAAAATAAAAAACTATACACCTAAACTTATGACTATATATAATTATATAGACATTAACTTAACTCTGTTCAACTACTATAAAGTATCTTAACTATGTCCGTATAGCTTTACGGACGCGTGCATCAGGGCGTATGTGTTATCTATATGCTTAACATATATATCCAATACGCCGTGGTGCACCTTTTTTTATTTTTTTTTTTCATTTTTATGTTTTTTGTTTTTTTTTTGCTTTTTGTTGTTTTTTTGTTTTTTTGTTTTTTTTTGTTTTTTTTTTTATTTTTTTTTACTTTTTTTGTCTATAAAATGCCTTAAAACTACCTTAACCTACGTGAGTTGGCTTTACTAGCCCAACTACCCCGTCATATGCTTTAAGAAGTTAGCGGCACCGAAGGCTGGTTGTGTTGCAGCCACCAATAAAAAAGCCGTTCCTTTGCAGATACTGCTCTGTCGCGGGCCGCAATCGCTCTACTGAACCGTAGGAGTTCCTCGTGGCTGCGAGCGACGTCCGGCTCGTATTGAAGTCGCCTTTCCACTGTTCGGCGTACGACATGGAAGATGATAGGGCAGCCTTCCCTATCTTGAATCAGGCCTTTAGTGTCCAAGTAGAGGAAAGCTTCAGGTGGAATGAAGCCATTAAGACGCACCCGTTCATGGTACATGTCATTAGGGTAGTAAGCCCCAAAGATCGAGCTGTTAGTTGAAGTCATACCTCGTGCAGTGTGACTCCGAATCAACTTAATAATGAAATTATCTATCCTTATAAGGTTTGCTCGTTGTACAGAACCTCATTGGGGTAGAATTTCTTGTACTGAGATTCTGGTGTTCGATATAAATGAAGACAGGCTCGAAGGCACCGCCTCTCAAACACCCTCATCTTTTCCAACTGGGAAAGACTCACGTTAAACCACACAGGACAACCATATACCATGATTGACCGGTTGAGGGCCATGTAGTAGATTACCTTCACTCTGGTGTCAAGTTGACTGCTGTAAAACAGTCCTTTTTCCAAAGCGAAGGCATTCCTGGCCCTGGTAAAAGCTGTGTCTACATGGATGCCACCATATGGAAACTGGTCCAACCAGATTCCTAGATATCTTACTACACTTTTTACTGTCAATGGTCGTCCCATTTTTTTTTTTAATACATTTTTATTTCAAATTCATTGCAGACTTGGACAAAAAATGCTTAAAACTAGTTGGACGTTTTTTGTTTTCTTTTTCCTACAAACTAACTTACTGGCCCTCGACGGGCACTCTAAGCTACACTTATTATTAATCTATTGTCTTTCGACCTAACCGTACATTTCATATATTTATGGGGTTCACTATCATTATGTTTACTACTTATTGTTAAGAAAAATTTTAAAGAAAAAACTTAATAACTGAACCTTTTTTTTGAGTTAAGACTTATGAGCTAACTTACATACTACCTTAAAATAACTTAAAACTACCTTAACTAAACATACATGCGTGTATAATACTATACGCCCATATATACATGCGTGCACCTAACCTATGGTCGTCCCAGTGGGTTAACTATGTCGAACTTGAGCCAGTTCATTTTCGTGTCCTTTAAGGCTCTGGACAGTGGGATTCTGAAAAGGATAGTTTCACACTTCTGGTAGTTGATTTTCAACTTCCAGTGGTCGCAAAATCGTTGAATTGTATCGAAGTCACTTTGCAGCAAACCGTTAATTTTTTCCACCTTCGGACCCGATCTGTACGCGATTATGTTAGACATAGAACCCATAAGATTGCTGGTGAATATAGTGAACAAGATCGGCGAACCCACCGCCCCTTGTTGCAAGCCACTTTTTGTATGGAAGACAGTAGCTGAAATTTCGTTGCCATTTTTCACAACAAACTTTCTGCCTGTCACCATGTCATAGATCATATATAGCAATTTTTTACTAATGCCGAGCCTGACTAACTTTAGGAAGAGACCTTCTAGCCATACGATGTCGAACGCCTTTTCCATGTCGACCAGGCAGGCGCCTGTGTACTGTTTTATTTTTATTCCACTGAATGTCGGAAAGCAATTTAGACGCGGCATGAATGGTGTCGTCCCCCGCCCTGAAGCCAAATTGGTTTTCCGGTATTAATTGTTTTTCCTCAACTCATCCTTTCAGAGCTCTAATGACTATCTTCTCGAATACCTTGCTTATGCAAGGAAGAAGACTTATAGAACGGAGATTCGTCGGAATGGAGGTATCTTTGTCCGGTTTTGGAATGGGCTGTACCACAGCTGTTTTCCAATGCGCCGGGTAATGTGCATTACTCAGGGCATTGTTGAATAGAGCTGTATACATGTCCACCGCCTCAGAGGGTAGATGGCGCAGAAAAATTTTTGGGAATCCCCTCGATTCCCACTGACTTCTTCTTTTTCAGTGAGTTGAGGATACCTTGGAGTTCATCTTTTGAAATAGGGATGGAGTTGTTCCCAACCATTGGCGACGTCATTATTTGCTGGAAGATCGTCACTGAAACTAGTGAAACCAGGATTCTCGAATCGCGAATGACTTATTTCGTTCTGAAGATAGACGTGGTTTAGCAAGACTCTGTTTTCCAGGTTGTGATTCGGACTACGAGTCTCGTTGACCGTATACACTCTCTGGAAAACAGCACCCATTGCTCTCCTAAAGATCCTCAACTACGAAATAGACGTTGTCAAGCACAACAACAACACAAGATCGATGCCAACTGAATTAAGTAGGTTCGCGTTGTCTGTTAAGTCAAACGCTCTGAATGTCGTTTTGGTCTTTTCTCCGAAAAATTTTATTTACTTGCGGGAAGATGCTCGGGTTGTTGTATCTTACAGCCCGAATCTTATTGCCCCAATACAAGCTTACAGCAAGTCTGTAATTATGTTGGATTAACTAATGGAGTACTTTGATCTGTGACTTCAGATGAATCTCCGGATTCAGCGGATCTGTAAATCTCCTGTCCAAAACTTTAAGTCTTTGTTTTTGTACCAGAGATTGCGCGTCTGGTTTAGCTTAGTTTCGCTAGCCATCAGCACATCAGGATTGTGGGCTTCTTTGCTCTCTGTGACGAATTCTCATTGCCGCTGGCTGGCATGATTGAATAGTTGTCTCATCTGGCATTCTGTCGAACGTTTTTCGTTTGTCTTCCACTCTAATCAGTTTTATAGATTTAACGCAGGCTTTTCGCGAAAACATTGAGCTTCAGTGGGCTGGAACGATTTTGGACAATAGAACAAATCTCCAGAGCTGTCTCTAGATGAGATATCCACACATTGGAGTTTAATGGCTTAAACGCGAAGTGCACATCAATCTGCCTACTTTCCTATGGCTGGCTGGATAACTTGTTACTGCCACATACCAGGAAAGTGTTAAGGAGACAAGCTAGCCAAGAAGTGAACAATGACAGCCAAGGCTGTAAACAACCTTTGAGTGCCACCAAAAAGTGAAATTGAAACATCTTGAAGAGTTAGCTGGGGAATAAGAAAAACGACAGGTAGGACAAACATGCTTCAACCGTTTTTGAGTCACTTGAGACTTCTTAAAGGAAAGAAACACGTAATCTGAAACTGCCTAGTAGTGACGAATCCATATTGTAAATGAGTGTGAAAGAGTCTTCATCAAACTCCGGTTCAGTTGTGGGAAAAAAAGAGCCAATTCCCTGTTCAAGTGAATTTCAAATGTGCGTGATTGTAACCATCTCACCTACTTATTTAGAATTCTTTAAAACTTTTGTTAGGAAAGTTTTTTGTCGATGACACCTATCCGCGTAATTAATCAGGCAAAAAGTTTGGAATTTAATTTCAGAATTTTGAATTTAATTGCGGAGTCCACGGTCGCGACTGAAACTGTCGACTAGTGCGCTGTTGGCTGGTTTCAGACACTTACATCATGTTGTAGCCAAGGTTTGAGTCAAATAAACAGAGTAAGCGAAGACTCGGATATAAATGACGGCACCTTGGGAATATGGGAGAGAAAAACACTCTCGTCAAATATTTCAACCAGAGAATGGAAGCTTATAGAACCATAAGGCCAGTGGCAGTAAACGACGTCATCGATAGGACCCGCTTGATAAAGATAAATGTGGATCATAAGAAGACCTCGACAATGTAAGACGGAGCTTTCGTGATTAAGGAGGGGGCGACAGTACCTTGGTGCCCCCAAAATATACACTTTATGAAGGACTGAACACAGAGGAAAACCGGAGGCCATAATTTACTCAGTCGAAAGTGCTCAACCACTTGTTTTTATATATAGTCAGGGAAGCAAAGGTTACTGGTACCCATGTACAGCGTTCGTCACTCTAGGAAGTGCCCTTAGTTACCTTAGTTGTTATTAAAGAAGAAAAAAGGCGTTTCATCGCGTTCTGGAAGAAACCCCCAAGACAGTGAGGAGATTTCACACCGAGATGGCGATAAATCGTGTTAGGGAAAGTATGCCGGTGCTTCCGTTGGCATCATGTCTTATTTGCAGCTGACCGACAAAAATTACTCTGTCAATAGCTCTGTCAGTAGCTTCCGGTGAAGAAGAATGAAAATCGGGTTTCTAATAATCTTGATGGTTCCAGGAATTTTAAGGGAGAGTCGGGTGGAAAGGATCATCAGTCGCCTGCAGGGGCTGATGAAAACGCCAAAGTACTAAGAGAGCGAGGTCTCAGCAAAACCAAGAGAAGCTCAGGCAGGATATGAGAAGAGACTCAATGTCTGGCAAGAGATTTTTGGCTAAACAAAGTCTTAAAACCTGCCAGTGAGGAGACGGGGATATTAAAGCGTCTAGAGTCAAACGCTAGCGGTAGTATGCTGTAGAGCGACTGGTACAGGGTGGCGCGATTTCCCCTCCCCCCACATCAAATTAAATGCAGGTCAATCCGCAGAACGGTGTCATCCTAGACACCGGCAATGCAGAAGGCTTGAGGGTAAGCTCAATTTTCACCTCTCTAAGTATTAAGACCGTGGCCGTGGCGTAGTGGGTAGAGAGCGACGCTCACTCGCCGAAGGGTCTAGGTTCGATTCCCGGATGGCCATCTTTTTCGAGCTGCTGACAACACTCAAAGAGTAATAACTGTCTAAGAAAGCTTCTCAAAGAGATGAGCAGCGCGCACATCACGAGTAGTTGATGAGCGAGCTAGGCTCGGGTCCCCCTGTGGACTGTTGCGCCAACAATTATTAAGTGATAAGACCAGCGTTGCGGACTTTACGAGAACATTATCGATTATTTCGCCCATAGAAGTAAAGCGTTATGTTAATTAAACTGAACTCATTCATTCACAATTCATTTTGAACATCTGAGATAACCGAGTATTAACAAATTCACCTCAGGAGCGATGATCTCACCATGCTCAACGAAAAATCGTCCATTTTACGGCACCCTTGGAGCACCCTCGGGCCACTACATCCAGAGAAGCCACGTTCGGCCCTCCAAATGCACTGTAAAACGCTAAAGCATTGATGAAAAATTAAGTACTTCATCTTGATTTTTCATTCATAATGACCGCAGCCTTTGAAATGACTCTGTGCGTTCGTTGGACCGGCTCGTAATCTCGTTTCGAACAGCATAAACCGTTGGTGGACGAGGTCGTAAAATGGCCATATTGGTAGATTTTATTAACCCTTGCTTGATGTACCCTAATGCCCTTCACCCACTGCTGTAGATACATGTTCGTTTTATGCGATAGAATCACATTTCAGCGGGCGGAGCGCACCAGAAAAGATTTAATCTGCAGAGACCGACATGAACCAAGTCCGGGGGTGGCTTTCAATAGCATCGATTTTTTCCCCATCACAGTTTTTCACTGGCTTTCCCTTCCGGAGGTAATAAATTCCTTCAGGCGGTGCGGAAGAATAGGCACACAGTGAAGCGGGGCACGACGGCGTGCTCTGCGAGCAAGTGTGGGCGGCTGCCACTTGGATGGGGATGCATATTATTTTCGGTCATCCTGTTGCTCTAAAAATCTATTGCGAGCAAGCCTCTTCCCTCTGCCCGAAATCCGGCCTTCTATTGTGTGATTATCGCTGGAAATTTATGGCTTATGTCATAAGTGGTTTTTAATGTGGGCTTCGAGGGGTTTCTGTCGTTAGTCACTGCTGTTGTCGCTGTCATTGCTGTTGCGGTTGTTTATGTATACTTTGGCTGTTGGGGCTGTCGTTGGTCTTTGTTTTCGAAAAATGAAAATATCTTTTTGCGAGCATACTGCCCGCAGCAGATGGCCCAAAGTGGGAAATTCCACTCGGCGACATATTTCCTCGGCAAAGGTGCTGGTACTTTGCTTTGGCTGCTTTATGTGCGCATTCTATGCTGCCGCAGGTGTTGTCTTCTATGCTTCTCCCATGGGGCGTATTATTAAGGCAATTCCAGGCGAATTGTCTCTCTTCAACGGGTCAGGTCGGAATGGAATGAATTAACTTTTGAGTGGCTCTCGGGAATTTCGGAGGTCGGCTGTAACCCATGGCTGCTCCGATGTCAAAATGAAATTAAAGGCAACCGTCATTTGTCGTTGGGGATTCGGGTGATTTTTTGCATTCATAAATTGATTTTCTGTGTTGACGCAGAAGGTGACAGCGGTATTTGGTGTACTAAATTACATGGTGGACGGTGGACGCAAATAGAAATCGTGTGGGAGCAAATGAATTGTTCAAACAATTGTGTAATTATCGAATGAGCAGTTTTCTGTGTGTTTCACGGTAACAAGAGAAGAAACGTTTGCTCTTAGGCTTCTAATATTCTGGTGTACAATAAAAGTGTTATCATTAGAAAAAGAATTAACTAAAGCAACATTATCCAATATAAAATTATTATTAAGACTGAGGGAGGGAAATTCATTTAATACATCAGAACAGAATTAATTCAATCAGATCAAGATCATTAAAAGATTTAATGGACGTTACATTTCCTCCCTCAACTTTTCTTTTTAGATTTTTGATTGTTTGATTGTTGCTAAACCATACATATTTTCCACCTATCTCTTTCATCGCCGCCTTCACTTTCATGAAGAGAGCTTGCGTGCACTTCGTTAGAGCATCATTAATGTAAATAGTACCGCTCGTTTTCTTTTTGCTGCCGCGCCTATTACGACTGCTGATCCTGTTATAACTTTTGATGTTGTTGATGATGGAGAAGTGTCTGTTGAGAGCATTTTTGTTTTTTCTTTTCGCGCTCATTATTCGATGCTTTGTAGAGCGATCAGCAAATTTAACACTGATGATTGATTTCTCCGTAGAAGAAGAATTTGATTTTACCTTTTTCACGAAGCAATTTTCAATTTCAGTGTCTGGTACATCGATCGCCAAGGCTTTGGAGAAAATCTTGAGTGCCGTCTTCAGAGCATCGTTGACTTTAGACACACCCACAATTTCGAAAGAATTACTTAGAAGCTGTTGTTTTTGCCAATATAACTTACTCTCCAAGTTGTTAACTCTCGCTCTCAGCTCTGCAATTTCGGTACTCATCTGATTTCATTAGAGTAGAAACTGCTGGTTTGTTTCTTCCAATTTTGACACCTTGGCATAAATCATCTGCAAGGTGCATTGAACTTCACTGTTTATGTAGGAGACAGCTGTTGGGAGATTGTGCAGATCACTGATATTAGGCGAAGCATGCGCACTGTTTTTTTGAAGAGTGAGTGAAACCGACACTGGCAAGTGGAGAGAGCTACGACGCAAAGTTGCACACTTGTCGCAACGAAAAGGCTTGCCGCTGATTATAAAGAAGTCAGAATTTCATTTGATAAATTAACACACGCGTAATGAAAAAAATGTTTGCATCCATCGCAATTAATTTTGGTCGTACAATAGCGATCGACTGAACAGTTCATATTGCAGACTAATAAATTAATGTTCTTTATGATGTGCATCTCACGAGTATCAGACTAGAACTAGAAGATTAGTGCGAGAATTTGCACTCTCTTGTTTTCGTTGCAGATTCAGTGAAACAACGAGTTGGTCGAAGTGTCTTTCAAGCGTTCCTAGAAAATAAAAGAAGTTAGTCAATTCCATGTCATTTTATAGAACTGGACATCCTTTAGAAAGCGGCATGTCCTAGAATCTTACGATACATCCATACATGACCAAACTGGTTGAGAAATTGAAGCTAGTGGACCATTTGTAGGAACGTACGGATTCTGGAGAAGTTGGGTCAAGATGTTGAATTTCTTCGCAAAATCATCTTGAGTGATGAAGCCCATGTTTGACTGAATAGATTTGGTAATGAGCTTAAAACGCGTTATTGGTCGAATGAAAATCCACATGTGCTTCATGAATCACGACCTCATCCGGTGAGTTTATTGTATCATCTTTTTCGTAGTTCCCGTGAATTGTTAGCGTTTTCGCGCCAAGATTAACCATTATTTCTGTCTCGATTTTGAAATACATGAACATTGACGGAATGTTGTTTCAACAGTTGTGTCCCAAGCCAAACTGCTCACATTAAAATCGATCAAGTAAAAAGTAATCATGATGAGAGTTTTTTCTCATAAATGAACCAGTCAATTTGTCACCTTGTTTATGCAATTTTACGCCGCTTGATTAAATTCTGCTGGACAACGTTAATTTACTAAAGTGGCGCACACAAGTGGAGAAGGACCTCACCCACCTTGGAGTGCGCAACTAGTGGGAGCTGGCGAAAAATCGTGCTGGCTGGAGAGGCATGTTGGTTGAGGCCCAGGTCCACCCCGGACTGTAGCGCCACAAGAAGAAGAAGAAGAAGAACGTTAAATTATCAGGTATATCGGTACGAAATGAGCTTTTTTTTGAAAATAAAACACTGATTATGAATGGGAAAGTAAAAACATTTTATTCAAAGTATTGGCCAGTGTTTTCTACACATTTTGACCACCTTTCTCGCAATTTGTGAAAACCACGCCAATAAAATTGTTCGTCTCTTAAAGCAAACCAATCCGACACCCAATTTTCGACCTCCTCGTAGGAATCAAAGTGCTACTCAGCCAATGCGTGTCCCATCGATGAAAACAAATGGTAGTCGGAAGGAGCCAAGTCTGGTGAATACGGCGGGTGGGGTAGCTGCTTCCAGTCAAGTGTTTTGATTGTATCCTAAACCGGTTTTGCTTGTGTGCAGGTGCATTGTCATGGAGCAAAATTACCTTGCCGTGTCTTCTGGCCCATTCTGGTCGTTTCTCGATCAATGCATGGTTCAAATTGATCAATTGTTGTTGGTAGCGATCAGTATTGACGGTTTCACCAGGTTTAGGAGCTCGTGGTTTAGCACACCTTTCTGGTCCCACCAAACACACAGCATTGTCTTCTTGCCGAATCGATCTGGTTTTGCAGTCGATGTTGATGATTATCCCAGATTAACCCGTGATTTATTCCGTTTAGGATTCTTAAAATAAATCCATTTCTCATCGCCAGTAACAATCCGATGCAAAACCGATTTTCTTTCGTGTCTTTGAAGTAAAATTTCACAAGTGTTTTTTCTTATTTCCATCTGTCTTTCATTCAATTCATGTGGCACCAATTTTCCACACTTTTGGATCTTTCCCATAGCTCTTAAACGGTCAGAAATTGTTTGTTGTGCAACATTTAACATTGCTGCCATTTGCTTTTGACTTAAAGTGTCATCTCCATCCAATATCGTTTGCAATTCGGCGTCTTCAAACTTTTTTGGTGGTCTTCCACGTTCTTCATTTCTCACATCAAAATCATTATTTCTGAACTGTTGAAACCATCTTTTGCATGTTGCTTCTGATAGAGCATGATCACCATATGCCTCGACAAGCATTCGATGCGACTCTGCAGCACTTTTCTTCAAATGAAAACAAAAAATTTATTTTTTCCGCAAATCATCACTTTCTGGTACAAAATTCGATATTTTTAACACGATGAAAAAATATGATGTCGTCTGTTCAATGACTTGATGTATACTAAATATTTTGCACAGATGTCATAGCAAAAACCAAAAAAAAAAAAAACTCGTTCACAACAAGTATTCTCTATCGAGACATTTGTATCTTGACGCTCACTTCATACCTGGTTTTTGTTTTTGCCAACAATCCGACGGCAATGGAAGAGATCAGTGCCAAAACCGAATGAGATTTGTTGGAGTTGTCGAGGAAAGATTATAGTCACTATTGAAAAAAATCCTCTTTTATATAAAAGTGAGACAAATAAAATGCATCCGTTTTGAAAAGATGGCGCCACTTGCAAATTGTGGCTGATCCTGAAAGCTATTACCTTCTTCAATGGAAATTATGCCAAATATTATATGTGTACATCAATGTCTGTTTTAGAGAGCAAATATATTTACCGGCTATTAATAAATAAACGAAAAGTTTTGATATCTTTTAAATCGGAAAAAAAGTTAAATATATGATATAAGAACTATTACCACCAAAATGTGTATAGGTCAGTTTAATTTTTCATAAATGAAAGTATAAAGAAAATAACAATAAAAAGTTTTCATTTTAAACACCGTCACTTTAAGCGACTCGGGTTGAAAGAAAGCGTTAAGGTCTCCAGTTGAAAGGATGAAACATTTCCTGAAATGCTTTACAACTATTTAAAGTACCCACATTCTTGTGGGCTTCCATCAGTCCCCTGAAATAAGGCCACAAAAATGTCCCACCCAAAAGCTTATCTTGACAAGCAACACAACACACTTTGAAGGGGGTTGAACCTGAGCGGACGTAAATCCTTCATCCGAAGAAAATTTCCACAATATCCAACAAAACCAACGTTGCTCCCATTAACCCTGATAAATTTGAACTTAATCAATCTTCGGAATCAGGGATACCAATTCATTCGCTGACACAATGTGTACAGTCACAGAGCGCCGTATTCGTGTGTACGTGTTTGTTTGGGAGTGGATTGAATTCGAGTCTTATCACCCGCCAGCAAGGATTACATACTCTCAACTTGTTAGCTGAGCGAATGACAAGCGAAATTGGGAAGAACAATGCACTGTTGGCCTTGTACTAATTGATTTTCCAGATCGAGTGCATGGTGCGGAGGACTGTAGTTACAATTGCTTCCAGACGAACACTTGTTTATCCTGCCCCGGGACTAGTCTTTCGCATTACACTGATGAAAGAACGGATGCGGGCACATTTTCTATTCTGTGAAAGACGATTTTGTTGATGTAGACTCATCGCCGTTAAATGTTGCCTATATCCGATTGCCAGGCGTAAATTGATTGTATAAAGAATATCCTCGAGTAAATTTGCAAATGTACAGTCTTCAGCCGTGAGCAGTCAAACAAATGTCCCCCCCGGCGTCCAAATTGATGGATTTCAAGCATTTTGACGAGTCAGTACAGCACCAGAGGTTTCCGGTCAGGATGAAACATTGCCTGTGCGAGAGACAAAGATATATTGCGCTATTAAAAAAGGCTAAGTACCCTTATACACGTTTTTTCACTATGTCACCCAACAAAGATGTGCAAACATTCATGACTGTGTAGGTCTCCCCCGGGTTGTGGTACGCTTTTGGATCAGAGAAATGAACGATGATTGTATTTACGTTCAGATATTAAGACGAATATTGCTCATGAAGAGATATTGCCGCATAAAGACATTATTTTTTGGTATGGGGAAGTAATGACTTCAACAGCGCAATATTTTGACATCAAGACAATTTATAAGGGATTTCGAGAAGAATTACTTTGAGCACAACGAAGAAGAAGCAGTGGCAGATTGCGGGAAGGCGAAAACACCACCAGCGCCCTCATTTTTTTAACAACGGGCTCCGAAATGAATTTGCTCGGTATTCAGGATGTCATTTGTGCTCAAAACGCAATAAAAAGGCTATCAGTTCGGGGAATTTGAGATCAATTTTTTTATATCATAGACGGAGAAGTATTCAATTAGATTGGGCCAGGATAAGAGGAAAGGCGGGTTATCAATGAGATTCAGTTTTTCTTCCCTTCTGCTGAAGTCGTAGTTTATGTTCAAGTTCGAGGTGCAGTCGCAGTCGCAGTCACAGTCGCAGTCGCAGTCGCAGTCGCAGTCGCAGTCGCAGTCGCAGTCGCAGTCGCAGTCGCAGTCGCAGTCGCAGTCGCAGTCGCAGTCGCAGTCGCAGTCGCAGTCGCAGTCGCAGTCGCAGTCGCAGTCGCAGTCGCAGTCGCAGTCGCAGTCGCAGTCGCAGTCGCAGTCGCAGTCGCAGTCGCAGTCGCAGTCGCAGTCGCAGTCGCAGTCGCAGTCGCAGTCGCAGTCGCAGTCGCAGTCGCAGTCGCAGTCGCAGTCGCAGTCGCAGTCGCAGTCGCAGTCGCAGTCGCAGTCGCAGTCGCAGTCGCAGTCGCAGTCGCAGTCGCAGTCGCAGTCGCAGTCGCAGTCGTAGTCGCAGTCGCAGTCCCAGTCCCAGTCCCAGCCCCAGTCCCAATTCGAGCTATTTTCCCAAGTGTGGGCATACTTGTCCCCACAACTGTTCGTCCAATTGAATGACCGCATCAATTTCGGTTCATGGTGAAATAATGCGATTAACGATACGCTTTAAAAAAGTCATTATGAAAGCTTCGTCCTTCGCATTCTCTTCAGTTCTCTTTTTACGGCGATTTCTGCTGTTAACCTAGACAAAAGACATATTTGTCCTAAGTCTTATCTGTTCCTGACCGTTGACATTTGACACGCGTACTTTAATGCACTCCTTTGTTCGGCCGGCATGCAACGTCGTCTCTTCCCTAAAAACGCACGACGGCGTTAACGTGTCTTCGTCAAAAATCGATTGTAACTTGGAGATAAAAAGCACCCTCGGGTAGGATTACTCACAAGCGTCTTGCTGTGACGGTAATAACGGATATAAGCAGCAACCAGTTCAGTGGAATGGATTGGGTATTTTTATTTAGAGCGGTAATACGTTAAAAGTAATGAGGCAGCCAGGAGACGCATTCCCGCCTGTTTGGAGTGACATTCATCCTCTTCTAATGTTCAAGGAAAAATTTTTAGCGGCATATGATTTAATTCATAGCCGCCTGAGAATGAAACGATGTACGAGGAACTTGCCTTCATTTTTCTTTAAAGGACTTCATCGCGCTTTATGAACGACATTTACTTCCAGCGCGACGTTGAAGCGATTTATGTTAAGCGCACGTATGTGTACCTTGGTTGATAAGAGTGAAGAACGGGTATCTGATATTCCTTTTCCGCGGAGATGCGGCTGTTGAAAGGCACACTGGCTCCTGCGGGTATCAACGGCTTTTCCATTGTCGTGGATGATGACTTTCGCACAAAGTTACGTTGAATAAAATTATTTTTCCGGCTCTTCCTTCGAGGACTTAACAGCAGGTACATCTGGAAAATCATGAATTTATTGATCATTAAGTTATTTTTATTGGCAAATAATTCCTGTAATGAGATAAGATGCTTCCCTTGTAATTTATTACATATTATGTGTATGCATATGAAGTTTACGTTCTTCAGTGGTATCGACATGCTTGTGGGTTGTCAAACGGATTTGATAGCTTCTTCTAATGGAATTGGATTAGAAATACCACCAATAGAGTCCTAAAATCAAGAATACAGAGAATTGTATTAATGAATGATACCTCAGAACGTTTTTAAGGAAAAGCTTTACACATTTCGTTATTCTTACTGATTATTTTTGAAGCGGACCTCTTGGAAAAAATTCTAGAACTTTGTCGGTCGCAGGTAACACGCACAACAGAAGTAGCCACTGAGAAAACTAGATTCACTTGTGCACTGTTGCGCCATCAAATATACACCACCGTCCTAAATAATATCACTCTGTTCGACTTTGTCACTTCTTTGCTAATAACGTTTTCTTACCGTCATGCAAGCAGTAATAAAACCCAAAAAAAGATAAGAAAAAAGGGCATTCCGAAACTAAGAAAATGCGCGTTATTCGGAATGACATAAAATTTCTGATTGTTAGTTAGTTAGTTAGTTAGTTGACTTTTATTTTCAATTAATGTTTTACAATGTAAAGTTTAACCTAAGTCATTTATGGTTTGGCCTATGGCCGTCTACCAGGTTGACAAAATACATACAAAAGTTTTAGATTAAAAATCTCCATCTATGATACGTTTTCTATAACAAAGTGCTGCTACTGAATAATCGTATAAGGCCTTCCATCCCTTTTCTCCATTTAAGATGCACGTTACTTCATATTCGTCTAAAACAAGTTTTTCGAAAATTGCTAGTCGAAATTCTTTTAGAATCGGACACACACCAATAAAATGTAAGATGTCTTCTCTCTTCCTCATGTTGCATAGGTTACAAAGAATTGGTAAATCTGGTCTGTGGGGGATAAAGTTTAACTGAACGAGTTCTCCTCTCAGTTTAAAAATTGTGCTTATATTTTCGATTGAGTGACTGTCAAGGAAGTATGTTTTTTCATTTAAAAAATGGTTTAGTTTGCTGTAGTAGTTCCTAAACAGTGAAGATTCAGCTTCTTCGACATATTTGTCATATGTGTGTCTACCAAAATTCTCCAAAACAGAGTTAAATTTTTTTCTTAAAAGATGAGGAGGCTCGTCCGCCTCAATAGACAGATTTAGACCGCATTCAGAAGCTGTTTTTTTCCATTCCTCGCAAATGTATCCGTTTGTTCTAATTATACTTCTTAAAACTACGTTTGGTAATCTGCATTCGCTCATCTGTAGTATTTTTAAAACATAGTTGAAATGCATTTTGATGGTATACAAGAGCAACGGAGGAGTTCCTGTTTCAATATGTAGCATATAGTTGGGGGTATTTTTTGGTAACCGAAAGATCTTCTTCAAAAAGTAGCGAAGGAATTTTTCCACACCATCATAGCCTTTGTAACCCCATACCTGAGCTCCGTAGAGCATTATTGAAGCTGCAGTTGAGTGGAATAAAGTTTGCTTTGCACTTTTCGATACGTATTTATTTTTGAAGCAACGTTCCCAAATCGAACAGATAGCTCTTTTAGCAACAGCTAGTTTTTCCTCAAAGTGTGGTTTCAAATTTAAAGAGGACGATATTAGGATACCTAGGTATTTGTATCTGGATACTACCTCAATCTCTTCCCCGTCCAACTTCCACTTTTCCAGAGATGAGACGCGTCCCCCTGCGTTTCTGAATATCATCATTTTCGATTTACCAAGGTTTATAGTCAGATTCCAATTTTTACAGAAATCGTTAATCCTGTCTATCATTAATTGCATACCTTGGATAGTGTCACACAGAAAGACGATATCATCAGCATACATCAGCGCTGGAATGGATACATCGTTGAATCTTATTCCGCCTTTGACATCATCTGTTATATCATTGATGTATAGAATAAAGAGTAGTGCACTTAGAGTACAGCCTTGTTTAACCCCCATTGAAGTTTCAAACTCGTCGGAAATTAAGTCTCCATCCCATACATGTGCAGTATTGTTCTCATACAAGGCTCTCAGAATTCTTATAACTTTGCTTGATACACCGATTTTCGAAAGCTTGAAAAAGAGTGCTTCACGTGGTATTGAATCAAACGCTGCTTGAAAATCAACGAAAAAGGCGTACAACTTTTTTTTCTTTCTCTTATATGTTTCGGCAATGTTTGTTAAGCAGAATATCTGGTCGATTGTAGAATAACTTTTTCTAAATCCAGCTTGAAATTCTTTAAGGATGTTATGTTCTTGAACCCAATCATGCAATCTTTTGTAAATTAATGAGGCAAACAGCTTGGCAGAGGTGTTTAAAAATGTGATTCCTCTGTAGTTCTTCGGGTCCCTGTAATCACCTTTTTTGTGTAGAGGAAAAATTATTGCTTTTCTGAATATATCGGGGATATTAGCAGAGTCAAATATTCGGTTAAATTCGATTGTGAGAAAATTCATAAATTCATAAGTGCAATTTTTATAGAACTCAAACGGGATGCGATCAATACCAGGTGCTTTACTTGTTTTTGAGTTGCTTATTACTTCTTTGATTTCTTCTAGGGTAAATGCAGAATCTAACTTTTCGTCTAAGAGCATAGGGGCTGCATATTGAAATAGCGGAGAGGTTAATGGAGCATTAAGAAGTTTATTAAAATAATTCCTGAGTTGCGTGGCTTTAAGAGTTACAGAGATGTTAGACGTGTAACCATTAAGGTATTTGACAGCTTTCCAGAACTGAGCAGGAGATTTAGAGGTGTTTATGAGCGCAATGTTTTGTTGCTCAAAGGCTACTTTTTTTAAGTAACAAATGCGCTTATATTCCATGTTGGCATCTTGATAGAGAGTTTTAAAAATATTGGAGTTGTTCGATCTAAGAAGTTTGAGGAATTTAAAGGACTTGTTTCTTGCTTTCGCGCAATCAGAATCATACCATTTTTGCTTATATATTGTATGTGTTTTTAAATCTTTCTGTTGCGGTATAGATTTCTTTATTATTTCCGTTAGAGTTTCTATATTTGGTGTATAACGCAGTGTGCAAAGTTCCATAAGCTTCGAGTTCATGTTTCGCTGATACGAATCCAGTATTCGATCATTCCAGATAAATTTCGGCAGAAGTCTTAAAACCTTTAAGGTTTTGCAGGTATAGTTTTTGTTAGCAGTACAATTAATTAAAATTTCTGATTGTGCAAAGTAAAAGTACCAAGTGCAAAAATTCATAAATATTAAGTAAAAGTCAATGGAATGGTGAAATTTTATGGTTTTATTTCTGTTATTGGATTAGCACTTGGTCGTTGTCGTCGATACTATTTTAGCGGGCAGATGATGTCGTCGATACTATTTTGGCGGATAGATGGAGTTCCAATAAAATAGAAGTCAGCTTCTGATTGGTGAACGAATGAGAAGAGGCTATTTACAACTTCTCGAACCTTTGCAGTAACTTATTTTATTATTCAACGGCCAGCCAGCAAACAGAAAGGATCACCAAGAAAAGAATGCAAATCTTAAACATCGCCAGTGGATCGCCATCGCTATTGTTCTCCATCGCAATCGCCGTCGCCAAAAACACATCAAATAAGTTATTTGTGCCTGAATTAAATAAAGTAGTTCTGTAAAGTTTGTTTTTAAAGCCAGTGTTTTCAGTTTTGAGTGAACAGTCTAAAAACCTTTAATCAGGGATATTCTTTCATATAACCTACACAACATCTCATAGCTATTTTGTATTTTTAGGTTTTGCTACATATACAGGATTTTTTACATTTGTCCAAAGGTTTTCAATGGGATTCAGATCCGGAGACTGAGGCGACCACTTCATAACTTGAACTCCATTGCGGTGGAAAAATTCTTTGGCCATTGTCATCTAAGTGGCATTTTCCACTCTGCGGTAGCAGCATGGTTTCTCTCATTATGGTGATATAAACTCCGTCGGTCATCATCGGTTTTATCAAAAAAATGGGACGAGTACAATTACATGTATAGCATCCCCATACGTTAATATTGCTCCGCTGTGCTTTAAAGTCTTGATAGTACACTCTGTTTTTTTCGCCTGCGAATAAATGTCCTGGTTCCGGGACACTGTCCCAAATAAATCCATTTTTGACTCGTCCTTCCATAATATATTGCGCTATAGAGAAGGTTCTTTCGCAAATTTGGTTCGTTGTAGTAGTTGATTTGTGAAAGTAGTGGTATTTCTCTGGGACTTCTGGCAGGTGAAATCTTCTTTACCAGCCTTCTCCTTATTGCTGATGTCACCAGAAGTAAATTTAACTCTTCTTTTGATTTCCTAGCGTTCATAAATGGATTTCGATTGACTAATCTTACTATTTGTCGTTCATCGGCGGGGGTTAGTTTCGGTTTTCTTCTTTTTGAAGGTATTTTTTGGCATTTGCGATCATATTATTTGAACACTCAACAATGTCACTTATATGTATTTTGAATTTTCCAGCTATGAACAAGGCGCTACAGAGCTCGTAAGTGGCAATACTAAACTGGATATTACGTTCAATAGTTATACCAGATATACCTGTATGAAGTGAGCGTCAAGATACAAATTTCTCGATAGGGAACATTTGTTGTGAACGAGCCCTTATTTTTTTGGTTTGTTTGCTATGACATCTGTGGAAAATATTTAGTATACATCATGTCATTGAACAGACAACATCATATTTTTTCATCGTGTTAAAAATGTTGAATTTTGTATTTGATGATTTGCAGAAAGCATTAATTTTTTGTTTTCATTTGAAGAAAAGTGCTGCAGAGTCGCATCGAATGCTTGTCGAGGAATATAGTGATCATGCTCTATCAGAAGCAACATGAAAAAGATGGTTTCAACGGTTCAGAAATAATGATTTTGATGTGAGAAATGAAGAACGTGGAAGACCACCAAAAAAAATTGAAGACGCAATCGCAAATGCAAAACCAGATCGATTCGCCAAGAAGACAATGCTGTGTGTTTGGTGGGACCAGAAAGGTGTGCTGTACCAAGGGCTCCTAAACCTGGTGAAACCGTCAATACTGATCGCTACCGACAACAAATGATCAATTTGAACCATGTATCGAGACACGACCAGAATGGGCCAGAAGACACGGCAATGTAATTTTGCTCCATGACAATGCACCAATCTAACCACTTGGCTGGGAGCAGCTACCCACCCGCCGTATTCACCAGACGACTACCATTTGTCTTCATCGATGGGACACGCATTGGCTGAGCAGAACTTTGATTCCTACGAGGAGGTCGAAAATTGGGTGTCTGATTGGTTAGCTTTAAAAGACGAACAATTTCATTGGCGTGGTTTTCGCAAATTGCCAGAAAGTTGGTCAAAATGTGTAGGAAAAAATGGTCAATAGTTTGAAAAAAATGTTTTTTCTTTCCCATTAATAATTACTGCTTTATTTTCAAAAAAAACTTCACTAATGCCGAAATTCGCGCTATTTTAAAGTTTTCCTTCGTTAAAGTCAAATCCGCTAGAGAAATGTTCCGTGAGATTAATGGTGTTTTGGGGTATGGTACTCTATCACTTCGAACCGCGGAGGAATGGTTTCGACGATTCAAAGCAGCTGAAAACGACACCATGGATAAGCCAGCCGGCGGAAAACCTGTGACGACGAATACCGATCGGAAGGTTTTGCTGTGTGTTTGGTGGGATTGGAAGGGAATCATCCACTATGAGCTGCTCCCACATGGACAGACGCTTAATTCTACCATCTACTGCGAACAACTGGACCGTTTGAAGCAAGCGATCGACCAGAAGCGCCCAGAATTGGCCAACGGGAAGGGTGTAGTGTTCCACCAGGACAACGGCAGAACATACATTTCGTTGATGACTCGTCAGATGCTACGGGAGTTCGAATGGGAGGTTTTTCGCATCCACCATATAGCCCGGGCATAGCGCCAAGTGATTACCACCTGTTCCCGTCTACGACAAACGCCCTTGGTGGTGTGAAGTTGAACTTAAAAGAGCCTTGTGAAAAGCGGCTGTTCGAGTTCTTCGCAAATAAGGAGGGGGGCTTCTACGTAGGGGGTATTATGTAGTTTCAGTCTAGATAGAAACAGATTATCGAAAAAAACGGAGCATATTTGAACTTAATCCGATCATTGTAACACTTTTTATGAAGCATTGAAAGAAGAGCAAAAACGCGAGATATTTGACAACCTTATATATTCCGGGCGTTTTTCTTCTACTGCTCTCTTCAAACGGATTGATGGTTTTACACGGGCTTAGCAACTCTTAATACAGCACACTCTTTCGATACCACAAAATAAAGAGCATAACCTTCGCACCATGGACATTCGTTGCCGTTGATTTGTCTGGTTGGTCGGGTTTCACATATGATATTTTGCACTTTGGGTTGTCATAATCCAGCACCATTTCGGACATGCAAGACCACCTTTCGACTTCTCTCAGTTCATGTGGATTCCAAATTTCTCGCTTTCTTTCTTCTCATCGTTTTCGAAGCTAAAATCCCAACTTTTAAATCGTGCAAACCACTTGTGGCACGATCGCTCAGCTAGCGTGACTGCGCTTTCGCAGCAGTTTTCTTCATATTAAAGTTACGAAGAAGAACTCCCCGCGAAAACATTTTTTCAGACAGTTTCAGGTTCAAATAAATGACATACACTGAAATAGCGTACAATGACAGCAAATGATCGAATTCATAAGATGGTTAATATTCAATCACGGTGAGCAGGCTGCCGGGACTTTCAATGTACGAAAATCTCCTCACTGACTTGTGACTTTTTTAACAGCATCTAGAGAAGATCGTGGCAAATTCACAGGGACACGATCTGCCAGGACCCGCTTAAGTGCTACAACATGGCTAAAGTGCTGACGAACATAACGACATATTAATGAGGCCTTTGCAGAGATTAAAACGAAAGCAGTTTACGAAGGAAAAATCACAATATGAGTGCTCCCTTGATAAGGATAAGCCACATAATGATGACTAAGCATTTGGACGGGCAGGAAGTTTGTCTACGTCGCAGTGAATAAGAGCAAGAACATCAGTTCAGAAATTATTTTCATCAATTGTTGTTTTCCTCTGGCCTTAAGGCAGATGAGCACTCTCTTCTTAGATCAGGCTTTTTTGTATAGCTCCTGAGTCATCCTTTCCCTGTTTTATGACATGTGGCCATGTGTTGTTCCAAGATTAGGATACCTTTTGCCTGTACTATGACTTAATTTAAGTTGCTTAAGGGTAAATATATAAGCCCCTTAGAGTGCACCAATTATAACCATCAATATTTCAAAAAATATTTTTTCACACCCTAACACGATTTTGTGCGCAAGACTTAATTGACTAAGGTCAACAATTGTCCCTAGTAGAATCCTTACTTAAATTCTTCTTTTCCTTCTTATTGTGGCGCTACAGTGCGGGGTGGACCTGGATCTTTTGCCAGCTGCCTCCAGTTGCACACTCTAAGTTGGTTAAGGTCCATCTCCACTTGTGTGCTCTACCTTAACAGTCCTCTGTTGCGTTGTTCCAATGGCTCAGATTCGAAAACTTTTCAGGACGGAGCAGTGATGACCATGCGCTCTACATAATCTAGCCATCTTAAGCGTTTTATCCGTAGACCTTGATCAGGCGTATGTCCCTGTACAGCCAAAGAGTTTGCCGCAAAATACTCTCCTCCAAATGTCATCAACGCAAACAGGACCAAAATTAACATGCAAAACTTTTCTCTCGAAAAGACTAAGGGCTTCCTCACCCGTTTTTAGTAAGGTCCAAGTTTCCGCGCCATAAAGTTGTTGTGGGTAGATCAAGGTGTTATAATCGTATAAAGCAAGCTTAGTCCTCCGAGAGAGTTCTACTCAATTGCCTCTTGAGCCAAAAGGTTTCGGTACTGGTGTTGTTGTCCCTATTTACCACGGAGCCAAGGTAGACGAAGTAGACGAAGTCCTTAACTACCTCTAAGTTTCCATTGCCTAGTTTGTCGCTCTGTCTGATTCTTCGATGTTGTGTGTCCTTCCTTGATGACAGCATGTACATCATTTTGGCCTCATTTACCACCAGACTCATTTTAGCCACTTCCGCATCAGTTCCACCAAAAGCCTCATTGACGGGTCGATGTGTTTGCCCAATCACGTCAATGTAATCAGCGTAAGCTAGCAATTGAACTGACTTCTGGAAGATCGTGCCTCTGGTGTTGACTGTGAGTTACGTACGATCCTCTCGATGTTAATGTTGAAGAAGTCACATGACAGTGCGTCGCTATGTCTAACACCTTTTTTTACATTGAAGGTCTCGGTAAGTTCGTTGCCGACCTTGACGGAGCAGCGAGAGTTCTCCATCGTCATCCTACACAATCTGACGAGTTTGGTAGGAATGCCAAAACTGGACATGGCACTGTATAGCTCGTCTCTATGAACACTGTCAGGTTATAGACAAACGGTTTCAGACGCTCACACAATACGGCAGAGAGGATCTTATATTCGATGTTAAGAAGACTAATTCCTCGAAAATTGGTGCAGTCAAAGGGGTATCCTTTCTTTTGGACTGGGCAAACGACGCTAAGACTCCACTCATCGGGAATGCTTTCCTCCGGCCGTATCTCACAAATGAGCTGGTGTATGCGCCCAACCAACTCATATCCAGTCTGCGGACAGTCCATCCGCTTTGTTCGACTTCAGCTTCGATATTGCTATCTTCACCTCGTCTAAGTCGGGGGACCGGAATTCTTGTCTATCATCGTTCAAATTAATTAGAGCATTCTGCTTAACACCACACTTTGGGCCGTCATCGCCGATAAGGAGTCTACAGAAATGATCCTTCCATATTCTCAGCACAGACGCTACTCTACCACTAGTTGTCCATTTTGATCCCTTCAGTCCGAACCTTGTATCCTCTGTGTGTATCCTGATGTGTCCTGCTATTTTACCTTTCGGTAAAACTTTCGGACTTCCTGCCATAGCACTTTTCCATTTCCTCGACCTCGCTCTTCTTATGCTCCTTCCTTTTTCTTCTGAGAAGTCGGTGCTCTTCCCTTCTTCTCAGTTCGTAGAGCTCACGAACAGCTCTCGTTGTTCGATGCAGCGTCGCCTTATAGGCGTCTTGTTTAGCTGCGTACGCTTGCCTGCACTCGTCGTCAAACCATCTGTTCATTCTGGGTGGTGACATGAAACACAGCACATCAGTGGCAGCTTCTTTCATGGCATCTTGACCACGTCTCCAGTTTTCTTCTTTGGTTAGTGCAAGCAGAGTCGAACTCTGAGCGACTCACTCGGCAAAGTCCCCAGCGATTAGGCTTTCCGTCGTCAAACCGTATTGTCCTATCTCGATTTCGTTGCTCCGTTCGATTTTAGAGTTCTTACCTTGGCTAAACAAGGTGATGATCCGAGTCGATGTTGGCACATCGGAAGGTTCCGACATCGAAAATATTACAGGAGGGTGTGACGTTGATCGGAACGTGATCAATCTGGTTGACAATGGATTGATCAGGGGATCGCTAGGTTCCTTGGTGAATGTTCAGGTGTGGGAATCGCGTGCTAGCCACAGAGAGGTCCCACCCCCAGGCGAAGTGCAAAAGCCTGAGTCCGTTTCCCGATGTGTTGCCGTCCGGGCTGTGTTTTCCGAAGACTTCAGAAAATGCTGTTCTCTTTTCCTAGTTGAGCTTTGAAATCTCCTAAACCGATATTGGTGTCATATAAGTCATCCTTGATATTGTTACCCTTTCTACTCTGCCATCTTCTCCTCTGATGTTCCCTAATTTAGCCTTTATGCGAATTTTTGATGAAGCGTCCGCTGACTTTGGTCGTAGCCCAATTCTACATTGAACACAAAATCCGCATCCGAATAAGCCTTCTCTCAGTATCGCAGTTTTTTATTGTTTCTATGCTTTTGGGACAGTCAAATGATTGCAACTTCATATTTATATGTTTTCTCTTTATGTTGCAGAGTCGAGGAAGATGAAATTCTTTAGAACGACATTGTTTTCGCTGCTCATTCTGACAACCTTTTCGTTTGTTGCACGGCCACACTGTTTGAAAGGTGAAGATCGTTCTCATTGCTGTATTCTACCAGTTAAATCACTGCACATATCCCTCGTTAAAGGGAAGATTCGTGCCTCTGATGTTAACCTGTACGTTTTGAATAACGTCCTCATGTAAAACACTCCACAAGACAGCTCGTCATCTTGACTAAAAAAAACTTGCTGACTTAGAGGGTCTCCACAGCTCCGTCGAAAGAGAGCAGTGAGAGTTCTTAATTGTTTTCTAAACAAACTGATGCGAATGCCAAAACTATACAAGGCTTCAATTTCAGCAGGTTTTCATTTATGACTGTCGATTGCACTTCTTAAGTTTGCCGTACACTCACCACCCGACAAAACTACTTTACTATGCTGAACTGAATTTACTGTATTTTCCTTAAGTGTAAGGGTTAAGGTGTAACATGGGAATAAGTTTCGCAACACTTTGAGGCGCGATTGATTAAAAATGCGGCATGCATTCATAATGACACCGGACCTTATGTTGTTAAATTAATTAGAGAAACTTCGCTGCGTGGATCGCCCCAACGGCCCCTCCTGTGGGTTTCCCACTCATTAACGAGTACCTTAATCGCCGCCTTTAGCATAATCACACCTTCCTCCTGCCCTCTGCTTAGGGGCATCCTTGTTAATTACGCAAACTGAAGTTCGGTCGTTGGACAAGTGAAAACCGTCAGTCGGTAGGCGTGACACCAAGATGGGAATGATAATAATTAAATAAAATATAAGCACTTATTTCCTCATTAAAAGGAGTATAAATACACAACTGACTTGCAGGCGACAAAGTCAATAGTTTTCGTCCCTTCACTGCATTTCGCGAACAGTTTACAAACTCCAGAAATCAAGAGGCACACCAAGTGCTCCAAGTGTTGTTCTCTGTTTTCACGCCTCCAGCATTCAAACTAGAAAGAAATTCTTTTTCCACAAGCTTTTAAACTTAATTCTTCAGTCAGAGAACATGAGTGAAATTCCTAGCTTGAGGGACTTCCTCAGAATCCCATATACTCTGCTCAACATAATCAACATTCAAATATTCAAGTCTGACTTATCACGGGAGAAGTCCTTCATAAGGAGTCTTTTGGCGGCCTTTCTGGTAACGAACGCCGTCGGTCAAACCGTGCTAGAGATAGTATATTTCTGCGTAGAGCCTTTACCGGATATCGTTGGCACCATGAGTCTGGTCGCCTACACTGGATACAGCTCTGTTTCGGTTGTCAAATTATTTGCAATTTACGTCCATCTCTTCCTGATCCACGAGATCGTGGAGGAATTGGAGAAAATGCATCCTTGCACCGAAGGCGACGCCGTCGTCTTCCGTTCCGTGGAACAGTACCAGCGAATTAGATCATTCTTACGAATGGTGAGCGGCTATCACTTCTCTGTCACGATGATGTTTGCTGCGTTCGCGTTGTTTCAGTCGATTTTCGAATACATGCGGTACGGGGGGGACTTCCAGAAGACATTGCCGTTTGCCATGTACTATCCCTTTGATCCACTTGAATGGAGAGTGTTCCCGTTCGTGTACTTTACGCATTTACTGTGCTCACCCGTTTTGTCTATATTCTTCTCAAGTTCAGATTATCTCTTGATTTCGACGGTTCATCTGATTTGCATGCACTTTGAAAATCTTTCCCAGCAACTCATGGACTTTGTACCCAAGGGAACCGACGAAGATCTCGTTGTCCTGATGAGGTTCTTGAGGCGTCATCAAAATTTGTTGAGGTAGGTGCCAGCGGATCCTTCAAACTGTGTGGTCTCATGAGAACAGTTTCAGCTTGAGCTCCAAAATAAACGAGGTCTACAACTTCACAATTCTCGTGAACTATCTGTCGACTGGGGTCCTGATTTGTATAGCCGCCTTTCTCATTGTCATCGGAATAGGGGCTTTCGACTTGCTGAAGTTCACCGCGTTTCTTATATCAGCAATGGGGCACTTCTATTTCGTCTGTCACTACGGAACTAAGTTGTTGGAAATGGTGAGAGGATTGTGGTGTGCTTACTGTGACTTGAATTTTTCCTACCTTTACAGAGTACCAAGGTATCTGAAGCGGTGTTCTCTCACCAGTGGTATCTGGGCAATGCGAGGTACAGGAAAATGCTGCCTCTGGTCATAGAACGAGCTCAGAAGCCAGCTGTTCTGACAGCTTTCAAGTTTTTCGTTGTCACAATGCTGAGCTTTCAAAGTGTATGCTTTCGGCGACTGTACAGACTTTGTTTATGAATCTTGTCTAATTTCAGTTGATGTCCACTTCTTATCAGATTTTCACACTGTTGAAGACGAGCTATGAATAAGTGGAGAATGTGGCGCAAGTGGTTTTCTTTAGTTTTTGTTTCACCTTGGGAACTTAATAAAATTAAGCACGAAATGTAAATCTTTGTTTTATGTAAGTCTCTGCACTTCTTTGGTCTTTCTTGAGGATCTGTCGCAGTGTGAATGCTTTGTATTCAAGCACATTGATGGCGAGTAATCTTTTAGTTTGCGGACGGTTTGATGTCTATGGCAGGTATGATCTTATGCTTGGTAGGGGCATTAGATCCATTATCACATGGCAAGAGACTACTCAAGAGACGTAACCCGTCCGTACGTGTTCTTGGCACTTCACTGCGAACGGTGAGCGATGTTAAATACCCCGGCATCACGGTTGGAAAGGGACTAAACTTTCTCCCTCATGTGCACAAACTTAGGGATCGGCTAGGTTTGGGGGCAGCTTTGGCGGGTGCTCAAGGGTGACTGGGGACTGAGCGGAACAGCAGCACGCACTTGGCCTGTTCGTTGCCTGTGCAAGGTATTGTGCCTAAATATGGTGTGATGTTGTAAACACTGCTTGGGGTATGCCGCAAATTCAGTTATGTCAGTGGGTTGGCCTTCTGGCGTGTCTTCCAGTTTGCCATACTGTCTCTACGGAGGCTCTCCAGGTACTCGTGGGTGTACTGCCACTTGAGATCAATAAAATAAGTATCCTTTTCGCATTAAAGGGATGCATCCCAGCACCAAGTGCTAGAGGGATATACTCTAGCCGCTTGAACTACCTCTTAACGAGTGCAAAGTCCTCCTAGATCAGCTGCTCAGTCGAAAATTTCAGAAAAGATTGGAGACCTGCGTAAATGGCAAGGTGACATACCCCCCTCGCGGCACTTGTTAAGTCCATTGGTGGTCTGAATTTAAGTATGCATCTGAGCTATCTGCTTACCGGACACGGTTCCTTGAACTCATTCTTCTTCAATCGGTCCATAAGTGTCTCAGAGGCTTCCTTGTGCGGGTATAGCTCCGAGGAGTGGTTGCACGTGTTGTGCCAATGTCCTCTGTGTGATAACATTCGAGACCTTGGAGCTATGAACATATCTTTAACTGATGCCACTTACAAGCTCAGCCTGGTTTTCCAGACCAGACAGAGTACAAACACCGTCAGGGGTTTTGTTAGAAAAGTTTTTAGCAGACGACGAGTTGGAATGGCTGCCCTCACGGCAGTTCATAGTTAGGTTAGAGTAGAAATATAAGGCCATCGGTCCTGGATGTTAAGCAATCCTACCGAGGGTAACACAGTTGCGAAGCTCGACTGGAAGTCAAATTCTGGTACCACTGTCGGTCAAGAGCCCCAGAAACTTAGTTTCAATCTGACCGTGCGGTTGGCCCCCTTGTGAAAGTATCGTGGTGGCTGCGGCTTATATCTTACTTGCGGGGAGAATTTGAAGTAATCAACCGTGCTATTTGATCTCATCTGCCCCAGCCACCTCGATCGGATAGCGTCAGATGGTTATGGGAATTTATTTCTGAGCCGGTGTGTAGTTGCATCCAACCGGTTGCTGTGACCCACAGAACAGCAGAGATGTTAGAAAGGCCTCGCTTCTTACCAAGGAGGAGTAACAGTCCCTTAAGACAAGAACTCAGATTGGAACTTGGGATAGCCCCCAAGGCGTTAGTCTCCTGACTATGAGTGTATGAACCCCGTGGTACTAAGCCTTAATGGCAGGTGATTACGTAAATCCAAATACGCACACATTGCAAGAGACTCTGTTACGGTAGCCAGTTCCTGATGTAATAAATGAAATGTAGAATTGTAGAATTCCTAGAAATCTCATCACCTGTGTCATAAGAAACCCTACGCGTCTATTGTCTGATGCCAGTCACCTGTAAACAACATAAAAACTCTAAAATATAAATTTGTTTTGAACGTGTACGTACCTGTGTGTGTTCCCACGATCATCCTCCTACCCAATCCACCTGTTTATTAACTATAAAGGAACACAATTATAAAAAAGACAAATTAGCGAGGACTTACCCAAAACAATGCACACGAGTGACATTTAACTAGACACCAAAAACAATGCACGAGACCATAGACAACAGACTAAAAAAAACGACACTTCCAGGCTGGAAGTTGATAGATGAGCGGGGTAAGAAAAATGCTTTCGATCGAGGCGAAAGTGCACTTGGACAAAACAGAGGAACAAGAAAAGAGAGTCTAAAAAGAGGCAGAAGAAGAGTTAGAAGTGTGAACATTGGGGAAAAACATTCGTCTATATTTATTGCGATGCGACCAAAACGTTGAAGTTTCCGATATACCTTGGCTTCACCAGTTCTAGCATGTGAACCTGAAACCTAGGTTGCTCCGATGTTTCTGCCACGTTCGAGAGCGTGGCTGGGTAAGGGGACTCTTCGAAGGCGTACAAGGATGAACATTACACTATCGACTGCCAAGCAGATGCGATGCCAAGGAACTCTTAAGAATCCAGTGTGTACGACACAAAGCTCGCATAAGAAGTGAGGAGACGGACTGCAAAGGCCTCTGCAGCTCGTGTTTTGGTAAACGAAAGCGTGGAGGACTATGACTAAGGCATAGCGACGAGTACAGCCAGGCATGTGGTGGGTTGCTGGATGTCGGCACGTGGCCGGAATGGATGGCAAGTTTCAGTAACGGAAGTCAAAACCCAATACTTGTTATCGCACTGACTAATTATTTGCGCCGAGTTTCAAAATTTTCATTATCCTTTGAGACACCTGTCATTATGCAAACAACAAGGGCAGTTTTTATTTTTAAAGTTTCGTTCCTTGGAATCGAAACCTCATCAAAGGATGTTTTCTTAAGATGATCGGTGATTAGGAGAATATAAAAAGTACAGCCCACAAAAGTCTTCATGTGCGAACTATTGCAACAATGCAAGGGAACATCCATGTCCAAGACGGCTCACGATAATGAAGAAGGACTATAACAAGTTGTCAAATACAAACGAAGGCCGCTTGCCAGAGAACGTGTTTGAGGCCCAGGTTTGGGGGGTTACTTTTATATTTCGAGATTAGAGAACAAAAACAAATATCAACAATCGAAAATAGCTTTATTGCTTTTCAAAATGTTCCCCCATTAAGATCTATACACTTTTGCATGCGTTTGTACCAACCGAAGCTCGTTTGCAACTCTGATTGAGGTATCTCCAAAACATGCATTTTGAACGCATCAACCGCTTCTTCAGGTGTCGAAAAGCGCTGACCTCTCATTTTCTTCTTTACGTACGGGAATAAAAAGAAGTCATTCGGTGCCAAGACAGGACTATACGGTGGATGACTAATCAAATCGATGTTTTGAGTGCCCAAAAATGCAGTTGTTTGAGTCGGTGTGTGAGAGCTCGCATTGTCGTGGTGCAGAGTGATCCGTCTTGGGCGGTTGGATTTCCTGATTTCTTGGAAGACAACTGGCAAACAAACGGTTTTGTACCACTCAGAATTAGAACTCAGAATAGTGCTACGGTTGCGTTATGTTCAGTTATTCCGAAAAAACAGACGACAATTTGGTTGGAAGTGCTTCGTGCGCGAGCAACTTTTGTTGGATTTGGTTTAATTTGAAACACCCATACAGTCGACTGCTGTTTACCTTCGGGCTCAGATGCATAAATCCACGATTCATCACCTGTCACAATGTCATAGACGTGTTTCGAAGCACCGCGATCGTATTTTTGGAGCATTTCATTCGACAAATCGACACGAGCCTTATTTTGAGCGATTTACAAATTGTGTGGGATCCAACGCGAATAAATTTTTTTGGCGGTCAAATGTTCATGCAATATTGAATGTATTTTGGTCCCACTAATGCCTAAGGTTGTCTCAATCTCAGGATAGGTCACATGACGATCTTGCAATGTTAGTTGGCCCACAGCATCAATGGTTTCCGGAACAACAACTGATCTTGGACGACTTTCACGAAATTCGTCTTGGAGTGAACTAAGACCTCGGTTGAATTCACCATACCATCGATAAACACTGGTCCTTGATGGAGCTTTATCGCCAAAAATTGAATTAAGTTCATCGATACACTGTTGTTTAGTTAATCCACGTCGAAAGTTGTAAAAAATAATCGCACGAATATTTTCACGATTTAATTAAATTTTTCCTGCGAGATGAATCTTTAAGCCTACAGTAAACAACCCAAATAGCGCTAGTATCTACCTCAAAAATGTGAAACTTTGCGTTAGAGCAGGCAGTTGTCAGATTGCAACAGCAGGGTTACCCAATCCCGAAATATTAAAAGGTAACCTTCGTACATAAACTTTTTAACGTATATAATCATAAAAATGTACTTAGGCCATTATACTAATATGTTAAATTTAAGTTCTGAATGTTTCGTGAACCCCAAATTTATTAAAGTTTTCTACAGATGTAAGATGTTCTTTAGAATAAGAAAAGGAAGTAAAAAAAAATTGTGAGAATTGTTTTCATAGCAAAGGAAGGGAGAATTTATTCGAATATGTTCCGGCTATGTACAAAGCTCGTATATGGCAATACTATACATCATTTGAAAAGTCTTGACATAACCTACAAAACGACGCTATGCATGATAAGTTTGGATATGCGTTAAACAGTTATACACGTGTAAGCATGGAGTTCACTAACGCCGAAAGTCGCGCTATTTTAAAGATCCCCTTCGCTAAAGGCAAATCCGCTAGGGAAACGTTCCGTGAGATTAATGGTGTTTTGGGGTATGGTACGCTATCAATTCGAACCGCGGAGGAATGGTTTCGGCTATTCAGAGCCATGGATAAGCCAGTCTGCGGAAGACCTGTGACGACGAGTACCGATCGAATCATGGAAATCATCGAGTTAGACCGGCATGTTGCATCTCGTGACAACGCCCAGGAGATGGGAGTTAGTCACCAAACCATTTGAAACCATTTGCAGAAGGCTGGATACAAAAAAAGCCTGATGTTTGGGCGCAGCATGATTTGACGCATAAACATCTTCTGGACGGAATCAACGTCTACGATATGCTGCTGAAACGGAACAAACTCGATCCATTTTTGAAACAAATGGTAACTGGCGACGAAAATGGACCACATACGAAAACATCAAGCTTAAACGGTCGTGGTTGAAGCACGGTGAGTCGTCCCAAATAGTGGCCAAGCCGGGATTGAGAGCCAGGAAGGTTTGGCTGTTTGTTTGGTGGGATTGGAAGGGAATCATCCACAATGAGCTGCTCCCATATGGCCAGACGCTTAATTCTGCCGTCTACTACGAACAACTGGAAGGCTTGAAGCAGGCGATCGACCAGAAGCGCCCAGAATTGGCCAACAGGAAGGGTGTAGTGTTTCACCAGGACAACGCCAGACAACACACTTCGTTGATGACTCGGTAGAAGCTACGGGAGCTCGGATGGGAGATTTTATCGCATCCAACAAATAGCCCGGACATAGCGCCAAGTGGTTACCACCTGATCCTGTCCATGGCGAACGCCCTTGGTTGTGTAGAGTTGAGATCAAAAGAAACTTGTGAAAAGTGGCTGTCCGAGTTCTTCACAAATAAGGAGAGGGGCTTCCACGAGGTGGGTATTATGAAGTTACCGTCTATATGGAAACAAATTTTCGAACAAAACGGCGCATGCTTGAACTAAATCCGATTTCCCATCCTTTGCTATTTTTATGAAGCATTAAACGGAGAGCAAAAAAGCGGAAGGGAGATATTTGACAACCTTATATATTTTGTAAATATAAACGCATTAAATCAAATCAAAATCAAAATATTCTGATATTCTCTCTAACACTTTTCCTCATTTTAATAAATGATCTTTTCTCTGCCACTTCAAGTCCTATTCACACCTTCGCTGATGACTGTACACCCATCATTTCATACTTGTTCCTCGGGTCTCGATACTCCTCCTCGGCTATAGAATTGGAACGGAGGAGTATGTTAAGTTCATTACATTCTGATCTTGACAGCATAATTGATTGGGGTAAAACGAATAGAGTGGAATTTAATGCTTCCAAAACTCAGTGCTGTCTACTGTCACTCAAGCGATCTCAAAAGTACCACCCATTATCTCCGAATTGTTCCTGCGTTGTTAAAACTGAACGACTTTCCATCCTCAATATGTCAACACTTAGTTAAAATTATCACATATTCGAAATCGCCAAAAATGCAGCGAAATGTCTGGATTTCTTAAAGCGAACACGAATATGGAATGCTTTTCCCAGCCCAAATTTCCCCTCCAATCCACGGCATTTAAAACCAATGTGCATCAGTACCTCCCTTCTCTTTCTTCTTCTATACCTTCGGACCGTGCTGTGACTTAATTCCAGTCAGTTAAAGGTATTTCTTTAGTGCTCGCCAATTATAAAAAACAAAAATATAACAAACAACTTTAATTTAATTCATGCAGCAAATAATACACCTACAAACGTTACATTGAGTAATTAACCGAGTACTGCACCCAATTGGAAGTTACTTGTCGGCAGATGACGTCACTGAAAATTGACAGATAAAGACGTGCATTCCCACCCATTCTGAATATCGTGCCACTGACCGGTACGTTAAGCCCATGAATTAGACCTCGGGCAGAGTTCATTGGTTTAACACACATCTGGTGTTGTTATGGGATCCCAGAGGGCGCCGAGCGGTGGCTGTGTTTTAGCTTAACCTGTGCACTAGCGACGATAGTGCTGGCAGCTCGTCTTGTTTTGCGCAGTCAACGATATTGTTTCATGTGCACAGAGAAATGCCCTCCAAGTTTATTTTCAGCAACGAATTCACATATATTCGCGCCATTTCTCTATTTCGTGTCTGTTTGATATAGGACGGGTGTGCGTAAACACTTAAGATAACCAACTATCCTTACACTGCACACCCCATAATTTGCCACCGTGAATCAAACTGCATGAGATAGAGACTCTGTACTGGACTCTGCAGGGGCATCGCATTTTTAGTCGTACAAGAAATGTGAAAAGTTACATGCTTCCCGAATGACCCTGCTACATGGTGCGACCAATGATGCTGTTTGATTTTTTTTTGTTTCAATCCAAAACTATAAGTAGGCTGTTCCGGGGACCTATTTTTGCCACTTCATTTAAAATATTTGGCTCCATTGAGCCATTTGGACTCGATTATCAGTTGTCACAGTTTTTTCTTGTTTCATACAGTGACCAGTGGTGTTTACCCATGTGGTGATTGGTAGGTCATAGGAAAATACTCTTATTCACAAGACATTTTTTCAAATCCGGAAACAGGAAATAATCGCTAGGGGCAAGGTCTGGACTATAGGGTGGGTGTTGGATTTCTTCGAAACCACTATCTCGCGCAGCAGCATTGGAAACTTGCGCCGTGTGAACAGGAGCGTTGTCATGAAGAAGCAACATACCCGCTGTGGCTGGGTGGGTGTTTGATTTCTTGGAAACCACTATCTCGCGCAGCAGCATTGGAAACTTGCGCCGTGTGAACAGGAGCGTTGCCATAAAGCAGCAACACACCCTCTGCGAGTTTACCCCGTCTTTTCTTTTTAATTCCTCCCGCAAATTATGCAAAGTGGAAGCGTACGATGTGGCGTTGATGGTTTAACCTTTTTTTGTACTCAATGAGCAAGATTCCCTTTGAGTCCCAAAAATCTGTGGCTATGAGCTTCCCAGCAGACGGGGTGACTTTGAACTTCTTCGAGGGGTTTGTTCCTTTTTTATGCCACTGCATGGACTCTTGTGTGCTTTCAGGGTCATAGTGGTGAACCCATGCTTCGTCCCCAGTATTAATTCAATCGAAAACACCGTCCGCGTTCTCACCACATATCTCCAAAAGTTCTCTAGCGTGCGATTCTCACTTTTTTCTGAGGCGCTGTGAGCATTCGTGGCACCCACCTTGCACTGACCTTTGAAAGGTTAAGATGATCATGAAGAAAGCTGAAAGTTTGGTGATCTCTGCCATCATTTTCGCCTTTATTCGGGCATTCTCAAGAACAAGTTTGTCGACTTCTTTGATGCTTTCTCCCGTACAAGCAGTAGCCAGGGCGCCAGAGCGGGGTTCGTCTTCAATGCTCTCTCTGCGTCTCTTGAACTCACTTGACCACTTTGGCACAGTTGATAATGAAGGCCACCATCTCTTCATGAATAGTTTCTTGACTTTTTCCTTGCTAAGTGAGAAATTTAATTTCAGCGCGATGCTCAATTTTCACCCCCATCGTCTCAGTTGCCGTTATGATTCTTTTTAACTAGAGATAAATAACGAGTTCAACAGTGAAGCACCTATTCGGCTGTGGTGTTCTAAACTGTGTCTTTTCTGGTCCTTTTAATAAAACAGATATGAGTAATAAAACCACCCCAAATATTCTGACCACGTTTTCTGTTATTTGCTGCCAGTTTTTTCATCTAAAACGTCAATTACAAAACTGAGCTAAACTGAAGTTCTTATATTGTCTTCTGCTTTCCTTTTGCTTTAAGTCAATAAATCGATTTCATGACGTTGTTGTTGTTGTTGTTTTGATTAAAGATAGGCCACACATCAAATATAAAACCACAATGAAACCCAAGATTTAAGCAGGTTCTAGTACCAAGGCCTTCAAATAGATCTTCACAACGAAACCCAAGATTTAAGCAGCTTCTAGGAGAAAAGCCTTCTACGTTATTCAAAGTTTATGTTTAGGAGTATAGAAACAGCATTTGCATCGAATTTTGGCTTTTTTTTAATTGGAAGAAAATTTCAGTTGAAGCCCATTGAATTTTTGTAGAAGTTTAAATCATGTAAAGTGTGGCTTCTTCGCTTCTAAAGGGGATGGGGGGCCTAACAGCATTAAGATCAATGCCAAACGCAGAATAGTTGGAACTGAACAATTTCTATTCGGTTTAGGAAATGTGGATTTATGCAAAAGCAAGGAAATTGAGTTTAGTACGAGTTGAAACCGAAAGATGTTAAATGAGGTGTATGTTTGTCTTGTCTTTCAAGAAGCAGTTTCGAGGTGAAAATCGTCGTTCAATATCTCTCGGTTTCAACTCGTACGACACTCAATTTCCTTGCTTTTGAATAAATTCACTCCCGCTGAGTCACTCCCAATGACTCTGCAAGTCCAATTTGCGTTTATCATAGAATTTAAAAATCAGAAAATAATTGTTCTGTTTACATTTCAAACTCCAGTTTGTCACACCTCATACATAGAAGCAATACGTTAGTCTCAAGAGACTGTTCAGTTCATGCCTGAACACCAGTACTCAAAGCAAATGCTTTGTGACAACTCTCGTGAGGTTGCACTCTTAACGAGCACCGTAATCATCTTCGTCTTCTTGTCTCTCGTGCCTCGTACCCATTTCACTGCGGTAGAGGTACGTAAAGTACGCACAAGACCCCTCCAGCCAAGGACTCATCCAACTCATCCGAAGCAAACTTAGGAGAAAAGTCGGACTTCATAAATCCTTTACCTCAGGCAAATCTAGTACCTGTCCAATTGCTGATATTCATAACACGGTTCGGGAGATGAATACACTTCAACTTGAACATCGTGTACTCTCCGAATTCCCTTCAGCCACCACCGAGTGTAGGCACTTATGGCACAGAGTCAATTGCGAGCATCAGGAATTTTCAAGAAATTCCTCCTCTCACAAAATAGGGGAAATTTTAAGGACGGACAGTGGATAAGTCATGTCCATTGCAAGTTGGCATCAGAACGGCAATTAGCGTAGTTCCAGGAATCAAAAGAGTTTCTGAAGGACAATGAAATTTATGAAAGTTTGCTCCAATGGTACAAGCACCCCGCTGCTTTGGCCGACTTCTCTGTTTATCAAGGAAATGAAAGTAATTCCCCGGTTTGCTCATCCAGCTCTCCCGACAACGACCAGCAAACAAACTGCAAACAACTGAATGAATTTCATCACAGCCTACTTACCCACTCGTACAAGAGATGAGCATAGCCAGGCAGCTAAATGCGATGATTACAGGACTCTCACGAAAACAAAAAAAAAATTACACGCCGAGGGCACTTTTCAAAATACATTAACTCCAAGTTTTCGAAGGAAATCTCTTCGAGTTATTACAACACCTTAGATGAAAATCGATTTTTTTCATTAAGCCTCTAATGGAGCACTTTAGATTTCCCATCTCCGGCAATTAATTAGTTCCACAGAGGCAACGGTGAGCGCCCCACAATACACCGGCGTTTGCCTCTTGTCTTATGAGATGGCCTCCCCGAGACGCGTGTTCCACCCAGGATGCCTGCACACACAGGATGTGAAATATTAATTTGTTGGCAGATTTATAATTGAACTTTCATTGATTTTTCATTAAGGTATACGCAAACAAGTGGTTCCTGATGGAGCCGGATACATCTCTCTGCAGTCATCCTGAGGGGGTCTCTGTAAATATGACTGATTGCGCGGTGGAATGAGGAGCGAGGGAGGTGAGTCGGTGAGCACGTAATCAACTTTATTGATTGCAGACCACTATGAGCTTCTTATAATTCAATTAATGAGTGAATTTCCGTTAATTAACGAGTCCATCAATCTGGGTTTGTCTACACGCTAATTAGGCACGTGATGTGCATGTGCAGGGACACCTCAAATTGCGTGCGGATACAATAATGCTGTGCAATCAATTTTTACACTCGGTTGAATTGCCAAATGAGGTCATATTCATACTTGATGGCCGAGTTAGCTGAAGCGACAACCACCTAAGTTAGTTAATCACCACAAAACACATTAGTTCATATAAGACACATGGTCGTGTTTCAGTTATGGTAAATTGTTGGAATCTAGACTGATTGGCTTGAGTGGGGGATAGGTGGTGGGCACAGTTTGGCAGGAATGTCATTCGGTTTCAGTTTTTATACAGCGTCATCAGACTTTCGAACGCATTAACGAAGTGTGTCGATTTATACGATTAATTTTCTTTTCATTGCTCCAAATCTCGTTCAGAGTTGGCAATTAATTGCATTTCCCATCCATTTGGAAAGTCTTGAAACGTGATTCACGATTTGTTGTGGAAAAAGTCTGTGACTGCCATGCAAGTCAATTAAATATTTTTTACTGGAATCGATTGAGTTTTGCCATTTACATGCCCTTACAGGTTTTATAGTGGCAGCTTATGGTAGCTTCAAATTGACCTATTTCATATTCATCAAGGATAATATTGAAATGGTTAAATTTTCAGAAACTACTTCTCCTTTACAAAGATTGCTCTTTCCAATGCCTTGCTTCAATTACCATTAAAATACAAGACCGTCTCTCGAACGTATGTAGACAGCGCAGAATTCTTCGCTTCCATTTCATTTGTCACCAGCGCCAAAAAGCTAGATATTCACATTAATGCTTTCAAAAAGTGACAACGCAAGCAGCGATTAAAAGGATATCACACTACTCACAGCCAGACATGGCAGATTACAGCCTATGCATATCCGTCTGCATGCACATCATGTTTGTTGCACTTTGTGAAACGAATTTTTTTTAATTCGTTAGACACTTTTATGTAGCTTTAACTTACAAAAGTTATTATTAAAAAGAAAAATAAATACATACGTCCTTGTCGAAATAACTAATTAACACTGAAGATACCTATATCGTTAAGTACAATAATAAAATAATAAAAGTCAATTTATAAAAGTCAATTTATTCACAAATCAAACGAGGTGAAAAGGATTCGGATTTAAAATTAATGTTTAAAATAAGTGAGGGTAGAAGATTGCCTTTAATATTTCAGGGTTGGGCAACCCCAGTTTTGCAACCTGGCAACTGCCAGCTCTATCGTAAAGTTTGACCTTTTTCAGGTTATACGTACTCAGAATGTTTTGACATAAGAGCACTATTTGTGTCGTTTACAGTAACTTAAAAGATTCATCTCAACCGAAAAATGGAATTAAATCGTGAAAATTTTCGTGCGATTATTATTTACAACTTTGGACTAGGATTAACTCAACAACAGTGCATCGATGACCTTAATTCAATTTTTTTCATCAAGGACATGTGTTTATCGATGGTATGGTGAATTCAGCCGAGGTCGTAGTTCACTCCAAGACGAATTTCGTGAAGGTCGTTCAAAATCAGTTGTTGTTCCGGAAACCATTATTGCTGTGCGCCAACAGATATTGCAAGATCCCACTATCCTGAGATTGAGACAACCTTAGGCATTAGTGGGACTAACATACATTCAATATTGCATGATCATTTGACCGTCAAAAAAATTTGTTCGCGTTGAATCCCACACAATTTGTCAATCGCCCAAAAATAGGCTCGTGTCGATTGGTCGAAAGAAATGCTCCAAAAATACGATCGCAGTGCTTCGAAACACATCTATGACATCGTGACAGTTGTTGAATCGTGGATTTACGCGTATAAGCCCGAAAGTAAACAGCAGTCGACTGTATGGGTGTTTCAAATTAAACCAAATCCAACAAAAGCTGATCACGCATGAAGCTCTTCCAAGCAAATGGTCAACTGTTTTTTGGGAAAAACTGGACATGTCGCAACCGTACCACTAGAACAACGCAGAACAGTCAATTCTGAGTGGTACGCAACCATTTGTTGGGCACTTGTCTTCCAAGAAATCAGGAAAACTAACCGCCAAAGACGGATCACTCTTCACCACGTCAATGCGAGCTCTCACACATCGGCTCAAACAACTACATTTTTGGGCATTCAAAACATCGTTGATGAGCCATCCGCCGTATATTCCTGTCTTGGCACCAAATGACTTCTTTTTATTCCCGTACGTAAAAAATAAAATGAGAGGTCAACGGTTTTCGACACCTGAAGAAGCGGTTGATGCGTTCATAATGCATGTTTTGGAGATACCTCAATCAGAGTGTCAAAAGTGCTTCGACAATTGGTGAATATTTTGAAAAAGAATAAAGCTATTTTCGATGATTAATATTTGTCTTTGTTCTCTAGTCCCGAAATATAAAAGGCTACTTTCGTCTATTGGTCCAGGAGGTGTCTCCTGTCTGATGATGACAGCTATTGAGTGCTCTTTTCAATGACCAACCGGATCAGTTGATCAGCGTAGAATTTAAACCCAATTCGTGATGTGTTTTTGTCTCGCATTCGGAGACTTGTGGAGTCCGGTAAATAATTTAAGCTTGGAACCATTTTTGCTCCTGTACGGAACGGAGCTATTGACACCATTGGACATTTTGTCATCTTCACAAATTAAATGTGTGCGGAGAAGTATGAAGGCTGCGAACCAGAACTCCAAGATGGAAAATATATTTTTAAGCATAGACCGTCCAAGTCTCTTCATGGACCTTTGTGGCGTAGTGGACCGCCGACGTCCAAGTTCGATCTCCGACTGAACACTTCAAATTTTTCATGGCACCACCTCTTTCTAGCTGCTGACAACACTCAAAGAGTAATAATTGTCTAAGAAAGCTTCTGAAACTTCGCCGTTCAGAGTCGGCAAAAAACTGTAGGTCCCTTCTACTCGCGAGAGAACAGTAGCGCGCACAAGACTAGTAATTGATGAGCAAGCTACAATTATTAGTATTATTTCTATTATAAGTTACTTGACTTTTCTAAACTAATGTATGAAATTATAGAACAATCGAATCCAGTCAACAAGATGTGCTTATTATTTAATTATAATATTTTTGTAGTTTATGTTTGTTTATCAAAACCCTTAATAGCAGACGTGCAGTTGTGTGAACCGAAAAGAGGATCTGAACAATAAAATATCGTTATCTTGAAAAAGTTGCAATTTTTTTTCTGCGCTCTATGAGTTGTCTTTGAGAAGGCCTCCAAAAATGCACAGATGTAGTATTTAAGTTCTACCTGCCTTGACGGCTTATATTACGACGTCTATTTTCCCAAGAGTTGAAGATAACGCAAGACTGAACGCCTTCGTTACTCAAGTACCAAACTGAAATTATGCTTGAGGGGCAATTATTCCACCTTGGTTTGATGCGAGGCCTTCTTTAAACCTCTTCCGCTCTCTGGGTCGAAGCGCTTAGTTGAGAATGCAACTCGACACTGAGCCGGGATAGTCCTCTAACCGCCTTGCCTAGTTTTTGGGTAAACAAGCAACTTGACAAGTCAGCACAGTACACTATCCTCGACTCAACCCGCGATATTAGGTGGTAAACCACAGCCACCGTGATACTCGCACAAAAGGGAGAGCTGGAACCGAAGTTTCAGGGGCTGCTGACCTCCCGTGGCACCAGAACATAGCTTCTGGTCAGGCTGTCACTTCCAGCCAGACTACCTCAAAACCTGGGTCTGTTAGCCGCCATCCTGCCACAACGCAGAACAGTCAATTCTGAGTGGTACGCAACCATTTGTTGGGCACTTGTCTTCCAAGAAATCAGGAAAACTAACCGCCAAAGACGGATCACTCTTCACCACGTCAATGCGAGCTCTCACACATCGGCTCAAACAACTACATTTTTGGGCATTCAAAACATCGTTGATGAGCCATCCGCCGTATATTCCTGTCTTGGCACCAAATGACTTCTTTTTATTCCCGTACGTAAAAAATAAAATGAGAGGTCAACGGTTTTCGACACCTGAAGAAGCGGTTGATGCGTTCATAATGCATGTTTTGGAGATACCTCAATCAGAGTGTCAAAAGTGCTTCGACAATTGGTGAATATTTTGAAAAAGAATAAAGCTATTTTCGATGATTAATATTTGTCTTTGTTCTCTAGTCCCGAAATATAAAAGGCTACTTTCGTCTATTGGTCCAGGAGGTGTCTCCTGTCTGATGATGACAGCTGTTGAGTGCTCTTTTCAATGACCAACCGGATCAGTTGATCAGCGTAGAATTTAAACCCAATTCGTGATGTGTTTTTGTCTCGCATTCGGAGACTTGTGGAGTCCGGTAAATAATTTAAGCTTGGAACCATTTTTGCTCCTGTACGGAACGGAGCTATTGACACCATTGGACATTTTGTCATCTTCACAAATTAAATGTGTGCGGAGAAGTATGAAGGCTGCGAACCAGAACTCCAAGATGGAAAATATATTTTTAAGCATAGACCGTCCAAGTCTCTTCATGGACCTTTGTGGCGTAGTGGACCGCCGACGTCCAAGTTCGATCTCCGACTGAACACTTCAAATTTTTCATGGCACCACCTCTTTCTAGCTGCTGACAACACTCAAAGAGTAATAATTGTCTAAGAAAGCTTCTGAAACTTCGCCGTTCAGAGTCGGCAAAAAACTGTAGGTCCCTTCTACTCGCGAGAGAACAGTAGCGCGCACAAGACTAGTAATTGATGAGCAAGCTACAATTATTAGTATTATTTCTATTATAAGTTACTTGACTTTTCTAAACTAATGTATGAAATTATAGAACAATCGAATCCAGTCAACAAGATGTGCTTATTATTTAATTATAATATTTTTGTAGTTTATGTTTGTTTATCAAAACCCTTAATAGCAGACGTGCAGTTGTGTGAACCGAAAAGAGGATCTGAACAATAAAATATCGTTATCTTGAAAAAGTTGCAATTTTTTTTCTGCGCTCTATGAGTTGTCTTTGAGAAGGCCTCCAAAAATGCACAGATGTAGTATTTAAGTTCTACCTGCCTTGACGGCTTATATTACGACGTCTATTTTCCCAAGAGTTGAAGATAACGCAAGACTGAACGCCTTCGTTACTCAAGTACCAAACTGAAATTATGCTTGAGGGGCAATTATTCCACCTTGGTTTGATGCGAGGCCTTCTTTAAACCTCTTCCGCTCTCTGGGTCGAAGCGCTTAGTTGAGAATGCAACTCGACACTGAGCCGGGATAGTCCTCTAACCGCCTTGCCTAGTTTTTGGGTAAACAAGCAACTTGACAAGTCAGCACAGTACACTATCCTCGACTCAACCCGCGATATTAGGTGGTAAACCACAGCCACCGTGATACTCGCACAAAAGGGAGAGCTGGAACCGAAGTTTCAGGGGCTGCTGACCTCCCGTGGCACCAGAACATAGCTTCTGGTCAGGCTGTCACTTCCAGCCAGACTACCTCAAAACCTGGGTCTGTTAGCCGCCATCCTGCCACAACGCAGAACAGTCAATTCTGAGTGGTACGCAACCATTTGTTGGGCACTTGTCTTCCAAGAAATCAGGAAAACTAACCGCCAAAGACGGATCACTCTTCACCACGTCAATGCGAGCTCTCACACATCGGCTCAAACAACTACATTTTTGGGCATTCAAAACATCGTTGATGAGCCATCCGCCGTATATTCCTGTCTTGGCACCAAATGACTTCTTTTTATTCCCGTACGTAAAAAATAAAATGAGAGGTCAACGGTTTTCGACACCTGAAGAAGCGGTTGATGCGTTCATAATGCATGTTTTGGAGATACCTCAATCAGAGTGTCAAAAGTGCTTCGACAATTGGTGAATATTTTGAAAAAGAATAAAGCTATTTTCGATGATTAATATTTGTCTTTGTTCTCTAGTCCCGAAATATAAAAGGCTACTTTCGTCTATTGGTCCAGGAGGTGTCTCCTGTCTGATGATGACAGCTGTTGAGTGCTCTTTTCAATGACCAACCGGATCAGTTGATCAGCGTAGAATTTAAACCCAATTCGTGATGTGTTTTTGTCTCGCATTCGGAGACTTGTGGAGTCCGGTAAATAATTTAAGCTTGGAACCATTTTTGCTCCTGTACGGAACGGAGCTATTGACACCATTGGACATTTTGTCATCTTCACAAATTAAATGTGTGCGGAGAAGTATGAAGGCTGCGAACCAGAACTCCAAGATGGAAAATATATTTTTAAGCATAGACCGTCCAAGTCTCTTCATGGACCTTTGTGGCGTAGTGGACCGCCGACGTCCAAGTTCGATCTCCGACTGAACACTTCAAATTTTTCATGGCACCACCTCTTTCTAGCTGCTGACAACACTCAAAGAGTAATAATTGTCTAAGAAAGCTTCTGAAACTTCGCCGTTCAGAGTCGGCAAAAAACTGTAGGTCCCTTCTACTCGCGAGAGAACAGTAGCGCGCACAAGACTAGTAATTGATGAGCAAGCTACAATTATTAGTATTATTTCTATTATAAGTTACTTGACTTTTCTAAACTAATGTATGAAATTATAGAACAATCGAATCCAGTCAACAAGATGTGCTTATTATTTAATTATAATATTTTTGTAGTTTATGTTTGTTTATCAAAACCCTTAATAGCAGACGTGCAGTTGTGTGAACCGAAAAGAGGATCTGAACAATAAAATATCGTTATCTTGAAAAAGTTGCAATTTTTTTTCTGCGCTCTATGAGTTGTCTTTGAGAAGGCCTCCAAAAATGCACAGATGTAGTATTTAAGTTCTACCTGCCTTGACGGCTTATATTACGACGTCTATTTTCCCAAGAGTTGAAGATAACGCAAGACTGAACGCCTTCGTTACTCAAGTACCAAACTGAAATTATGCTTGAGGGGCAATTATTCCACCTTGGTTTGATGCGAGGCCTTCTTTAAACCTCTTCCGCTCTCTGGGTCGAAGCGCTTAGTTGAGAATGCAACTCGACACTGAGCCGGGATAGTCCTCTAACCGCCTTGCCTAGTTTTTGGGTAAACAAGCAACTTGACAAGTCAGCACAGTACACTATCCTCGACTCAACCCGCGATATTAGGTGGTAAACCACAGCCACCGTGATACTCGCACAAAAGGGAGAGCTGGAACCGAAGTTTCAGGGGCTGCTGACCTCCCGTGGCACCAGAACATAGCTTCTGGTCAGGCTGTCACTTCCAGCCAGACTACCTCAAAACCTGGGTCTGTTAGCCGCCATCCTGCCACAGATGGTCTTCTCTCCATTAGGGTTTCCGTTGTCACTATAAATAGTGATACGAATCTGATTCATGAATCATGTAATTCATAAAATATTATATGGTCCCAAGCTCACAGACTCCTCTCCTCGAGACAAAGAAAAGCTAAATTCAAGTCCCCTCCTGGTCGCCACCAATATTTTGAAGAATAAACTCAAGTATCGCTTAAGCAGAAGAAGTAGATGCGATACCCAATGTTGCTCTGAGCCATCTATCCTCTGAGGCGGTGGATGCATACACAACTCTTTAATGCATGTTACACAGGAAATTGGACACGGGACATATACATTTCCATCCCGACAAATCGCCGATCGATAAGCGCAAGGATGGAAAAGAGTGGAAAAGAGTGTTTTGTAAGATCGGGTCTAAGAAGAACAAATCATATCGGATTATATTAAGGCGGAGCAGAATTTTATATATGCAGCATCTATATTTGTAAGAATACGACCCAATGCACGGGAGTCTACTTGATTGGCATTGAAAAAGCGTTCGACACCGTGTAGCTACAAAACTTTCATCAAGTTGGTCAGACTGAGCAAAAAGAAAAGATTACTAGAAAGTGAGTTGTGGGCAATGGCAATGTAAGTTCAACCCAGTACATCTATCAAGAAATTGATTTTAACAAGGTGGGGGTAGGTTCCCTTAAGCAGTTCGATATATTTACTAGAGAACTTTTAGATTCCGTGCCACACTTAAAAGCGTCCCCTAATTGATCTGCTAGCGTATAGCTTACATCTAAAGGTCGAAGCAATCAACATCTTTCTGCAGTGTGACTACGACAAAATTCAGCGATTCTGCGATAACTGGGAGTGCGAAGCTGTTCTCAGCAAAACCCCGTTTTCCAAAGCTTCAAGGAACAAAGATAGAAAAAACTGGAGAACGTTCCGCATATTGACTCGCGGACCGAGTCGTAAGCTGTAAAAAATTTAGATATATATCTTGGCATTTAATAATAATTATTGGCGCGACAGTCCACAGTGGGACCAGGGCCTAGCTTGCTCATCAACTACTCGTATTGTGCGGGCTACTGTTCTCTCACGAGTGGAAGGGACCTACAGTTTTTTTTTCCGAACGGCGAAGTTTGAGAAACTTTCATAGACAGTTAATACTCCTTGAGTGTCGTCAGCAGCTCGAAAGAGGTGGTACCGTGAACAAATTTGACGTGTTTAGCCGGGAATCGAACCTAGACCCTTCGGCGTGTGAGCGTCGGACTCTACCCACTACGCCACGGCGGCCACTCTTGGCATTTGCTTGGGCCAATATCTGTTTAGTCGTAAGAAGGAATCTTCTGTTTCGCTCAAAATTCAAAAAGCCCTTGCTGCGGTGAATAGACTTTTTTACATCAGCAAACTTGATTCCAGGATAAAGATGATCTGCTATTTATAAGGTTGCTTTTCTGCTCTTGATTTAAAGCTTCATAAAAAGTGTTACAGTGATCGGATTTAGTTCAAATATGTCCCGTTTTGTTCGATAATCTGTTTCCATCTAGACGGCAACTTCATTATACCCCCCTCGTAGAAGCCCCTCGACTTATTTGCGAAGAACCCGGGCAGCCACTTTTCACAAGCTTCGATTAAGTTTAACTTCACACCACCAAGGGCGTGTGCCGTGGACAGGAACAGGTGGTAATAACTTGGCGCTATCTCCGGGCTATATGAGTTATGTAATAAAACCTGTCATCCGAGCTCCTGTAGCTTCTGACAAGTCATCAACGAAGTGTGTGTTATGGCGTTGTCCTGGTGGAACACTATACCCTTCCTGTTGGACAATTCTGGGCGCTTCTGGTCGATCGCCTGCTTCAAGCGGTCCATTTGTTCGCAGTAGATAGCAGTAGATGGTAGAATTAAGCATCTGGCCATATGGAATCAGCTCATTGTGGATGATTCTCTTCCAATCCCACCAAACACACAGCAAAACCTTCCTGGCTCTCAATCCCGGCTTGGCCACTGTTTGGGACGATTCACCAGCCTTCAACCAAGACCTTTTTCGCTTGTTATTATCGTACGTGATGCATTTTTCGTCGCCAGTCACCATCCGCTTCAAAAATGGGTCGAGTTCGTTCCGTTTCAGCAGCATATCGCAGATGTTGATTCGGTCCAGAAGGTTTTTTGGCGTCAAATCATACGGCACCCAAACATCAAGCTTTTTTTTGTATCCAGCCTTCCGCAGATGGTTTAAAATGGCTTGGTGACTAACTTCTATCTCCTGGGCAATGTCACGAGATACCACATGCCGGTCTAACTCGATGATTTCCATGATTCGATCGGTATTCGTCGTCACAAAGCATTCGGCGGCTGGTTTATCCATGTCGTTTTCACCGGCTCTGAATCGTCGAAACCATTCCTCCGCGGTTCGAAGTGATAGAGTACCATCCCCCAAAACACCATTGATCTCGCGGAACGTTTCTCTAGCGGATTTGACTTTAACGAAGGAAAACTGAAAATAGCGCGAATTTTCGGCCTTAGTGAAATCCATGTTTATACGTCTATAACTGTTGAACGCAATGTAAAAACTAGTCATGCATAGCGTCGTTTTGTAGGTTAGTATTGCCAAACTTATCATGCATAGCGTCATTTTGTAGGTTATGTCAAGACCGTTCAAATGACGTATAGTATAGCCAATTCCATACGAGCTCTGTAGATCTTTGTACATAACCGGAAAATTTTAAAGACAAAAATGCGAAAGGCAGATATATTATTGGAGATACTATTTGAGATATACATATATAAAGATTGGTCAAACGGCCTTTCAATGCGTACAGTTGTCCAGTTTGTGAAGACGGTGTTCGAAGGGCACCTGACCTGTCTCTGTATCGAACACTGGAATTCAATGACTACACATTCTATCCAAACAAAATCTTGCAAAAGAAACAAACAATCAAAACTAATTAGAAAAGACAATTTTTTTATTAAGCATATTCGAAGGCACATTACACAAGGTATGACTTCGCGGAGCTTACGACCATATACCACGAGATGCTGAATTCCTCAAGAAGCATTTCCCTACTTAGACTTCAAAGAGCTGAAACTGTAAACGAAAGAATGTCTTGTCATCTTCCTTATGGCCAAAGTGTCACAGACAACTTCAATACGAACTGAATTTTCTTAAATTCAGTAAAACGATCCCCACCCGAGACAAGGCATACTCCGCCAGAAAACGTTATTTTTACTGAGAGTTGTGGCCAGCATAAATTTTTTGTAAGGTTTTGCAAAAGATCTTAAATTGGAAATAAAAATTACACGCCTCAACTCCAAACAGTTAACGAGGCACTTTAATGTGTACATATCTACGCCGCACATCTCTAAACCCTAAGATATAACAACTTGATGAAAACGTCTGCACCTTACTGTAGTGTAGGGTGACTCCTAAAGTACTTCTGCATATAAACGGACCCACCGGTGAGTGACACACCGTTTAGCTGTCGAATGAAATACTGCCACTCACCGGCAGGCAGTCAGCCATAAGAGGGCGAAGGTGATGCGGTTTATTGTTTCGTTAACCAAACTACGAAATGGATTATGGTTGTATTTACATTATGTTGCGGACAGGGCTTACGAGGCGGGCGGGCAATAAAAGTGAGTGTGTAAACCTAATTATTACATATAAATACCATCATCTTGCATCTTAAGGGAAATGTCATGAACGTCGTAAAGTTCTGTTTTAGTTGCGTGAAGCCGTTTTTCGCAGTTGCTTTGTCGGGGGCTAATGGGAAACGGGCATTTTGTATGTCTGTCGAAGCTGAATTTGTTGTTTGCGACAAGCTGTTAATCTGCTTCGGCGCGCCTGCAATTTCATTCTCAATTTAACAGACACTGCCCCTCCCCCCCCACACACACACACACAGAACTTCTTGCAAAATGGACTCAGTTTGAGAGCTAACCCTTTGAGTCATATCCTCAGACCCCTAAAGACACAAAATATTTACATTCAATATCAGCAGATAATGGGAAGTGTTTAAAATGACTCCGAAACTGTTGTCCACATCATTCGTCGCGCCAGCGTTAAGAGTGCCGCCCTTTCACACACACACAGCCACAGCACACACATCACCGCATCAAATCTTAATAGAACGTCAGATAATCTCGAGAAGGGCAACAGCACCATTACTTGCCTTCAAAATACGTGCGCACCATGCACGAATGACATAACGAGACAATAATTCTGAATATTATGTTGTGGGGGGCCATGCCAAAGCGCCCGGAGAATCAGTATTTCGGTTGCTTGGATTTTTATGGGCAACTCTTTTGAATGACATAGTAAGTGTGCGTAGGCGGCGACACTACCACTAGAGGTGCCCCCAGAACCACCTCCTGCAGGCGTGCCCAAGATCAGTGAGAGGTTTTCCCAAGAGGCTCCTACGCAATTTCTCCAAAATCACTTTGACAGCAGGGGAATGTTCCTGCCCATTTGGTGCGTAGTTTGAGCTTGATATTAATTTTCAATCTGCAATACGAAATTGAAAAGAGGATTTTTATGAAAACAACGTCCCACGTCAACAAAGCGCGCTTTTGTCGTGGTTTCGTTTAAGGAAAGGCTTCGTTGTGTTGGGACAAGTGTCGGCAGCGATGGTGGCCGCAAACGCTAATGATAATCTCGAAATTTCAATTCACTCCGCACGACGGGGTATTGTCTTTTGTTTGCCATTTGACAGCTAATCAGTATTAATTGCGAAATAAATGACGCGTGCTGACACATTAAGACGTGGTGAGTGTTTAATGTGGAGTAGGGTAATTAATGGGTTTGCGATGTCATTTGCATTATTTGCCTTCTCTGCAAAAAGATACTTATACGCCATGATAGTTTCGTGGTTTCGGAAAAAAGTCACACAGTTAAGAGCGAGGAAAATTCGCAACGACATGTGTTAACGGTCTGATTAGGTTTGTAGGATTATTTGCCGGGACCTTCTTTTAAGGAATTTGATATTGCTAAGTAATACTAATTAAGAAATTATTACTTGATTTCTTTAAAAATCTTTATTCGGGCATCAAGACCTTACCTTTTGATTACAAACGGCTAGTACAATACTTCTTACGTCTACCTTAAGTACTTTGAGTACGAGTACCGATGTGGGTTCTCCGGTGACCGCTGCATTCCTGGGTGGTATGGGGAACAATGCATTTGTGTTGCTATTCGGGTGACCGATGCATTCCTCTCCAAGGTGCAAATCCCAGACGCTACGTGAGCACATTGTGTGTAACAATTCTCAAATTGTCAAAGAGATCCGGCTACGGCTTTTTTCGAAATGTTTTTGATGCCTCGTAATCTCTGACAAAGCGCCACACACAGCGCTTTTGGGGTTTTTGCCTCCAGACTGGGCATTATCAGAAGATATAAGACAGAATCAACACTCCCCATGCAACCGCCAAGCCATTGCAAAAAGATAAAGAGAAAAATATTAGGGAACTTGTAATTATAAATTAATTCGATCCGTTTGCTGTGCTTAAACAATTTTTTTTAGTTGGCAGAAGAAAAACTAACATCACTCAAAGGATTTTTCGTCGTAAGCGATCACTTTTTCACATCTCTCACAGGGAGCCAGGGCCACAAGGGACCAGGGCCTAGCTTGCTCATAATCTGCACGTTTTGTGCGCGTTACTCCTCTCTTGAGAAGCTTTCTTAGACAGCTCGAAAGAGTTAGTACCGTGAAAAATTCGAGGTGTTCAGCCGGGAATCGAACCTAAACCCTTCGGCGTTTGAGCGTCTCACTTTACCCACTACGGCATTGCGGCCATCTGCAAGAGATGAGTCCCCTCTGGAATCGATCACATCATTACGCAATTGTTCGATTTCTTCAAAAAACTTTAACTGACGACCCCGCCAAATCGTTTTGTATCCGTAAACAATGCCAGTTGCCCAAAGGAACAAGGTCTGGAAAGTACATCGGGTGGGGTAAATCCTTCCATTTCAGTGATTCCAGGTATTTTTTGACGAATACAGCCACTTTGGGCAGAGTGTTGTCATGTTGCTTAATCATTTTGTTCTGTAAATGGCCGTTCTTAATACAATGGTCAAACGCGTCAGTTTTAGTCAATTACGTTTCCCATCAATGGTTTCACCTATTTAAGCAGCTTTTAGAACAGCACACCTATCTGATCCTACCAAATGCAGGGCATGACTTCTGAGCTTTGGATGTCTTACATTAGCGCGGATGTATATATTGATCAAACAGTTTCACCGGGCTTTGCATAGTATTTTTTCTTGGATTTGTTATAACATGTGTAGTTTCCATCTACAGTGACCAAAAACCTCATCCTTTGATTACTTTTAAGAAGCAATTCCGAAGTGGAAATTATTATTATTTCGACATCTCTTGGTTTCAACTCTAACAGCACCCAATTTCCTTACTTTTAAATAAATCCAATCTCGCTAGGTAACCAACGGTTCCGCGAGTTTACCTTAAGTTTGGCATGATTTTTATTCAGCAAAACTTCCAAATTTTCAGCACCAATATTTTTCAGCAACACTTTTAAGCGTCAAAACCAATCTCTGCATAATTTATAGGTCGGGGCAGATTGACCATAAATATGCATATATGCATGAAACTGAAACAAACAAGAAAACCAACATTTTACGCAAATGTTGTTCATATAAAACAAATCCGAACTTATTCGAAGAACATAAAAAGCATAACTTTTATTTAAAACAGAAGTCAACACACAGTAATTATTGCTGCCAACTTTCACACTTTTTCAATTAAGAAGGATATCGTTTCCAAAATCAGGCACAACTTGCAGGTGGCGCCATCTTTTAAAAACAGATCCCCAATTTTTTTGTCGGATAGTTATTCTTTTTCTTCAAAAAACCACTGACGCAGAGTTTATTTACATGAAAACTCAACCATGTCCCATCGCCAAACCTTACCATTCGAAGTGTTTTGGAATATTATGAGTAAACGCCAAATAAAAAAAAAAGGAAAGAATTGTACCCAGAAAGTTGACGAGGCGGAAGAATAGACGCGAACTTCAAAACAAACCGACAAGTACTTATTTTCGGTTAAGGGTATAGAATACACGAAACTGAATTGTCGCCGCCAAACTTCAAAGTTATCCATCAGGAAATCATTAACACCCAACAAGATCGATCGACGGTCAACACGATCCACAAGCATCCGACTTGTTCGCCACTTGCATTTCTGTTGGAACCGACATACAGTACTGTGCAAAATAAGAGCACAGTGTTCGACTTTGTCACTATTGTGCTAATTACTTTTTCCTATGGACAGGCAGGAGCCTCATATTTATTGCACAACATCCTTATTATATCAGTTATAAAACCCATATACAAGACAATACATTTGACATCTTGTCATTAAGAAAGGTCCCGTTACTGGAAATACAGCTGAATTTAAATGTGCAAATAAATAGCACCACGTCATTCTGAGGAGCGTTTTCGAAGTGTACACCAGTCTTTTGAAAATTTTTTGGTTATAAACTAATTTTACATATACAGTCAATTGTCTTTTTATGCGGTAGATACGTTTCAAAACTAACCGCACAAAAAAATCGCATAAAAAATACACTAATGTAGTGTAAAAGAAGGAATGTGTTCCATTATTTTCAAAAACGCATAAAACCAAAAAATCATATAAAAAAAGACATTAATTACATTATATAATTAGGGTTACGTTTCAAATTTTTTAAAAGTTCATAGGATCAAAAAATCGCAAAGAAAAGTCGATATCAACAAATGAAAAATGAGGATACCTGAGAATTTTTGAGCAGAGTATAAAGTTTTGGTAAATTAAAATTAAATACATAACATTACATTATTTTTAATTAAATATATTTATTTCACATTACTTTAATTAGTAGTTTTATAAGAATTTTATATTTAGTCATTTTCTTCACTTTCTGATAACACCCGCAACATTTTGTGAACTGGCGCGAAATCATTATCATCACTGGAATAGACAGAATATATTTAAAAAGGGGAATCCCATACAAAATTCTATAGAAAAACAACGCATAACTTCAAAATCTTGTCAGGAAAAATCGCATAACTTCAAAACCGCATAAAAAAGATTCGCATAAAAAGGAGAATTGAGTGTATTCTCTATTTGATACCCGTATGAAGTAAGCCTCAAGATGCAAATGTCTCGATAGAGAACATTTGTTGTGAACGAGCCTTTATTTTTTTTTTGTTTGTTTGCTATGACATCTGTGAAAAATATTTAGTATACATCAAGTCATTGAACCGACGACATCATATTTTTTCATTGTGTTAAAAATTTCGAATTTTGTACCAGAAGGTGATGATTTAGGGAAAGCATTAATTTTTTGTTTTCATTTGAAGAAAAGTGCTGCAGAGTCGCATCGAATGCTTGTCGAAGCATATGGTGATCATGCTCTATCAGAAGCAACATGCAAACGATGGTTTCAATGGTCCAGAAATAATGATTTTGATGTGAGAAATGAAGAACGTGGGAGACCACCAAAAAAGTTTGAAGACGCCGAATTGCAAACGATATTGGATGGAGATGACACTTTAAGTCAAAAGCAAATGGCAGCAATGTTAAATGTTGCACAACAAACAATTACTGACCAATTTTCAATTTTTCAATTTTCTTTATTGAACAAAAATATCTACAATTTCAAAATTTTAAGCTTAAGACTACGGTGAATATACATATATATATGTCGGCTCAACAATAGGGGCCCGATGGATGAAAAAACTGTCTAACATAGTTTGAGTGTGTACAAGTGAATTATTTACAACCTAACGATGTCCTGTCTTAACATCGGGGTGTTCAGATCTGAGTGTCGATGTTGCTTTGTGGGGGTTCTTCTTCTTTCTAAGGCGTTCTTGATTGTGTCCATCGATAGCAGCGGCGATTTCCATGTTGGTAAGATTCCTTGTCGGTGTTGGTATTTGGATATTCCCCAGGATATGCTCGTGTAGTTTTCCCACGTCCAGCTGATGATAGTTGATGACGTCCTCTTCTAGTTGGTTAATAGTTAAATTTGTTTGGTGAAGGTTTAAAACCAGTAGCACCTCCTTATGGTCGGAATCGCTTACCACAGTCGTACAGGAGAAGTTCCTTATCTCTGGCAAAATATTTACCAGATTGGACGTCCCCATGAAGAAGTCCAGTGTCGATAGCGTTCTGGGGAAGGTTGGCGTTGGTTGCGAGATCACAACCAAGGAATGCCTTTCGGCATTATCCTCTAGCCATTTAACCATGATGTTCCCCGTCCTGTCAGCTTCTGTGTCCATCCACATTGTATGCCGTGCGTTGAAGTCTCCCCCTATGAGGCCACAGGTATATCTTGAAACAAGGCCACTTAGGACTTCACGATCGTGGCCCATAGAAGCACTGCTTCCTTCGTGGTTGTAAATGCTCAGCACCAACAATGTCTCTGTGGAGCTCACCTGGATTTCTATGCCGGTAGCTTCGATGCATCTCAGCTGCGGGATAACGACTTGTTTGGCAGCGATATTCTTCTTAATGAGGACGGCTGTATCCCGTTTCCCTTCGACACTGTCGGATCTGAAAAGAAAATAACCTTCGAAAGAAACGTTATTTCGATGCTAGAGACAGGTTTCGCTTAGTAACACTATGTCAGGTTTGTTTGCTTTTAGAAAAAGACTAAAAGCAGATCGCCTGACTAACGTGTGCAATGAATTAACATTGTACGCGATTATGCGCAGTGTTTTGAAATGCATAATTTGAACAGGAATGCGGCTAATGCCGCGGACTTTTCTTCCGTGCTCAAATTGCTATGCCGCTAATCCTTTCGGTATAGCGCTTTTAGCTTTGATCATGAGAACAATTTCTGACCGTTTAAAAGCTATGGGAAAGATCCAAAAGTGTAGAAAATGGGTGCCACATGAATTGAATGAAAGACAGATGGAAAACCGAAAAAACACTTGTAAAATGTTGCTTCAAAGACACGAAAAATAATCGGTTTTGCATCGGATTGTTACTGGCGATGAAAAATGGATATGAACCATGCATTGATCGAGAAACGACCAGAAAGGGCCAGAAGACACGGCAAGGTAATTTTGCTCCATGACAATGGACCAGCACACAAAGCAAAACTGGTTCAGGATACAATCAAAACACTTGGCTGGAAGCAGCTACCCCACCCGCCGTATTCACCAGACTTGGCTCCATCTGACTACCATTTGTTTTCATCGATGGGACACGCATTGGCTGAGCAGCACTTTGATTCCTACGAGGAGTTCGAAAATTGGGTGTCTGATTGATTTGCTTTAAAAGACGAACAATTTTATTGGTGTGGTACTCACAAATTGCCAGAAAGGTGGTCAAAATGTGTAGCAAACAATGACCAATACTTTGAATAACATTTTTTTACTTTCTTATTAATAATTAGTATTTTATTTTCAAAAGAAAAATGTTCATTCATTTCATACTGGTATACCTGGAACTTTGGAATATTAAAATATAATATTCCAAAGTGCAAAGTTGTTAGCTAAGTAAAATGGGTGCTGGTGTGTATTGTACTCCTGAGAAGCGTGCCTTAATAAAAAAATTGCTTTTTGAGGGTAATACTTTCAAATTTGGCCTTACAAAGTGGCCGCAGTGGCGTAGTTGTTAGAGTGCGACGCTCACACGCCGAAGGGTGTAGGTTCGATTCCCAGCTCAACACCATTTTTTCGAATTTTTCACGGCACCACCTCTTTCGAGCTGCTGACAACACTCAAAGAGTAATAACTGTCTAAGAAAGCTTCTCAAATTTCGCCGTTTGGAGTCGGCAAAAAACTGTTGGTCCCTTCTACTCGTGCACAACACGAGCAGTTGATGAGCAAGCTAGGCCCTAGTCCCTTTTTGGACTGTAGCGCGAACAATTATTATTACTTACAAATTTATAAGTGAAACTGTTGGGTGTTCAAATAAAATGATCTAACCCCCGCCGATGAACGACAAGTAGTAAGATTAGTCCAATGTAACCCGTTTATGAACGCTAGGAAAATAAAAGAAGGAGTTAAATTTACCCGTGGATACACCAACAATAAGAAGAAGGCTGGTAAAGAAGAATTTACCTGTCAGGAGTACCAGAAATGTAGAACCACTGTCAAAAACCAACCTACTAAAACGATTCAAATTTGCGAAACAACAGCTGAACTGGGTATCCTCTAATTGGCGCAATATATTATAATCCGACGAGCCCAAAACAGTTTTATTTTTACTCCTAGGACTAAAACATTTGTTTCGCAGGCGAAAAAACCAAAAGTTTAAGCCGGAGTGTACTATCAAGACTGTTAAGCATGGTTGAGCAAAAAATAACGTATGAGGATAGTTTTCCTATTATAGTACTGGTCTCATTCTTTGGATAAAACCGATGGCGTCTGTTGCAGTTTATGTCGGCTTATGTAATGAGGGAAACCATGCTACCTGAAGCAGAATGGAATATGCCTCTTAGGTGGATTCTACAGCAAGACAATGACCCCAAAGATATGAGCAAACTGGCCAAAGAATATTTCCAAAGCAATGGAGTTCAAGTTATGGTGTGGCCGCCTCAGTCTCCGGACCTGAATACAATTGAAAACCTTTGGACAGATGTTAAGAAAGCTGTATATGAAGCAAAACCCAAAAATACAAAACAGCTATGGGATTTTGTGCAGGTTGTGTGGACTAACATCCCTGTTCAGCGATGTCAAGTCTTAATCGACTCCATGCCACGACGTTCTGACGCTGTACTTAAAAATAAAGGCTATACAACCAAACACTAATCCAATAAATAAAAAAAGAAAACAAAAAATTTTACTATTCCATTGACATTTGCCTCATATTCCTGCAGTTTTGATCGTGGTGCTATTATTTTGCACACACTGAAATTCGTTGTTGTTCTGAATAACGGGTCTTTTCTAAGTTCAGAATGGACTTTTTTTCTCGTCTTGTTTACAGGTATTATTGCTAATAGAATAAGGATGTTTTGACATAAATATGATGTGTTTACATGACGGTAGGAAAAAGTTATTAGCAAAATAGTGACAAGTTTCAGCAGGAGGTGGTCGCCTTAGCGTAGTGGGTAGAGTGCGACGCTCACACGCCGAAGGGTCTAGGTTCCACTCCCAGATCAACACCAATTTTTCAAATATTTCACGGCACCACCTCTTTCAAACTGCTGACAACACTCAAAGAGTAATAACTGTCTAAGAAAGCTTCTCAAATTTAGCCGTTCGGAGCCATCAAAATACTGTAGGCCCCTTCCACTCGTGAGAGAACAGTATCGCGCACAACGTGAGTATTTGATGAGCGAGCTAGGCACTGGTCCCCCTGTGGAGTGTAGCGCCAACAATTATTATTACAAGTTTGAACACAGTGCTATTATTTTGCACAGTGCTGTATGGATAGGGGTGCGCTCGCGAGAGTTTACACTTTTCTGGATGGGGCAGAAAGGGAATGATCGTTCGATACGGGAGCGAGTGGCATGGTGGTGAATTTTCCTGATGGGCGGACGATGCATCGACGTATGGGCTGATGATGGTGATGTTGACGATGAGCGGATCTTGGATGGTCTGATGTTGTCCTTGAGATTCGTTGTTTGGATCTGACGGGTACATGCGATTCCATGTACATTGACTTAAAATTTTCTTTTCTTATATATAATATATTTATATTTATTTTATAGTTGGCGCTACAGTCCACTGGGGGACCAGGGCCTAGCTTGCTCATCAACTACTCGTGTTGTGCGCGCTACTGTTCTCTCACGAGAAGAAGGGACCTTCAGTTTTTTGTCTACTCCAAACGGTGAAATTCGAGAAGGAGTTTCTTAGACTGTTATTACTCTTTGAGTGTTGTCAGCAGCTCGAAAGAGGTGGTGCCGTGAAATATTCGAAGTGTTCAGCCAGGAACCGAACCTAGTGTGAGCGCCGCACTCTACCCACCACGCCACGGATGCCACTAAAAAGAAAAGTACGGTATGAGAAACAAAATAATTTATGGTCTATATTGACTATTGGTTCTAATTAATTAAACAATTATTTACAGCAACAACAACAAAATGTACATTGAGAGTACAATCCTAAACACGAAGTTTGCGGTAGCAGTATCATGTAACCTAAGATAACAAACACATTAGAGAGTTAAAGTTTGGTGAATCTGATCCGTTGGAGTGTACGCGTAGCAATAAAAAAAAACGAACATCCGCTGTCTGACCAAAAATGGTGTATTTCCACTTGGCAGTAAAGTTTTTCTGCAGTTTGTATTCGGATCCACGTTTTATCCACGATATTAAATCACAGGTTAATTTTAATTTTTAAAACAAATATTTTTAAAAAGTATTGTTTAAGGCATTCTTATAGCTGAATATATGCCCCAGAACTTCCACTTAAACGTTTTCTGAATGTCTAAAGTGAAAATCTCCTTAGCAGCGTTTCTATTATATTTGGCTTAAATGCTTGTCTGTTTCAAGTTGATATAAAATAAAATCGGACGGACTTATTTAGCCAGAACGCCATGTTGACTGTAAAGTAGTCCGTCAGACCGAATGGCCGTAGCGAATGTGAAGGTGTAAGAAGACGTGTTCTTATAATGAAAGGGCTCTCTTTGCCTCCTTTTGCCGATCGAATTAACAGAATAACTTAGCAAAGCAGAGCTTTTTCCTCACTTTGCCCACAGAACGGTTTCTAACACTTTTTTTTATTATAAGAAAATATTAGTGGCAATCTGTATTTAAGAATGAATATAAATAGAGTCAAGGGACACTTCAATTACTTCAATTATGAAGGGGTGGGGAATACAATTCATCTAAAATAAAACTAAAGAGAATTAGTGTAAATTAACAAGCGGTAACAATTCAAGAAAGGAAAGAAAAAACACAATTTTTTTAACTAAGTGTATATAGAGCAAGCTAAGCGAGAATAGTATAAAAAAGAGATTCGAGACTTTCAATACAAGGGTGAAGAGCCACAACTTAACGCCTTTGATACATTTTCCAGATAATGTTAATGATCGTATAGCCTGCGGTAATACATCAAATAAACGATGTGATAAAACAGAATAAAAATGTCGGTAAGCAGTGGTGCGGAAAGTTGGTACTGGCATGATACTTAAATGGTCACTACGAAAATTGTGACGTGAAATTAGACGAGAAGTACGGTTACAGGACATTAAAAGAACAATTTTAACACTTTAAAGTAATACAAATGACGAACAGGAAGAATTTTCAATAAACAGAATAATGGCTAACTCGGATGTCTATAAGTTTTTCGACATACCTTTCGTATGACATACTTTTGTATAATCATCACCGGTTGAATTTTATTTCGATACACACCTCCCCAACAGGCAATACCATATTGTAACTAATATTGAAAGATGCCATAATAAAATGTCTTTAAAAGTTTGGCGGAACAAACTTTACTCAGATAATAAAAATGGCGAAGAGTACAACAGAAATAAATTTTCAACATATTAATGTGATTTGTAAAACTGAGTTAAGAGTCAATTATTATACCCAAATATTTAAACTCAGAAACACTCTCAATTAAAAAACATTTGACACTACAGACTTGATTATAACAATAGGAGGGTGACAAAGATCGAGATGAACAAATGCAGTTTTGAATTAGCTTGTATTTGTTACAGCCAGGGGAATGGAAATAAAAATTATCATCAGACAGATATGAGGAAAATAGACTGAAGAATATTATTTTAGTTTTAAAGCTTATTATTAAATTGTGTTCGGAAAACCATAGTCGCAGTAGATTTAATTTTATGTCACATACCAAGTCTAAAGGATTATTCAGGCCATATGTAAAACCAATGTCATCAGCAAAAGTAGTCGGTCCACCCTTAAAATGTAGAGCAAAAAGAGAATTAATATATATCAGGAATAAAATTGGCCCTAGCACAAAACCTTGAGGGACACCTAGGTTATAGTATCCAATTTCACTTCTTATATCATCTAACTTAACTCTTTCGGATCTGCTTATAAGATAGGAAATTAATCATTCTAGAATAAAGCCACGAAATCCTGCTTTTTTTAGTTTTCTCAAAAAAATATTGAGGTTTACCATGTCAAATGCTTTAGTTAGGTCAATAAATAATACAGCAGTACATTTTTTAAAATCAATGTGTGACATGAGTTGAGTGCAAAACTTCAAGAGAGCATCTTCCGTCGATTTACCTTTTAAAAAACCATACTGCGCCTTATTAAGGAAACTACTTTTTTCTAAGAAATTTATAATTCTATTTTTTCATTAGCTTCTGAAAAATTTTACTAAGTATCGAAAGGATCGAGATGGGTCTATAATTTCCAATTTCAGAAGTAGAACCTTTTTTATGTAGGGGAATAACTTCAGCACATTTAAACTCATCAGGGAAAACACCATCCAACACACAGCGATTATAAATAAAAGCTAAGACATCAATTAAGAAATAAGCAATCTCTTCAAGTGTGGTCGCCGTGGCGTAGTGGGTAGAGTGCGACGCTCACACGCCGAAGGGTCTAGGTTCGACTCCCAGTTCAACACCAATTTTTCTAATATTTCACGGAACCACCTCTTTCGAGCTGCTGACAACACTCAAAGAGTAATAACAGTCTAAGAAACTCCTTCTCGAATTTCACCGTTTGGAGTAGACAAAAAACTGAAGGTCCCTTCTTCTCGTGAGAGAACAGTAGCGCGCACAACCCGAGTAGTTGATGAGCAAGCTAGGCACTGGTCCCCCTTTGGACTGTAGCGCCAACAATTATTATTATCTCTTCAAGTACAAAATTTGATATACCATCAGGTCCATTTGATTTAGAGTTGGGTAAACTACCAATAATTTTTAAACTTCAAGCGGTGAAATAGTCTGAAAGACAAAACTACTATTAAGCGAGGAATCAGAACGCTCACATAAGGATACACATGAACAACAATTTGAAGATACGTTACTTGGCTGCTGGCCCGGCGGACAGAAAAGTTCCTGCTTTCCTTCGAGTTCGTTTAGTAGGCAAAGTTCCCTGTATCCAGTGTTGATAAGTATCTTATGTGTGTCACCTTCGCAGACGATAACGAAACGATGGACAGATAAACACTGTCCTGAAGTCGTTTGCTCTTAAATGTCCGAGATTAAGTCACAGCATGGGTCAAAGGTATAGAATAAGAGATGGAAAGGAGGCACAGGTGCACATTGGTCTTTAACGGGTGTGAATTGTAATGAGTTGAACTATAAAGAACATTCCCTCCATATACATGTGTTGCGGTAGTTGTTGGCTTAAGGGTGAACGGATGGGCACTCCTAGCGAGACCTAAGTTGATGCGACACCCATAGCGATTACAGCCCCCGCAGAAGCTTCACCCCAAACATTGTCATCCTTCATTGCAAACAGTCTGACTACAGTTCTATACACATTGTATCTGTCCCTAAGCCAATCATAACGGTGATTGAAAACCCTAGGCTATTCCCTACAAAGTTCACGGAAATCACCCTGAATGATGAAGCAAGTAGAACACTGCGTAAATCCTACGGAAGAAAATATCCTTGTCCCCAACAAGTTGCAACACTTCGTATACCAATAACAAGACGAAGAATGAAGAGCAAAGGATAGACATTGACAATTCAACTGAGACGACATAGTTTCAAAACTTTCGTCCTCCAAGATAATGTCACCCAAAGGACCAGATAAGGTTTTTCTAAGCTCTACTAAAAGTTTTAACTTTAATCCCTACTTCAGAGTGACTCATAAAAAGGGCCTTTTCGCATTTCGTTGCTGTACCTATTGATACAAGAGAGTGCACACTGACCCACTAGACGAACCTACTCCTACCAATTAACTTGTGCCGCAACAAGGCTTCTTCAAGTTGGTTGAGGTCCTTTTCCACTTGTGTGCGCCATCTTAGCTTAGGCCGTCCTCTGTTGCGTTGTTCCAATGGCTCGGATTCAAAAACTTTTCGGGCCGGAGCAGTGGTATCCATACGCTCTACATGGCCTAGCCATCTTTAGCGTTGTATCCGTAGACGCTTGACCAGGTGCATGTCGCTGTATAGCCCATAGAGTTCGTCGTTAAATCTTCTCCTCCAGATGCCATCAACGCAAACAGGACCAAAAATTGCACGCAAAACTTTTCTCTCTAAAAGACTAAGGCTTTCTCATCTGCCTTTGCTAACGTCCAAGATTCTGCGCCATATAGTAGGACGGGGATGATCAAGCTGTTATATATAGCGAGCTTCGTCTTTCGAGAGAGGGCTTTATTACTCAATTGTCTCTTGAGCCCAAAGAAACAGCGATTGAGAAGAGTAATTCCGCGTTTGATTTCGGTACTGATGTTGTTGTCCCTGTTTACCGCGGAGCCGAGGTAGACGAAGTAGGTGACTACCTCAAAGTTTCTGCTGCCTAGTGTGACGCTCCGTCCGAGATATCGATGTTGTGTGTCCTTCCTTGATGACAGCATGTACTTAGCATGTAGTTACCGCCAGACCCATTTTAGCCGTTTCAGCTTCAATGCCAGCAAACACCTCATTGACGGCTCGCTGTGTTCGTCCAATCACGTCAATGTCATCAGCGTAAGCTATCAATTGAACTGACTTTCGGAAGATCGTGCTTCTGGTGTTGACTTGTGAGTTTCGCACGATCTTCTCGAGGATAATGTTAAAGAAGCCACATGAAAGTGTTTCGCTTTGTCTAAATGGACGATCTGCCGTAATGTGAAGGTCTGGTCTATTGTGGACTTTCCTGGTCTGAAAGTGGATCACTGGAACACTGATAGAGACCTATCTGGTTATGGACAAACGGTTTCAAACGCTAAAACAATACGGCAGAGAGGATCTTGTTTGCGATGTTAATTGATCCCTCGATAATTGGCGCAGTCAAAGGAGTCACCTTTCCTGTGGACCGGGCAAACGGCGCTGAGATTCCACTCATCGGGCATGCTTTCCTCCGACCATATCTTACAGATGAGCTGGTGCATGCGCCCAAACAGGTCATCTCCAGCTGCTTTAAATAGTTCTGCGGACAGTCCGTCCGCTCCAGCAGCTTTGTTGGACTTTAGCTTGGATATTGCTATCTTCAGCTCGTCTAAGTCGGGAGGACGGAATGCTTGTCTATCATCGTCCAAATTGAGTGGAACATTCTGCCTAACAGCGGGATTTGGGCCGTTGTCGCCGTTAAGGAGTCTGCAGAAATGATCCTTCCAGATTCTCAGCACAGACTGCGACTCTACTACGAGTTGTCCGTTTTGGTCCCGTCTGGGCTTGGTCCGAACCTTGTATCCTCCGGATAGCTGTTTTACCTTTCGGCAAAACGTTGAGACCTCACTCCTGCCATAGCACCTTTCCATTTCCTCGACCGCGCGCTTCTCCTCTCCTTCTCCTTTCTTCTGAGAAGCCGGTGCTCTTCCCTTCTTCTCTGTTCGTAGAGTTCACGAACAGCCCGCGTTGTTCGATGCAGCGTCGCCTTATAGGCGCAACAAGGCTTGCTTGTGGAAAAACTTCGATTTTCAAAAAGTTCCCTCCGATAACAGCTGTGACGAGGACCGGATGATACAGCAAAAACCCAAGAAAGGCTATTGCAAAATTTATGTCATCGCCTCAAGCAGTTGCACGAAAGTGAAGTTCATCATTATCTAGTAATAAAGAGATTTCTGGACATCCATACCATCAGTGAAACTAAAATGGCAAAATATAGCACTTTCCCACAGAGGAATACCGCCAAAAACCCTGTTATGAAGGCTTGACTGAACGTTAGCACAGTCCACAGGGGACGAAGCAACTACTCGTGTCGTGTGAGCTTTGGGTCTTTCAGTAGACCACAGCGAAGTTAGAAAAATGTCCTGTTCCAGAATTTTAAAGAACTTCTCAAGGGAAAAGAAGTAGAGCCTCTATTTCGTTCACGTTGTCCCTTATTGAGTTTTAAAAGCCAAACAGCTGTACTAAAAGTTCAATACCGGTGGACCAACACACATTTCATTTTATGTGTGCCCTTTACCCGGTTAAAAAGAAATCTTAAGGTCCGTAAATGATTTAAATCAACGTCGTTAAATAAAAGAGGCGGCCAGACACTGCATCACAAGCCTCTGCACCGCCCATTCGCTCTCATTTCAGAACACATTTGCACGGTTTACGAGGCACTCCGTCACTGAACAGCACAGTTTCGATTCCCTACGAAGCATAAAACATCTGATAGTTTCTCCCTTTCATTGGCACTGAACCAATGCTCATTCTTGTGTTTTACATCCAACGGCTATTTGTTACTTGACCTCCATTAAATTTCAAACAGTCACCAGCAAAGTGCGCTACAGCCATCTAGCAGTCACATCGCTTGCCTGTACACGAAACAAACTCCCTTGGATGTCAGATTCTGTACGGAAGGAATTTCATTTCATTAATTTGTCATGAGAAATGTAAATTACGCTTGTCTCGGCGGATGCAGCGGCAAGTGCCAGAATGTCGCGTCGTTTACAGGCAACAATCCGTGAAATTAGATCCATTGTAAGCAAGTCAAAGTCAAAATTCACTTCCGACGCTGTAAGTGACCATTATCATTTTCTCCCATACAGAAGTAATCAATAAGACGATTCAGTCACGCCCTCCGACTCTTAAGCGGATAATTGACAATTTAACGCACGTTTATACCGCAATACTTGTTCTAATGTCGCATTTATATGCGCCCTGAGAAGCAGAGTGCGCTCCTAGTTCTCATTTTAACAGCGGGCAACACTGACCCCCTTTCTAAGCAAATGAACGACACATAGATTCCCCCTGTGCGTCGTCTACAATGAAGCAGTCCTCTACAACAACTCCTTCAACTGAGAGCCACTTTGACCGATAAGCAGTCTGGTTGAAAGAGTTAATTCAAGGCAAACAACCAACTCATTACAAAGAATCAGAGTTAGATAGTTTGTTGTTGTTCCGCACAGGCAACTGATCCAAAACACATAACAAGCACCCCACAGCGCCGACCGTCCCGGCAGAGGGCTCGGTCAGCCGCACACTCAGACGCAGCTCCTTGTAAAATGTAAATTCCTCTTGTGTTGCCATCACGTAGATGACCCTTCAGCGAAAATCGATCCCCACTACAGAGCCTGCACCCAACGTCACAGAGTAGCCCCGCGCTACACCAAGCATAATAATACATCAATAGCTTTCAATTCTTCGCAAAATATATTCGAGACAATATTTCTTGGCCAGCCGCCCACGCTCCATGCTCCATGACCGTGCCAACCTGAGACCCAACGCATTCCAAAGTAATTTCCCAACTTTTTCGCTCCTCATGAGGTATGTGGAGCACGTTCCAACACCTTCACGTTTATTGCGAATAACGTTTTGAGGGCGCACACAAAACAAATAGCCATCTACAAAAGTACATAGATATGGGTAAAGGCATCAAGACCCAAGATGAACGACAAAGACAACGCCAACAACGAGGATGCCAACGACGAAGACGGTCGTCCCCTAATCGGTGGGAGGGCACACAAAGAACGGAATGAATGAGTCCTTGGGCCCTAGGAATGTTCGTTATTTTTCATTAGAGGCAATGCGGGTGAATTTAAATAAATAAGTGCTGGCATTAATTGGCACGGGCCAGCTTTAAGTGCGCGATTAAGTGGACGTTTGCATAACCACTGGGACGCCGCCGAAGTCTGGTGGCAGAAGCGGTCGCGAATAAGATTAACTCAAATGCACTTAGTGTTGTAATCAATCCTCAAATTATGGCCCGTTGTCAAATTACGGCTATTTGTGTTTGGTGGAGTCTGAAAGATGCGGATAAGTGCGTGATTGGACGACAAATTGGCACGGCGCCATTTAGCTTGTGGGGTGAATTTTTTAACCATTCTTTCAGGTTTTTGAATTTAGGTTCATCTCCTATTGAGGTGAAACAAAAGACTCAAATGTGAGATCCCTTTGGATATATTTTTGATTTTTTAACATACATACATATGTATATGAAAAAATATATTTTTTTTCAAGCAAAAATAAATCGTCTAATCTAATGTTCTTAACTTACCTAATCCCATTTAAATGAAATTTAAAGTCCTTACTTTTTCCTTTTTTTTTTTAGGCAATTGTCACCTCTATAATCAAAAGAACATCGTGGTTAATGGCAAAAAAGAAGACAGTCGAACTTCTCAAATTTTAGAGAAGAAAACAAGAAATTTACCCATCTTTGCGCCCGGAAAAGGCCATTTGTGAAAGCTCGTAACAGGAAAATCCGGAAAATTTCGCGAAAGAACATAAAAACAAAGAAGACATTTGGTGATCTTTGCAGATGAAAGCAAATTTAATCTATTCGGGTCAGATGGTATGAAGGAAACCAAATGAGGAGCTCAGGAGCTGCAATATTAAGCCAAGCGTGAAGCGGGCACGTAATGGTGTGGGGCTGTATTTCGTTCAAAGGCGTTGGAAATTTAGTTTTACAAGTAGTATTACCTAAACCTGTTAAAACAAAACCTGAGACAGAGTGCTATGATAATGGTCCAAAGCTCAAGGCCCATATTGTTCGTGAAAGGCTTCTCTACAACTGCCCAAAAGTTATAGACATGCCTTCTCAATCGCCGAATCGAAATCCCATCCAGAATTTATGGGATAAACTTGATTGACGGTTTCGTGAAAACCCAGTTACGTCGATAACCGCTGCAGGAAGAATGCAGAAAAATTAGTTTGGAATGTCTAAACAAAGTTTAAAAAAAGTTTGCCACAACGCTTCGGCGATGTTCTACGCAATAAAGGGTACCCAACAATGTATTGAAAGGCTGTTCGTGAGCTCTGCGAACAGAGAAGAAGGGAAGAGCACCGGCTTCTCAGAAGGAAAAAGAAGGAGTGTGAGAAGCTCGCACTTGAGGAAATGGAAAGGCGTTATGGCAGGAATAAAATTCGAAAGTTTTACTGAAAGGTAAAATAGCTATCGGGAGGATACAAGGTTCGGACCGAAGCCTGCCGGGATCAAATGGACAACTCGTGGTAGAGTCGCAGCCTGTTCGGAGAATTTGGAAGGATAATTTCTGTAGCCCCAATTCCGCTGTTAGGCAGAATGCTCTACTCAATTTGGACGATGATAGACAAGAATTCCGTCCCCCCGACTTAGACGAGTTGAAGATAGCAATATCCAAGCTGAAGTCGAACAAAGCTGCGGGAGGGAATGGACTTCCCGCAGAACTATTTAAAGCACCTGGAAATGAGTTGGTTTGGCTCATCTGTAAGACATGGCCGGAGGAAAGCATGCCCGATGAGTGGAATCTCAGCATCGTTTGCCCGGTCTACAAGAAAGGAGACCTCTTTGTATGCACCAATTATCGAGGCATCAGTCTTCTTAAAATCGCAAACAAGGTCCTCTCTGCCGTATTGTGTTAGCGTCTGAAACCGTTTGTCCATAACCAGATAGGTCTCTATCAGTGTGGTTTCAGACCAGGGAAGTCCACAATAGACCAGACCTTCACACTACGGCAGATCCTGGAAAAGACTCAAGAAGTGCAAATCGACACTCACCACCTATTCGTCGATTTTAAGGCCGAATGTGACAGTGTGCATAGGGACGAGCTATACAGTGCGATGTCTAGCTTTGGCATTCCTACCAAACTCGTCAGATTGTGTTGAATGACGATGGAGAACTCTCCCCGCTTCATTAAGGTCGGTAACGAGCTCACCGAGACCTTCAATGTCCAAAAAGGTTTTAGAGGTTTAGCAGGCGACGCACTATCATGTGGCTTCTTTAACATCATCTTCGAGAAGATCGCGCGTAACTCACAAGTCAACACTAAAGCCACGATCTTCCAGAAGTCAGTCCAGTTGCTAGCTCACTCGGATGACATTGACGTGATTGGACGAACACAGCGAGCTGTAGATGAGGCATTTGCTTGCATTGAAGCGGAAGCGGCTGGAACTGGTCTGGCAGTAAATGAGGGAAAAACGAAGTACATGCTGTCATCAAGTAAGGACACACAACATCGACGTCTCGGACAGAGCGTCACACTAGTCAGCAGAGACTTTGAGGTAATCAGGGACTTCGTCTACCTCGGCTCCGCGGTAAATAGGGACAACAACATCAGTACCGAAATCAAACGCAGAATCAATCTTGCCAATTGCGATTTCTTTGGGCTCCAAAGGCAATTGAGTCTTGTCTCGAAGAACTAAGCTTACTTTATATAACAGCTTGACCATCCCAGTCCTACTTTATAGCATGGAAACCTGGATGTTACCAAAGTAGATGAGGAAGCCCTTAATCTTTTCGAGAAAAAATTTTTGCGTACGATTTTTGGTCCTGTTTGCGTTGATGGCATCTGGAGAGGGAAGATTCAACGACGAACTCTATGGGATGTACAGCGAGATGCGCCTGGTCAAGCGTCTTCGGATACAACGGTTAACGTGCCTAGGTCTTGTAGAGCGTAAGGGCACCACTGCTCCGGCCCAAAAGTTCTCCGAATCTGAGCCATTGGGACAATGCAACAGAGGACGACCTAGGTTAAGATGGCGCACACAAGTGGAGAAGGACCTCAACCAACTTGGGGTGCGCAACTGGAGGCAGCTGGCATGGTGGATGGAGAGGCATATTGGTTGAGGCCCAGGTCCACTCCGGACTATAAAGCCGCAAGAACCAGAAGAGGACGAAATAAATTAATTTTATTTTAATAACATAAGTATGTAGTGCAATTAAATAAATAAGAACTAGATTTAATATTTGAGGTAAGAAAAATAAATAGAATGAAAGAAAAAGAAAAAAGAAAAAGTGAATGAGAAAAAATGGGTTGAGTAAGAGGGCCGCAAGAAGCAGATGAAGAAGAAACAGAAGTAGAAAAAGAAGAAGAACAAAGAATTAATGTTGACCTAGCTCTTAGTTTTTGTGGAACTGAACGTTGAATTCCTAAAACCGAATATCAATGTAGCGTTAACTTGCAACCTTATTTGTTTCCTGTTTTTTTGAATTGTTCTTAGATTTGATTTAATAAATTATGCATTCTTTAAACAAAGGAAATAAGTGAAACCTGGGATACCAGGTTTCTTTTGTATAATGTTCAGATTTGACCTCCATTTTAAGGTAATAATAATAATTGTTGGCGCTACAGTCCAAAGGGGGACCAGGGCCTAGCTTGCTCATCAACTACTCGTGTTGTGCCCGCTTCTGTTCTCTCACGAGTTGAAGGGACCTACAGTTTTTTGCCGACTCCGAACGGCGAAGTTTCAGAAGCTTTCTTATACAGTTATTACTCTTTGAGTGTTGTCGGCAGCTCCAAAGAGGTGGTGCCGTGAGAAATTCGAAAAATTGGTGTTGATCTGGGATTCGAACCTAGACCCCTCGGCTTGTGAGCGTCGCACTCTACCCACTACGCCACGGCGACCACCCATTTTAAGGTAATTAGGGAGAAAAAATGAATATTAAGGGCAGTCACTATACATTAGTGTGGCACTCAGACTCAATTGGTTACAGGTTTGATATCAGGCCTAAACTCAACAAAACAACACGACACCATCTCCGAATTGCTGACCGCAGTTCTTAGTCTTCTCAAAATTTGCCCTTTGTAGCCTATTCTATTCTGAAAGTTGGCCGTTTGTAGCCTATTCTTTTCGTAGGAAAACAAGGACACACACGACACGAGCAACTGGGCTCTGGCCACTTTGGAAGTATTGCGCAGTGCAACTATTTCACTTATTTTGAATGACTAAAATCTTACTTTCGGGGCATAAAAGTGCTGGGAATCATCTTTATAAAACGAGGGTTAATGACGACATGCCAGGCAGGACTGTGGTATGATGGCCTATTCAAAAGTGGGATCATGAAGGTTTTTAAGTCCTCAAAAAGGCATGCCACTATGCTCAAGACGTTTACAACGGAGTTTAACAGCATTTGCAGAAAATTCGAGCAGCTTCAAAGAGCATATAATTCACCTCAAATTGGGGATTTTTTGGTTCCGTAGAAACTTCCGGAGATGCTTCAATTATAACCATGAGTCGACTTCCAAGAACTAAACTCGGCAAACTTCGGGGCGCAAGACCCCTACCCATCGTGGACGAAGAGAAATCGGCCGTTTGACGGTAGACGACGGCCTGGAAGTTCCTTTCGACGCTGAAGGAACGGTGTAGACCACTAAAGCTTTTGGGTGCGCTACTGAACGCTGTCGGCACGTGACTGGAATGGATGGAAAGAGTTGTAGTTGGAGGCCAAGACCAGATTTCAGTTGCCGCACCGATGATAATAATGAACTGCAATGGATAGCTATGGGTGAAGGTTCTTGCTTATCTGACAACTACACTTCCAGACTCAAATTCGGAAACATGTCCTGTACTGTTAAGTACAACGAGTACTACTGCTGAGTAATATTTCCTAAGTATTTCCGGAGGAAAATCAGCTGAAACGTCTATGATATGGAGCATGCACCTCCAATCAGTAATCAGCTTCGTGTTTCCACCAGGGAGGGACAAGGAGTATGTGTCCTCAGATGTTAATGTACTCTCCAGAGGTGTTGCAACGGAGTTTCATTGTTTACCATCGTAATCGAAGGAGTCGGCTGTAGTCTTTTATGTGAAAAGAAGACAAAAAGGCGCGAAGTTCTCACAAAATTTTAGGAGCAACGGTGTAACGGTTTCAAAAACTGGGGAGTATGCTACCCTGTTTCCCAAACACCAATTTAAGACTCAAATAAAAATGGCGGTAAAAGTACTTCCTCTGAGACTATTCTGTGAAGCTGATAAGCAATTATGGAGATGCTGTGGTAGATAAGGACTCAAATGAAGTTGTCCTTTCCAAGGAATTAGTCATTAAAATCGAGCTTTCAATGCTAGCAATAGGATCCAATGGACATGTTGTGTATGGCAGTTCATAAGTTGAAGAAACGAATGGACAACTTTTCAGCTTGGTTTGAGACACAATCCAAGTTGAAAAACCCAAAATCAGCAGTAATCCGCTCCACTGTACCAGGTTCGTCCTCCTTTTCCAACACTTCACAGCTGAGGATGTTCACATCCCACCAAGCTATCCAACATTCATATCTCCCTCGATTAGAATTCGAAAAAAACAAAAAAAATAATCATTGCGCCTTCCTACCGCAAATCGTTCAGAGTCCTTCTTGCGGCGCAACATGGTCCGAGATACTGTGAAATCAAATTTCAAAATGGAGCATAAAAAATGAATAAAATTCATTCGTGTTCAGGTTGATGGACGACGATAAGGTCGGCGATATCCGTTAGGGGAAGTACGATGTCGTAAAACCTACAAAATTGTCAAATAAATTTGGCAGCTCTAAGTGATGTGCGGGCGGCGTATCCGAGTCTAGGGTGTGTTTGCGATAGAACGCCTCATTTCATGCCTTAAACAAATGTATTCAGATGTTTTTTCTTCTCGTCCTGCGTCACACTCACGCAGTAGGCATATGTATTGTTAATTTATTTCCGCTTGCTCAGCCAATGAATTGCGGTCGTAAAGCTATGAATTTTCCCAACTAGTGCCAAGTGATTTTTTGATTTAATATGTTTACGTCAAATTTACTACTGTTATGCTTAGTAGAGATGGGAGTTTACGGCACGAATTGGTCTTTGGTCCCATGATGGACGAAAGTCAGAACTGGCGGTGGCAGCGCTTAACTTAATTGGTGTTGGTAGGAGTTTTTCATTGCTTTTTTTTATTAACTGTAAACCGTATCGAGTGGCTTGACTTCCCTAAACGACCATTTGAGGTAGTCTAAGAGCTATGTGTAGTTTCGAAAGCAATTCTTTTTCCACAGATGAGGAGAGCTTGTTCCATTTCCAAAGGAGGAAAATATTATTATAAATACAAAAGATAGTGCCTGGATAAACTGAATACAAAGGCATCAGGGACTGACTGAATGGCATTTAAGCTGGCAGATAAGAGATCGCTAATAAATTTGAATCAATCAAGTCAAAATTTCTTGAAGTATCACGTGGCCGCTGTGGCGTAGACACTCACACGCAGAAGAACTACGTTCAATTCTTGGCTGACTACCCGGAATTTTTATGGCACCACCTTTTTCGAACTGCCAAAAATACTCAAGGAGTCATAACTGTCTAAGAAAAAAGCTTCTCAAACTTTGACGTTCGTGAGTAGTTAAAGAGTAAGCGAGGACCTTAACCCCTGTGAACTGTCGCGCCATAAAATTATTAATTATCTTCCAGTATTTCCTTTTCCCTTAGCAATCAAGGGTTATATTCAGAAGCCAGTAATTCAACAATTAAATTTGTAATATGTGGTTCCCCGATGACGTTGTCCTGCACAGTCTGCTGTGAGCTCCCCGAATTAACCTAATCCTATCACGCAATTTACGCCTACCTCACTCATGCCGTCTCCAACTTTCACCCCTCTTCTAAGTTCACATCAATTAGGGATGCAATGTCAAGGAATTGCACCGTAATCCCATCGCAAATGAAATTCCACATTACTTGGCACCTCAGCAAACACCACATTCGTGTGCACATCATTAAGCCACGTCATACAGATTTATGTGAAGGTACAGCACGTACACGCACGATACACCTGAGCTAGGTACTACAAGGATATTTGCTGTCATTGAAATGCACCTGGATTATGCCCAGAGGCAAGCAACTCTGAACTTTGATGCTCAAGTCTCTCAGCAGGTCCCATTTCGAATGGGCAACTCGTTTCAAAAAGTTATGGGTCAAGATCTACGTAATCTTGAGAAGAGTCAACTTCTTCGAAGGAAACGTTAATGATGAAAAAGTTACTGCAACTGGGACCCTCTCAGAATTCACTAATAGAGTTTGAAAATACTTTGTTTCTATCTGAAGTCCGATAAGAGTTCAGAAGTTTTTTGCTCTGCGGTGGGGAAAATTCTCTTGAAGATGACTTTAAATTCAATGTAAGCGTGAATTGGATTGAGTGGTATGCAAGTGTGCTGTTTGGTGGATGATGCACGAATTTCTTATTTCTGTCTGCTAGCATAGCGGTGGCAACATCCTGACACAGTCTGGTGAATTTTTGGAATAAACGCAAATTCTGTATCCCCACGCTGTGTCCAAACTCTGTATCCAAATGTTGTGTCCAAACTCTGTATCCAAACGCTGTGTCCACACGCTGTGCTCAAACGCTGTGTCTAAACGCTACGTTCAAACCTTGTATCCAAACTCTGTGTCCAAACGCTGTGTCCAAACGCTGTGTCCAAACGCTGTGTTCAAACGTTGTGTCTAAGCGCTACGTTCAAACCTTGTATCCAAACGCTGAGTCCAAACTCTGTATCCAAACGCTGTGCCAAACGCTGAGTCCAAACGCTGTGTCTAAATGCTGTGTCCACACGCTGTGCTCAAACGCTGTGTCTAAACGCTACGTTCAAACCTTGTATCCAAACGCTGTGTCCAAACGCTGTGTCCAAACGCTGTGTTCAAACGTTGTGTCTAAGCGCTACGTTCAAACCTTGTATCCAAACGCTGTGTCCAAACGCTGTGTCCAAACGCTGTGTCCAACGGCTGTGTCCAAACGCTGTGTTCAAACGTTGTGTCTAAACTCTACGTTCAAACCTTGTATCCAAACGCTGAGTCCAAACGCTGTGTCTAAATGCTGTGTCTACACGCTGTGCTCAAACGCTGTGCCCAAACGCTGTGTCCAAACGCTTTATCCAAACGCTGTGTTAAAACGTCGTGTCTAAACGCTACGTTCAAACCTTGTATCCAAACGCTGTGTCCAAACTCTGTATCCGAACTCTGTATCCAAACGCTGTGTCCAAACGCTGTGTCCAAACGCCGTGTCCAAACGCTGTGTCCAAACGCTGTGTCCAAGCGCCGTAGTGACAGATGCGTTCGAATCCAGACAATGACGTCAATGCTTTGATTCCGAATTCCATTGCCAGAGGCAATCAATACATCCCGCTTTTGCAATTGATTGTTTCTCGCAAAGCATAAGACATAAGAAAACTGGGTGAAAATCAAGTTTGCAGCCAATTTCCCCCTCAAAAGTTCGGGTTGAAGGAAATTGTTTCATTTCACTGCGTCTCTCATAAATCCCCATTTCTCTGAGCACCCTGGAGTTTAAGTCAACATGGAGTGCTCTGTAATTGCGAAATTAATAAGTCAAAAGTTTTAACAAGATTTGCTTATTGCTCTCAGTGTTCCTAGCCAACATTTGCCGTGCTCGTGCCCCCATGCACAGACAATCTTCGCAGTGAAATCCAATATCGGCAATTCTATGACTCTGGGAGGAGTACCAGAGGCCTTGGAAGAGGTGAAAAAGTTTTTAATTCACGAATGAGGTTTGCAAAGTTTAGCGTTGTGGTTTGCCGCTCATCCTTTGGAGGGACGGAAATGAGGTTTCTTTGACTCCAGTGCCTTTGGAAATGTGAATTTTGTGGAATATAGACAACTTTTGTTTTTTGTTGTTGCGACGTGCAGTCTTGGAGGAAGTATTTACTTTTTTAACGGCATCAGCGGCCTTCCCCCCAAGACCTAGATTGCGAATTTGTATTCACAGATTCGTTGCGTGAGTACCTACACCACCGTCAATTCTGCGTGAAAGTTTGAGTTCCGCAAGGTTCAAAATTGGGTCAAATCTTGTTCATACTTTATACCAACGAGCTACTACGAGTTTTCAAGAAGGCCATTCCATTCGCATATGCAGATGACACGGCAATAGTGGTGCGTCACAGATCTTTGCAGATAGCACTTGAAACTATGCAGGAGGAATTCGACAATCTGATAGCTAGAGCATGATCACCATATGCCTCGAAAAGCATTCGATGCGACTCTGCAGCACTTTTCTTGAAATGAAAACAACAAATTAATGCTTTCCGCAAATCATCACTTTCTGGTACAAAATTCGACATTTTTAACACGATGAAAAAATATGATGTTGTCTGTTCCATGACTTGATGTATACTAAATATTTTTCACAGATGTCAAAGCAAACAAAGAAAAAAAAATAAGGGCTCGTTCACAACAAATGTTCGCTATCGAGACATTTGTATCTTGACGCTCACTTCATACGGGTATACCTGGTAAAGAGCTGGTTTCAAAATGGTGAAGGATGGTCTAAGCAACTTGTAAAGAATTTCTTACATATGAAGCCTAATCTTCTTCTATTGGGTTCCATTAGAGAATTGTGAGTGTAGACGGCTGTATTTGGAAACATGTCACATTTTCACAGTTTAGCTAGCTATTACTGACTTCTTCTCTAGGAATACTACAGCAACCACTTTTGTATATAAATTACCAAAGAGTTAAGTGAACTTTGTAAAATTTTATACTCGAAAGCTTTTTAGGAAACATTTTAAAAAAAGTCCCTTCGTTTGAATTTAAATCAAGACCATTGAAAATCTTATTTATAAAATTTAAATTTATAATAATAATTATTATTATTGGCGCGACAGACCACTGGGGGACTAGGGCCTAGCTCGCTCATCAAATACTCGTGTTATGCGCACTACTGTTCTCTCACGAGTAGAAGGGACCTACAGTTTTGTGTCGACTCCGAACGGCGAAGTTTGAGAAGATTTCCTAGACAGCTATTGAGTGTTGTCAGCAGCTCGAAGGAGGTGGTGCCATAAAAAATTCGAGGTGTTCAGTCAGGAAATGAATCTAGACCCTTCGGCGTGTGAGCGTCGCATTCTACACACTATGCCACGACGGCCACAAAAAATTTCAAAAATTGAAATTTACTACTTTAAAATAAAAAAATATATAAAAAAAAGAAATATGCATAGAAGGAACTGGCAACGATACAGGAATATCGTATATGGAAACTAAGTCAGTTACCTCAATAGGATCATCAAAGCGATTATTGTTCAACTTCGTAAAGACACCTGGAATAATAAGCTTGAACACTTAGACAGAAATACAAAGCCGTGTGGGCTGCCGTGGGTAATGTTGCTTTCATCCGTGGTTTTATTGGATGGCTAAATGCATATTTTTGCAATTGGCCTTTTCATTTCTCCTCTCGCGGTCCTTAGGGTTACTACTCGAACCAAATTATTCTCACCCGTGTGTGTTGCAACAATGCGCGCCAGATTCCATTTTATGGGTGGCAAGTGATCCTTTTTTGTTAAGACCAAGTCTCCAACTTTCGGCTGTCTTTCCTCTTTTAGCCACTTGGGTCTTTGCTGGAGACATGTTAGGTATTCTGACTGCCACTTTTTCCGGAATGCTTGTTGCGCTTGTTGAATTTTCTGCCATCTCTGTAGAAGTCCGATTTTTTTATCTGTCATATCCCCTTGTGGAAGTGCATCGATAGATCGCCCAATTAGAAAGTGATCTGGGGTGATCGCCGTAAAATCGTGTGGATTGTTGGTCATCGTGTGGCTTAATGGACTTCACTTCAGCCTCCCACAATCCACCGAAATGGGGCGATGCTGGCGGAATGAAATGCCACTGAATTCCTTCATTGGCTTCCATCTCTGCTACTGTGGTCCAGTCCATTCTCCTTGAGAAGTCTCCCCAGTTCGCGTCGTCGTTACCTACAAAATTGGTGGCGTTGTCGCTGAATACGCGCAGGTAAACTACTGCTCCATAAGCCTTTTCCGATGCATCCCCGAATCCGTGAAGCTGGATATCCTGATTCGTCCCATGGTGATGGATCCATCGCGGCACCTGTATGTGATCAAGTGGTGAAAGGTTATCACAAAAGGCAGCCCATTCTTCTTGCAGGTCGTTTGGAACAGGTACATCCCAGTCGCACTGCTCTCTCCAAAGCCTTTGCATAGGTATTTTCCAATTGACGACAATGGGTGCAATCCATCCCATCGGATCAAATAATTTGGCGATAGTTGAAACATGCTTCTCGTGGTAGCATTTGCTGCGTTAGCTGAAATACTATGGAATGACAGTGTATCCTTTTCCGGAAACCATTTGATTCCTATGGCTGTAATTTGTTGCGGTGTGCTTGAAGAGGATAATACCTTCATTTCACTATGGTCAATGGGTTTCCCCCATTCACAAGATAGGAACATCTTTCCCAGAGTACAGTTCGGGTTTAGGCGTTATCACAGCACATCTCATCAAGTTAAGAGAAGCTGTAATCATATAAAAAGTAATCGTACAGATGGTAAATTGACTGGCATGATTTTACTTGACATAGAGAAGGCATTTGATACTGTTCGGCATAATGGGCTACTTTTCAAAATTAACAATTTCAACTATCAACTTTATTTGCGTAAAATAGTTCTAAGTTTTCTGTCTGATCGTTGTTTTCAAGTCCATGTTAATAGTGGTGTATCAGATTTGATAACTTATAATGCAGGTGTACCCCAAGGGTCTGTTCTAGCGCCAATTCTATACAATTTGCAAACATTGGATTTTCCTGAACTACCCGAATGTGAAACTGCTATCTTTGCTGATGACACAGCCATATTTTCATCACATGTGTTCGCTCTTAACATTGAGAGCAATCTCAAATATGCGATGGAAATTGTCTTTATTTACTGTGATAAATGGAAGATAAAGTACAATGAAGATAAATTACAAGCGATCTTTTTCACACGAAAAAGGAAACCTTGATTCTCCCTAGTACTAGCTTGCGGGTAAATGGAATCAGCGTAGAGTGGAAGAACTCCCGAAGGTATTTTGGTATAGATCTTGACAGCAAATTGACTTTTCATGAGCACATCAAAGAAACTCTTAAGAAAGTAAGCATTGTAAAAAAATGCTTTTCCCCTTAATCAAGAGAAATCCTTGTTTGTCCTTCACCAACAAAATAACCATTCTAAAATTCATATTCCAAGCAATTATGCTTTACGGTTGCGCAGTATGGGGAAAAGCCACACTGTGCCACATCAAGCAATTACAAATAGATCAGAACAAAGTTCTAAAAATTATATCAGACCTACCTGGGGATTATTCCACCTTAAAACTGCACAAAAGAGCGGGTGTTGAGCTGATTCATAAGCGAATATTAAAACTGACGGATAAGTTTTATAATTCATGCCCTTTTGCTGACAATCCACTAGTCAATGAGTTGACTGATTGTATTTCCTAATATGTTAAACGTTTTTCGTATGTCATTACCTTACTTGTTAAACATCAATATTAATATATTTTTTTGGTATTTATTTATTCATATACTTGTTTATTTACTTGTGTATTTATTTATCTGTTTATTTATGTAATAATTTATCTATTTATTTATTTTTTCATGTATTTATTTATTTATTAATTTATTTATCTAAATATTGATTTATTTAATCATTTATTTATTTTTTTTTATTTTTTTTTTCTTATTTTCATTGAAGGTTTTTGTCGTATTTTCCTTCAGTTTGTTTGCTTCAATTCCTATCAAATTTATAAACCATAGATTTAATATGAGTTGAACTCATTTTCCAGAAGTAACGTATATGATATATCAAATCTCTGAAATAGATGCTGTGGGATAGCTAATATCAATGTTAACACTTTATTACGAGAAAAAACTATCTAAAAGGTACACCAGTTTTCGAAAGATGGCGCCACCCGCAAGTTGCCGATCTTGGAAGGTTACCTCCTTCATTCGAAAGGTGTGTCTTATGTCAGCCATAATTAGAGTGCATCAGCGTCCGTTTTAGACAACAACACAGTCTCTTCCAAAATATCCGCATTTATTGTAAATAAAAAGCACTTGCAGAAAACTTTGATTTCCTTTTTTCATTGGAAAAAAAAGTGCAGTTGAAGTTTATCGAAAATTATGGTAAATCTGTTTTGAATGATACATCATACAGCGAGCGGTTTTGACACGTCAAAAGTGGTGATTAAGGTTCAAAGAAAAAGAGCGTAGTGGCGGAAGTTTTACTAGATCAAGATTCGAGTCATTCACGAAGTGCACTCTGAAAATCATTGGAAGCGAATCAGCAAACAATTTTGGTTAAGGAAATTCTGAAGAAATACAAAAGCAAGGAAATTGGTTTCCGTAAGACCTTGTTGTCTTGATAACATCAAAGGAAGGGATTTTTTCACCGAATCGTTACGAGATAAGAAAAGTTGATTTACAATGATAACCCCAAAACAACTGGTGCCATCATCGTCTACACCGATGCCAAAGAAAAACATTCACGGTTGAGAAGTAATGTTCTGCGTATGATGGGACTAGATGTGTACTAAGCGCTGCGCAACCAGCAAATGTTACATAACAACTCGCTTGAGGCGTGCATGGCAAGGAACGACCGAAAGGTATGACAAGGTGATTTTGAGAACCCGCCGTGTTCCTTAGGCCTGGCTCCTTCCGGCCACTGCCTTTTTCGAAGGAAGTAAAACGGTTTCGGGGGCCACCTGATCGGGTCTTTGTGTTTTTTACGTTTTAAAAATTAGCGTTATTACTATACAAAACGGACCAAATTAATTCGAATTGCCGTCTCGCAATTTTTGTGGGGATATTGCAACACTGGTAAGAGCGTGTGCAACTATTCCTTTTCTTTTACCATGTATGCATGTTTTAAGGGTTACAGAGTTGCCAGGATCCTCCTCCACTTGTGTGCGCCATCTCAACCCTGTTGCGCAGATTTTCATGGAGGAGCACTCTATAGGGCCTAGCCAGTCGTTAGTTGCTTTTTTGAATCACGTGTAGATGCTATCAACTCAAACAAGATCAAAAATCTTTCACATACGTTTTCTCTCGAGAAGTCTTAGCATTTCGTTTTTCATTCAGGACTGTCTGCCCTTAACATAAAAGCTAAGTATTCTGAAAACGCCCGCATTTGCACAAGCTGAAGAATAGAATAGAATCGGCCATCAAACTTGTTATAAGTCTACTACTTCTCAGGTTTGCAATTCTGATGCTAGCGGTCTTCACGTGTGATTGATAGTGCAAGGCTATGTCATTGCGATCTAGGAAAAGTAACTTTATAACACTTTATATTCTTCTTCTTCTTGTGGCGCTACAGTCCGAGGTGGACCTGGACCTCAACCAACATGTCACTCCAGCCACCACGATTTTCGCCAGCTGTTTCCATTTACGCATTCCAAGTTAGTTGAGGTCCTTCTTCACTTGTGTGCGTCACCTTAGTCTATGCCGTCCTCTGTTGCGTTGTTCCAATGGCTCTGATGCGAAAACTTTTTGGGCCGGGGCAGTGGTGTTCATACGTTACACATGGCCTAGCCATCTTAAGCTTTGTATCCGTAGACGCTTGACCAGGCACATGTCGCTGTACAACGTATAAAGTTCGTTGTTAAATCTTCGCCTCCAGATACCATCAACGCAAACCGGACCAAAAATCGCCGGCAAAACTTTTCTCTCAAAAAGACTAAGGGCTTCCTCATCCGCCTTTGGTAACGTCCAGGCTTCCGCACCGTACTGGGTTTTTATATATAGCAAGCTTAGTCCTTCGAGAGAGGGCTTATTCAATTGCCTCTTGAGCCCAAAGAAACAGCAATTGACAAGAGTGATTCTGCGTCTGATTTCGGTACTGATGTTGTTGTGGACTATTGACTATTTCGAAGTTTCTGCTGCCTATCTGAGACGTCGATGTGGTGTTCTCTTTTTTGATGACAGCATGTACTTTCTCTTCGTGCCATTGAGACAGAGCAACGACCTAGACTTAAGTGGCGCACACAAGTGGAGAAGGACCTCAACCAACTTGGAGTGCGCAACTGGAGACAGCTGGTGAAAGATCGTGCTGGCTGGAGAGGCATGTTGGTTGAGGCCCACGTCCACCCCGAACTGTAGCGCCACAAGAAGAAGAAGAGTGTACTTTGTTTTGCCCTCATTAATGACAAGACCCATTTTAGCCGCTTCGGTTTCAATGCCATCACCCACCTCAATGACGGCTCTTGTGTTCGTTCAATTAATTCAATGTCATCAGCGTAAGCTAGCAATCGTGCCTTTGGTTTTGACTTGTGAGTTACGCACGATCTTCTCGAGGATGATGTTAAAGAATCCACACGATACTGCGTTGCCTTGTCTAAAACCTTTTTTAACATTGAACATCTCGGTGAGTTCGTTACCGACTTTGACGGAGCGGCGAGAGCTCTCCATCTTCATCTTTCACAATCTGACTAGTTTGGTATGAATGCCAAAACTAGACATGGCACTGTATAGCTCGTCTCTATGCATATTGTCATATGCAGCCTTAAAGTGGACGAATAGGTGGTGAGTGTCGATTTGAAGTTCTTAGGTCTTCTCCAGGATCTGCCTTAATGTGAAAATCTGGTCCATTGTGGACTTCTCTGGTCTGAAACCACACTGATAGGGAGCTATCAGGTCATGGACAAACGGTTTCAGACGCTCACATAATTCGACAGATGCGATGTTAAGAAGACTGATCCCTCTGTAATTGGCACAGTCAAAGGGGTCTCCTTTCTTGTGGACCGGGCAAACGACGCTGAGATTCTACTCATCGGGCATGCTTTCCTCCGACCATATTTCACAGATGAGCTGGTGCATGCGCCCAACCAGGTGATCTGCAGCTGCTTTGAATAATTCCAGCAGCTTTGTTCGACTTCAGCTTTGATATTCCTATCTTCACCTCGTCTAAGTCGTGGGGACGGAATGCTTGTCTATCATCGTCCAAATTGAGTGGAACATTCTGCCTAACAGCGGAATCGGTGCCGTCATCGCCGTGAAGGAGTCTGCAGAAATGATTCTTCCAGATTCTCAGCACAGACTGCGACTCTACCACGAGTTGTCCATTTTGACCTTGGTAGGCTTCGGTCCGAACTTTATATCCTCCGGTAGGCTGTTTTACCTTTTAATAAACCTTTCGGACTTCATTTCTGTTATAACACCTTTCCATTTCCTCGACCGCGCGCTTCTCATGCTCCTTCTTCTTCCTTCTGAGAAGCCGGTGCTCTTCCCTTCTTCTCTGTTCCTAGATCTCACGAACAGCCCTCGTTGTTCGATGCAGCGTCGCCTTGTTTGGCTGCATTCGCTATTGTACACATAACCTATTTTATGTGTACAATAACGATTCGATTTTATTACATTACTTTTAAGATTTAACAGAAGTAATCAAAACCAACTGGGGAAATAAACAATTGTATTCTTAGGTTTACATTAGAGCGAAAATATGGCCAGCACTCCTAAGCAAAATATACATCGAACGCCAGTTTGCGTGTGGGTGTCCTCGGTCTTTGTGTCTTCTTTTATGTACTTTGCTTTCTGTGGAACATAAATTTCTCTCGCATGCTTAATTTCAAAAACGGCACGCTGCGCTGAGTAGAAGTTATGAGACAGTGGGAACTGCTCACAAAACATGTATTCCTGACGTACTGCCCTTTCGAACTTTGCAATTTACTAATAATTTGGTATAATTTGTACAAATCTGATGTAAGATAAGCGGCAATGGCTTTAAAAAGTCTTAAATCAAAATGTTTGTGCCCGGGACTTTTCATTCCACTGCTTCTGTATTATACGCAAGTACATCTTCCTTGTTTAAACACTAGCGGGGTGATTTACTACAAGTTGAAAATAAATACCGAACAATAATGGCTGGTATTTAAAATGTGAGTGAAATTTAAATGTGTATCATAAAGGCAATTTATGGTATTAACGTTTTGAATACGAAATCGTGTAAGTGTTGGCTGCAACTATTTTTGAGGTGAACCATTTTATGCGACTCGTGCGGGATTAACAACTGGGCTTCGCGGGTAATACGAGTAGTGTTGGCTTAAAAGGCGTTAATTGTACCTGGCATACTCTTAAGGGCATGAAGTGTTATTGATTTTCGTACAATAATGTGAAATTAAGTGATTACCAAAATGTTTTCCCAGCAAGTTTCTCACGCTGTTTGTCTCTTATTGAAGTGCTGAATAAAGAAGAGCTTTTCTAGATCCTGTACTTAAATTTTAGGGAGGATATAGTTTGTTGGCCGCTGTGGCATAGTGGGTAGAGTGCGACGCTCAGACGTTAAAAAAGCGCTCACACGTTTCGATTCCCAGCTGAACACCTCGAATTTCTCACGGCAACACATCTTTCGAGATGCTGGTAATACTCAAAGAGATCTCATTAAATTCTCATAATTTTAACATAGAAAATAGTAGTTTTTCTTCTCAAAATAATTATATAAATTGTTTATGTATTAATTATCCGTACATGTCTAATGTGGTCGCCGTGGCGTAGCAGGTAGAGTGCGACGCTCACACGCCGAAGGGTGTAGGTTCGACTCCCTGCTCAACACCAATTTTTCGAATTTTTCACGACACCACCTCTTTCGAGCTGCTGACAACATTCAACGTGTAATAACTGTCTAAGAAAGCTTCTCAAATTTCGCCGTTCGGAGTCGGCAAAAAACTGTAGGTCCCTTCTACTCGTGAGAGAACAGAAGCGCGCACAACACGAGTAGTTGATGAGCAAGCAAGCTAGGCCCTGGTCCCCCTTTGGACTGTAGCGCCAACAATTATTATTATTACATGTATAATTACTCTGGTTTCTCGGCAGTTCAATAAAACATACGTGGTCCTCGAGAAAATTTTAATGTACTGTGAGCGTCAAAAGTGAGTAAACAAATATCTGATTACTGTATAAAGATGAAAATTGGGTCAAAACAACAACAAAAACTCAGATTCCATTAATACACAAAAACAGCTTTATTCAATGTGATCAATTATTCAAAACATTTTATTTAGTGATGAGAGCAAATTCGAAATTTTTAAGAGCATATGAATAAAAAAAATTTGAGATCAAAAAATGAAGAATTCACTGAAAAAAAATATTAGGCCGGTCGTGAAACATGGGGGAGGTTCAGTGATGGTGTGGGGGTGTGTAGCAGCATTGGGGTCGGTAATCTTGTCTTAATTGATAGTATAATGAGGAAGGAAGACTATATGAATATTCTCAGTACCAACTTGCAACCGAGCGTAGACAAAGAAGATTTAGCTAGGAATCGGATCTTTCAGCAAGAGAATGATCCTAAGCATACCTCAAGTCTTGTTAAGGAATGGTTGCTTTAGAGGACCCCAAAACAGCTTGATCATCCCCCCGCAATCACCGGACCTTAACCCAATATTTGGGAGCATTTTCATAGAAGAATTCGAAAACAAGGAAGACCTGAAAAAAGCTATATCAGAAGAATGGTCAAAATTTTCCGCCAACGTTACCAACTGGAAATGTCTATGCCATGTAGATTCAAGGAAGTAATAAAGTCTAAAGGAGGACCAACAGAGTACTAAATTTAATTTTTTTAAGTAATAAATAAGAAAATTTGTTGATAGAAATGTATACTGTTTACTCACTTTTGACTCTTAATAAAAAAAATGTATTTGTTTTTGTTTTTACCGTACTTTATTTTTTGAATAATGTATCACATTGAATAAAGCTGTTTTTGTGTATCAATGGAATTTGAGTTTTGTTGTTGTTTTAATCTAATTTTCATCTTTTTACAGTAATCAGATATTTGTTTACTCACTTTTGACGCTCACACTTTTTACGCTCTAACTCAACTTGCTTCTCTTGACCATTTACCAAATCTCATATTTTTCTGAAATCTTTTTTTTCTGAAATTTGGATTTGTGATTATGAAATTTCGAATTCTAACATCCCTGATTTTACATTCGCGGCATCTTGCAATAGCTCTTATTCAGCAGGTGGAGTGGAAGTATTATATAGAATTAATATTATATGTGACGTCCTAAGACTTAACCTTAAAAGTACTGACTTAATTCACTGATTGACTATTAAATTATATGGAATTCAGTATAGTTTTGCTGCAATGTATAGATTGCACTCATCCTCTGCAAATGAATTCGTAATTGAATTATTTGATTTCTTGGATTTCTCTGAATGTAAAATCCAAATCCTTTTCGGTGACTTAAATGTTAATATATTGTCTAATTCTTCTTTATTATACACTATAATAGCGCAGATGGAGTGTGACAAGTTTGTAATGTCGGGGACAAGTTTGTAATGTCGGGTGTTAACAGGGGCTGCCCTCGAGGCGGCATCCTGTCTCCCGTCTTATGGTGCATGCTGGTCGATTCTTTGATTTACTATTTGAATAGTTCCAACACCGGCGCCCAGGCTTATGCAGATGATGTAGCCGTACTGGTTACCGGACCATGTCTTGCGGCCGTTAGTGCAAGTGGGCAGGCGGCACTTGACATGATCGATAACTGGTGTACTAGGAATGGGCTTTCAGTCAACCCTCTTAAAACTGAGTGTGTTCTCTTAACGACCAGGAGGAATACTACTGGTTTGATACAACTGGCACTTAAAGGCGTCAATATTCCACTTTCCAATGAAGCCAAATATCTAGGTGTTAACCTGGATAAAAACTTCTCTGAAAAAGACACATTGAGACAAAAACCTCCAAGGCGCTGTCAGTCTTCTGGTAAGGGGGTTTTCGGGAAAACCTGGGTCTATCACCCGAAAAATCCGTTTGGATCTACACGTCAACGATAAGACCATATCTCTCCAATGCACCAGTCGTTTAATGGGACAAGCTTTCGCGCAAATACGTGACTGCTGTTTTCATTAAGCTTCACAGATCAGTCCGTCTTTGCCGACTCGGAACGGCGAAGTTTGAGAGGCTTTCTATGGCAGTTATTACTCTTTGAGTGTTGACAGCAGTTCGAGCTGCAGTTCGAGAGGTGGTGCCGGGAAAAATTCGAGGTGTTCAGCCGGGAATCGAACCAAGAACCTTCGGCGTGTGAGCGTCGCACCCTACGCATCACGCCATGGTGGCCACATCAATCTGCTCAAAAAAGTGTAAAACATCAGGTAAAGCACAATTTTTGTTCAAATTTTTATTTGATAATAAGCGAAGGTTGCTTAAAACCTGATTGTTTTAAGGCGGGTGCAATTGTATAGGATCGTGTTGGTAAATCTCAATTGAATGTAGTCTGTTGCTATAAAAAGGGTTTTGCTATTTTATGGGTGCTGCATATATTTAGAGAGTACTGCATTTCAAATAGCGAAGAAACAATAAAACTTAAAAAAACTGTACAATGGTCTTTAAAACCTTAAAATACACCGAATAGCAGAAACACGACAGTAACAAAAAACAACCCCTCCTCCACCATACAGAACCTTTACTCAAACACAATTCATTCGGGGTATCATTCGCGCGTCCATCAGTACTCCTACGGTTCAGTAGAGCAATTTCTGACAAGGAGCGGCGATTTTGCAGGGGGTTAACTGGCGTAGTGGGTAGAGTACGTCACTCACACGCCAAAGGTCTGGGTTCGATTCCCGGCTGAACATCTCGAATTTTTCACTGCACTACCTCTTTCGAGCTGGTGACAACACTCAAAGAGTAACAACTGTCAGAAAGCTTCTCAAACTTCGTCGTTCGGAGTCGGCAAAAAACTTTCGGTCCCTTCTCCTCGTGAGTAGCGCCCACAACACGAGTAGTTGATGAGCAAGTTAGACCCTGGTCTCCTTGTGGACTGTCGCGCCAACAATAATTATTATTTACTACGAGGGTTGCCTTTTATATTTCGGGATTAGAGAACAAAAAAAAAATATTGATCATCGAAAATAGCTTTATTGCTTTTCAAAATATTTGCCATTAAGATCTATACACTTTTGCATGCGTTTGAACCAATTGTCGAACCACTTTTGCCACTTTGATTGAGGCATCTCCAAAACATGCATTCTGAACGCGTCAACCGCTTCTTCAGGTGTCGAAAAACGTTGACCTCTCATTTTATTTTTTACGTACGGGAATAAAAAGAAATCATTCGGTGACAAGTCAGGACTATACGGCGGATGACTCATCAAATGACCAAAAATGCAGTTGGTGCATTTTCGTAGTAAAGAGTGATCCGTCTTCGGCGGTTGGTTTTCCTTATTTCTTGGAAGACAACTGCCAAACAAATGGTTGCGTATTACTCAGAATTGACTGTTCTGCGTTGTTCTAGTAGTACGGTTGCGACATGTTCAGTTTTTCCGAAAAAACAGGCGACCATTTGCTTGGAAGTGCTTCGTGCGCGAGCAATTTTTGTTGGATTTGGCAATCAATTTGAAACACCCATACAGTCGACTGCTGTTTACTTTCGGGCTCATACGCATAAATCCACGATTCATCACCTGTCACAATGTCATAGACGCGCTTCGAAGCACCGCGATCGTATTTTTGCAGCCTTTCATTCGACCACTCGACACTAGCATTTTTTTGAGCGATTTTTATTTGTGTAAGATCCAACGGGAACAAATTTTTTTGACAGTCAAATGTTCATGCAATATTGAATGTATGCTGGTCGAACTTATGCCTAAGGTTGTCTCAATCTCAGGATCACTATCCTTGTAATATCTGTTGGCGCACAGCATCAATGGTTTCCGGAATAACAACTGATTTTGGACGACCTTCACGAAATTCATCTTGGACTGAACTACGGTTGAATTCACCATACCATCGATAAACACTGGTCCTTGATGGAGCTTCATCGCCAAAAATTTAATTAAGTTCATCGATGCACTGTTGTTGAGTTAATCCACGTCGAAAGTTGTAAAAACCAATCGCACGAAAATTGTCACGATTTAATTTTTTGGGCGAGATGAATCTTTTTAGTTACTGTAAACAACACAAATAGCGGTCGTATTTAAAAACGTTCTGAGTACGTATAACCTCAAAATTGTCAAACTTTACGATAGAGCTGGCAGTTGCCAGATTGCAATACTAAGGTTGCTTAATCTATGTTAATTCCCTTTTCATTCAACGTTTTAAAGGGAAAGTAAGAGCTTTTGCCGATGACAACTCCTATTGTACTCTGAATCAAATTATTTTAATTTATATGCTTCCATGAATTATGATTTGGAAATTCTGCGTTAGTAGTATCATTACCATAAACTTATAAATATTGTAAATTTTTAGTTAAACTAAATTTATAATTTTCAACATCTCTGGAATTGCTATACAAGATATATTGCTTACTTATCACTCGCCTAGTTGCACTAAGCACCACCTCTTTCTTAGTATCTTTCAATTGCTATAATAATTGTTCTGCTGATTGTTTGCGTTAGAAACAGTAGAGCACTTTATATGTTTATGGATCACTCAAGATATAAAATTTTGTTGGAAGGATCATACTCCTTATCTGTCAAAATGTTATATTCAAATTTTACGGCAAATTTATCATTTAAGCCAATACTATTGCTTACCTATTCTGATTTTACTCAATTATATATTGTTTCAATCTAAGTTACAATATGGGCTGACGGTATGGGGCGGTGGCCGTTCCAACAAAATTAATCCATTATTTGAAAAGCAGAATCATGCGATTCGTATTTGATTTAAATTTAATCGCAAGACGGATTCTTTGGAATTATTTAAGAAACTTAAAATGTTACCTCTAAAGCACCTTTATTATAAGGTTGTCAAATATCTCCGCTTTCTTGGTCTTCATTCAATGCTTCATACAAAGTGTTACAGTGATCGGAGTTAGTTCATATATGCGCCGTTTTGTTTGATAATCTGTTTCCATCTAGACCGCAACTTCATAATACTCCTTTCGTAGACGTCCCCTTCCTTATTTGCAAGGAACTCGGACAGCCACTTTGCACAAGCTTCTTTTGAAGTTTTCCTTCGTTTGAGGCAAATCCGCTAGAGAATCGTTTCGTGAGATTAATGGTGTTTTGGGGGATGGTACTCTATCACTTCGAACCGCGGAGGAATGGGCGGCGATTCAGAGCCGGTGAAAACGACACCATGGATGAGCCAGCCGGCGGAAGACCTGTGGCGACGAATACCAATCGAATCATGGAAATTATCGAGTTAGACTGGCATGTGACATCTCGTGACATCTCTTAGCTTAGTCACAAAAGCTTGATGTTTGGGTGCCGCATGATTTGACGCAAAAAAAAAACTTCCAGACTGAATGAACGCCTGTGATATGCTGTTGAAACGGAACGAACTCGACCCATTTTTGAAGCGGATGGTAACTGGCGACGAAAATTGGATCACATACGACAATATCAAGCGAAAACGGTTGTGGGTGAAGGCCGATGAATCGCCCCAAACAGTGGCCAACCCGGGATTGACGGCCAAGAAAGTTTTGCTGTGTGTTTGGTGGGATTGGAAGGGAATCATTCACTATGAGCTGATCCCATATGGCCAGACGCTACCATCTACTGTCATCTACTGTGAAACACTGGACCGCTTGAAGCAGGCGAAAGACCAGAAGCGTACAGAATTGGCCAACAGGATAGGTGTAGTGTTCCACCAGGACAACGCCAGACCACACACTTCGTTGATGACTCGTCAGAAGCTACTGGAGCTCGGATAGGAGGTTTTATCGCATCCACCATATAGCCCGGACATAGTGCCAAGTGATTACCACCCGTTCCTGTCTTTGGCGAACGCCCTTGGTGGTGTAAAGTAGAACTCAAAAGAGGCTTTTGAAAAGTTACTGTTCGATTTCTTCGCAAATAAGGCGGGGGCTTCTACGAGGGGGTTATAATGAAGTTGCCATCTAGATGGAAACAGGTTATCGAACAAAACGGGGCATATTTAAACAAAATTCGAAGCATTGAATGAAGAGAAAAAAGCGGAAGGGGAATATTATTATATATGAAATAAAGTAAGAAATAAAGTAAAAAGTAGGGTAAAAAAAGTAATAACTGTACCCTGTGGACTGGACGCCACCATTTTATTAATTATTAGTACGGTCCTCTAGAACGTGTGGAAGTGTCGTTTACTTAGCGACAACGTATTCTGTACGTTCACGAGTTGAAAGAATTTCCAGTTTACGACTGAATGCTAGGGACCAAATTTGACTTTCACAAACAAGAAGTACTCTTTAAATGTTGTCAGCAACTCAAAAGAGTCTATAAATAGGAGGCGCTCACTGAAAGTTTGGAACAAAACTCCTGTGTGTAGGTTATACACCACTACGTCAGTCCCTTCAAAAAGCAACATCGTGTAAGTTCAGCGATCAAGCATTATATTAAAGTCTCTTCCACAAAAAACAAGGTTTCAGTTTGTGAAAAGCTTAAGTAAATAAACAAAACAAGTTGAAGAGTTTAAAATGGGGAACTGATTGTGGTTACATAAATCAAAAGCGGTCTCATTCTCGTTTCTCTAAACAAGGACAGAAATCTTTGTAAGTACACACAAGGGACAGTGAAATTCAGTATTTGTTTCTCCCTGAACTACATCCACACATTCATAGCCAAGCTATGTAAAAGATAACTCCTCAAACGAAAGTTTCAAGGCGCTTAACTTCGAGCACAGAGCGGACACCACCTATCCCCACCCAAACGGTTTCATATTTCAAAGAAACCGAAACATAAATTATTGACATTTCCCAAGGGTCTTCGAGAAGATGTGGACTGGTTCTCAGACAACACTTTGTCCCTCGCAACGAAGCCACTTGTTACCAGCGCACACAGCACAACCCTTTCCCCCCACCCGTACTCCACGTTCCCTTCCATGGAGCTGTGTTTGGCAAAGAATTACAAAACTCAAACAAATATTACCAGTCAATGTTTTCTAAATTCCGTCATTTAAGGTTGACTTTCCGAATGAATGCCGAATGCGGAGTGACCCAGTCAGAGTGGGCACCCTCCTCAGATATAGGTAACAATCAAATTACCCCCCAGAAATACATGTAAGTCGTCTTTTGTTGTCAACCATTCTCCGCCAAATCCTTAAAGGAGAGTTTTGCATAGCTTAGGCGAAATCAGTACACACACAGAGCACACACTTGCGGAGCAAGCCATAAGCATGCAAATTGCCCAACGGGGACTCCTGCGAAAGCACGCTTAAATGCTAATCATTTCAAAGGACTCTGGGATTCAGATCAGATGTTAATACGATATCGGAGCGGGGGGAGGAGGCAGTTTTATCCTCAGACAGACAAGGCATATGGAATCCGCATAAGTGGATTTTTGCAAGTATCAAACTTTTGAATGTCTCTTCTCAACTAAATGCGAGGCATTTTCTAATCCGCTTGTGCCTAGAGCGCCACATTCAAAAGAATCACCGCACGAGACGGTTAAAATGCCGGATTTCCGTTGAGAGATAGACTCAAGAGATTAATATAAGCCTCTTTTCTAAACGACACCGGCAGAGCTTACGGGCACTCAAACTATGCCACCTCCGCCCCATGAGTTTTTCTTTTCAGGTTAATCCGCAATGAAAGGGATTTCCCACCACCCGCGATCCGTAACGAATTGCGATGCACACATTTGTCCATTATGGCATAATTCGACCGTCCTGCCAGACGGACGTGTCAACAAATTATGTCAGAGGAAACTTAAAGCCACAAGGATGCGGGTACATTTCAGCCGGCCAAAGTCATTAATTTGCACGGAAACCGTCCTTCCCACAAGGCGTGTCAATCAAATCCGGACCACTCGCACTCGTATCCTCCCCCGGAAGAGCTGCGGAGGCTCATATGTCTGCATGCCAACATGTGAATTCATTTTGATGTGGCGTCAGAAGCAATCACCACCGCCGCTGTATTCGTTGCCTTGTATCGACCTTAGTTTGCTGAAAACGAAATATTGCCGTCATCAATTATGACAGGCAGGGACGTGGACTGGTTTGCGCGCCTAACCGGAGACTGGCTGGCAGAGCGTCGGAGGACTTTATCGGGGTACAAATATCAATTACGACTGTTAAACAGAAAAATAGGGTTCATATGGATTAGCGTAATGACATGTAATCGCACGAGATAACGAGCAGCTTGTAACACGCATGAGGTACAGTCGCTATAAATAACGAAATGCTGCCTGTCTTCGGTGGGGATACTGATTTTACTTGTTGCCAGCTCGATTTTTGTGGTTTTCCAATTTGGAGCGGTCAGCATTGTAGGAACACAGATGAACTTGGTCATTGCCAAGAGCCAAACCGACCAGAGACTGTCAAGAACACATTCTTAAAGGGTACCCAAGTGTCGGTTGAGGTTTTGCGTGTACAGCAGAGGCCAGTGAAGTCTTGTGACGGATCTTAAATCAATTAACGGCTCTCAGTACATTTCTTGATGGAAGTAAGAAGATCGTGCGTATCTAACAAGACAACACCACGATCTTCCAAACATCCGCTCACATGCTAGCTTACGCGGGCGACATTGAGGTGATTAAACGAACTAACAGCGAGCCGTCAATGAGTCGTTTGCTGGCATTTAAACGGAGGTGGCTAAATGGTTTTGGTGGTAAATTGGAGCAAAGCAAAGTAATGTGACGTCAAGGAAAGACACACGACATCGACATCTCATTCATAGCACCACACTAGGGAACTGAAATTTCAAGGTAGTAAAGGACTTCATCTGCCTCGGCTCTGCGGTACCAGTACCGAAATCAAACGCACAATTATTCTTTCAAATCGCAACTTCTATGGGCTCCGGAGGCAACCTATAATGTGAGAATCAAGTTAGTACAACCTTGGTCCTCTTTGCCCTGCTTCGAGGCAGCTGTTTATCTCTCCGGGAGAAAATGTATTAATCCGTAAGAGACGATTAATGAACAGACTCAAAGCTGAACACATGCAACACAGGGAGGATTTCCAGTCCTTATAGAGTGCTCTGAAAACATAGCTAAGAGAGCCTTCTTTTCATGAGAGTAAAGTTGCGTCTGTGGCCGCCGTGGTGGGTAGAGCGCGACACTCACACGCCGAAGGGTCTAGGTTCGATTCCCGGCTGAACACCTCGAATTTTTCAGGGCACCACCTCCTTCGAGCTGCTGACAACACTCAAAGAGTAATAACTGTTTGAGATAGCTTCTCAAACTTCGCCGTTCGTAGTCGGCAAAAAACTGTAGGTCCCTTCTACTCGTGAGAGAACAGTAGCGCGCACAACCCGAGTAGTTGATGAGCAAGCTAGGCCCTGGTCGACCTGTGGACTGTCGCGCCAACAATTATTATTAAAGTCACGTCTAAGACGACACAACAGCGTAAAGGCTGAAACTTCGATAGAGCCAACTGAACAGGCGTGCTTTCTTAGGCACAGTTTTATCCCGAACTGAACATTTTTTGTTGAGGTTGGGATAAACTTTCCTGGAGCGCTCAGACTCAAATACTGGTTGTACTACCAGGCAGCAACCTTCAGTTAATGTATTTTATTGCTTTTTCGAAGAAAGCCCAGAAGGTACTTCTGTGATAAAGAACTTAGGTTTTTAGCTGTCACCTGATACGAACAAAGGCGGGACATTGACAGAGAAAATGCTCTAAAGTGTATTCCCCTGCCATAACCAAGCGAAAATGAAGTGTCCGGTTAATACGCCGACAAGTTATTTGCACTAGTTTCTATCTAGAGATAGCAGAAAAGCAGCGAATTCTTGCTAACGTTCGGGGGCATGCACTTGGTCATCCTGCATCCTGGAGAGACACGCCATTTCTGGTTGTGCTGTTGAGAGACTCAACCGTCGACGGAGGCTCTAACCAAGGATGCAGGTAGTCCCAAAGGGGGTTCAGGCCCTACGAATGCCTCTTTTGAACCTTGCTTGGCTAGTTTCTTGGCAATTTCGTTTCCCAAGATTCCGTGATGTCCCGGAAACTTGAAGAGGAAGATTCAATAAGGGACTTATGGCCCGTAGGACGCCATGCGTTGGGTCAAGCGTCTTCAACCACAACGCTTCAGATGGCTAGGCTATGTTCAGCGTATGGACATCAATATTCCGGCTCAAGTCGGATAACGCAACAGAGGACCACCTACGCTGAGATGGCGCACTCAATTGGAGACGGACCTCATCTAATTTAAAATGCGTAATTGAAGGCAGCTGGTGAGGGGTCGTGCTGCCTGGAAAAACAGGTAAGTTGTACCTCAGATCCACCCCGAAATGCTACATTGCCACTGAAGAAAGAAAGAGAAGGACTCAATCCACCAAGTCATTTGATCTATTTTTAATCTCACTTTCACTGACGAATTTTGGATAAGCCCTTCAAAATGGACATCTAAGATCTTGAATGGACAACAATGCTTTTCGACATGAGCCCCTGAAAACAAAGTGAAAAGGATTGTACCTATGACGAATGCAAACCGTGTGTTGGGAGGCTGTAGGGCACCGACTTGAAGCATGGAGCCTCCGACTGAAAATAAGTTTTGTGTCAAAGTAAAGGAAATAGCAAACAGAAGTGAAACCGCAAGAAGACAGCAACGCAAAACTTATTTGGTGGTCGGGAAAAAAAATTACACTGATGACACATCAGAAGCTTAGGCCGCCGAATCAATACAGTGACTTTTGCGCTATTGTTCACGAATGGTTGTGGATGTGTACAATATTGGGGGAGTTCGCTGTCTTCCTTACCGAAAACGAAGCAGTCTGTTGAACTCTAAACTCATCCTCAGTCAAACCTTTTACAATTGTTCTTTAAGGAGACTTCTATTCAGTGCAGGCAGACAATCGGATGGTAAAAGGGAAACGTGCATTGTTGAACGAAATCTATAGCCGCGGAGACGGACTGCGATCGAAGGTAAACAGAGGCTGCCCGGAAGTTGGCATTCTATCTTCCCTTCTATGTTGGCCAACTCTTCGCGACTTGAAGAAGTGTTATACCTACACTGAGGCTTATGTGGATGATGTAGCCGCCCTTGTCACCAATTCATGTCCAGCGGATTTATGCCCAAGTGGACATACGGCTTTTGATGTGATCGATGACTGGTGTTGCAGAAATTATCCTGAATCTAGGAGGAGGAGGAATCTGACTATTTTCAGCCAATTGATGTCAAAAAGGGTCGACAGTCGATGAAGCTAAATAGGTGGGCATTATATTAGATAAAAAAAAACCTTTTTGAAAAAAAAACACTCTGAGACGAGAACTTTCAAGGCGCTGTCAGTTTTCTGCCAGTGGGGGCCAAACCCAAGTTCTTTCACTAATGAAATCCATCTTGATCTACACGACCATATTACGATCTATCCATTCCTATGCATCAGTTGTCAAGTGACATAAGCTCTCCCAAATATATGTGACTGCTGCTCTAAACTTCATATAACGGCTTATCTGGGCTGCACAGGGGCTTCCCTAAGACACCTGACCCTACCTTGATGCATTACTAAATTTCCCTGCCCTCGATATTTATATCACGAAAAGCACAATCAAGGCATTCTTCCAATTTAAAAGAATAGATCTTTGGTTTAACTAACGCGCTGGAGTTTTGATGACCTCTTGCCCCTCTTCTCCTATGGTACCAGGCTAACGAATAGGGCCCCCTGATGGGAAGACAGCAACACTTCAGTTGCTTCATTCATAAAAAGTCGACTTTTGTTGACGTTTTTTGTTTCATGGATGGACTATAAACGATAGTGGGTTCTAGAGCTGGAGCTTGCTTGGAAAACGGCAGCATTAGTCTTCACACCTCTCCAGGTAATTATACAAGTGGAAACCTAATGCTCACTAGTTGTTTTGTGGAGAACAGGGGGAAGGACATAGTATTTGCGGTGATAACGACAGTCAAGCTTAAGAACTTACTTCTCTAACCACTTCCACGATAGATCATGAACGCACTTCTTATCTTAATTTGGTCGGGTCACCTTCAACAAGCACTTAAGTGTGCTTGAGTTAAGTAATACAACCCTTAGCTACACCAGAAGAGAAGGTGCAAACACTGTAGAGCACTTACTCTGTCAATGTGCCGCCTTTGCTTGGATCAGGTGGCGGCTGTTCGTTTCGCAGTAGCAGTGCTTATAAAACTCCAAACTCCGTTGATGTCCCTTCTTTCCCTATCAGCGGAAATGGACTTTGCCAAGGAACCAATTGAGTCTGGGGACACATTCATGTAAATCCATGAATCGCAGCCAACCGAGCAAAGAAAGTACGAAGTGTCATATTTTGTTACTATCAATGACCTGCCCTCGGATCATAACCTAGTAATTTGACGGCTTCCATGGTCAGGAGCAGAATCTTAAAAAAGCAAACTGGTCTATGTTTCGTTCTGATATTAACGCAAAATTCTGAAACATACCTACTACTCTTGTAAGTGTAAATGCACAGGGAGAAGTTGATGGAATAGTCATCATCAGCACTACGGATACTTGTCCCCAAAGGTAAGAAAAGAATATTCTTGTGCAAAACTTCTTGACCATATATTCGAACTTATAAAAATCCGTAGTATGCAAAGACGAAAAAGGCAGGGAATTGGGCAAACTTTTTTTTTTAAATGTGAAATTACTTTTCCAAACTAATATCCAAAGCCATGCTGGAAATGCGGAACAAAGCATCTAAACCGTTCTGGACCATCACCAAATTTATCAAAAATAAAAATAGGCAAATTCCGTATCTTCAAATATTTATTCAACTGATGTCGGCAAAGCTTCTCGTTCAGAATTTTGGGCGAAACCACCTTGTATCACAACAACTAGGAGACACAAATACTAACTGCGAGGTATACAAAACCATACAGAACCTAGACGCTAAAGCACCTGATACACCATTAAGTGCATTGGTTTCTGAGGATGATGTTGTAGACTCCAAACTGCCCGACTCGACAGAACGACGCCAACTTACTAAGGGCAGTAGACATCGATCCAGATGGGGCAGTACTTGACGACGAATTCTTTGTAGTCGAAGATCCTCAGGAGAAGGTGAAAGAATTTGAGCTGTCTTCCAGGAAGTGTATACGGTCAATAAACCTCTTTGTCCAAATAACGACTTGGAAGACAGAGCCAAGCTTAACCACATCCAACTAAGTACCGAGATAAGTCAATGGCGATCCGAGAATCCTGGTTTCACCAGGTTCAGTGACGATTTTCTGGCAAATAATGCCGTCGCCGATGATGGAAACAATTCCATCCTTATTTTGAAGGATGAACTCCAGGGCATCTTTAATTCACTGAAGAAGAAGAAGTCAGTAGGAATCGAAGGGATACCGAATATTGTTCTGCGCCATCTACCCTCTGTAGATGTATATACAACCCTCTTAAGCAATGCGCTGAGTAACGCATATTACCCGGCGCATTGGAAAACAGCTGTGGTACAGCAAATTCCGAAAAGGGACAAGGATACTTCCATCCCGACAAATCTCCGGTATATAAGTCTTCTTCCGTGCATAAGCAAGCTTTTTGAAAAGGTTGTCATTAGAGCCCTAAAAGAATGGTTCGAAGAACGTCAAATTATACCGGACAACCAATTTGGCTTTAGGGCGGGGCATGATACCATACATGTCGCGTCCAAATTGGTATCCGACATTCAGTGGAACAAGAACAAGAACCAATGCACAGGTGCTTGCCTGATAGACATGGAAAAAGCGTTCGACACCGTTTGGTTAGAAGGCCTCTTCCTCAAGTTAGTCAGACTAGGAATAGATAAAACACTGCTGTATATTATCTATGATATGGTTACAGGTCGGAAGTTGTTGTGAAAAATGGCAACGTTACATCCACCACAGTATTTCACATAAAAAATGGGTTGCAACAAGGGGCCTTTGGCTCACCGATCCTTTTCGCTATATTCACTAGCGATCTTATTGGTTTCATGCCGCATTTAATAGCATACGCCGATGATCTCATAGCGTACAGATCAGGCCCGAAAATTTAAGTTATAAATAACTTGTTGCAGCATGACTTTGACGAAATTCAGCGATTTTGCGACGACTGGAAGTTGAACATCAACTTCCGGAACTGCGAAACTATCCTTTTTAGAACCCCGCTATCCAGGGCCTCAAGGGATACGAAGAAAAACTGGCGCAAGTTCGGCATATTGGAACCGCGGGGCCAGCCGTTAACTGTGCAAAATGTAGTTAGGTATCTTGGCATTTGGTTGGACCAGTACTTGTACTGCGGTAAGCATGCAGATACAGCTCTGACAAAAGCTAAGAAAGCCTTTGCTGCGGCAAGTTGGTTGTTTTACAGCAGCCAACTTGATACCAGAGTAAAGGTAATCTGCTACATGGCTCTCATACGGCCAATCATAGTGTACGGTTGCCCAGTGTGGTTCAATCTGAGTCCTTCACAGATGGAAAAGATGAGGGTGTATCGAATACTTGAATCTGATTACAAGAAATTCTATCCCAACGAGGTTTTGTATAACGAGGCGAATCTAATTAGGATAGATAATTTCATTATTAAGCTAACTCGAGGGCACATGTACCATGAAAAGGTGCGCCTGAACGGATTCATACCTCCTGAAGCGTTTCTCTACTTAGACTCGAAAGGGCTGATTCAGAACACAGAAGGATGTCCTATCATCTTCCATGTAGAACGCCGAACAGTGGATAGGCGGCTCCAATACGAACCGGACGTCGCTCGTAGCCACGAGGAACTTCTTCGGTTCAGTAGGGCGACCTCCGCCCGAGATAGGGCTCAGTCCGCCAGAGAACGACACTTCTACTGGTGGTTGCACCAAAACCAGCTCCCACCAACGCGCGAAAGTAGACTATATTAAATTTACAGTTCTCCTTGTGGCCAACTGACATTGTTTTTAAGATAGTGCGTAAGGTAATAAAATAGTATACAAAAAAAAAAAAAAAATAAAAAAAATAAAAATAAAAAAAAAATACAAAAAAAGGGGAACTATGGAGTATTAGCTATATATGTTAAGCATATAAATTCTACATACGCCATGGTACACGCATCCGTATTTTGATATGGACATAGTCAAATTAGGTTTTTATTAAGTTTAAATTTAAGATAGGTTAGGTTAGGCTTACTCTCAGACTCAAGTTTTATAACTTTTCTTGGGGAAACAAAATAAATTATTATAAACAAAATTTCATTAACAAACTATGCCCAAAGGCTATTTTTAAAATATATCAAGAATTGCTTAGAGCACCTGCTAATGGTCAGTAAGTTAGATTTAAGAACTACTGTTTAGATATATGTAAGCTAGTTTTAAGTATTTTTCTAGAATCAAATTAAGATAACATGAGATATTTAATAAAATATGCCAAAAAACAAAAACAATGATGTTGTAGACATTGTAAAAAATCAACGAACCAGAAAACTAAGTGAGATTGACAGGATACAGAATGTCTATCTTAAGAATTTATTTTTAATCAATGCTTGTCTAATACAAAACTTCCCAAAACCATGGAAGGAAGCAAAAGTTGTCCCTATCCCAAAAGCAGGCAAGCCGTTCAAAGAGCTTAATAGTTACAGGCCTTTTAGGCTGTTAAGTAGCCTGAGTAAAGTTTATGAAATAATACTGAAGAAAAAGTTGCTACAAATTATTGATGAAACAATTTGGGACGAGCCACCAAATTCTAAGAATTTGCAATAAAGTAAAAAAATCATGCTCTTAGAATTTCTACAGCAATAACGCTTCTGGATATTGAGAAGTTCTTTGATACCGTGTGGCACAACCAGAGTTGGGCATAAGATAACATAATGACTAATGACTAAAGAAACGTGACCAAACGTTAGTCATGAATTTTTTATTTGCCAGATATATTCATGACTAACGTTTATTCATGAATTTTCGTTAGTCACACATATGATTGACGGTTACTCATGATTAATGTTTAGTCATGACTAACTCTGTATCATGAATAACCACCAATCGCGGGTATGTCGGAATTTACGCATATATTTGCATTTCCAGTAACGAGACCTTTTTTAAATGACAAGATGAAGTTTTTAATGTTTTGTTTATGGGTTTTATGACTGACGTAATATAAATATGAGGCTCCTGCCAGGCCATAGGAAGTTGTTGAAGATGGTGCTATTATTTTGCAGAGCCCTGTATATTTTTACGTGGCTAAACCACAATTGCAAAAACTATGTGGTAAGAAATCATCAAAAAACAAAAAGTTCGACGGTAATATTTCCAAGTTCATTATTAATTCTTTCATCTGAAATAACTCAATACTTCTTCTTGTGTTTTTTTTTTAGAACAGTTATATGTCTTGAATAAATTTGATTCGATTTAATGACTCGATTTAATGATTCGATTTAATTTTCCAACTTTTCTTTTCAAAATTGTTCAAAATTTCTTGTCAAATCGTATGTACGAAATAATAGTAAATAATTGTTCCTCTAGTGTAATAAATAAAAAAGTCAGGCGAATGATAAGTGGAATCTCAGCGTCGCTTGCACGGTCCACAAGAAAGGAAACCTCTTTCACTGCGCCAATCGAGAGATCAGGATTCTTAACCTCGCATACAAAATCCTCTCTGCTGTATTGTGTGAGCGTCTGAAACCATTTGTCCATAACCTGATAGGTCCCTATCAGTGTGGTTTCAGGCCATTGAAGTCGACAGTAGACCAGATCTTCACTTTACGGCAGATCCTGGAAAAGACCCAAGAAGTGTAAATCGACACTCACCACCTTTTCGTCGATTTTAAGGCCGCATGTGACAGTGTGCATGGAGACGAGCTATACAGTACCATGTCTAGTTTTGGCATTCCTACCAAACTCGTCAGGTTGTGTAGGATGACGATGGAGAACTCGCACTGCTCCGTCAAGCCCGGCAACGAACTCACAAAGACCTTCAATGTCGAAAGAGGTTTAAGATAAGTAGATTCACTGTCATATGACTACTTAAATATCATCCTTAAAAAAAACCGTGTTTGACTCAGAAGTCAACACCAGAGCCACGATCTTTCAACAAGGCGTTTGCTGGCATTGAAGCGGAAGCGGCTAAAATGGGTCTGTCGGTAAATGATGGCCAAACGAAGTACATGCTGTTATCGAGGAAGGACACACAACTAAATGCTAAAATTCGGCATTATTGCGCTTGGCGTTATCGCACGTGAAACTACATCTCGCATACATGAAGCCGGGTCCTGAAAAATTCAGCTGATCCTACAGACGATTAAGCGAAGCTGTTTAATATTAAAGAGCCTCTTCTCGTGGATAATAGTGCAACACAAGAAGAATGTTTTTGCAACAGTCAGAGAGGAACAAACGCAATTGCAATGCCTTGCAGGCAATGTGTCTTTCACTGGTTACTGACTGTGGATAAAGTATTTCTTCGACAGTTGTATGCTGTGTATCATCTGAAGAAAATAAATCCACATTTATGTCTCCGGTTAATTATTCCCGCCCCCACACATACACATCATCATCACCCCCTTCCATCCAAAACTCAAATGGGGCGCTTGAACCTGTCGTGACATCTGCCTTCGTTTCAACTCCGTCTTCTCTGACCCAGGTTGGACTCCCCCGCTTGTCCAGATAGTTCACCTTGTGTGCTTTGTTTGTCTATACGAAAGTGTAACTCACCAAGAGTCCACACATGCCCTGCATGATATTGTGTGGCAAGGCTGTATTTTTTTCTCCCGCTCCGTGTTTCTTGTTTCAGTGCTCACTTTCATGTGCACACAACACAGGTCCGTTTACACACATGTAACTGGTCTAAGCCTGTGCCAATGCAGTGCTGTTAGCGGAGCCGCCCTTCCTGGATTCACCGGTCAGATGCAGTGATACAAGTTTTTGCTTATAGCGAGGGTGTCAATTTATTCAAAAACTTCCCGAACAACGGAGATATTTCCATAAACATTTTCGCAGCGGCCCAGGACCGCCGTGGTTCGCTGCTGTAGGAACATGCCTGTGAAGGGTGGGCAGGACCACATGCGTTGGCCGAGAACAAAAGTTTGTTATTCAAATCGCAAGCTTGCACCGTAGCAACTTGGGGAAGGTAATAGATTCACTCCTGCGCTTCCTTTCACTGCCAAAGTTGTCCTTTCTGCACCGGACACTTTAGAATAACAGATCTCGGGACTGCACATTGTAACAAGTTTTTTTTTTGAAAGACTAAAAATACTCTCTGATGAATTTAGAGTTTGGGCAACACGGTGAAGTTGATGAGAGACTGTCGCATTGAGTTACTTGGGGGGACTTGCTTGGCAGAAAACTGCAAAAACGCAGCATTAGGATGTCGAGTTGGTGCTTCGCAGGAGAAATTTGCATTTTTATTTTATTTTGCAAGAGTCTTCCGTTCATACTATGGTTCCTCACAGGCGGTCGGGTAAGTTCTTAGTCAGAATAAAAAACGAACATTTTGGAAGAGTTTCGATTTACAATGACCCAGCATTGCTACAGAATCTTCCTCCTGCAAAAAGGCCCTAGAATTGACTTGACTGACTAATTGGCCTTCTCGTGGTGGAGTGCCATGTCAAACCTTGTGAAGTTCTAAAAAGTTTGACTTGCAACGGAGGCTGCCTGCGATTTTAATTGTTGAAGTCTCGAAGTCTCCCTGTTTCGACAGTATCTTGTCCTCTGGTATGCAGAGTGTTGATCTTTGCTCCGTCGCAGGTCTTGAAACAAAAGAGAAACAAACTCAACTTGCAGTTGAACTATGTTAAACACTGCTCTGATATAGTCTGAAATTTGTGCTGGCTGTGCGTAGGTCGGACTCGAGTAAGCAGCGCATCCATGATGCGGGGTTTGACCCGGCACGTTTTTGTTTGGTTGATTATTATTCCAGCCTGAACAATCTGAAAAGCACTCGAAGAAGCCCTTGGTGTGGTCAAGAAACAAGTTCTGCGTCTAAACATTGAGGCGATTTCCTTGAATAGTTTTTGGAAGATAAGTTCCAATCAGGAACTGTACCTACTCTACATCGACATTAGCCTAGTCGTCATCTGCATCACATGAGATGACAAGTTCATGTAGAGCGCATAAACCACACTGCTCCATTCTGAAGAGTCTTCCATTCCAATGAGCAGGACAACGTAAAAGATGGGATGGTGCACACAAGTGAAGAAGAACCTCAACAAACTTGACGTTCATAATTGGAGGCTTCGGACTAAAGACGGTGCAAGCTTAAGAGACTTGTTACTTAAGACTTGTTGGTTGAGGCTTGTTGGTTGAGGCTTGTTGGTTGAGGCTTGTTGGTTGAGGGTTGTTGCTTAAGGCTTGTTGGTTGAGGTATTTTCCTCCTCTCTTCTTAATTGCGGTCTCTCAACACGAGGGCGCCGTTTTTTATTAATTTGTTCTCTGTAGACACCCGGCCGTTGCACGTCAACTTTTAAAGTCTGAAATTAACAAAGGATTGTCATCGTAAACATCCAAGCGCTCATATTTGCTTCAGAAAACAAAAACTTTAATCACAACCCCCAGGCCACATTTTTCTTACTTTTCTGAGAGTTACAGGCACGCTCGGTTTGTTTAACACAAACTTACAAGTCCGCCTCGGAGTAGTTGCATCACCGAAAATTGAATTGCCTATTTGGTTGGTCAAGTACAAAACCGCATTTGCTCTGTTTTTACTGACTATGGGTGACTAGCTTATATTGTATATTGGCCTAGCTAAATAAAGCAAGTAGATGCGGTACCCCTGGCGAACTGGCTAAGTGCTTTGAGTCTGGGGCAGAAGACTCCAGATTTATTCCAAAACTGAGATACCTGCATTTTGACAGCATCGAAACTGTCGTGTAGTGGACAACAGAGCACCGTGAAAAGCTTGTCTAATCCTGGATTGGAGAATTGGCGGTGGGAGGATAAGTTCCCCAAATCGTTGAAACACAGTAAAACTCGTAACACGGGAAGTAACTTCTTCCCCTTTTGGGGAACCAGGCAATTGTTTTTAATTATTGGAGCTCGCTAAAGGGATTATAGGGTATACTCAAGCAACCGGGATTAAGTCACAGCACGGGCCGATGGCGTGTGAGAGAAGAAAAGGAGTGGAGGCACCGATGCACATTGGTTTAAAATGCCTGTAAATTGTTATGAAGGGGAAGAATTTAGCTGGGAAGCGCATGCCACATTCGGCCGTATTCACTCTGCCTTGTTACTTATTTATTTTTCCAATAGCGTAATGGGCTTCCTTGTGGCCGCCGTGGCGTAGTGGGTAGAGGGCTACGCTCACACGCCACAGGGTCTAGGTTCGATTCCCGGCTGAACACCTCAAATTTTTCACAGCCCCACCTCTTTCTAGCTGCTGACAACACTCAAAGAGTAATAACTGTCTAAGAAAGCTTCTCAAATTTCGCCGTTCGGAGTCGGCAAAAAACTGTAGATCACTTCTAGTCGTGAGAGAACAGTAACGCGCACAACACGAGTAGTTGATGAGCAAGCAAGGCCCTGGTCCCGTTTTGGACCGTAGCGCCAACAATTATTATTATTATTCTTAGACAGTTATTAATCTTTGAGTGTTGTCAGCAGCTCGAAAGAGGTGGAGAACAATCCGAAAAATTGGTATTGAACTAGGAAAGGAACCTAGACACTTCGGCGTGTAAGCGTCGTACTCTACCCACTACGCCACGACGGCCAGAAGGTATTAGGCTAATAAAAATGAAGCGCTACGCGAATGAACAACGCATTCTCATTGCGAACAGGAAAATGCTGATTTTGCTGATAAAGTCATCTTTAGTGACGAGGCCCATTTCCATCTTGATGCCCTCGCAATAGGCAGAATTGTCGCATTTGGGGCGAGTGATTCACGAGAAGCAAATGCATCCTCAAAGTGTCACTGTCTTTTGTGGATTTTGGGCTGGAGGAATCATTGGACCTTTTTGCTATGAAAATGAGTCAGATCAAGCGCAAACAGTCAATGGTGTTCGGTATCGTAAAATGATAACCAATTTTTCGTGCCTAGAATTGAAGAAATGAATGTGGAGGGGATGTGGTTTCAACAAGACGGCGCCACATCTCATACAGCCAGCCAAACAATTCAATTGCTGCATCAGTCATTTAAATCTTGAGTTCTTGTTGGGACACCCTTTATTATTATTATTGGGCTTCCTTCCTTTGTAGGCTTACTTATGCTTCTTCTGTTGCAGCTGGGCATGGCCATATTTTCGACCTTAATCCCTTACGAGCTTACCCAAACATCGACAAGCATACAACCCATCTTCTCAAAAGCACTGAAACTTCATCCGATAGGCCGACTGCAGCATATAAGGCTAAAATTTAGGGCTGCCGGATTTAGGGAAAACCCTGGAGCAACAATTTTGGTGGCACCAGTTGAGCTCTACACACCAATTAATTTGGGCACTTGTTAACGATTCTTTACCGATATTCAACACAAGACATCTTTCACTCCACTTTTGAACCTCAGAATGAGGCTTGAATATTTGCTGCGAATAAGAGTGTGTCAGTGATTACTTGTTTGGACCTGAAGGGTGAAGGACAGTTTCGTGGAATAAACATTTGAATCAGTTTCGAAGGTGAATGCATCAAAGACGTTTTATGACATCAAGTGAACAAATTTTTGGTCCGCCGACGAATGCAGACAACCTCTTGCAACCAGGCAGGAAGTCTATAGGGCAACACATCAAAATACGAGAGTTGTTCGTGAAAAGAAAGAAAGTTCGTCCGTTCCTCATAGTAAAGAAAAAAATTAAAATATGTGTGCATTTGGACCAGAGTTTGATGCCAGCAGCAAAAATACGATTGACGTTCAATATATTCTCGACATCGGGGAGAAACTGTACTTATATACATAAATTATTTATCATGTTATACTATTATTTTAATCCATTCATGTAAAATTTCATATAAATGTGATTATTAATTCGCATTATTTCTCTAGTTAAAGAGAATCATAATGGCAACTGAGACGATGATGGTGAAAATTTAACATCGCGCTGTAATTTCTCACTAAGCAAGGAAAAATTAGAAAAAATATTCATGAAGAGATGGTGGCTGTTTACCAGGGTTCCGCACCTACATTATCAATTATGCAAATTGACTTTGAGGTCAAGTGAGTTTAAGAGAGGCAAAGAAAGCATTGAAGAAGACCCCCGCTCCGGAGCCCGGCTACTGCTTGTACGGGAAAAAACATCAAAGAAGTCTAAAAACTTGTTCTTGAGGATGCCGGAATAAAGGTGAAAATGATGGCAGAGAACACCAAGCTTTCAACTGGTACCATTCACGCCATTTTTCATGACCATCTTAACCTTTCAAAGGTCAGTGCAAGGTGGGTGCCACGAATGCTCACAGCGCCTCAGAAAAAAGTGAGAATCGCATGCTAGAGAACTTTTGGAGATGTGTGGTGAGAACGTGGACGGTGTTATGGATCGAATTGTTACTGGAGACGAGGCATGGTTTCACCACAATGACCCTGAAAGCAAACAAGAGTCCATGCAGTGGCATACAAAAGGAACAGACCCCCCGAAGAAGTTGAAAGTCATTCCGTCTGCCGGGAAGCTCATGGCCACAGTGTTTAGGACTCAAAGGTAATCTTGCTCATTGAGTACAAAAAAAAAAGGTGAAACCAGCAACGCCACATCCTACGCTTCCACTTTGCATAGTTCGCGGGAGGAAATTAGAAAGAAAAGACGGAGTAAACTTGCAGCGGGTGTGTTGCTTCTTCATTACAACACTCCTGTTCACGCGGCGGGAGTTTAAAAGAGATTGTGATTTCCAAGAAATCGAACACCCACCCTATAGCCCACACCTTGCCCCTAGTGATTATTTTCTGTTTCCGGATTTGAAAAAATGTCTTAATGGAAAAAGATTTTCGGATGATGAAGAACTCAAGTCGGCAATAAATGGGTATTTTGCAGAAAAGGAGGACATTTATTTTTTTGAGGGTTTAAAAAGCTTATCTCATGATGTAACAAATGCATTGATGTTAAGGGAGATTATATTAATAAATAAAAACAATTTAAATTGAATTCGCATTTTCCATCATATCGATACTGAGAATATATTGAACGCCCCTCGTAAGTCCATAGATAAAGTGTAAAAGGAAGGAAGCACAATACTTACGTCTCGCACAAAACATCAAAATGGACAACATCAGTCTCGGAATTAAGCATGGAGACCTTTTTGGCAATCGCTTCATCCTTGGACAGAGGCAATATATGGTAGAAGGACAATGCCGTCAAGGTATATATAACCTTGAGCATCCCTGTTCTGGTCTGAGACGCAGAAAATTGTGAATAACTCAAAGCGGTGGTTTGTTTAGATTTCCGTTGATGGATCGATATGCAACACTATGAGATTCTAGCCCTTCTAGAGTGTTTGGACAACACAGCTATTGCCGAGAGACACCAAAGGGAATTCTGATTGAAGATGACACACAAAACAGCGTTAAGACGGAAAGATCGACAGAGCCGACTGTCGTGCTCCGGCTGAGGTATACATTTATCCAGCTGGCAGGAGATCGTGCTGGCTGGAAAGGTATGTTGGTTGAGGCCCAGGTGTATCCCGGACTGAAGAAGAAGTTCCAACCGGAGAAAAAGAAGAAACCGCAACAAAGAACAGAATGTTTGCTTCATATGCCCTTGCGGTTCAAGATACACCAAGCTAATGTTCAGCCAAGGCCATAACTGAGGCCGCGAGAATTGAAGCTCCTTGAAAATCGTGCTAAATTTGATTGAATACACACCACCAGGCAGTTTTGGGCGTAGTATTCCCACCGCACAAGTCCCCACTTAAACCCAAATAACTTCGAGTCCTCCTCACACTCGCAGGCATATTTGCTCATTTACAGATCATTTGAATTTCGTGTGAAGCCAAATTAACCAAAGCTGTGAGTGGTGGCACACTTTTCAACCGCTAATGGTTACCAAGTTATTATTTCTTACTGGAACCACCCACGCGACTGGCACCCGCTTTGCACTCTTGATGGGAAATAATTATCCTTGAACACAAAAACAAATATCGGGTGAATTTAATTACATCCTCTGACTGAAATCGATGTGGGTACCTGTTTGCCGGACTCAAATCGCTTTACGGAGCCATCCATTCAAAGCGCTGTGGCGATGTGCACGACAAGAACACGCAGGAAGGACGCCCTGAGCGGGGATGTCCAATGTTAGAGGATGTGTGCTTATTTGTTTGCTTGACTTCTACACGCTGTGTAGCTCTCTATGACACTCTTCCTCTCGACCTCGCACAACAGTGATAAAAGCGAAAAGCTCTTTTCCATGTTATTGAATGTATCGCTTTTAAAGGCATTCATGGCACTCACACTAGATGCATGTTTTCTGCCCCCACCCGCTCCATCCTCCGGAAGTCCTGAGGCTAGTGAGGCATCCGAGAGACAATATTTCTCTTCCTCCTGTATGCAGTAAACATAATTATTTATTGTTGTGAATGCAGTCCTCCGACACAAGATGAGTAATTGAAAACCCGTAACGCCGCCGCCGCATTCTGCAAGCAATCAGTGGAACGTGACAAATAAAACAAAGACGTTTGTATGTTTATTTTCACATATCTCAGTGTTTTTTATTTCTTCAATAATATATTGTTTTGTTTTCTTGGTTTCACATTTTGTCCTTTGCCTCTTCAACTTAACTAAACAATGTATATCTACATATATGATAGTTAGATGTGTTCACTGCAAGTGTCTATTTTTACTTATATATTATATGTATATATATATTTTCTCTTTTTCTTTTAATTTCAGGAGCAACACACATGTGTTCTTTCAACGTATATTTTTATCTTAGGTCTGATAAATTATTATAAACAACAGGAAGAATAGCTTAATTTTTTTGTTTTGTTTAAAATTAAAACTGTTACATTAATTTTAAAAAAAATATTTTTTCTTAACAGATATTCTGAAATTTGAGTAAAACAATTTGTATCGGAACTTTGAATTACACAGAAGATGTTCTTTGGTCTACGTGTGAGTTTTATTTCTTAGTTTTAATTGGTTTCAACATCTCGACGTTTGTATGAAAAACAAAATTTTGTCGCCAGGGTGCTTGACTTTTGGAAATACTTCTAATTCGATGTACTTCTTCATTAATTTTTGAAAACAAAATAAAATAAATAAATAGAAAATAAGTGAGTTGATTCTCCGCAAATCTTCTCCTTTAGCATCAGCTTACCTCTAAGTCCTAGTAAATATATTCAATCGAGGAGGGACATTAATTGGACAAGAGTCCCTCGAGCAATTTGCCTCAGGCAACCTCTTATCTCTTTATAGTAATAATAATTGTTGGCACGACAGTCCATAGGGGGACAAGGACCTAGCCTGCTCATCAACTACTCGTGTTGTGCGCGCTACTATTCTCTCACGAGTAGAAGGGACCTACAGTTGCCGACTCCGAACGGCGAAGTTTGAGAAGCTTTCTTAGACAGTCATTACTCGTTGAGTGTTGTCAGCAGTTCGAAAGAGATGGTGCCGTGAAGAATTCGAGGTGTTCAGCCTGGAATCAAACCTAGACCCTTCGGCGTGTGAGCGTGGCACTCTACCCACTACGCCACGGCGGCCACCTCATTTAGTAACAAGAGTTCTTTTATACATGCAAGTGTGGGTTTCAGAAAAATAAAAGTAGTAGTTAGGGGAATTTCCAAACTGCGTCGATTACAGCTTAAGCAAAAGTCATCATGTCCTAACACTAAGGACTTTAGTAAGGCTTTCGAAACTCTGAAGAAATTGAAGCACTAGAGCATGCTTGATAAGGATTATCTGCATAGCAGGCAACTTTCTGTACAAATAAATCAGACAATAGTCAAAACGAACATGTGCAGTATGGAGTCCCACAAGGGTCTCATTTGAGTTTAATTCTTTTTATTGACTACACCAACGAGCTCTCTCGAGTATTCGAGCTGGCAATACCATTTACTTATGCAGATGAATCAGCGATCGTGGTGCATCATATGTATCTTCATAAGGCAACCACAATAATGCAAGATAAATTTGACAATCCAGCAAAATGGAGTCACGATCAAGGCAAACCAAAATCGAATACTATGAAGAACCAACTCCCGCAATAGATCAATTAGTTGTTCGATCGAGATCGTAAATAACATAAATAGCTTGGCATCACAATTGTTAGCAATTAGTATATCGATAAGTTTCGAGTAAGCCCCCAAAAAGATTTCAAATTCTAGGTCACAACTTCAGTGTTAAGACAGGTTTAGTATGCCTTGGTGGAGTCGAAGCTGAGGTATAGTATCTTGCAGGGGACAATGCATTTGGCACGGCACTAAAAACGATAGATCCCTGTCACCAGCGCAAATTTTCTAAATTCTTTCAGTGGACGATATCTTTCAAGGGATCCTGATTCTGGAGTACTATGACGGTAACCGGTTAACCACACCAGTGGAACATGGTCTTAGTACCAGAAGGCGGGATCAGGATTTGTCTCAGGAAACCGGTTTTTATACACAACTTTCTTCAGAAAGACATCAACTAGTTTTATGAATTCTTCGAAATAAAAATTCAATTCAATTCGATTCAAACAAACAGGACGGGAAACAATGCATCGAAAGGGAGCATTCTTTTCAAGAGAACTGCTCGGGAAAAAAAAAGAAGTTCATCTTCCTCTTAAAAGAATAGAAAAAATATACAAATTACATTCAGTTGAGCACAAGACTGACTGCACTGAACTGGCAGCAGCAAAAATTTGACCAGGGATATGAGAAAGGAAATCAAACCATATGCTTTTATCAGGCAGTGTACTTTGAAAAATAAAGGAATTTGTCTGTGAAAACGTAAAATAAGCCAAATCGATATTATGATGGGTCGATAACCTTAACTCCTGAGGCGCAAATTTCACAAGAGTGGTTAAGACGTACCAGGCAGCGCCTTTAGTGAGTCTAACTGTTTTAGTTTTAAGTAACGACGACGAACGAATTCCACATTCAATCCTTCATGTACCCATTTTTGTTAACTTTTCTCGCTCTGGCAATTATTGCAAGAAAATCAAGGTTACGAGGGCCTTTTGTAGGTTGTCTTACATCCCGATACTGCTACTGCTCTGGGGAAAATCTGAAAGAGGGTGGTCCGAAGAGTACTTCCAGAGCCACTACCATGGGAAGTAGAACATGGCGTTTTACAACGTCCTCGTCTCAAATCTCGACGATGCTGCTACAGCAAAAAAAAAAAAACTGGTTACGAAGGCATTTATATATTTTATTTCAAATTCCCGCTGACAGTACCTCTCCGTCATCTATTTCGCCAGGGAGCTGGCTAAGGCTGGATTGCACCAACGTCGCTGTTACCTGCATTCTGGCATGTTTGGCTCAGGTAACTAGAAAAACGTTCCCATTCCACTAAACTACCCAATTATTTCTATCACAAAAAACATGTTTAAGATTTCAAGACAAGGCACACAGACCACCAGTTATTTGTCCACCTACGACGAAGTCCTTACCTCATATCCCAATGGTTACTGTAAGTTAACCTGTTCACGAGGGCGCCCCGATATCTTGCCATACTTCTAGAAGCTCGATATCTTGCCATATTTCTAGAAGCCACCAACACCGAAAGAGAAGTTTGTAAGAAGCCGTTTCGAAAGGAAACTCGCCTCAAATCTCGATGGCGATATTAGATCTAAAATATTTCATCAAATTTGTCGACAAAGGCGCTGTCATCATTTTAGTCGAATCGAACTTATGCTTTCGATGCGGCAGCATGTGGGAAGTAAACCCAGGTTTCAGAAAAATTGACAATGGCCAAACTCAGGCCACGATCTAATTATCGGCTTTGAAAGAGGAAATCAATTGGCAAAGTGGAATTTGCCACTTGTGAACTCACTGTTCACAGCTTGGTTGATGTGAACAGTGACTAAAACTATCCAATGGCAACAGTCAAAGAGTTGTTGGACGAGTGCTTAAGCAGACTTGAGAGACTCTCAAGTGCATTGAACTACCTTCCACGGATGATAGGATGATAAAAACTAAAAAACAGAGTCTCTGATATCAGATTGAGGTTATCTAAAACATTAGGCACCTCCAAAGGGACGAAGAAGATAACTTGGTTATGAGCAATGCCTGCTCATTCTAACCGACAACTAGTTTTAGACACTTTTTAAGTGCATGCCGATGAAACTTCTGCTTATAACCCTATGGTGGAATGTAGAAGAAAAGTTGAAACTTAGTGACGAACACAACAAACGTGGTAAGAAGAAGGCCTTCGCCTTTGCCTATCAGCTGGTCATGGCTACTCCCTCCTGCGAGTCATCAAAACGTAATCTGCATCGATTTCAGGAGGAAAGCGGTCACAAGCGATCACAAGCGGTCCCAAGCGGTCACAAGCGGTCACAAGCGGTTACAAGCGATCACAAGCTATCACAAGCGGTCACAAGCGGTCACAAGCTGTTACAAGCTGTCACAAACTGTCACAAGCGGTCACAAGCGGTTACTTAGAAGAATATTTGGAAAGATTCTATAAAGAATTGTAAGAAAAAGGGACCTGACTTCACAAAGTGTTCTTTTGTCATAACTCACGACTCACAATTTAATTTTCGGCTTCATCAAACTAATATAAGAACGATGCTGCTGCATCAACCGTTCTCCAGGTTGTCCCATCATTGGTCTTATTTTGGTTCCCAAATTTTATAGCGACTCGCAAGGCAGAAATTTGGTACATCAAAGGATGCCTATTTCTTTAAAAGATTTCCAGTGAGAGAGTCTTAAATTTCTGCAAGGCTACCAGGGTCTGGTTGGAGGGCCAGTTAGTACGGATTTTATTGAGTAACCAAAGCCCACTTTACATGTATATTCCTGTACTATAAAGGGTTGCCGCAAGCAAAGTTTAGATGTTATTTTTTCAGTTTTAGAAGTTCGCCGTATCGGCAACGGACGATTGTGAAGTTCCCAAAAGACAGACATAGAAACCAACCAAGTGGCATTCCTCTTTTTTAAATTTTTATTGACAAGGAACCGCCCGTATTCACGACACCACTCTAGAAGATTTTTTTTTCTGTTTCTGAAAGAACATGAAAGTAAAGAACATACCGAAGTTTTAACCGCATCCCGCTCGTGTCATTGATATAAAGACAAAAAGCGAATTTAAACGGAGGTTTGAGAACGAAATGGGCGCCTTCCCGGTTGTTGTCATGACTTTAAACTCCTGAATAAATGCTTGGAATCTTGCTTTGCCTTAAAGGGATTCCGAAAACCCTTAGAATGCAAACTGACGATTCATGTGTAAGACTCAACCCTCCCTATAAGAATAAATAGTTGACAAATATAGATGAACTTGGTCTTGAGAATGGAAAATAGTCTACCGCAGATTCTACGCCTCAACGGATGTCCCACTTTTTCTCACACTCAGACTATGTTTCGGCGAAACCAACAGAGTTTACTTTTTAGCCTGACTACCTGAGGACTTGATCTTCCTCCACTCCTCTTCTTTAAGAACCCTAGGACGAAAAAATTCCAGCCATGGATAATAGGATAGGATTTACTTTTTAGGTGTTGTCAGTTTGATCAGTAAGAAACAAATATGAGGAAATGGAAAAAATACATCTGCTTTTTTCATTGCATAAGCTCACAAATTTTGCATATTTCATTTCCTCCATTTACTCGTTTTGTTTGTTCTTCCGTTCCATGGCACACGGACTTAAAGGCAGACAAAGGAACGGAAGCCGGAGTATTTCGACCAAGGACAAGAACTCTAGCATCTTCCAAGCAGGCAGATGGGTTCAAATCAACCTTAGCATTGCAACCATCGGACAATTGCTACAATACGATCCGCGCATCCTTTATGGCTCTAAATTCCTATTAAACTTGCATGACAAGGCCTGCAGAAACTAAATTAGTTCAACAGGAAAAACAGAATAAAACTGTGTCGCATAAGGATACCTCGCAATGAGAAGACCGATTTCGTGACAAGAAAAGCAGTCATGTAGTAGGCCCTACATTGCTTCCGAACTATTCTGTAATGTCGGAGATCACATCCTCAAAGAAAAAATCTGAAGCTGCGCTCAAGAGATGAGACAAGCTAATAGATTCCTAGATCGGGAACTAATTTAAGCAAAACTGGCCTTGGTATCATATGATAGGATATGATAGGATTCCTATCACGCTTCATCACAGGTTGCTACAGACTTAGGGAGCACTGGAGGAAACTTACTCGTAAGTGATCTGATGAAGTTCCTTACATGTTCAGTGGAGAATCGGACAAAATTACAACGCAAGCTGGGATCCTACTAAAACCACTCCATTCTGAAATTTCCTAACAAAAACGGTCTAGAGAGAATCTCATAGAACAGATTTCTTCTACCCGTGCACAGTGGATAGAATTATATATGGGGGGAGATCGAAATGCCCAGGGTATTGAATAGGGGACAGTAGACTGTACGCCTACCAACAACAGAGCACAATATATAGCCAAAAACCGGATGAAAGTTGTGATAATTTGGGGAAGTCCTGTCACGAAGTCCTCAGCACGCCTTGCGTTTTGTTTATCATCATTCTGCATTTTTTCTTCTTTTAAATTCCATTTCGAGGGAGCTCCCAAACACAACTTGAATCTTAATTACAGGACAAAGTTTAACCAGACGCCGCAGTTAAGACATGTTCCGCAGATTAAAATTATTTTCCCACGTCCTGCGGAGTCGTCCTTTGTGCATTACACGAGAAAATTTCCGAGACAGAGATTCCTTCCTTAATTAACAAGCTTCACAACACCTAGCTGGTGTAACTGACAAGAGGCAGATCTCTGTTACTTTGACTTTTACACAAAGCACTCAGGAGGTAGGAAAAGGAGTATAGCATATGTGCAAACTTCATGAGAGGATGAAGCTATGAACATCGCACTCCGAGAGTGTACAAAGAATGAATAAGGCATCGCAGAAAACTGCAGCTCATTAAATTGGGATTATCTTGAAGCGCAATTAAAGCTTTCAAGAACATGTGCTGTCGAGTTTCAAAGCAAACTCGGGAGAGTTTCATGTAGGCAGTCAGACAAGCAGACAATAGTGTTTCACAGCTTTCAGATTATATACGAGACAAGAGAAGATTCCCTTTGAAGTATGAAGTGTCCCTCAACCTAGGAAGGCGCAAAAAAGACAACTACAAGATACCAAGGTTTCGAAAATCTTAAAAAAAGTTTATTTCGAGATGAAACAGAAATGCAAAGCAGGCGGGTTACGGAGAAACCTGTTTTTCTGGCATGACTATGTAGTCGCATGTTGGAGTTTAACAGAAAGGAAACGAAGACTTGACTTTGTGCGTTACTTAGAGCAGTGCGGTGGCGGGAGAATTTCGCGATCAGGGTTCAAGAACATAAGAACCGAATCAACAGCAGGTTTTTTGCTTTAGACACGCAGTGCATGTATGAACTAAAAGGAGGCGTATAGCAAATATCACTTTTTTGTTAATCGCCTACACGAACCATCTCCACTCTCTTAATGCTTAAACGCGGACAAGAACCTTGCTGTGGAAGTAAGAAGTATAGGAGTCTAATTATCATTTGTACAGATTTAAGGTCAAACCACTCAAAACTACAAAACAACTTTTATACCTTACGGGTGGCCAAACATAATCCAGCACAGCAGCAATGGTGGCTGAATTTGCTGCACAGAATGATATTTCATTGTTTCACTCATTTCTTTTTTGACACTCATCTAGAATTTTTGACCATGCTGGACACAATTTAGCAGACAACTTTGTTTTAATTCTCCTGTCCCCTTCAGCGTTTATGAGTCCTTGCAGTTGAAGGGTCATTCTGAAGTGGACAAGTTTTGAAGCAATGTAAGGATACCTTTGTTGTGAACTGAACTCCTTAGTAAAAACTTTTTAATGAAGACTGCGAAATCGAGGGATTAAAGTAAACAAGGAATCAAACAGAAAAAACAGAGTAAAACTATGCTGGATATTTGATCACATAGAGATACTGGGCAGCAAGACAGTCGACAAGAAAACAGATCTGAGTAAATTCAAGATTGATTGCAATGCAATTATGGGGCGCTACAGTTTTCAAGAAACAAGGGTTTCTTTGAAAAAAACTCTAGCTTTGCATTCTATTTTTCGTTCTCGTATGGAGAGGACCCACAGTTCATCATCGCCAACCCACAACCACAGTCCATGACCGCTTTTCGTAGACCGTGGGAAATTAAAAGCTACTCGAGGGAGTACTGTCTGTCATGTCCGAAGGTCCATTCCGGGAATCGAACCTACAGACGTGTACATACGTATTAATTGGGACAAGCAATTTTTTTTTTAATTTTTTGGATAGTAGGCTTGGTTTGTATGTTTTTTTTTCAAATATTTTGGTAAGTTTAAGCAGGTTATGGATTGTATGCTCTATTTTGAATGTTTTTATTAGTCATTTAAATTAATTTGGCTGTTCTAAGAGGTAAGTTGCTGCTTCTTAAGGAAAAAAATGAAATCATAAAATTTAAAACATTATTTGTTCAGATTTCATCATCATGGATATTCCAAAAGAAAAGAGGCCACAAGTCATTGCGTTACTTGTATACGTTGAGAAAACTATCCGAGAGATTTCAGCTGACTTTGGAGTTTCGAAATCCAGTATTTCAAGGATTATTGCTCAACACAAGGTTACTGGATCAATAAAATCCTATCGGAAGGGTCATAGCGGGCAGAAACACAAATCAACAAAACACGACGATAAGGTTTTAATAAAAAATAGTATAATCAACCCTGGCAAGACCTGCAAAGGGAGTGGACAGCAGCTGGCGTTCATGTAGATGCATCTACAGTCCGTAAGTGTCTTCTGGAAGTTGACCGACAGGTAACAAAGCCTTTGAAAAACCCGCAAAAATAATAATTCTTGTTGCAACAGTCCAAAGGGGGCCCAGGGCCTAGCTTGCTCATCAACAATTCGTGTTGTGCGCGCTACTATTCTGTCACGAGTTGGAGGGACCTACAGTTTTTTGCCGACTCCGACCGGCGAAGTTTCAGAAGCTTTCTTAAACAGTTATTACTCTTTGAGTGTTGTCGGCAGCTCGAAACAGGTGGTGCCGTGAAAAATTCAAGGTGTTCAGCCGGGAATCGAAATTGAAAAAAACAGCTGTTGAATGAGGCAGAAGCGACTGAATTGGGCGAAGAAACATAAGGACTGGTCAGTGGGCAATTGGAAGAAAGTTGTTTTCTTGGACAAGAGTCGAGGATATCGGGTAAGTGTCGTGAGAAAAAGTCCGAAAGAAAAACTCCGACCCAGCCATATCGTTCAAGCGCCAAAACACCCTCCCAGAGTTATCTTTTGGCTCTGTTGTACATTTGAAGGCCCGAAAAGTTTTAAGCCAATAGAAGATATGATGAACAGTGCCAAATACGCAACAGTTTTAACTCATATCCTGCTTCCAACCATTCAGACGAGATTTTCCGTAGCAAATTCAATTTTGTTGCTCCATGTCACACATCAAAAAAAAAAAAAAACAGTTAAACAGTATTTTGTAAACCACAAATTTCATGTTCTGAATTGGCCTGGCAACTCCCTTAACCTCAATCCAATTTAGAATATGTGGGCAATTACCAAAGGGTGGCCCAGGAAGAGAGACTGCACCACAAAAACGAAGCCGATTCCCTCTATTAATATTTGGTTTCTTGACGAAAAAAGTAAAAATATATGCGAACGACTTGTTTCATCAAAGCCTAAAAGAGTTAACGCACTTATAAAAGCCAAAAGTATTAAAATTGATCTGTGTTATTTTTTTCAAATTTGAATTGAAAATAAAGTAAAATATATTCAAAATGTCGTTTGTCCCAATTAATTTGCACGAGATTGTACGTCCTCATCGTGTGAGTTGAGGAAGGGAAAATTAACTAAAGTCCAGTCAAGAAATCGAAGCTGGGGCTCCATGTGAGTCTCTCCATATATACTCTATGTCACTGCCACCGCGGTAGCCTGAAAAGGGAATTCATAAAATTTACTAAAGTATGAGCAACGAACAAATGAAAATGAAACCTTTCTCTCATCAAATTATTTCTAAGAAACCACCGTCTGGCAGTCATGATTTACTGCACCACTGGGGGCAAATGTTCTTAGAAAACCCCTTGTGAAATTGACGTTCAAAATTACATTAATTTATGTTTGACAGAGACCTTATTTTGAATAAGGTTAAATTAATTTTTGCTTCTCAGTGTTGCCCTACTCTGCGAGGAATAGAAGAAAATCATTTGCCTGTTGCCACAAAAGCTTTGCAACACAGTCTGTATCTCCTACAGTTCGACGTGCCTTCAATGAATACAACGTTCGGAGAGGTTTGCTGACGCACAGGTTTCCAAAATCAAAGTCCAAAACAAAGAATAAATATTTTGAAAGCGCCCACGAACAAAGATGAATAGAGAAGCGGGATTTTTCAAGGTACACACAAAACATTGCGTACCCGTGCGGATGTTTTAACCCCGTTCACAGTCGTTTGCCTTAAAAACCAAACCGACATTGTTTACTTTGGTCAACTCCTGAAGGGGTTAAATGCAAAGCAACAGCTGCTCAGTTCCAGCTGAGATTCAAAATACATGATTCATCGTGAGGCAGGGGAGGGTATTTTAAAGCACAGATTTTTTGACCAAATTCAATTGTGGCTCTAGGAAGGGATTGAATGTGAAATCTAATTGAATTGTGTGCTTGCTGGGCTTGTTCTTGTTCAGTTGCAACAGTTGGATGTGTGCCAAATTCCCGAGACATTCAGAAAGGGTTTGATTTCGTTTGGAAGACAACCGAATGAGGATTGTTTTGTGCTTAGTTTGAAATCAGTTGTAAATTGGTGGTACTGTCGGTGGTTTAAGGGTTGATAGAGTTTGTAACAGTTGGTCCCGATGGACTCGTGTGGTGGGAAATTTCTAGGGTAATCACAGGAAATGAAACAAAGCCATTCTGAATGCCAGACGAATTTGCATGCACGTCACCTTTATCAAACTTTATCATCACTTAAAACTAAACAAATAAAAATTAGGACAAATGTCCTTTAAATTTAAAATTAAATTATATACAAGTCTACCATGTACGGCTGTCACAAATTGCAGAAAAAATATTTATTTTACCCAGGACCTGAATTTAAAAGTATTTCCGCAAGTCTTCTGCCAATTAATTTTCTTCTCTTTCTCTTACACACCAAAGTGCGTGACAGTGACAAACATTTACTACAAATATTAGAACTCTACAGTTACATGTGTATATTTTATACGTATATTTTTAAAACTTTCCGATTTAAACTATTTCCTATTAGCTACGGTGGTGAACATCTCAAAGGTTGTTGCCGATGCAACACAACCAATTTGGGGTATGTCGCAGCCTGTTGAATGCTATTTAATGCATTGGTAAGCTAGTTAGATCTTCACCCAAAAACAACAGTAAATCAAAACAATATCCTAGTTCTCCTTAAAGTACTCCTAATAGTTTATTGGTTAAGATTTATCCTTATGGCACATAAATAATGACAAAAACCAAAACGGGTAACAATCTATAATTTATACACGACTCTAATCTCACTGTAAACGTGCTCGCCTCTCGAAGGTACTCCAGGTGTTTTCGGGGAAGGTGGCAATTCTTGTAGCACACATCACTCTCAAGAATTCCGGGGAACCAAGCAAAAATCATGAACCTCCCCATATACTTTCAAATAGCTGCTTCGTGTGTTTGGGCTGGTGTTGATTTAATCGCGAACGAAAACAAATTCATTGTAGTGATTCCATCGGTTCTCCTCGGCGTCAACGCCTGGTTTTGGCTCCGCAATTGAACCCGCTGTTCCGGAGCCACAACTGCCTGCTAATCGGAAGCCTTGCTCGTGCAGCATGTCGAAGGCCTGCTCGATGAAACAGTGCTTCAGGAAGAATCTGGATGTGTAGCGGTCGGGTCCACCGTGATCTGGGTCGCGAGACTCGTTGAGCGTATCACCAAACACATCGCGACACAACGCCACTCGGCCACAGACTAAAATACGCGAGAGTTTGCGGAATTTAACGTCGGCCAAGCCGTCCTTGCCAAATTGAAAACTGCCACGGTAACCGATTGTGATGCTGCCACCTGGCTTTGAGTCCAATTCGGAACGCATGCACTCGAGGAGGCCGTTCAACCTGAAGTACTCGGCCTCCTTGCGAAGGCGCGGTTTTTCCCGAAAGCCCTCTGGCAAAATGAGTTGCTTATCCCGCAAGTAATCAAGGATGTAGCGGAAGAGCACACCGTCGCGGTCTAAAAATATTCGACCTTTGCTATCCTTCGTTAAACTGTCCAGATTATCGAACATTTCGCTGAGCAGCGACGATTTTTCACTCGTCAGCGTGACCAGTTTTGACGAGTAGTGCACACCACCAACGTTAAGCTCGACGATGTCTTGAGAAGTCATCTCGCGGGACACAATTCGGTCGGTTTAACTTGCTACTATTTTATTTCTCTATCGATAAAAATTTGCAAAAACACTGTGAACTTGGTGTTTATAATTCGTACGCACTTATTTGCTGGAGAAGCGACACGTCCCTCCGACACACTCTTCACGCGACTGACTGTGCAATCCGAACTGATTTGCGAACTGCCTCGCAGTAGGTATCTGGTGGCATAAGTCCGAAAACACAGCAATTGTGTATCTCTCAGATTTTACACCTCTCTGTGGACAGGACGGTTTCGGAAGGCGCGTTCTCACAAACTTGAAATTCGTATCGAACTGAAAACAGTCTGTGGAGAGCACTTTCGGCGCGCGTTAATTCGCTTTCATCTGGCGTGCAGCGCTTAGGCTTGTGAGGGTGGACGCACGAGAATACGTGTGTATTTAAAAAGTTTAACAAGCTATACCCTGCGGTGTTAATAGTAATACAAAGGCTTTACGGTATTGCCAGCAATGCGGAAAGCGCAACAAAATATGAAAAAGAATTTTCAAAATGAAATGAATAACGTACTAAGCTGCAATCCTTCGACGAAAACGGAAAGTACCACAAAGATCTTAAGAGGCAAATAGGACATGTGAAGATGAAATGTGGAAAATTCAAGAGAAAAGAGTTCAAATAATATCTCCCTTCCGCTTTTTTGCTCTTCATTTAATGCTTCATAAAAAATGTTACAGTGATCGGAGTTAGTTCAACTATGCGCCGTTTTGTTCGAAAATCTGTTTCCATCTAGACGGCAACTTCATAATACCCCCCTCGTAGACATTCCCCTCCTTATTTGCGAAGAACTCGGACAGTCACTTTTCACAAGCCTCTTTTGAGTTCAACTTCACACCACCAAGGGCGTTCGCCGTGGACAGGAAAATGTGGTAGTCACTTGGCGCTATGCCCGGGCTATATGGTGGAAGCGATAAAACCTCCTATCCGAGCTCCCGTAGCTTCTGACGAATCATCAACGAAGCGTGTGGTCTTGCTTTGTCCTGATGGAACACTACACCCTTCCTGTTGGCCGAATCTGGACGCTTCTGGTCGATCGCCTGCTTCAAGCGGTCCAGTTGTCCGCTGTAGATGGCAGCAGATGGTAGAATTAAGCGTTTGTCCATATGGGAGCAGTTCATAATGTATGATTCTATTCCAATCCAAACCAAACCAAACACAGAGCAAAACCTTCCTGGCTTAGCCACTGTTTGCGACGATTCACCGGCCTTCAACCACGACCATTTTCGCTTGATATTGTCGTATGTGATCCATTTTTCGTCGCCAGTCACCACCCGCTTCAAAAATGGGTCGAGTTCGTTCCGTTTCAGCAGCATATCGCATGATTCGGTGAAGAAGGTTTTTTTGCGTCAAATCATACGGCGCCCAAACATCGAGCTTTTTTTTGTATTCGCCCTTCGGCCGATGGTTTAAAATGGTTTGGTGACTAACTCCCATCTCCTGGGCTATGTCACGAGATGCCACATGCCGGTCTAACTCGATGATTTCCATGATTCGATTGGTATCCGTCGTTACAGGTCTCAGGTGTCGTTTACACCGGCTCTGAATCGTCGAAACCATTCCTCCACAATTCGAAGTGATAGAGTACCATCTCAAAAAACAGCACTGATCTCACGGAACTTTTCTCTAGCGAATTTACCTTTAACGAAGGAAAACTTTAAAATGGTCTCAATATTTCGGTTCTTTGAGTGACTTGCTTGAAGTAGAACAGTGCTGCATTAGTTCAAATGAAGAACGATTCAAATTTGGCAGCTATTCGCGACTTAACCAATTCGGTCATTCTATGGCGGAAATGTTACCCTTTCAAGGGAATCTTTGACATCGAATTGGGACAATTATTACACAAGGCCCTGTGACTTTTTGTCTTTCTCCAACAACAAGGCTCCAGTTGATGGAATTTCAATTCATTTCAATTTTCAATTTCAAACGCCAAGGATTGACGCAAAGAGGAAGAACAAATTAAAGTACAGACTTGAGTTTATTTAATAAGTAAAACAACTTGACTTTGCCTCTATGACTGGAGACTGGTAACTGACCCTATGAAACTTGAAAAAATCAAAAGCTTTCATTTTAATTTTGTAAAACAGTCAAATAAACCGAAATTTCTAATATCCGTAAAGAAAGTATTTATTAACCGTAATCTGCCTCTTTTATTCGGGGAGTACTTTTGTCCATGTTGAATAAAGTCCAGGAATGGCATTGGGCTACAATGAGGTCGTTGTGCTCGGGAAAGCTATTCGATCGGCTCATAAGTATATGCAGCGTTTTCAAGAAAACGGTTTTGACAATTTTTTTGAATGGCTTCAAACTATATTAGCTGCCACCTTTAGCTTGCACTGGGACAAAATTCGCATAATTTCGTTAATACTTTTTTATTAATGTTAATATTGTGTCCAATAAATAGCGTTTTCGTCAAGTTACTAAAAGTTTATGTGATGTGTATGGTAAGGATGCATTAAAAGAAAGACAGCGTTAAAATTGGATTGGTAAATTCCGTTCTGGCCACTTTGAGCCAGATCATCGTTTCACTGTGCCGAAGATTCGGGAAAGTTTATCAGAAGCAACAGCCAGTCGCCGTATAGAGCATCTAGGACTCGTAAAAAAGCTTGATATGTGAGCACCACACGATATGAAAGAAATTTATTTAACATAACGCATTAGCGTTTGCCATTTGAACCTCAAACTCTATGAAGTTGGTCCGTATTTGAATTGTCACGAGTAATGAAAAATGGATTTAATGATGTAAACTTCAGTCGAACACGATCATGGTTAAAGCTCGTTAAGGAAAAGTGTCATATTCCACCAGGTCAACGCTAGACCGCATTCATCTTGGTCACTTGTGAAAAACTCAGAAAACTTTGCTGGAAACTATTGCTGCGTCCACAATATAGCTTTGAACTTGCACCAGACTATCACGTGTTTCGGTCTTTGAAGAACTCCTTAAAGATGACTCTGGGTATCCGCACTTGGTTTATGTTTAAATAGAAAAAGACAACAAGGATTTGGACTTGAAGTTATAACAAAGATGGCAAAATGTCATCGAAAAAGTATATTGTAAGATTAAAAAAAAAATATTTCTTTTCAACAGAAAAATCGCCATTACTTGTGAAACACCTCTTTAATTTTCTTAAATTTCCTCTGCAACCATTGCTGATAATTATAATTTGTAAACGGCCCACATGACATGTCTGCAGCAAAAGTGGGCAGCAGACATACTTCTTTTTCTTCTTCTTGTGACGATTAAGCCCGAGCTGGACCTGGGCCGCAACCAACATGCCTCTCCAGCCAGCACGATCTTTTGCTAGCTGCCTACAATTGCGCACCTCTTAGCTTAGGCCGTTCTCTGTTGCATTATCCCAATGGCTCGCTCTGATTCGAAGAGTTTTCGGGCCTGAGCAGTGGTGTCCATACACTCAACATGGCCTAGACATCTTAAGCGTTGTATCCGCAAATGCTTGACCAGGCGCATAGAACCCATAGAGTTTGATACTGCTCTCATGGACATGACGCCTGATGCGAGACAACAATAATACAACTGAGGCGCTTATGGTATACAAAGTCGACTTTCCCCGTGTCCTAGATTGGCTCTGGCCAGAAACTGAGCCGGGAAAGGAATGTAGTCGGACTTTCACGGACGGCTCCAAGACAACGGAGGGTTCTGGAGCCGGGACCTCCGTGGAAAACGACATCTGACTTCACGCCTCTTAAGGTATGTAATTTCGCGTCGGTCTTCCAGGCGGAAGCGTTTGCGATCCTAATGGCCCCAAAGTGTATTGTCAAGAATAGGTAAAAGGAAAGAAGTATCTGCGTCTGCAGCAACAATCAAACTGTGCTCAAGGTTTTACTCAACCCTTTCACCATTTCCAAGATAGTTCAAAAATGCAAGTCTTCCCTTAATTTGGTCGGCAGGCTGAATTCGGTAAGCCTTGTCTGGGTCCCGGGTCATCACGGGATCCTGGGAAACGAGACTGCCGATGAACTAGGTAGACTAGGTTCAGCAGAGGTATTCGTAGGGCGCGAAGACATCTTGGGACTACCCGCGTCCTTGGTCAGGGCCTCCGTCGATGGTTGGGTCTCCCTGCAGCACAAGAAGAGATGGCGTGACTCTCCAGGATGCAGGACGACCAAGAGTATGCTCCCAAACGTCAGCAAGAAATCCGCGTCTTTTCTGCTATCTCTAGACAGAAATGAGTGCCGACGACTTGTTGGCGTATTAATGGGACAATTTACCTTCGCTGTGCAGCTGAGTCGGCTTGGGCTTAGTGATGTCGCACTCTGCGCCTGCGGAGAAGGTGAAGACACTTCAGAGAACTTTATCTGTCAGTGTCCTGCTTTCGCTTGTATCAGGTGGCGGCTATTTGTCGCTGATGTGGTGAGAACCGAAAACCTAAGTTTTATATCACAGAAGCGCATCTTAGTTTTTCTTCGGAAAACCAATGAAGGTTACTGCTTGGTAGTAAAATTGACCAGTTTTTGAGTCTGAGCGCAAAAAAAAAACTAATTTTACGGATTGCTATTGTTAATGAAGTGAGTCAATTTGACTTGAATAAGAAAATGTAAGTTTTTTTTCGCAAAGAAATATTTCCAAATCGATGACATTAAAAAGTTTTATTAAAAAAAATCGCGGCAAACATTTTTTACGTACTAGGTGTGTTCCAGGGCAAACCGAAGTTCATGCAGTCATCAAGGAAGGGCAAACAACATCGACGTCTCGGACAGAGCGTCACACTAGGCAGCAGACACTTCGAGGTAGTCAAGGACTTCGTTTACCTCGGCTCCGCGGTAAATAGGGACAACAATATCACTACTGAAGTCAAACGCAGAATCACTCTTGCCAATCGCTGTTTCATTGGGCTCAAGAAGCAATTGAGTAATAAAGACCACCTTCGACGGCTTGATCATCCCAGCCCTACTTTACGGCGCGGAAACTTGGACGTTACCAAAGGCGGATGAGAAGACTTTAAGTCTTTTCGAGGGAAAAGTTTTGCGTGCTAGTTTTGCTCCTGTTTGCATTGATGCCATCTGGAGGAGAATATTTAACGACAAACTCTATGGTCTATACAGCGACATGCGCCTGGTCAAGCGTCTACGGATACAACGCTTAAGATGCCTAGGCCATGTAGAGCGTATAGACACGACTTCTCCGGCCGAAAAGTCTTCGAATCAGAGCCTTTGGGACAACGCAACAGAGGACGACCTAGACTAAGGTGGCGCACACAAGTGGAGAAGTACCTCAACCAACTTGGAGTGCGCAATTGGCAGCTAGCGAAATATTTTGCTAGCTGGAGAGTCATGTTGGTTGAGGCCTTGGTACACCCCGGATTGAAGCGCCACAAGAAGAAGAAGAAGGTCTGTTCCAGTACTTTATGCACCAAATTTTGGGAAATACCAAATTCACTTTTTCGAAAGACAAAAACAACAACAAAATTTGAAAAATATTTTACTTTCTCGAAAGAAAAACCAATTTTTTCGGTCTACGGGAACAGACTGTGTGTTAGTTTGTGTTGTTTTGCACTGTTTTATGTTGTTCATTCCGAGGTAACGCACCTACCAGGTATACCGGTATGAAGTGAGCGTCAAGATACAAATGTCTCGATAGGGAACATTTGTTGTGAACCAGCCCTTATTTTCTTTTTTGTGTGTTTGTTTGTATGACATCTGTGAAAAATATTTAGTATATATCAAGTCCTTGAACAGACAACATCATATTTGTGCATCGTGTTAAAAATGTTGAATTTTGTACCAGAAAGTGATGATTTGCGGAAAGCATTGATTTTCTATTTTCATTTGAAGAAAAGTGCTGCAGAGTCACATCGAATGCTTGTCAAGGCATATGGTGATCATACCCTATCAGAAGCAACATGCAAAAGATGGTTCCAACGGTTCAGAAATAATGATTGTGATGTGAGAAATGAAGAACGTGGAAGATCACCAAAACAGTTTGAAGACGCCGAATTGCAAACGATATTGGATGGAGATGACACTTTGAGTCAAAAGCAAATGGCAGCAATGTTAAATGTTGCACAGCAAATAATTTCTGACCTTTTAAAAGTTATGGGAAAGATCCAAAAGTGTGGCAAATGGGTGCCACATGAATCGAACGAAAGACAGATGGAAAATCGAAGAAACACTTGTGAAATTTTGCGTCAAAGACACGAAAGAAAATCGGTTTTGCATCGGATTGTTACTGGCGATGAAAAACGGAATTATTTTAAGGATCCTTAACGGAAAAAATCATGGGTTAATCTGGGACAACCATCAACATCGACTGCAAAACCACATCGATTCGGCAAGAAGACAATGCTGTGTCTTTGGTGGGACCAGAAAGGTGTGCTGTACCACGAGCTCCTTAAACCTGGTGAAACTGTTAATACTGATCGCTACCGACAACAAATGATCAATTTGATCGAGAAACGACCAGAATGGGCCAGAAGACACGGCAAGGTAATTTTGCTCCATGACAATGCACCTGCACACAAAGCAAAATCGGTTCAGGATGCAATCAAAACACTTGGCTCGGAGCAGCTTCCCCACCCGCCGTATTCACCAGACTTGTCTCCTTCCGACTACCATTTGTTTTCATCGATGGGACACGCATTGGCTGAGCAGCACTTTGATTCCTACGAGGAGGTCGAAAATTGGGTGTCTGATTGGTTTGCTTTTAAAGACGAACGATTTTATTGGCGTGGTATTCACAAATCGCCAGAAAGGTGGTCAAAATGTGTAGAAAACAATGGGCAATACTTTGAATAAAATGTTTTTACTTTCCCATTCATAATTAGTGTTTTATTTTCAAAAAAAAAGACACTAGTATACTGGTATAAACTCAGTAGGCTCATTTTGGATCATGTGTTGAACTTGGATGCTCGTATGATCTATAATTTTCTTCTTAAAAAAAATCAAGGCAAGTCTTTCTCAGTGTTTATTTTGGTTAGCAAAACATGTGAACCGAAGTATGTCTCTAGACATTATCTGGGCTAACAGCTTCACATGCCACAAATACAAAGCCTTCAAAATTCGTGTCAGGTTCTATAGGAAATAAAATTGCTACAAAGGCCCACAATTGCGATTGTGTGTAAACGCCCATTTCTATCATCAAAAACTTCACAAGCTTTGAGTTCGATACATGTTTTTACATATTTTTTTCAATTTCCAAATTGAATGGGCTTTGTTGAAGAATCAAGCATGTCTTTAAGCAATGGTGGTTGAACTAGAAGCATCTTTGAATACCTACCTACGTTTATGCCTTTCTTCAATATTTTCCATAAGTCCCATCAGCAACTTTCCGGCTGAACTTTCTCAATCAGAAGATGTATGAAATCACTTTAGCTCTTTTGTTTACTGGAAGCTACGTAAAGATCTTCTTATTCACTGCTGCTGAATTTTACTGACCTCCTCCTCTTATTCATTTTCGTTATCACATTGGTGTGTGAGGCCTGTTCAAAAGGGTGAATTTTCTAATTTTGCGATCTACGTACATTCGATTATACATTTTTTTCTTTGGTTAGGTTGCAACACTCGTCTCGAATATATGTTTACAATATCAGCTAGTAGCATATTCATTTGTTTGTGAGAGGCATAAAAGTTACTATAAATATTCCATGCCTTAAAAAAAAGAAAAAGAAATTTAGATCAAAGAATTTTCAATAAATTTTGTGTCATTTTTCACACATTTCATTGAATGGAGTACTTAAAAATACTTGTTGGCAGTGGCATACAGTGAGTGTACTCTTAGTCAGAAAAATGTTCAGAACTGATACAAGCTTCTCAAAACAAGGTCGAGAAATTATGTAAATGAGTATGTGATGAATGATGAAATGTTGACAACGTTAAAGAAATTGTTATGAAGAATCATCTGAATATCGTCTGCCTATGCAATGTAATTTTTTTCGGAAATTTTGACCATGAAGCGTGTGGCAGTGAAGTTCGTCCCAATATTACTGAATTTCGATCAAACCAAAAATGACGCATAAGCACCGCTCAGGAGTTGTTGAGGATTTGCTCAAAAGTGTCATAACTGTTGACGAATCATGGACATATGATTATGGCGGCGAAACAAAAATTCAATTGTTCAAATGGAAGAGCCCTTGAGAGCCAAGGTCAAAAAGAACGCCAAGCTCGATCAAACGTGAAGGTTTTGCTGATGTTTTTACGATAACAGTGGCGTAGTGCTTCAGGAGTTCTTACAACATGATCATGTGGTCAATAAGCAGTTTTATCTTGAAGCTATGCGCCGCTTGCGATAAGACAACTTCCGGAGTTGTGGAAAAGGAATTCATGGCTTTTGCATCACGATAATGCATCAGCTCACACGTCGTTATTTGTTCGTAGATTTTTGACCAAAAGCAACACCGTCATCATGCCTCGGCCAACGTATATACCATATTCGTATTTGGCCAACGGTGACTTTTTCCTGTTCTCAAGATTGAAGAGTCCCATAAACGGACTGCGTTTTGCCACGCCTTTATATATTTTGAATTTTCCGACTATATACAAAGCGCTACAGAGCTCGTATTTGGCAATACTATACATCATTTGAAAGGTCTTGACATAACCTAGAAAACGACGCTGAGAGAATTTTAGGGCAAGCCAAAAAGTGCATTTCAGGACTGCTTCGAGGATTGGAAAAAAACGCTGGCACAAGTGTATTATATCCGAAGGGGACTACCCTGAGGTTGACAGAATAAAAATAAATAAATAAAAAAAAAGGAAAACACGGAAATTCGCTATATTTTTTTAAAAGACCTAGTATTTCTTAACTTAACTTAAAAGCAACGTATGTTTTTGAAAAGTAATATTTTGTTTTTATGTACATTGTGATCAAATTTTCAACAAGTTAAATAAGGCAAAGAAATGAATTTGTACACCTGGCAACCCCCCTCAAATGAATTCTCTTTGTAGTGCACAAATTTAATGGAAAGCTTTTGCGCTGAAACGAGCAGAGTTCTCGCGACGAGAATATTCAATAGCCGTCTGCAAAGGAAAACTCCAACGTCGACTCGAATTGGCACACAAAGTCGCCCTCGATTCATGCGTGCACATAATGTACCTACATAGAGACGTTGTTGCCCACTGTCGATGTGAATGCGCAATGACTGTAATGTCAACAAAAAGGATTCAAAATACAGACCACCTCGTGCGGTTCACCCACCCACCCGCTACTGAAAATCAATATTTGATAAGGGTGGGAAGGTGAGCAGACAGAGAAAGAGAGAGAGAGAAAGAGAGGTAGAGACAAAACACAGCTTTTTATCGCACAGATACATTTTTCAGTGGACTCCGAAAAATTGTCTCTTCTGCGCACAAAACTCTCTCACGTCCTCTCCGCCGCTCAGTGTTTTTTCTTTTTTCGGAGAGAAAAGCCAGAAAAAATCATACTTGATTAAATTCAAGAAAATCCACGTCGGTCGGTTGTGTGACGCGGCATGGATACCAGCACGTCCTTGTGGATACAAAATTTTCGTCACTTCGGTGTTTGCAATCGTATTCATGCATTTTGGTGGATCACGGAGAGATTACCTTAGGGGGTTGTACGGCGATGAGTTGTTGGTATGCGTTCCGAATGAATGATTACTGTACGAGTTTAAAGCAACAACTTGCCTTGGCCTGCCTTTTGGCACGAGATACCAGTCTGACCAGAGGGTAGAGGGCCCGGCCCGCGGAGCAGAGACTTTAAGCAAAAGTATTTTCGGAATTTTTAATTATGAAAAATATGAAACGCGCTTGTGTGTGCGTTTACGCCGAGGGTTTCGGGGAATTTGCGCGCTCACCTAGAAAAGGGATAAGCGAGGGTATATCGTATTTTATGCGGATTAATTAAATTAATAATATTTTCGAAAACCGATATTGGTTAATTCTGATCTCGATTTGGTTCAGTCAATGAACTGTTTGACTCCTTAATTCAATGAGCATCGGTTTCTAACGTGATTATGTTCCTTCAGTGGACTTGGGGTGCAGAGTGTGACGGAACGCAGAACTGCGTTCGCTGAGGTGGACTCGAGTGGAGTTATCGGGCTTGTGAGCTGGCATTTTGCTGGGCACTCAGACGCCACCAAGGCACTTTCAGATAAGCAACCCTTCAACGGAGTGGCCCCTCGAAATGGCAAGGCACCTGTGGTGCGGTGACTGGGAAACACACACACGTTCTGTAGGCCAAGCGCCAATTTGTTCTTGGAGTAGTAAATGTGATGTGGGCGATTTAGAAAAAGGGGTGTCGATTTTCTAGTCTGACTGAGACTTTGGTGGAACACCAGTTTGTCAACAGGCTCCCGAGAATGTGTTTCGATTTTCTTTGTTTCCGGCAATATGATCAAAGATTTGGAAAAGGAATTGCTCACAACATTAGAACGGAAAGAAAAGAGAGGGACGTGGCACACTAAATTGGTTCTGGCTTTGTCATGCAGCCAAATTCATTTCTTGGAAAGCAGAACATTCATATGTCGGGTGAGAGACTTAACATGGGTTTAAGGCAAGATAAGTTTGTTGAAGGTTAAGTTCCTTGTCTGGGAAAAAGAGCAGGAAGTTGTTTGCCTAGAAATTTCACTGCCTAGTAGGTTGCCAAACAGACTTCAAAGTTTAATAGTGCATGTTATGTCAAGGAACTGTGGACTAACGACGGGTTTGTTTCGTTAATGATCAGAAGTGAAAGATAAGTACTCTGTGACTTAAGTACATACGAAGGGCGTTCAATACATTCTTGGTTTCGGGTGAAGCTGTGGTTATATTTAAGGTTGACAAATAACTCCCTTCCGCCTTTTTGCTCTTCATTCAATGCTTCATCAAAATGGTTACAGTGATCGAATTTAGTTCAAATATGCGCCGTTTTGTTCGATAATCTGTTCCATCTAGACGCCTACATCATAATACCCCCCTTGTAGAAGCCCCCCTCCTTATTTGCGAAGAACTCGGACAGCCACTTTTCACAAGCCCTTTTTGAGTTCAACTTTACATCAACAAGGGCGTTCGCAATAGACAGGAGCAGGTGGTAATCACCTGGTGCAATGTCCGGGCTATATGGTGGATGCAAATAAAACCTAAGATCCGAGATCCCGCAGCTTCTGGTCGATCGCCTGCTTCAAGCGGTCCAGTTGTTCGCAGTAGATGGCAGTAGATGGCACAATTAAGCGTCTGGCCATATGAGAGCAGCTCATAGTGTATGATTCCCTTCCAATCCCACCAAACACACAGCAAAACCTTGCTGACCGTCAATCCCGGCTTGGAAACTGTTTGGGACAGTTCACCGGCCTTTAACCACGACTGTTTTCGCTTGATATTGTCGTATGTGATCCATTTTTCGTGGTCGCCGTGGCGTAGTGGGTAGAGTGCGACGCTCACATGCCGAAGGGTTTAAGTTCGACTCCCAGCTCAACACCAATTTTTCCATTTTTTCACGGCACCGCCTCTTTTGAGGTGCTGACAACACTCAAAGAGTAATAACTGTCTAAGAAAGCTTCTCAAATTTCGCCGTTCGGAGTCGGCAAAAAACTGTAGATCACTTCTACTCGTGAGAGAAAAGTAGCGTGCACAACACGAGTAGTTGATGAGCAAGCTAGGCCCTGGTCCCCTTTTGAACTGTAGCGCTAACAATTATTATTATTATTATGATAAATTTTTCGTCACCAGTCACCATCCGCTTCAAACATAGGTCGAGTTCGTTCCGTTTCGAACATATCATGCGGCACCCAAACATCATTTTTTTTTTTTTGTGTCCAGCCTTCTGCAAATGGTTTAAAATGGTTTGGTGACTAACTCCCATCTCTTAGGCGATGTCCCGGGATGCCGCATGCCGATCTAACTCGATGATTTCCATGATTCGATCGGTATTGGTCGTCACAGGTCTTCCGCCGGCTTGCTTATCCATGGTGTCGTTTTCACCGGCATTGAATCGTCGAAACCATTCCTTCGCGTTCCGACGTGATAGAGTACCATCCCCAAAAACACCATTAATCTCGCGGAACGTTTCGCTAGCCTTTAGCGAAGGAAAACGCTAAAATAGGGCGAATTTCGGCGTTAGTGAACTCCATGTTTACAAGTCTGTAACTGTTGAACGTAGTATACAAACTAATCACGAATAGCGTAGGTTATGTCAAGACCTTTCAAATGATGTATAGTATTGCCAGATACGAGCTCTGTGAGCTTTGCACATAGCCAAAAATTCAAAAGACAAAAAGGCGGAAGGGAGATATTTGACTTAATTATATTTACTGAAGTTAAAGTCAATTATAACTAAGTACTAAACTAACTTTAAGACACATCCACAATAAGTGTTGATACGTAGTTTTTATTGCTGATATCAAATCTTTCCAATGAAGAACTTAATCGCTTCCAATATCAGACAGATTGCAAGTGGCGCCATCTTCGGAAAATAGAAAGTAATCATATAATAAAGCCCCAATATTTGCACCTGTCAATATTTTAGCGTTTGTGATAGGAGGCATGCTAAGCTATACTTTATTCAAAAACATTTTTAGAAACCCAAAGCCCATGGATAGCCAATCAAAATTATCGAAAGTTTGTCATGTTTTGATTATTACAATAGGCTGCTGGAAATAACTTAACGAAAATTACGATTCCTCTTAAATGACTCAGTTCTTTAATTCGGAGAGGGTTTTGTTAGTTTTTAAACAGTTTGGTCAAACTTTCTGGCATTTAACAAGTGCGTATCTCCTTTGCTTGTGTAGTGAACCAGACCGTTGGCGTTGACTTGGTGACAGCTAAACATGGCATAGAAGCCATTGCACATTATTCATTCGCAATGTTCGGAAATTGAAGGATAATGTGGAATAAGCTTTAGCTCGGTATAGCCATGGCAATGAAACATTTTCAATTATTAAGTTGTATATCGACTCAAGTATTGCGTAGGTCCTAAAATATTACTCCAAGAGTACGAAATCCTATACACAAACTTCTAAATTATCGCTGTGGTTGATCTTTCCTTTGTCCGTATTTCAGGACTTCATAATTTTACCGTGCATATGCTACACAGAAAATGTACGTACAAACTCAATATTTTCAAATTCAAATCTACATTTGACTTTTGAAATTACCCTCTCGACGTTAATCCAAAACATCTTTTCTGAAAATTGTCCCATCCTTCTAACTAAATTGACTAAACAGTTTTTCAACATGTATAGGTCCTGCAGGCGCCATCTAATTAAGTCCATATTTCCCTCCTCCGCACAAAAGCGCAACAGCATTGTTTCAACCTGGTTACGAATCCACTATTCAAAACCGATGTCACCGAAAGCGCACTCCCGCTGTGTCAAGAAATAATTTCGCGGTTCGACAACAACTGCTCCAGTTCAAAGAACCCTTATCCCCAATTATCATAAACAACTTAATACACTCTTAGTTAAGGGTTCCCGTCTCTGCTCAACCTGCTCTCAATTAAATTCGCGGAAGGAGGAACTCTCAAAATCAAAACCAGCAGTTCAAGCGTGTAGACGAGGAATGCAAATTAGCCCCGAAAAGGGGTCGATGTGATCCGATTTGCACGAGAAAATAAGGCGATACTGTTTGCCAGCATCATATCCCTGCTCATCCCTTGCCGGTGCTGTTGCTGGCTGTGACGCCCCTATCCACACCCATCGAGTGTCGAGTCACAAAGAAGACGAAGTTTGCAACTTTTTTCCCTTCCGCGTTTCACGACGATGGCGGTGTGCCAAAATCGAATTTACAAGGCGAACGACGCGGCGCGGCATTAATTCTACAAAGAAACTTCTTCAATTTGATTAGGATCAAGAAGTTGGGGGGTGACAGCCTTTCATTATTTATCGATTCCAAAAATGTGCTAAAACACATGGATGAAGGGATCGCATGGCGGAACTTAACTTTGTTTTCACAGTTCGGCAAGTCGGTGATGAGATTCGAGCCGTAATTAGTGGGACACTGGCTAATTGGTCCACCCTTGCGAGGAGGACTAGGTATACATTTCAACCGGAAAATGAGAGCGGTTATTAGGCTAGGCCGCTCTTCAGAGAAAACCATCGAGTGTGGACTGTGGGACACCCGACCGTGAAATTCAAAACATCAGCTTTGAGAATGGGGCAAAGGACGTCTCAAAGTCGAGATGCACGCTTGTGCATTCAGTGTCAGTGTTAAGGGGATTGTGTGCAATGTCAACAGGGGGATACACCTGATGAGTGGAATTGTTCTGAAAAACAAAAGAGCAAGCGGTGTGCCTATTGTTCTCGGGCCCATTCAAATTATGCATGCGGTGAGATCAAAGTTGCCGTCTCTTTACCCTTTTAGTGCTTAACGACGTTTTAAGTCCTTAAAGCACTATTTTAATGAAATAAGGTGCCACATGAGGTGATTTGTTGTATTGGTAAAATGTTTTCATACAACTGGGCACATTATTTGTTAGAATTGACTCTGGAAAGGACTCTGTTTTTTGCGTAAATACCAGGTATACCCGTATGAAGTGAGCATCAAGATACAAATGCCTTGATAATGAACATTTGTTGTGAACAAGCCCTTATTTTTGAAAAATATTTAGTATACATCAAGTCATTGAACAGACAACATCATATTTGTTCATCGTGTTAAAAATGTCGAATTTCGTACCAGAAAGTGATGATTTGCGGAAAGAATTAATTTTTTGTTTTCATTTGAAGAAAAGTGCTGCAGAGTCGAATCGAATGCTTGTAGAGGCATATGGTCATCATGCTCTATCAGAAGAAACATGCAAAAGATGGTTTCAACGGTTCAGAAATAATGATTTTGATGTGAGAAATGAAGAACGTGGAAGACCACCAAAAAAGTTTGAAGACGCCGAATTGCCACATAAATCGAACGAAAGACAGATGGAAAACCGAAAAAACACTTGTGAAATTTTGCGTCAAAGATTCGAAAGAAAATCGGTTTTGCATCGGATTGTTACTGGCAATGAGAAATGGATTTATTTTAAGTATACTAAATGGAAAAAATCATGGGTTAATCTGAGACAACCATCAACATCGACTGCAAAACCAGATCGATTCGGCAAGAAGACAATGCTGTGTGTTTGGTGGGACCAGAAAGTTGTGCTGTACCACGAGCTCCCAAAACCTGGTGAAACCGTTAATACTGATCGCTGCCGACAACAAATGATCAATTTGAACCATGCATTGATCGAGAAACGACCAGAATGAGCCAGAAGACACGGCAAGGTAATTTTGCTCCATGACAATGCATTTGCACACAAAGTAAAACCGGTTTAGGATACAATCAAAACACTTGGCTGGGAGCAGCTACCCCACCCGCCGTATTCACCAGACTTGGCTCCTTCCGACTACCATTTGTTTTCATCGATGGGATACGCATTTGCTGAGCAGCACTTTGATTCCTACGAGGAGGTCGAAAATTGGGTGTCTGATTGTTTTGCTTTAAAAAACGAACAATTTAATTGGCGTGGTATTCACAAATTGCCAGAAAGGTGATCAAAATGTGTAGAAAACAATGGCCAATACTTTGAATAAAATATTTTTACTTTCTCATTAATAATTAATGTTTTATTTAAAAAAAACAGAACTGGTATACTCGTATGGCGACGTTCGTTTTGTAATCGACTCAATATAAGTTCGTTGGCTTGCATGTCTACTACGGACCGTTTTTACTACTGACTTTGTGAACAACAGTATGCGTCTTTCCTAGACTATGCCTATCATCGATTATGTCTACCGTCGACTGTGTTTACCATCGACTGTGTCTACCATCGACTGTGTCTACCATCGACTGTGTCTACCATCGACTGTGTCTACCATCGACTGTGTCTACCATCGACTGTGTCTACCATCGACTGTGTCTACCATCGACTGTGTCTACCATCGACTGTGTCTACCATCGACTGTGTCTACCATCGACTGTGTCTACCATCGACTGTGTCTACCATCGACTGTGTCTACCATCGACTGTGTCTACCATCGACTGTGTCTACCATCGACTGTGTCTACCATCGACTGTGTCTACCATCGACTGTGTCTACCATCGACTGTGTCTACCATCGACTGTGTCTACCATCGACTGTGTCTACCATCGACTGTGTCTACCATCGACTGTGTCTACCATCGACTGTGTCTACCATCGACTGTGTCTACCATCGACTGTGTCTACCATCGACTGTGTCTACCATCGACTGTGTCTACCATCGACTGTGTCTACCATCGACTGTGTCTACCATCGACTGTGTCTACCATCGACTGTGTCTACCATCGACTGTGTCTACCATCGACTGTGTCTACCATCGACTGTGTCTACCATCGAATGTGTCTACCATCGACTGTGTCTACCATCGACTGTGTCTACCGTCGACTGTGTCTACCGTCGACTGTGTCTACCGTCGACTGTGTCTACCGTCGACTGTGTCTACCGTCGACTGTGTCTACCGTCGACTGTGTCTACCGTCGACTGTGTCTACCGTCGACTGTGTCTACCGTCGACTGTGTCTACCGTCGACTGTGTCTACCGTCGACTGTGTCTACCGTCGACTGTGTCTACCGTCGACTGTGGCTACCGTCGACTGTGGCTACCGTCGACTGTGTCTACCGTCGACTGTGTCTACCGTCGACTGTGTCTACCGTCGACTGTGTCTACCGTCGACTGTGTCTACCGTCGACTGTGTCTGTCATTGACTGTTTCTATTGCTACGTTGAAATAATTAATGACGTTCAATAATTGCTGGCATACGAAGACAACTTTGACATTTTTCGATAAAATCAGAAGATATTAAGACAGTCGTCTGTTAGGCAGCTAAAACGTATCTAAATGAAGTTTTTGAAAGGCAATTGGAAAGACTCACACTGCCCATATGTGGCCACATTTGGCTTGGCCGTGTGGCATTGTCTTAATGAAACTTGTCTGCATAAACGACTAGATATCAAATCAATCGTAAGGCAGTGGAATAAAGTGGAAAGAAATATTGCGCATACCGCTTGTTTCTTCTTTGATTGGGCAGGAAGCAACTAGTTGTTACAACAACAAATGGACTAGGCCAACTGAAAGTGGAAGTATTCAACTTTAAGGTACGATGATAAACCCACTTGGTGTTCAGAGGGTGATTTTGCAATGTTCGTTGAATTTTGCTGAACGCGTTCAGTAAGCGATTCCCAGAGAGAGGTTTTATTAAGCCCCTTCCCACCTACTTATCGTTTCTAAAAATGTTCGGATTACAGTTGACTTACTTACTTACTTATCAGGCAGACGAACCGTGAAAGGTCTGAACCTGAGCAATTGCTACAGTCCACCGTTGACGGTCCTGGGCACGCTACTATCAGTCATCAAGGCCAAGCTGTCTTAGATCTGCGATGACTTTGTCTCTGTGCAGGAGGTTCGGTCTTCCTCTCCTTCCCCGACCAGGAGGCTCGGATTCGAGGACCCTCTTCGCTGGAGGGTTGTTGTCCATTCGCTCAATATGGCCGAGCCAGTGTAGTCTACGGATTTTTGCCTTCTGGACTACATCCACATCTTTGTACAGCTTGTAGAGTTCGCGGTTGTGTCTTCTCTTCCATTCGCCTTCCTCACAGACGGGATCATATATCCGACGTAGAGTTTTTATTTTGAAGGCGCCATGAGTCAGCTCTGCAGTCTTACTTAATGTCCAGCGTTCGGCTCCATAAAGCAGGACTGGCAGAATAGGTGTTTTGTAGAGCATGACTTCGGTGCTTCGAGTCAGAAATTTCGAGCCAAGTTGTTTTGACAGACCGAAGTAGCATCGGTTGCCAGAAGCGATTTTACGTTGTATCTCCACTACGATGTTATTCGTGGTGTTAAGGTTTGGCCCGAGGTGGACAAACTCCTTTACTACCTCGAAATTGTAGCTGTCGATTGAAACGTTTTGGCCTAGGTGGAGTGCGGCCGATCGTTTTTTGCTCGATAGCATATATTTGGTTTTGTTCTCGTTGAACTTAAGACCAGTTCGTTCCGCCTGTTTTCAATTGCCGTGAAAGCTTCCACTACTACGCGTTGGGACCGGGCGATAATGTCGATGTCATCAGCGTATCCCAGCAGCTGGATTGACTTGTAGAAGATAGTGCCTTCCGTGTTGACTTTAGCCCACCGCAGGATCTTCTCCAGTACCAAATTGAAAAAATCACGACAACACATCTCCTTGCCGAAATGCGGTGCAGGTCTCAAACTGTTCAGAGGTTTTTGAACCGAACTGCACGGTGCATCGCGTACGGGTTAGCGTGGTGCGACACAACCTCATCAATTTTCCCGGGATCCCGAATTCGGCCATCGCTTCGAATGGATGCTGTCATATGTGGCTTTAAAATAGATGAAAAGATGGTCATTTGAAACTTACTATTCTTCTCCAGTATCTGCCTTAGTGTGAAGATTTGGTCTATAGTCGATTGGTCGTGCCGGAAGCCGCACTGGCACGTGCAGTTTAGTGCGGTGCAGAATAGCTTTAGACGTTCACACAGTACCCTGGATGGAATCTTGGAGGCGATTTTGAGCAGGGATATGCCTTTATAGTTCTAACAGGAGGTAGAAACGCCTTTTTTGTGGATGGGGCATATGGAGCTAATGTTCCAGTCGTCGGGCATGCTTTCGTTTTCCCAAATTCGGTAAATGATCTGGTGCACCGCATTGAAAAGCTCCGATGGTAAGCCATCTGAGCCTGCGGCTTTGTTGTTCTTCAGCCTTTTAATGGCTGTACCGACTTCTTCAAAGCTAAGTGGGAGGACTACTTCGTCGACTGGAGCTGGTTCCCAATCACTCTCTCCTGGTCAGACCCGCTAAGCAGCTGTTGGAAGTGTTGCTTAAACACATCCACTACTCCCTGTGGATCCGTAACTAGAAGAGCCTGGGTGCCTTTCCTAAAGTCTGTGGCCAGGATTTTAGCTTTCTTGTAAGAGGCCCGTATTTGTTGTTTCTCTCTAGAATTCAATATCCTTGAGCTGGGAGGTTGCGAGAGACGTTTTTTCTTCAGGCGCAGAAGCTTTTTCTCATCCCGTCTAGCCCGGTGCTTCTCTTGCGCTGATCTTGTTTTCCGTCGGTTGCACGTTTTTTCTTCTAACACTCGCCATCATACCACGGGTTTCTTGTCGGGTTACCTACTACCCTAAGGTCGTTTCCGATACCTCTTTGATGGCCAAGCGGCAATCCAACCACAGCTCATTGGCATTTGACGTAGGCGAACCGGAGAGTCTATCACTTCATTGCCCTTCGTAGGCTCTGGCAGTCTCTGGGGTGCTAAGCCGCCCAATGTCAAAAGTTCTCTTTGTCGGCTGGTGCAGCTTTCTGACATTGGACAGTCGAGCTCTGAATCTACAGTTGGAAAGCCTTTTCTAAAGCCAGCCTGTAGATCGCTTAGATTATATTTTCCAATCGACCTATCTTTCTAGCCTTTATACTAAAATGCCACAGAAAATTTTGGCAATCGTATTCATAAAGGGAGGCGGCTGGGTGGTGTGGGAACAGGGTAGTTACTGATTGGTATCAACCTGGCGATGCCCAGCTGTTGTAACTGTCTCCCACACATCAATTGTGCTTATTCTACCTCCAGGTTGGTAGCCACAGGGTACTGGTTGTTGTTCATACGAACCCGGCCACATAAAAAAAATCAGCAGTTACGGACCAACCGAATGCCTCGGATATGGATGGATACACTGTTGACGACCCTCGCAAACGAAAAAACGATAATATTTTATGGATATGCACGTGGAATGTGAGATCCCTAAACAGGCCACGTGCTGCCGATGAACTTGCGGAGGCCCTGGACTGCTATAAAGCAGACATTACCGCAATTCAGGAAATGCGGTGGGATGGGCCGGGCAGGAGAAGAGTGAGAAACTGCGACATGTACCACGGCGACTGCTACAGGGAGAGAGGGAAACGCTTATTTGAATGCGGTTTTGTTGTTCGAGGCAGACTTAGACAAAAAGTCTTAAGCTTCAAATACATAAGCGAACGCCTTATATCAATCCGCATCAAGGCTGAATTTGGGAATGCTAACTGCTATGCGCCCACGTCCCGACAGAGGAAAAAGATGACAGAAGTAAAGAAGACTTCTATAACCTCCCCGAAAGGACATACGATCGATGCCCCACCTACGACACCAAGATCGTTCTAGGAGATTTCAACGCTCAGCTGGGAAGAGAAGAGAAGTCTTTGCTAAAGTCATCGGAAGACACAGCCTGCACGCCAACACCTCCGGAAACGGAGTCAGGCTAGTTGACTTCGCCTCGGGGCGAAACCTCTCTGTGGCCAGCACGCGGTCCCCACACCTCAACATTCATAAAGGTTCCTGGTGATCACCTGATCAATCAACCGTCAACCAGATTGATCATGTTGCGATCGACGTCAGTCACTCCTTCAGTATTTTCGATGTCCGAACCTTCCGAGGTGCAAACATTGACTCGGATCATCACCTTGTTGTAGCCAAGGTAAGAACCCGGATTTCGAGAGAGCAACGGAGTCGAGACAGGCCAGAACGGCTTGATGTCGATCGATTGATACAATCGCAGAGCCTTTGCCGATCGGTTCTCCCTATGTCTTTTTGTGCACAAACAATAGAAGGCAAGTGGAAACGTTGTCAAGAAGCCATCAAAGAGGCCGCCACTGATGTGCTGGGTTTTACGCCACCACCTAAGAAGAACCCATGGTTTGACGACGAAGAAGAATACAAAGCAACGCTGCATCGAACGACGAGAGCTGTTTGTGAGCTCTACAAATAGAGAAGAAGGGAAGAGCACCGACTTCTCAGAAGAAAAAGGAAGGAGCATGAGGTGCGCGCATTCGAGGAAATATAAAGGTGCTATGGCAGGAATGAAGTCCGAAAGTTTTACCGAAAGATAAAACAGTTATCCGGTGGTTAAAAGCCTCGGACAGAAGCCTGCCGGGACCAAAATGGACAACTAGTGGTAGAGTCGCAGTCGGTGCTGAGAATCTGGAAGAATCATTTCTGCAGACTCCTAAACGGCGATGACGACGCAAATTCCGATGTTAGGCAGAATGTTCCACTCAATTTGGACGACGATGGACAAGAATTCCGTTCCCCCGACTTCGACGAGGTCAAGATAGCAATATCGAGACTAAAGTCGAACAAGGCTGCTGGCGCGGACGGACTATCCGGAGAGCTGTTCAAAGCGGCTGGAGATGAGCTTTTTGGGTGCATGGAGCAGCTCGTCTGTGAGATATGGTCGGAGGAAAGCATGCCCGAGGAGTGAAATCTCAGCATCGTCTGTCCGGTCCACAAGAAAGGAAACCCCTTTGACTGCGCCAACTACCGAGGGATCAGTCTCCTTAACATCGCATATAAGATTTTGTCAGCCGTATTGTGTGAGCGCCTGAAACCGTTCGTGAACAACCTGATAGGTCCTTATCAGTGTGGTCTCAGACCAGGGAAGTCCACAATCAACCAGATCCTCACATTACGGCAGATCCTGGAGAAGTCTTAAGAAGTACATATCGACACCCACCATCTATTCGTCAATTTCAAGGCCGCGTATGACAGCGTGCATAGAGATGAGCTATACAGTGCCATGTCTAGTTTTGCCATCCCTACCAAACTCGTCAGATTGAGTAAGATGATGAAGGCGAACTCTCGCTGCTCCGTCAAGGTTGGTAGCGAACTCACCGATACCTTCGATGAAAAAAAAAAAACAAAAAGATTTAGACAAGGCGACGCGCTGTCATACGACTTCTTTAACATCATTCTTGAGGGGATCATGCGAAACTCTCACGTCAACATCAGAGGCACGATCTTCCAGAAGTCAGTTCAACTGCTAGCTTATGCGGATGACATTGACGTGATCGGCCGAACTCATCGAGCCGTCAATAAGGCGTTTACTTGCATGGAAGCGGAAGCGGCTAAAGTGGGACTGGTGGTAAACGAGGGCAAAACGAAGTATATGCTGTCTTCGAAGAAGGACGCAGAACATCGATGTCTCGGACAGAGCGTCATTATGGGCAGCAGAGGACTTCGTCTGTCTCGGCTCCGCGGTGAATAGGGACAACAAGATCGGTACCGAAATCAAGCACAGAATCACTCTTGCCAATAGCTGTTTCTTTGGGCTTAAGAGGCAATTGAGTAATAAAGCTCTCTCCCGAACGACCAAAGTGACTTTTTACAACACCTTGATCATCCCAGTCCTGCTTTACGGTGCAGAAACCTGGACGCTACTAAAAGCGGATGACGAAGCCCTTGGTCTCTTCGAGAGAAAAGTTCTGCGTGCGATTTTTGGTCCTGTTTGCGTTGATGGCATCTGGAGGAGAAGATTCAACCACGATCTGTATGGGCTGTACGGCGGCATGAGCCTGGTCAAGCGTCTACGGATACAACGCTTAAGGTGGCTAGGCCATGTAGAGCGCATGGACAGCACTGCTCCGGCCCGAAGAGTTTCCGAATCCGAACAACAGGGACAACGCAACAGAGGACGTTCTAGACTGAATTGGCGCACACAAGTGGAAGACGACCTCAACCAACTTGGAGTGCGCAATTGGAGGCAGCTGGCAAGAGCTCGTGCTGGCTGGAGAGGCATGTTGGTTGAGGCCCAGGTCCATCCCGGACTGTAACTCCATCCGTAGGAGAAGAAGATTCATAAAGGAATTCCTCTGTAATTTTTTATAAACGGGAAAAATCACAGATTTTTTAAAAGATTATGAAATTTCCGATCCAGTAAAGATTCTTAAATAGTGGATTGAAGACTGTTCAAGAATGGTGTGGCATTTTTAAAAATTCGTATGCGATTCCGTCTTCGCCTGGGGCTTTCCCACTTTCAGCACTGAAGGTCGCATCCTTTATTTTTTTCAACAGATACATCCTTGTCCAGTGTTTCATTTTTAGTTAGTGACTCAGCGTGTTTTTTTCTGCGTCTCATATTTTTGAAGCCTTTTCGTGATCATTCTTTAATTCCTTGGTTGTGTATTGTAAACCAATTGAAGAAGGAGTTTATTCAAATTCTCTGAAAAGCTGAGGCCCTTCACTTTGCACTTTCCCCAACATACATCAGACCTAAGATAAGCACCAGCAGTCATTCTCCCGTACTGAATTTATGCCAACCAGAGGAGCTCACGTGAATCGAATGATATTTATTCGCGTTTCGCACATTCCACTGCATTCCCCGAATCGAATGGAAATGTAAATATTTTCGATATTCAATCTGTAGCACTTACGTGCTTGAAACGTTCGCAATGGAGAACTGCTTGCTATTTTCGTTGTACAAGTGTACACATTCACGGCATTCGGAGTACGTTCCATTCCATCGAATATGCATGAAATGCACTTCAAACGCAAAACAAACAGACTTCTGCGAGCAGTTCCCTCCCACCCTCACCAAGCGTATTGATTTTCACGTCAAATTTGTGCCCAAATCATTCGAAACGCACGGAGCAATCCGGATCCCCGCAGAAGTGGCGGAAAGCTCTTCAGAAGACGCCAAGTATTTGCCTTATGACGCGCTGGGAACAAAGGCTGCTTACCCGCACAACGAGCATTTTAATTATCACCACACATGTGTTTGCCCTGCGAGTGAGAGAAACTTCCGACAAGGATTGCCTAATTAAATGTGATAACCCGAGTTTGGGCACACTGACTGACTCGGCTGCGTGGGCCGACGCCCGTCTCCTGGCTTCATTTTAACGCGTGGGTGGGTGTTTTCCGTGTCACGCTGAGGGGGAATAACTTACTGCTGGCTAATTGAATCCATTAGAGATGACGAACTAGGAGTTTAGTGTACACGAGCAGTCACATGTGGTGGGATTACGAGCGTCCGTGTGAAAGTGCCCCATCCGAGGCACACACCGAAGTTCATTCGATCCTGATGCGAGCGGCCTTAACTTTGTTTTAGGAAGAAGTCTAGGACCGACAACATAAAAGTTCTTCATTGACTTTGTTACGAACAAGAAGCACATAAGTTTTAGTGCAAATGCGAGTGGAGTTGGGGCGGGAAGATGTCGCCGGCGTGAATTATTGATGAGTTAAGTCGTCGAGGAGGGAAGCCTTTCGTTAATGACCTTCGGTCGTCTCTGTTTGCGATGGATTTCGTTAAGTCCAACTGGCTTTCACCGGAAAGGTGTTAGTCCACGAGACCATGGAGTCTCTGAGTTTCGCAAATGATGCCGTCGCCGAGGTTGGAGACAACCCCATCCTCCGTGTTGTAGGATGAACTGTAGGATATATTCAACTCACTGAAGGAGAGGAGATGGGTGGAAGTTGGCTTTAGGCGGGAACTAAGACCATACAGCACTGTGCAAAATAATATAATAAAATAAACTTTGTCACTTTTGTACTAATTACTTTTTCCTACAGGCAGGAGCTTCATGTTTATTTCACAACATCCTTATTTTATCAGTCATAAAACTTATAAACAATATAATAAAAAAATGCATCTTGTGGCCGCCGTGGCGAAGTGGGTAGAGTGTGACAGCCACACGACGAAAGTCTGGGTTCGATTCCCAGCTAAATACCTCTTTCGAGCTGCTGATAACACTCAAAGAGTAGTGATTGTCTATGAAAGCTTCTCAATCTTCGCCGTTCTGAGTCGGCAAAAAACTGTAGGTCCCTTCTACTCGTGAGAGAACAGTAGCGCGCACAGGACTAGTAATTGATGAGAAACCTATGCCTTGGTCCTCTTGTGGACTGTAGCGCCATCCAATTACTAATCTTGTCATTAAAACACTTCCCATTTCCGGAAATGCAGCCGAATTTAAATGTGCAAAAAAATAGCACCACGTCCTTCTGGGGAGCATTTTCGAAGTGAACACCAGTCTTTTGAAATTTTTTTGGTTATAATCTAGTTCTACACATATTACCGTAATTATTGAAAGATAATAAAAAGTGTCCTAACAAAAACGTAAGATTTAAATTTGGCGCCATTCGAATTGTCATTGTTTGACGTTTGAACAATTATTATTGCTTGTTAGTAGAAGGTCTAAGGTTAATAAAAATGGAGCGCCTCACGAATGAACAACGCATTCTCATTATGAAATTGTTTTAACAAAATGGTGAAAGTTGTGCGGCTACGCAAATTGCAATCAATTTGGAACTACAATAATGCTCCAAAAGAGCCAACTGTAATACGATTAATGGAAAAATTTTCCGAAACTGGGTCTGTAACTGATGTTAAGCAACAACGTGCCTTCGACCAGGTCGATCGACGGAAAATTTCGCAGCAGTACGTGATGAAGTCGCTCAAACTCCATCCATTTCAATTCGACACCGAGCTCAGGAAATTGGTGTTTCCAAATCCGCTATGCAGCGAATTTTGACGAAAGATTTGCATCTTCATGCATACAAAGTTCAATTGACTCAGGAACTGAAGCCAGCTGACGGCGCCACATCTCATACAGCCAGGGAAACAATTCAATTGCTGCATTAGTCATTTTCCGGTCGTGTTACTTCGCGTTTTGGAGACCAGAATTGGCTGCTTAGATCGTGTAATTTAACACCATTCCACTTTTTTCTTTGGGGTTTTTTGAAGTCGATGGTTTATGCGAATAAGCCGACGACGACGAAAATTGGACGCTGCATTAATTAAATACCGCAGCATTTATGCAAAACGGTTATCGAAAATTTCATTTAAAGATCGCGTATTTGCCAGCAAAGCTGTCTGGCCGATGTGTTATTCCACACATAACCTCATCCTGTTTACTTTACGATATAATAAAAAATTCACGATTTTCTTTTTAAATATCTGCGTTTTATTTAAAATTTAAGTCTTGCGCTCTTGTTGGGAGACCCTTTATTTCAGAGTTCAACGTTGCGAGCAAGCTAAAATGGGTGGTGGTGTGCATTGTACTCCCAATAAAAGTGCCTTAATAAAAAAAAATTGCATTCTGACTGTAAAACTTACAAATTTATAAGTGAAACCGTTGGGTGTTTAAATAAAATGATCGAAAGTGCCAAAAAATACGCACAACATGGAAAAAGAGGAGGAAAATCGAAACTACCCCCACCGATGAACTACAAATAGTAAGATTAGTCCAACGTAACCCCTTTTATGAACGCTAGGAAAATAAAAGAGGAGTTAAATTTACCCGTGGAGACATCAACAATAAGAAGAAAGCTGGTAATGAAGAATTGACCTGCCAGGGGTTTCAGAAAAGTACACTACAGTACCACTACTGTCAAAAATAAACCTACAAAAAGGAACCAAATTTTCGAAAGAACACCTGAACTGGGAACCTTCTAAATGGTGCCGTAAATAATGGACCGATAAATCCAAAATAGTTTTATTAAGTACTCCTGGGACGAGGACATTTGTTCGCAGGCGGAAAAATCAAGAGTTTCAACCGGAGTGTACTATTAACACTGTTAAGCACGGTGGAGCAAAAGTTAATGTATGAGGATGCTTTTCCTGTTATGGTTCTGGTCCCATTTTTTGGATAAAACAGATGATGACCGCCGGAGTTTATGATGAAAGAAACCATGCTACCTTACGCACAGTGGAATATACCGCTAGGATGGATTCTACTGCAAGACAATGACCCCAAACATACGAGCAAACTGGCCAAAGGATTTTTTAAAGCAATAGAGTTCAGGTTGTGGAGTTGCGCCTTAGTCTCCGGACCTGAATCCCATTGAAAATCTTCGGACAGATGTTATGAAAGCTGTATATAAAGCAACACCCAAAAATACAAAACAGCTGTGGGATTTTGTGCAGGCTGCGTGGAGGAATATCCCTGTTCAGACCTTAATCGACTCTAAGGCATGCGACGACGTTGTGACGCTGTACCTAAAAAAAGATAAGGGTTATACAACCAGATACCAACCCAATAAAATAATGAAAACAAGAAACTTTACCATTCCATTATCTTTTACTTCATATTCAAGAATTTTTGATCTTGGTGCTATTATTTTGCACATACCGAAATTTGGTGTTATTCCGGATAACGTACCTTTTAAGAGTTCGGAATTCACTTCCTTCTTATCTTGTTTACAAGTTTTATTACTGATGGAATAAGGATGATGTGGCATAAATATGATGTGGTTACATGACAGTAGGAAGAAGTTATTAGCAAAAACATGACAATATTGTGATAAGGTTGAACATGGTGCTATTATTTTGCACAGTTCTGTATATGCCGCGTCTATATTATCCTCTGACATTCATTGGAATAGGAACAATACGAAATCCTTTAAACAAATTTTAAAATCCTTAATCGCCCAAGTATGGAAACGGCGTTAAGCTCCGTAGGACTACGAGAGTTGCCTTTTATATTTCGGGATTAGAGAACAAAAACAAATATTAATAATCGAAAATAGCTTTATTGTTTTTCAAAACATTCCCCATTAAGATCTATACACGCTTGCATGCGTTTGAACCAATTGTCGAAGCACCATTTGCCATTCTGATTGAGGTATCTCCAAAACATGCATTCTGAACTCATCAACCGCTTCTTCAGGTGTCGAAAAACGTTGACCTCTCATTTTCTTCTTTACGTACGGAAATAAAAAGAAGTCATTCGGTGCTAAGTCAGGACTATATGGCGGATAACTCATCAAATCGATGTTTTGAGTGCTCAAAAATGCAGTTGTTTGAGCCAATGTGTGAGAGCTCGCATTGTCGTCGTGAAGAGTGATCTGCCTCCGGCGGTTAGTTTTCCTGATTTCTTGGAAGACAACTCGCAAACAAATAGTTTTGTACCACTCAGAATTGACTGTTGTGCGTTGTTCTAGTGGTACAGTTGCAACATGGCTCAATTTGAAACACCCATACAGTCGACTGCTGTTTACTTTCGGGCCCATACGCGTAAGTCCACGATTCATAACCTGTCATGATGTCGTAGACGTGTTTCGATGTACCGTAATCGTATTTTTGGAGCATTTCTTTCGTCAATCAGCGATTGACAAATTGTGTGGGATCCAACGCGAACAAATTTGTTTGACGGTCAAATGTTGATGCAATATTCAATGTATGCTGGTCCCACTAATGCCTAAGGTTGTCTCAATCTCACGATAGGTGACATATCGATCTTGCAATACCAGTTGGCGCACAGCCACGTACGTAAAAAATAAAATGAGAAGTCAACGTTTTTCGACACCTGAAGAAGCGGTTGATGAGTTCAGAACGCATGTTTTGGAGATACCTTAATCAGAGTGACAAAAGTGTTTCGACAATTGGTTCAAACGCATGCAAACGTGTATGGATCTTAATGGGGAACGTTTTGAAAAACAATAAAGCTATTTGCGATGATTAATATTTGTTTTTGTTCTCTAATCCCGAAATATAAAATGCAACCTTCGTATAGGTCGTCTCTATGCACACTGTCATATGCAGCCTTAAAATCGACGAATAGGTGATGAATGTCGGTTTGTAGTTCTTGGGTCTTTTCCAGGATCTGCCGAAAAGTGAAGATCTGGTCTAACGTTGACTTCCATGGCCTTAAACTACACTGATAAGAACCTATTAGGCTATGGACGCATACCCAATACGATAGAGAGGATCTTGTTGGTATTGCTGATGAGGCTGATCCCTCGATAGTAGAGAAGAAGGACCTAAACTAGCTTGAAGTGCGGAACTATAGGCGACTAGTGAGATAAGAATATAAGTTGAGGTCTAGGTCCACCCTGAACTCTAGCGCCACACGAAGAAGAAGAAAGTAGTGGCGAGCGTTGTTCAAGTGTGCCGAATAAAGATTAACTGTACGTTCCAGAAGAAAGTTTTAGTGGCCCTATATAAAAATTTCTCTACTTTAGACTTTAGTTTACAAGAAAAAGTTTACGTACTTCTAGTTACATAGTATTATGATTTTCCTTCAGTTCAAAGGTTTTCGCCTGAAATCATACCCAAGATTAATTAAATTGAGTGGGTGGATAATGGTGAGGATCATGACGTGGGCTGGACGTCCATCGGGGTTCAGTTAGCCAGATAGCTTAGAGGTGGAGTAGTTGCCAGGGGCGCTGAACGTTATGGGTTCAAACCTAGGTTTTATCAGCCTGCTCCTTTTCTTTATTTTTCTTTCTGGCCTGTCGGTGGTTTTCCTAGCTTTTGTTTCATAGCGATGGACCGACCCTTGATCCTCCTCGGAGGACACGTGAGGGTAGCCGCTCCTTGTCCGGTGTATGGTACAAGGGAGAGTTTGCGGTCTTCTTCGTGGTTCGATATATTTTGACCGGGACGGGCGGTCAGGCAACCATGTCCCAAAGTGGGCGAAAGATATCGATTGCCTGATCAGCCAAGAGTTTGAGGTAGGTTGGACGAGTTGATAATGGTCTGTCTTTGGGAGGCGAGAATAGAAACCGGACGGGCTAGGTTGGACGCGAGGCGAAACACTTGTAAAAGAAAAGAAAATAATAAAGAACAAACACACGGCGGACGACCAGTGAATAAAATGAAAGACAAATAAAATAAAGCCGGTGTTAGTGGTCACAAAACTATTTTCTTCTTTTATTAGATCGGTAGTGAGAATTTGATTCCCCCACCCCCCAAATGTGTAACCCAAGAAAACAGGAAACAAAAACACCAAAATAATCTAAACCCAAAAAAAGCAGTAGCGTGGTTACGAGTGATGTTACTTAAATCTATAGGCAAAACAGAAAAAAACAAAAGTGAATTTCACGTTACGACCAAAACGTTCAACCCCCCTCTCCAAGCCTTTTAATAAGAAAAAAAAATATGAAGAATAATAAAAAAACACAAAAAAAAAAAAAACAAATAGTGTGAGTGAAGTCAGACCAAGTTAATCTTATATCGTGACCCCACATCTCCAATCCAAGACATATTAAAAGAGAAGCGATCGGTTCTCCAGGACGTTCCAGACGAACGCAGGAAGACGGCAGGTGACCCCTCTCCAGGGAAGAATTTTTTTTTACTTTTTCATTAATTCTTTTTAGTTGTTAGTTTTCTTTACTGACTTCAATTCTGTGTGATAATTTATATATATATATATATATATATAATTGGACTTGTTTTACTTTCCTTTTTTCACTTTGCTTTTTTTTAAAGGCATAATTGTTTTTCTGAATAGATTATATAAAGATTTTATAACAGTGATTTTGAGGTAGTTTTGTTGGCTAGAGCGTGGGTGCGCTGGTTATAACCGATTGTGGGACGCGGGTTCGAGTACGATTCCAGGGAACAATTTTTTTTTTTATTTTCCCTCTTGTTACGTGTATCCTTGTTTAGTGTTTGAGTTATGATAGATGTAATTGTCAAATATTGTTAAGTTTTTTTTTAGTTTAAGAATCCTTGAAGACATTATATGAATTTAAACTTAAATAAAGAGAAAAAAATTATACAATTTTAAGGTGAATTGCCGTGTTTTTAGTTTTGTTTCAACGTCAGTTCCTCAGTTTTTTTTTTTGTTTTGTTCGTTTTAGTCCTTTTTTCGCAGTTCTAGGGGTACGGACCGTGTCGAGCGGAAGGGCAACTGCGACGATTCTTGCCGTCAACCGCTTGAGCCTTTGGGAAGCTTGAATTTGACTACAGGCACATTCACTTTTCTGTGGTCGCGTAAACAAATATTGAGCAGAACCCACGCCCAATTGTTGAGAAGTGCACCCCCAAACAGAGTGATCCAGCCCCAGATTAAGAAGAGGTAGCCTCAGTGGACCATTTTTTGAAAATAAGGCAGGGAACAATGTTTTTATCAGTTGCTTGAGTTACATGTATACACTGTACATGATACCCTGTACAACAACCGTTTGCCACACCAAGCTGAGCCGGGGTTCAAGCTCTAAAAGTACACCATGCACATCACAGCTAATCTATCGTGACAACAGCACATCACAGCAGATTGCAGCTTTATCGGGAGAGGTGTTCGAAGCCACGCTTGGGATTTCTTATGGGATTTTTGGATTTTGGAGAACACATAAAGTAGCAGACAAGCAATGTAATTGAAACTCACTAGAAGGTGGATAGTAGTCAAAACTCATGCTTTGATCAAGACAGACCTGTTCTAAATAAAATAAATAATAAAAACTGACTGGTGGTGTTTCAATACCATATATGTAACATGTATTTTAGTTGTTTCTTTTTTTAAATTGTGGACGTAAATTCGGACAAATTTTGGTTCATTATTCCAAAATTTGATTTTTCAACATCAAATTTCATCAAACCTCTTAACAATGCCATTCGGCATGTTACGGTAGCCAGTTCCTGAAAAAATAAACGAAATGACTAGAATTGTAGAATTCCTAAAAATCCCATCACCTGTGTTCTAAGAAACCTCTGCGTCTATTGTCTGATCCCAGTCACCTGTAAACAAAATAAAAACTCTAAAATATCCATTTGTTTTGAGCGTGTACGTACCTGTGTGTGTTCCCACAATCACCCTTCTTCCCAATCCACCTCTTTATTAAATAGAAAGAAACACAATTATAAATAAATGAAAAATTAGCGAGGAAAAATTAGAAGACTTACCCAAAACAATGCACACGACTGACATTTAATTAGACACCAACAACAATAGACGAGACCATAGACAACAGACTAAAAGAGACGACATTTCCAGGCTGGAAGTTGATAGATGAACGGAGTAAAGAAACAGCTGGAGATCGAGACGACGCACTATAGGGCAGCTCTATGGCAGGATCTGCGAGAAGTCGATTTTTAAAAACGTAACCGATCTCAATAAAAGCTACCTTTCCGGTTAGCTGATAATATGGGCTATATGGTTTGGGAATTTTTTTCCCAATAAGTGGCTTCACTCAGCGTTTAGCATCAAAGTTGTAAGAATAGGGAAGTTGCGCTCATTCAAAAGTACTTGACGCAACTTTGTTCAGTTGGTACATTAAAAAACAAGTGTTTGTAACAAATGCTTTGGATTGAATTTATCAACTAGAATATGTTCTTTGAATACAATTAGTTTTCACTCGGCTATAAAGTACCGTTAGCCCAAAACAAAAAGCCGGATTACAGGAACCTAAAAGTTGTTTTTAAATAACGGTACTTTTTGAATAGGCAAACATCGAGCTAAATTTGAACTTAGTTTTTTTAGCTTAATCATTTCTTTACTGAAAACCGAAGTCAAACGTTACCGATGTTTGCCTAAACTTTTTTTTTTAATTTTTGTGTATATACAGCCCTGTTTAGGATAATGGCACCATTATTGATTTTGCAAATAACTTCTTCCCATGGTCAGGTAGACGCTTCATATTCATTTCACAACCTCTTTATTACATTAGTCATAAAAGTAATAAACAACATAATAATAAAAATGCATATTGTCATAAAAAAACATCCGAATACCGGAAATGCAACCTATTTTAATTTGCCCAAAATAATATCGGCACGTTATTCTGAAGAGCCTTCTCGTAGCGTACACCAGTAGTTAAAATTTCTTGACTTTAAACCTTATTTTACACATATTATTATAGATCCAATTTCAGAAGTGCAAGTGCAAGTACAAGTGCAAGTGTAAGTGTCAAAAATATTGAACTACTGTTATTATATTCAAGGTGTCAAAATGCAATTTTTTTCTTGAGAAAGACAGGAGCTCTTTGAAATATTTTTGAATAGTAAATTTAGGACTTTTGAGAAAAGAATTGAAGATGTTGAGACATTTTTAATAACAAACACAAACTGCTCTGAAAATCATGTATCAGAGCTAAGGAAAGAGTTAACCCGTTTCAAAAGTGAACTCAAATCTAAATGGAACAAAAGCCACCGCACAAGGTCGGTGTTTGAAAAAAACGAATCAATTTGACTTCAAGAAAAAATAAACTTCGCAATGTTTGCACAACCCTCTGGACGTCCTCAGGTAAGTTTTGATCAATTGAGTAATCGGAGAAAACGTGAAAGAATAGCCGATCTTAGGGACACATCCGCTGAAGAACTTCTTTAAAAAACGCAATCAAATCAAGCGAAATAACAGATATGATAAAAAAATTTCACAAAATTTTGCAGTGCTTATCCAGCGGATTTAATATAGATGTGCGAAAATTTAAAAACACTCTTACAGATATTATGAATAGAATGTTAATATCTTCAGACCCATTTATTGCAAACCAGAGAGTAAGGAAGCCTGCAAAAACAGTTCCATTTGATACTGAAGCTATTGATATGTTTTTGCAACCCGATTTAAACAAACAACCTCAAATTGACTGCGATTACTTTTCGGACTCAGAATAATTTGTAAATTAAATGTTGCAAATGTTAATAAAATGTTTTACTTTTATTTAAAACCCACATACACAAAATATTTTATTTGCAGATTTTCCAACTTTGTAAATTGTCTCAAAGTAAAGTTATACTGTTATTCCAAAATTTTAATTTAAAAAGTAAATAAACTGTTAATTTATTATATAATTCTATTTCAAATTGACTGCAGAATAAATAAAAATAATAAGTCCGTGATTGTTTACTTTATTTTATATTCCAACCCTTCACTTCGCAAAAACTACCAAACAAGTACCATTTTTAAAATGTTATAACGGTTCTTTCGGAAACCTGAGCAAAGTGCGCGCGTCCAATAATACTACAAATAATACAATAACGACACAAATTCACAAAATCAACAAAAAAACACACACATATCACGGGATTGACTCGTGTCCTCGCTGCTGCAAGAACGAACGATACAAAGAAAAAAACACAAAACAAAACATACAGACAAATAACTTTAGCCTATCATGATCGTGTGAAGAAATTGTGTGCCGAGTACAGTATGCCGGTTAACAGAGGGATACGCCGTGGTTCCAGTGGCCGTTTTTTTATATATAAGAGAACTGTTTTACCCTGTTTAGTTTATGTTTTCAGATTGAATTTTTTCAACTAGCATTGTGTTCCTTTTTTTCGTTAAATATAGTCCTTGCTGTAGTGGACAAGTGTGGTGAGTGTCCGCAAAAAGAGGGCTGAGACCCATCTTTACGATACAAAAATTTTATTCAAGGGCCGTCACCACCATCGTGCTGCGCGCAGGACGCCGTGGGACTGCAAGAACCGTGAGTCCACGGGTTTCGATCTTTGGAAACCCTTTGCGTCGTGTGTCGTCCTGTAGCCTTCGGCCAGGGTTACAGCTACAGTCTTAAGTTAGTATAGGCTTAGCTTAATTTTAGTTTTAAGGATAATAGGTTAGTTTAGGCTTAAGGTAGGTAAGTAAGCTTAGCTCCGCGAGCAACCTTCCGGGCTTGTTTGGGATTAGGGCAAAGGCATTGAACACAGTTTCCTAATTCGCCCCTTCCACTACTTTCCTCCCGTAGATGTCTGTCAGCTATCAGGTTAGGGTATTAGGCTTTCTCTTTTCTATTATAAACTTTTCCTAATCTTCCTTCTATCTTCCCTTAGCTAGGTTAGGCACGATTTTTTTTTTTTTTTTTTGGGCAATGGGTGATGTGCGAGTGAGGTGGACAAGAACCACCCAGTCCGACGAGCAATCACAAGCGTGCCGCTGTCCTCCTCCTCCTCATCGAAGCTGCCCCTGTGGCTGAAAACCCAACTGCAACAGGGAATTTCACCAATTCGGACCTTTCTTTGTGGGGAAACTATTCTATTAGCAGTCGACGCAGCCACTTTGGTGACCTTGCATTTCATAATTCAAGGGAACACTCCGCTGGTTTAGGACAACATTAGCATTCAGCAATTAATTCTTTTCTCACTGACGACTTTTTGCGAACCGCTTTTCAATCAGAAGTCCGAGCTTACAGTGAACACATAACTTAAATATGGATCTCTTGCAATATGGCCTGCCTACATTCGGGACCAAGACCACAAAAGCCAGAATTATCCAATTTCTTCAAAATTCATCATGACTGACATGATACTCGGATTTGCAAAAATCTCCACTTTGTTTTCACAGGAACACAAATATATGTATGAGACTGCCCGGATTGTTTGTGGACCACCTCCACTCGTTATCCATACAGTAGCGACTGCTACCCTCAATTGAAACACTTTAATAACACGCCTTAAGGCGATTTAAGCTCAAACGAAGACCCTTATCAAGGCGATGGCTTTCCTGAAATACGCTCATTAGCATATCGCCCATCTTCGTCGATGGTAGCCGTCGTAATCATCTGAGAAGACTGCAATACACGCACACTCACCGTAGACGTCGGGATAATAGATGCGACAGGATACGGAAATTGTTGTCTCAAGGAGAATGTTTAATTAAGAACCACCCACATGCCCGCCTCAGTCCCGGCATTATCATCTGTGGCTATCACCTGCTCCAGATGAATTAAATGTTGTTTGACCTTGTCACACGTACACACATCACAAAAAATTGGTATTTATACCCGTCAGTCGTCACACGAGCATTGCGGCCTAATCCTGCCGACTGTAATACATCATGACACAGAAAACTCATTTGTGCATATCAATTTCGACAAAAGTAATTAATTACAGATTAAGCAATGGCGGCCTTACCGCAGCACGGTTGACTTGAAAACGATGCTCTGGCGGAGCCCGGGCGAACAGGAAAAATACACGCGAGTGCTAGAGTCGTATAAGTTATTCCTTTGATTAAGGAAATTCATGTGTGAAACTTTGCTAATTTATTTATTCGGATTCGGTCATCAATCATACTTTCAGGGCGGCTCATAGCAAAGACGTTTTCGTGAGAAGCTAAGCGGGGATTCGTTTATGGCGGCTGAGCAATGTCACCGAATCTGCGGATGGGATGGTAGTCATAAATCAAATTCCATGCCGTCTAGGCGGTTTGTCCCCGGATTAACTGTAAATCGCCAGGAAGAAAATCAAATCTTCGTTTTTTATCCCTACGGGAATAATCGTGTTCCCTACTTTAAGAATTTGTGTGTAGAGGTGGACATTCTGGATTCACTGGCACTAACCATAGTCCCCTCGAACTCTTCCTAATCAAAATATTTTCTATGAGTTGTCAGCAACTCACTACTCCTTGCTTTGCTTCCTTCGTGTACAATTTTGGTGTCGAAATTATGTAACTATTCTACCTAACGAACTTTTAGCGTACCCAACCTCACCCAGTTGATGTTCTTTTTTCAAGAAAAGGAACACTTTCCAATCCTGGTGTACTTTCTGGCCGAGTGTATGGCTTCAAATTCGACAAACGAATATCGAAGTTAATAATAATAATATTTAATAATTGGGTGGCGCTACAGTCCACGGAGAGACAAGAGCCTGGCTTGCTCAACAACTACTCGTGTTGTGCGCAATGCTGTTCTCTCACGAGTAGAAGGGACCTTTAGTTTGTTTTGCTAAGCTTTGCATAATCACTCGAATAGAAAACTGGTGTCTGGCGTAAGTAATGCTGGGGAATCCATCGAATTTATACAGAGAGAGACGCGACTGGTGGGAGACACCGCTAGTAGAACCTTTTGACACGCCTGAATTTTCTCCGCTCAAAAATTGGAAAAAAAAACGGAAAAACTTGCGTCTACGATAGTCAAAAGCAACATACAATTGTTTTTATCAACTCGTCTAACACTGCTCGCTGTAATCATTGCACTGTAACCGCAAGAAAAAGGCTGAGTGCTTTCGCAAGCCTGGAGCAATTGGAGATGACCTGGTTGGGAGCATCTAGCTCATCTGTAAAATATGGTCTTCACTTTTCAGCAGATCCTGGAAAGACCCTTTTCATCAAGTTAAGTCCGCATATGGCAGAGCGAGGTATACAGTGCCATCTAGTTTTGCTATTCCTACCAAACTCATCACATTGTGGAGAATGACGAAGGACAACTTGCTGTGCCCCGTCAACTCAACGGAACTCACCGAGACCTTGAAGCCCAAAAGAAGTTTGTAGACAACGCAACGCGCTGTGATGTGACTTCTTCAACATCATCCATGAGACGATCGAGCGTAACTCACAAGTCAACACCAGAGACACGAACTTCCAAAAATCAACTCAATTACGCTGACGACATCGACGTCATTGGACGAATACAGCGAACCGTCCATGAGGCGTTTGCGGGCATTAAAGCAGAAGTGGCTAAGATGAATCTAGCGGTAAATGAGGGCTAAACGAACTACATGCTATCATCAAGGAAGAACACATAAAACTAACGTCCCAGCCAGAGCTTCACACTAGGCAGCAAAAACTTCGAGGTAGTCAAGGACTTCGTGTATCTCGGCTCCGCGGTTAATAGGGACAACAACATCAGTACCGAAATTAAACACATAATCACTCTTGCTAATCGCTGTTTCTTTGGGCTCAAAAGGCGATTGAGTAATAAAGTCCTCTCTCGAAGGTTTAAGCTCGCTTTATATAATAGCTTGATGATCCCAGTCCTACTCTATGGCGCGGAAACTTGAACGTTACTAAAGGCGGATGAAAAAAGCCCTTAGTCTTTTAGAGAGAAAAGTCTTGCGTACCATTTTTGGGCCTGTTTGCGTTGATGGCTTTTGGAGGAAAAGATTTAACGACGAACTCTATGGGCTGTACAGCGACATGCGCTTGGTCAAGCGTCCTCAGATACAACGCTTTAGATGGCTCGGCCATGTAGAGCGTATGGATACCATTGCTCTGGCCCGAAAAGTCTTCGAATCTGAGCCAGTCAGAGCCAAGGACAATGCAACAGAAGACGGCCTATGCTTGGGTGGAGCACACAAGCGGCGAACGACCTCCACCAACTTGGAGTGTTCAATTTGAGACGGCTGGCAACAGATCTTGCTGGCTCCAGAAACATGTTTGTCGAGGCCCAGGTCTACCCCGGACTGTAGCGCCACATGAAGATGATGTAGAAAAAGGGGTAAAAGACGTTGAATTTTATTAAGCTATGGTAGCTAAAGTATCCTATGCCTACCTATCTATTTTCTAACGCAGAGGTCAAGTTGAATATCATACAATATTTCAATTATTTTTGAAAATGATCGATTTTCTTACACTTTCAACTCATTACACGTTCAGTTTTGTTTGAAACATGCACAATTCTGTTCAGAAGCGGAAAATGGTTTTCAATTGGCAATAAAGGAATCTTCACTTTTGAAAGCTAGTCGCGCTGTCCCTCGTTTGCCCCTCGTGCACTGCCCTGAGAAAATTCGGCGAATGTTACATCTAACTAAATGGAAAGTGTGGTTCAACTTTAAGAAATGTACTGTACAGTACAAAAGCGAGAATTATGTTGTATATCTCAAAGTGATGCAAATCGTTGTCTTCCCTACTTGCAAAAACGCCCTTCAACAGCGGCTTGACAAGTTGCATTTAATTTTTCTCACTTAATACAAACGAGAAGGATGTTATATGTTTTATCATCCGTCCGTCGTCCACTATGCTGTTAGAAGGGAAGTGCGCTACGACTCCATCGAAGTTACTTTACCTCACACGAGGAGTTCAAAGTGTGAAGCAGCAGAAGACTTCATCAAATCTACGTTGCAGTCAACATAAGAGGAAAATTCTTCAAGAGGCGTGTTCGCGTTGTGTTAAATGATTTTCCTTCATTTTATTAGGAACCCATATATCGAGCTTTCGTACATAGCATGTATGTATGTAATATATATGAAGCTTCTCTGCAATCTCACGAGTTGCAGAGTGACGATCCGAATCGATTATTGCTTTGATTTGGTCATCAATAACTTCAACTGGTTGCCTAAGGCCTTGTGGTGCTCCGGCTTTTCTTTGACTACCTTATAATTTTATATCGTATTGTATGCTTTTTATAAATAAATAAATAAACAACTGGACGACCAGAGCCATTTTCTTGTTTGAGAGAAAAATCACCAGAACGGAATTTAGTAAACCAATTTTGACACTGATGTTCTTCTAAAGCTTCGTCACCATGAGCAGCACATAACTTTTTGTGAGCTTGCGATGCGTGTTTTCCTTTTCAGCAATAATAAAGCAAAGTATGACGAACATGTTCGTTTTAGTGTCCCATTTTCAACATGCACCAACGGAAACAACAAACAGTTTTTGCCTGTTTGACAGTTGAAGAACTAACTATCAAATAACAAAATGTTTCTGGCAATTCGATTATGTCGGCAAACCAAAAAATCTAACTAAAGCCATCTATGTATGAGTGAAATCCGCAAATACTCAGTTGCCAACCCAATTACTCCTTTCGATGTAACTGTCGATGCCTGTTTGTTTGAATCCTGATTTCATTGACTTAACTATAAGATATCGTACAAAAGCAAATTGCACGACAAGTAATGTTTCATTAGCTAACAAAATATGAAATAAACTCCTCCTTTCTCAACTGCAAAGCATCTAATTTGACTTTATCACTGTAGTAGTCAAAGAATATTTTGTATATGTAGTATAAAACCACCCTTTACTTTAAATCACTGTTGTGAATATACACATGTATAACTGTAATTTCTTCTAAATAAATTAATGGTTCATGTCAGATGACAGTCAGTCATCAGCTAACGAAGTAACGGCTAACACCACATACACAGTGCCGGTAAAAAATATAGCACCAAGAGACCAAGTTTCACTTTTAGTCGCCTAATTAAAAAACTAACGCATATTTCTAGGCCCTACTCTCTTTTATTATTGGTGTCAGCCATTTGTTTGGTATACGTATGCCACTCAAGTGGTATCGGTTATTTGACAAAACCCTTGTGCGCGGCGGTAAAAATAATGATCGCAGTCTTCATTAGAAAAAGTATTTTTTTGGTGTAATATATCAATGTAAGTTAGTGAATTGTTTAGATACGCACCCAAAATCGAAACTCGTGTACGAAAACCGGTTATGTCGACAAATCTTATCAGACGCCTAGTCCGAGAAAGCCAAAAGAATCCTTTCAAACCAGCAACTGAGCTCAAAAAAGATTTGAATATTTCAGCCTGTGTCGAAACGGTTCATCACAGATTAAGGGATCATCATTTAACATCGTGTAGTCGAAGAAAGGTCCCCATTTTGACAGCAAAACATGCAAAGAAGCGTTTAATGTTTGCACAGCAGCATTTAAATTGGCCAGCAACTAAATGGCGCAACGTGTTACGGACTGACGAAAGTAGAATCGTATTGTTTCGCTGTAAGGAAATGCCGCTTTTGTGGGTCTTCTAACAGGATAATGACCCCAAGCACACCAGTAGAAAGCCAAAGAAATGGTTTGACGATCATGCAGTGAATGTGATGGAGTGGCCAGCACAATTGCCTCACCTCAATCCCATTGAAAATTTGTGGACAGATGTAAAAAAAGCTGTGTCAAATATAAAACCGACAAGCAACGAAGCACTTTGGGCTGCTGTTAAAGCTTCTTGGGAGAGAATTCCAGTTGAAAGGTGTCAGAGCTTGATTAACTCAATGACCAGACGTTGCGAAGTCGTTATAGCCAATAAAGGCCATGCAACGAAATATTAATTTTAATAGAAAGCATCAAAGTAATGACATCGTGCAAGAAGATTTTTTATTTCTGTGATGGATTAGTTTTGAGTTGAACAATGAAGCAATGGTGCTATTTTTTTCCCTGATTTACTGAATTTGTTTAATGTGTTCTTTTAATTCAATATTATGTAGGAAAGTAAATAAAAAAAAAACGCTTGACAAAAACAACTAAGTTTAGATGATTGACTGACAGTTTATTAATCTCGTGTGCTGACTATTTATACATATTGCTGACAAAGGAGTGTAGACTTTGGGTCATTCACCAAGCCAGATGACTGGCACTTTGCGGATAATAAGCCGTAACACAGTGGGGTGTGAAAATTTTCTCCTCGTAAGTTTTTTCTTCTTCTACAATCATGTTCTCAAACAGTTAAACTTTCGTTGGATACATCTGAATAAATTTTTTTTCAGAACGAAAGTTGGGTCTCGTAATGGTGCTATTTTTTACCGCAGCTGTACATATATTCATTGTTTTAGACGTACTATTAATAATAACAATAATAATTGTTGGCGCTACAGTCCAGAGGGAGACCAGTGCCTAGCTTGCTCATCAACTAGTCGTGTCGTGCACGCTACTGTTCTCTCACGAGTAGAAGTGACCTACAGTTTTTTGCCGACTCCGAACGGCGAAATTTGAGAAGCATTCTTAGACAGTTATTACTCTTTGAGTGTTGTCAGCAGCTCGAAAGAGGTGGTACCGTGAAAAATTTGAAGAATGGGTGTTTAACTGGGAATCGAACCTAGACCCTTCGGCGTGTGAGCGTCGCATATATATTTGAGTAATCGACTTTCTTTCGAACTGATCGTCTGATCATCCTGCAACCATTGTCATCCCACTGTCCTGTTTTTCCATTGTAACTTACATACATTTAAGAGCAGTACATTTGTATTTGTTGGTATAATGAAGAAATAAAAGTCGGTGAACTGAGCTCGTGTTTTTCTAGTTTAATCTGACTAGTCTAGATCACCGAACTCGTCTAGGGTGAAGTGTCGAGATATACTCATAACTCTGCAAGCTGGGCAGAAAAAAGGTTCATCCTGGAAAGCAGTGCTGCACATGATGGACACGACAGAAAAAGTTAAATTTCTTTGGAGTCCTAATAGTGTTGTACATTCAAAAAGTTGAATGTATAGACATTTATCTAGCCTTCTTGTCCTTAAGTCTCTCTCCCCTCAAAGTATGCAGGGATTTCTAATTTCTAACAAGCATTAAATTAAATTTGTCAGCCTAAAAACATATATTCCATCCCATTTCAGCATTTCTAGGTCATTTTTGATCGATACAGTTACGATATTACAGTTACTATCATTTTTTAACGTCACCTTGTCATGCCTTTCAGCTGTTTCTGATCGTTTTTCATGCAATACACGCCTTACGCGCATTTGGTGTAGTCGATAGCTTTTGCTATAAATACTGTCGTCTGATTTTAGAAGCTACACACCTGTCTGGTTCCACCGTATGCAGAGCATGATAGACGGTGTAGACGATGATGGAACGGTTGCACCAGACTTTGCATTGCATTCTTTCTACTTGAAGTCATCATAGTATATCCACTTATCATCTCCAGTCACTATCCGAAAATTCTTTCCCTTTAATGTCTTTCAAGAAACACTTTCGAGCTAGCTAAAGAATGGCTTTTCGACACCTCTGCACTTAAATACAAACGTCACATAATTTTCTTGGTAGGTTAAAAGTAGTTTCCAAAATTTTAAAACCGGATCGAAACAATTTGTATCCCCAATACTTCCAGACAGTAACCTTCAATAAACGCTTTTTTGGTCCTTTTACCCGCAAGCACATCTGTAGCTTAGATTTCGGCTCCAACCACGTTTATACCAAACGGCCGCCACCTTATCCGAGCAAAGGCGGGACAATGAAAATGGAAGTGCTTTGCCGTCTCTTCACAATCTCTACTGGCGACGCAGGGGTTTTCATCACTAAATCCAAGCACACTTTAGTGCTCAGCGAAGGTGCAGTATCCTGTTATTACGCAAACAAGTCGTCTGCAGTACTTCCTGTCTGGAGATAGCAGGAATGCCGTCAATTTTTTGCTGACTCTTAGAAGCATGCACTTAACCAGCCTACATTTTGGAGAGTCATGCCATCTCTGGGTGTGACTGATGAGGGGCCCAATTTTCCTTAGAACCAACACCGCAAGCAGTTTACAGACAGGTTTCGGGCACATGAGTGTCTCTTTTAAACCTATTTTAGCAAGTTCAACAGTCTCGTTTTCTATGATCTCGTGGTATTTCGGGACGTTCTAAAAATTTATGTCTTCCGACCGAATTAAGGGAAGACTTGAATTTTCAAATTAGGAGCTCATTAGAGGGTTGAATAAGGCCTTGAACACAGCTTGCTGCTTCGCCCCTTCCACCTGTTCATCAAAACATGGTTCATGGCCATTAGGATCCCAAAGTTTCCCACTTAGAAACTTGTGACATTACCTTCTAACTATCACCTCATACAGTTTTCAGTGGTCCACTCCGTTTCCATGATTTTCGAATTGATTCAGACATTGAAAAAATATCAAATTTAAATTACAGCACACAACATTCAACAAGAACATAAATTAAATTTCATCCAGCTCAGCACTGAAACACTGCCGCTTTAACGTCAATCGTTATTCACTTCCTTCTGAGTGACTTTTTCCAATTTCAAGCATCGTTGGTCTTTAATATCAATCAGCTATCTCCAGCACAGCAAACTATGTAGCCCCCGGAGATAATGTCTGTCCCACGGTCCCGTTCGAATCTCAATAAAATCCCGTTTATTAATTAGCCTTTCCCTCGCGCGGTCGGATGTTGTCAACGATTTGCGAATTACGCACGCAACAAGTTGACACCGAAACCGCCTCAGCTTTCCTAATGACGCCCTAAGTGGAAAATATTTTCTCTACGAAAGCGAAAAAACGACAACACACAAAATAATAAACAAGAACAGCACTCAGTGGCGAAGGGATAATCTTCCCAAATAACTCAACCCCCCGCATTGGTAGTCTGCTAAAGTGTACTTTGCTCAGGGGATGATACAAGGATTTATATTCTCTCCTCCGGCAGTTGGACGGTTCACTTGAGATGAATTTAAATGTCGGCCGCCTTCCGCCCAGTTGTCAGAAAGCAACGCTTCACCAGAACTTTATGTTTCCACCCCAAAGCAACTTTGTTCAGTAAAAACTTTTATGTGACTTTTTATGAAAAAAACTTTTCATGTATTTGCATATATTGCTCTTTTCTCACCCGCTATCCGATTGGGGCTCTCTCTACCTTACTCGAGCGGCGCGAGCTGCATCGGCTGGCCCTCTGGGTATTTTCGGACACTCAGTTTTTTTACGAATCGCGGACCCGGCGGGCTGCATTCACAATGCAGCGCTAATAAATCAATCGAATCGAAGAATCTCGAACATTCAGTGAAATGACAAAGAAAAGTGTTTACTTCGCGTATCTCCTCCTCGCGATAGCAGTCACGTTAAACTGCTGCGTTGCCGAACAAAAGACCAACGTCGGTGGGTATCAGTGACTCCTCGTTTGTGTTTCGTAATCAGGGGAGACTTTGCCCCACAGCTAATGCTCCAGTAGTTGGCTGCAGTGAACTGAATGCACTCAAGCGCTTTGAGGAGATGAAGTTTCCCTTTTAGTTTTTGCCTTAATTGCCCCTTCAAGTAAAGCTGGTGAAACGAAAAAGTTTTAATTTATGCAATGCAAATCCAAGAGATTTACTTTTCGTTTTGTGAAAATGTTTCGTAAACTTTTGTCTAGCGCTCCTCAAATGCATTTTAATTATTAAACAACTGCGAGTGTGTTCAGCTGCTGCGGTGGTGAATAAATGAAGCACTGCTCGGCGGGCACGTGAAGTACAAAAATAGGATGTACACAAGAACTTTTTCATTAATTTGAGAAGAATTTGTGTCAAGAGGCGGTCTCTGTGTTTATTTTGCGAGCTTAAGTGAGAATATTTTGCAAGGTTGTCGAGCACACACCGACAAGGCAGCCGGCTAAAGCGGACGTAAATATTTACCGTAATGAAATGGTGTTGAGTGACTGTGACTTGATGGGGGATGGTTCTCTTTAAAGACTTTTGGGTGCATTTAATTGTGTTTTCCTTCGAGTTTTATGTGGATCACGGTGTAGTTCAAGTTCGAGCCGCTTGCAGATTTATGTACACGATGATGATCATAAAGACCTCTATAATCACATGTCGGGCAGATAGGTTTGACACACTTTTCGACACTGTCAAGACCTTAATTTGTTAATCAGAGGGATGGAAATAATGAACATTGAGAATCTGTGCAGGGCGAATGAGCTTAATGCGGAGAGATAAAATTCATACCTTGAAATTCAACTGACCTTTCATTATGTTAAATGCAATCGACAATACTGAAAAAAATTTAAGCTTATTTTAAACATGAGCCATGAGTTTTGACAAAGTCGAATGACTTCCTAGCATTTCGTCATGAGTGAGTTACAATTCATTATTTCAAACATAAAGCAGTCCAGAAACGACTATATGCTCCGGCATACTTTAAATGCGTCAGCGTCAGCAATACTTTGATAGATAGATAGGTAGATCGATGGTACATAGAAATACCATACATGTATTCTTATGCGAGGTTTCACATAGACCAACGCTACCGCCCACGCGACGGATGTAGCGGCTGAACTTTTAACATGTCTCTCTCCGTTCACAAACTACACATTGTGACATTTCAAGAGAATTTTTTTGAACTATAAATGAACGTTTGTTAGAGTTAGGTTGATTGAATATTGAAAAGTTAATCAACCATTTATGTTTTATTCTCAGAGCCGAAAAAAAATTATTCCGGATCGTCAATGTTTAGCGCAAAAAAACATGTACTCTTGATGTACCAGGTCTACCAAGATCTACCAGGATCTACTTCAATCTTACAGCAATTTGTCAGTGCAATAAAGGCACCGACAGATGTGTGAAATTTTAAAGAAAGATCGTGCCAACTGGAGCCTCTTGTTAGTTAAGATTCATATTCACTTGATTTGTAATTCATTGAATTGTAGAAGTAGATGAAACTTTTTAAATCCACTCTGTGACCGATGACAAAATATAATTTCTGAATTTTTTTTTTTTTTTAAATAAAACACTAATTATTAATGGGAAAGAAAAACATTTTTTCAAAATATTGGCCATTGTTTTCTACACATTTTGACCACCTTTCTGGCAATTTGTGAATACCACGCCAATAAAATTGTTCGTATTTTAAAGCAAACCAATTAAACACTCAATTTTCGACCTCCTCGTAGGAATCAAAGTGCTGCTCAGCCAATGCGTGTCCCATCGATGAAAACAAATGGTAGTCGGAAGGACCCAAGTCTGATGAATACCGCGGGTGGGGTAGCTGCTCCCAGCCAAGTGTTTTCATTGTATCCTGAATCGGTTTTGCTTTGCGCAGGTGCATTGTCATGGAGCAAAATTACATTGCCTTGCCTTCTGGTCCATTCTGGTCGTTTCTCGATCAATGCATGGTTCAAATTGATCATTTGTTGTCGGTAGCGATCAGTATTAACGGTTTCACCACGTTTTAGGAGCTCGTGGTACAGCACACCTTTCTGGTCCCACCAACCACACAGCATTTTCTTCTTGCCGAATCGATGTGGTTTTGCAGTCGATGTTGATGGTTGTCCCAGATTAACCCATCATTTTTTCCGTTTAGGAATCTTAAAATAAACCCATTTTTCATAGCCAGTAACATTCCGATGCAAAACCGATTTTCTTTCGTGTCTTTGAATTAAAATTTCACAAGTGTTTTTTCGGTTTCCATCTGTCTTTCATTCAATTCATGTGGCACCCATTTTCCACACTTTTGGATCTTTCCCATAGATTTTAAACGGTCAGAAATTGTTTGTTGTGCAACATTTGACATTGCTGCCATTTGCTTTTGACTCAAAGTGTCATCTCCATCCAATATCGTTTGCGATTGGGCGTCTTCAAACTTTATTGGTGGTCTTCCACGTTCTTCGTTTCTCACATCAAAATCATTATTTCTGAACCGTTGAAACCGTTGCATGTTGCTTCTGATAGAGCATGATCACCATATGCCTCGACAAGCATTCGATGCGGCTCTGCAGCACTTTTCTTCAAATGAAAATAAAAAATTTATGCTTTCCGCAAATCATAACTTTCTGGTACAAAATTCGACATTTTTAAAACGGTGAAAAAATATGATGTTGTCTGTTCAATAACTTGATGTATACTTAATATTTTTCACAGATGTCATAGCAAACAAACAAAAAAAATAAGGGCTTGTTCACAACAAATGTTCCCTATCGAGACTTTAGTATCTTGAGGCACTGACTTCATATCGGTATACCTGGTATGTCCATAGTCTGGATCCAAAATCGACAGTTGCTGTTTTTGGTAAATATATTCTTTAAGTTCGAGCAGTATTATTAAACACTTTTGTTAACCCATTAAAGACCAACTCCCTTAAAAATTCAAGCAGTTCAAAAAACCTTTAAAATACTGTTTATTAAATGGCATACAAGTAAAAAATACAATGTTTAAAAAAAAATTGTATCAACTTTGGGTTTTTGAGGGATGCACCCAATTGAGTACACTGCCAAGATCTGTAGACACCGCCACCTTCTTCTTCTTCTTGTTGTGGCGCTATAGGCCGGGGTGGACCTGGGCTTCAACCAACACGCCTGCACGATCTTTCGCCAGCTGCCTCCAGTTGCGCACTTCAAGTTGGTTGAGGTCCTTCTCCACTTGTGTGCGCTATCTTAGCCTAGGCCGTCTTCTGTTGCGTTGGCCCAATGACTCGGATTCAAAGACTTTTGGGCCGGAGCTTTACTAGGTGCATGTCGCTGTACAGCCCATAGAGTTCGTCATTAAATCTTTTTCTTTAGATGCCATCAACGTGAACAGGACAAAAAAATACGCATTAAGTTACGTTCAGATTTTCAGGTTCATTTTCAATTTCTTTCAAGGGCTTCAGTATTCAGTTGTCTCTAGAGTTCAAAGAAACAGCGAATTGTCCCTGAGATTGATTTTGGTACTGGCGCTGTTTTTACATTTACCTCTAACACGACGTAGACGAGGCCTTTAACCTCGAAGTTTCTGCTGCCTAGTGTGAAAGCTTCTCAAATTTCGCCGTTCAGAGTCGGCAAAAATCTGTAGGTCCCATCTTCTCGTGAGAGAACAGTAGCGCGCACAACACGAGCAGTTGATGAGCAAGCTAGGCCCAGGTCCACTTTTGGACTGTTGCGCCAACAATTATTATTATTATTAGTGTGAAGCTCTGGCCGAGACGTCAGTTTTGTGTTTTCTTCCTTGATGACAGAATGTACTTCGTTTTGCCCTCATTTACTGCTGGACCCATTTAAACCGCTTCCGCTTTAATGCCCGCAAACGCCTCTTTGACGGTTCGCTGTATTCGTCCAATCACGTCAATGTCGTCAGCGTATGATAGCAATTGAGTGAACTTTTTGAAGGTCGTGCCTCTGGTGTTGACTTGTGAGTTACGCTCGATCTTCTCATGGATGATGTTGGAGAAATAATATGACAGCGCGTTGCGTTGTCTACAAACTTCTTTTGGCCTTCAAGGTCTTGGTGAGTTCCGATAAGTTGACGGGGCACCGCAAGTTTTCCATGGTCATTCTACACAACTTAACGAGTTTGGTAGGAATGCCAAACTGAACATGACACTGTATAGCTTGTCTCTAGGCACACTGTCATATGCGGCCTTCTTCTCACTTCTTGTGTCTTTTCCAGGATCTGCCATAGGGTAAGGATCTGGTCTATCAAAGACTTCCCTGGTCTAAAACCACACTGATAGGGACCTATCAGGTCGTGGACAAACGGTTTCAGACGCTCACACAATACGGAAGAGAGGATCTTGTATGCGATGTTCAGGAGACTAATCCCTCGGTAGTTGGCGCAGTCAAAGGAGTCACCTTTCCTGTGAACCGGGCAAACGACGCTGAGATTCCACTTATCGAGCATGCTTTCCTCCGATCATATCTTACAGATGAGCTGGTGCATACGCCCAACCAACTCATCTTCAACTGCTTTGAATAGTTCTGCGGGCAGTCTATCCGCTCCAGCAGCTTAGTTCAGCTTGGATATTCCTATCTTCTCGTCGTCTAAGGAAGACGGAATTTTTGTCTATCATCGTCCAAAGTGAGTGCAACATTCTGCCTAACAGCGGGATTTGGGCAGTCAGCGCCATTAAGGAGTCTGCAAAAATGATCCCCACACTGCTACCTTAACTATGAAATATTTTAAAACACTCCTTTTCAACGAAAAGAGTATGGTAGTTTCGAATTTTTCTCAAGTCCAGCGAACTTTGTTGTGGAAAATTCTGCAACGTAGCTGTTTTTTAATTGTTTGGGGGAAGTGCCCACACTCGCTGTTTACTTAAGGCGTGGGAACTTCGGATTATTTCGTGCTTTTATTGCAGGATCTGAGCGTAAATAAGTCCTTACAGTGGTACGTACAAAATTTAATAGACTTTGATTTTCGGTTGTTTTTAAATAATGGAGTCTCCATGCATTGACCACCATTGAGCTTATCACATGTGTGAACAAAGGCCACCACCATATCTTGCGCTTTATTTTTATCCAGTAATTGTTCACAAACTGGTCAAGGTCGTCCCCACCCATACCCTTATTGTATGCAGCTAATGGTTTTGGCTGTGGAATGGTATTTTTTTCTTTTTCGGTCGTTGACCAACTTTTCACTTTATTCAGTGGTTCCAGACTGTCAAAATTTGTTGCAACGGTTACAACAGCGTTATCTTTCCACCATGCGAATAAAATTTTGCTGTCTTTATCAATTTTGTGATGAAAGTAACCGCGTTTTGCCTTCATTATTGTCTTAACAAACTGGAGTGGGCATTTTTTTTTTTTTTTTGTTCTGTTGTCCCGAATCGTACCAGTTGCCCGAAATCCTTTCTTTCTCAAAATAATCATAAGGTCATGGCTGATAAAGTAACTATCGAAAAATACACAGTAGTCACTTGGGATGCTTACAACTTCTAGGAAATCAATCACCACACGAAATCCAAGAGATAGACTTTTATGCGTTGGGTTGACATTTTTGGCATCGCAATACACATCAAAGTTATAACAATATCCATCGGTACTGCAAAGCAACCACTCCTTATATCCAAAACGTACAGGTTTTCCACGGATTCATTTCCAGAGTGATGACCAAAATATTTTACCATTGCCTCATCAATTGAAATTTTATCATGGAAAAAGTTTCATGTGTGATAGTTCTAAACCAGTGCGTATTTTTGGCTTTGTTCTATAATTAAGTTCGTCACATTATCATCGAAAAAATGTTCAAAGGTTTCAATTTCGTCGTCGTATTCCACTTCTTTTTTACTTTTTACTTTTGCCAAATTTTCCAAATAATAAAATGTTTCATTCATTTCTTTTGAATACTAGTCATGACTTGACCATTCTGGAACTCTATATTGTGTTTCTTTCTGTATATTAGCAAGTGGTATGTCATTCTCGCGCTCAAATCCATCGTTTATTTCCATTTCTACTGCTCCTGAAATGTCAACCGGAATGTGGGAATCGAAAAAATCATCCTCGCATTATCCTCCTCGTTAGTCTGAATGTCTACATCATTATCTACATACATTATCTGGGATATCATTTACAGCCATATAGAGGTTTGGATAACGTCGACCATAAAAGCTGGTGCAGTTTATTGATGAAAAAGCCAGTTCCCTAAAATTTCAACAAGGACAAATATTTATCATAGTTTTGGCCAGTGTACGCAAATGAGTGCACCAGTACACTTAATATTCCAGTTACCAAGGATATTTTTTATTAAATTTGATTGAAATTTTGGTTTTTGATATTATATCTAATCAAAACAATTGATTATTGACACTTTAGGTAAATATTTGCTTCAAAATTTTCCTTTTATTTTTAGTGTTACACAAAACCGATAAAATCAAAACGGGTGACTCACAAAAGCTAACAAAAGGATATGACGGAATCTTTCCACTTCAACAATTTTCTTTCAAGTGACAAAGAATTTGACTGTGATTAATTTAAAATGCAAAAACATTTAAATTAAAGCCTACTTTTCTCAGAAAAAGGAAATCAAATTTTCAAAAAAATGTACTATTATTATTATTATTATTATTATTATAATCATTCTTTACTGGTCTTCATTTTAACAATTCTTCTTCTTCTTCGGATGGCGCTACAGTCCGGGGTGGACCTGGGCCTCAACCAGCATGCCTCTCCAGCTAGCACGATCTCTTGCCAGCTGTCTCCAATTGCGCACTCCAAGTTGGTTGAGGTCCTTTTCCACTTGTGCGCGCCATCTCAGTCTAGGACGTCCTCTGTTGCGTTGTCCCTGTGGTTCGGATTCGAAAACTCTTAGGGCCGGAGCAGTGCTGTCCATGCGTTCTACATGGCCTAGCCACCTTAAGCGTTGTATCCGTAGACGCTTGACTAGGCTCATGCCGCCGTACAGCCCATACAGTTCGTGGTTGAATCTTCTCCTCCAGATGCCATCAACGCAAACAGGACCAAAAATCGCACGCAGAACTTTTCTCTCGAAGAGACCAAGGGCTTCGTCATTTGCTTTTAGAAGCGTCCAGATTTCTGCCCCGTAAAGCAGGACTGGGTTGATCAAGGTGTTGTAAAAAGTCACTTTGGTCGTTCGGGAGAGGGCTTTATTACTCAATTGCCTCTTGAGCCCAAAGAAACAGCGATTGGCAAGAGTGATTCTGCGCTTGATTTCGGTACTGATGTTGTTGTCCCTATTCACCGCGGAGCCGGGATAGACGAAGTCCTTCACTACCTCGAAGTGTCTGCTGCCCATAGTGATGCTCTGTCCGAGACGTCGATGGTCTGCGTCCTTCTTCGATGACAGTATATACTTCGTTTTGCCCTCGTTTACCACCAGTCCCACTTTAGCCGCTTCCGCTTCGATGCTAGAAAACGCCTCATTGACGGCTCCCTGAGTTCGGCCGATCACGTCAATGTCATCCGCATAAGCTAGCAATTGAACGGACTTGTGGAAGATCGTGCCTCTGGTGTTGACGTGTGAGTTCCGCACGATCCCCTCAAGGATGATGTTAAAGAAGTCGCATGACAGCGCGTCGCCTTGTCTAAATCCTTTTTTGACATCGAAGATCTCGGGAAGTTCGCTACCGACCTTGACGGAACAGCGAGAGTTCTCCATCGTCATCCTACACAATCTGACGAGATTGGTAGGGATGCCAAAACTAGACATGGCACTGTATAGCTCGTCTCTATGCACGCTGTCATACGCGGCCTTGAAATCGACAAATAGATGGGATTCTTGGGACTTCTCCATCACCTGCCGCAGTGTGAAGATCTGGTCGATTGTGGACTTCCCTGGCCTGAAACCACACTGATAAGGACCTATCAGGTTGTTGACGAACGGTTTCAGGCGCTCACACAATACGGCAGACAAAATCTTATATGCGATGTTAAGGAGACTGATCCCTCGGTAGTTGGCGCAGTCGAAGGGGTCTACTTTCTTGTGGACCGGACAAACGATGCTGAGATTCCACTCGTCGGGCATGCTTTCCTCCGACCATATCTCACAGATGAGCTGGGGCATGTACCCAACCAGTTACCCCGACGCACACCCCCAACCTGGAGGACCAGGCCCTTTTTTATACCTCCTGGGCGGAGATCGAACTTATAGGTTTAGCAGGTTGAGTTCGTTGTTCACCAACAACCAGTACCCGATGGCTACCAACGAGGAGGTAGAATAAGCACAATTGGTGTGTGGAAGACAGTTACAGCAGCTGGGCATCGCCAGGTTGATAGCAATCAGTGCCTACCATGTTCCCACATCACCCAGCTATCTCATTTTAACAATTAGGAATAGAAAAAGAAATGTTATTTAACATGGCAAAAGGCGGGCTGTCGGAGATTGACATTATCTAAGATACTTGTAAGACAATGGGCCAAATTAATATACTTTAAGTTATACAAATGATATACCTTACTGTTAGATGAAGCTATTATGGTAATTCAAGGCATGAATACAAAAACGATAGAGCAGGTTCCACCCCTCCGCGCCGTTCAGTATATTCTTCGTTTCTTCAAGTGTAAGAGATACTTTTGAGAAATAAAGTAAACGTAGTTCTAGTAGTATAGGACATATCGTAATAAAATGGTATATATTTTCAACTTCATTGCGATTGCAAAGTGTGCAGGTAGCATTAACATCTTGCCGGTGCAGTATGTAGTTTAGACTCAGCAGTTCAGTTCTAGCCCTAAAAATAATGCGAATTTGTCTATTTGAGAGTTCTGTTTTAAAGTAGTTACTGGGTCCTAGTGTATGGTTAAGAAGCTTGTACATAGATCTCGACGAAGAAGTACGAGCTCGATCTAAGCAATCTTGATACATCTTTTCATCGTCTTTTCTTATACATTCGTACAGTTTATCCTTCCATTCATCTGAATTTGCTTCAGTAAGTCTAAGTACAATGCCATGTGTGGTTGCAAGTTCATGCCATTCTTTAAAAGGAGATAAATTGTATCGAAGCGCCATATTCAGAAGCCTCTTTGAAAGGTTACTATTCGGCCTACTCATAACTTTAATTAAATAGCCCGCATTTGCCTTCAAATTTTTATGGTAAATCTGCGGCAGACCAGATTCCACGTAGATAGCGCATGAGGGAGTTGTTGGGGGAAGTTTAAAAATTCGCTTGAAGAAAAATCGCTTGACAATTTCACACTCTTCAAAGAACTTAAAGCCAAATATTTGGTTTGCATAACAGAGACATGCATTCACAGTAGCATTGAACACCTTGAACTTTGACGCGATACCGATTCGTTGGTTACCAAAGATAGTTCTCCACATCAGATTAATTGTTGTCTTTGCCGCTACCGCTTTCTTATGAACATGTGCGCTCATATCAAGATTCGATTTTAAAACAAAACCCAGGTAGTTGAACTCTTTGACAACTTCGATCGGCTCACCCTCCAAAGTCCAATGTTCATGTGCAGTCCTGTTATTTCGACCAGTGCCAAAAACCATAATTTTTGATTTAGAGGTGTTTATCTTTAAGTCACAAAGATCGCAGAAGATTTTCAATTTATTTGTTTGCAGTTGAAGAGCCTGTAGATCTTCAGACAAAATAACTAAATCGTCAGCATACAGCAAAACTTTAACTTGTACATCGCCAACTGTAACTCCTCCCGGTAAGAATGTAATTATATCATCTACGTAAAGCGCAAACAAAAGTGGGCTGAGCACGCAACCTTGGGGAACCCCTGTTTTGACATTGAAGAAGTTTGACAAGCTCATACCATTCCACACAGCATAAAATGTACTAAATTGAGTACAGTGGCGGCAATGGGTTAGTCCAGTAACTCGTCTGTAGGCATTTTTGCAAAATAAACATCATACCGCTCTACAATATAGCCAAAACAAATTGAAATTAAAGCTACTGTTCAATGAAATCAGCTAAGCGTTAAAGTATTGTGTCACCCCCTTCCTTCACATACTTTACCATCAATGGATACTTTGCCGTTACCCAGGTTTAGTATTCTATGTGCCAGAGCCTTATGTTCCTTTGACAAGAAAGTGTAGCACAGGGTTTGACATCTTTAAGCAGACAAAGAATAACGATTATCGAATCTGCAGGTGCTGTGTGAGGTCCCGAAGCAAAACACATGCAGTCAAAAACAAAATTTAGCGAAGGCTCATGACTTCTTCACAGCAGACATTACCACCATCCAAGTAGGGCAAAGTAAAGACCCCAACCAAAGGTAGATGATTTGACATCTACTACAGTGATTTCTGTAGAGAGGAAAGCAGCGCTTATTCAAGATTTTGGCCACGGATCTTATGTTTCTGTCCCTTAAGCGAACGCTTCATGACAATTTACATTAAAGTTGAATTCGGGAACGTATATCTGATTTACACTCATAGCAGAATGATGTAATTCGAAAGGATGACTTGTGCGATCTTAAAGGAAGAACACCCGATAACAGCATCGTCGTAAATGATATCAATGAACAGCTGGCTAATGCCTTGACTGCGAAATAATCCGCAAGCGGTAAAACGGCAGAGGGGCTGAGCGACAAATTTTAGCGGCAACTGGCCATTTACTTGTCGGCATCTCTTGAATATCTGAGCAGTTAATTAAGTAAATGCAGTTGTCAATAGTGTCAACGCAATAGTGTCTTAAGTGAAGGCCGCACTAACATGTGAGTTTAAAAATAAACAAATCCTGGGTATTCATCCATTTGAAAGGAAATGAGGAAGTGAGAGTGAGTTTTGCGAAAGTATGTGCACTGTTTCAGACAATACTTATGAATGGCTACAAAAGCACTTGATTTGTTGCTGAAAATCATTGAACAGCTGAAATTAGAATTTCCGTGTCGAATTTTGCCTTGTTTAGCACTACACTAAAATAAAAGAACATACAAATTAAGATTTCACTTTTTATTTCTCTAACATCCTACGACTATAACTTACAATAGAAAATTTACACTAAGATTCATTCTGGAACTCGGGTGGCGCGGCTAGCTGTTATCAACTTCCGGTTCGTCCTTCCACTGCGATATAGAGGGTTACTGCGGGGCCTTGTGGAGTTCTTCCTTCCACCACAACACGAATTCCGTAGGACCACAGAGATTTTATTAAAACGTATGCTTCACTCGCGACACCGTCAGTCCCCAAGAGGATTTTGTTATAACGTTAGACGCTTTTAGATGTAGGTTAACCACGTCGCGACACCGTCAGTCCTCAAGAGGATTTTATTAAAACGCTACTCGCTTTTAAGTATAATCGGGCTTTATGTCAGTCTCTTTGGTCCCTGCTCGGGCGCCAATTAAGATTTCACTTTACTTTTTGATTAAAAAAATATTTTTTTTCAGAGCTTTAGCCTCTTTTTATTTCAAAGTAAAAATTAAACTGAACACAGAAATATTTTCTTAAAGCTAACTAACCTCTGCCTCATGTCATGACACTGCCCCGTGAAGCTGATGTTCCCATGGGTGGTGTTATGTTGCACCTGGAAGTTGTCACCTGATGCACTACGTGATGAAATTTAGCTTCTCGCCTCTGATTGCTGGTATACCGCCAGACGCAGCGTCAGCGAAAACCGTGGGAATGGGTGGTAGTGAATCATCTCTGGAGTTTAATAATTTTGTACGTTAACTAACATATTTGAAAGATGAGCGACACTGCTCTACCGTACAGAAATGACCCTTGCTACTCAACTACTGCGTGGCCTGCGTGTCTGATGTAATTTTATCTGTTTTGCGCTTACTATTTTGGTGCATTTTACGTGCCTCTCATTGCGTGGTCAGGACCTAAAAAGGGCATTCATTGGAAAGCACGACCTGTACCACAGCACATCCAGAAACAGTCTTTGACTATTGGGCTTCGCGCCGGAATAGGGAGGTAGCGATCTTTTTATCAAAACTAATCAATCAGCCGTTATACAAGTTGATTATGTTGTGATCGGCATACCAAACTGCATGGTGCAACGCGCTTGTGTGAGCGTTGTGCGGCACAACTTGATCCCAAATTCGGCCATAGCGTCAAAAAGTTCTTTGCGATGAATGCTGTCGTATACGTCTTTAAAATCGATAAAAAGGTGGTGTGTATCGATTTGAAACTCGATGATCTTTTCTAGGCCTTGCCTTAGTGTGAAAATTAGACTTTAGTCGATTTGCCGGGCCGGAAGCCGCACCAGTACGTGCTGATTAGTGCGGTACAAAACGGTCTTAGACGTTCACACAGTGTGCCGGACAGGATCTTGTAGGCGACAATTACCAGGGAGATACCTCGATATTTCGTGCATGAGGTAGGATCGCCTTTTTTGTGGATGGGACATATGGAGCTAGCATTCCAATCGTCGGGCATGGTTTCGTCTCTCCAACTTTTGAAAATGATCTGCTCCCTTTGTCTAGCTCTATGTTCCTGTCGCGCTATTTTTCATTGCAGCACTTTTCTGTATGCCTCGTAGGTTGCCTGTATTTTCTTCTCAGTACCCAATAATAAATTCGGCTACCTCTTGGATGGCAAATCGTTTTTTCGTTTCTTTTAACTTACACCTTTTACATTGATCCCTCTTTAAGAAGATTTAGATTTAAGAGTGTGACACATTGCTGATGCAGCAGGAGACTGAAGGAGAAGGAGGAGGATGCTGCATGTCTTTTCCGCGTCTTTCTCAGAGTGGAAAAAAACCCCTAGTGGGTTTTTCACTAGGGACACTCAAACTTTCATTCAATAAAAACGGCAAAGGACGCTTTCAAGATTTGTTTTGACATTTGCACAAGTATTATACTTGCAACGTGCGAACCTATAATTTCAAATTTTATTTCCTTGATGTTACCTTTCCCGAATCTAAAAAGATCTAAGGCGTACAAGTAGGCCAGCAGGGTATGATGTAGGCATTTCTGCATTAATAATAATTATACTGCGCGGCGGTCTACAGGGGACCAGAGTCTGGCTTCCTCATCAACTACACGTGTTTTGTGCGATGCTGTTGTCTCACGAGTAGAAGGGACCTACAGTTTTTTACCCACTCCGAACGGCGAAATTTGAGAAGCTTTTTTCTAAGATAGTATTGCTCTGTAAATTTTGTCAGCAAGTCGAAAGAGATGGCGCCTTGAAAAATTCGAGGTGTTCAGCTGGGAATTGAACCTGGACTTTCAGCGTGTGAGCGTTGCACACCACCCACAACGTCACGGCGGCTCTCCATTGATTAGTTGGAACTATTTTGAAGTAAGACTGCTTGCGTAATAGAGAAATAATTGAAACGATGTCAAGAAGCTCTTAAACTAGCTGCCACTGGTGCTCTGGCTCTTACAATTTTTTTCAGGCGCAAGCCGATGTTTGTTGACGAAAACAGGTAAGATCACAGTCAAATAGGATGCCTACAAGGCAACGGTGCAACAAAAGGCGAGAGCAGGTCGTTATGTCTAATAAAAGAAAATTGACTGCTTTTCATCAATGATCGGTCGCCCAAAGAAACACGCTTTTCAAATTAATCATGTTAAAATAATAGTAAATCACTTAACTTTAACTCTTCTACTTTCGGCATTGTCCATGTTTTAGGAATTTATAGCGAATGGCTGAATATGGAATATTCTTCACAATGTTCACTCTTTGTTAAGAGTGGAGATTGTTAATGTCCTGAAACAGTAAAGGTTCAATATGTCGTCTTTGTCTTATGATATGCACCATGCAACTGAAATTTTTATATGATCGACATAAGGTAATCGACGATAGTACCAACTCCATTGTTTCTCGATCATTCTTATTTTAATCCCAAAAAAGTTAAATCAATCGCCAGCAAAATACTTCAATATCACTACAAATTTTGCAGTAAGTGTGCTCCGAAAATGATATTTCCATGTGAACTGCCTGGATCTTTACAAATAAGATCTTAATGACTATGGCGACTGCAAGGAGTCAGTGACCTAGAAAATGATATATTTGACTTTGTCTGAAAGCTTGTTTATAAGATGAGAGGGCAAATCCGCACGTTTTCTTCTTCTTCTTCTTCTTTCCGTTCTTCTTGTGGCTCTAAAGTCAGGATGGACCTGGGACTAAGCCATTGAGGTCCTTTTCTACTTGTGTGTTCCATCTTATCTTAGGTCGTCCTCTGGTGCGTTGTCCCAATGGCTCAGATTCGAAGGCTTTTCGGGCCGGAGCAGTGGTGTCCATACGCTCTACATGGCCTAGCCATCTTAAGCGTTATATCCGATGACGCCTGACCAGGCGCATGTAGCTGTACAGCCCATAGAGTACGTCGATAAATCTTCTCCTCCATATGCCATCAACGCAAACAGGACCAAAAATCGCACGCAAATCTTTTCTCTCGATAAGACTAAGGGCTTCCTCATCCGCCTTGGGTAATGTCCAGGTTTCCGCGCCATAAAGTAGGACTGGGAAGATCAAGCTGTTATATAAAGCGAGCTTAGTCCGTCGAAGGAGGGCTTTATTACTCAATTGCCTCTTGAGCCCAAAGAAACAGCGATTGGTAAGAGTGATTCTGCGTTTGACTTCAGTAGTGGTATTGTTGTCTCTATTTACCGCGGAGCCGAGGTAGACGAAGTCCTTGACTACCTCTAAGTTTCTGCTGCCAAGTATGATGCGAACAAAGCCACTGGAGCGAACGCACTGTCCGCAGAAATATTCAAAGCAGCTGGAGATGACCTGGTTGGGTGCATGCACCAGCTCATCTGTAAAATATGGTCGGAGGAAAGCATGCCCGATGAGTAGAATCTCAGCGTCGTTTGCCCGGTTCACAAGAAAGGAAACCCCTTTGACTGCGCCAACTACCGAGGGATTATTCTCCTCTCCTCCGTCTGAGGAGAAGATATAATGACGAGCTCTATGGGCTGTACAGCGTCAAGCGAATGGTCAAGCATCTTCAGATACAACGCTTAAGATGGCTAGGCCACGTAGAGCGTATGGACTCCACAGCTCCGGCCCGAAAAGCCTTCGAATCTGAGCCATTGGGACAACGCACCAGAGGACGACCTAAGATAAGATGGAACACACAAGTAGAGAAGGACCTCTATAAGCTTGGAGCGCGCAACTGGAAGCAGCTAGCGAAAGATCGTACTGGTTGGAGAGGCATGTTGGTTGAAGCTCTGGTCCACCCTGGTCTGTAGCGACACAAGAAGATGAATAAGAAGAATAAGTGTCACAGTTAACAGTGTCACAGTGAAACACTGCGTTCACGAATTAAAATCAAAGTTATCAAAACCATTTTGCAATGTACTCGTATACGTAAAGCAAAGTTCAAATAATTAAAATTCATGATATATCTTACGAAAATCAAAACAACCTATCAAACAACAAGGTGGGGGTTTCTGTTAAGATTAATATTATAGTGTAAGTTGAAAACGGTTAACTCCCACGTCGATGTATCAAAAAGTTTTAAAAATTGAAAAACAATACGGATATTCTCGATCAATTGGTTTACACGTTAGAAGGCAAAAACTGAGAAATGATGGAACATGTGAACATACTGACTCTAGTCAGGGGGAAAGAGCGAAATATATTCTTGCTTTCCTCTGATCGAAATATAATTGAAAAAAAAAAATTTAAATTAAAGATTACTTTTGCACTTGACTGTTAGATACTCATTTTAATTATGCTTTAACTATTTCTCGGCAAATTTAGATTTCCGGACTCTTGGAAAAATATTGAAACCCTTGAAAATATTAACATGGTCCGAAAGTATGTATATTTGAAGAATTGATTCCAAGTGCCGTTAAAGCCTTACGCCGAAACCACTTAGAGTGTCATTAGCTGACACACACACATTGAACGATTTTCGGATAACTACAGGCCTCTCATTCATTCCAAGCCATTAGGCTAGTGCCAAAGCATCGAGCCTCAAATTATCGCTTGCCACCGTGCGGAGAATTTCTCTTCCGTTATTCCTTTCGACATGGAGGCCTTCCTGTGGAAAATTTATTTGTTCTCTCAACCAACACGTTTTACTATTAATTTCCGATACGAGTTTCTTCCTCGAGAACGGAGGGCAAAATCGATTACTTCTACACTAAAGTCAGGCGCCTCCAATTAATTTTGGTCAGATTCGACGTATGTAAGGAATAAAACTCAAGCCGGGGACGATTAGTGCACTTTTATTTCGGTTCTCGTAATCAAACGAAGAAGGGAACCCCTGGCTCCAGTTCTTGAGTGCTTAATGCTGTTTCACTATGCTATATTATGGTCAACTCGTATTCCTCTCCCAATTTGTTATTGCGGAGGTAGGAGAATCACTCACAGTTGCCAAAGCCACTTTGTTCAGAATACTTTCACATGACCCGCACAGTCATTGAACATTTACTCACCCACCTCGAAAGTGATGAAAGTTTCAAACACCAGCACTGGGCACTGTGTTTTTATTATTCCCCTTTCCGCATAGCTGTAGGTTTAATTTTCGATTCAACCACACCCGACATGGAGAAGATATTTCAGAAAGCACTGGACGACGCCAACCAGAACACAGATGAGGTAAAACTATACCCCGTCTCCGCAGCCATCAGTCCTGGGAACGCCTTCGAGACCTCAAAGAAACTTTGTAAAATGCTCAGAGTATGTAAATCCTCGCAGTGTGAACCGATGGTAATTTCAATTTTACACGCATTCAACAGGCGAGTGTTATTGCGGTTTTCGGACCACCCTCCTCACTGGCCGCCGCGCACGCCATGAGTATCTGCGATGCCAAGGAGTTGCCATTTATGGACACCCGTTGGGATTTTTCCACACAATTGCCCACCATAAACCTTCATCCCCACGCGACCCAGCTGGCTACCGTGCTGAAGGACATTGTGGTGCAGCTAGAATGGGGAGGATTTACCATTCTCTATGAAACAGGTATGACGGGTGTCAGTGCACTGCTGCGGAATCACCCGAAACGCTTCCGCTTCTAGGTGAATACCTGCCGATTGTGAACGAACTGCTTCAGTTGTACGGCAATAAAGGGCCGACTGTTACCGTGCGCCGCTATGAGTTGGATCTCAATGGAAACTACAGGAACGTACTGCGACGGGTGAAGAGGTCCGATGAGCATTCTTTTGTGATTGTGGGTTCGATTGAAACGCTTCCGGAGCTCTTCAAACAGGTAGGACTGTCAAGGTCGCAGAGTGGGGCGTTGTTTCATCGCGTCCCATTTGTAGGCTCAGCAAGTGGGCATTATGACTGGCGGATACCGGTACATCATTGGGAACCTGGATCTGCAAACAATGGAGTTGGAACCGTACCAACATGGGGACGTGAACATCACAGGGATTCGACTGGTGTCCCCGGAGAACCCAAAGGTTGTCGAAATACTCAAATCCATCGACGAGAGTGTGGACAACCCATTTGAGAACAGTAAGTGGGACGCATTTGTGATGGGCTGGGTTTGACTGTTTGTCTTTTCAGTTACGTGCCCAATGAGCGTCAGCATGGCGTTGGTCTACGACGGAGTGCAGCTGCTGTCTGAAACCTACAAACATGTGATGTTTCGCCCTGTCCAAATGAACTGCAACTCCGATAGCAGTTGGGACAAGGGATACACACTCGTAAACTACATGAAGTCGGTAAGTAGATAGAGGAGTGTCTCTTGACTTTGCAAAAATATCTGTCAATTGTGACGTACAGGAAGAAGGCAATTATCTAAGACTATGCGTCGGCAAAGAAAAGTAGTAGACGAGGAGACAATACAAAAGCACAAGCAGTTGAAGTATTAAGTTAAGTGAATTCCTGTCTCTCTCTTACCTTAGCTCTCAATAAGTGGAATAAGCGGCGAAATTAAGTTCGACCACGAAGGCTTGAGGACTGACTTCTCGCTTGAGCTAGTCGAACTCACCACCTCGGGTCTCACGAACGTCGGATTGTGGTCAGCCTCAGATGGATTCGCAATGAATCGCAAACCACAACAGGTACTGGAAGGAGATGATAGATCTCTAGTCAATAAGAGCTTTCTTGTGCTCACTGCACTGGTAGGTGTTTATGCCCACAGTCCACGGATTCGTATCTAATTTCATCGCATTTGTGAATTTCTTACAGAGTGAACCGTACGGAATGCTTAAGAAGACAGCTGTAAGGCAGACGGGCAACGATCAATATGAAGGATTTGCAATTGACGTAATAATGGAGCTGGCAAATCGGCTTGGATTTAGATACGAATTTAAGATACAAAAGGACAATAAGTACGGTGGCCTGGATCCAAAAACTGGAAAGTGGAATGGCATGCTTCTGGAACTCATGGAGGATGTAAGTTTGCAAGTTAAATGAGTCAGGACGGTTTTTTGATCAATGAACATGAGAGATGTTATTTTAAATTCAGATAAGTGTTTTTATCTTGTCCTAACATGGAATGAAAAGTGGTTGGATGAGAACAACAAATTCAAAGAGAAAAAAAACGGCTGTATGTATTGAATTTATGTTGGCCTCAATTTGAAGCTACGGTAATGAGTATGAAACGAAACAGCATGAGAAGAACGCTCCAGCTTCCCTGGTCCTGCTTCTCTGGCCCTACTTCTGTCGGTCATTTCTGTGTGGTATGATTTCAGAAAATATATTTGTCAGCGAAAATACCCCAAAAGTTTCTTATGAGGTTGACTGTTGGGAACGGTAGTCAAGTTCCATGTGGCCAATTTGTAAGAAAACGCAGTCTTCTGTATTTCTGATTCTCCTTTTTTTTCTTCTTATTCTTTCTCTTCATCTTCCTTTTCTTCTTTCTCTTTCTCTTCTTCTCCTTCTATTTCTTCTTCTTTGTATAGTTCGAAGTAGACCCGAGCCTCGATTATTATGCCTCTGTAGCCAGCAAGATCTCTTGTCAGCTGTCCGTTCTTGCGTCCTCCCAACACTTTGTTTTGAAGGGCTTTACTTTGTTTTGCACTATTCCAGAGTTATAAAAAATATCAGATTAAATACCTACATATTAAGGGATTTGAAGTTACTCGCTCTTTCTTAGATTTTTGTTAACGCAATGGTTATGCTTCTTAAAGTGGCAGTAGGGGGTTTCCTGCATGAATGTACGTCAATCAAAGTCATCTTAAGCTAGACAAAATCCAGCAATATGCAAAGCCCTCCGTTCCAATCGCTCGGCTTGTCTAAAAGCGCTAGTTCATCTATTTCCCATAGACATTTACAGTAAAACAATAGAAACCCAGGCACATTAAGAGCAAGGGACAGCAACCGCTAGTGCAATGACAGCCAAATAGGACACGGGAATTCTACGAAGCAGAAAGCTTTCAAGTCATACCGACTGCAGCATTTTTTTGTACGCATTTTGACTTCAACTAAAAAATGAAGTGGCGTAGTGGGTAGTGTGCGACGCTCACACGCCGAAGGTGTAGGTTCAATTCCCAGCTTAAGACGATTTTTTCGAATTTTTCTCGGCACCACCTCTTTCATAGGCCGCCGTGGCGTACTGGACAGGGTACGACGCTCACAAGCCGAAGGTGTAGGTTCGATTCCCAGCTTAAGACGAATTTTTCAAATTTTTCTCGGCACCACCTCTTTCGAGCTGCTGACAAAACTCATACGGTAATAACTGTCTAAGAAAAAGCTTATCAAATTTCGCCGTTCGGAGTCGGCAAAAAATTGTAGGTCCCTTCTACTCGTGAGAGAACAGTAGCGCGCACAACACGAGTAGTTGATGAGCAAGCTAGGCTCTGGTCCCACTGTGGACTGTAGCGGTAACAATTATTATTGTTATTAGAAAATCTAGAGGTCTGTGGAAAACGCCTTACTCCAACCCGACTCCTGAAGAAATCCACATGGGTAAGTAGCTCCAAATAGGAAGAGGGTCCAGATGTCTTTGCTACGAGGCCTTAGCTTTTGCTAGAACTCCAGCTCCCGGAACATTGCAGTGTCCTTCTGGTGAAAGTAAAGCTGCTCTCTACATGTCAATATCATAAACGCATCATGCGCCGAAGAATAAGGAAGAAAGGAGGCATGGTATTCTTTAGTAGGAAACTTTCCCTCTGTTGTAGGCATAGACATCCATAGGAGTTTTTTGTATTTTTTTTTTGCGTATTTTATTAAATATCTAATGTTATCTTATTTTAATTCTAGAAAAATACTGAAAACTAGCTTACATTTATCTTAACAGTAGTTCTCAAATCTAACTTACTGACCGCATGTGCTCTAAGCTATTCTTGGTGTAATTTAAAAATTGCCTCTGGGCATAGTTTGTGCATTAAAATGTGCTTATAATAATTTATTTTATAAGGCTATAAAACTTGGGTCTAAGCCTAAGCCTAAGCCTAACCTAACCTCTCTTAAATTTAAACTTAATTAAAACCTACGAAGAAATAAAATAAAATTAAACTATGTCCATATCAAAATACGGACGCGTTTACCATGGCACATGCTGCACTTCAAGACAGCTTTGGCCAAAGTTAAGCCTTTCACGGATAAAAAACATAATCGCGCTTGGCAAAACTAATATTCGTCTCATAAAGGCAGTACTTACTGGTTATTGCCTAACGGGCCACATGAGGGCTTGCCACACCCCACAAAGATTTCTGGAGGTGCTGTCAAAAGGAGAAAGAAAAGAACCTAGAAAACTATTTTTCTCTTACAACGATCGGAAAATACTTCTACAGCCACCTAGATGCACACACTGACATAAAACTGGAAAGAAACGGATAAGAGGACTCCGATAGACTTGAGAACGTAATCCCATCAGTGGTTTGGGATTTTACAGTAAAAGCCAAATTTTAAGCAGGATTCCACGCTGTCACCTAACCCTAACCTAATCTTAATTGTCTTTTCAGACACATTGTCAATATAAATTAACGAATTTTATTTGAATTACACACATTTCTTATGTCGTACAACAAGTCTGCTTAGGGTATCCGATTTTAAAATTGTTTAATTACAATCTTAAAGCAGGAGAAAATAAAGGAGCTTCTTAACAAATGCTTCGTAGATGAAATCAGAACATAAGTGTTAAGAATAATAACGAGGGTTAAGGAAGTTTAAGTGCATCCTTGCAGACAAAGTCCGTCGCTATGATTAAAATTATTAATCTTAGAAATCTTCCGCGAATGTAAGCTTTTGCGAGAGTCCCACAAGAAAGTGTCCTTAATCAAGGAATATTTCTTGTGGAACTCTGGCAAATTTTAATTAATATCAATCCGGAATGAACTGAAACCCGGTAATGAATGCATGATTATTCCGTGGACGTAATGTTTGGTTGAGTTGAAGCGTGTATCGAGGAAATATAACACACTAACTACAAATGCTAAGAGGAACATCGTTCTATTCAGTAGATTAAATAAACTTACCTAAATACCTAACTAAATGAAGGAACAAATTTAAGGAGCAATTACCAGGTATACCGGTATAAAATGAGCGTGTTTTTTTTTTGAAAATAAAACACTAATTATTAATTGGAAAGAAAACCATTTTTTCAAAGTATTGGCCATTGTTTTCTACACATTTTGACCACCTTTCTGGCAATTTGTGAATACCACGCCAATAAAATTGTTCGTCTTTTAAAGCAAACCAATCAGACACCCAATTTTCGACCTCCTCGTTGGAATCAAAGTGCTGCTCAGCCAATGCGTGTCCCATCGATGAAAACAAATGGTAGTCGGAAGGAGCCAAGTCTGGTGAATACGGCGGGTGGAGTAGCTGCTCCCAACCAAGTGTTTTGATTGTATCCTGAACCGGTTTTGGTTTGTGTGCAGGTGCATTTTTATGGAGCAAAATTACCTTGCCGTGTCTCCTGGTCCATTCTGGTCGTTCCTCGATCAATGCATGGTTCAAACTGATCATTTGTTGTCGGCAGCGATCAGTATTTACGGTTTCACCAGGTTTTAGGAGCTCGTGGTACAGCACACCTTTCTGGTCCCACCAAACACACAGCATTGTCTTCTTGCCGAACCGATCTGGTTTTGCAGTCGATGTTGATGGTTGTCCCAGATGAACCCATCGTTTTTTCCGTTTAGGATTCTTTAAATAAGTCCATTTTTCATCGCCAGTAACAATCCGATGCAAAACCGATTTTCTCGTTTTTTCGGTTTCCGTCTTTCATTCAATTCATGTGGCACCCATTTTCAACACTTTTGGATTTTTCCCATAGCTTTTAAATGGTCAGAAATTGTTTATTGTGCGACATTCAACATTGCTTAAACCCCTGATTCTCATCATGTTCTTTAAGTGTGCCATTGTGCTGAATATTTCTTAATATTTATCTGAGACGGTCGATAGCTGTTCCCTTTTGCTTTACTGTGCAAATAAGTATTTGTTTTTAAAATTTTTGAAATTCACATTGCGCCACTCTCTTGAAAACTATTTTGTATGTGAAACTGTTTTTGTTGGAATTTCTCGTCGAGCATCAACATTTTTTTAAGGCTCTAAGTTCTGGGGTACACTTTTACTTATAGAAAATGGAAATTTAGAAAGACATATCTAAAATCATTTAAAACTGCCATTCAGCGGTGATATTGTATACGAAGGTTGCCTTTTATATTTCGGGATTAAGGAATAAAAACAAATATTAGTCATCGAAAATAGCTTTATTGTTTTTCAAAATATTCCCGATTAAGACCTATACACTTTTGCATGCGTTTGAACCAATCGAAGCTCGTTTGCCACTCTGATTGAGGTATATCCAAAAAATGCATTCTGAACGCATCAACCGTTTCTTTAGGTGTGGAAAAACGTTGACCTCTCATTTTATTTTTTACGCACGGGAATAAAAAGAAGTCATTTGGTGCCAATTCCGGACTATACGGCGGATGACTCATCAAATCGATGTTTTGAGTGCTCAAAATTCAGTTGTTTGAGGCGATGTGTGACAGTTAGCATTGTCGTGGTGAAGAGTGATCCAGAGCAGACAACTGGCAAACAAATGGTTTTGTACCACTCAGAATTGACTGTTGTGCGTCGCTCTAGTGGTACGGTTGCGACATGTCCATTTTTTCCGAAAAAACAGGCGAACATTCGCTTGGAAGTGCTTCGGGCGCGACCATCTTTTGTTGGATTTGGCTCAATTTGAAACACCCATACAGTCGACAGCTGTTTATTTTCGGGCTTATACGCATAAATCCACGATTCATCACCTGTCACGATGTCATAGACGCGTTTCGAAGCGCCGCGATCGTATTTTTGGAGTATTTCTTTCGATCACTCGACGCGAGCCTTTTTTTGAGCAATTGGCAAACTGTGTGGGATCCAACGCGCACAAATTTTTTTGGCGGTCAAATGTTGATGTAATATTCAATGTATGCTGGTCCCACTAATGCCTAAGGTTGTCTCAATCTCAAGATAGGTCACATGACGATCTTGCAATATCAGTTGGCGATAGCATCAATGGTTTCCGGAACAACAACTGATTTTGGATGACCTTCACGCAATTCGTCTTGGAGCGAACCACGACCTCGGTTGAATTCACCATACCATCGATAAACACTGCTCCTTAATATAGCTTCATCGCCAACAATTAAATTAAGTTCATCGATGCACTGTTGTTGATTTAATCTAAGTCAAAAGTTGTAAAAAATAATCGCACGAAAATATTCACGATTTAGTTGCATTTTTTGGGCGATATGAATCTTTTAAATTACTGTAATTAACACAAATACCGCTCGTATGTCAATGTTCTGAGTACGTATAACCTCAAAAATGTCAAATTTTACGATAGAGCTGGCAGTTGCCAGATTCCAACACTAGGAATGCCCAATCCCGAAATATAAAAGGCAACCTTCGTATGCTGGGGTATTATAACAAATAACGTTTCAACTCGACCATATGCATACGGAATACATCGCCATAAGCTCCTTAATTCTTTAATGTTCGTGCCCAAAAGTGTTCATTTACTTCTGCAAACTCGAATAATTTCAAACAATTCCCCTAGTACATGCATGATAGACAGATAGACAAGCAGATAGGCTAGCAGACAGACCAGATGGACAGACTGACAGAAAGTAGGAAGACAGGCACACAGGTAGACAGACAGACAGATAAAGTGAATATCACTGACACAGAAAATGACAGGCAGAGAGAACACCGAACTATAATGGTTTCGTTAGCAGAATTCACACCACAAAAGAAATAATCTGAAATTAAAATCGATCACATCAGCGAATCGCTGACAAAGCACCCACAGGATGCGGCCAATGGCTGAATAACATCTAATTACTCGCTCCCAGCACGATTTCCACCGCAAATCAATTCTTGCCAAAAGATTTTCCCATTTGGTCGTAACAATCAATCAACTCGCTATCCACATTATGCCGCAAAGATTCACCGTCGTAGGTGTATGCTCGCGTACAGCAACAACAATAAATAATACCAAACAATTTGCTTCGGTTCACTCCCCGCATTTGTTGATGATTTATGTCCGCCCCGCCACACATCGCCAACCAACTGTGGGATAGCCGAAGCGCCTAAGTCAATAATGCGAACCATTTTCCGCTCCACAAATCAATAATATTTAATGTGCCGGGAGATAATTTTGGAATTTGTTTTTTTTTGTTTGTCTGTATTCCGCAGAGGGCCGACTTGGCTATTACCGACCTAACGATGACTTCCGAGCGGGAGAGCGCTGTTGACTTCACCATTCCCTTCATGAACTTGGGTGAGTTGCTGTCGGAAGAGGGTGCTGGAAGGTGTGTGAGTGAGTGTGTAAGGTTTTATTTGCCCAACAGGAATTGCGGTGCTGTATCGAAAACCAACGAAGGAGCCGCCGAAACTGTTTTCCTTCATGTCGCCCTTCTCGGGTGGTGTTTGGCTGTGGTTGGGCGTGGCGTACTTAAGCGTATCCATTAGCTTTTTCGTACTAGGCCGGATGTCATCGGCCGAATGGGATAATCCGTACCCGTGCATCGAGGAGCCAACCCAACTGGAGAATCAGTTCAGTTTCGCAAATTCACTGTGGTTCACTATCGGAGCGCTTCTGCAGCAGGGATCAGAAATCGCGCCCAAGTATGCGAACTATTTGCTTGTGTTTGGGCGGGATTTGATGTAGATTTTTGTGATGCAGAGCGGCATCGACAAGGACTGTTGCGTCAACTTGGTGGTTTTTCACACTCATCCTGGTGTCGTCGTACACGGCGAATTTGGCGGCCTTTCTGACTGTCGAGTCCCTGAGTACACCCATTGAAAGTGCAGAGGATCTTGCTGCGGGAAAGGGAAATGTAAAGTATGGCGCCAAGGAAGACGGAACTACAGCTAAGTTCTTTGAGGTAAGTCTGAAGCTTGAATTGTCTTTTAAGGAGTTGAAAGGACTCTCATCAGAATGCAAGATGTCGCACAAGAGAATATCCTTATTATGCTCTTTTCTTTTTTATTGCAACTCATGCATATACAAATCATACATTCCACAGAACGCTGAGTACCCACCGTACAAGAAAATGCATGAATTCATGAAAGAAAACCCCCAATACATGACGCAAACCAATGAAGAAGGAGTGCGACGTGCCGAAACAGAGAACTATGCCTTCCTGATGGAGTCGACCAGCATCGAATACAACATAGAGCGCAGATGCAGCCTCACCCAAGTTGGTTCGCTGCTAGACGAGAAGGGCTACGGAATTGCCATGAAGAAGAGTACTTGAGTGGAAATCAAATGCGGTTCCATTCCATTATAGGCTTGACTTAATTGCAGATAGTCCATACAGGGATACACTCAGCAAAGCTCTTCTTGAGATGCAGGAGCAGGGCGTCCTGACAAAACTGAAAACAAAGTGGTGGAAAGAGAAGCGCGGTGGCGGTGCCTGTTCGGTAAGAATTTCCAAATTGGGTTTACTTTTGTGTGCTAAAAAACCGATGTGTATTCAATTTGGGGATACAATTGATTATTGAAGGTGACCAAAAGCGAAGGCGGGGCACTTGCCCTGGAACTTTCCAATTTAGGCGGAATTTATTTGGTTCTGATTGGCGGATCGATTTTCGCGTTCTTCGTCGCCATTCTCGAAATGATTCTCGGTGTTAAGGAGAGATGCGACGAAAACAAGGTATTCCCGTGGACGCTATCCTTTGCACATCAATATCCTGTCCACAAAATACACAAATGCATAGCAAATACCCGGATCTTTTGTGAAAATTTGATTTTGTTTCAACTTTTGTCTTTTATGTAAATATTCCCGGCTGGGTTTATAGTTTGCTTTAAATCATTTCCATTTCTCCACATATCCTGAATGACCAAACACACACATGCACTCGAAAATCCGAATTCCAATAGCAAGGACCCCGCTCAGAAAATGCCGAAGCATTGGGAATGGCTAACTTAGGAGGTGTGTACCTGGTGCTGTTTGTTGGTTGCATATTTGCAAGTGTCTACGGAATCCTGGAATGGCTTTTGAGTTTATACATTACAACCCGTCGCTATAAGGTATTCACAATGCACACTCATTCCGCTTTCTCCTGTACAACAATTCATTCTGCGAATGGAGCGCAAATTTGTCTGTTAAATGATTTCTCCTTGGTTCATTTTACGTTAACAGGTTCCATTCAAAAGCGAGCTCATGGACGAGCTTCGTTTCATTTTGAAGTGTTCTGGCAATACGAAGACAGTTAAGTATTCGAAGACAGCGAGGAGTACAAACTCCAGGTCCAGTTCGAAGCGATCGTCAATCACAATCAACTCGGTGCCCACTGAGAATTTGGACGACAGCAAGGTGCACACCTACAGCGAACATGACAGACATCTAAAATAAATAGCGGGTCGTGTGTTGGTGATTTTATAACAAATATGTATTTTGCGTGATCAATTTTTTTAGTTGAGTAAAGTATGTTGTTTTTGCTTACGTTCTCTTTCAATGAATTTTGTTACGAAGCTTGTGATAGAAGGGGTGCAACCTTCTGGAGCTCTGTCGCCGTCACAGTAATGAAGTTATTGGGAAGGGCACTGACTGACTGCTGCGTGGAAAGCTTGAATCCTGATCTCCAGTCGACATTAAATTTACTATTACTTGTTCCAGTTAGAGATTTAGGCAGGAAAGAGAGTAACGGCGTGGCATTCAAATTATTGCGCAACCCTTCTCCAGGCTAGTTGACAATAAACTTCCTCGTTTCGAGCGTAGTAACGAAGAGGATCTCTAACACTCTTTATTCGTGGGAGAAACGAACTGCACGAAATAATGCTAAGGAAGTTATTTTTCCCCTGTCGGATATATTTCCAACCAGTTTTATTTCTGTTTATTCAACTTTAGGGCACAAGTAGCCTTGAAATATACAGTTAGCGTAAAAAGTTAGTGTACAGCCATCGGGAGAAAGTCCATCCTCAACAATAAAATATGGCTACCGTGGACACGGGCACATCAAATTAAAGGTTTTAATTCAACACTATATTTCATTTAAAAAGAAAACTGTAAGCATTAGATAATAAAATCATTCAAAAAGAAAAATAGGCAAGTGAGTGTGCACTTGTAGTTGGGGAAAACTTCAAGTGAACTTAAACTGTTACAATTGAAACGTTCTTTATTCAAACTCGCCGCTGCCAAAGAAGGTCAACGTATTTATATCAAAATGCATTTGACTTTGGAGACTTCGGGTCGTTCAGCTGGCTGGTCACTGGTCAGCTGGCTTGCACTTTTCTAAGCCAGAACGAGACAGCACAGTGTGTGACGCAAGATTTCTTTTATTTACTTTTTTTTCTTCTACAGCTCGGCCATCCTGACCAATTGTTCGACCCGATCACAGTTGAGTTTCCAATTTTTTCCAAAACCAAGATCGTTTTTCTCATGAAGTCTCTGCCTCTCTGAGAAAATAATTCATTGAGAAATCCTTAACTATAAATAATCGAACATTTTTAACTTCTGCTTATTTTCACCAACTGCATTGTCGGAGTTGGTTTTCAAATGCCTACGACTGACATGAGAGGGCAATTTCGTGTTGACGTGAGCAACATTCGTGGACTGAGAACTAATCTCTTTGCCGTTTACGTCCACCTCTCTCGTCACAAACCAGCTGTCTTGGCGCTGAGCGAAACACAGGTGGGTGAGAATACCGATTTATCGGATTTGAACCTGCCTGGATATAGCTTGGTGCCCTTATTCTTTTTACACCGCGGTCTCGCCATTTATGTGCGTAGTGATGTTGCTTACCAAATTCAACCACAATATGGCCACTGTTCCAATCCGGAATTTAATTTTCTGTGGTTAAAACTTCTTGTCCGTAAGCATTTAATCCACTACTGCTTTATTTATAGAAGTCCAAACCTGGACAGCAACTCAACTTATAATGAGTTTGATGCGCTGTCTGACTCCATCACAAGAATTGTATCCCTGTACCCTCGCACTGAAATCGCTATTGCGGGCGATTTCAATGTACACAATTCTACTTGGCTTCGACATTCAGGCCAGACAACACCCGAAGGAAGGTATGTTGAAATCTTCGCTGAGGTAAATAATTTAACCCAGCTTGTGAATGAGCCAACACGAATACCTGACATTGCAGATCATACTGCTAACACCTTGGATCTGTTTCTCACCTCTCATCCGGAAAAATATTCAATTGATATATTGTCGCCTCTAGGCTCGTCCGACCACTGTGTCCTGTCAGCCAAATTCTCGTACTCCTCCCACACAGTTAGAGAACAAATTCCGAAAAGAACAGTATGGCTCTACGAGAAAGCCAACTGGAGCGGACTTAACAACTTCTTTAGGAATTTTAACTGGTCACTATGCTTCCTCGATAGTGACGTGGATGCCGCTACTGATGCGATCACAAACATTATTTCGCTGGGCATGAGGTCCTTCATTCCTCACAGAGTGAAGAGCATCAAGCCTAAGGCAAATGCGTGGTTCGACTTGAGCTGCAAAGAGGCTATCAGGGTGAGAGAGTTGAGTTTCCGGGATTATAAAGCCAACCCTTCTGAGGAAGCCCGGAAAAAGTTCAAACGGATCCGAAATGACTGTAATGCATTAATAAGACGTGTTAAATTCTCCTTTGACCAAAAGTTGAGGCAAAAAGTTCTACAATGCCCCAAGGGTAGCAGAAGCTTTTGGTCTTTCGTAAAAAACATAAGGAATTCAGCCTCGTCTTCGATCCCAACGCTCATTTGCAATGACATTCCAGCTGTCAGCTCTTAAGACAAAGCTAATCTACTTGCTGCACACTTTGCAGCTACCTCAACGCTGCCAGAAAGCACTTTGCCCCCGCCTGTACTTGAGAGCATAAATTTCTCCATGGGGCAAATCCATTTTCGCACTCGTACAGTAGCAAGAGTACAAGAGTGTACAAACATACACACCCCCTGTTCTTCTGAAGAGGTGTTCTTCTACGCTGGCAAAACCACTGCGTAAGCTTTTCCATCTGTCCTACTCTTCAGGGCTCTTTCCGAGTAAGTGGAAAACTGCATTTGTCCAGCCCGTCCCTAAAAAGGGCGAATGTTCGTCACCCACCTCCTACCGACCCATAGCACTAACGTCCCTTCTCTCCAAGGTCATGGAAACGCTGATAAACCGTCAGCTTATGAAATATCTTGAGTCCCGGAAGCTTCTTAATGACCGGCAGTACGGCTTCCGAAGCAACCGTTCCACTGGTGATCTGATGGCATATCTCACTGAAAAGTGGAACCAATCTTTGCACAATGCAGGAGAAAGCAAGATTGTTGCGCTTGATATTTCTAAGGCATTTGACAGGGTCTGGCACCAGGCTCTCTTGTCGAAAATGCGTGCTTTTGGAATCGATGAGTCTCTTCTTCAATGGATTAGAAATTACCTTTCGAATCGTTCAATACAAGTCGTTTTGGATGGATTCAAGTCTGATATCCACTATATTAATGCTGGTGTTCCCCAGGGCTCTGTTTTGTCTCCGACACTCTTTCTCATTTTTATAAATGATCTCTTGTCTGCTACTTCTAATCCCATTCATTCCTTCGCTGATGACAGTACCCTCAGCTTTTCATATTCGTTCCTTGGCTCACGTCCCTCCACTTCGGCCTTAGACTCGGAACGGCAGCGTATGTTAAGCACATTAAATTCCGACCTTGACAGCATAATCGATTGGGAAAATAAGAATAGAGTGGAATTTAATGCTTCCAAAACACAGTGCTGTCTACTGTCGTTAAAGCGATCACAAAATAATCAGCCGTTATCCATGAACGGCACTTGCGTTGTTGAAACCGAAAGACTTTCCATCCTCGGTATGTGTATCAACCCAACAATTAGTTGGAACGATCACATATTTGAGGTCGCCAAAAATGCTGCGAAATGTCTAGGTTTCCTTAAACGATGCAAGAAGTACTTCACCCCCTCTGATCTGGCTACAATATACAAGGCATACATACGCCCAAAACTTGAGTATAACGCTCCTATCTGGTCAGGTGCTTCTAAGACCTCCCTGCACCTGCTGGATAGAATTCAAAAGCGAGCGATAAAACTTATAGGTGACAGTAATATTGCGAAGTCGATTGACTCGTTAGAACACCGACGTAATGTCGCGTCATTGTCACTTTTTTACCGCTATTTCAACAAGAAATGCTCAGACGAATTAGCCAGTTGCATTCCTCCCCTTCAGGAATTCACCCGCAATACACGCCTCGCTAGGAATGCCCATCAATTCACCCTCAAGCCCTCTTTCGGACGTACAGTCAAATTCAGAGACTCGTTCTTTAGCCGCACTACACGAATCTGGAATGCTCTTCCCAGCTCGATTTTTCCTCCTCATTACAATCCACAGGCATTTAAAACCAATGTACATCGGTACCTCCTCTCCCTCTCTTCCTCTATACCTTCGGCCCGTGCTGTGACTTGATCCGGTCACTTAAGGGTACTCGCAACCCCTTTTGCACGCGTCAATTATAAAAAAAAAAAAAAACTAAACCTTCGGATTCGACGCTGGTGTTAATGCTTCCTATTACTTGCAATGGACTGCTGTTCACTCCACAGTAGTTATGTTTCGTCTTCTCCAACGCCTACAACAAAACGACAGGTATAAATCGTTCCCGCAAAAAACTGATGCTGCTCCCGGAGTTCAGAGACAGCAGTACAGTCGAGGCCTCTATTTGATCATATGTCCATCTGCACCACACATTTTGTTAAAATTCATTATTCGTTGCTGTCGGCGTTGGCTGATATTGTTTCAACACCATAACCGTAGTTTTCTTCTCGCATCTTGTTGAGATGTGGCCAGGTTGTCCGCACTTGTAGCATACCACATCCTTTTTTTGGTAGTTTGGATGTTTTCTGCTCACTGGGCTTTGTACAACGGATGTTCGGAGTAATTGATGGTGATTTGCCAACTCGCTCGCGTTGTTACGTTGATTACTCTTCAGCTTGCTATAATCTCGAAGCGCTGATTTTAATTTTTCGATAGTATTCACGTTATACAAGAGGGATTATGTCATCCTCTTGCAGTGGGACGCTATCTCCTGCATGTGAAGGACATATTGCTGAAGTGACTCATCACGATGTTTCCTTCTCTGCCGAAGCTGATCGCACACGTCGGCTCTTGTCGCTACTTTAACAAACTCACTTCTCAAAGCACTTTTAAATTGTGTCCAGTTGTTCGTACAAACAATTTGGCTGTCCTCTTCAGGAGCCTTTTGGCGTAAATGAACTTGTTCCTTTCATCCAAGTCTAGGACATCGCATCGCTCCTCAAACTGTTCGATCCAGTAATGAACGTTAGAATTGCCGTCTCCACTAAAACGTGAAACTGCATCCTCGACATCCTTAAAGCTGTAGGCGGAAGATTTATGAGAATTTGATACTGTGTCCTCCATTTACGTGGTCGCCGTGGCGCAGTGGGTAGAGTGCGACGCTCGCACGCCGAGGGGTCTAGGTTCGACTCCCAGCTCAACACCAATTTTTCGACACCACGGCACCAACTCTTTCGAGCTGCTGACAACACTCAAAGAGTAATAACTGTCTAAGAAAACTTTTCAAATTTCGCCGTTCGGAATCGGCAAAAAGCTGTAGGTCCCTTTTATTCGTGAGAGAACAGTAGCACGCACAACACGAGTAGTTGATGAGCAAGCTAGGCCCTGTAGCGCCAACAATTGATATATATTATTATTGTCCTCCATTTACAGCGGGCTTAACTGTTATTTCAATTTCTTGATTTCCTCCTTCTTCTTTTTTTTTTATTGGAGCTTGGGATGTGAGTGTAGTTTACACTGGAGCGCTCAGACTCAAATACTGGTTCGTTGTACTACCAGGCAGTAACCTTCATTTAATGTAATTTCTTGGTTTTCCGAAGAGAAACCAAAATGCACTTCTGTGATATAGAACTTAGGTTTTTAGTTCCCACCACATCAGCGCCAAATAACCGGCACCTGATACAAACGAAAGCAGGACACTGACAGAAAAAGTGGTCTGAAGTGTCTTCACCTTCTCAACAGGCGTCAGTGTGACATCATTAAGCCCAAGCTGACTCAGGTGCAAAGCGGTGGTAAAGTGTCTCGTTAGTACGCCGACAAGTCGTCTGCACTCGTTTATGTCTAGAGATAGCAGAAAATACGCGGATTTCTTGCTGACGTTTGGGAGCATACTCTTGGTCACCCTGCATCCTGGAGAGTCACGCCATCTCTGGTTGTGCTGTGGAGAGACCCAACCATCGACGGAGGCCCTGACCAGGGACGCGGGTAGTCTCAAGGTGGATTCGAGCCCTATGAATGCCTCTGCTGAAGGATCCCATGATAACCCGGGACACAGACAAGTCTTAGCGAACTAAGCCTGCTGACCAAATTAAGGGAAGACTTGCTTTCTTGAACTATCTTGGAAGTGGTTTATGAGTTGAGTAAGGCCTTTAGCACAGACGCAAATATTTTTTCCCTTCCATATATTCTTCACAAAGTAGTCGGTGGCCACTAGGATCGCGAAGGCTGGAAGACCGACGCGAAATTAACTAAAGAGGCGTGAAGTCTAATGTTGTCGTTTTCCACGAAGGCCTCAGCTCCAGAACCGTCCGTTGTCATGGAGCCGTCCGTGAAAATCTGACTACATTCCTTTCCCGGTTCAGTTTCTGGCCAGAGCCGGTCCAGGACACGGAGAAAGTCGACTTTGTATACCATAAGCGTCTCAACTGTATTATTGGCGACCTCGCATCCGATGGCATGTCCATGAGAATAGTATCATAGGAGATGCCTTTTTTTGTTTTTAATCGAGAGAGTGCCTTAAATGCACATCCCATGATGTGGAGATCAAGGGGGGGAGATTAATCAGAGCATCAAGAGCAGAGCCAGGCGTGCTGGGGAAAGCCCCTGTGCAGCCGAGACAAACTGCTCTTTGAAGCTTAGTGAAAGCGGCAGTCACGTATTTGCGCGAAAGCTTGTTCCACCAAACGACTGATGCATAAGAGAGAAGTGGTCTTATCATTGCCGTGTAGATCTAAACGGATCTTTCGAGTGATAGACCCCAGGTTTTGCCGAAAACTCCTTTGCATTGCCAGAAGACTGTCAGCGCCTTAGAGGTTTTTGTCTCAATGTGTCTTTTTCAGATAAGTTTACTGTCCAGGATAACACCTAGACATTTGGTTTCAATGGAAAGTGGGATATTGACGCCTTTAAGTACCAGTTAAGGCAAACCAGTCGTATTCCTCCTTCTCGTAAAGAGAACAACCTCAGTTTTAAGAAGGTTGACTGAAGGCCCACTCCTAGTACACCAGCCATCGATTATGTCAAGAGCCGCCTGCCCGCGTGCGCTGACGGCCGCAAGGCATGGTTCGGTAACCAATACGGATACATCGTTTGCATAAGCCTGGGCGTAGGTAATAGAACTATTCAAAACGGAAAGCAAAGAATCGACCAGCACGCACCATCTCCTTCTTCTTACATATCCTCTGCAGTTTAAGAAGTGTGTTTCAAGGTGCAATGCTATAAGCACGATCTCGCAGTTGAGCTGATTCAATACACAGACTCCTAGACGTCGATAGAAATTCTGGAATCAGAGCGGCCAAAACCTCGTTTGAATAATCCACCACTGCTGCTTGCAATCGGATTTTTAATTCGGCTTCACCGCCGGTTTTGACACTTCAAAATTTTTAGCAGGCTCTTGAGTCTCGGAACTGATGCAGACTCTAAGAAATTAACCCCCTCTTCCGACATTACCGAAATAACAGCATACGTTATTAATTTTCCAATTTTGAAAAAAACACAATATAGGCAGAAACGTACACTCGCACTTGTAAAACCACTCCAAACTGGATTAACCATACACTTTTCGAATCGGGTACTGTAATCCCACTTCTGAGAATTGTAATTGCGGAAAACTTCAAATGAAATTAAACTGTTACAATTAAAACGTTCTTTATTCAAAATCGCCGCTGCCAGAGAAAGGTCAACGTATTTATATCAAAATGGATTTGACTTTGGAGACTTCGGGTCGTTCAACTGATCAGCTTCTTTTTCTTCTTCGGATGGCGCTACAGTCCGGGGTGGACCTGGACCTCAACTAACATGCCTCTCCAGTTAGCACGATCTCTTGCCAGCTGCCTCCTTTTCCACTTGTGTGGACAGTCTAGGACGTCCTCTTTTTTTTTGTCCCTGTGGTTCGGATTCGAAGAATTTTCGGTCCGGAGCAGTGTTGTCCATCCGCTCTACATGGTCTATCCACCTTAAGCGTTGTATCCGTAGACGCTTGATTAGGCTCATGAAGCCGTACAGCCCATACAGTTCGTGGTTGAATCGTCTCCTCCAGATGCCATCAAAGCAAACATTTGGTCATGTTTGTCAACTGATCAGCTGACTTGCACTTTTCTTAGCCAGAATGAGATAGTACTATTTATGTCATGGTGCAAGATTTCTTTTATTGACTATTTTTTTTCTTCTACACACTTATTTCTAAAAAGCTTCTAATTATTGACAAAATGGTAATGGAAATATTGTATTATTTGTTTTGGACTTTATTACTGCTTGTATTTTTCGAGGCATGGATTTAACACGTTTTCTTGTAACGCCCGTTGACATTCTCGTCCATTCTTCCACCAATGCACATCGAAGGGGATGTGTAGATGTTATTGGGTGTTTTTTTATCTGCCTGTCTAAATGTTCCCATAGATGGGAATAAGATCTGGTGAATGGAGAGGATGATCCATTTGCTTTGCCGTACTATTAAGTAGCCATCTTCTGACCAGGTACCATGCGTGTTTAGGTTCATTGTCTTGTTGGAAGATCCACGTTTTTGAAAGAACCAGTGTCTGTATACTTGTTGCAAAATTATCTCGTAAGATATTCGTTTATCCCCTCTTATCCAATGTCGAATAAATGAAAGCCCAGTTTCCAACGCCAGAAGCAATTCCTCACCATCACTTAACCTCAACCCTGTTTTACTGTTCACAAAACATTTCGAGGTTCTAGCTCTGTATTTTTGCTTTTCCACACCTTTCCTTTTTTTTTTTTTTTTGAAATTTACTTTAATCACTAAAAAGATCATTTTGACGAGACTATTTGCTAAAAATTTGGTACATTAGTCCAATCTTTTTTTTTATATTGGTTTTTTAGATATTGAAGATTATTGTCTGGGTATTCTTCCATATAGTCCACTTTGATAAAGAGCACGACGAACTGTACTCGCTCTTATGCTTTTATTATTTCTATAAATTGCACAGCATTAGACTTCGGATTTCTTTTCACTTCTCTCACAATGTCTTTCTTGTCCCGTTCGTTTTGCTCGTTCTGATCTCTTGGCATTTTCTTCTATATAAAATTTTTCATACTGGGTGCCAAAACTATTTTTTACCTGTTTCTATCCTGCTCTGGCACACAATCGTCGGTGATTATCCATTTTGCACGACGTGGAAAACATTTCCCTTGACGGTTTGGGAAGTTCTCCCATCAGCTCCATTTTGATTCGATCACAAGTAGTTCCTTCCTGTAGGAGAGACTACACATTGGTTATCTGTTGACCGAAGTCCTAGTAAAAAAAACTTCCACTCCACTCCAATCCATAAACAGTCTCCCGAGCATACCAATGGCATATCTCCATATGAAACACTCAAAAGTTTAAATTCTGCAGTCCATTGGAATTGCAAAAGTTGCACAGCGCCCCTTACCACACTGAACTACTTTACCCAGGTGGCCAGTTCACGTCATTGAGCAAAAAATGCTTGACACGCAGAATGTTCTTCCGCATGGGTGTCGCAGCGGAGCATTCAACAAACCTAAGCAATCGTGGTTTTGCAGTTCACACTCTTTTGCGCAAAAGACTGTCATCCTTGCATTTTTCACAATCATATATTAAGCGGTTGTAATTCGAGAAGTAGTCATTAGTCACAGCAAGTCAGTTCAAAGCGTACTTTCCACACTTGTCTCATCATGTCCCACGCAGGGGCCCAGTTTTCGTTAATTTGTGTGTGCCTGATGGCTACAGTGGCATTTGCCGCCCCTGATATTCCAGTCAACATCCTTTTGAATAAGCCGATACACGACACTGACGAGCAGTTCGTCAGCTATTCCATCAAGCCCGAGTTGCTGTTCAACAGCCTAGATGGGCCAAATAAGTGAGTTTCTGTTGTGGGGCTTCCAAGAGCAAACACTTAATGGGGCATTTTGCAGGAAAACCGTGACGGATATGGCTACCCTTCTTGGTCCTTCTTATCTCAAGCTCACCGGAGACTACTTCTTCCCGACGGACCTTAAAAGCAATCTCAAGAACCCAACTCAAACGATTTGGAACGGATTCAATAGATGGACACGGTATGTAAACTAGACAGACTGGAAGGATGGTTTTTGAGCGATTGTCTTACAGCGCTGTGAATTGGACCATGATCATTCCCGTGCAATACACGCCTCAGAACTGGGACCCCATACATGCGCTGAGAGTCCTTAACACCTCCAACAGTGTGGGCATCGACAAGTGCATCTGGCAGCTGGGACTAGGTTCGTACACCCCAAATATTCCCAACAGAACCGCATAATCCTACAGTGTCTCTTCGAACAGATTTCGGAGCATCAAGGGCAGCAGAGTACGTGGACGACTTGAACACCCTGGACACGATGGTAGATACATTCAGTCCATATGTTAAGTCGTGGAGAGTCATCGGCGCCGACATCACTGCTGGCAGCAGCCCCGAGGAAACCAAACGATATATTGACATGTCGTCCGATGTCAACACCGCTTTCGGATGGACGCAGTAAGCTCACCTACGCCCTTACCTTCGATGCCTTAACTAATCATTGCCGTCCACAGACCAGCAGGGTATCATATCGAAGAGAACCCCAATGGCTACATCTACGACAAGGATCCCTCTCTGAAGGTCATGTTGGAGAAGAATGTTCCCGTCTGGTTGTCCCTCCCCCCCAAGTCGCCGATTGATTACATTCACAATGGCATGTCGTATGCTAGTGTGGAAGAGTTCGAAGGACTCCGATGGGCTCAGACTCTGGGAGACGCTGCAAGCTCGGGATTCAATGCGGTTTTCAAGGCCCTTACCAAAGACGACGTGAGCTCACCCAACTACAGCTTCTTCGTGAGTGCCCTGTTCAAGAAAATCATGGGCAACCGTGTGTTCCCCTCAAGGACGGTGAAGAGGTCCACATTCGACTCTAAACTGTACACGCACTGCGCCAATGGCATATCTGGCGGCATCGCCTTTATGACAATCAACACAGAGGATACTCCCATGAGACTGTCCACCAGGACATCGGCAATATTTACCGGCTCTGAGGTCTGGCAGTTCATTTTGCAATCGAAGAAGGGCAGCTTGTTCCTCAATAACGAAGAGCTCAGCCTAAATTCCACTCTAGAACCCTTCGTCAGAATGAAGAACCCCAATAATCCGATCGCCATGCCCATGCCCCCCATGTCCGTCGGTTTCTGGGTGCTGCCCTTGGCCAATCACGAGAGCTGCCAATTTACCGAACTGATTTCGTCGTCATCCATCCGGAACAACCAGCCAAAATCCAAGCAACGAAAGCGAACTTCATCCGATAGGCTGCTCAAGAAACTCATCCTCGAGACATCCGTTGCAGATCAGATCAAAAACCGTCGCCGAAGAGATGCCAGCTCGAACGCCCTAGTGAGGAGACCCGCATCCAAATCCAACAAACTGACAACACGTCGCAAGCGTTTCATTCTCCAAGATGAAAAAGTAGCACCACCTCAGTTCGTTCCCAAATTTTTGGGCCAAGAAAGGAATCTAAAGAAACGTGAGGATGCTGAAAACTTTTTCAAGTCTCTGATACAACCCCCCCAATGGTCTCTTCCACTCTTCCAACCACTGAACTGGGGATTGAAACGTAACCGCCGTGATGTCGACTTCATCAGCTCTCTCTTTCCCGGTGGCAAGCCTGCTTCAATTCAAGCCAATAAACGCAAGCCGTCCTTTTTGAAGCCCAAAGGAAGACAAATCAACGAAGCAAACATTTTCAGGCAAAGTGCCGCAGATGTTGCAGCTGAATTACCAGACGGTGATGTCCACTTCAAGTACATCACAGGCACCGACGGCGAGGAAATCAGAGTCCCTGAAAGTCACGAGGAGCACGAAGAGGAACGGGAAACACACCTCCCTACCAAGGAGTTGCCCTCTGAGTTCTACGAAAGCGTCGCTAATGCCCACTACCAAACAAAGTCATACAAAACGCACTCAAAGCCAAAGAAACAGCAGATCTCTGACATCGACGGCCCGACCAAGTACGTGAGCCGAAAACAGCTTCAAAACAAGTTCGACGATATCAAGAACAAGTACAAGGCGGTGTCTTCCTTCGATAAGCCCTCGACTGAGGTGAGAAGCTCGACAACTTTCCTGGAACCTGAGTACAAACCCGAAGGTAATCGCGAGCATGAGGAGGAATCCCTCGACAAATACCTATACGCATCCGAGGAGGGCGACTCATCCAAATCGCACCCGAACCCATCCAAGCCCTTTAAGGCGTGGGAACTTGGAATACGATCACGCCGCTCAATTGATTTCAAAAAGTTGCCAGCTTTTAAGGCTTGGCGTGACAACCTGATCAGCGAGGACGACACTGAGGAGACGCCTACCTTCGTCATTCCCGAAATGAGCGAGTCCATCTCAAAGGTGGCCGCCAGGAACTCCGAGGGTAGTCAAGCCTCATCCACAAATCTGAAGAGCGGCGTCTCAAAACTGCTGGATGCCATTAAGAGCCACTTGAGCAGTTTTTTCAACTCGCTCACCATTTGAGCGCACAACGCAGAACGCACTGCGTTGCATTCAGATTAGACTAAGCTTCTTTTGAGTATTTTTTTTTTTTTTTTTTTTTTTGAAAATGTTGAGTTTTTGTTTAGTGAGTAAATTTGTTATAGAGTAGTCAGTTGGACACGCAAATAAAGTTTGGGTCTCGTATACATCAAATCTGATAGCCCCCGCTGATATTTTTCATTGCTGCTGAATTCTCTTATGAGTGAGTGTAACATGGCTCTGACTTCGGCTTTAGTCATAAGCAGCAATACCTCGCTAGGCCTTGTTTCATTGTTCGTGGAATTCTACGTTGAAAAGTGATCTGAATGTTTTAAGAGCTGACTGATGTTAGTATCATTTTGCACTTTTCAACGATTGATTTCATAAGAAAATTTTAATATTTCAGTTCACTTGTAAACTTCCGTAATTGTTTGTTTAACATACATAAGCTTTCAATTTAGCCGGAAGCCACTATCCGGATAGAGACTGGCTTGTAAAGTTCGGCGTGGTGAACATTAAGCCCTCATAATGCTTAAATTCAGGATTGCAACTGAACTAAGCATTGACACGGAGATAACTTAGGTCATTCCTTAATTCGACTCCTACATAAGTTTCATAAAAAACCAAACAAAACAAAAACACCACCACAAGCAGGATTTTTGCCGATAAAATATTAACAATTGAAGGGTTATTACTGCAAGCAAAAATTAAATTGATTTTTTGTGAATTTCGACAAAGATACACATTTTACGAAGGTTGCCTTTTATATTTCGAGATTGGGCATTCCTAGTGTTGGAATCTGGCAACTGCCAGCTCTATCGTAAAGTTTGACATTTTTGATGTTACACGTACTCAGAACGTTTTAACATACGAGCGCTATTTGTGTTGTTTACAGTAACTTAAAAGATAAGATACAGTAACTTAAAAGATTCATCCCGCCTAAAAAATGCAATGAAATTGTGAATATTTTCGTGCGATTATTTTTTACAACTTTTGACGTGGATTAACTCAACAACAGTGCATCGATGAACTTAATCCAATTTTTGGCGATGAAACTCCATCAAGGACCAGTGTTTATCGATGGTATGGAGAATTCAACCGAGGTCGTAGTTCACTCCAAGACGAATTTCGTGAAGCTCGTCCAAAATCAGTTGTTGTTCCGGAAACGATTGATGCTGTGCGCCAACTGACATTGCAAGATTTAGATTGAGATTGAGACAACCTTAGGCATTAGTGCGACCAGTATACATTCAATATTGCATGAACATTTGACCGTCATCAAAGTGTGTTCGCGTTAGATCCCACACAATTTGTCAATCGCTCAAAAAAAGGCTCGTGTCGAGTGGTCGAAAGAAATACTTCAAAAATACGATAGCGGCGCTTCGAAACATGTCTATGACATCGTGACAGGTGATGAATCGTGGAGCCCGAAAATAAACAGCTGTCAACTGTATGGATGTTTCAAATTGAGCTAAATCCAACAAAAGTTGCTCGCGCACGAAGCACTTCCAAGCAAATGGTCGCCTGTTTTTATTGGAAAAGCTGAACATGTGGCAACCGTACCAATAGAACAACGCAGCACACTCAATTCTAAGTGGTACACAACCATTTGTTTGCAAGTTGTTTTCCAAGAAATCAGGAAAACCAACCGCCGAAGACGGATCACTCTTCACAACGACAGTGCGAGCTCTCACACATTGGCTCAAACAACTGCATTTTTGAGCACTCAAAAACATCGATTTGATGAGTCATCCGCCGTATTGTCCTGACCTGGCACCGAATGACTTCTTTTTATTCCCGTACGTAAAAAATAAAATGAGAGGTGAACGTTTTTCGACACCTGAAGAAGCGGTTGATGCGTTCAGAATGCATGTTTTGGAGATACCTCAATCAGAGTGGCAAAAGTGTTTCGATAATAGGTTCAAACGCATGCAAAAGTGTATAGATCTTAATGGGGAATATTTTCAGAAACTATTTTCGATGATTGATATTTGTTTTTGTTCTCTAATCCCGAAATATAAAAGGCAACCCTTGTAATCGTAAATTGTAATCATTGTGGCAAATACTTGTGCTAAATTTAATACGACGTTTTGTAAACAGTTTAAAGTGAATTTTCAATTTTTTTTAATGTCAAAAACTATTTGAAGACTCAGTTCTACTTAATTTTGTGCTTATTATGAATTTTCTGCTGTCAAAACGTTACATTGCCTGCGATAAACAAGAGAAATGAAAAATGGCCAGGACTATCAACATCAACTCAAGTACAACACGCTAACAAAAGTAAAGTGCCCTTTCTGTTGAAATATCAAAAGAACCCAATTATTCTTTTGAGATATTAAACAAAGGAGAATTAAAATTGACACAAAATTATGTGAAGGTAGGTAGGTAGGTTAAGGTGGCTGATGAATACACTTAGTCCCATACAGGTGCTGCCACACCATGTGGGAAGAACCTAAAACCAGCTGGAGCCGATGATAAAGTTTAAAATGTCGGCGGGAGGGGTTTAATTGAGGTCATGTAGGCCGTTGAGGAAATACCTTCCAAAGTGTTTGTGTTTGAGGCGCGAGAGCGCCAGGCATGTGCATAGCAGGTGTAGGAGGGTTTCTGGTTCTTCCTTATCCCTGCAGCTTTTGCAAAAATCGTTTGAGGGAGCCCCTAGCTATGCTGGCATGCTCGCCGATTACAGTGCCCGGTTATGGCTCCCATGACCAGGCTTATGTCTGATCTTTTGAGCGATAGTAGCAGTCTGGAGCGTTTGGATTCAAAAGAGGGCCACACCTCCTTGGAGACGCGACAAAGGTTATGGTTAGACCATCTTTGATTAGTCTGATGGATCGCATTCAAATGCAGTACTAACTTGTATTTAGCGAGAGGTTCGTGTTCCTGAAGTAGTGGTTGCGTTGTGGCAAGCCTGGCCAATTCGTCTGCTTGGCAATTACCCGGAATGTCTCTGTGACCTGGCACCCAGCATAGGCTAATGTTGAACTGCTCAGCCATCTCATCTAAGGATGTGCGGCAGTTCATGACCGTCTTGGAGTTTGTTGAGACAGATTCCAGGGCCCTGAGCGCTGCCTGACTATCCGTGAGAATCTTCAGCCAAGACAGTGCTTCTCGAATGGCCATTACTTCAGCTTGGACCACACTACAGTGATTGGGAAGTCTAAATTTTAGACTAAGGCTAAGATCCTCAGGGTTGACTCCGCAACCAACGCCTTCGTTTGTTTTTGATCCGTCGGTGTAGATGCACGTAGCGTCAGCAACCCATTGTGGGTTCGCCGACCGCGCGTCTCGTTCAGGGATCATAGTGCGGACATTTTGTGTCAAAAATACTTTCGGTGCCGCATAGTCAAGGTTGTGGTATACAAAGTTTACTCTTTGAAGGATTCTTGAGTGTCCGTGGGATACGTTCCATTGTAATGAGGAGATCAGTCTTATGGCTGTACTAGCCGCCACCTGTTGGGCAAACAGATCTATGGGCATAAGGTTGAGAATGACGTCCAATGCATCTGATTAGGTGGTTCTTAGAGCACACCAGATACATATGGAGGCCAGTCGCTGGACTTTTCTGATAGTGTTATAGTGGGAGGCTGTGTCTAGTGCAGGCCACCAAACTGCAACGCCATATAGTAGAATAGGGCGCACCACAGCCGTGTAGATCCAGGCCATCATATGCGGTTGGATACCCCATCTAGACCCAATAGCTCATCTAGACCCAATAGCTCTTCTGCACATATAGAGTGCTGTCGTGGCTTTGCGGGCGCGCACGGCAATATTTGCCTTCCAACTGAGTTTTCTGTCCAGCGTAAGTCCTATGAATGAAATATAGTCCACCTGTAAGACCATGAAACAGTCGTTCCATCGGACAGAAGCGAGCTTATAACGATAACCAAAATCACAAAACAATGTTTTGTTGAATATTGCGATATAGAGTATTAAATAACGGTGGTGTTCAATTCTGAGCAGTTTATCGCAGAAATAAAATCTCCTCGAGAGCCTCTGTTTGTTGTTCGGTTTGTAGTCTCTGCTGTTTTTAATAAATACTCATCAGCTTCAAAACTGAAAACCTTTACGTCAGACTAGGTTTTATATAAGTCGTGTTTTGTTTACTTGTATGAATAAAACGATGGACTCGCACTTTTTTAAAAAATACGAGAGTAACACTCGGTCTGACCTAATTAATTTCTTCCGAACGGCCAAACTGTCAGTATTTAAGTTTCGCATTATCCTTAATAGAAAGCTTTCTGGGAGACAATACTTGGTTTTACGCTATTAATCTTTTCTTCTTTTTTTCTTTCTTTTTCTTTATCCTCCTCCCGAAGTCATAAGACGTCGTATTAGCCTAATTTATTATATATATAGTCTCGAAAGGCAAGAGGCATGGATTCCTCGCCAAAGGAAATAGTAATCCGAAATATAATAATAAAGAATCGACAACTTTTTAAAAAATCAAGTTCATGTCAAGCAATAATTAATATTTTCCGTACATTTTTGAACAGATATAAATGACTAACATCGGGATAGTAACACAAGTAATTTAACGTTACTGCGGTATAATTGTGAATGAAAACTTCTGGCAAAGATCATATCGCACATTGAAATCAATACAATCAAATTGTTGGCTGTAATTACACTTTTTTTAACATTTAAAATGCAATGGTATTTTCCATACTTTTTGGGTGGGCGTAGAATGAACAAGTAAACAACTTCAGAATGTACTTGTAGATTTGTACTTAAAGTAACTCTTTTGTAACTTTCTTCATGCCCGCACTGTTGTACAAACCAGTTGCTGATTAAAGTTTTCGCGAAGAACGTACGCAGTCATTCACAAACACGCAGCCATTGAAAACATTCACAGCCCTCCTTACTCACTCCCGCCCACAAGTTAACCCCTCATACTAAAGAATTGTCGCTTGCATCCATGCATGGTGGCTCTCCTAACTCAACACGTAATGGAGTTGGTATTGGAGTTTTCCTTAACACAAACCGAGATATGTTGAGAAACAAAATGAGCACATGTTGCTAGCACAGACAAGTATACTTGTCTGTGGTTGCTAGCAAGCATACAAATGAATGGCTTGTGTCTTGAATGTGGAATGAATTCACCATTCAATGCGACAGCAATGTTTTCCACCTTCTCGGTTAACCAGGTATACCGGTATGAAGTGACCGCCAAGATACAAATGTCTCGATAGGGAACATTTGTTGTGAACGAGCCCTAATTGTTTTTTTGTTTGTTTGCTATGACATCTGTGAAAAATATTAAGTATACATTAAGTCATTGAACAGACAACATCATATTTTTTTATTGTGTTAAAAATGTCAAATTTTGTATCAGAATTTTGTACCATTTGTACCAAGTGATGATTTGCGGAAAGCATTAGTCTTTTGTTTTCATTTGAAGAAAAGTGCTGCAGAGTCGCATCGAATGCTTGTCGAGGGATATGGTGATCATGCTCTATCAGAAGCAACATGCAAAAGATGGTTTCAACGGTTCAGAAATAATGATTTTGATGTGAGAAATGAAGAACGTGGAAGACCACCGAAAAAGTTTGACAACGCCGAATTGCAAACGATATTGGATGGAGACGACACTTGTCAAAAGCAAATGGCAGCAATGTTAAATGTTGCACAACAAACAATTTCTGACCGTTTAAAGGCTATGGAAAACATCCAAAAGTGTGGAAAATGCGTGCCACATGAATTGAATGAAAAACAGATGGAAAACCGGAAAAACACTTGTGAAATTTTGCTTCAAAGACACGAAAGAAAATCGGTTTTGCATCGGATTGTTACTGGCAATGGGAAATGGATTTATTTTAAGAATCCTAAACGGAAAAAATGATGGGTTAATCTGGGACAACCATCAACATCGACTGCAAAACCAGATCGGTTCGGCAAGAAGACAATGCTGTGTGTTTGGTGGGACCAGAAAGGTGTGCTGTAAATAGAGCTCCTAAAACCTGGTGAAACCGTTAATACTGATCGCTACCGACAACAAATGATCAATTTGAACCATGCATTGATCGAGGAACGACCAGAATGGGCCAGAAGACACGGCAAGGTAATTTTGCTCCATAGCAATGCACCTGCACACAAACCAAAACCGGTTCAGGATACAATCAAAACACTTGGTTGGGAGCAGCTACCCCACCCGTATTCACCAGACTTGGCTCCTTCCGACTACCATTTGTTTTCATTGATGGGATACGCATTGGCTGAGCAGCACTTTGATTCCAACGAGGAGGTCGAAAATTGGGTGCCTGATTGGTTTGCTTTAAAAGACGAACAATTTTATTGGCGTGGTATTCACAAATTGCCAGAAAGGTGGTCAAAATGTGTAGAAAACAATGGTCAATACTTTGAATAAAATGATTTTACTTTCCCATTAATAATTAGTGTTTTACTTTCAAAAAAAAAACGCTCATTTTAACAGTTCTCACAGGCGTTTGAATTTTGCTCCAAGATACATTTAAAGAAATGTATTGAATTTTAAAAAATTAACCATTGTGTAGTTAAAAGTCAGTGTAGTACCAGTAATGTCAATAAATTAAATCAAATCGATCGGCCATTTGCAACAATCTATCTCGATCAAAAAGAATAAGTAAATAGAGTAAAACTTTAAGCCTTTTAAAGGAAATTCAAAAATATTAATTTACTTCTTTAAATTAGGTGCATTGTTAAGGCTTATTGAATTGAAGATTATTCAAAGAACAAATTTTCTGGATCTCAGCCATTGCGGTCTCTAACTCGGCTTCAGCGTGTACAAGAGTTGTTGTGTCTGAAGATACAGACAGACAATCCGTTTTTTAGTATATAAGTGTAGCATATAAACATCACTTGTTTTCGAAATTTTAAAAAACTATAAAAAAACTGTGTTTAAAATTTTATAAACTTTTTAAATTGGGAACTTGCTCTTGCGATTCCTCTCCACACCTACATCCTCGGCAATGAAACCTTTTTTTCGATGAGACACGATTTTTGATTTTCTTAGTGTCTGAGACGTTTGGTACCCGATTTATATATATTTTGCAAGTTTCTTAGGCCTAACAGTCTCAAATAATAGTTGTCCAGTACCTTCCTCACTCTGAAACTGCAGTGCCATCGCTATTCCAGTATTAGCCCATCTGTCTGCTTATGTCGTTAATTAATAGAACCCTGGATTGGCACTGTAATTGAAAACACGTTATGTCATATTTTGTCGCAAACCAAATGCATTCACTTCCTAAGAGTGTTTAATAATGTCACGCATTCAATTCACAGAGGTTTGACGTAAATTTCATCTCAGCATTTCACTTGCAATAATCCAATGATAAATAAAAATTTCAAATCACTGCCACACACGTCCAATAAACTGAATGGCATTGCAAGCTGAGCTGACTTAGGAGCGTTTTTAATGAAACTTATTACTCTTTATCTTTTTATCTGCTACACAGAATGTCGAAAAACCGCATTTAAAAGTCCATCAGCAAACCATCCACCTTTTCGTGTCCACCCTGTGATGCAGACAATTATTTACAATTAAACAAAAAAAGAAACACAAATACCTGTTGTGCTGAAATCTTTTACCGTCCTCCTTCATCGTACTTTCCAACTCCATTTCATAGATTCACCACAAGCCAGCAGCCCTCCCCTCGACCACCTCGCACGCCAGCGCAGCCATCAGCCTACGGCAGCAGTCATCAGCGCGCGACAATGGTACGAATATCTTGAAGAAATCCATAACCATGGCCAAGCAACTCATCAATACATTCAGTTCCAAGCAAGACGTTCCCGACAAAGGTTGTGCCCAGTTGCTGTGATCAAAGAATTTACTTAAGCCGCCGTTCAGCTCACAGGTGAGTTCAAAAGTGCTCCGTTGAACATCAAAACTGCTTACGCATCACATTCATCGTAAACCAGCAAAGGTCAGCAAGCGTCTTGCAGTGCAGTGAGTAGAGCGCGTTTATTTTGTGGTCTCATTACGGTGGAAATTATGTTACGTGCAACACGATCGAGAAAACAAAACTCCATTCCGGGAGATCAGTTCTTTGCGTCACCCTCCATAGCCGGTCAGTGAAAGCACTGTCGCCGTCTTATGTAATACGGCCAGCAGCACAATGGCCATTAAATAAATTGTCAAGATTCAACTTTGGGAATCTGGACCTTGGGCGGACGAGACGCGACCGGAGCTAGCTCGTTTTTAATACATTCGCATACGTAATTTATGGTTTGCTGGGATTCGGATAACTTTGTTTAAGGTTAAACCGAGATTTCGTAACCCAGCATTGAACATCGCGCATTAACATACACATGCTCATATTCTGATGGGTTATTAGTGAGTTTTTTCGTTTTTTTTTCACACTCGGGATGTGACGCGGCAGATTTTCAAGGCGGTTCCATTGGGAAAGCCACAATGGCTTGAAATGCTTCTAGTTTCGTTCTCCAGACGAGTGGTATCTTCGCTCGGTGGGATATCATAGCAGTGTGCGTGCGAATAATTAGGTTTTCTTTGGTTTCGCTCCGCCGTAATTATCATAAGTTCTCTGTTTGCGGAACGATATGATGGAAGCTAAATGTGAGCGGAATAACAATCGATCTCGTCGATTGACTGTGGATTGAGCATAATTTGACGGCAGTAACTGGAAGTGGAATGAGCACTGCGAGTGTAAGCGATGAGTGTTACATTGGGGAAGTTCAAGTGCTGAGATGGGATATTGCCGCAGTGTCACTGAACTTGGCAAATTTTGCTCGTGCTAATCAAACCAGCTGAGTTGAAATTTGTTTACCTTGCCTAGACATTGCAATGTCGGAGAGGAGAGCTGGATCTGTAGGGAGTTTTGTTGCGCATCTGCCGAGCTGGAGGTGCTTTCTTTTGATTGGAATGATATTTTGTACTTCTGATTCTTTTTAATTCTGAAGAGCTCTGAATACTTCTGTCTTGGTTGATTTTATAACGCCCAATAATGATCAAGTTACAATTAAATGTCTGTGTTGCTTCTATAAGTAAGACGATATTTCAATATCCAGTGCCCAATTCAGCTTTTATTAAATTTTGCGTCTTCTATAAAGTTTCTAAAATTCATTAACGTCGTGTCATTTCTCGTGTTTTGGTACTGTGGTTCTGTAGGAGGAGTGTTGAGGTTCGGGTGATGGGCTATCGGAATAGAAAAAACAACTCTCAAACAGTTCCTTATCTTTATTGCTCGGTCGATAAACGGAAAAGAAGAAAAAAACATATTTTGTCTCCTGTTTATAATGAAGCTGTATTCCCGGTCGATAACCTGATCAGATGAATTGAGCTAAGCCTTTGCAAGTAAGCAGTTTACTTGGTGTTCGAAAACAAATCTAAAACAGGGTGATAAGTTCTATTTATTATTTATTATTTTTTCTGCTACAGTTCTATTTCTACTTTTGTTCAGGAGCCGGTTTCGATGGGATAACTTTGACAGGTTACACATTAAACGTGTGTTAAGTGCAGAGGCATGATATTGAAACATCCACGTCTCCTTGACGTGAAGAAAAGATTGGATTCTAAATGTTTTGAATGAAATAAATAGCTATTAGGATTATTTTTTTCTAAAAAGTGGAGCTTTTTCTAAACAGAGTCTAACTTTCACTCGATTGATTATGTGATAGCTGTGATAGTCTTTGAACCCATGTGAAGAAATAGTTTTGCTGAAGCAAAGTAGGCGCTTAAAAGAACCTCCTCCACTCACATTTTCCCTGGAGATGACTAGACAATACGATGGATGAAGCAGCTTTTTATTTCCTTTAATTCAATTAATTCATTTGGCGACAGCAGAGGTGAAGGAATGTTAATTGTGTGGATTGTCTGATGGTACAGTTGAGCCTTTTTTTATGGTTGCCGTGGCGTAGTGGGTAGAGTGCGACGCTCACACGCCGAATGGTCTAGGTTCGATTCCCAGCTCAACACCAATTTTTCGAATTCTTCACGGCACCACCTCTTTCGAGCTGCTTACAACACTCAAATAGTAATAACTGTCTAAGAAAGCTTCTCAAATTTCGCCGTTCGGAGTCGGTAAAAAACTGTAATTAAGGCAACTCGTGAGAGAACAGTAACGCGCACAACACGAGTAGTTGATGAGCAAGCTAGGCCCTAGTCCCCCTTTGGACTGTAGCGCCAACAATTACAGTTTCATTACAATTGAGCCTTTCCGGTGAAAAGTGCAGTCTTCGGCTTCCTTGAAATACTTTTACCGGGTTAATTCGTGCAGTGATTGCCTGCTTCCTCGATGGTTACCAAATGACATAGAAACTTCTTCGAATTGCTTTTTAAAAGTATCATATACTATTTGGAATTGGCTCACGCTTTCGCTTGTTGTCCGAAGTAACTAATTTCTGAACTCTTCTCGCAGCATTTCATTCAGGATATGCTCCACAGCGATTTTTTGATATTATTACCGTCATGAGCTTTCTAAAGGGCATCAATCGGCGGTATGGTAATACCAGTTTGTGTTATCCGTGTATCTCTCTGTGGGACTCCTTCTAAAAATATTCAAACTTATGTTTGTGAGTTACTATCCTTTCGATCTGCTTGGCAATTTTCCTCCAAACAACAAAATTCGAACCATCAAGCAACAATTTAATATATGTTTCCAAAGTGCATGTCGTGAACCCATCCACTCATTCTATTCGGGTTAGTGACAAATGAAAAGACAACGGCTGTCTAAAAGAGTATACTAAGTGGTAGCACAATTCACAATACAATATGGTGAAATTTTGATCGATCCCAGCAAACTGTTCCATGTGTTAAGCAAAATGTAATAAAAGCGCATTCAAACCCAACCTCCAAACTTCCCATTTAATTGTCCCCAAATACAACAAAGATCATGATTGAAAAAACGTTTACATTGCAAATTTTAAAGATGAAGCAAATAGCATGGGAAAGCTACAAAAATCCTCGTCTAAATTTTTTTAATCAGGATACGAGGATTGCTGAAGTGTATGTAAACAGAGTTTTCGCTTAAGGTTTACGTGATGTTAAGCTACATATATAGCTTTTGTCAGTATTTCATGCTTATTGGTTACTAGGAATGATTATTCTCAAAATCAGTGAAAAGTAAAAACGGATTGTAATATTACAAAAGAGCTGGAACACCATTTTTCATAATCGACGTCAAAATTAAAATTTTTTTCTCAAACATACCATGTCTAATTGTATTAAGCTACAAAACAATGTTCTAATTGTGACTAGTTTCAATTGAAAGTTTATCCAAAACAGAATTTTTTTATTTCCTCGTATCACTCGGTGACTCAGGCACATTTGCTGGCGCTCTTATACGTCAGAGGGAGAAAAAAACGTCACGTCGCTACCACTTAAAACCATTCATTTCTTAATACATTTACAGACCTGATACAAGGCCTTGTTTACGAGTACAAATGTTGCATCTCATTACTGCTATTAAGATGATTTTACGTTATTAAGCAAAGCACACGACTCCAGTGTTATGTACAAAGTACATGCGGAAGTTTACGAAAAAAGTCCAAACGTTAAAAGTGCTGATTTTGGATGTGAACATTGAAAGCCAATGGCATAAGGCTTTACTTCCTGAACTCATACAAACCAATTTGAATTTCCGCTGAATCTGTGCCGCGTGCATTCAGTTTGTTATTCGCGGGGAAAATGGATAGTAGGTCGAGGCAGGTCAAAAGCCACTGAAGTGGGCTCATAGAAGAATAGTTGCGAAGTCAATTGAAGGTCACTTTGATTTAAATGTAAAAATTGATATAAAGACGGTGTTTGTTCCAGCATCTGTCGAATAGACATGCATTTTCTATAAAATGACAGAGTAAATAAATTTAATGGCGGAACAGTTCAATTGGTGGAGGGAATAATTTCTTCTCTCGCTTTTAGAGGAAAACTCTAGTTTATTGTTGATTTTAAGCGGCAAACAATTTGAGGGATTTTTAAATGTTGCCGATTGACGACGTGTCAAACTGCGATGTAAACGTTCAGTCTAGGAATCGAACCTAGGAACGTCAGCTCACCCATTCACTACGCCACAGCTGCAACTCATTTCAATTTTAAACGTATAGAAAGTTGAATTGCAAATGGCTGAATATTGACACATTTACCCCTTCCCATACTGTTTTTGATGTGGCCTAAATGAGAGGCGAGACGAAGAAAATGTCACAGAAAAAGTACGAATTTAGAAATAGCAGATTTCGTACCTCCTCGTACATACCTCCAGTTGCGCGAAAAGCTATCATACACAAAAAGAGCGTGTACCTCAAACACCACTATCAACTCGTATTAGTTTTCGTTTTTATCAACAGGTCTTTTCGCATTACATGCAATTATTAAAATTGTACAAAGCCTCTTGAAGAACAAAAATTCTTAGAAAACCCTACACAAACCTAACCTTCACATTAGAGAGGGAATAACTGCCAAAAGAAACACAGGCAACAATTATTTTCGCTTGCCAAAGAATGGTAAATAATCATTTAGCTTACCAACTCAGATTAAGGAGCATCTTCCCTCCTTCAGGACCGCTTTTCTTTGTGTACAAGATAAGGATCTGAGTATACGTTCATGTATCGGGCTTTTGGAATTATGTACAAACTACAATCTGGTTTTTTTAAGTAATTTTACTCAAGCTGTCAAGACTAGCTGCCACTATGTATTGACTCGTTTCCATGATTAGAGATTTTTTTGTTTTTTTTCCTGTTTTCAAAAGGTACCTAGAAAATGGTATGAATGGATGCTTGGATGAATATACACAACCAGTAGTTTCCAAACAAAGTATTCTTAATTCGGTAAATTAAGTTTTCCTTAACTACGTTAAGCCCACATAAGTTATTATCCACAGTCAACCAAGCGATAATCAGTGCAAAACTACACCGCTTCTCATATTTTAAGTTTTTATTGAAATATTTAAGTTATCCGACTCCACAATTAGTTTTGTTCCCAAGGTTCCTCTTATTTTACTGCATCAGAGTTTCCCACAAAAACGATCGTCTGCGATAGACTTTTGTTGCCACACAATGTTGCATCAAGTTCTGCTCCTTGATGGCTTACATCATTATTATTCTAAACCACAATGGAAATGATAAACAATATCATACAAGTCAATCAATCATCAGTCGAAAAGCTTTCCTTTCAAATTTCCTTAATAACCTACAAACACCGAGTACTTGTGCTATAATGATTTTTATTCAGCGCCAAATAGTTAATAAATTCCTATGGCTTCACCTTTAGATTTGACTAAGCAGATACTTGGGATGCTTTTCAAGGCCAAATTTTGAGGCACTCACACAGTGAACGGAAATATAATGCATAGCCCATTGACGAAAACCAGTTCTTTTTAGAGATCAGTGATTACACAATGAACTGCCGCCCTTGATCATCCTACTCATCTGATCTAATCATTTTAGCCAAACTAGAGAATTTCTGTCCACATTAATGCGGGATTCTGAATTATTACCGAATCAGTTATGGCTGAAAATTTATTCAAAAACTCATGTCGCCTGTTCTTTAGCTGACTTAGACGATCTCAATTCTTGTTATATCAGTTTTATGCTTGTGTTTTATTTCGCGCTTTTTGTTGTCCTCGAGCCATTGCAATATGACAGCGATCTAGAATATGCTCATAAACGACAGATGACAAGTCGACAATAGCATTCCAGATGAGCCAAAGTTTTCATTTAAAATGTTTGGTATTAATAATTAAATAGCGCCAAAGTTCACACGGGAACCAGGGGCTGACTTGCTCCATTTTGACATACCGACGCAAAAAGTCCTGTTTTTCAGGCGAAACAGCTCCAAACAGCTCTAAGAATCATTGATACGTGCTTCCTCGTGAACAAATGTTCATGCAAAATAGTGTACACTTGTGGTTTTCCAAAACGATTTTGTGTACTTCTTTGACGTTTTCAGGTGTAACCACCCAACTGGCCTTCCAGAGCGTTCAACATCGTTGGTGCCTGTACGGCCACGTTTAAAGTCAGCATACCACCGACAAATAGTTGTTTTTGATGGAGCAGAGCCCCTGTACCACTTTTCAATCCATTGCTGACCTTACACGGTATTTTCCCCTATCAAAGAGAAATTCTGCTTTCTCCACTGTTCTAAAAACTACAAAAGAAGTGTAATAATCAGATTGTCATGAAAATTTGACCGGTATCATTTGTACTTCGGTTACCTTTTGTTAGTGTCCCTCTATATAACAGTCGCGGGACTTATTGAGTGATATGTAAAGGAACATCAGTTTCATCTGCCGATAGTAAGGGGTTAAGGGGTTATACCACAGCTAGAGTAGAAGTAATACGATTCGTTTTCGGGGTAAATGTCTTCTTGTTCGGCATGTTGTTCTTGTGCAGATATCAGAAATTGAACTCTTCAAGTTCTTGAGATTGGAATCAGTTACAGTTCTGGGTGGAAATAACCGTACCTTTTTGCGGTCCTTCTTATTGCTGCTATGTTTTATCCAGTCCTTGTCGAAGGTGAGATCGGTGTTCTGTAGTATCTTCTTTTGAATATTGAGCTAGTGCTTTTCTGTGCATAATATGACAAACACCTTTTCATGAGCTGCTGACTAATCCACTTTGGTTTGAAACTTGAATATGTTCTCACAGACAGTCTGTTTATGCGACACTGTTGTTTAACAATACCAAGAGCCCTTGAGATAATATTTCCTTTTTAAAACACTTGTAATTTCGTGGACTGTTTTGTAAGAAAATGTACTACAGATTTAATTAAATTTCAAATTGTAAAAACGCAAGTGCGTCGTACATTCAACAAAATTTTAAAATGATTGAGGACGCATAACTTTAAATTACTTAAAAGACCGTCTGAAACTAACAAGTCATTCAATTGTGTGGGCTGTGTGAAGTTTCTGCTGTCAAATTTGGTGAATGTGATGCGTCTCTGCTAAGCTATGCTGTAAGCTGGGCTGTAAGCAGCAGACCTGTCAGTAGAAGATTTAGCAATTGATGAATTAAGACCAGTACGGAAGCAGTACACTTACCACATAACACTTTAATAATAATAATAATTGTTGGCGCGACAGTCCACAAGGGACCAAGACCCAGTTTGCTCATCAACTACTCGTGTTGTGCGCGCTAATGTTCTCTCACGAATAGAAAGGACCTACAGTTTTTTACCGACTCCAAACGGCGAATTTCGAGAAGCTTTTCCTTAGATAGTTATATACATTGAGGTGGTGCTGTGAAAAATAAAGGTGTTCAGCCGGGAATCCAACCTGGACCTTCAGCTTGTGAATGTCGCACTCTACCCACTACGCCACGGCGGCCACCGTGACATTAGATGGCGGTCGTTTGCAAGCGCGTCGAATTGTACATCATATTTCTATTTCCCTTCACTTCCGAGGTTCACCATCACTTATATTTCATACTTTTTACAGTAGCAACATCTCCGTTTTGAGTTATAATTTTGTTGATGGTCATACAGTGGCACGCAAAATCAAGAAAAGGTCTGACCCTTATTTTGTGTGACCCTTATATTTTCGCTCACAGACGCTGAGTTTTGTTTGCTTCTATAAATAAAGCTATGAAAAGATCGCTAAATCAAAAATCGGTTCAAGTACTCATTATTTTTCACTTAAAATCTAGGTGGCTGGGCAGTATTCTCTAGAGAAATGAAAGCGATATTATATTCACGAATCCACAATCACTAAAGTTCAAACAATGGAATCTAATAACCAGCTACAACCTACCCAAAATAGAGCACAAAATTATCTTTAATAGAATAACACACCGAAAACCGCCCAAAATTCATTACTTGTTTTTCATTTACGCAATTTTTATTTTCCGAATTTTTACCACGATTCAGTTTTCTTTGCAGAGTCTTTCGAAAAGCTAAGTGCATTCTACAGAATGTTGTATGATAAAATAAAATCCGCCTCATTTTTGCGTTCGATCTCACAACAGCGTACTTTCAAAAATGACTCAATAGTGGGTTCCATAACACTTGTTAGCCCAGCTAAGGAGCAAAATGTTTAAAAGGTCTCGGCCAGAAGGCGTACCTGAAAATTAGAAAAATGCGACCCTTCCGCTTTTTTGCTCTTTATTCAATGCTTCCTAAAAAGTGTTACAGTGATCGGATTTAGTTCATAATCTGTTTTGTTCGATAATCTGTTTCCATCTAGACGGTAACTTCATAATACTCCTCTCGTAGAAGCTCCCCTCCATATTTGCGAAGAACTCGGACAGTCACTTTTCACAAGCCTCTTTTGAGTTCAACTTCGCACCACCAAGGGCGTTCACCAAGGACAGGAACAGGTGGTAATCACTTGGCGCTATGTCCGGGCTATATGGTAGATGCAATAAAACCTCCCATCCGAGCTCCCTTAGCTTCTGACGAGTCATCAGCGAAATGTGTGGTCTGGCGTTGTCCTGGTGGAACACTACACCCTTGCTATTGGCCAATTCTGGACACTTCTGGTCGATCGCCTGCTTCAAGCGGTCCAGTTGTTCGCAGTAGATGGGTGAATTAAGCATCTGGCCCTACGAGAGCAGCTCATAGTGTATGATTCCCTTTCAATCCCACCAAACACACAGCAAAACCTTCCTGGGCATCAATCCCGGCTAGGCCACTATTTGGGGCGGTTCCCCGGCCTTCAACTACCATTTTTTACTTTATATTGTCGTATGTGATCCAATTTTCGTTGCCAGTTACCATCCGCTTCAACAATGGGTCGAGTTCGTTCCGTTTCAGCAGCATATCGCAGGCGTTGATTCGGTCCAGAAGGTTTTTTTTGTGTCAAATCATGCGCCACCCAAACATCAAGCTTTTGTTTTGTATCCAGCCTTCTGCAGATGGTTTAAAATGATTTGGTAACTAAGTCCCATCTCCTGGGCGATGTCTCGAGATGCCACATGCCGATCTAACTCGATGATTTCCATGATTCGATCGGTATTCATCTTCACAGGTCTTCCGCCGGCTGGCTTATCCATGGTATCGTTTTCACCGACTCTGAATCGTCGAAACCATTCTTCCGCGGTTCGAAGTGATAGAGTACCATGCCCCAAAACACCATTAATGTAACCATAACGTTTCTCTAGCGGATTTGCCTTTAACGAAGGAAAACTTGGAAAAAACGAGAATTTGGGCGTTAATGAACTCCACGTTTACACGTCTATAACTATTGAACGCAATATCCAAAATAATCATGCATAGCATCGTTTTGTAGGTTATGTCAAGACCAAGACTAATGATGTATAGTATTGCCAGATACGAGCTCTGTAACACTTTGTACATAGCCGAAAAATTCAAAAGACAAATAGGCGGAAGAGATATTTGACAACTGCTTCTAAAAAATATTTCCTTCGAAGTGAATTTGTCGCGACATAACTTTAGTGCAACACTTCTGGTTGTGCTTTTCACAATGATTGTGTTTGAAGGGCTAACTTTCCTGTATTTGCCGTTTTACCAGTAATTTTGTAACAAAGCCTTAATCCTTTTTATAAGTGATTTTCTTCCGAACAATGATTGTGTGAAGAGAACAGGTAGTCGGGGTGATTTTTACTTTGTTCTCTCTTTTTTCTGCGCTCAATATCGACACGCACAGAGTTGTCTAAGAGTCTTCTGTCGACAACGAAGAGAATTCAAAAGTCGTATTGTATCGTAAGTAAGCCCTTTCGATGTTTTAATAAGGACACTGGAGGCAGAATTGACATTTCAGTGTCAATTCAGTGCGGAAATTCGCAGCCGATATCTTAAAGACCGAGAAGAAAATCAATGTTCTGATTCACAACGCCGGAATGGCGCTCGCCTTTCGCGGCGCAACAAGCGAAGACGGCATCGAGCTAACAATGGCTACCAACCACTATGGCCCGTTCCTTCTCACCCACTTGTTAATCGATTTGCTGAAGAAGAGCGCACAACGTCGTATTGTGATTGTCGCCTCAGGGCTGTACAAGCTAGCGTCCGTCAACCTCGACAAGCTGAATCCAATCCGCACGTTCCCGGCTGCGTACCTGTACTACGTCTCTAAATTTGCCAACATCTATTTTGCCAGTATTTTAGCAACACTGGGAAAGTTTCTTCTCATTACGATAATATAAGATGGAAAAGCTCGTATTTAACTGTTGTAGAAATGCAAAAGGATATTCATTCCATATTCTGATAACGAATTAAATTTAAAAATTGATTGTTGTTCATTTATTTGACCCCAGAAGTTAGGTTTAATTATTTTGTTATTGAAGGTTGAGAAACATTGAGCTGGGTTTCAGTTGCAGCCGCTTCAGCACCGAACAGAGTCCACCTAACCCGACAAAGCTGAGACATAGGCAGAGGATGTGCTTTGTAGTGTCTTCACTTTCCCCACAGTCAGAATCTGGTATAGTTGTTGAAGCAACCGAATTTACTTTGTGGACTTGGAGGTAGAATATTTGAACCTACATATACAATTCTTACACGTCGTTTATTTCTTCTGGACGTTTCGTACAATTCTTCTGGACGTTTCTGGTCGATCGCCTGCTTCGAGCGATCCAGTTGTTCGCAGTAGATGGTAGAATTAAGCATCTGGCCATATGGGAGCAGCTCATAGTGTATGATTCCCTTCCAATCCCACCAAACACACAGCAAAACCTTCTTGGTCGTCAATCCCGGCTAGGCCACTATTTGGGACGGTTCACCGGCCTTCAACCACGACCATTTTTACTTTACATTGTCGTATGTGATTCAATTTTCGTTGCCAGTTACCATCCGCTTCAAAAATTGGTCGAGTTCAGATTAAGAAGTAAGTCTAGACTACATAAGGATTAATGTTAAGGTTAATTTAACCACAAGCAACAAAAATCCTCTAGTGGTTGGACAATTGTCCAAAGGTAGTAAAGAGGTAAAACAAACGTCGTGCCTTATTCCCACAAGGAAATCCCCTGCCTTGACAAACACTTTATAAGAAAACTACGGAAACCTAACCTTTCCAAAATGGAATGGAAATGGATATACTTTAAAATTCAGTTAGTTATGATACAGAAACTTTGTTACAATTAACTCAAGACTCCAACTGTGCTGATCAGAAGCACAAGTAAAAATGTCGCGCATTCAGAATGGCACGTCCACATTCACCTTGCCTACCTACTTAGAAAACCGGTCTAATAACAAGTTGACATCTCTTGCCCCAAATTAAACTTTGGACTTGTCTCGAAATATTTCGCAATTAAGTTTCCAGTTTCATAAATATTAACTGCCCTGCTCGAAGACTCATTTCCGTCAGAGGAAAACTCTCCGTAGAGGGTAGGGCTTATTTACTTACACTACATAATGCATTGAGTCAACACGGCAAACGTGAGCTAGCCACTTAAGATCAAAGTTTAAAGTTGTTCAGCGCACGTTCCCTCAGTCGGCAATGTTGACCCAACGGAATGGGTTTCAATTCAGGTTTTATGATCAGTCGTTAAACAAAATACTGTTGGCACGAACCAAAAGTGGGATTTCCTCGAATTCGAAAATGTAATGATTGTTCGTAGAAGAAGAAAACAGTTAAGTTCACACAGGTTGAAGTGTTTTAGTTGATCTCATTTTTTGTGATGCCCTTCAAATTAAACAGAAAGTTAAATTCAACAGAGATTTTTGAAATGTCAGCATTACTTGGTAAAGCCAACACCTCCGAATCCCTATTCTAAACTATAAATACAAATTTTCTCTTGTCGTGATATCATATCTCTCTCAACCTATCTTACCTCTCAGCCCACATAGCATTTGCAACTAATTCGAAAATTTTGACATTTCAGAAAATGAAGGGAAAGACAGTTATCATTACCGGAGCCAACAGTGGCATCGGCAAGGAAACAGCCAGAGACCTAGCTTCACGCGGTGCAAGGATCATAATGGCATGCAGAAATCAGGAAACTGCGCAAGCTGCCAAAGGTTTGAATATCTAGTCATACCCTCACTCATGGCCAAACTTAACAAAAACCTATCCCGTAGATGAAATCGTGAAGGAAACCGGAAACAACAGCCTCATTGTGAAAAAACTGGATCTTGGCTCTCTGAAATCGGTGCGAGAATTCGCAGCCGACATCTTAAAGACCGAGAAGAAGATCGATGTTCTGATTCACAACGCCGGAATGGCGCTCGCCTTCCGCGGCGCAACAAGCGAGGACGGCATCGAGCTAACAATGGCTACCAACCACTATGGCCCGTTCCTTCTCACCCACTTGTTAATCGATTTGCTGAAGAAGAGCGCACCAAGTCGTATTGTGATTGTCGCCTCAGAGCTGTACAAGCTAGCGTCCGTCAACCTCGACAAGCTGAATCCAATCGGCACATTCCCGGCTGCGTACCTGTACTACGTCTCTAAATTTGCCAACATCTATTTTGCCAGAGAGCTGGCTAGACGTTTGGAGGGCACTAACGTCACTGTGAACTTTCTGCATCCTGGCATGATTGACTCGGGCATCTGGAGAAACGTTCCCTTCCCACTTAACTACCCAATGATGGCCATTACAAAGAGCTTCTTCAAGACCCCAAAACAAGGTGCTCAGACCACAATCTATTTGGCCACTTCGGATGAAGTCGCCGGCGTCTCAGGCAAGTACTTCATGGACTGCAAGGAAAGTCAATTGAACGCGGCCGCTATGGACATGGAAAAGGCCAAGGTGCTGTGGGAGGAATCAGCGAAAATGGTTAAGCTCACCTCTAATGATCCAAAAATCTGATCGACTGATGTAGACATATCTGTAGTTAATGTGTTTCTTTTTCTTCTTTCTTTCATTAAATGTGCTTTTTATACTTTAATGGGATTTTTAAGTTTTGCTGTCTTCTTCTGTATACCTTATCTGGAGCATGAATATTTGCAAAAGTTCAAAAAAGTGTAAAAGTTTCTCTATAAAATATTAATTTTATACAATTATGGAATGCGCGTGTGGAATCGGCTAATAAAGTGGATGGGCTTATAATTTTGAGTGTGAACTCAACTCTCATTTTCAACAATTTTCAAACCCACCATCTACGGTTCAATTTCTACACCATTCTATGCATATTCGTAGGGAAATTTATGTAGGGAAATTTCATTTAACTTTGCACCCTATGCACAAACCAACCGATGTTTACTGCTAGGAAAGCGATTTGGCATGACTTATCACACTGGTGGCTGAAAAAGCTAAGGTATTTTTTTCCCACCACAGACAATGATCCGTTGAAAGAGAACGAGGCAATTAACAACCTAAAAATGTTGCCTAGAAAAATAAAAAGAATGTCAATGCATAAATCTTTAGTGGGGGAATTTTCGCACTTTAGCACTTTAAGAATTTTTCCTGTTCCTATTTCGTTCTTCTTAATTTTAAGAATCTGGTTACATTTTGAAATGCCGGAAAAATGTGTAAAGGAAGAATTTTAAGTTTAATTGGTACATACACAAGCGCCATATCCTTGCATGTATAATTTAACATGTTGTCTGATGCTTAGTTTATTTTTGGTTACATGTGCACATGTGTCAATATTTCGATGAATAGATGGATACCGTTTGAGGGGTATAGTTTCTGCAATTTATAATTAGTTTGTAGAGGCAAAATGTGTGAGCTTTAGGATATGAATACGAAACTGCTTAAACTAAAATATGGAGAACTTTTTTGCTTTCTAATTAACATTCACATATCGGTCTTTATGCGGGAACCGGCACGACAACATCCGAAGCAGCAAAGTGGTGGTACCCAACAGGACAACACAAGGACCAACAGACAAGGTGAAGCGCTCATCCGTTGGGCTCTTGTTTTAAGACCGGCACCTATATTTATTACAGTCCAAAGTCTGGAAAATACTGAAATTTTTAATTGTTTTCGTTCTATATAGGGATACAATAAATTGTCGGTCTTTGGCAATTTTCGTCTGTTTAAACAGTGAGATATGAGGCAGCCAGAGGGGCGCTACCACAATTCGCCCTTCAAAGCCCTTCAGGCCGCTTGAACGCGACTACACTCCTGAGAAAAAACATTAGTTGCACATAAGAGGCATTTATTAATATTGAAAACCGTCTTCTGCTCCGATCCATCCATTAGTGCAAATCGGGGTGCTTCACATGGAATAACCACGGTGGAGTTGTTGTCGAAGTCATACTCGTTAAGTTGGATCTAGGCATTGCAAATCAAAATTTGGATTTCTTCAAAATGTTCAAGTTTTCTTTTATGTCATTGTATCTCCTATCAATGTTGATGAGAACAATATTAATGTTACTGTTTTTAATGACAATTTGATGAAAACTGCTTTTGAGGGCTTTGCTTTCATCAATCGCTCCCCCAGGTGCCTATACTTTCGTCATTTATAATAAGAGAATGACTTTCGTGCTAAGTATATCTTATTTCATACGACCTTATTGCTTCATTCACTCTGTCACATTTTGAATGATTTAAAATAGGATTTCAAGCATCGGGTCATCGGACATAGTTTAATTTGGAACTCCAATTCTCGATGACTTTTTTTTACATATACGGTCGAATATCAGTAAAAACTCAGTGTTCTCCTTCTATTGGTTAATTGTTTTGGGTTTATTGGCGACAAGTGACTTCACGTATTTCCACAGAAAATAGTCAAGCGGTGTTAAAACAAAAACTTTCCTAGTCTGCCCGACCTCCTTCTGCACAAAAATCCTTTACCGAGGCAATAAACATGCGCTCACACGCTTGTGAAGGAAGGACGAAGCACATGGCTCGAACAGTTGATCAAACTGCTAAAGCTTTAGTTTGAAAAAGTACAATCCCTAAGTCAGTGACATAAGTCCATAACAAAGTGAATGAAGAAATGTGCGAAGAACTGTTTACATCCGGCTGTCTGTCAATACTTTTCAAATCACAAAATCGCAACATAACTTGGAAACATACAAGGATTCGAACCTAAGATGCTTAACAGAAAGCAAGATATGAAATGTTTTTTATTTTGTTTTTTTTCTTATGAAAATAAAACACTAATTATTAATGAGAAAGTAAAAACATTTTATTCAAAGTATTGACCATTGTTTTCTACACATTTTGACCACCTTTCTGGCAATTTGTGAATACCACGCCACTAAAATTGTTCGTCTTTTAAAGCAAATCAATCAAGCACCCAATTTTCGACCTCCTTGTAGCATGTCCCATCGATGAAAACAAATGGTAGTCGGAAGGAGCCAAGTCTGGTAAATACGGCGGGTGGAGTAGCTCCTTCCAGCCAAGTGTTTTGATTGTACCCTGAACCGGTTTTGCTTTGTGTGCAGGTGCATTGTCATAAAGCAAAATTACCTTGCCGTGTCTTCTGGCCCATTCTTGTCGTTTCTCGATCAATGCATGGTTCAAATTGATCATTTGTTGCCGGTAGCGATCAGTATTGACGGTTTCACCACGTTTTAGGAGCTCGTGGTACAGCACACCTATCTGGTCCCACCAAACACACAGCATTGTCTTCTTGCCGTATCGATCTGGTTTTGCAGTCGATGTTGATGGCTGTCCCAGATTAACCCATGATTTTTTCCATTTTCATTGCCAGTAACAATCCGTTGCAAAATCGATTTTCTTCCGTGTCTTTGAAGCAAAATTTCACAAGTGTTTTTCCGGTTTTCCATCTGTCTTTCATTCAATTCATGTGACACCCATTTTCCACACATTTGGATTTTCTCATAGTTTTTAAACGGTAAGAAGTTGTTTGTTGTGCAACATTTAACATTGCTGCCATTTGCTTTTGACTCAAAGTGTCATCTCCATCCAATATCGTTTGCAATTCGGCGTCTTAAAACTTTCTTGGTGGTCTTCCACGTTCTTCATTTCTCACATCAAAATCATTATTTGTGAACCGTTGAAACCATCTTTTGCATGTTGCTTCTGATAGAGCATGATCACCATATGCCTCGAAAAGCATTCGATGTGGCTCTACAGCACTTTTCTTCAAATGAAAACAACAAATTAATGCTTTCCGCAAATCATCACTTGGTAGAAATGGTACAAAATTCGACATTTTTAACACGATGAAAAAATATGATGTTGTCTGTTCAATGACAATGATTTATACTAAATATTTTTCACAGATGTCATAGCAAACAAACAAAAAAACAATTAGGGCTCGTTCACAACAAATGTTCCCTATCGAGACATTTATATCTTGACGCTCATACCGGTATACCTGGTAAGCAGCGTTCATGCATTTTTACGGAGAATTGTTTCAAACTTGGGCGGAGAATATCGATTCCGGAGAGACTAAAAGCTATAAGCTCGAAGTTGATGTTGGTTAACATCTCATTTCAACGGGGAAGAACCAGGCTGGAAATTCGTGCTACTTCGTGCTCACTTTGGAGGAACAGCGTAGACCAGGAGACTCAGGATGGCGTCGGTGTTTAAACTGGCTTGTTGAAGAATGCCGAGGACATGCTATGCCAATGTCCTGCTCTTATATCTTCAATCGTTCCCACATTCTTGTATCAAAGAGAACAAACTGCTACTCCCAAAGAACAACTTTATATCAGTTTCAACATAAATATAATCGATGTCATATCAAAAATACTGCGCAAGCCTACAAGGTATACACAAACAAAAAGCAATTAATAAATGGCTTGAAACGCTTAACCAAAAATCCGATGCCCCCTTGTGGATGGAACTCACGACTAAGAATAAGGGGACCACGAATTGGGAAAGAAAAAAAAAGAAAATCAAATAACAAAGCATTGTAATTTTGAAAACTATTTTAGAAACTACAGATCTCTATAAGTTCCAATTTAAGAGAGAAACGAACATTTTTCAGCGCCTCTAAACACAATGTAACGAATTAGGCAGAGAAAGTTCGTTATAGCTCGTTCCTATGCATGTTACCTTAAAATCGACAAACAGACAGGGAGTGTTGATTTGCTCTTACTGGGTCTTCTCCAGGAGCTATCACGATGAAGGTGGTAAACCTAAACCACAATGGTCAGGCGTTCACGCAAATAAACAGAAAGGATCTTGTGCGAGATGTTAATGAGACTAATTCCTCTGCAGCTGGAACAGTCTTTGAATCTATTTAATTGTGAACCGGAGATATGACACTAAGATTTCATTCATCGAGCTTACTTTCCTGCGACCTCCAACCCGATTGTGTACCAGAAACATATCGACATTTAAAGAATGGAAAGAGAATAGGGAAAGTGAATTACCTGCCACGCATGCTGGTAACACATACTACAGGGAAAAACAAGATCTTTGCTGTGGTAGTACTCGTCATTTTGTTTAAAAGATGGTGCTGCTTATGGTGGTTCTTCCATCGATGAAGTAAGTTCTTTAATCTGCTGCTTGATTGTTTTCTATAAAAGATGCCTCATAAATGTCTCTTGGGAGGTAAACGTAGTTAACTTGCCTCCCTATAGAGTGGTGAAGAATTTTTTCCAACTTTTGAAAGCGCTTCATATCGCTATCATAATTCTTGATTTCTTCTTCTTCTTGTGGCGCTACAGTCCGGGGTGGACCTGGGCCTCAACCAACATGCCTCTCCAGCCAGCACGATCTTTCGCCAGATGCTTCCAGTTGCGCACTCCAAGTTGGTTGAGGTCCTTCCCTACTTATGTGCGCCACCTTAGACTAGGCCTTCTGTTGTGTTTTCCCAATGCCTCGGATTCGAAGACTTTTCGAGCCGGAGCTGTGATGTCCATACGTTCTACGTTCTTTGTATCCGTAGACGCTTGACCAGGCACATGTCGCTGTACAGCCCATAGCGTTCGTGGTTAAATCTTCTCCTCCAGATGCCATCATCGCAAACAGGACCTAAAATCGAACGAAACACAACAGACTAAGGGCTTCCTCATCCGCCTTTGGTAACGTCCGGGGTTCCGCGCCATAAAGTAGGACTGGCATGATCAATCTGTTATATAAAGCGAGCTTAGTGTGTGTCGCCTTGTCTTAAAGCTTTTTTAACATTGAAGGTCTGGGTGACTTTGTTACCGACCTTGACGGAGTAACCAGAGTTCTTCAACCTCATCCTACACAATCTGCCAAGTTTGGTGGGAACGCCAAAACTAGACATTGCACTGTAAAGCTCGTCTTTATGCACACTGTCATATGCCGGCTTAAAATCGAAAAGGTGGTGAGTGTCGATTTGCCCTTCTTGAGTCTTCTTAAGGATCTACCGTAAAGAGAAAATCTGATCTATCGTGGACTTCCATTGATAGGGAAACCACACTGATAGGGACCTATCAGGTTGTGGAAAAAAAGGTTCAGCCGCTCACACAATACGGCAGAGAGGGTCTTATATGCAATTTTAAGAAGGTTTAAATAGTTCAGCTTCTCAGGCGCTTCTCATGCTTCTTTTTCCTTCTGAGAAGCCGGTGCTCTTTCCTTCTTCTCTGTCTGTAGTGCTTACGAACAGCCCCCGTTGTTTGATGCAGCGTTACCTTGTAGGTGATGTTGTTCATTGCGCTCAACAAGGCGAGCTGCCAACACTATTCTCGTTAGTGCTCAGGTCAAATAAACATACAGCCTCCACGCGGCGCCACCTTAATAGCCATTACAACTCCCGTTCTATAGTGAATCAATGTATGCAGCCAGCCCCTCTGCCCGAGGGTTTAAGTAATGGACCTATCCTACCAGTCTGTGGGTTGTGCGTGAGGGCAACTTCCTCAACATCATTAGTTCAGAGACAACAGCATGCCTCGGATAATGAAGGATCAACTGTTGATGACCCCAGCAAACGTTTAAAAAAAAACGATTTTCGGTTTTGCACGTGAAATGTGAGATCCCTTAACAGGCCACGTGCAACCGAACAACTTGCGGAGGCCCTTGACTGCTAGAGGCAGACATTACCGCCATCCAGGAAGTGTGATGGGATGGGCCTGGCATTAAAGCGATGAAGAACTGCGATATCTACTACAGTAATTGCTATAGAGAGAGAAGGCAGCGCTTATTCGGATGCGGATTTGTTGTTCGAGGCAGACATAGGGAAAAAGTCTTGAGCTACGACCCCGCCGAACGCCTCATGACAATCCGCATCAAAGCTAAATTCGAGAACATCAGCTTAATATGCGCTCACGCCCCGACCGAGGAGAAGGATGACAGCACCAAGGATGACTTCTATGACCTCCTAGAAAGAACATACGATCGATGCCCCAGCTATGACACCAAGATCATTCAAGTAGACTTTAACGCTCAGCTGGTAAAGGAGGACTTCTTTGTTGGAGTCATCGGTAAACACAGCCTGCACGAGAACACATCCGGAAACATACTCAGGCTGCTGGACTTCGCCTCGGGGCGGAACTTCTCTGTGACTATCACGCTGTTTCCACAATTGGACATTTCCAAAGGGACCTGGCGATCATCTGATCAATCAACCGTCAACCAGATTGATCACGTTGCGATCGACGTCAGACACTCCTCCAGTATTCTCAATGTCCGAACCTTCCGAGGATCGTCTTGGATCATCACCACGTTGTAGCCAAGGGAAGAGCCCGCATATCGAAAGAGCAACGGAATCGAGACAGGCGAAAACGGTTTGTCGGAAAGCTACAATCGCAACAGATCGCTTGGAACTTTGCCGGTCGAGTCTCCCTGAAACTAGCTCAGAGTTCAACGCTGCCTGCGTTGAAGAAGACTGGAAAAGTTGTCAAGAAGCCGTCAAAAAAGTTGTCACTGATGTGCTGAGTTTCACGTCACCACCCAGAAGGAACCCATAATTTGACGACGAGTGCAGGCAAGCGCATTCAGCCAAACAAGACGCATATAAGGCGACGCTGCATTGAACAACGAGGGCTGTTCGTGAGCTCTACGAAAAGAAAAGAAGGGAAGAGCACCGGTTTCTCAGAAGGAAAAAGAAGCGCGTGGTCGAGGAAATGGAAAGGTGTTATATCATGAATGAACTCCGAAAGATTTATCAAAAGGTAAAACAGCCTACCGGAGGTTACAAACTTCGGACCGAAACCTACCGGGGTCAAAATTGACAACTCGTAGCAGAGTCACAGTCTGTGCTAAGAATCTGGAAGGATTATTTCTGCAGACTGCTTAACGGCGATGACGGCACTGATTCCGCTGTTAGGCAGAATGTTCTACTCAATTTGGAGGACGATGGATAAAAATTCCGTCCCCCGGGCTAGACGAGGTGAAGACAGGAGTATCCAAGCTGAAGTCAAACAAAGCTGAGAAAGCTGATGGACTGCCAACAGAACTATTTAAAGCAGCTGGAGATGAACTGGTTGGGCGCATGCAGTTCATCTGTAAGATATGGTCGGAGGAAAGCATGCATCAGCCTTCTTAACATCGCACACAAGACAGATCTCTGCCGTATTGTGTGAGCGACTGAAACCTTTTGTTCACAACCTGATAGGTCTCTATCAATGTGGTTTCAAACCAGGGAGACCAGATTTTCACTTTACGGCAGATCCTGGAAAAGACTCAAGAAGTGCAAATCGCCACTCATCATTATTAAATGTGACTTCTTCAGCTCACAAGTCAACACCAGAGGCACGATCTTTCAAAAGTCAGTTCAATTGCTAGCTTGTTTGACGAACATAGCGAGCTGGCAATGCGGTGTTTGCTGGCATTGAAGCGAAAGCGGCTAAAATGTGTCTGGTGGTAAATGAGGGCAAAGCGATGTGCAAGCTGTCATCAAGGAACGACACACAACATCGATGTCTCGGACAGAGCGTCACACAAAGTAGCAGAAACTTTAAGGTAGTTTAGGACTTCGTCTACCTCGGCTCCGCGTACAAAAACATCAATACTCTTGCCAATCGCTGTTTCTTTGGGCTCAAAAGGCGATTTAGTAATTGAGTAAGTCCTCGAAGGACTAAGCTCGCATTATATAACAGCTTGATCATCCTAGTCCTACTCTATGGAGCGGAAGCCTGGACATTACCAAGGGCGGATGAAAAAGCCCTTAGTCTTTTCGACAGAAGTCTTGCGTGCCATTTGGCTTGGCCATGTAGAACGTATGGATGTCACTGCTCCGGCCCGTATTCTGAGTTCGAGCAATTAGGACAACGCAACAGAGGACGGCATAGACTAAGGTAGCGCACACAAGTGGAGAAGGACCTCAATCAACCAGATGCGCAACTGGAGGCATCTGGCGAAAGATCGTGCTGGCTGGGGAGGCATGTTGGTTGAGGCCCAGGTCCACCCCGGACTGTATCGCCAAAAAAGAAGAAGAAGCGGCAATCTTCAAGATATGTTGAGACACCGTCACATCCACGAAAACTGACTGGTATGGTTTGTGGGTTGCTGAAATATTTAGTCCGTACTTCTTTACAGAAAAAACAAACGAAGCTTCTGATTAGCTAGCGTAGGTTCACTTAGCAATTATTAGACACAATTTATTTTAAAACCTCATAGTTTCAAGTTGCGGATTTTTGAACTGGCCTTCAAGATCGTAAGGTTTAAGCACTTGACTATTTTCTTTGGGAGTATATGAAATAGCTAGTCTACGCCGATAAACTTAAAACAATTGACTACCTGGAGACATTAGCTGCGTTATTGTGGCCATACGGCAACATTAAATGGCATTAAAAATAGAACCTCAAATTAAACTACGCCTAAGATAATTACGGCGGTCATATGCTAGACATCATATTTAAACTAGAAGATTTTCACACGAAAGTTAATTTTACTTCAAACCATATTCGTTTTGTTCCATATCCAAGTTCTAAACCTTTAGGAAATTCACTCTTTATGTTTAATCTCTATAACCCACCTCGGGAAGATATTCACTTTCTTATGTTTGGAGCGTATGTTGACTTTTTGGAAGGCTTTCCTCATGCTCGCAATAGTGCACTATGATTTGATGAATTGCTCAGTGTAAGGGTAGTCAGGCATGTTTGTTAGTTTGACTGACAAGCCAATTTTTTCCAGGGCAAAGTTGCTTCATAGTTGATTCTCTACCTATATGTAGTGATGGCAGCAAAGTGTCTTTTTCCATATGTGACAGGATCCGCCATTTCTTCAGTGAGCTGAACAATCAACAATTCGTCTGGCCGTTAGTAGAAAGAGAATGAATGGCTCATACCAAGGAAGGCATTATAAGACGAAAAAGAGTAATCCACCTTCACCAACTTCGATACGCAGTGTATGGGAATGTGCGTTCATTTGTTTACGGCGAAATAAAAATCAATAAGAGTATTTGTAGGTACACTCTCACTGTCCCACCATGCACACTTGTTTGGGTCCAAATCTAATACCTCACCCCAGACAGATAAGTGGAACAAATTTTCCTTACGCACTATGAATGCGGCCTTTAAGAAATCAAAAATAAATTTTAATATTTTTATTTTATTCCAAGGCCTTAACACCAACTCGATGAGGGTAAACAACGAAACCCTAATCAATTTCGGTACAGTTTCAGCAATCATCATTCAGCAGCAAGAAGTTCCTGCAATCAGCAGCAGCACACCTGAGTGTTTCGTTTCCGCGTCAAAAATTACCTCAAGTGCGTCATCAATTAATTGAATGAAAGCAAACACAGGTGCCAGCAGTTTAAAAGCAAATTTTAAATGTTTGCTTAACACCCTTAGCCAACTATCGCCCGCCCATGGCAGCTCTTTAATATTTTATGCAAACATTGCGGGTATCTTCGGGGTGGTGCTTACCAATTTCACATCAATCGCAAGGACAGCTTTCCGTGAATTGGATAAGCATCGCTAGAACCTGATATTTTTATCAATCCACGGTCTGACACAACAAAGCAGTACTGTTGCCACATCGAGCGAGTATCTTAATCCCATTCCCACACCCGAGGCCCTTTCATCTGGCGGCCGGCAACCTATTCATTGGGAACAACGTTTTCGGCCTTTTTCAGACCCATTCCTCCTGCATTTCAATTACAGCGGTTTTCTTTTTGTATTTTTAGATGAAAATACCAGCAAGCAGTTTTCACTGCTTGTGTATATGGGCGACTGCAGCGTTTCGGGGCTTCGAAAATCGATAGGGCACTCTTGCGGCTTCGGCTGTTTCAAAATGAATGGAATTTAGTCACAACATAGTATTTCCACGGCGACAGTACACATCCGAGGTGGATGTGAGTGCGAGTACGCTTCGCTCTTGGGAATGCGCAGCCAAAAGTGTCAACGAGGGGTTGAAGGCAAGATGTACTGGTTATCTGACTGTTGGTGGACAAGGTGGTTAAGGAACCACTTCCAACGGTGGCTGCGCATACATGTGCTCCTAATTCCGAAGTTCCGGAAGTGAAATCCATCCCCTGTCATTGCACTGTGTCGCCTTGTGGTCTGACATCGATTGGACGCAAATGTGAAATGCACGCATTTCCTTAGACGAATTAAAAATCGAACAAAAAAACCAGAGAAACTGTCAGTTTGACAAGCGTTACCCGATACTTTCATTGGTCAGCAACTGTTGGCGTATCCAATTTAGCTCGTGGCACAGTTTTCATAAAAACTCACACGTTTCTCTGGAAAACATAGCCGCTCAGATGGCCGCTTATGTGCGGTGCACACACAAATATTAAGTGTCTCTGCGTATTTTGACAGGTGGCGGGCAGTTAAACCCTTTCCTATGCACTCTGTGAGGGAATGATGTTCTTGATGAGACGATCGCTTGGGTCAACCAAGGAGGAGTAAGTGACTGCGGATCAATTGCTCTCTGCGACTGCGAGGGAACAGAAACGAAATTAATCGAAATGTAATTCGAAACTTGTCGCTCGATGCTTGCGTTAATTATTTTCTTGGTTGTCATTGCGCATAAGTGTTACTGTTAAGGGAAAGTTATTCTTGGCCACTTTGACCGTTTCAAAAAGAATTTAAACGGGAGCATTGCTCTGTCCTGTCTTTTTCACAGATAGCTACTTATTATACAATAACTTGGCGGACAAGCAAGGGTATACACAGGCTATGGCCGGACTGACTAATGTAATATTGTCCGTGTTCTGTGAAAAGATAAATAACAGATCACTCAATAAGTCCAGGGACATTAGCGCCACTGGTAGCGGTACTGATTGTATTGTAGCATCACTCACATTCTGAGGGGCGAGAATGGTAAGCGTCCATAACAAAAACCTTGCCCACTGCCTATATTTTGTGTGGTAGTGTTGTGTGGTAGTGTTGTGCGGTACAAGAATCTTGGAGGAAGATGCGGTCACACAAAATTTCCAGAGAGAAAGAGTCTACCGTCAAGCCGACTGGTTGAATAATCTTGATAAACCATCTTAATAGGACGAGGTGTAATTTAGGCCTTGTCGTGTGGCAGTATGAGAGATGGTAATTATCCCATTCATCGTAACATCATCATAACCTCCAAGAGTAAAGAACGGTAATTATGCCGTGGAATACGATCGGCGCTGTTGAAAAAATTAGTATCTAATGGACGTTATGAGAGCATAAGGACAAAAACACCAACAACACTTTCTAACAATACCTAGATTAAAAACAAACCAAGCCTTTCGGTTGGGTGTACAAAAGACAGCCGCTAAATGGTTGCACAGCCTGTCTTTCTGTTTTGTCTTAGGAAAACTTCCGTCTAACTTTAAATACCACAAGCACCGGACATTCCAGAAATCTAAGATCACTTCTCTCAGACAATCCTAATAATTTGAATAAATGCAAGAAAATAGCAAGTCCAAGGTTCTTCATCAACTACATGTGTTGATCTACCAAAAGTGCAACAGACCTCTAATATGCTGACAGGTCTAAATGAGTGTTGTCAGTTGATTTTAAGGACTGATGTCGTATTTCCAAGCTTGATTCAACGCATTACCTTTCCATCAAGACAGTGTGGTTGTGCTAGAGCCTCTACCCTTCTCCTCGCTTCCTCCTGGAAACTCAATGTAAAGCAGCTGCTTTATTAATGTTCCGATGGTTTTATTACATGTCATGAAGGGCCCTATTTTGAATAGGATTTTACTGGATGCTTTACAGTACTATACGATTACGGAGCTCTTGATTATTCAGAAGCAAGAAACCGTGACACACAAATGACTTCAATAACTCGAATCATTACTTTATGCGAAGGCTGTCTCTTATATTTCGGGATTGGGTAACCCTAATGTTGCAATCTAGCAACTGCTAGCTCTATCGTAAAGTTTGACATTTTTGAGGTTATACGTACTCAGAACCGTTTGACATACGAGCCCAATTTGTGTTATTTACAGTAACTTAACAGATTCATCTCGCCCGAAAAATGGAATTAAATCGTGAACATTTTCGTGCGATTATTTTTTACAACTTTCGACGTGGATTAAGTCAACAGCAGTGCATTGGTGAACTTAATTTTATTTTCGGCGATGAAGCTCCATTAAGGACCAGTGTTTACCGATGGTATGGTGAATTCAACCGAGGTCGTAGTTCACTCCAAGACGAATTTCGTGAAGGTGGTCCAGAATCAGTTGTTGTTCCGGAAACCATTGATGCTGTGCGCCAACTGATATTGCAAGATCGTCATGTGACCTGTCGTGAGATTGAGACAAACTTAGGCATTGGGACCAGCATACATTGAATATTACATCAACATTTGACCGCCAAAAAAATTTGTGCGCGTTGGATCCCACACAGTTTGCCAATTGCTCAAAAAAAAGCTCGTGTCGAAAGAAATGCTCCGAAAAAACGATCGCCGTGCTTCGAAACACGTCTATGACATAGTGACAGGTGATGAATCGTGGATTTACGCGTATGAGCCCGAAAGTAAATAGCAGTCGACTGTATGGGTGTTTCAAATTAAGCCAAATCCAACAAAAGTTGCTCACGCCGAAGCACTTCCAAGAGAATGGTCGCCTGTCTTTTCTGGAGATACCTCGATCAGAATGACAAAACTGATCGATTGATTGGCATGCAAAAGTGTATAGTTCTTAATGGGGAATATTTTGAAAAACAATAAAGCTATTTTCGTTTATTAATATTTGTTCTTGTTCTCTAATCCCGAACTTTAAAAGGTAACACTCGTACAATTAAAGATTTAGTCTCTCAAAATATATACAGGATCTATTGTTCTCTCTTTAGCCTTTAGCCGAATTTGTAACCAAAGTTAAATCGTCCTTCAAAACTTCTTTCATAAACATAGTCGAGTTACTCAGATATTTCAAGTAAAATTTTCGAGATAAAAATAGAACAGAATAATATTTTGAATCCGCCCACACAAACAGGCATTTGTTTTATTTCGGAATTTCAAAATTGAAAATTGAAATTAAATGTTGAGTAAGCACTTGTATATCCAACGCGTCAGCGTAAGCGTTGGCCTACGTACATGTAACACATACCACAGGAAGGTTAATATTCTATGTATTTGAGAAATTATCGCTTTTGCAGACAGAACTTACTTTTCATAATATATGTCGAAACCTTTAACGTCTATAACGCAAAAGCCCGCAGAGTTGGCTTAAGCAACGTTTTATTAAATAGTGCGTTGTATGCCTACAGACGTTCTAATTCTAATAAGTTCCAGGTATGGATTCTCTAACGTATAAACGCCGTCGACTAATAGAAATTCGAGATATCAGATGAGTTACTTGTAATTTCAGTATTGGCATTGCTTGTTTGTACGCCACAGTCCTGGGTGGACCTGGGACTCAACCAACATGCCATAAACCAGACAGCATGATCTTTCGCTAGCTGCCTCTAATTTGGTTGAGGTCCTTCTCCACTTGTGTGCGCCATCTTAGCCTAGCCCGTCCTCTGTTTTTTTATTTTTTGTTGTTTTTTTTAATTGCATTTTTATTATAAACTATCACAACATCTTACGAAATAGACAAAAAACGCTTAGGACTAGCTTATCCAAACAATTCATTTTTAACTTAACTGACCCTTTTCAGGCACTCTAAGCTAACCTAAACTTAACGCTATATCTTTCGACGTCTCAACAAAGTTCTTTTCTCTTCCTGCGTAAACTAAGAAAAATTTTAATTCAAAAACTTAGTGTCTAAACAACTTATAACTTAAACTAACTTAATATATATACCTTAAAACTAAACTTATACATAATAAAACATATACACTTTACATTGTCTTTATATATATATATGTATATAAATAAATAAATACTATACTATTAATGGTTATATGCGTTTTTGTTTGTATTTTAATAATAACTTAAACTACCTTAAAAACTACTATAAAAAATATGTGAGCCAGACGGGGACAGACGCCCAATTCAAAACCTGCGACCGACGAGGTCTCAACCAACCCCAATCTACCCCGGGTTTAGAGGGTTCGAAGACGGAGTTCTCTCATTCGTACCCAACCACCAATATTTTTGGTCTTGACGTCTACAGTCAACGATGTTTCGGAGGGAAACGGACCGGAACCGGAGACGGTCTTCAGTGCTCAACTCGGCGACAGAACGGTCGTAGTCGAGTCGCCCATTGAAAGATTGTCGGTACCGCATCTTTGTCCTGTATCAGAAATGTCTGATCCAGGTAGACGAATACTTCTGGAAGAGACGAAGCCAGTATGATGTACACTTTCGTGGTACATGGGATTAGGATGGTATACCTTAAAGATGAGATTATTGATCGAATTCATCGCTCTCGCAATATGACTACGAATCGTTTTCACCAGGAAATTGTCCACTCTTATCAAGACCTCATTAGAGTAATATTTTGTGTACTCGGACTCGGGAGTGCGATAAAGGTGAAGGCAAGCCCTAAGGCAAGCCCTCTCAAACAACCGCATCTTTTCCATTACGCTAGCCCCCGCGTTGAACCACACGGGACAACCATAGACAAGCATTGGCCGAATAAGGGACGTGTAGCAAATCACCTTCACCCTTACATCGAATTGACTGCTGTGAAACAGTCTCTTCATAAGGGCAGTTTGACTCTCTTCAGAGAATTTTCTACATTTTTCTTAAAATATAGGAAATACTCAGAGGAGATCCCCAGGTATTTGACTACAGTTCGACATGCCAGTGGCTGCCCGTGCTCTCCAACGATTGAGAACTCACGCCAACTCCTTTTGCATGCGCCGAGGCCTTAGAAATGGCGTTCTGAACAGAATAGTTTCCGACTTCTGAAAATTGATCTTCAATTTCCAGTCGTCGCAATAACGCTGGATCGACTCGAAGTGACGGTGCTAGAGGACGACAATAACCTCGATCTTCGGAGCTGTTCTGTAAACCATTAAGTCGTCTGCGTACGCAATTGCATGGTGAACAGAACCTACGAGATCGCTCGTATAAATATTGAACAAGATTTTCGAATTAACCGCAGATCCATTTTTTACTTGAAATATACCGGTAGAGGTCACATTTCCGTGTTTCATGACGAACCTTCTACCGGCAAGCACATTAACAAAAAATTTACTGATGCCCAGCCCGCTCAACTTATAGAAAAGACCCTCTAGCCAAGCGGTGTCGAAGGCCTTCTTGAAGTCAACCAGGCAGGTACCGGTGCATTTATTTTTTACCTTTGTTACATTGGATGTCCGATGCGAGTTTCAACACGGCATGAATAGTGTCATGCCCCGCTTTGAAACCGAATTGGTTATATGGAATTATATTTTTTCCTCAACCCTGGCCTCAACCGAAGGCTTTAGGGAGGAGCACTGCTGTCCATACGTTCTACATGGCCAAGCTATCTTAAGCTTTGTATCCGTTGACGTTTGACCAGACACATGTCAATGCACAGCCCATAGAGTTCGTCATTATATCTTATCCTCCAGATGCCATCAAAGCAAACAGGTCCAAAAATCGCACGCAAAACTTTTCTCTTGAAAAGACTAAGAGCTCCCTCATCCGCTTTCAGTAACGTCCATGTTCCTGCGCGATAGAGTAGGACTGGGAAGAACAAGCGAGCTTAGTCCTTCGAGAGCCTCAATTGCCTCTTTTTTTTTGTTTTTGTTGGAGGTTTGGATCAACTACACTGGAGCACTCAGACTCAAATACTGGTCCATTGTACTACCAGGCAGTAACCTTCATTTAATGTAATTTCTTGGTTTTCCGAAGAAAAACCAAGATGCGCTTCTGTGATATAGAACTTAGGTTTTCAGTTCCCACCACATCAGCGCCAAATAACCGCCACCTGATACGAGCGAAGGCAGGACACTGACAGAGAAAGTGCTCTGAAGTGTCTTCACCTTCTCCACAGGCCTCGCAGAGAGTGACATCACTAAGCCCAAGCCGACTCAGGTGCTTAGCGATGGTAAAATGTCCCGTTAAGACGCCAACAAGTCTTCTGCAATCGTTTCTGTCTAGAGATAGCAGAAAAGAAGCGAATTTCTTGCAGACGCTTGGGAGCATACTCTTGGTCACCCTGCATCCTGGAGAGTCACGCCATCTCTGGTTGTGCTGTAGGGATACCCAACCATCGACGGAGGCCCTGACCAGGGACGCGGGTAATCCCAAGGCGGGTTCGGGTCCTACGAATGCCTCTGCTGAACCTAGCCTAGCTAGTTCATCGGCAGTTTCGTTTCCCAGGATCCCCTGAGGACCAGGGACCCAGACAAGTCTTAGCGAATTCAAACTGCCGACCAAATTGAGGGAAGACTTGCATTCCTGAACTATCTTGGAAGTGGTTAAAGGGTTGAGTAAGGCCTTGAGCACAGCTTGACTGTCGCTGCAGACGCAGATACTTCTTCCCTTCCACCTATTCTTCACAATGTAGTTGGTAGCCATTAGGATCGCGAAGGCTTCCGCCTGGAAGACCGACGCGAAGTTTCCTAAGGAGGTGTGAAGTCTAATGTTGTCGTTTTCCACGAAGGCTTCACTTGCCTCTTGAGCCCAAAGAAACAGCGATTGGCAAGAGTGACTCTACGTTTGATTTCGGCACTGATGTTACTGTCCCTGTTTACCGCGGAGCCGAGGTAGACGAAGTGCTTGACTACCTCGAAGTTTCTGCTGCCTAGTGTGACGCTCTGTCCGAGACGTTGATGTTGTGTGTCCTTTTTTGATGACAGCATGTACTTAGTTTTGCCCTCATTTACCGCCAGACACATTTTAGCCGCTTCCGCTTCAATGCCAGCAAATGCCTTATGACGACTCTCTGTGTTCGTCCAATGACGTCAATGTCATCAGCGTAAGCTAGCAATTAAACTGACTTTTGGAAGATCGTGCCCCTGGCGTTGACTTGTGAGTTAGCACAATTTTCTCGAGGATGATGTTGAAGAAGTCACATGATAGTGTGTCGCCTTATATTGGTATTGTTGTTAACAAATTACATTGAAGTTAAGGACATTTCAGTTATCATCTGCCACTCGTCTGAATTGTAGTATAAGCTGTCCTTAAATAATGCATGTGTTGTAAAATTGAAGTGAATACTGTTGAGCAGTTCTGCCTGCACGAAAGTGAAATTTAAATGTTCACAAAACTGCTTACGATGATGCAATCATATTTAATTTCAGGCAGCCGCAACCATCTTTAGACGGACAGTCATATGTATTTATCAGCCGGGCTTTACAGCTTTCACATGTGTTACAATCAACTACTACTTACATATAACACATAAAGAAAACCTTTGTTTTGATGCATAGACAATGAGTATTGTTAATAAAAATTATATTTTGAAAAAATTCTAGGATTTTTTAGGAAAGCTTCAAGGGCGAAGCGGTGATTTTGTAAAAGTGTTTCTCATTAAAGTTTCTTTTTTACATTTATACTCATGTTTAGTTGACGAACCCACATGAAGCAGTACACACTAAAACAACGTTTGAAAGTTGTTCAAATTTATAAGAGCACTAAAGATAATATCGCTACTGTTTCCTTGAATCAGTTAAACGGCATTCTCAACATTTGGACATTTGTGTGACGACATTGTGGCAAATTTACCCTACATCCGTACAAGATGAATTTGACACGAAAACTAAATCCATTAAATTATCTTATTACTATTAACTAGGCTAAAGAGCGGCTCGAAATTAATGCTGATTTTCATGGAAAAATGATCTTCCGTGATTGTCAACTTGCAAATTGAGCAGCCAGAAATCCACAAGTGCTCCTCGAGGCATCATTACATCCCGAAGAAATAATTGTTTGGTGAAGATTACTTACGGAAGTGACATTTGACCACATCTTTTGTTGACGATGCATATTGCCACGTTTCCTTAAATGCATTTTGCTATCGCACTATGCTATATGATTTATGTAGTTAAAACAGTGGCCGCCCTGGCGTAGTGGGTAGAGTGCGACTCTCACATGCCGAAGGGTCTAGGCTCTATTCCCGGCTGAACAGCTCCAATTTTTCACGGCACCACCTCTTTCGTGCTGCTAACAACACTCAAAGAGTAATGACTGTCTAAGAAGCTTCTCAAACAACGCCGTTCGCAGTCGGCAAAAAACCGTAGGTCCCTTCTACTCGTGAAAGAACAGTTGCGCTCAAAACGCGAGTAGTTGATGAGCAAGCTAGGCCCTGGTCCTCTGTGGACTGTCGCGCCATACAATTATAATTAAAACAGGACGACACAACAAGCCACAAGGCTACTGTTACAATTAGCTAAAGAGAAACTTACTTTATGAAGTTAACCATGAGATCTAAAGCCTTATAACTATGGTATATTGTTTATGGCGTGAAATTATTGGTCTACAGATAAACCCTCTCTCTACCACTCTCCCCTGCAGCAGATGTCTGTAATTTATATATGTCGCTTAGTTTTGATAGTTGATTTGGAAAGTGGGACTAATAGCTAATGTGAAAGTAAGCACTTCAAGAAGATATTCTACATAAAAGACTGAGTTTTTTTGTCAGTAGTTTTCAGTAGAGCCAAAGAGAAATGTCTGAATGCGATTCATACCCATCTACGGCTTTTCGAAGCTGTCGTTGTCGAGTTTAGGACAGTTACTGTCTTTTCAAATGAAATAAAACTTGGCGATTTTTTCCTCATCACCAATGAAGAAATCCTTCAGCCAGTTTACACGTTACAGAACATTTGCAAAAATCCCCTCATTTTCCGCAACCATTTGAATGCATACTTATCTCCTGACGAAATCTCATCTTTAATTAGCACTTTTTCCCTGTCCTCTTCCCATGTCCTACCCCTCTCGCAATATCCTGAGAAAGTAATTTGTATCGCTTACTTCTCAACAACCCCAATTATAGTGCCCATTAGAGGTACCAAATCCGATAAATACAACCGCAAATAAATGGCACAACGGCGACGATGGATATTCCTCTCAACCCCAGCGCGCATCTTTGATTATCTGTTGAAGTGTACCTTTCAAGAAATATTAAATTTCAATTACAGTTTACAGAAGATATTACGCGCAATATGCAGACAATTATCCTGATGACTATCATTTGGCAGCACAGTCCGTGTGCCGGCACGTGCCACCAACCGACATGATGCACCGGCAGATAACGTCCCTTTTTGCCGACTATTTGCTCGGTAAGCTACTTATTAATTGAGTGCCAAAAGTGGGAAGGTTCCTCTGCCAGAGAGGTTTCCACTTGGAGTCGACCGCACAACAGGTGTCCTCGACTGCTCCCAACAATGAAGGATGGCGGTGACTGTGGCGGCAGAGTGTGTGAAGTGTGTAGTTGTCGCATGGGAACGATGAGTGGGACGACAAGGATACAAAACGCAAATTGTTGTCACCGCGGTGCAGGCAAAAAAAAAATATTGCCAAGCGAATCATGTGAACTAATGAATTCCCACAGGAGACTGTGATTTACTTAGTGAACATCGGATCGAGTTTCAGTAGTAATCCATCCGAGTTTTGGGACGCGTTTAAGTTGGCGTTCGCTCCACTTGGGAGGTACTTGCTTACCTGTTTGGTATACGCGTGTGATAACTGAAAGTGACGTTTTTTTCTCGGTTCGTTAGTTAAACCAGTTTAGATGTTGCTGGTAATCTACCGCCTGGGCAGGTGGAGGTGCTAAGAAATTCAATGAATTTTGTTGCGTGAGCTTGAAAGATGTTGCAATCTACTTGAATCTGGGGTCACTATTGGTAATCTCTTCAGAAACCTCCAGTGGGTTCTGACATAAGTCCATTTTCAGCTTGCACACAAATTCTGTCATTAGTGTGGTCAGTTGCTTGTGTTTAACTTTAATCTGTAGCCAGTTTAATTATATTATCTTTTCTCTGTCTAAATGTGTTTCCCCTGACAATCCTCAAAGTTGAAGCTTCAAAGTTTACTCCAATACAAATCCTACAGCCAAACCTGTCGGCTACACAAACTCGCTTCAGACAACAAGAAGTGACCAGCAATGTGTAAACTGAAAGTTCCGTTGAGTATTACTTGTCAAACTGCTACACGGCATGGTCAGAGGCAACTTCATGTCATTGAAATGGAAAATCGTAATATCCTCCCGAAACTGACAATCGATACCTTTCGATGATAACTTCAGCCAAAGAATGAGATGGAGAAGGCAGACGCAACAAAACTCCAGAGCGGTCGGTCGGTCGGTAGGTTCACTCACCGGTGTTCTCACATATTAAACTCATTTGAGTGTAAAGGCATTTGTCGACTAGTTCGAGTATCGAATTGCACGATGGGAAATAATGAATATACGATGTGTCAGTGAGTTGTGTTGACTACAACAACAGCTACTTGGTAACTTCAAGTGATTGTAGTTGAACCTGGCTTTCCTGCAATAATTCGACATTTTGTTGGTTTTTTTTGGTCCCTGTGAGTGTCAGGCAATTTGCTGTGGCAGTGAAAGTTTGGAAAATCTGTCACTTTGGTTTTGGTTGCTGTCCTGGTAACTCGAATTTATAATTTTTCAGTTGATAACTCATCCATGTATGTGTTGCCAAAGCCTGTGCAAGCTTTAGAACTCCTTAGACAACTAATGATGAGGTCAGTACGTGCCTTCATTTGTGCTCCTGCTAATAGCTAAGCAGGTCTTTTAAGACAATTAATTCTGATTGCGAAAAGAACATTTTTAACTCTCCGCTATTCTTAATATTAATTTCTATTGCATTATTTTTATTTTGTTTTACTAAACACTTTGATGGAGGTATGGCGAACATACGCGGCTACTCCTAGTTGTCATGGTAAACTGTTTTTCCATATTTCTCGATCGCGCTAATTTGAAAGATGTGTGAAACTGTAAAACAAATAGATCTTCTTTTTTGTATTGACCGTATTGATCACGAATGTCGAATTGAAACCGTCCCTATTTTACATGTTTCGCAGCTTTCCAGAAGTCTAGAATAATTCAATTTTTGAACTTTAGTTGTTCAAGAAGTTGCCTAAAATAGTTTAACTTTGTCAAACAGTACTTATCCTCCTCCAACGCATTTTTAAAATTCTAAACAGCATACCAAAGGTTATGCTCTCATTTCGCTGGAGGTCTCACTCTGTATATTAATGGATGGAGAATCTGAACCTTGATTTCTCAACCTATTTTGGAAGTAAAGGAGGCTCTGAAGTGGTTGAGGGACAATCCAGAGGAATATAATTATCTGTTCTGATAGCTAGGCTACAATAAAATTTCTTAGAGCTCAAATTTTCATTTAATTACATCCCTGAAGTGGCGCCTTTTTTGAAAATGATATGGTCAAGTTCTTCAAAACTAACCTTATATGTGATATCCAGAAAACTGTGAAACCCATCGACTTAAGAGATGCGGCACCAAATCAAAAATCTCATCCTCTATCTTCCTCGGTACAGTATTTAAAACTGCTTTTTAGAACACCCACGTTGAACGAGTATGGAGGTCAGAAAGTTCAACTTTCTTAAATAACATTTTAGACAGTTCAATCCCAAACGCGCTTTGTAAAAGGTTAAACAAGATACATCTATGGACCGGATTTGCCATGCCATTGCAATTCATTCCTCAAGACCTATGAACTCGCATATTCTGTGACTGTCAAGCTCTTTAAAAACATGGACCACCTAGGAAAGTACACTTTGGAAAGTAAATTTCTAATAAACTAGATGAACTAACCAACATTAGTAGGTAGCTTACAGAAGTCTTATATTGACAACAACTATCCGCGCAGCGTCACGACGCATATGTGCTTGCCTCACTAGTAAGAACCGTTTACTCTTACCAAACTTAACCTGTCTCAATGGTTGGGTATTTACTAAAGTGTCTTTTATCGGACCTCATTGCTGCTCCCAGCCAGACAGAAACACATTCAATGGCAGCAGCCGTTGAATGATATTTTACTATCTAATCAAATACGTCGGTAGTGAGCTTTCTGTTTCCCTAAGTCCCTAAAGAATAATGTTAAAAATGTTCAATATTAATATATTCAATATTGGTGTCAAAAAAACTAAAAAATTTGAAATGAGGTTTGTGTGAAGCCATTTTCAATTTACAAGGCAGACCTACACTCCGATTACCAAACCTAAGATCTTAGTAAAGTAACGTGGAGTGAAAAAAAGAACTGAAACATATCAGTCTACTCATAAATAATCCAGCGGCATACTTTTCTCTTAATCCATAAATTTAAAATTTCTCTGAAGAACCAATCATTGGTGGGTGAAGTTGTTCTGTTTTTTGTTTTACTTTCAAAAACGAAACCATCAAAAGTTGTCTTATTTTCTAAAAATGAAGTCGCTTACTCAGGTGGATGACATTCTCCTTTTTTAAGAATCCTCATTAGGCGAAGAATGACAATATGATGACTCTTGTATTTTATTCGTCCTTTATTGTACGGTTTTCTGTTGGGGATGAGAATTAAAATGAAGTGACAACATGAGCACTCCATTCACGTTAACACTGGTCAATCAAAGACCTTAAAACTAACAGAAGCAGTAGCTGGGGCGTAACCGCTTATGGCGTTGTGGCGGCTTGTATTGAACCATCCTGGCTTAACAATTCACTTTTCTTCTTTTGATTTGAAGAAGAAATTTCCCAAGAGCATTTTAAACGTAGCAGATGTCGGTGAATTACATTGCAACTCGGAGACAGTATCATCGGTTCCGTAAAAAATATTCTTTTGATGTCAGTTGACGAAATGATCACGATCAAGTAAGGTATTGCTAGGAGAAAATAGATCTCCTTAACGAAGGCATCTGCAGAAGATAGAGAGCAGAAGGAACAACAAAGGTATAACGGGGATACCATTTAAATTAAATAAAAAAATTTAAGAATGTAATAAAACGGGAGCTCCTGAAAGGCATTCCCCTGTCATTTTTTTTGTTCGTCTATTTAGGTTTGGTTTTAAAAACAAAGCTGGAAGAACGCCTAGGTGTTTGACTCTCGTTCAATACCTCTGTCAAAACCTAAATCGGATGAGCTTGAGTTCTGCGCAACACACTGAAGCCCCAAGGACCTATAGTGTAAGCAGTTAGACCATTCTGGCACCTTTAACTTTTAGTCCCTTAGATAGAAATTTTAGCAGAAAAAATTTACTTTTCGAAAACAAACAATTCTTATCCTACCCAATATTTTTCAAAAGTCTATTTTTAAAGCCTTTCAAAGAGATAATTGGCCTTGTAAGGTCAAAGATCTTTTTAAAGGACCGACAGAAAAACTCGACCGGAACAAGGCCACAAGCTAATATGGGATGTCGGGATGGAAGGGAGCATAATATCAAGGGGATGCATTTCTTTCTAGAACTGCTGGGTTGCGTAGAAGGTATTAACATCAACGCGCGTTTCCAATCGAAATTTAAGAGCAATAAAAAGCAACATGGTTGTGAAATAAGTGAGGACAAAACAAATATCCTTCTACTGAAAAGCCCATACCTTACAACCACCATGAAGAGAACAAAACTAGGGATAGATGTGGGATTTGGTTTTACGTGACCACCTGCCTTTACGGCTTATATCACGGGGTCCATTTTCCCAAGAGTCGTAAGTAACGCAAGACTAAGCGCCTTAGTTACCCAAGTACCAAACTGAGATCATGCTTGAGGGGCAATCACCCCACCTTGGTTTGATGCGAAGCCTTTCTAAGATCTTTTCCGCTCTCTGGGTCGCAGCGCCCTGTTGAGAATGCAACTCCACACTGAGAAGGGATAGTCCCCTAACCGTCTTGCCTAGTTGTGCTTAAATAATGAACTAGACAAGTCAGCACAGTACACTATCCTCGACTCTACCCGCGATGTTAGATATTAAACCACAGCCACCACAATACTCCCACAAGGGGGCCTACCGCACGGTCAAAGTTTTGTTATAGGTGGCATTCAAGGATTTATAGGCTACTCTGGCTACACCGAGCGAATGCACAACACCGCTTCGAACCTTAACCTCCAAGTTTAAGCAAGAGACCTTTCATGAATCTTCGGTATGAGGTATGAGGTTTGGTCCCCCCCCCCCCCCCCCCCCCCAAAGCTCTATATAGAAAGTATGAGAAGGCTGAATTCAAGTCCTCCCCGGTATGCAATCCCCTCCAGGTTCGATGGGGCGAAGAGAGTTTTGAAAAAGAAAGAGAATATGACAACCCATCACCGGTATCAACTATTACAGAAGAAAAGTGTCATCTGGTACACAAACCACTGACTGATTTGATTATGAAACTTTCAAAATTTCTTATTTCCTTTTGAAATTGTCATGTCTTTAATAAATTTTGACCACAATAGAATTCCGAGCATATTGACCACGAAACTATTGACTTGCTCAATACCTAAGGCAGCTACAACACACTGTCATGAATTAGAACAGTGATCACATTCGGAAATCCAAACATGCGGCGATCTCAAACTGTTAGTGAAATCAATTGCTTGACGATTCCTTACATCTTTCTATCGGTTTCCATTTTGAAAGCTTTGCAACCGCCTTCTATTTTTCTGAGTCAGGGTCTTTTCGAGTCGCATTCAAGACGATAATTTAACCAAGAAAATCATGCCACTGCCAACAGAGCTCACACAATGGAAAAGTTAAAAAAAATTAAATAATTTCGAGAACCACAATCATTGGTATCTTGGGTGGAATATCGAACGTAGTCGCTTACCACAAACGCTGACGTCTTCGTCTTAGGTTACACATCGTCATTGGACTGAGGAACTCAAAGAGCAGGCAATCACGGCTACCACACCAGCATGAATGTATGTTTCCGGGCAGCACCAGTCAGATCGATTCCACTGTCATTCCACGAAAACGCATTTACAGTGCTCAGCGGTCCTTAAACTGCATAGGTGTGTGCCGGTAAGCTCTTACATACAGCCTACAACTATATAATTAATTATTTCGTTGTTTGTGTTGCTTTCCGCAGGGCTGACGTCGTGACGAAGTATCATGCGTCCATTCTGTCATCCAAGGCTGTTCTCAGACGTGTCGATGCACAATATCGGGAACACATTCCGCAGCCGTCCCGCCGCACAGTCACATATCTTCTTCCTCTTACCAATAATCGAATGGGTATTGGTTGAAACACGACTACTGGGCGCTTCCTACCCCTCGGCTCTGATCCAATGGGTGTGTTGTGATGTGCACAAAACCTGATTCAATACTTGACTTACAACACAGAAGCGAACAACAGAAACGCATAAAACCGACGAGGGGTACGAGGGCACAAACGAAGAAGAGAAGGCTGGAAGGAAAGAAAGAAACAGAGCACAGGCAAAGAAGACAACCCCAACCTACTGCTATAATTGCTGTCAGTTCATGTGTGAGGATAGTTCGGGGTAAGGGATGATTTGAAATAAGCGACAGACAGACTAACCGCAAATAAGGGACAAACAACTTTTCAGTGTTTGTCGGACGGGGCATTCAGAGGCTTGCAATCGACACCAGCCAAAGCAGTTGACGTTTTGTTCTCAATGTTACAAGTTCGAAGGGATGTCCTATCGGTTGTTCGGCGCTCGGTATTCGATTTGCTATTGGACTAGCTAAAGGATGCACTTGTGTTGCGCTGTTAAGTGAATTTTAAAATAAGTGAATGATATTGTGTTAAAATAAAGTTGACAAATACAAATACAACCAAGGTTTAAATTATTTTTGAAATAAAGGATATACTTTCCATAAGTGAAGCGAATCGATATCTGTTAAACGGATTAACTCAAACATGTCAGTTTTCAACATTAAATGGTAATTTGGTTTGTGTGTGAAGCTATCAACTGTACGAAAAATATGCTCTTGGAATTGTCAACTCCTGGTGATCCTTGATTCCAGGGCCAGTTATAAAAACAGTGATGATCGGCAAGACAGTCCTGCTCACTTAAATTGCGACACAAAAGGATAAGCCAGTTTTTATAGAGAGGATTCAACAAACTTCTGGGAATTTGAGTGCAGAGTGTAAACGAACAACTGGTTCATTAAAACTAAGCCTTAACTTTAGATCCAAACTTCAAAATGACACCGTTGTGATCAGTACAGTGGAAACTCTATTAAAATTCATTTCTTCTTTATAAGTGGATTAGTATTGCATTTGCTTGTGCTCTCAAGCGACTGCAGTGGTTGACGTCAATGGCGAACGTAGGGTCTTAGACGATTGTTCCCAATTCATCGATTCTATTAAAGACCATTGTGAAAATTGGGCTCTAAAGTTCGTGTCATACCTAGTACAGCTCTTCAAAGTTATTAAAATAGTTTCTTTCTTGTATTGCAAGTGAACAGGTATTTCTTTCTTTTTTTCGCTTGATTCAGAGACTCAACAGTTTTTATCCTTAAGAAAAACGTATAAATGGAAGCATTACCACATGGGTAGCAATTGTGTTTTATCGTAGGAAGGATGCTTTTTTTAACTTCTGAAATAGCTGTTATTCAGAAAAATTGATCTTTCGATACTACAATTCAATATTCTGACAATTAAGTCTAATTGAAAAACCAAACTTTTCCTTTTCACTAAAAATCAAGTGTGTTAGTTTGAACTAACTACCAACCGAAATCAAACCATTATGGTCCCTGTTCCCAGATACCTTAAAGGTGGAATGCCGTCAAGAAGCAGTCACCTTTCCGACTCACAAAATATTACAATATTATACTTACTTAAATGAATGTTAGATGGCGCAACAGTCTACACGGGGACCGGGGCTAAGCTTCTTTAACAACTACTCGTGTTATGAGTTCTTTTGGTTTGTCACGAATAGAAGGACCCTATGGTTTTTTTGGCGGTTTCGAGTGGAAAGATTTCTTTGACAATATTCAAGGAATACGAGTATTAAAAAGACTTTGAATTAGGTGCTGTGCTGTAAAAGGGCTGAGGTATTAGTTCCTGGAATCGAGCAGAAATTGTTGGCATATCACAGACATCCAGATGGCTTCTAAAATATTATTACTATAAAAAATTAGAATAAAAAAAAATGTATATGTGGTTCCTCATAAATTTATGCTAACCTGCAAGCCATTGCATCGAACATCAATATTTAAGAAACTGAACATGAACAATTAGCAGTTTCTGAATTTTCCCACCAAGTTGAGAGACGGCGCCTCGCTTTTTTTTCTCCTTTCATTTATTCATTTCACGCTTTGACTTCAATTGAATGTGCCACAAGTTAATGTAATTCATCGGGGCAAGCACTGAAAACCGTTCAGCACGAATTTTACTTAAAAATTTGTTTTTCTCTGAGCTGGACACCAAAGCCCATAACACAGCTCTCTCGGTACATTATCAAAAACCCTGGGGCCGAGTGCTGTTCACAAAATTTAATCATTACCAATAAGTTCATTATACAAAAGCAAATCAGTATGTAAAAAATGCACATCCATCGAACGGAATCTTCCGTAAACGAGTATGCTCACAATACTCGAACACAATTCTAAAACAAAAACTTTGCCCACAACAATTTCGGTTTAATCAGCTATTTTGAGGCAAAAAAATAGTATAAACGCAGACATTTTTACGTCTCATCTCAATCATAATATTAATGTTGGCGCCGCAGTCCACAGGGGGACCAGGGCCTAGCTGGCTGTTGTGCGCGCTACTGTTCTTTCACGAGTAGAAGGGACCTACAGTTTTTGGCCGACTCCGAACGGCGATGTTTGAGAAGCTGTCTTAGACAATTATTACTCGAAAAAATTGATCGGTGTTCAGCCGGGAATCGAACCTAGACCTTTTGGTGTCTGAGCGTCGCACTCTAACCACTACGCCATGGCGGCCTCATCCCAATCATGCTTGTAGAAAATCAACCATTGCTGCTGGGTTGAAGAAAGTTACAGACAATTAGCAAGATTTATATCAGCTTACATTTGTGGTTTAAAAACAAAATAAAACTTTTTTCGCGAAGCCATTGAGATCCATAGAAACATAAAAAGCAAATTTTTTTGTTCATTTTTCACCTTCAACTGCTAAAATATTTAACTAACAAAAAAATCGTTTACAAAAATTTTCGTATACAGTATTTCATAAATTCTCTACAAAGCGTCTCAACTTAGGTGACGTTGGAGGGACTGCAATGCGTACTGGAAAAATTCAAAAGGCCTTGTTTGCAAATTCCAGCCGACCGCAAGCAAGCGATAGAGGCTTGCAGTCGCTTAAGGTGCATTTCACATAATCGATGCGCTCAATCACCTCCATGAATGCACTAGTAATTAATAGCTGGTAACGATTTCGTTCGTTTTGCGAAAAGCGTCGGTGCTTTAAAATATCAATTGGTGCCTTAAGATTATGTCTATATTTTAGAATTGATGTAATGTGTGCACACAAAATGAGAAAGCGTTATTTTTAGTATATGTGCTTTTGCTTCGTAACGCTTTAAAAGTCGACAATATTTTCTCACAGTCGATATAGGAAATTAAGTGCAGATAGAAAATTCTGTAGATTGATCCTTCTAAGACACTTCGATTCTCACAGCCAAAATCACTTTACTTCTTAGGTTGACACTTCAGTCCTAGGTGTACCTGTACCTCAACCGACATAAGTCCTTAGCAGGCATGCTTTCGCAAAATCCCCGTTGAAAAACACATCTAGTTGAGTAAACTGTTTTAATGACTCAGGTATAAAGACTTTTCAGACCTATATACGCATTACACAGTCTAGCAATCTTAAGTGTTGTTCTTGGCTTCAGTAAATTCAGCCCCGAAAAGTTCATCATCGAATATTTTCCCTTAGATAAAATTAAGGGTAATAGAACCAAAAGCTCCTTTTGGGTGTATTTCATAATTTTTGCAGTTTTTGAGTCATAAAGCAGGACAGGAATGTACAATTCAAGTGCCTCTGAGCCATAGGCGCTAAATATTTCTAGTGTTGTTATTGTCTCTATTTGCAGCCAATAAGAAACTTCATTTGTGATTTATTCTTTCTTATTTTAAAGTTGGCGCTAATAACTGATTTCTTCAAAAACTACTCAGAAAAGACCTACAGTTTTTCGTCGCCTTCGAACATCGAAATTTAGGAACCTTTTTAAAAAGGTTTCAGGGTGTACAAAAAACGTTTCAGGAATCAAATGTGGGACCTTCGCTGTCCGGTGAGCCGGTGAGCACCTACTGCTCAAAATTGGCCACATAAGAACAAACAAGTATAAACAAGGCAAAAAAATGAATAAAGGACAGAAACAATATCAAATTTAACTAAGAAAGTTCAATTAATATAAAGCTTTGAGGTTAAGGCAGTAAAAACACGCGTTTATGTTACAACTTACAACTTTATGTTACAACTTCCCTCTCTTCCTCTATACCTTCGGCCCGTGCTGTGACTTAATTCCAGTCATTTAAGGCTATAAACAATCTCTTTAGTGCGCAACAATTATTAAAAAAAAAAAAAAAAAAAAACAAATTAAATGCAAATTGCGATTATCTACCTTGACGGACTTTTTCCACAGTGAGTGCGGTTGCAGTCCACGCTATCATTATAATTTGGAGCGAAAAGTATTATTTACTTCGACTGCTGTGCACACAATTGTACAAAAGTGCATGGGACCCGTGTGTTACTATGCTAAACAAAATCCATGTTCTCCCTGGTCATTGTGCACGCCAAAATGAGAACGTATCTTCCGTTACCGATTGTGTAAAACGAACATCAACTCCCTACAGATCGCAACATATAATGCTCAAACCTAAAAAGAGTGCATTAAGATTATAGATGATTCGCGACAAATTGACGCGCCTTTAGACGGCTTGTATCCAATGATCCTGGGTTGGATTTTGAAAATTCTGTCATTTTCTTCTTTCCTTCCGATGAAAACAGAAATTTGACTCATCAAATCACAAAAATTGTCGAAATGCCAATGCATCCAATAAGAGGAAAATTGCTTCAGATTAAACATTAATGGCAACATTTGGCAATTTGTCTTCCAAATTGAAACCTCGCCTTTGATGAATCCTTTGTTACTGATATTGAAGGTATGAATTTTGGCTGCAAGATGGCCCTTCATGTCATATTTTCGAAGCTCTGTAAATTAGTTTCCCAGTCGTGTTATTTCTTCTTAGATTAAACCTTTGATTTTTACGCTTTTTTAAGGTATGCGCCGATGAAAATTCAACTAAGGGTTTTCTGTATGAACGGGAGTTATTTTTTCTTTAGTTGTACCTTGTTGAATTTTTTTAAAAACAACCTGACCTTGTTGAATTTTTTTTATTAAATCTTTATTTGAACCACAGGGAATTGTAACCACCACTTTAGCCATTGGTTTAAAGGTTTGGGTCTCTGATCAAAAGTTAGGAAAAATTTTATCCACTCCAGATCTGTTAAATTTTTACAGCTAAATAGTTTTGGGTGAACAATTTTCCTCCAAATTGGTTTTGGATTCATGTCTTAACTAACCTTAGAGTGAGTTTTAAAGAGAGAAATATGAACGCAAAACTAAAATTTTCCTTGTTAAGTTTATTATAATTTTTAACTGATGCCGTTTGCTTTTTCTCTGCCAATAAATTTCTTTATAAAACTTTACAGTTACTGTGTTTTCCCCACTTTTACCCTTCTCCTTCTTTAAACTGCATTTTGATAGTTTAGTTTTATTTATAAAAAAGTGTCATAGAATAGAGCAGTCCCTAACGGCCGTAAACAGTCTGCGTTAAATTAAAAAAGATTTTTCTGTCGTGAATGGAAGAAGTTATAAGAACATATATATTTTATATTCGATGCTGTAGCAACACTTTTTTATTGTGGTTCTTGTATCTAGAGTAACACATGTATTTTTCAGTTAATATAAAAATTTACAAAAAATTCACGTGAAGGAGGCAGACTCATTCTCAGATTTGCAGAAAGGCCAACCCTTAAGCATTGATCCACACATATATTTTTTGTAAATCTGTCTATACCGATTTAAAAATGCTTTCACAGCTCTTTAAACAAAATAAGGGATCTGAGTGAATTGACAGTAATTGCAGTTTGTTTACGTTTTGAGGACCATGGCTCTTTTTTAATTTAGACAACTTTTTTGTATTTTTTATGTGTATAAGACAGACATTCTTCTTTTCACATTTCAGGTGTCTACAAATTGCTACAAAATGAAGCGAAGAAAAACCACCAGAACAAAAATTAAATATTTTTTGTTTAGACTGGAAGTTATGTCATGGGATTTTTACATAAACGTTCCAATCTCTTGAAAATAATTCTGGGTAAGTTTAGTGAACAAAAATAAGAACCAAAACACAATCCGAACCCCTCATCAATTTCACACTATTACCTCTGGAACACTTGAGCAGGCATACTCGCAGTGGGGTGCGATTGTAAAGGCACACGCAGAAAGTGAAATGAAAAATCAACCAACCGCAGACGGATTTCAGCAGAAATACATTTCGAAAGGTGTGGCTTCGGGCGGGGTTTATTCAACCGCGATGGCCGCGATTCCATCACTGAACTTATGTATTTCTTCTTTTCTCTGCCTTGTGTGAGCGCAAGATACCTTTGATTTCGGTGTAAACTCGGCGAAAGGATAACTGATTTTCCTTTTCAAAATTGTGTCCATTTTGCACTGCATTTGTGGCGCAATCATTTGGTCATGGATATTCAGTCCGAACACAGAGCGGTGGCTTGCTTCGCGGAGTATGTGGAATGCGTCACACATGAACGCCGCACCACACCACAAACCATCGGCATAGCATGAGTAAGCGTTTGTGAATCATTTCTAGTTTTCTCGCTCTACTCAATCACATCGACGGGACTGTCTTAATTGACAACTCAAGGTCGACGAGGAAATGTAATATTTTCAGACCAAAAGTCCGGACTTTTGAAATTGCGAAAAGGCAGAGCTCTGCCAGTGAACACGCTTTACTGCCCACTGAAGTGGACAGTGCGTGTTGGGAGCAAAAGGACGAGTGCAACTTGAGGCGAGCTGGGAAACAAAAGATTTTCTCGCATGATGTACTTTCCAGGCGTTAATGATTCCGTGACAGAATTGCAATGACAAGTGAAACTAAAACAAAAATTCAGACGAAAATCAGTCACTGCAAACAGCTTTCAAAATTAAATTACGTCGGAATAACGTTGCCAGACAGCAGATTATTAAGTTCGTTGTAGGAGAATTGTTTTTTCCATTCCATCGTGAGCTAACGAACGTTTTCGCTTTGCGAGCACAACATGAAATTGTGCGGGGAAACGAATGCATTGTTCATTATTGATCTGTTTTGAACGTGATGTGCTCTATTTCATAATGTCTGTGTAAGAGGTTGCGTCGATTAATTATGAAGGGCTTAACATATAATATGCGAAAGGTAGCACAGAACTGCAGATTGTAGGGGAATGTCTGCGCAATAGACTCCCAACACATATGCTCACTGGCTTAAAAATGAATACCCTTTAAATAACTTATGAAACTTTGAAACTACATATTGTCAAGGACTGCACTCGCTGTTGCCTTAGACGAATATTTACTGAGTTCAACGGTTTCTCAGCCGTTGCCAACCGAAACGTCGGATAGGAATATTGTAATTTTATGAATTCTGCTATTTTGCATAACGCCTTAGATGAAGGTGATGACAGTCTGCAGACGCAGTCTTCATAGTGGCGAATTACAATAGTGTCCCATCATTTGAAACGTAATAGCTTCTTAAAAAAGGACCAATATACCAATTTACCCAATATATACAATCCGAATGGCGGAATCTGTTAAAGTGTCTTATTTCAACGGAAGACAATTAGTGGGAAACAAGACTTGCGATGAAAATTATTTTACCCAATACCCATCTCAGTCGGACTTCCTTACCGACAAACCCATTTGATCCCTGCGTGAAGGTTGGGTTATGTGTTGCATGGCGGAATCAGTTAAAGTTTTTTATTTCAACGCAAGACAATTAGTGGGGAACGAGATTTACGATGAAAATTCTTTTATCCAATACCCATCTCAGTCGGACATCCTTACCGACAAAACCATTTGGTCCCTGCGTGAAGATTGGGTTATGAGCCCTCGATCAACTGCAATGAACAGGGAATTGATACTAAGCATTGGGGTTCCTGGGAACATGGGTGAGCCATGTACGAAATTTGAAGTGACGAAGAAGAATATGGTAGGTTGGTATATTCAATTCAAATTTAGCATTAGTTGGAAATACGTATAATTATTGTTCGTGTAGTGAATAGTTTTGTTGTTTGCTCCCGAGAACAGCGAGAAGCGATTTGTACGAAAAAGTGTAAACATATATTCGAGACGAGTGTATAAACACTACGTTAACCGCGAAATTATGAAATTCACTTTCAGCCTATTTCCTGATTCTTCGAAAATGTTCGTTATGTGAATGTTGGCAGTACTCAATATTGAAGTTTAGCTTTCCTATGAAACGAGACATTTCCTATGGTAGAAATTTACCTTGTCCGAAATCAGCACCCCAAATCTTACAGCAAAAAAAAGCATAGGGATGTATTGAGCTGGTCCTTGCAAAAGTTTTCTTCGGATTTCGTTGTTTAGGTCCTTCTACATTTAGGAGATTTAAAACTTGTCAATTACTTCTTTTTTTTCTTTTTTTTCTTAAAGCTCAGACCTTAATGACAGCGCAGTTACACTCTAAAAGAAGACGAAAAGTAGTAGACAGAAATCGAAAAACAGGAAGTAAGGCCTTCAGTCTCAAAAGTAAATTATATGCCATTAGAAAAGATAGAAGAAGCACTTCGTGCAAAAGCAGTGCTATGAAATTTTAAGTGAAAGTGCAATTTGTTAAAAATGAAAAATGTAGTCTGTCCTGCAATCCAAGAATTGGAAAAAGGGCGTCCAGTATGAGGCGTTCGCAATTTATGTAGTTTTCGTGAGTTCACATAAGTGAATGTACATACAAGTATGTATATATAGAAATACCGTTAAAAATGTGGGTAAAAGTATTTGTCGGCGGTTTAGTTGCCTGTTTGTCATGAGTGTACATCACATAATGTGGAATAATGATTTCTCAAATAAATTCAACCTTAATTTGATTTGTAATACGTCCGATGATTGTTTATAGTCTGACCAACATACATATACAAATATATGTAAATATAGGTTGACGCAACAGTTCACAATAGGACGAGAGTCTAGCTTCCGTATCAACTACTTGTGTTGTGCGCACTACTGTTCTCTCACAAGTAGATGGGACCAACAGTTTTTTTGCCAACTCCGAAGGGCGAAGTTTGGAAAGCAGTTCTAAGAAGGTGATACCATTTGGGAATCGAACCTTGGACCTTCAGCTTGTGAGTTTCGCACTACGCCATGGCGGCCCACCTTCGACCTTCGTTAACACTTTATTCATTTTGAATTTTTTTTTTTTTACGGTCGTTCCTGAGATGCACTTTTATTAAGAATCATGTTAAACAAACGCAAATACAGCGCCACCAAGAGTCAGTTGCAAGTGTTTTTCCTTCAATGCTGTAAAAGGCTGCAGTCTTCTGGGAAAAACAAATTCTTAACAAAACTCGATGTTTGATGATTCAGTGACTTCACATTCAGACAAATTTTGTTGGCAATTGGTCCTTAAAGAGTTTAAGCCTAGCAGCGTTTTCTTCTCTTATCAGTTTCAAACACAGTTGTTTGCAGCCACTGAGAAGGGGCTTACTAGCATTCGCAGTTATTTGATCACTATAGCTTGTACGTTTGGTCGTTTATTGCTTTCAATTCCGAACCCACTAACCCGGGTAAGTGACCTCATAGTTAAACCGACATCTCGTTTCAATATGTACACCTCGCCTTCATTTTCATAAATTAGACGTACAATTTAAGTATGTCAAATAGATGAAGGAATCTGCTCTTTCGTTTTACTTTCATCCAGCACTCAGAGACTTCGTCTGCCAGTGAAAAGGTCGTTAGTTTCAAATCGTTAGTTAACTGACAAGGCGTTATAAACCTGTCGTCTGTTAAGTTAACTTTTGCCCCAGCATTTACATTGGTCCTTCAAAAAAAGCGTTATGTAGTCACAAATTTTATCAAGTTGGTTCACAGGTTCACAACCACATGGCAATTCAATTCTTCTGGGACTTTAAAGTTTTCTTTCATACTCACGTGGTATAAATAGCGTTTCGAAAAAATTTTGAATATTCAATTTCAAACCCGACTTTGACATTTCTTAACTTTGTCACAAGAAACCAAAATTTGTTTCATCAACGACCACTTGTATTATACAAGCTGTTGTTCTTCGGCCAGTAGTAGAAACCCTCAGTTAAATGGCTCCTCCAACGAATGGTTTAGGAATTTTCTATTTCTAGACATGGCGTAGTATTAAGAGTGCGACACTCGAACGCAGAAGGTCTAGTTTCGATTCCTGACTGAACATTCAAAGAGTAATAACTTTTCAAAATTCGCCGTTCGGAGTCGGTCAAAATTGTAGATCCCTTCAACACGATTTCTTGATGAGCAAGCTAGGTTCTGGTCCCCTGTGGACTGTCACCCCATACAATTATTATTAACCATAGTTTTCAACTGTGCACACGCCGAAGGGTCTAGGATTGATTCCCAGCTCAATACCAATTTTTCGAATTTTTCACGGCACCACCTCTTTCGAGCTGCTGACAACACTCAAAGAGTAATAACTGTCTAAGAAAGCTTCTCAAATTTCGCCGTTCGGAGTCGGCAAAAAGCTGTAGGTCCCTTCTACTCGTGAGAGAACAGTAGCGCGCACAACACTAGTAGTACACGGTGATGAGCAAGCTAGGCCCTGGTCCCCCTTTGGACTGAAGCGCCAACAATTAATATTAGTTTTCAACTGACAGGAGAAATGACAATTAAAAATTATCTAAAGCCGATAACAGTCCTTTTCAGAGATCAAATCTAAAAAATCTAAACTCAAACTTCGATCGATTTAGTACAAACTCTGTGGTGCACACAACCTCGCAAAATTTGAATATAATGATGCTGCAACCCACATTGGACCAAGATTGGAACTCAAGAAACAAGAAGAACAAGAAGAATTATTGTTTCCGTAATTTTTAATTTTTGTTTTCCAATTTTCGGCGCGTTTCCTTGTGTAGCTAAAAGTTCCAAAATATTTATCTACCATCATCCTAACTCTTTTAAGCATTCATGTGCTCTTCCTTCGTTCACTGCGGTCTAGTATTTACGTTAATTTAATGCGTAGAAACCTTTGCAAGAATTGCCATACCATCTCATACAGATGTTCAGTTTTGATAAAGGGGACTCATTTTAGTTTGCTCATATATACGTACTACACCTTACCGGCTTACTTGCTAGGGATCCCACACAATTTCTTTTTTCTATTAAAACAATAGGAAGCCATCTTGAAATCTCCCCATATCTATAAACACCTTTTCACGTGGTGGAAGAATCCATGTACAAGAGCTTCCAGTTCGTGAAATCGGTGTTAGCGCATGTCCGCAGCAATTCAATAATTCACATCCTTTTTTGCATCTCTCTTTAACATTCTGTTGGAACACTCATCTTTACAGATTCACTGGAAGATCAAGAGGGTGGAGCTATGTACATATCGTGCGATGTCTCAAATGGAGGTCCTGTGGAGGCTGAAACGGGATACGTTCCCAACAATTCATTGTTTGGCTTGGCATTGGATAGTCCACAGGTAAATTTTGTGTTAAATTTTCAGATCGCTTGTTGCAAAAATATTCGATTGCGTGTTGGTTATTTTGTGTGCAAAATTATGAATACAAAGTGAAGTTTTATTTTAAGTGAAAAGGCCTTTAGTGAACAGGAAACAATTTTTAATATAAACCCACTTTGGAATAGCTGCAGAAATAGGTAAATTTTGTACAGTTAAAGGAGTAATTTAAGTATAATTTGGTAACTTGATAATGTCGACGTATACAGAAAAAAAAAATGTTTGAATACAAATTCCATGATTATTTTTATTTTTAAATTAAAGTAAACACCGAGTGTTGTTTGGTGTTGGAAAATTTGTGTTGCTTTGTAAGTTAAAGTCAAAAACTTATCATGTTTGGCAAAGCTCAATAAAGTGTTATTTTTTATTTTTGGTTATATTTACAATTTTATTTAATTTAATTTTAATTTAATTTGATTTTAATATTAATCCTTTTCATTTTCGAGTCGAAGAAATCGGAAAGCCATAAATTATTGAAAAATGAAAACTATACTGTTTACTCTGCTTAAATGCTGCCTTCTCTCGGCCGTATTGTTGAGTGAAGAGACTCCTTCTCTAGCCACACCACACGCCTATGAAACGTTCCACTGCTGTGTATACTGTCCAAATTTTAAGAAAATGTTTCCTTAAAATTATATTTCCTTTAAAATACCTGCGGGAAAGAACGGAAAATGAAATTTAATTAAATTCATTCTTCTCATCCGTTTGTAAATAGAAAGCATTGTTTAATTTTTACTTACTTCCATGCCGGTCTCACAAGTGAAAAAAATGAAACTTTAAAGCTAAAATTTTAAATTAAATGTACAAAACTGAAATAATGCAGATACGAATTATATGTTATGGCCACCATTATGGTAAATGATGCCTCGTTTTTGTTACTTTTATTTGCTGAATTTGCAGCGAAGGGGGTGCTCGTTTCTATACTTCTATAGCAGCACCTATTAAGTAAGTTCTCCCTTCGCTTTAAAACAATGTAAAGTTTATCATTTGTGATAAACGACAGCGTTTTTTGCTTCTGGAATGTTAGCAACTTGTTTCCTTCTTATGTCAGAGACATACAAAAATATCACCAGGAGCAAGGTCTGTAGGTTGGGGGAGGGAAGTTTTGCACAAATATCCTTTTACCATGGAGTCCATTGCTTAAACAATTGCAACAGGGTAATCAAAAAAATGCAATAGATAACTGACGACACACTGTGAAATCAATCAAAAACCAATTTAAACGAGAGAACGACTTAGTATAGTATGCAAACAGAAAATAACACAACGCTTTCAAGCCGCCTACCAGGTATACCGGTATGAATACCGGTTTGAAAATAAAACACTAATTATTAATGGGAAAGTAAAAACATTTTATTCAAAGTATTGTTTTCTACACATTTTGACCACCTTTCTGTCAATTTGTGAATACCACGCCAATAACATTAATCGTCTTTTAAAGCAAACCAATCCGACACCCAATTTTCGACCTCCTCGTAGGAATCAAAGTGCTGCTCAGCCAATGCGTGTCCCATCGATGAAAACAAATGGTAGTCGGAAGGAGCCAAGTCTGGTGAATACGGCGGGTGGGGCAGCTGCTCCCAGCCAAGTGTTTTTATTGTATCCTGAACCGGGTTTGCTTTGTGTGCAGCTGCATTGTCATGGAGCAAAATTGTCTTGCCGTGTCTTCTGGCCCATTCTGGTCGTTTCTCGATCAATGTCTGTTTCAAATTGATCATTTGGTGTCGGTAGCGATCAGCATTAACGGTTTCACCAAGTTTTAGGAGCTTGTGGTACAGCACACCTTTCTGGTCCCACCAAACACACAGCATTGTCTTCTTGCCGAATCGATCTGGTTTTGCAGTCGATGTTGATGGTTATCCCAGTTTAACCCATGATTTTTTCCGTTTAGGATCCTTAAAATAAATCCATTTTTCATCGCCAGTAACAATCCGATGCAAAACCGATTTTCTTTCGTGTCTTTGAAGCAGAATTTCACAAGTGTTTTTTCGGTTTTCCATCTGTCTGTCATTCAATTCACGTGGCACCCATTTTCACACTTTTGGATCTTTCCCATAGCTTTTAAACGATCAGAAATTGTTTGTTGTACAACATTTAACATTGCTGCCATTTGCTTTTGACTCAAAGTGTCATCTCCATTAAATATCGTTTGCAATTCGGAGTCTTCAAACTTTTTTGGTGGTCTTCCACGTTCTTCATTTCTCACATCAAAGATACAGCATGATCACCATATGCCTCGACAAGCATTCGATGCCACTCTGCAGCACTTTTCTTCAAATGAAAACAAAAAATGAATGCTATCCTCAAATCACACTTGGTACAAATGGTACAAAATTCTGATACAAAATTCTACAATTTTAACACGATGAAAAAATATGATGTTGTGTGTTCAATGACTTAATGTATACTTAATAATTTTCACAGATGTCATAGCAAACAAACACAAAAAAAAAAAAAAATAAAGGCTCGTTCACAACAAATGTTCCCTATCGAGACATTTGTATCTTGGCGCTAACTTCATTCCGGTATACCGGGTATATATACTAAAAACTGATACGTCCTTCTTCCTGCCACTTTCAAAACTCAACGACTAGCTTCCATCATCCTTTGGTAAGCTTTGGTCTATATCTCACTTCCGCTGCTTTTCTTTCTCGTCATATATATATATATAACGCATAGGACTAGGACCCTCATTAAAACAAGTGCCAGCTAATATCTTACTTGAGAAAAAGTTACTTCACCCTGATAGGAAGCAGGAGCTTTCTGACACCTCAGCCGTTCTATAGGTCACTTGCAATGCAATTTCACATTGAGTCGAGAAATTCCGGATAGCGGTCTAAAGACTAGTGGTATAAGACTATTTCAGAGCACGGTTGACACAAATCTCAACATAGACACAACAACACTTGCACAAGGTGGTCAACATCAGTCTGAATTCCCGACCTTTCTTGGAAATCTTCTTAATAAAAGAACTTGGTCCACCCGTATGAATTGACCCCAAAGTAAATTAAATTTATTCCAGTAGTTCTCCTCTGCTGAATGAACGCTTTTCACTTAGTACTATGCTGTCAGATTTTGCTTTGTCTGCAAGTGAAAGCATAAATTTTCTTCGTACAGCTGTAAGAGTGTCTTAGGAACTTGACGTGAACGAATCCGTTGGCAATTCTGCTTTTTGAAGAGGTGTTCTTTTAAGAAAGCACAGCAACTCCGTGAGCGTTTTCCTTTAAGCCTTCCCTTTAACGTTCTTTTCGAGTTAGTGGAAAACAGTGTTTGTCCAGCACGTCCGTAAAAAGAGGGAATCTTTATCACCTAACTCATAGTGACCCATTGTTGGCGCGACAGTCCATAGGGAGACCAGGGCCTAGCTTGCTACTGCTCTCACGAGTAGAAGGGACCTACAGCTTTTTGCCGACTCCGAACGGCGAAATTTGAGAAGCTTTCTTAGACAGTTAATACTCTTTGAGTGTTGTCAGCAGCTCGGAAGAGGTGGTGCCGTGAAAAATTCTAGGTGTTCAGCCAGGAATCGAACCTAGACCCTTCGGCGTGTGAGCATCGCACTCTACCCACAACGCCACGGCGGCCACATAATGACCTATACCACTTAGATTTTCTCATGCCATGGAAATGCTGATAAACAGTGAGCTCATAAAATACCTCAAATCTCCGCAGCATCAAGTAACGAACAGTACAGCTTTCCCAGCAATAAATTCATAGATGATACGACGGCCTATCTCATCCATAAATGGAATCAATATTTGCACAAGATAATAGAAAACAGCGTTTTATGAACTCGGCGAAGTTAACCATAAGAGTCTCTGCTGAATCCTTATTGCGTCCATTAATTCCTCCTTAAATTGATTTGCAACCAATGAGAGTTGTGTTGAATGGGTTTAAGTCTGATATTCACAATTTCAATGGCGGTGTTCTTCAAAACTCTGGTTTATCTCCAACACTCTTCTTCCTGATTTTTGTTTTTATAAAATTTATTTTCTTATTTAATCCATTCCTTCGTTTGTGGGAAGTCCTCAGTTTATCATACTTGTCCCTTGGCTCGCATTCCTCCCTTCTCGAAACGGCTGCCTAAGGTAAGGACATTAACTTCCAATAGAATATACTCACCTGAGTAAAAAGAAAAGAGTGGAGTTAAATGCTTCCAAAACTCATTGCTGTATACTGTCACGGAACTCACTGTATATGGAAAGTAAAATTGCAAAGTTAGTTGACTCGTTAGGGCTTTCACATAATGTGGCGTCACCGTTTCATCGCTATAACAACAAAATGCTGAAATAAATGAGCCAGTTGAATTTCTCCCAATAAAAAATCTCTTTTCACCTTAAATCCCTTCTTTCGGCTGTGCTGTTGAGTTAAAAGATTCCTTCTTTAGGGACACCACGCGAATATGAATGTTCCAGCTCCCTCTCTTTACATTCCACAAGCAATTTAAGTCTATGTGCAACGATATCTAATCTTCATCTATTTCGACAAAACGTGCTGTGGATTAAGGATCACTTACGGGTAAAAAATTATCCCATTAGTGCGGCGATAATAAAAATAATTATATACCTTATTTAAATTCAAGAGCGTGTTGCTTGTTGATGAATCTGTCATTTTTTTTCCATTTGTTAATCATTCAAAGTAAGTTTTTAGCGGTGTAAGAGAACTAATGTCGAATTTGTGAAAGAGAACTAAGCAGAAACAAACACCTTGTTATTCGAAAATTATCCATTTTGGCAACGTTTCGATTGTAATGATATAAATTCTGGGAAAAAAGAAAACCAGCTTTATAACACTTTTAAATTGGAAACGAGTTTTGAGTATGTACACTTTTCGCAATTCAAATATGACCAAAAACTGTTTTTTTTTTTGGCTCGAAAGTATGTTTTTTGCTTTGTGGAATTTCGACATTGTGATTTTGGACATTTTATAATTTTTGCAACGTCTCAATTAAAACATAACAATAAACACATCTCGTTAACAGACCTTAACCTTAATCTTTACTTTAAATATGGCGGAGAGAAAAAGACCTTTTTTCTCTAATTTTGCTTAGCTTAACGAGGCATTAGCATTAACTCCGAGTTCAAAAGTGTAAAAACTAATCTTTTACCATGAATTGACAGTTAAATAACTAAGTATTCTGAGATAATTTAACGTTTGAGTGCCAGGAAAATATTAGTCTTTTATAAAAAGTGGCCACTAGAATCCTAAAAAGACATATTCAAAGAGTGAAAAAAAGAAAATGTTCACCTTGAAAAAGCCGTTCAATCTTGGGTACTCAATGAAAGGTAAAATTCTAAGACGGAACAGATGCTCACTGTCCGTATTGGTTAGAAAAATTCTTAAGCTAAAAAATCGATAAATAAATTCAAAGCGTTCTTTAACTGATTTTAAAACTGATGACATTCTTCGTGCTTACAGCAAGAGTGTGCTGCATCTTGCGTGGGGTGTCTCTGCTGCCAAGGGAACAACGCCCTGCCTGTCCCAACTTTAGAATCCAGTGAGTTCGAATCAGGGAACTGTTTTGAAAACGACAGTGGTCGCCTAAGGTAAGCATTTCCGAAACAAATGTTCGTTTTTTCTCAACTTAACCTCAAATTTTCGTATTCATTAGCTCACCGCAGCCGAATTCACAAACGAACCTGGGAGCATATTGGAATTCTGATGAGATGGCGTCCACATTCCCAGGACTACCACCCCTAGATATTGATCCACTACCAAGCTTATTTCCATTTTCGCCTTGTGGTGCTTCGTACAAGTACGCCTCAAATTTATACGTTGATTGACTCTATTGAGTAACAATTGTTCATAGTTTTTCAGCAAATCCTCATCAGGCGTCGCTGTCTTACACAGTTCATCCGCAGATCATAAACCAGACGCAAAGCCAACAGAACACAACCAACTCCCTGAATTCGGCCACTCAGTCGTGCTACTATGACACCCCGACGACTTGCAACCAGCACTCCACGCCTCCCATCTATCCCAGCATGAGTGTGAACGTCAGCATGAACATGACGATGCATGGATATGGAGCCGAGGCTTCTGTGCCGATGCAATGCTCCCAGATGCAGTGGACTCCCCCGAGCTCATCATCTTCCGTTAATGTGTTGTACCCGCCCCTACTAAGCCCGTCTCACTATCCGGCGGCAACGACATATTCATTCACAGCTGACTTTCGGCCTCCGATCAACAATCAACCTGTAGCTCCCACCTCGGGTGAGTTGGCAGAGAAGTCTTCACCACATCGGAGCTTCTACGCCCAGCCCACCCAATCGTACTCCCCACCCAAAAGCCCACAGTATTCCCTGGTAAGTGCAACAAGACAAGTACAATTTGTACAAGTGCCCACTGACTACGCTTTCACCCAGGTTAGAGACACGAAATCTTTTGGTAGTGGATTTGAAGACGAAGACAGCAACGAGGGATCGGACTCCAAGCCGAACCTTTGTAGGCTCTGCGGTAAGACATACGCTCGCCCTAGCACATTGAAAACACATTTAAGGACACATTCTGGTGAGAGACCTTACAGGTACGGAATATTAAAACGTTAAAATGATGAATTCAATGAGCTAACAGAGATTTTCTTGCAGATGTCCGGATTGTAATAAAAGTTTCTCACAAGCAGCCAACCTAACAGCTCATGTACGCACACATACCGGACAGAAGCCGTTCCGATGTCCAATTTGTGATAGACGATTTTCACAGAGCTCGAGTGTTACCACGCACATGAGAACGCACTCTGGGGAGCGTCCGTACAGGTGTTCATCATGCAAGAAATCATTCTCCGACAGTTCGACCCTCACAAAGCACCTGCGTATACATAGCGGAGAGAAACCCTACCAGTGCAAGCTTTGTCTACTCAGGTTTGTTAAACATTACAAATTTGACTAGTGATTAAATTGTATAACTGTGACGGAGTGGCGGAGTCACGTTTAACATTGGCGGCAGCGGCATAATCAATTCACAATTCACAATGTTGCATATGGTGGAAAGCATTTTTGCAAATTCTGGCGTTGGGTTTGACGTTCTTTGAGTCCACAGCGGGGTAAAGTGAAGTCATGCACTTCAGGCTTTGGAATGTCAGTTGCCATTACACCATATCTGCGACAGGTGGAAGCAACAATGATGCCCCCACGCCACAGCTCCAACAAAAGTTGGACTTTCTGAATCATTGCCTTTAATTTGCTTGTTGACGTTACCCTTCATATTTCTAGACAAGATGAAACTTTGTCTTAAGTTCAATTCTAAAAGCAGCAGAACTCACTCACAATCTGCTTGCGATCTACTTACCTCGCATAGTGATTACCGTGATAATGAAGGCGGTTCCACTGGTATAAGAGGTTGCCATTGAACTACCGTTTAGATTGACCACTGCCGTTGGGTTTTTGGTCCAAGGGTTCGATCGGTAAATTAATGCACTGTGTTGGTGCATTTAACAATACTGATGTTATCGTAAGAAACGCGACAATGACGTTATAGTGATGCCCAATGCCGTTATGAAGCTGAAAGTTGTCGTACCAAGATATGGTAGGTGACGTAAGAAAACAAGTGTAATAAGTATACCATACTGTATCCGGGTCTACAATGACAGAAAGGCGGTTGACTAATTTTAAAATTTAAGCTAGAAGTGACGCAGTAACTATTGGACATGGAAACTCAAAAAATTGAACTTCTTTATCTTCTTCGGAACTTTTCTCTCGAAAGAACGGACGGCTTTCTCATCCGTATTTAGGTACATCCATGAAATACGGCTGGGATGACCAAGCTGTTAAACAATGCTGCCTTAGTCTTTCGAGAGATGGCTTTATTACTCATTTAGCTCTCGAGCCCAAAAAAACAGCGCTTGGCAAAAGAGAACAAAATTGCCATAGAAACTCAATAAACAAAAAAAAAATCACAACGATAGGGGTTGGCATGGTTCTTGGTAGTTGGAGTAATCTTAACACCTTCCTTAAATTTGAACCTAAAATTAAAAGCGATCATCATCAATTTCTTCGTCATGAAACCAAATAACAAAAATAGACGAAATCAGCTTAATTTTTGTGCTCCAGTGTCTCTTCCTGAGCCTTCCTTTGGTAATTGCCCACAGATTCTCAATTGGATTGAGGTAAGGGGAGATGCCAGGCCAATTCAAAACATCAATTTTGTGGTTTGCAAAATATTGTTTAATTTTTTTTTTATGTGCGACAGGGAGCACGATCCTGTTGGAAAATTTAATTTGGTAGGGAACGTCTCCTCTGAACAGTTGGAAGCAGCATTTGAGTTAAAACGTTTTTCTAGCTTGTGCATGTAACGCAATGACTTGTGCCCTCTTTGCTTTTGGAATATCCATCATGATGAAGACTTAACAAATAATGTTTAAAGTTGTATAATTTCATTTTTTTTTCCTTAAAAAACAGAAACTTACCCCTTAGAACAACCAAATTAATTTAGTGCCAAAAACATTCAAAATAGAGCATATTATCCATAGCCTACTTAAACTTACCAAATATTTGAAAAAAAAAAAACTTACAAGCCATAGCCTACTGTCAAGTCGTGCTATGCACTCGACTGTATATAGGTTTCGGCTTAACAACTGGGGCCGGACAGAAGAACAATTGTCTAACATAATTTGAATTTATATATTTATGTCCTTTCAGTCAACATCGGAGTTTTCAGATGCGTGGGTCAATGGCACCCCTTTGTGGTATGGGGATATATTTGCCATCCAGTCTCGATGGTAGTTTGTATCACTACTGGAATAGAAGTGATGCGGCTCGCATTCGTTGGATGTCGGGGGACAAATTTCTTCGTTCAACATGAGAATTCGTTGTCCGGCAACTGCACTTTTCAAGTTCCTGATAATCGGTTGTTTCTTAAACAGTACTGTTACAGGGGTATAAAGCGTGTTTTTTCGTAGACCATTTTGTTGCTATAGGGTTTCATCCGGTCCTTGTCGTTGGTAAAACCGGTGAAGAGTCGAAGTGCATTCCTTTCGAAGAACGATAGTTCCACCATGCTAGTCTCAAAGAAGCTGAAACACAAAAGGAAGCCATACGCTATGTTAAGTCACAGGAGCTACTGATATAGTAACAGTTTTGCTTCTCGGCCTGTTCGTTCTCACGTCGCATTAATGAGTAGATGCGATGGAAAGCATAACTGTGTGAGGATTAAATTTCAACCTCTCAGTGAAGTTCACTCCATGATGCTTCATCCTGTCCGTAGTTGCTGTCCCTCGTCTCGTTGGGTAGCACTGCTGTCCCGTTGGGTAGCACTACCTTGATGCTCCGGCATTTTTCCGGCTGTTCGGAAGCCTCTTCGTGTTGGTCTCCGCAGGCATATGAGGACCGATTTCTTGATGTTGATCCGGTTGTCCCATTTCTGGTAGCAGAAATAGAACTTTTCCATTTGTTGTTCGATCCTCCGCGCTGCTATGTGCTGTGAAGACGAAGTGAAGTATGTTAACGAATCTTTAGCGAACAAGAAACAGTTAACATACGGTTTGTTGAACAGATTAGGTCTCAGTCGCAATCCCTGTGCAACGGCTGCTTGGATGTTTCTTGTTCTTGTTTCTGTATAGAATCTCCTGGCGTGAGAAAAACTATGAATGATCGCGATGAGGATAAAGGGAGATCTCATCAATTTTAGTTTGAAAATTAGATCCTCTATCCAAACTGTGTCGAAGGCCTTTCACAAAGCAAGCTACGGCGAGTTGGTGACTGTTCAAACTGTGTCGAAAGTCTTCTCTATATTAAAAAAGCCGTTCACGCCGAGTTGGTGATTGCTCAAGCCCGCCCCCAACATCATGAGGGAACCTTATCAAAAGGTGTAGAATCGAATGTTTTTCCCGGAATCCAAATTAGATCTTCTACCCGCGCAGAACTGCTGTATTTTTTGCATTAACAACCTTTTAAGGATTTTTGGTCCTTATCCTGCAACAACGTCACCTTCCTTGGAAATTGCAACGATCCATGTCATCTTCCATCTAGCTGTCACATCTACTCTGCAACTGTCCTGCAAAGGAAGGAAGGCATCTCTATGTGAATTTAAATACAAATGAACAGACAGATGTGCGATTTGGTTTTTCGTGATCACCTGCCTTTACGGCTTATATCACGGGGTCCATTTTCCCAAGAGTCGTAAGTAACGCAAGACTTAACGCCTTAGTTACCCAAGTACCAAACTGAGATCATGCTTGAAGGGTAATCCCCCACCTTGGTTTAATGCGAACCTTTCTAAAACCTCTTTCGCTCTCTGGGTCGCAGCGCCGGTTGAGAATGCAACTCCATACTGTGCCGGGATAGTCCCCTAACCGCCTTCCCTAAACATGGGTTAACAATTAACTGGACAAGTCAGCACAGTACACTATCCTCGACTCTACCCGCGATGTTAGGTGGTACCGCACGGTCAGGATGGAACCGAAGTTCCAGAGGCTCCTGATCTTCCGTGGCACCAGAATATAGCCGCTGGTCAAGCTGCCACTACCAGTTAGGTTCCCTCAAAGCCTGGGTCTGTTAGCCGCCATCCCGCCACAGATGGTCTTTTATCCATCATTGTTTCCGTTGTCACTATAAATAGTGATACGGATGTGAAATTAACAGACAGATATATCCGAAAATGCACTCAAATTAATCTGGACATTCGTCCAAGAAACGGTATAGTTTTTGGAGTTACGGACCATCCATCCAAGCCACACTACCTTACCTAACCCACAATAGATCCCAATCCTAGACTATCAACAGCTCTTTCGATGTGTTTCTTTTTCAGATTTGCAAGCCCCTCAGTTGTGTGTGTCATTGAGTTTTGATTCTTTTCAGATTCTCACAATCGGGAAATCTCAATCGTCACATGCGAGTCCACGGTACAAATAGCAATTTGATATCGTGACAAAAACCAAAAGGTTTCCATCACTATCACCCCCTCAACGAGTATGGCATAAGCGACCTTAACGCCGGATCACAAAACTATCCAGGGTACTACTTCTGTGCCCTCAACAAACCCAGAATGGAGCGATTCCTCAATTAGTGAATCAAAGGCCCGTGTATCTGCGCAACGAAAACGAATCGACTACGTAGCTCTATATACTTCATAACATTTAAAGGGTTAATTAGATTATGCTCAAATATTAGTACATACCAGTTTAGGTTCATGCTAGTATAAATGTATAAAAGATACACAAAAATAATTGTATACATATTAAAGAAAAGAGAAACCATAAACGAATTTTATATTAATATACTCTGTATGATCTAGTGCATAAGAGATACATTGTAACCAGCTCATAAGATTCATAAAAGCAAACTGTTGAGAAAAACACGCATAAAATCAAATTCATGTGTATTATAAAAACGATTGTGTCAATTTTGTCGCAACACCCAGAGACGACGGTTCTTCGGACGAGCACTTTGCATACTTTGAAGTAGGTGCTTAGATATTTAAATTGAACAAATCCCAAATAAAGTGTACATATTCATAAATATTATATACAAATTACTGTATAGGCTAAGTATTGAAATTATAATTAATTGTATTTCTAATTGTAATCCCACTGAAAGTCTAGTCACGTACCCTTGCCGAATTTTGATTTTTATAATACAAAATAAACGAAAATAAATGAGAACAGATTTCACTGAGTAAATAACATGTTTTAGCAGTGTTATTAGAGTGTCAGTGGTCAGTTCGAAATTGTAAACATTACTTTTTGTTTCATTCTTTTGAATTTGGGGTGCGGATTTGGCCCAAGATACGATACTCTCTTACTCGTATTAAGAGCGTAAGTAAGAGTGGGGTATCCCTTAAAAGAAAAAACAACAGAACAATCAAAATGAATAAATTTGCGGTAACATTGCGTCAAACCTCGTTGTGCCAAAATGCTTTAATGACGCTTTAAGAAGTAACACTTGGTGTTTTTTTTAAAAATATAAAACTTTGAACAAAATTTAAATAATGATACTTTTCTAAGAATGACATGAAGCTTACTTTGTTTGAAAGAGTACCTTTGGGCATTATAACTTAAAAATAATTTTTGATACAAGAGATTCCCTTCTAGCTTAGACGTAATATAGTCTGGAGTTCCAATTTTTAACGACTTGTCCAAACATTTGTGGCCGTATATCGACGACAACCCGTAGAATTTTGTCTTCCAATGGTTAATCGTTTGGAGCTTCTAAGTGTAGACTAGAATCACACATATCTCTATAGAAAAGACGCACGATCCTGGAAGCCAATTCACGGATCTGTGCCGTAAAACCTTTTGTGACCTTAAACTAAATTTTTCTTTCAATAAATCAATTATGCTCATTTGTTTTGGGTCTATTCATCGGATCTACGAAACGTTTTTGGTTCTATGACAATTTATCACTACTCAATGTGTCCGTGTCTGAAGTTTGTTTAATATGCCGTTTAAAATTATCATTTCCTAAATGAAGCAATCACTTTTGAACCATTGGTGATTTTCATTTATAAAATCACCATACTTAATTCCAAAGTAAATTAAACTTGGCAGCACTTTTACGGAAGCTAAACACAGATTGACATTTCGTTGACTTAACCTGCAATTTTCATTCGCGGTAAACTAATTCGAAACAAATAGCAACGAAAAGACACACCAAAGTTATTTTTCTTTATAATATTTTTTGTAAACATTAATAAATTAATCAATGGATAACAATACAAAAGTGAACATATTTTTTGTATCTGAGAAAATAGCGAAAATCCGCTGGGTACCGGAGTATTTAAAGGACAGTGAAAGATTCCTCACCGGCAGTTGGGATTCCTCGAGAAACACTATTAAAATTTGGAAATTGGAAAAGAATCAGTATTCAGATGATTACGACGAATTTATTCCCAGATGCAATGATAAAATTCCCATCAACGGTGACATCAGCGGCTTAGAAATTCTCAATTCAGATCATTTTGTAGCGTCTTCGTCAAATGGTTTGCACTTTCAACTCCTCACAACAAGCTGTTTTGTGAATTGTCGTTTACTCATTTGCAGGTGTTGTTACAATTATTGAAATCAATCGTGCCGTCGAGGAGGATCGTCTTGGTAAGTCCGGCGAGTCAGAAGTTCTACACAAACAGAATTCTGGAAAAGCAGCTCCGTGTACAGGATTGTCTGTTTACAATAAGGATATAGCTACTGTTGGTGAAGATGGAAGGTATGTATGCATTGTCATTTGCAGTTTCTATCATTGAAAGAATCATTTTGCAGGCTGAACATCATATCAGCAAATAATTTGAGTGTGGTCAAGTCAATAAGCGCCGATAGCTGTGCACTAACTACCGTGGCATACATCAGTCCGAAAGAGGTAACTTGTGGGAATGCCTAGAGCGCAAACAAGCTTCTTAAATCCGGTTTGAATTTGGTTTCAGATCCTCACAGCAAATCGAATGGGCGTCATTAAAATGTTTGACATTAGATCGGAGAAGGAAGATCCCTCTAATGCGTTTGTGATTTCGTGCGAGGATGACCGAAAGTCAAATTACGTATCTTGCTTGGCCTATCATCCAACCCAGAAACATATTGTGAGTGTCTTATCGCTATTTCTAAACTTATTTAATTTTATACGCGCTATAGGTGTTGGCAGGAAGTGAAGAAGGTTCAATTACGGTATGGGATCTGCGTCAACCAGGTTTCCCAGCGTCGTACCTGAGTGCGCATAACTGTGCCATAACAGAGATAGGTTTTCACAAATCTGAACCATCTAAGCTATTCACTGCTTCAGAGAGCGGAGAGTTATGGCAATGGACGCAAAATTCGATGGTAATCCCGAATGAAATGGAGCCACAAGTTACACGTCTGGAATCAGACAATACGAACCCATGGTTGAACGGAGAGCGAGCTAAGAGCAAAATAAATGTGACTGCACTCATAACGAACCTTAGAAAGCCAGTAAACTCCTTCGATACATACGGATCAAAGATAATTTGCGGTAGCGATAGTGAAGCCGTGTACTTTATTGACAGTTTTCTGTGAGCTATGTGTATTTGTTTGTCTGCTAATATGTTATAATATATAAAATTTAAAACCTTGATTTTGTGTTATTTACGGTAAGAGCAGAGCAGGGCTAATTGCCTGTTTATTAGAGAGCGGAGATTGTCAGGGCGAGGGCATGTGGTACAGGCACAACTTTCTTTTATATCGAGGTAAAATCAAAAAGCAAAGCAAACTTGTATCATTTTCCTGTTGCTTACCATTCAATTTCTAGGTCTTATCTCCCTTAGTAAATGAAAAAAGCAGTTCGTGGTCGGAATTCCAATTTTCTGAGAAATTTTCTTTTTGTCTAAGCAAATGATGTACGTGCCACAATTCTTCTAACTCCACAGTCTTGTGCTTTTTCAGTTCGGCACCATATTCAAAAGCTAAAACAATCGTTCTCTTGTGACCTACATAATTTACATTCACAATATACGCCTTGACATTGTTAGAAATAATCAGTGCAAGTGGTAAAGTGAGCAAGATTTATTGATCAGAAATGGTCGAGAAAGCGTTCAGGATGAAGCACGGTTGGAAAGACCGTCAATATCAACTGATGTTAGTCTAGCCGAATTAAAGACTATACCGCAAGAAAACTTTGCAAAATGTTATTGAGGTCATGTAGGCCGTTGAGGAAATAGCTTCCAAGGTGCTTGTGTCTGAGGCGCGAGAGCGCCGGGCATATGCATAGCAGGTGTAGGAGAGTTTCTGGTTCTTCCTCATCCCTGCAGCTTCTGCAAAAATCGTTTGAGGGAGCCCCTAGCCTGCTAGCATGCTCGCCGATTAGACAGTGCCCGGTTATGGCTTCCATGACCAGGCTTATGTCTGATCTTTCGAGCGATAGTGGCAGTCTGGAGCGTTTGGGTTCAAGAGAGGGCCACACCTCCTTGGAGACGCGACAAAGGTTATGGTTAGATTATTCTGATGGATCGCGTTCAAATGCAGTACTAACTTGCATGTAGCAAGAGGGATACCGAGGTGTTCGTGTTCCTGAAGTAGTGGTTGCGTTGTGGTAAGCCTGGCCAATTCGTCTGCTTGGCAGTTACCCGGAATGTCTCTGTGACCTGGCACCCAGCACAGGCTAATGTTGAATCGCTCAGCCATCTCATCTAAGGATGTGCGGCAGTTCATGACCGTTTTGGAGTTTGTTGAGACAGATTCCAGGGTCCTGAGTGCTTCCTGACTATTCGTAAGAATAAGGATATCAGCTGAATATATACTATTACTTGAAAGACATGCCCTACATGAATTTTTTGAAAGTTGACTGCGCGCTAGTTGGCGAGAGTGAGCAATTTTCAATTTTTGGTCCTGTTTGCGTTGATGAATTTGGAGAAGATGATTCAATGATGGACTTTAGGAAGTGTACGACGGCAGGCGCCTTTAAGCTTCTTCGGATTAAACGTTTTTTATGGATTGGTCATGTAGAGCGTATATATACGTCTTTACTCCGGCCCGAGGGCGGCGCACAGTAATGCCCTTGTATGTATCTTAAAGTTTTGAACTCGTTGATCGATCTTATTGAAATTTGGAATATAGTATCCGTGCAGTAAAATCCTCTTGCTATCAAAAAATAATGGTCGATATAGCACTAAGGATAACAGAATAATCTTATGTCAAAAGAAACGCATTTTTTGTTTAAAATGCATAAAAAATATACTTAAAAGTTTTCCATCCAAACAAAGCTGGGACTCATACCTATAAAGAAAAATTGAATTCAATACTATTTGCTAGCGCACTTTTAATTTGAATTTAAAGCAATGAGGCTTCAGCTTCACTACTTAGTGATTTATGCTCATGATATGCTCATGATTACTAATTTTAGAAGGGAAATTGTAGATAAATTAAAGAATAAATGCCGAAAAATGTCCCAAATTGCTCCATTTAAATGACTCGTTCTCTCAAAGTACATAAAAGTGCATTTTTATTTTTGAACCATCGATAGAGAATATTTCTTGTTTTCAGAAAAAATGTGGTTTCCCGTTGGGGCCTCTTGGAGCACTTTTGTTATGCTCCACCAAATATGGAAGTACGCAAAAAGTGGCCTTAACTAAAAGTCTGGTCTAGAAAACTGGGGTTCAAATAAAAAAACTGTTGATGCAGTTTGAAGGTTAAATGTACGCATTTTCAAATAAATATAACATCATGTTCTAAGGTGGCTTATTTCAAAAACATCGAACTTTCATGAAAAAAAAAACAAAAACGTCCAGTTTTAAAAATTTCAAAATTTTAACTTTGAGCTAGTCGTACACCGAAACGTCTTACTAGAAATCAACAAAGTTTTGGCGTCTCAAATATGAAGAATCAAAAAACCAACACAAATTGTCCCAGAAAATTATTTCATTTTACGTATTTTTTCACGGTCGGGCACAACTGTGCGGCGTAGGCTGAGATAGCGCACACAAGTGGGGAAGGATCTCAACCCACTTTGAAGCGCGTAATTGAAAGCAGCTGGCGTTAGTCTGAGTTAGAAGGGCATATTGGTTAACAAAGAAGACAAGGAATAAGAAGATATATGAATGTATGTATTTGACTCTTTGCTTTGGATTGTTGATTGAAAACTTTAACTGCATGCTTTTCTAATCACTTTTCCTTCTTGCTTGTATGGAGAATACAAAACGACACTTTCTATGCGAAACTATTATTTACATTCTTCCAGCTCTACGACTAATTACAAAAACTGTCCTTTAAATGGACACGGACTTAAAAAGAATTATTTATCACACAACCCCGTTGGGGTGCTTTTCACAGGATATTCGTCAGTCTCCTATAAAGGAAGCAAATTCTATCGGTTGTATACGCATCCATACTCTGAATACGAAAGTGACAATAATTGGCAGTTAATTGATTTCAATTGCAATTCCTTTGCAAGGAGCTGATTGTGCCTTTTCTTAATTATTAACACCCGCAATTACGGAAACACTTTTTTCTTCAAGCCGAAACTCAGCAGCAGTCTATTCGTTGAAATTCATCCTTCCAAATGGACATCTTGACACTATCTCCCAGAGTTTATAAATTCGAGGAATTCAACTTCGACATACTTAAGGCGCGCGTAATTTGTCGTACTACGCCAAGCTCACCACTTGGACTCAGACACTCTAAAACCTTGATAGTGGCCTTAGAATTTTTTGCCCTTCCTACAGTTGGCTGGACCATCAGACTTATGGTCATTTTTCGCGGCTCGAGTTTGATTTCACAGAAATCAGCGCAATCTTTCAGAGTGGAAATATATTATGACATTTGGACTCGGAATTTTACACTTTCTCAACTACCACCGTCAACAAGATGTTACAAACCTTGGAGGAACTATTTCCGGCAGCTGGCAAGGACGAGAAGGCATATCATCTCGAGGGCTACGCAAAGAGAATACTCTGCAGCAACGAAACCAAGAAGAGTTGACTACTGCGAATTGCCTTGCATATTTGTTGATTGCTTTCACCCAGTCCATGTTTGGGATAACCGTCATGGGCGAGTCTTGAGTGTCGATATCTGTTCCTCAGCTGGTGTCCCTTTGATGAGAATGCCTGGATATGTTACCAGTTTTTTTATACGTTTCTTTCGTGGGTTGGAATGTGTACAGCTATATTCTACCACTACGAAGAGTTTCGCTTCACAACGTGCGTTCACCAGTTGTGCATGCAATACTATCACCTCTGCAAACTACTGAGTGCGACGGACGCAAAACAAGTGTCCAACATCGGAGCGGGCTTGGGACGTTACCACACAAACGCAGGCACACCAAATACGGTCTTCTTGCGGGCTCCAAGACAAAGTGAACGACAGCTTCAGCAGGAACACATTCTTTGGATTCACCATTGTCAAGATAGCCATCTGCATGTTCATTTTCTCATCTGTTTTTGGACACATTTTACTTGCGGATCTGCCGTTGTTAATGTGCTTCATCTCACTTATTGTCCGAGTTTATTTACGCTGCAAATCTGGTATAACGCTTTCGGACGCTGTGAGTTAACACATTAGCTCTGTGTTCAACTCTTGTGTCTTGTTTTGCAGAATGAAGACATACATGGAACAATCTATAATCATATCTGGTACAAAGTGACCGTGGTGTGCGGACGAGCAATTGCGGTTATGATGGTCAGGGCCAATAGATCGGAGACGTGAAGGGCTTCTCAGTTCCGGAAAATTAGCTTGGGGTGTTTTAAGGAGTGCAAGTGCATTTCCAATCAGGGATTCAGTCTTTAACCGAATTGCATTCCCAGATCACGGTTGACACATTCAGGTGTTTATATTATTCTCCAATTTCTCGCACTAGGTGGCATTGTGGTGCACTGAGACGCTGACGTTTTGTAGAACCATGGCACATGTTAATGAATCTTTTATTTTAACGACACATGCATTTTTTCACGACAAGAGTTCACTGCATAGGAAAAGGGGCAGCAAGGAAGCTTAGTTTGATGCGATAAAATTGTAGAAAAAACAGCAAACTCGTGGCAATGGGACATGAGAACCGTCGTCTATAAATAATTTTTCTCTGTCTTGTGTTGTGCGCCATAGATCGGTTAAGGGGTAAGCTGAAATTAATCGTATGTGTAGAATTTACAATAAGCGATAAATTCAGAGCCCGCATTTGGAGTTCAAAACCTCGGATTATACGTAACTTTTCAAACCCACATTTGATATGAAGAATATATAAAATTTGTTTTAGAAGTGTGGCAGCGAGACGAAGTAGATAAATGCGTAGCTCACGTGCCGATGGTCTCAGTTTCCAGGATCACACACCTGAAAAACCATTCGTTTCGTGTTCTGTATGCAATTTCGGGGTCGACTGCTTATTCTGTATTAAATCTCTGAGTTGGCCAAAGTCCTTAGCTTCCTTCCGCTTGCTAAACACAATAGTTGTTGAAAAAGTTGACACCCTTCATAACTACATTTGATTATTTATGATTCAGAATTAGGGGCCGTTAATTTTAGTTAAGGTTGCAATGTATGCATACCCAGTGTTAGGTTAGTTTACCACTAAAGGAATTGCACTCAAGTCGCTATTGGTTCTATTGAGACCCGCGCAGAGCGTTCCCTTTGTCCTTCTAAAATCATTGTTAGCTAGCTATATAGGTGTCGAAGCATTCCACGCTGATGTAGCTGAGTTCATCTAGGTTTTTAAAAATGTATTTCTTTAGGTGTTTAATTCCTTTTTTTCTCAGTGCTTGACGGCCCCAGAATTTATTACCTTCTCCACGTTTCTGCAGAATTCATTCTGAGGGATGCCGGGTTTTGGGGCGTGTATTGCAATGGCGTGACAATTCCGGCCCGTGGATGTATTTCCTTCAACCTAATGAGACATAGAGTGTGCTTAAGATTGACCTGTATAAAAATATTCTCGATTGTATGAAAGTTCCGCTCTATGAATACCTTACTCGCTCAATGCGAGTGCTTTGAAAAGGTACCTTACTTAAGCGAGGATAAAAGAGATGATAGATGAGATGGGCGATTTGGTGCCGCATCTCGACAATTCATCATGCAGTTTTTCTGAATATCACTGTGTCCTAGCATCCATATCAGGTTTAATTTGAAGAACTTGGCCATTTCACTTGAAGATAGCCCCCACTGGAGATATGAGTTTGACTGAAAATTGTGAGCTTCAAGAGATTTGTTTGCAGCTTGGCTGTCAGAAATTGTACTGCATTGTCTTTTATAAAAAGTACGATGATTGCCTTTTATATTTTGAGATTGGGCAACCTTAGTGTTGCAATCTGGCATTTTATCGTGAAGTTTGACATTTTTAAGGTAATACGCACTCAGAACGTTTTGACATATGAGCGCTATTTGTATTGTTTACAGTAACTTAACAGATTCATCTTGCCCAAAAAATGGAATTAAATCGTGAACATTTTCGTGCGATTATTTTTTACAATTTTCGACGTGGATTAACTCAACAACAGTGCATCGATGAACTTAATTCAATTTTTGGCGATGAAGCTCCATCAAGGACCAGTGTTAGTCGGTGGTATGTTGAATTCAACCGAGGTCGTAGTTTACTCCAAGACGAATTTCGTGAATGTCGTAAAAAATCAGTTGTTCCGGAAACCATAGATGCTCTGCGGCAACTGATATTGCAAGATCGCCATGTGATTTTAGGCATTAGTTGGACCAACATTCAATATTGCATGAACATTTGATCGTCAACAAAATGTGTTCGGGTTGGATTCCACACAATTTGTCAATTGCTCAAAAAAAGGCTCGTGTCGATTGGTTGAAAGAAATGCTCCAAAAATATGATCGGTGCAACAAAAGCTGCTCGCGCTCGAAGCACTTCCAAGCAAATGGTCGCCTGAATAACGCAGAACAGTCAATTCTGAGTGGTACGCAATCATTTTGTTTGCCAGTTGCCTTCCAAGAAATCAGGAAAACCAACCGCCAAAGACGGATCACTCGTCACCACGACAATGCGAGCTCTCACACATCGGCTCAAGCAACTGCATTTTTGAGCACTCAAGTCATCCGCCGTATAGTCCTGACTTGGCACCGAATGACTTCGTTTTATTCCCGTACGTAAAAAATAAAATGAGAGGTCAACGTTTTTCGACACCTGAAGAAGCGGTTGATGCGTTCAGAATGCATGTTTTGGGGATACCTCAATCAGAGTGGCAAAAGTGCTTCGACAATTGGTTCAAACTCATGCAAAAGTGTATAGATCTTAATGGGGAATATTTTAAAAAACAATAAAGCTATATTTGTTTTTGTTCGCTAATCCCGAAACATAAAAGGCAACCCTCGTAGTGTCTCCTTCAAAAGCATTATCTCTGCCTGGAAAATGCAGCAGTATGACAACGGGTTGAGAGATCAAGGTTTAGGTTTCCCTATCCCATTGCTTGTCGTTGACCCGTCCACTAATAAATAGAGAGAGTTCTCCAGCGACGTAGGAACAGAGCTTAAGTTTAAATTTGGGAATGCTGGTTGGCAAGGTCTTCCTTAAGATAAGTTGAAGGAGGTTAAAATCAGAGATTTTTGGGAGGAAGTTAATCCGCTAGAGTGACTGTTCTTCAAATCAAACCACAGTTCATTAAACTTGAGTCTAATTGCTGTACCGGCTTCCATTTCCTTTCTTTAATGATTTAGCTTATGAAGACAGTGGAGTATATCTTCTGCAGCGGACAGGTCCCTAAAGGCTTCGCAAGTATAGTCACTGTGTAACCGTAGCATTCAGTTGAAGAGTGTGTGTTTTCATTTAGGACTGTCCATCAGATGTAAAGCCATGCCGGACCTACCAATGAGATAAATAAGCAGTAAGTTATAAAGGTAATGTATTGCCATGATTTTCTGTATCAGCCATGCTACAATGTCACAATGCTGCCAAACTTAAGTTCCACAACGCTGCTTTAGAAGGTGATCTACCTGTCGAGTACTGTAAAATATATGGAACGATGCAATAGACAATCCATTCAAATACTCAAAAGAGATTGAAAACAAAAAAAGACAATTTCGAAACTCCGCGGGCAAACAAACATTTGTTAAATTAATTTTTGTGTTTGAGAAGCTTTCATAAGCAGTTATTACTCTTTGAGTGTTGTCAGCAGCTCGAAAGAGGTGGTCCCGTGAAAAATTCGAGGTGATCAGCCGGGAATCGAACCTAGACCCTTCAGCGTGTGAGCGTCGCACTCTACCCACTACGCCACGGCGGCCACTTTAACGTTTATTAAATTGTCCCCAAAATCAGGAGCAATAATAATTTAGGTATGTACACGTGCAAAGTAATAGAGGGCGTTTAATTCCTAAAAGCGAACCAAGGAAATTTTAATTTGGATTCTGACAACCGCATGCAACCAACACTCGTGTCCACATTCTGGTGTGAGTAGCAATGTTAAAACAACATGTCGCTTGCAAGGGCTTCGTTTTTGTGTTTTCAACAATCGGCCACAGAAAGTCTGCAACCCTGTAAGCGGATCAAACTACCCACTGAGAGACAGTGCCACATCTTTAAATTAATATAAGACAAAATAAGAGTCGCTATTTCCCAACATCTGTGTAAGTAGAGTCAATCACGAAGAATACAGACTGTTCTGCGACACAAACCGTTCACAAATCTTCTTCTTTTTCGTGTGGAGCTACAGTCCCAGTGGATATGCGTCTCCGACAGCATGATATCTCCAGTTGCGCACTCCAAGTTGGTTGAGGTTCTTCGCCACTTGTGTACCTCAGTCTACACTACCCTCTGTTGCGTTGTTCTAACGGCTCAGATTCAAAGACTTTTCGGACCGAAGCAGTGGTGCTTATACGCTCTATATGGCCTAGCCATCTTAAGCGTTATATCCGAAGACAATTGACCAGGCACATATCGCCTTACATTCCATAGAGTTCGTCATTGAATCTTCTCCTCCAGATGCCATCAACGCAAACAAGACAAAAAATCACACGCTAAACGTTCTCTCGAAATGAGTAATGGCTTCCTCATCTGTCCAGGTTTAAACACTATAAAATAGGACTGGGTTGATCAAGCTGTTATATTAGACAAGCATAGTCTTCTGAGACAGGGCTCTTTTACTGGATTGTCTCTTGAGCTTAAGGAAGCAGCGATTGGCAAGAGTGATTCTGCGTTTGATTTTAGTACTAATGTAAGCGTCCATAAATACAACACCTTGAAAGAGTAGGCCATTTCAAGTGCTATGGCCGCAGATTCTTAAAGTCTGAAGCATTGAGAATATCCAACAGATGACATTTCATTTTGATATGAAGTACGACAATTTAAGGGAATCATTGCCACATTCAAAACAGCTGACAATGATCGTACCAATTTAAAAGACGTACATGTGGTCATCAGGCCCACTCAGAATTTGGTACCTAATAGTTAAGGAAATAAGAACTAGACATCAGGGTTGAATGAGTTAGCTGCAAATTAGGGAATATAGATAAATATGTCATCTAGTTAGATTAACACAAGAGTTCAGTTCCGTATTCCGTGAAGAGGCCTTCAGTTCTGATTCTCATTTCAAACTTCTATTTTTCATAAAGCTCTTTATTGTGCAATTATTCCACCGCAAAAACGTGAGCAGAATTCTAAACCAGCAGACATAAGTACATGTGTCCGACTAAGATTCAGTGATGCAGAAAAGCTTAAACAAACATTACTCATCCACTTTCGGCCTTTTGACTAGGCTTCATGTTTTTCCCCGGTCACCAAAAAGTAAAGGCGTGCCCTCAAATTGTGAAATTAATTAATTCGTGCATTTCTGTGCCGCTTTAAGAAAGCATTATATGAACTAGATGTGCCACCACAATGCATCTACTGAGAGGAATTAAAGAAGAACATAAACACCTGATACGTGTCCACCATGATCTGGAAGAAAACCGAGTAAAAATTAAATCCGCAAACGCCAAGGCATCACCCAACCTCCTTGAAGTACTGCATTGAAATGGTCCGCAACTGAGAAGCCTTGAGCGCTTTGGGCTTGTTTGCCTTAATCATCATAAACGTAATCGCCTTCTTATACTTAACGCTTCCCTCGTACCAATTCTGTTCATAAATCGATGCAAGAACCTTTTCGTTCTGAAACAACACACGAACCAACTATACCACCCAATTCCACTTCAATAAACTCTGCCTTACAGCTTCTGAGAGATCGGTGGCAGCTTTGCATCTTGAGTAGACTGGGAATACGAGGGTTACCACGCACACAAACAACGGCAGATCTTCCGCTAATCCCTGGCCGGAAACTGACGAGAACAAAAACATGCAGATGGCTATCTTGACAATGGTGAATCCGAAGAAGGTGCTCCTGCTGAAGCTGTCGTTCACTTGGTCCTGGAGTCTGCAAAGAGCCCGTATTTGGTGTGGCTGCGTGTGTTTGGGACGAAACTCACCCCTCCAAAATGCACTGGTACCTGATGAAACGTCCCAAGTCTGCCCCGATGTTGGACACTTGTGTAGCGTCCGTTGCACTCAGTTGTTCGCAGAGATGAGAGTAATGCATGCACAACTGATGGACGCATGTTGTGAAGAGAATCTCTTCGTAGTAGTAGAATATAGCGGTATACACTCCAATCAACACTTGAAACGCGTAAATAAACGGATAAACGACCATTTGTTTCTCGTCGAATGGGTACCAGAAAACGAACGGATATCGAAACGCAAACGATTCTTCCAAGACAATGACTCCGAATGTGGACTGGATGATGGCAATGGATAAGAAGCCGACGACACTTATCTCGATTAAAATTTTCATGGCCTTGTTGCCATAAATTATCTTCTTAGCAAAGCCCTCTAGGTGAAGCCTTTCCTGATCTGTTTTTGTTGCGGGAAAGAGGTCCTCCAAGGTGCTCACCATTCGGTTGATGATTGTGTGGTTGAGAAGGAGCGTGCATCCCCGTCCAAAGGCCATCAAAAAAGTACTTCCACCTTGACAGATCGCACTGATTTCTTGGAAATCAAACTCTGATGCGCCGAAAATCTCGATGAGTTTTAGCACGAGGTCAACCGTGATAAAGGCGAGCAGAATCAGTCCGAAGATCATGGTTTTAGAGCGACAGACTGCTATTGGCGAGCTTGGTGAGGCGCGCCGAAGGAGATTGCCTCTGAATATGTCGAAAAATAATTCCTCGAATTTATAGACTTTGGTCGAGTTTGATGTAAACGTCTCCATCATGAAGGAATGAGTGATATCTCGAAAATGGTGCGAATACGACGGACTGTGAAAGCCGACACCCGCACTTAATTGCGGGTGTTAATAATTTATACACCCCCACCAATTGTTATTGAAAATAAGCTCGTCTAAATTGATGTTTTCGTATTCCCTATGTGGCTGAATACGGAATGTCGTGGGAAAACAACGCTTATGCTAAATTCCTGTTCGGACGAAATACGAAAAATAACGTTTGAAAAGGTTTCTCAATTTAAGAAGATCAATAAACTTCTTAATTGGTGCATGAATTTACAAATTTGTACGAGGTTTGCCTTTTATATTATGGGATTATACAATAAAAACAAATACTAATCATCGAAAATAGCTTAATTGTTTTTTTCAAATATTCCCCATTAAGATCTAAGCACTTTTGCATGCGTTCGAACCAAATGTCGAAGCACTTTTGAACGCATCAACAGCTTCTTCAGGTGTCGAAAAACGTTGACCTCTCATTTCAGTTTTTACGTACGGGAAAAAAAAGAAGTCATTCGGTGCCGAGTCAGGACTATACGGCGGGTGATATTATCAATCGATGTTTTGAGTGCTCAAAAATGCAGTTGTTTGAGCCGATGTGTTTGAGCTCGTATTGTCATGGTGAAGAGTGATCCGTCTTCGGCGGTTGGTTTTCCTGATTTCTTGGATGAAAACTGGCAAACAAATAGTTGTGTATCACTCAGAATTGACTATTCTGCGTTGTTCTAGTGGTACGGTTGCGACATGTCTAGTATATTTTAAAAATAGGCGACCATTTACTTGGAAGTGCTTCGTGCGCGAGCAAATTTTGTTGGATTTGGCTCAATTTGAAACACCCATACAGTCGACTGCTGTTTACTTTCGGGCTCATACGCGTAAATTCACGATTCATCACCTGTCACGATGTCATAGACGTGTTTCGAAGCACCGCGATTATATTTTGAGCATTTATTTTGACCAATCAACACGAGCCTTTTTTTGAGCGATTGACAAATTGTGTGGAATCCAACGCGAACAAATTTGTTTGACGGTCAAATGTTCATGCAATAATGAATGTATGCTGGTCTCAATCTCACGAACAACAAGTTGGAACACGAAACAATAACTGATTTTGGAAATTCAGCTTGGAGTGAACTACGACCTCGGTAGAATTCATCATACCACCGATAAAGACTTGTCCTTGATGGAGCTTCATCGCCAAAAATTGAATTAAGTTCATCGATGCACTGTTGTTGAGTTAATCCACGTCGAAGTTTTCAAAAATAATCGCACGAACATTTTTACGATTTAATTCCATATTTTGGGAGAGATGAATCTTTTAAGTTACTGTAAACAATACAAATAGCGCTCGTATGTCAAAAGGTTTTGAGTATGTATAACCTTAAAAATGTCAAGCCTTACGATAGAGCTGGCAGTTACAAAATTGCAACACTAGGGTTGAACAATCTCGAAATATAAAATAAAAAATACAATCAGACGGCTACAGAGATTTGGTTCGATGTCTTGTCAGTAGGTCACGTCACATATAGGGGCGCCATTAACGAAAATGATTAATTTAATATTAATTTTTAAATTAATAATTTTTGTTAGTGCTTACTTTATTTTAATATTAATTTGTGTTTTTCCTATTTGTTTTAATTATCTATTTTGTACAATCCCTATTAGAACTTAAATTTGTAAAGGTTTTCCTCACTGAGGTAGCGCTTCAATGTTAAGATAAGCGATGCTAACATGCGTTCCCTATACAAGTTAGCATCGCTTATCTTAACAGTCTTGTTAGATGTTGTTCTTTGGCAGCCGATCATTGATATCTAACACGGGTGGACGTACATCGGCTGTGTGTGGTTTCAAAATTTGTTTGCGATTCCCAGAAATTGGGAGAGAAGATAGAGAAATAAAAGCAAAATATGCAGCAAACTAAGCAACTAACAGCTGCAAAAACAACAACAACAACAGCAGAAGCAGGGGAAACAACAACAACAACAGCAGCAACAAGACCAGACTATCCAAAAGATGAAGATGAACGTGTCGTCAATAAATGTCAGCGGAATGTACACCACTGATACAATTTAGGTATGCAGGTTGTTCGTAGGGAACAACTTCAAAATTAAAAATAAAGGCTTCCAGAAGCGATCGGTTCACTGCTTTTCAGTGGACCAGATGACGGCAGCTGAGGTGGAGTTCTTCACTTTTACCATGTAAGGTGAAAAGGTACGGACTTTGCTCTTGAAGGGACTGGATGTTTCGGCTGAAACGCAGAATATTTTCACGCCCCTGAAAGGGCTCAAAATTGAAGACGTTTCTCCACCGTTCGTTCAAGAATGATGCTTGAGCGCCTGCTTCCCCTCTTTTTGGTGAAAGTCACACCAGGAAGCAGAATGGAATGTATGAGGTTTCTCAAGATCCTGCACTCCCAAATGATTTCCTGGGAGAGGCTAAGGGGTGCCAGATGGATGCTTATCTGAATGATCTTCTTCGGATGGACCGGTTTCCTTCGTCAAGACCCGCTGGGTCAGGTGCGTATCAGTTTTAATGGATACGCCAGCTGTTGGAGACCTTTCGATCCTGGCAGTGAATCCAAATTCCCTTGTCAGGATCGAAAAAAGGTTGATTTTGTTCAAACTGTTGGGGTCCCATAAGCCTGATAATGGTTAGCGAAACTAAGCTAAACCGGAAACACACAATCAGATTTAACGACTACACAGTTATTCGAAGAGACCACCCTCACTCCACACAAGGGGGTGAGGTTGCTCTATTCATTAAAAAAGGGCATTTGCTATAAAATTGAATATTGCGGTGAGGTGCGAAGTTTCGGTGTGCTGGAAGCGTGTATTGCGTGTAATTCTCTGCAAGGTGGGAAGAAATTGTCTATGCACTAGATGCACCTCGGTCCACAAACTTCATTTCGAAGCTCAAAACTCTTATTCGAAAGCTTCCTTTATGCTCATAAGATAACCAATTTGTTGTCACTGGTGATTTGAGCGCTAAGCGCGAGGAATGGGGTAATTCTGTGCCAAATCCCAAGGGAAATTCACTCCTTGAGTGGCTGACGCAGCATTCATTAAATTCAAGCTGAATTAGCTTGCAACCGATAGGCCGTCATTTACCAGAAGTGGGTCTTATATAAATCTGATGCTAATTAACAGACGACTAACGAAACGGGACGTAAGCAGACAGGTTAGGAACTGCTTAACAACGGTGGAGTACGACAGTGATCACTCTGGGCTCGCCGCAGTTATTCGGTTCCTGAACGAGATGGTGGAACGAGAAGAATTCGTGGAAGCGTAACCTTACAATTATTGTAAGGCTCGTTGGCCGTGTTCCGCCAGAGTCCAATCCAGAACACTGCTTTCGAATGACTTAATGCCACCCTCGAACAGAAAAGTTACGAACGAAGAGGTTGACAGGTACCTCATACAGATGGACACTACGATAAAATGTACTATGGTCAAAACGATTCCCAATGCACCACCGAGAACAGATGGCGACATCTATCTGAACGATACTATCGACGCACTGCACGTGCAAAAAAGCAGACTGCTGTCAAGGATCAAGACACTTCATATGATTTACAGATTTACCACACAAAATTCGAGCTGTTCATTCGAACGGCCGGGTATGTTCTCCTAAATTAACAGGATCTTCCGAAGGAGGGATCATAACGACTTGGAGGTTGTTCGACTTCACGGACCAACTGACAACGCAAATATAATAACTTCATTTGGCATCGATCCGGATGGGGGCGTGGTGGACAATGAGTTTTTTATTGTTGAGTATGCCCAAGGGAAGGTAAAAGCAATAGGAGCAGTTTTCCAGGAAGTGTATACCGAATCACGAAGAATCACGAATACAGAGCCATTACCACCTTCGAAATGCAATACAACCATGTTCTGAGAATTATGGTTTCACCAGATTCCATGATGAAGACAAGGCAGTTAGCGCCATGGCCCAAAATGGCCCTAATGCCATACTCATTTCGAAGATGGCTCTGAAAGATATCTTCAACAGTCTGATGGACAAAAAGTCCACCAGAATAGACGGAATACCGAATATAGCGTTGCGTTATCTCCCCGAAGAGGCGGTAGAAATATACACAATCCTGTTCAACAATGCTCTGAGTAATGCACATTACGGTGGTAGTGTAACCCACACCCAAAACAGACAAAGATTCCTCGCTTTCGAAAAATCTTCGGTCTATAAGTCTCTCGAAAAGATTGTCAATAGACTCCTGATATAGTGGACTGAGGACAAAAAAATAATACCGAATAACCAATTTGGATTTAGGACGGAGCATGATACGCTACATGCCGCGTCAAAATTGGTTTCGGACATACAGTGGAACAGAAATAAGATGCAGTTCATCGGGGCCTGTCTTGTTGACTTGGAAGAATAAGGCCTCTTCCCTAAGTTGAAGAGGTTAGGTATAAGAAAAGAACTGCTTTACACATTCTATTATATGGTGACAGGTAGAAAGTTCGTTATTAAGAATGGCAACAAGGTTTCTAATAATGTTTTTTACATTAAAAAGGAGTTTCAGCAGTACGGGGTAAACTCACCAATTCTTTTCACTCTTTTTACCAGTGAATTAATTAGTTCCTTCAGTACCTTATCAGCTACGCTGACGATAAGATCACGTACAGGACAGCGCCGACGATTAAGGTCATTAATATCCTCTTGCAGCGTAACTTCGAGAAAATCCAGCGATTTTGCGACGAATGGAAGTTGGAAATCAACTTGTGATTGTGAAACTATAACAAGTGTGAAACTATTCTGTTCCGAACTCCGTTGTACAAGGCTTAAAGAGACACGAATGCAAACTGGCGTTAGTTCGGAATTTTGGACCGACATAGGCGTCCATTAGCTGTGAGTATGGAAATATCCATGCATCAAAGAATTTTGTCATAATGGTACTTTACACTGGTAGATTCCTTTAAAACAGGTCTGTGTCAGAACATCAAGTCACAAAATTTTGAAAAGTAAATTTTAAAAAGTTTTCTCTATTCAAGAAAATCAATAAGCCCAATTGATTCAGGAACTTACAAATTTTTATATATAATCAGAGGGCTACAGAGATTTGGTTTGGTGCCATGACAGTAAGTCATGGTACATATAGGGGGCGCCACTAACAAAAATTATTAATTTAATATTAGTTTTAAAATTAATAATTTTTATTATATTTATTTATTTCTATTTGTTTTAATTATTTATTTTTCACAAACCTTTTGACTAGCAATTCGCACTTAGAGTGAATCTTGCACGGGTTTGATTTTGAAATTCGCCCTTAAGTGGAGTGCTACCAAGCGATTGTTTTCCACACCTTCTTTAATTTCGCACAGATGCATACACAGAGGTCTGATCATTTCGAAACATTGCTGCTGTGGTTCCATAAGCCCTTTTTCCACTCCTTTTGATAAGAAAACAAGTAAGTGAATAATTTTCTTTTTGTGAAAAGTAATAAACGTGCTACACATACCCTTAATGCATTACTGGAAACCTTAACGTTACTAAAAGCGAATGAGGAAGCCGCAGAGTTTTGCATGTTTTTTTTTGGTCGTGTTTGCGTTAAATGCAACGCTTGAGATGCCTAGGCCATGTAGACCGTATGGACACCACTGCTCCGGTTCGAAAAGTCCTCGAATCTGAGGCATTGGGACAACCTAACAGAGGACGACCTAGGCTAAGGTGGCGCACACAAGTGGAGAGGGACCTCAACCAACTTGGAGTTCGCAATTGGAGTCAGTTAGCGAAAGATCGTGCTGGCTGGAGAGGCATGTTAGTTGAGGCCCAGGTCCACCCCGGACTGTAGCGCACCAAGAAGAAAAAGAAGAAGATCTATTTATTGAAGTTAATATAATAACACTTATACCAGAAACCAATAAGGAAGGCGATGGTCAACTGAACAGCTGATAAAACAGCTGATTTCCCCTTTGTCCATCGACCGTTTGACTGTTATTTACGTGTTTAAATAGACATAACCTGGACACAACCTCAAATTCTGAAAGTTATTTATGTAGCATCGAACATTGTCCCACTTTACTCACACATGTTTACGTTTTGATTTAAATGCACTCTCCTTCTAACAGTGTGAAGAGTGAGGAGAACCACCGTATAGACAGTTCACACGTATTCTCATTTGAAAACAAAAAAATCCTTTTTGTGAATCAGCTGTTTAGGAGGGGAAATGTTATAAAGACGCTGTCAAAATGAATTCAAGGGCGGGAGACGAGAGAGTTGACTGTCTCCCTATTGGTCTCTGACTTATACACAACTATTTTTTGTAAAAGACGCCGTTTGAATTGTAGATGAATAGTCGGGTGTTCGTTTCCAGGCAATTTTTGACAGCTATAGCAACGAGGAGACGAGCGTAATTATGTCACAAAACCACCTTGTCATGGCTTTCGGTCGTTTGTGGCTGTTTTTCTTGCAATGCACGTCTCAAACACATTAATTGTAGTCGAAACGTTTCCGATCAATGGTAGTACACCACACTCGACTGGTCACAACATATGCTGAGCATAACCGTTGAACGGTGGATGCTTTTCCTTAGAGTCGATGTAGACAATGATGGAACCAGTTCACCAGACTTTGTGTAGTACTTTTCTCTTGGTGTTGCCGTAGTATATCCACTTTTCATATACGGTCAGGGTCCGGTCCAAAAAATCTTTCTTTGGTGACTTTCAAGAAGCATTTGCGAGATAAAATCGCCTCTCGACATCTCTCAGTTTTAACTTAGAGGATGTTGTTGTCTAAAACAGACACTGATGCAGACATAAGTACATATGTCACACCTTCCTTTTTGCTTTTCTTCCAATGATGAATGATTTTTCCAATGAAGGAATGGAGTCTTTTTTCATAGCAAAAAGACCAGCAATACAACATACCTTCTTCATTTGTGTGTGCCTTCGAAGAAAATGATATTCTTTGATTCGAAAACATGAAACATTTGGCTCAGCCATCTTTGTATAGGTAGAGGGTCTATCCTTGAATTGTCGCCTCTGGATGCCTCTTACGCAAACAGAACTACAGAACGCACGCAGCTCTTTTATCAAAAAAAGGATAAAGATCTGTCTATTGCCTGTCTTATAAGCTTATACAACTGAGCCAATTTTCTCAAGATTCATATATAACGCAAGACTAGACGTCAAGGTTACCTAAGTACCAAATTGAGATTTTACTTGAGCAACAGTCGCTCCACCTTTGTAGAGAGTGAGGCCTTTCTGAAACCTCTGTCACTGACTGGATCGAAGCATTTGGTTAAGGATGTAACTTCACACTGAACACGAAAATTCCCTAACCGCCTGGCCTACTCAAGTGAAACAAAATCCGATGAAACAAAAAACTTGACAGCACAGAACACTAACCTCCACAAAGCGGTCTCCCGTACGGTCAAGCTGGGGCCTTTGTTAAGCTGCCACAACCACTATACGGGGGTCTGGTAGACGCCATCGCGAAAAATCGTCTTTGGTTTCATAAGTGTTTCCATTGACATTAATATCAGTTTTAGGGCTCTGATTTTAAATAATGTGATTCATAGATCAAATCATGGGGTCGAAATGAAGAACAACTTTCCTATCTGGTTTCAATAACTTCTAGGTTTATGTCTTTTCGAAATATGAGAGATTTCTCAAATGTATCTTCATCCTTTTGGAATTGAATTTTGATAATGTCTTCTACTTTTGCTATGAACAGATCCTCACTAGGGTCGGACTTTGTGATCCTTTGAGAGACCCGCCAATACTGTGCGATCATTAATTGATTTCACGAAAAAAATCATGACGCTAAGCAAGACCAGTCAATACCTTTCGTTTGAGCTAGCAGCTGCACGAAAATTTGGAAGATCGTGCCGCTGGTTCGGAAGATCATCTCAGGATCTATTCAAAGAAAAATGAGGAATACATTACTCACACAACGACTTGTGTAAAAGCTTTTGGGAATTGAATACCTCTGTGTGTTAGCAATCAACCTTGACAAAGCATTAAAAGTTTTCCATCGTTTTCCTGCGCACTCTAACAATTTGGCTAGGAATGCATGCACTCTCCTGACCTGAATCTTCTTCTTGATAATCGATATTTCATGAAGTTTAAGGCATTCACACAAAACAGCTAAGAGCTAATTGATTAATTACACGCAATGTTAGACTGATTTCTATGTAATGAATTCCTCTGATTCAGTGTTGTTTTCGACGACCTTGGGATTATATACTTTCTTCAGATCATACCTTAGAGACGAAGGCGTGAATGCACCCAACTAAATAACCTCCTTCTTCCCGCCTAGGGGAGTTAAGACTACTTGACTTTATTCTCAATATTTCAGAATTTCTTCTACATCTTTCATTGTACACTGAATATTTCTTAGAAATGTTTCCTTCCAAATTTATATCGACTTAACTGAAAATTTATCATTTTCGTCCCGGTAGACTTCATTTCCCGGTTTCTTGTAGACTTACTGAAAAGTTGGACGTTGCACGTAGGTAACAAAAAAAAAAAACTATAAAATAATTTATTTTTTCCACCAAGAGTGGCAATTGTGCCCACTGTGTGTAAGCTATATATGCCAATGGCAGGCCTCTTGATTACGTTTCAAATGTACATAAGCATTGATGTTTAATGCAAGCGACATTACGCAAAATTCACAAACTAAACCACTTTTAGAAAACTTCTTGACACTTTGGTACACAGTCGTCTGTCCCATACATTGTGCACAAAACTGCTTCACAGCAAAAGATGAAATCTCTCCTATCATTCATCTGCCGTTGTTCAACTTTCGTTTCTCGATCGCGTAAACCTTGACTTTCATCCGAAGTTTCTCAACATGTTGCGAAACATAGTCTTCCATCCGCAATGAATCAAAACCCAATCGCAGATCAAATAGTTGGCAATGCAAGATACCGTCGCAGCGGATAAAATTTTAATTCAATCCCCCAGTCCCAACCAATGGATACAGATTAGCAGTAACTCTCCTGCCCCCGCAGCTTTCGAGATTCCTGTGGAGCTGCCCTTGCATAACTTGCGCACCACTGGCACCCACAATGCACAAATTAATTATGAATACATTAAGCTGGTGGAGAAGAACGAATTTGTAGCTAACAGGGTTCACATCTGAAGGCTGCCGGCCATCTGCGGTTCACCCTCTTGATTGGAGTTTATGGGCAATTAATGCGAACCGAGGCGATATAAAATACTCTCTTGCCAAACGAGCTTAGTCACACTAATTTTGAAAATCCGTCGTATTGGTCCAGCATGAGGATTGTTGTGGTAAGTCAAATCTGTTAGTGGCTTCTGCCAATGTGGTTCACTGCTCTTTGCTGGCGCCTAGGTTATTAGCTTTTTCGGAGTGGCGACGACGGCTCTCGTTGGGTATGACTATCAGCACGGCACCCCAGGTTCCGCAGATCTTCCTTACAACTCGGACTACCCAAATGTGGGCTCCCTCGAGCTGAACACATTTGCACCGAACTCTGGAGTAGACGTTTATGCTTTGGGTGTGGGACTCAACAAAGAATTCTATCACTACTCAGCTCCCGATGAGGATATCGCGAGCGAAGAGGTCTCACACCCAGCAATCAGAAGAGTGAAGAAAAATTTGCGCGTCATATTTATCAAGGCTCCAGAGAACAACGGGGCAGCGAAAGCTGCATTGCAGTTGGCCAAAGAAATTACCAGCGATCAGACCGCTATCTATGTCCTAAGCAAGCAGCCAGACGTGTCTGATCTCGCCAAGGAGATTAAAGATCTTAGAGAGGCGGTCAGTCACAAGCCTGAAGTGCGGTTTGTCAAGTACAAGACACCCGAGGAAGCCGTCAGTCTGCAGCTCGGAATCCAGCAACAGTATGAGACACTTCGAGGTACCTCACGGTCCATTTATGAAGCTGCTGCTCCGGTCTTAGATTTCTCGTCATCCCCACAAACAGACGAGAACGCCAATGTGCTGCCGGAGGAATATTCGGAAGGAAGTTCCTTGACCCCACATAGTGAAATGCCCCTTGAGCTTGTGGGCCTGAGTGATGGGAGGACACACATTCCCCCGGCTTAAAAGCAAACTGACTTCTTGTGGTTGAATATATTTAAATAAATTATTGTTAAGATTTATAATTGTTTGAAGAATGAAGGCGTGCTTTCGATAGTGATAAGAAGTCTAAGGAACGCCAACGAAGCTGTATAATTAAAAAAGGGTCCTTTGAATAATTATTTTTCGTTGAACTTGCACTACTGTACTCATGGATTGCGCTGGGCGTGTAGAATGGATTCCACAGCTCCGGACCAAAACGTCTTTGCATCCGAGCCATTTCAACAACACAACTGAGGAAGGACTTGGTTAAAATGGCGCGCACAAGTAGTGAAACGACCTCAAAAAACTTGAAGTGCACAATTGCAAGTATCTGGCAAGGGATTGTGCTGACAGGAGATGCTGGGTCCAACCTGGTCTATAGCGCAACACAAGGAAGAAGGGTCAAGAATAATTATTATACACATGAGCAGATAATTATTATACACATGTGTAAACCTGGAGAATTAATCAAATTGATTGGAAAGATTGTTAATTGGTCTTATACGAAGGTTGCCTTTTATATTTTGGGATTGGGTTACCCTAGTGTTGCAATCTGGCAACTGCCAGCTCTATCGTAAAGCTTGAAATTTTTGAGGTTATACGTACTCAGAACCTTTTGACATACGAGCGCAATTTGTGTTGTTTACACTAACTTAGCAGATTCATCTCGCCCGAAAAATGGAATTAAATCATGAAAATGTTCGTGCGATTATTTTTTACAACTTTTGACGTAGAATAACTCAACAACAGTGCGCCGATGAACTCAATTCAATTTTTGGCGATGAAGCTCCATCTAGGATCAGTCTTTACCGATGGTATGATGAATTCAACCGAGGTCGAAGTTCACTTCAAGACGAATTTCGTGAAGGTCGTCCAAAATCAGTTATTGTTTCGTGTTCCAACTTGTTGTTCCAACTGATATTGCAAGATCGTCATGTGACCTATCGTGAGATTGAGACCAGCATACATTCAATATTGCATGAACATTTGTACGTCAAACAAATTTGTTCGCGTTGGATTCCACACAATTTGTCAATCGCTCAAAAAAAGGCTCGTGTTGATTGGTCGAAAGAAATGCTCAAAATATAATCGCGGTGCTTCGAAACACGTCTATGACATCGTGACAGGTGATGAATCGTGGATTTACGCGTATGAGCCCGAAAGTAAACAGCAGTTGACTGTATGGGTGTTTCAAATTGAGCCAAATCCAACAAAAGTTGCTCGCGCACGAAGCACTTCCAAGTAAATGGTCGCCTATTTTTAGGATATACTAGACATGTCGCAACCGTACCACTAGAACAACGCAGAATAGTCAATTCTGAGTGATACACAACCATTTGCTTGCCACTTGCCTTCCTAGAAATCAGGAAAACTAACCATCGAAGACGGATCACTCTTCACCACGACAATGCGAGCTCTCACACATCGGCTCAAACAACTTCATTTTTGAGCACTCAAAATTGATTGATGATGTCATCCGCCATATAGTCCTGACTTGGCACCGAATGACTTCTTTTTATTCCCGTACGTAAAAACTGAAATGAGAGATCAACGTTTTTCGACACCTGAAGAAGCGGTTAATGCGTTCAGAATGCATATTTTGGAGAAACCTCAATCAGAGTGGCAAAAGTGCTTCGACAATTTGTTCGAACGCATGCAAAAGTGTATAGATCTTAATGGGGAATATTTTGAAAAACAACAAAGCTATTTTCGATGATTAATATTTGTTTTTGTTCTTTAATCCTGAAATATAAAAGGCAACCCTCGTATGAAAAGTATTATCGAAATACTTTTCGGCAGAAACAGCATATCAAGTGCTACTAAATGGGGTAGCTCAGGTATATTAACCGACATAGAAAAGCGTCAAATTGTTAAGAAAGTGACGCAAGATCCTAAAAAAGTGCTTCACACATTCACTGAAGTGCAAAATAAATTAGGATTTGAAACGAGTCTAAAATGAATATTGTAAAAATGTGTTCTAAGGTGCAAGCTTTTTTTTTTTGTTATAATTGACGCGTGCAAAAAGGGAGAGGAGGTACCGATGCACATTGGTTTTAAATGCCTGTGGATTGTAATGAGGAGGAAAAATCGAGCTGGGAAGAGCATTCCAGATTCGTGTAGTGCGGCTAAAGAACGAGTCTCTGCATTTGACTGTACGTCCGAAAGAGGGCTTGAGGGTGAATTGGTGGGCATTCCTAGCGAGGCGCGTATTGCGGGTGAATTCATGAAGGGGAGGAATGCAACTGGCTAATTCATCTGAGCATTTCTTGTTAAAATAGCGATAAAAAAGTGACAACGACGCGACATTACGTCGGTGTTCTAACGTATCAATCGACTTCGCAATATTACTGTCACCTATAAGTTTTATCGCTCGCTTTTGAATTCTATCCAGCAGGTGCAGGGAGGTGTTAGAAGCACCTGACCAAATAGAAGCGTTATACTCAAGTTTTGGGCGTATGTAGGCCTTGTATATTATAGCCTGATCAGAAAGGATGAAGTACTTTTTGCATCGTTTAAGGAAGCCTAAACTTTCCGCAGCATTTTTTGGGACCTCAAATATGTGATCGTTCCAACTAATTGTTGGGTTGATATACATAACGAGGATGGAAAGTCTTTCGGTTTCAACAACGCAAGTGACGTTCATGGATAACGGCTGATTATTTTGTGATCGCTTTAACGACAATAGACAGCACTGGGTTTTGGAAGCATTAAATTGCACTCTATTCTTCTTTCCCCAATCGATTATGTTTTCAAGGTCGGAATTTAATGTGCTTAACATACGTTGCCGTTCCGAGTCTAAGGCCGAAGTGGAGGGACGTGAGCCAATGAACGAATATGAAAAGCTGAGGGTACTGTCATCAGCGAAGGAAAGAATAGGATTAGAAGTAGCAGACAAGAGATCATTTATAAAAATGAGAAAGAATGTCGGAGACAAAACAGAGCCCTGGGGAACACCAGCATTAATATAGTGCATATCAGACTTGAATCCATCCAAAACGACTTGTATTGAACGATTCGAAAGGTAATTTCTAATCCATTGAAGAAGAGACTCATCGATCCCAAAAGCACGCATTTTCGACAAAAGAGCCTGATGCCAGACCCTGTCAAATGCCTTTGAAATACCAAGCGCAACAATCTTGCTTTCTCCTAAATTGTGCAAAGATTGGTTCCACTTTTCAGTAAGATATGCCATCAGATCACCAGTGGAACGGTTGCTTCGGAAGCCGTACTGCCGGTCATTAAGAAGCTTCCGGGACTCAAGATATTTCATAAGCTGACGGTTTATCAGCGTTCCCATGACCTTGGAGAGAAGGGACGTTAGTGGGTCGGTAGGAGGTGGGTGACGAACATTCGCCCTTTTTAGGGACGGGCTGGACAAATGCAGTTTTCCACTTACTCGGAAAGAGCCCTGAAGAGTAGGAAGTAGATGGAAAAGCTTACACAGTGGTTTTGCCAGCGTAGAAGAACACCTCTTCAGAAGAACAGGGGGTATACCATCCGGGCCAGCGGATTTGTGTATGTTTAGATCGTTAAGTACTCTTGCTACTGTACGAGTGCGTAAATGGATTTGCCCCATGGAGAAATTTATGCTCTCAAGTACAGGCGGGGACAAAGTGCTATCTGGCAGCGTTGAGCTAGCTGCAAAGTGTGCAGCAAGCAGATTAGCTTTGTCCAAAGAACTGACAGCTGGAATGTCATTGCAAATGAGCGTTGGGATCGAAGACGAGGCTGAATTCCTTATGTTTTTTACGAAAGACCAAAAGCTTCTGCTACCCTTGGGGCATTGTAGAACTTTTTGCCTCAACTTTTGGTCAAAGGAGAATTTAACACGTCTTATTAATGCATTACAGTCATTACGGATCCGTTTGAACTTTTTCCGGGCTTCCTCAGAAGGGTTGGCTTTATAATCCCGGAAACTCAACTCTCTCACCTTGATAGCCTCTTTGCAGCTCAAGTCGAACCACGCGTTTGCCTTAGGCTTGATGCTCTTCACTCTGTGAGGAATGAAGAACCTCATGCCCAGCGAAATAATGTTTGTGATCGCATCAGTAGCGGCATCCACGTCACTATCGAGGAAGCATAGTGACCAGTTAAAATTCCTAAAGAAGTTGTTAAGTCCGCTCCAGTTGGCTTTCTCGTAGAGCCATACTGTTCTTTTCGGAATTTGTTCTCTAACTGTGTGGGAGGAGTACGAGAATTTGGCTGACACGACACAGTGGTCGGACGAGCCTAGAGGCGACAATATATCAATTGAATATTTTTCCGGATGAGAGGTGAGAAACAGATCTAAAGTGTTGGCGGTATTCGTGTTGGCTCATTCACAAGCTGAGTTAAATTATTTACCTCAGCGAAGATTTCAACATACCTTCCTTCGGGTGTTGTCTAGCCTGAATGTCGAAGCCAAGTAGAATTGTGTACATTGAAATCGCCCGCAATAGCGATTTCAGTGCGCTTTTATCAATAAAGCAATAAATAATAAGTTTACATTAACTGACGAAAGTAAATATATTGTCGTTGAAGAATCTAATTCCTCGTCGGCTGTGTTAGTCATAAGGGAGCAAACGAAACAAGTTTATGTTATTTGTGTCGTCCCGACGTTTCGACAGGGAACGTTTCTACTGAGAAGATAGAAATAATACATTAGCATTAGTGGACTTTAATAAAAATGGGATTAAAAAACTTTTATGTAATACTTTTTGGTTTTGGTACACGAATTCTCTGACATTTATCATTTAACATTAAATTGAAAATATTCTATTTAAACTAAAAATTATTATTGCACATATTACACTTCTTTGGGTCAAGATCAGTCTTGATGTTTGTACAAAGATGACATTAATATTTCAAAATTGGCGGGCCGTTACCATTGCTGAGTAAACCGCCGATATGTTTTGTGTCCTGCTTTCTGTTCATATTGTTTCTGTTGTTAATAATGTGTGAAGTGTTTCTAATGTATACCTTTTGCTGGTGTTTTTTCCAGTTTTGTTTATGTCGGATTTATGCCCAGCCAATCTCTGTCGTAAAAATTGTTTTGTTGTACCCACATACGTAGCATATATTGCATGTTTCTACGTCATTTCCTTTACAATTGATTTTGTATATGACGTCAGTCTTATTTTCTTTGTCAATTTTCGGTTTGAGTTTAGTGAAGAGTGGTGTAAGAGTCTGGTGTGATCTAAATGCTAACTTTATATTGTCACAATGGTCGGATACGATTTTCTTAAAATTGTCCGACAAGGTTGGTATATAAACGATGCTTTTATACAAAGGGTCCGTCATGTTACTCGTCCGTGAAGCAGACCGATTATTACTTATCTTGTGGTGCCGTTGGTAAGCCTGGTAAGTACGTCAGGGTAGCCATTCTCACAATTCTCTCGTTCTTCGGATGAAACTTTTCGTGATTTATTCTAAAAACTTTAGATATCAAATTCGCCGCTGAGTCAATCAATATATGTTCGGCTTTCAATCCAGCGCTACAGTCCAAAGGGGGACCAGGGCCTAGCTTGCTCGTCAACTGCTCGTGTTGTGCGCACGACTGTTCTCTCGCGAGGGGACCTACAATTTTTTGCCGACTCCGAACGGCGAAATTTTAGAAGCTTTCTTTGACAGTTATTACTCTTTGAGTGTTGTCAGCAGCTCGAAGGAGGTGGTGCCGTGAAAAATGTTCGGCCTGATTGGATCTAAAGTTGACCAGTCTTCCTGATACCGTGTCAGTCAAAGCAAAGATAGTCCACCTCTTTGTTAATTCTTACATTGAGAAATGCAATGGCCTTTTACTTTTCGAATTCTACAGAAACTGTACCTTTCCGTGTTGTTTGTTTAAAGCCGAAAGCCAATCATTTACTTTGTTGTGGTTAATTACCCCAAATATATCATCGATATAGATACTTGAAAATTGCCTTCGGTATGTGTATCTTGCCGAAAGTAAGTTCAGTCTGAAGAGGTCTATGATTTGCGCTCTGTTGGAGTTATAGTGGACAACAAAACGTACGGTAATATTCTCAAGACAAACCTTCGATCCAGTACAAATAAATGGTCCCGACTTCATCTTTCATCAGGATAACGATCCTAAACATAGTCACACAGCTTTCTTTTTCTTTGTGTAGTGCTATAGTCCGGAGTAGACCTGGGCATCGACAAGCATGTTTCTCCTGGCAGCAAGATCTCTCGCCAGTTGCCTGTTTCAGACGTTCACACAACATACACACACACAGAGAGGATCTTGAAAGCAATGTTAAGGAGGCTTGTGAACCGGACAATGCCATTAAAATTCCATTCATCAGACATGCTTTCCTTCGACCATACTTACAGATGAGCTGGTGCATGCCCCCAAACAGGTCATCTCCAGCTGCTATATATAGTTTCTTCGCTCTAGCAGCTTTGTTTGACTTAAGTTTCGATAGGAAATTAGAAGGCGGAACACTTGTCTATCATCGCCTACATTGAGTCGCCATTTAGAAGTCTGCAGCAATTATCTTTCCAGATTTCCGCCAGCGATTGCGACTCTACTCTCAGTTGTCTATTTAGGTCCCGGCAGATTCAAATTTTGTATCCACCTTCGGCAAAACTTTCGGACCTCTGGCATAACAACTTCCCATATATTTTCAAAGTCTTTCTTTTTTCTAAGAAGCCAGTTCTTGTAGTTTCTTCTGTGCAACTAGAGCTCACGAGCGGGTCTCGTTGTTCGATGCAGTGTTGTCTTCTTAGCGTCTTGTTTGGATATTAGTGCTTGCCTGGACTCGTCGTCAAACTACGGGTACCTTCTAGGTGATGGCACAAAAGCTAGCGCATCTGTTGCAGCTTCTTTGATAGTTTCTTGACAATGTTCCCATTCTTATCCTATCAGTAGTGCAGGTATTGTTGAACTATGAACGAGTTTAAGAGAGACTCTGTCGGGAAAGATTCTAGCGAACTTTAACTTTACTTATAATAACAATAAAAATAATAATTGTTGGCAGTCCACAGGGGGACCAGGGTCTAGTTTGCTCATCAACTACTCGTGTTGTGCGCGCTACTGTTCTCTCACGAGTAGAAGGGACCTACAGTTTTATGCCGACTCCTAACGGCGAAGTTTGAGAAGCTTTCTTAGACAGTTATTATTCTTTGAGTGTTTTCAGCAGCTCGAAAGAGGTGATGCCGCGAAAAATTCGAGGGGTTCAGCCGGGAATCGAACCTAGACCGTTCGGCATGTGAGCGTTGCACTCTACCCACTGCGCCACGGCGGCCACAATGCTGTGGCTGCTTTATAACACTCCAAAATTAGTAGATCAGCTGTGATTCAGAATCTAGTCAACTCTATTCAAAATAAACCAGTACACATAGTAACAAACAAAGGTTGCCCGATAAAGTACTATATATGTAGATGAGGAATTAAATTATTTTGAGTGTGGGTTTGCAGGTTGAAATTGAATTGAAAGCTGTATGAGCAAATACTTATTCAAGTCACTGTAGATCCATATGTATAATGAACCCCAAACACAGTGATCTTATCCCTTAAACATTTTCGGTAGACGACGATGGCTTTTCAATCGCTTAGAATGTTCATGACCAACACTTTATTGGGACTCATGACAAGTCCACATCGACTACCTCGAGAATCAGTCACAGGACTCAAAGGGTTTTCCTAGTCAAACTATTGGGTTGGACTACAGACAAAAATGTTTCCATTGCACCCCTCCACCATCACAATGAAATTGAATTAACTTACGAGCCGCTGTAGTGATTTGAGTAAAGTGCGATGTTCACTCTCCGAAGATCCTAGGTTCGATTCATGGAATGAACACTTTACATTATTCATGGCACCACCTTTTCAGACCGACTGATAACATCCAAAGAGTTAAAAACTGTTTACAAAAACGTTTTTAAAATTTCGCCATTCGTAGTCAGTAAAAACTGTAGTTTCCTTCTGTTCGGGGGAGAACAGTGACACGCACAGGAACCTCGCGGTCTGTTACGCCAACCAATGTATGAATGTACAAGCCGCGGCCCGTTTTCGGGATTTCTATTTATTTCTTATTTTAAGCATTTATGTGCTCCAGATATTTCCAGGTTTGCCGCCAATCCTTGACGAAGAGTATCTTGTTCTTGTCTTTCGGCACTCATGACTGTGTTAAAGGGCACGAGGAACTAAATGGCAACGAGTCAGCGATGTATTGTGCTAATTTTGCACAACCCAGAGCAATCCCAGTCTTCATAAAAGCTGCGAACGGAACTGAACGTGGTAAACGTACTGCCCGAATGTAGTCCAACAATGATCGAGAAAGTTCGAAACACTCTGTAGCCAAACTCACTCAAAAGAGCTAATAAGGTTCGCTTTGAAGAAAAGACTGCAACTGACTAAAAAGTTTCATTTGTTTATATTTTAAGTTCTGCCTTTCCTTCAGAATGAAATCTGTGCGTCAGCATAACTGACGGAGAGTGATAATCTCAGACCTTCCTCAGACTGTGTCCTCAACACCGAACCACAAAATAAAGAAAAAAAACTTTAAGATTAAGATAAAGATGCATTTAATGAATTCTTAAATAGCTGTGACTGTGACTTATGGCTAGGACTGGTGCACGCACTTCTCGAACTCACACTTTGGCCGCAGGCAGGTAGGCTCTGCTGGGCGCGACCACAGATCTGGATTGCTCTGAAGCCGCTGTCAACCTTGCTGGCAGATAGGTTCTGCTAGGTGTAGCAACGGATCGTGACTGTCCGCTGCCGCTGGCGGATAACTTGTCGCCAAGCAATCCACCGATGACCGACGTAATCGGAGCGACACCCTCATCAGAGATGTTTGTGGACCCTCCCAGAGCATCGTACTGAGCTTGGATCTCCTGCTGAGCGCGTTCTGCTTCCTCGTTTGTCTTGTACTTGATGAAGAAGACCTCCGGCTTACGGTTGACGGTCTGTGTATTTTGCACTAATTCAAGCTGCTTCTGTAGGTCGGACACGTCCGCCTTCTTTGTGAGGACGTAGATGATTGTGCGCTCCTCGTTGATTGCCTGGGCCTGCTTCAAGGCCTGTGCCGCCACACGGATGTTCTGAGTCGGCGCCTTTATGAAGATGATGCGGTAGTTCTTGCGTATGGGGACCGATTCCAACTGGTTCCTAAAATCGTGATCGTCATCATCTAGATCTGGAGGGGCAGTGTGAATGTAAACGTCCTTGGTGATGATGGATTTCTGTTGAGGTAGGGTCAGTTGCTGATTGAAGTTGCTAGGTTGGCCTCCAAGACTATGCCCGTTGAAGGCGGGTGCTACTGGAATGGCCGTGAAGGAAGTGCGACCTTGCGATGGGGTGCGAACCACATTAGCGAAGTTTTGTGAAGCCGAGGCTATTGGCGGAGCGAGTTGCTGTGTGGGCAAAGGTGGGATGTAATTCTGTGATGCTGGCAGGTTCTGCTGCGATGGTGGTAGGTATGACTGCGAAAGCGGCTGGGATGGCACGATTTCCACTAGCCCAGTGTAGCTGTTAATCCGTGTGGGCTCAGGAACAAGTCTCTTATTTGGATTCTGTAGGAGTCCTGGTCTATAGCCGGCCGGCTGGGAACTCACAGATGCTGTGTTGTAGGACTGGTTTGGCACGGCGCCGGTAATCCGGTAGTTGTATTGCGGTCTTCCTGCTCCTAGGCAGAATGTTAAGGCCAGCTGGAAGAAACCCACTCAGAACCTGTTCCACAGGATGTGTAAATGATATCCTTACCACAAGTCCAGTAATAAATGCGTTTGTTGCCATTTTAATCCGTCTTAGGTGCACAGCTGTCTCCGCAGATTGAAGACCACAACTGATACATGGCCCTGAGCGGCAGACTGATTTTATATCAAAACCAATCAGTCGTTACGTGAACGCCCTGAGATCGAAATCGGATGCATCCTCTCCGTTATACAATGCCCAGCGTAACAACAAAAGCTTGCAAAATGCTACTGATTAGGCCCACCGAAATGGCACCGCGTCTCCACTGGCGCTGCTGCTGTCGACTTAGAAACGTCACGCCATTTGCATTTTCTCAGCATCTACGATCCGTTCGAATCATTTCGGTTATTACATATGCGCATACTGATTGGATTCAGATTGAATTGGCTTGGATAAGACTTGACCGGGAAATACTGAAAAAAAAAAAAAAAACAAACGTCACCGCAGCATCGCACCACATGAACTGTGTTATAATTCTTCGAAGGGTCACTTGTTATCTGTGCGCCACCGCCGAAGAAATCGTAAATCGCCGTGTGACATGATGGCTTGTGCTCTGCATAGCTTCTGGGAAGTTGACAGACAGCGAGTGTTGTAATCCGATGCAAGCCGGATTAGTCATTAGTGGTATTCAGATGCGCGGATGCAATCGGAGCGGATGACATCACTAAACGTTACTGTGGTCCGGTATTTAATTTTAGGCATTTTAAGGAGATTCTGATGTAGTTAGCTTAAGACTTTCAAAGGAAGAAGGTTTTGTGGAAATCAAGAGTTTGTAGATGTTAGCAGAGGTTATCATCTTTGGATTGCAATTTTTTGGAAATGCGGGAGGATAACTCAGGATTCTGATGTTGTACAATTGAAGTTCATATTGGAACAATATATTCGAGCCACACCAGGGGTCTAATCACGGATGACGACTATCGTGCGATGATATAGTTGAAACGAGAGTCTTGCATCGCGTAAGCAAAAACAACGATATCAACAAAACGATATCTCTTGGTTGTTTCCAGTACTTTCAAAACTGCCAATCGTTATCGTCTTGACGATCGGTTTTTGACGAAAGCGATTTTAATGTCGTTTTGCATCGCTCTGGTATGCAAGTGGTGAAAATTTGAAGAGAAAGTAAGAAAAAAAAGTAAGCAGTTATTACAAAATTTTTGCGATATAAACCTCAGCTTACGGAAGTATGAATATATGTCCAAAATTATTTAAAAAAACATTCCGTAAAATCAAACTTCATACATTTTATGAGCACCTCTTGCACAGTCCTTCGTTCGTTCGTAATGTGTACACACACAACAAAACAATGCAACGATCAGGCAGTTGTTATTCATTGTTTTGTTGTGTGTGCACAGTTATGACAAGAGATATGTTGCGTTCAGTACCGCTCAAACTGTATATAAAATAGACCGTAGACGAGATGATAATGGCTGGGTTATGTTGTGCAAATTATCGCCAATATCGTTTTGGTTTATCCTTAGGACATTACATGATTACAGACCAGGTTACAAGATTTGGTTGGGTCACACTTTCTGTTTTGGTGGGAAGTCAGTTATTGTGTCTTGGCAAAATGTATTTGCGTAGATCGGGCGTGCATTGAATTAGTTCTCGTACGCAAATCGAGTGATTCGATTGCATACTTTCAGGCGCAAACGAAATTCAAGCAATAGGGTGCGTGTGAAATGTGTAGCCCTTCCATTAAAAAATAAACACTCATTTTATGTATAGTCAAAAGTTGTAAAAATAAATTTTCTAACCATTCACTTTTGTCCTCGGGCATGTGTATTGAATCTTTCAGACTGAATAAGATTAAACTGAGATGTATGGACGTTTTAATTGACATCCGATCAAAGTCTCTGTATTGCTTGACTTTTATTATAGAATAGATTTAGATATAATTTGCTCCTTACTTATAACCAGTCTCATCTAAAGATGTTTAAATAAGAAAACAACAATTATTGACAAATTTATATTTCTTTTCTCTTTAAGAATAGGAACACGTGCATTTACCGGAACATGCAAAAAAGTAGACTACTGTCAAAACTAAAACTCTTGTACGGTACTTGATGAAATACGGTCGTTGAAGTCGCGGATCAAACTAGTTCAGCAATTGCTTCACCAGCAATACAGACTAGCAGTAAACTTGTACTGGGGCAACAATATTTGGGCTGTAAGATCCAGCAACCCGAGCATGCTCCCACAAGGAAATATAATGTTCCAGAGTAAAGGTTTAAGCGACATCCAAATTGTCCGACTTAACAGAACGACAGACAACGCCAACTTACTAAGAACAGATGTGGGATTTGGTTTTACGTGATCACCTGCCTTAACGGCTTATATCACGGCGAACCTTTTTCCCAAGAGTCGTAAGTAATGCAAGACTAGACGCCTTAGTTACCCAAGTACCAAACTGGAATCATGCTTGAGGGGCAATCACCCCACCTTGGTTTGATGCCAAGCCGTTCTAAAACCTCTTCCGCTCTCTGGGTCGCAGCGCCCGGTTGAGAATGCAACTCCACACTGAGAAGGGATAGTCTCCTAATCGTCTTGCCTAGTTGCATACTAAGAACATTAGACATCGATCCAGATGGGGCAGAACTTGACGACGACTTCTTTGCAGTTGAAGATCCTTGGGAGAAGGTGAAACTAATTGGAGCTGTCTTCCAGAAAATGTATACGGTCAATGAACCTCTTTGTCCAAATCACGACTTGGAAGACAGAGACAAGCTTAACCACTTCCAACTAAGTACCGAGATAAGTCAATTGCGATCTTCTGGCAAATAATGCCGTCGCCGATGATGAAACAATTCCATCCTTATTTCGAAGGATGAACTCCAGGGTGTCTTTAATTCACTGAAGAAGAAGAAGTGCGAATATTGTTCTGCGCCATCTACTCTCTTAGGCAGTAGATGTATATACAATCCCGTTCAACAATGCGCTGAGTAACGCATATTACCCGGCGCATTGGAAAACAGCTGTGGTACAGATCATTCTGAAAAGGGACAAAGATACTTCCATCCCAAAAAATCTCCGGTGTATAAGTCTTCTTCCGTGTATAAGCAAGGTTTTTGAAAAGATTGTCATTAGAGCCCTAAAAGTATGGGTCGAGGAACGTCAAATTATACCGGAAAACCAATTCGGCTTTAGGGCGGGGTGATACCATACATGCCGCGTCCAAATTGGTGTTCGACATCAGTGGAACAAGAACAAGAACCAATACACAGGTGCTTGCCTGATAGACATAGAAGGCCTCTTCCTCAAGTTTGTTTGACTAGGCATCGATAAGACGCTGCTGTATATATTCTATGATATGGTTACAGGTAGGAAGTTTGTTGTGAAAAATGGCAACGTAACATCCATCACAGCATTTCACATAAAAAATGGGTTGCCACAAGGGGCCGTTGGTTCACCAATCCTTTTCGCTATATTCACTAGCGATCTTATTGGTACCATGCCGCATTTAATCGCGTACGCCGATGATCTTATAGGGTACATATCAGGCCCGAAAATTGAAGTTATAAATAACTTGTTGCAGCATGACTTTGACGAAATTCAGCGATTTTGAGACGACTGGAAATTGAAAATCAACTTTCGGATGTGCGAAACTATTCTCTTTAGAACCCCTATATCCAGGGCCTCAAGGGACACGAAGAAAAACTGGCGCAAGTTCGGCATATTTGACCTGCGGGGCCAGCCGTTAGCTGCGCAAAATGTAGTTAGATATCTTGGCATTTGGTTGGACCAGTATTTGTACTGCGGTAAGCATGCATATACAGCTCTGACAAAAGCTAAGAAATCCTTTGTGGCGGCAAGTTGGATGTTTTACAGCAGCCAACTTGATACCAGAGTAAAGGTGATCTGCTACATGGCTCTCATACGGCCAATCATGGTGTACTGTTGCCCAGTGTGTTTCAATTTAAGTCCTTCCCAGATGAAAAAGATGAGGGTGTTTGAGAGACAATGCCTCCGGGCCTGCTTCCGGTTGTATCGAACACCTGAATCCGATTACAAGAAATTCTATCCCAACGAGGTTTTGTATAACGAGGCAAATCTAATTAGGATAGATAATTTCATTACTAAGCCGAGGGCACATTGCACGAGCGATAACTTCATCTAACAGTCTGATCTTTGGGTAATACGCCCCAAACTCCATGTGCCATAAAAAGTGCGTATGAACGGATTCATACCTCCTGAAGCGTTTCTCTATTTAGACTCCAAAAGGCTGATTCAGAACACGGAAGGATGTCCTATCATCTTCCATGTCGTACGCCGAACAGTGGATAGGCGACTCCAATACGAACCGGACGTCGCTCGTAGCTACGAGGATCTTCTTCGGTTCAGTCGTGCGAAGGAGCCAAGTTTTCCAAAATTTTCTTGGAACCAAAATTAAATATGTATTATTATATAGTAACATTTTTTAACTAGAGCACCTGCTTATAGTCAGTAAGTTAGATTTAAGAACTGTTGCTAAGATAATTGTAAGCTATTTAAGTATTTTATATTCTTAATAAAATATGCCAAAAAATTAAAATATTTTTTTTAACAAATAAAGTTTTTTTTAGATATTTAGAACGTTACAAGATAATAAAACAACACTGATTTTTAAACTGATATGAAATTTACTTTGTTCGAAAGAGAACATTCAAGCATTTAAATTAAAACATAACTTCTGGTGTATGGCCTGTAATCTAAAGGTCCAATTTTCACTGATTTTTATTCACATTTGTGGCCGTGAATTGACAATTACGTGGCAAATGTTGTTTTTTAATCGTTGTGGCCTTGTCGGCATAGGTCAACGCCTTCACATGTCACCACGAAAAATAGGCAAGCGGTGTTAAATTGCACTATATTGGAAGTCAACTCACTGTTCCGAAACGTGAAGATTTGAGGTTACCGAACGTTTCCCAATAAATCAGCTATGATACGAGCTATGTGGGATTTGGTCTTACGTGACCACCTGCCTTTATGGCTTATATCACGGGGAACCATTTTCCCAAGAGTCGTAAGTAACGCAAGACTAAACGCCTTAGTTACCCAAGTACCAAACTGAGATCATGCTTGAGGGGCAATCACCCCACCTTGGTTTGATGCGAAGCCGTTCTAAAACCTCTTCCGCTCTCTGAGAATGCAACTCCACACTGAGAAGGGATAGTCTCCTAACCGTCTTGCCTAGTTGTGGGTGAACAATCAACTAGACAAGTCAGCACAGTACACTATCCTCGACTCTACCCGCGATGTTAGGTATTAAACCACAGCCACCACGATACTCCTATTGCACGGTCAGGCTGGAACCGAAGTTCCAGAGGCCCCTGACCTCCCGTGGCACCAGAATATAGCCTCTGGTCAAGCTGGTACTACCAGTCAGGTTTCCTCAAAGCCTGGGTCTCTTAGCCGCCATTACGCCACAGATGATCTTTTCTCCATCAGTAATTCCGTTGTCACTATAAATAGTGATACGGATGTGATTTTGAATCATGTGATTCATAAATCCAGCCACATCATCTGGGATACGAGCTATGTGACATGTTTTTCTATTTTCATGAAATCATACCATCTGCACATCATGGTTGTTCAATTGATGAACAAAATAGTCAGCAACCACGACTCTATTGTGGTCAACATTGACCACATTGACATTGTTTGTGTATTTCACAAACCCATCAAGCATACAGTATCTCAAACAATGTCTTGAAAAGTGTCTCAAGATGCGCTTGAGGATTATCATAACTCCAAATAAGGCATGTTTGCTTATTGCCCTATTAATTTATCAAATTTTTTCGTCAATTTAGACGAAGTGCGCTTTAAACAAAACCATGATTACCGAAATAAAATTGCTCCCTTCAGAAGCTCTGCTTAAGGTTCTTTACGTTGAAACGTCAAACCAAACTAAAAATAAATTACTTGAAAGTTGATAAAATGACAGCAAGTTAAGAGAGTGATGTCAACTTAAAGTTATGTACCTGCAAGAAAACACATATAACTTTGGACAAGTTTCGCAGCTTCAGCTTCGGACGCTGAATGTCCTACATTCGATTTCAAAACTGGATATCTTCCATTTTATGTCCTACATTCGATTTCAAAACTGGATATCTTCCATTTTATACCATATAACATAAGCATTTTCCAAGACTCAAAGAGTACAAATTGTGTCTAAAATATTTTTTTTCGATTTTACTGTCGATGACAGAATGTAGTTTCATTTCAACTTCTTCCTCTTCTTCTTCTTGTGGCGCTACAGTCCGGGGTGGACCTGGGCCTTAACCAACATGCCTCTCCAGCCAGCACGAACATTCGCCAGCTGTCTCCAGTTGCGCACTCCAAGTTGGTTGAGGTCCTTCTCCACTTGTGTGCGCCACTTTAGTCTAGGTCGTCCTCTGTTGCGTTGTCCCAATGGCTCGGATTCAAAGACTTTTCGGGCCGAAGCAGTGGTGTCCATACGCTCTACATGGCCTAGCCATCTTAAGCGTTGTATCCGTAGACGCTTGACCAGGCGCATGTCGCTGTACAGCCCATAGAGTTCGTCATTAAATCTTCTCCTCCAGATGCCATCAACGCAAACAGTACCGAAAATTGCACGCAAAACTTTTCTCTCGAAAAGACTAAGGGCTTCCTCATCCGCCTTTCCTAACGTCCAAGATTCCGCGCCATATAGCAGGATGGGGATGATAAAGCTGTTATATAAAGCGAGCGTAGTCCTTCGAGAGAGGGCTTTATTACTCAATTGCCTCTTGAGCCCAAAGAAACAGGGATTGGTAAGAGTGATTCTGCGTTTGAAGTCCTTGACTACCTCGAAGTTTCTGCTGCCTAGTGTGACGCTCCGTCCGAGACGTCGATGTTGTGTGTCCTTCCTTGATAACAGCATGTACTTCGATTTGCCCTCATTTACCACTAGACCCATTTTAGCCGCTTCTGCTTCAATGCCAGCAAACGCCTCTTTGACGGCTCGCTGTGCTCGTCCAATCACGTCAATGTCGTCAGCGTAAGGTAACAATTGAACTGACTTCTGGAAGATCGTGCCTCTGGTGTTGACTTGTGAGTTACGCACGATCTTCTCGAGGATGGTGTTAAAGAAGTCACATGACAGTGCGTCGCCTTGTCTAAAACCTTTTTTGACATTGAAGGTCTCGGCGAGTTCGGTACCGAACTTGACGGAGCAGCGAGAGTTCTCCATCGTCATCCTACACAGTCTGACGAGTTTGGTAGGAATGCCAAAACTAGACATGGCACTGTATAGCTCGTCTCTATGCATACTGTCATATGCGGCCTTGAAATGGATGAGTAGGTGGTGAGTGTCAATTTGCAGTTCTGTGGTCTTTTCCAGGATCTACCGTAATGTGAAAATCTGGTCTATTGTGGACTTCTCTGGTCTGAAACCACACTGATAGGGAGCTATCAGGTCATGGACAATCGGTTTCAGACGCTCACACAATACGGCAGAGAGGATCTTGTATGCGATGTTCAGGAGACTAATTTCTCTGTAGTTGGCGCAGTCAAAGGGGTCTCCTTTCTTGGACCGAGCAACTGTCGCTGAGATTCCACTCATCGGGCTTACTTTCCTCCGACCATATCTTACAGATGAGCTGGTGCATGCGCCCAACCAGGTCATCTCCAGCTGCTTTAAATAGTTCTGCGGACAGTCCGTCCGCTCCAGCAGCTTTTTTCGACTTCAGCTTGGATATTGCTACCTTCACCTCGTCGAAGTCGGGGGGACGGAATGCTTGTCTATCATCGTCCAAATTGAGTCGTCATCGCCGTTAAGGAGTCTGCAGAAATGATCCTTCCAGATTCTCAGCACAGACTGCGACTCTACTACGAGTTGTCCATTTTGGTTCGGGCAGGCCTTGGGCCGAACCTTGTATCCTCCGGATAGCTGTTTTACCTTTCGGTAAAACGTTCGGACTTCATTCCTGCCAAAGCACCTTTCCATTTCCTCGACAGCGCTCTTCTCATGCTCCTTCTTCTTCCTTCTGAGAAGCCGGTGCTCTTCCCTTCTTCTCTGTTTGTAGAGTTCACGAACAGCCCGCGTTGTTCGATGCAGCGTCGCCTCATAGGCGTCTTATTTAGCTGCGTGCGCTTGCCTGCACTCGTCGTCAAACCATGGGTTCCTTCTGGATTTTGACGTGAAACCCAGTACATCAGTGGCAGCATCTTTGATGGCTTCTTGACAACGTTTCCATTCTTCTTCTATACTAAGTGCAGGAAGCGTCGAACTCTGAGCGAGTTTCAGGAAGACTCGGTCGTCAAAGTTCCCAGCAATCGGTTGCGATTGTAGCTTTTCGACATCAAACCTTTCTCTTCTTTTTCATCTTGGCCTTTCTCGACTCCGTTGCTCTCTCGATATCCGGGTTCTTACCTTGGCTACAACAAGGTGAGTCAATGTTTGCCCCTCGGAAGGTTCGGACATCGAGAATACTGGAGGAGTGTCTGACGTCGATCGCAACGTGATCAATCTGGTTGACGGTTGATTGATCAGGAGATCACCAGGTTCCTTTGTGAATGTCCAGGTGTGGGAACCGCGTGCTAGCCACAGAGAGGTTTCGCCACGAGGCGAAGTCCAACAGCCTGAGTCCGTTTCCGGATGTATTGTCGTGCAGGTTGTGTTTACCGATGACTCCAGCAAAGATGTCCTCCTTTCCCAGCTGAGCGTTGAAATCTCCTAGAACGATCTTGGTGTCATAGCTGGGGCATCGATCGTATGTTCTTTCTAGGAGATCATAGAAGTCATCCTTGATGTTGTCATCCTTCTCCTCTGTCGGGGCGTGAGCGCATATTAGGCTGATATTCCCGAATTTAGCCTTGATGCGGATTGTCATGAGGCGTTCGCTGACTGGATCGTAGCTCAAGACTTTTTGCCGAAGTCTGCCTCGAACAACAAATCCGCATCCGAATAAGCGCTGCCTTCTCTCTATAGCAATTACTGTAGTAGATATTGCAGTTCTTCATCGCTTTTATGCCAGGCCCATCCCATCGCACTTCCTGGATGGCGGTTTTGTCAGCTTTGTAGCTGTCAAGGGCCTCCGCAAGTTGTTCGGCTGCACGTTTCCTGTTAAAGGACCTCACATTCCACGTGCAAAACCGAAAATCATTGTCCTTAAAACGTTTGCTGGGGTCGTCAACAGTTGATCCGTCCTTATCCGAGGCATGTTGATGTCTCTGAACTTCTGATTTTTACGTGGTGAGGAAGTTACCCTCACGCACAACCCACAGACTGGCAGGCCAGGCCCATTATTTAAATCCTCGGGCAGAGGAGGTCGCTGCATACATTAGTTCACTATACAACGGGTGTTGTGATGGCTATCCAGGGGGCGCTGCGTGGAGGCTGTATGTCAACTTGACCTGTGCACTAACGAGGATTGCCTTGGCAGCTCGCAATGTTGAGCACAATCAACGACGTTACCTCGCGTGCATAGGCCCATGCCCCCCTTCATTACAACTTAAGTAAGAGAAATTGTTTAAGGCGCTAGTCGCTGGTCCTTTGATTGATAACTGCCGCTTATTTCGTTTAGTTCAAGTATTATTTTTTTACACTCTTTACGATTAATTAAGTCTGAATCAGTGAGAGTACAACAGTTTTCAAAAACACGAAATAGACCTGCGAATAGAATGTGGGGACACGAAATCTAGAGACAGGAGAAACACTTTTATATAAGGTGTGTCCCCGTACCCGAAATAAACGGCTAAAACAGTACAGAACAAAGTTACTCAAAGACAGTTTTTTTTCGTATGTCAAAAAAATATACTTTTTGTCCGAAACCTGATTAAGTGAAGGTCTGAGAAAGAGACGATACAGAAGACATAACGTAGCAATGTAAGAGTTGCTCTGTATGAAATACTGGGTATAAGAAGACGATGGGTTCCTGTATTTGCTTATACCGAAGTGAAAATGTAAAACACTGTTGAGCAGTGCTTGAAGCTAAAAATGTTTGTCACCTCATTCTTGAATTTAAAATTTGTGATCCACAACGACTAGCTGACATATGTGTAAATGCCTCCGCTATGGCAAATTGAATGACAGAATCCGGCAAAGAAAGAGGTGTCTTATTCCAAAACAGGACAGTACCTCACATCTAAAGCCTCGTCACGATCAAAATGATTAAATTAAGCTACGAACTGTCGTCAACTGTCGCTATTTATTGTCGCTTGCCCTTCTTAATTGAACAATTGAGTCAACCACGAACGAAATTTAAGTCGAACCGCTTCGTAATCCAGAAAATGTAATATTCACACGTTTAAAAATGACTATTTTAAGAAGAAGGTGGCTTCATGGTGCCCTTTGCACTTTAGTAACGTCCAAGTTTCATAAAGCAGGACGGGGAGTATCAAATTACACAAGACTAGCTTAGTCTTTCGAGTGATAGGTTGATTACTCAATTGCTTCTTGAGTTTAAAGAAACACAAGCGGCAAGAGTGATTTTGTGTTTGATTTAGGTACCGATGCTGTTATTACGCGGTAGACTTTTATATTTCGGGATTAGAGAACAAAAACAAATATTAATCATCGAAAATAGTTTTGTTGTTTTTCAAAATATTCCCCATTAAGATCTATATACTTTTGCATGCGTTCGAACCAATTGTCGAAGCACTTTTGCCACTCTGATTGAGGTATCCCCAAAACATGCATTCTGAGCGCATCAACCGCTTCTTCAGGTGTCAAAAAACGTTGACCTCTCATTTTATTTTTTTACGTATGGGAATAAAAAGAAGTGATTCGGTACCCAGTCAGGACTATATGGTGGATGACTCACCAAATCGATGTTTTGAGTGCTCAAAAATGCAGTTGTTTGAGCCGATGTGTGAGAGCTCGCATTGTCGTGGTGACGAGTGATCCGTCTTCGGCGGCTGGTTTTCCTGATTTCTAGGAAGGCAACTGGCAAGCAAATGGTTGTGTATCACTCAGAATTGACTATTCTGCGTTGTGCTAGTGGTACGGTTGCGACATGTCTAGTATATCCCAAAAAAATAGGCTTCGTGCGCGAGTAACTTTTGTTGAATTTGGCTCAATTTGAAGCATCCATACAGTTGACAGCTGTTTATTTTCGGGCTCCACGATTCATCACCTGTGTTTCGAAGCGCTGCGATCTCATTTTTGGAGCATTTCCTTCGACCAATCGACACCAGTCTTTATTGAGCGATTGACAAATTGTGTGGAATCCAACCCGAGCAAATTTTTTTGACGGTCAAATGTTCATGCAATATTGAATGTATGCTGGTCCCACTCATGCCTAAGGTTGTCTCAATCTCACGATAGGTCACATGACGATCTTGCAATATCAGTTGCCGCACAGCATCTATGGTTTCCGGAACAACAACTGATTCTGGACCACCTTCACGAAATTCGTCTTGGAGTGAACTACGACCGCGGTTGAATTCACCATACCATCGATAAAAACTGATCCTAGATGAAACTTCACCGCCAAAAATTGAATTGAGTTCATCGGAGCACTGTTGTTGAGTTATTCTACGTCAAAAATTTTCACGATTTAATTCCATATTTTGGGAGAGATGAATCTTTTAAGTTACTGTAAACAATAAAAATAGCGCTCGTATGTCAAAACATTCTGAGTACGTTTAACCTCAAAAATGACAAACTTTACGATAGGTCTGGCAGTTGCTAGATTGCATCACTAGGGTTGCCCAATCCCTAAATATAAAATGCAACCTTCGTAGTACTTGCCGCGGAGCCGAGGTAGACGAAGTCCTTTACTACCTCGAAGTATATGCTGTGTAGTGTGACGCTCTGTCCGAAACGGCGATACTGTTTATCCTTCCTTGACGACAGCATATATTTCATTTTGCCCTCATTAACCGTCAGACCCATTTAAGCAGCTTCCGCCTAAATGCCAGCAAACGTCTCTTTAGTGGTTCGCTGTGTTCGTCCAACAACGCCAATGAACTCGGGCCTCGGGTGTTGAGTTGTCAGTTTTTCACGATCTTCTCAACAATGATGTTAAAGAAAACCGTCATCGTACACAATCTGATTAGGCTTGGCAGTGTATATGCGGTCTTAAAATCGACGATAAGGTGGTGTATGTCGATCTGTACTTCTTATGCTTCCTAAATAGCTTAGCCCTATTTACTTTTAACAGATGATGGTTAAGTAGGAGTCATGTTTGTCACCACAATTATGTCAATGTTTCCAAACACCAAGGATTAGATGTTACTTCTCCATGTCCGTTATTTATTCATTTGTTTTGCAGTCTGTTCCTAACGAACTTTATCATCGTATTTGAGTTCTTCCGGTGCCTCATTAACCAAGAGGTTTTCATAACGAAATTTAAACGATAGCTAAACAAAAAGACGATCGAGATAAAAAACGGAATTCGACCAATTAATGTAAACGGCAAAAAAATTGCAAAAGCTGATTTATTTCGAAAATTCCTTTATCGCATCCTACTCGGAAGCACCCAACATATCCAATGGACATCTCCAACAAATGACAAACAAATGAATATTCCGATCCGGACAGAAAATTAGCAACCCATCCGCAAGCGTTAAATCAAGACTTTCACTGCGCGTCGCAGCCATAAAATCAAATCAAAATTAATTTCTGCCGATATAAATGCAAATCTAACGCAAACTAGTTTCTAATTGTGTTTCTTTTTTCGGCTCTGTGGGGATCACCAACCGAAGCGGTAGAAAATTATATTCACCGATCGTGAGCATCGCGCATTCATCAAACCAAGAGGCAACGACCTTGACCCAAAACACCGCACGAACGGTGAAAAATGTGAAAAAAGATGTTGTACCTGCGTTCAGAAGGCACTTTAATGGAAGTTAAACTTCCGAAGAAGACAAGAAGACAGTGTGCAGTGCAGGGGCGGATGCGCAAATTAAATATTTGTTGAGTGATGAATGAGATTCCTTGGGCAGTGCGCCGTCAAGCTATTGTCTGTGTTTGCACAAGGCAAATTGTCCGCTTGACGTTTCGATTGATGCGCTAATGTATGTGACCCTGTAGGGTGTTTATTTTTCCAAGTAACTTCAGGAGGCTGTAAGCCTAGGCGTACACAAATAAGATTGATTTAAGTGTTGTCGCCTTGTTAACTCAATCGGTGCGGATAGAGGTTTTGACAAGACGACAGCATTGAAGGATTTGTGTGGCGTAACCAAAATATGTGACAGCTGGAGATGCGCAAAACGATGCAGAGAAACATCAATTCAGTTTTGGTTCAAGAGGCTTTGCCGTCATTTTATACAACGTGAACAGAAAATGTGTGGGGGGCACGAGAGGTAACGTCGTTCATTGCGCTGGCTGGAGAGGCATGTTGGTTGAAGCCCAGGTCCACCCCGGACTGTAGCGCCACAAGAAGAAGAACAGAAAATGTTACCGCCCAAGAGTGAAGTAAGCTGGTGGGTCGTAATGCATGTGCCGAGCAAGGACTTAATTAAAATTCAAAGATGGGGTGGGATTCATAGATCATAGAAAGCCAAATAGCTTGATTTCTAAGAATTCATTCACAATTGGTAGTACGATATGAATTCGTCTTCATGGTTTTAATGAATAGCCTGAACGAAGATCACAATCTTTCCACTGTTTGTACCATACTTTCAAACCTTCTAGGACTCGAAAAATGAAACGGGGTTCAAACACTTCACATTGAGAAAAGAACCAGACAATAAATGTTGTCAATTAAGAACCAAATAATAATTCTTTCTTCCAGACAATTTTTGTAAATCATTAAGTTAGCATCTAGCATGTTTTGATTTCTTCTACCTACAGTCCGGAGTGATCCCACAAATCTCTCCAGCCAGTGCGATCTTTCGCTAGCTGCCTGCTCCCGTCGGCTTAAGACTCTTTGGGCTAAAGCAGTATTGTCCATGCACTCTACATGACCTGACTAGGGGCTCATGAAGCTATACTTCCTTTGCTGTTTGTGATGTAATCTTTTCCTATAAAAATCATTAAGGCAAACCGGGCCAAAGTTTGATCGCCGACTTTTTCTTCTACATTTTAGATTGTTAAGGTTTCTGTACCAACATAGCGATATGACTGTACTATTCAACTGCTCCGAAAGAAAGAGAGATACTCTCAGTTAAATTCAAGCAATCATATCGTTTGTGCTAATGACGTTGAGACAAAGGTTGCGTAAGTCTTTCGCTGCTTCGAAATTGTAGCTGCCTGTGGTGAAGTTTTGTTCTAAAACAAAACTCAATAAGTCCTGGGATACATAGGGGGCGCCAGTAACAAAAAGAATAATACTAAATTAATAATTTCTGTAACTGGTGCTCCCTATACAGTACCTCACACAATTGAGCACACACCTATTATTACTTCATATTCCTGCTCTTTTAAGGCCGACCAGTTTTTTGTTTTATTTTTTGGTATACAATCATAACTGAATACATATCTTAAACAAGAGTATATGCCAAATTCACAGACAGGCGACTTCCTACCGGTACTTTTCGCATGAAAAAGGAAACAACCCCTGAAATCGACACACAAAATTGAACATACAGATGTCATGTGTGCGTTATACACAAGCTTCGCAGAATCGATACATGCAAATTTGTTCAGGAATGAATCAACAAATGTCCCTGATGATCATTTCTGCACACGCTTTTGAACTGAAAAGACCGATATTCTCTTCTTTGTGCGAAGATATGGAAAACATGCGAAAACAGACTACTTTGTCAACGAGAATGCTCATAATTAAGCCATTTTGTGAGGGGAAGTCGATGCGAAAAATAGAAGAAACTGCAGGGCGATCGCATACAACGGTACAAAAAATAATAAACAATTATAGATATGAAGGGACACTAAAAAACAGACCTAAAAGGGGAAGAAAAAAATTGCACTCAGAACAAAACGAGCGGAATATTGTTCGGACTATCAAGTCCAATCCAAAATCTAGCGTTGCAAAGTTGACGGCTGAGATGTCATCCGTAATAAGTAAGCCTCTTTCAGTGGAAACCGTTCCCAGAGTCTTGAGAAAGAATAATTTAAATGGTAGGATCGCCCGAAGAAAGCCGTACTTTTCCCTAGTTAATAAGAAGAAAAGATTGGAGTTTGCTAGACAATTTGTAAACTACACGGAAAGCTTTTGGGAAGGGGTTTTGTTTTCAGATGGGTCTGATGGCAAAAAAAATTGTTTGGAGGGAACCAAATACAGTTCTCAAAGCTAAAAATATAAAGTCAACCATAAAACACGGGGGAGGATCTGTGCTGTTGTGGGGTTGTATGGCTTCAAATGTCTGTGGGAAGTTCGAATTTAAAGAAAATACTATGGACAAAATTGGGTATTTAAATATTTTAAAACGAAATTTACGAAGTTCCGCAGTAAAATTAGGTCTACCTTCGGTTTTCTACTTCCAACAAGATAATGATCCGAAGCACATAGGAGGTGTGCGAATGGTTGCTTTATAACGCTCCAAAGCAGCTAAAAACACCCCCACAATCGCCGGATCTTCACCCTATTGAACATCTGTGGCACGAAATAAAAGTGCGGGTTAAAGAAAGTACCTGCTCCAATAAGCAGGAGCTAAAAGCTAAAATTCATGGAGTTTGGGAAGGGATTCAGCTTTTAACTGAAAAACTCGATCTTTTACTGAAAAACTGGTAAAATCCATGCCACGGCGGTTACAAACTGTCATAGATGCTGAAGGAGGTGGCACGCGTTACTGAAATTTTATTTGTAACTGCTTTTGTTTTGTGTTTCAATCGTAACTCGTCTTATGTATGCTCAATTTTGTGAGGCACTGTATGTCCCGGGACTTTTTGAGTGATCTGTTAGTTGTCGGTACTGTTCGTTCTTTACTTGAAGGCAGCATATGCTTAGATTTACCGTCGTTTACCGCGTAATAAGTGTTTTTTGCCTGCGTTCAACACTGGTTCTCTATATTCGACCGATCAGGTCTTGTCATCCACTTATGCTAGCAAAGTACGGATTTTCGGAAAACATACCTAATGTGTTGGAGAGTGCTTTTTGCACAATTTTCTTAAGAAGTCATAGATCAGCATGTCAAGAATGAATGTCGCACGTTGCCTTGACTTAAAAAGTTTTTTGATATCAGAGGTGTCGATGAGTTCGGTATTCACATCGTCGGAGCAGGAAGAGTTGTTCATGGTTATCTTGCACAAAGTGACGAGTTTGACAGGAATTTACAAACTAGGAATGGTACTGCACGCTGTCTTAGAAGTATAATCTGCCCTAATGTGAAGATTTGGTAAACTTCCTTAAATCCTTAAATCCTTCCTTAAATAAAGGTTGTTGGTAATTAGTTTCAGCCCATTACCTAAACACGGCGAAATAGACATTGTCCGTAATGCTAAAAATTATCCCTTCGTATTTCAAACAATTGCAGGTATGTATTTATTTTTGGAAATCGATAGCTTTCCTCTGACCATATCTTATAGATGAGTCCATGCATGCCAAAATCACTTAATCTCCAGGTGCCTTAAAGAGCTCAGCAGACAGTCCGTGTGCCTTAGTCTTCATATCGCTATCGTGACATCTTATCAGTCAGGGCGATGGAACTCTCTTCTATCATTGTCTATTGCTTGGGGGGAAGCTCTTCCTGACAGCGGTGTATGTGGCTTCATCGCTGGTAAACAGTCTGCTAAAGTCATAGATGGATAGACAGATATTTTATTTCTTGTATAATATTACAGTGTTTTGACAACATAAATTGTGCTCTAGCTAACTCTCAAGACCTTACTACTACAAGACCTTAATTACAACAGTCAGTCAGCCGTGTTTTGTGTAATAATTTCCAAATCAACGATTCAAATATCATTTACAGAAAAACTATGGAAAAATGGTTGCTAAAGTCATTATTTTTTGACTCTATCGCATCCATTACTGATTGCACTGAGTACAAAGGTTTCATTTCATCGTATTAGATGTAGTTGGGATCGTAAATGTAGTAAGCAAAATTGTTAATATGTGGAAGAAAGAAAGAAGGGCTAATGTACCACCCTTAAGGTGCCAAATCTTTTCAACCCGTAAAAAGTTATATAAGAATTACTGACCGATATTTTTAAACTTGGAATACTCTGTTTGTTATTCGTTTGTTTTGTTTGTTCGTTTTTTCTGCAGTACCTTAGACAAATTTTTCTTCCAAAATAGATTGCTTTCCCTTTTTTCGTATGCAAAGTAAACATTATTTCCCAATAAAAGCAAGTAAGCTATCAATTATATTCTTATTTTAAGCCGGAGGATCCCAGTGTGGCTAACACTAAAATTAGTACAAATATTACTAAGGCATATTCAACATTTTATAAAAGGAATCAAGTTAATCAAGCTATCAAACTCATTCAATTGAAGCTTATACCACTGAGAGATTATGTTCAAAGACATCTGGTCCGTTGTTCGCTCTTGATTTTACTTCTCTAATCTTTAAACTCAGACTCTCTCGATTTGAACTTTAAGGTTATGCTAACCTTCTTTGAACTGTAGACTCTCTCCACTTGTGAAACTTAGCACGCACAACACTAGAGGCTAATAAAGGGGTTGAGTTTTAGTTTGCCACTCGATTCGCTTGCATGCTGTTGTTAAGTAATATTTAGCCCAGTTTGCATTGACAAGTCCGAGAGTAGATTGATGAAAAAAAATTATGAAAGAGATTTATCCAGTTAAAGGAGTTTCAATATATCAACTCAGACGAAGAAGATTAAACGAAAAAAAAAGAACATGAATATATGCTGAAAAGCAATTAAATATAAGAATAGAATAGATGAACTGAAAGTGCCCGTAAGATCTTTCTCAATAATTATAAATTAAAAAACTAGTTAAAGTATATTTATAGCTAGAAAAAATTAAAAATAAATACATTTCGAAAACACAAAAAAAAAAAAAAAACAACGTGGAAGATTAAAGAGAATACATATCAATACCCCAGCCTAAAAAATTTAAATTTCAAGCCTGGGGGCTAATGTTGCAGAGGACGATAAATCATTTTGTGATGTACATAGCTGGAAAGTGAAGAAGAAAGATACGAATAGGTATCAGAAATGTCTCCCAGCCTTAAAATGAACTCAACTGGCCATACTTTTAAAATTAGGCCCTATTGCTGCAGAAGTTCTCTTTCCAACCCTAAACGCCAAGAAACCTTTTTCACATCCTTTCGGAACTACACGATGAGTTCTTCATTAATGACAATCCCTGATAAATATGGAAAACTTATTTTCAAAGTCGTCTTGCCGAAAGCCATTCGCCATCTTTCGTTCTTACCTATTTCATAGTGGACTACAAAGAACCAATGTTTAACAAGAACTACCTTAAATAAAAGGTAGTAAATTACAGTTTTTCCTGCCTTGGCTGTTAAAACCTGTGCGTCTTCTTCCACCTCTTCATTTTCAACGCATCTGAGCAGATCCAGGTGTGCGTAAGATAGTAAGTTACTGTTTTTTCTTCCTTGACTGTTGAAACCTGTGCGTTTTCTTCCACTTCTTCTTCATTTTCTTGTGTTTTATTTTTTTTTTGTTTTTGAGGTTGGAAAATACTGCACTGGAGTACTCAGACTCAAAAACTGATCTGTTGTACCACCAGGCAGTAACCTACACTTAATGTAATTTCTTGGTCTCCTGAAGGAAATACAGCAAGTGCCCCCCATCGTGTAGGAGCCTTCAGCGAAAATCCGAGTACATTCCCTTCCCGGCTAAGTTTCTGACCAGAATTAGTCCTGGACGCTGGGTAAGTCGACTTTGTATGAACGACACAACGGGATTGTTGTTGTCCTCGCACCAGATGGCATGTTCAAAAGACTAGTGTCATAGGTGATGCCATTCGCAAGCTCCAGTGCGAGTTGAAGCTTTTAAGACCATTTTGATGGGAGGAAAGGGAAGTTAAGCAGTGCATCAAGAGCAGAGCCGGGTGGGCTTGGAAAAGCTTCTGTATGTTCAAGACAAACTGCTCTTTGAAGCTTGATGAAAGCAGCAGTCATGCACTTGCGCGAAAGCATCTTCCAAGTGCATGTCGATCTGGGCCTTGAACTTAAGCCAACGAACTTCTTCAGTTTCTCTGAAGTTAACTTCAGGTACTTCACATTTGTGTGCACTGCCCTGAACAGATTGAAATACTTTTGCGACTGCAACTGCCTTTCAATCATAGAAATATGACTTGGCTTATAAAATTTGTCAAACATACAGGAATAAAAAAACACGCAGAGCGCTTGCCATTAAAATTCCAAGGCGTCTATGTTCACTTATTATAAATTCATCTCAGCTTTCGAAATAATCCCTGAATCAATAAAACATTGACTGTGAGGTAAACAGTAAAAAAAAAAAAACAAAAAACAAATTCACCATACAGAACACAGTTTGTCCATAAAATCTCACTTCATATTTATAACGTCCAAATATATGAATGAATCCCTAGCAAGTGCCAGCAGATACACTTTCTATTATAAAATGCAAGCGAAAGTTCTGCGCAAACGTTTAAAATCTTAAAAGCTTATTGACATGTCTGTGAACGACCTCTTGATCAGTTGTTAGGTTTGCACATCGTATTAGCTGTGATGGGATCAACTTTCACGATGAAATGCTAAATGATTCCGCTTAAAAGACTAATGAGCGGAGTTGTGATGCTTTTTCTTCAGTCATCTGAACTGACGTCAATTTTCAAATAGTTTTGGTTAATGAGAGATCTCTTTTTGGATCGCTAGCCACATTAGGTGAATCAAACTTGTTCTTGGAGGGAACTCCTCGAGAGAGTAAGCAGTTTTGGAATTTCACTATTTTGTAATAAGATTTGTTCCCGCTGTCAAATTTGACAATCACTAATGTCATTAGGTTTTGTGGCTTTCATATGAGTTTCACGAATCTTTGCAGAACACTTGGAACCGACCCCATGCTTAATAAATTTGTTCCAAATTAGACAATTAGACACAAAATGAAAAGAAAAAATTACGGAACAGTGTTCACGAGGTACGTAGTGACGTAGTGATGCTAAAATATACATTTACATACATTTCTGTTAAAATATGGAACTGTCTAGATAACTGCTGGAAAAATGAGTTAAGATCGATTTCTTTTCATGATGACTGCTGAACTTACTCGTATGTGAATAAAACAGTAATCATGGTGCCTGTGGCAGTCGTGGCGAAGTGGGTTGAGCGCGACGCGCACACCCCGAAGGGGTAGCTTTGATACCCAGCTGAACAACTCGGATTTTTCACCACCACCTCCCTCGATCTTCTAACAAAAATCAAAGGGTAATGTCTAAGAAAAAGCTTCTCAAACTTCGCCATTCGGAGTCGGCAAAAAACAGTAAGTCGCTTCTACTCGTGAGAGAACATTAGCGCGCGCAACACGAGTAGTTGATGAGCAAGCTAGGCTCTGGTCTCCCTGTGGACTGTGGGCGCGCCAAACTTCTTACTGCTGGCGATTATTTATTACTTCGCAGCATCACTATTTTGAACTCAGACCTGTTTTTAGCTTCCTAGAAGATAGCTTCACTCGGCATTTTACAACGATTGCATCACTGGCACAATTTATTTTAAAAACTTGTCCCAGCAAGCGCCACAGTCTCGGTCGGATCAAGGTTGGTGGCTTGAAATTAGTCAGTTCAAGCAGAGTTACGTATCGAAGTTATTTGGGTCAATCAACTCGTTTTCACTTAATCACAGCTTTTATTCATGAGATGCCTGCTCTTCGGTCTTTCTGATTGATTCAGTCATTGAACTTTGAAGCAAATGCAAATTTGTTCTCGCAACTTTATGTTGTCATGTAAAAATTTCATTTTTTCAGAAGAAGCTGAAGGATGTCTTAACTTGACCTTCAGTGAGATGACCATAGGGTCTGCGTGGATTTTTGACAGTGCTAATCTCAGTCATCAATCAAAAACACGACCTTACTGTCACGATTTGTTGCGTTTTGTTAAACATCAGTATCCCACACTATTTCCAAATTCAACATCTTTGTTCCCCTTTATCATTGCTCCGATCATGTAACTGGCCCACGGCGATGGTTCAGGTCAAATCCAGTCAAGGTCTTGTACCAAACCACTCCCCAGCTTGATAAAAGAAACATTTCACTGCCTAATTAAGTTTCAGTCCCGCGAACCATCTTCCAAAAACTTACAAGTGGGAACGAATTGAGCAATTCCCCCTTCAGGCAGGGGCGTGCTCGCAGCTAATGGCACTGCTGGGACTTTTCATCGACGGCATCATAGGCCCAGGCTAATTACTGACATTAGCCGCTCGGTCGTGTTGAAACTCTTCCGCTACAGCCCGTCCGTCGCAGCGGGCACCTCAGTGTTGTACACGGCATGATCCAAATCTCCGCAAGTCACTGCCTCCGCAACCATGACAGCCATTCGAAACTAGGTTGAGCCGTAAAATCTGTCAAATTTGCATTGATAATCACGAGTCCAGATATTAATGAGACATTAAACATAATTTATTCAATAAAACGAAATTAATAAAAACAAAGGTAAAACAAGTGAACGTGAACAACAAACGAAACGAAAAGTAAAGAGAATCACTTTAACAAGACTTGCTCTTCCGGTTGTCGGTGATATAAATATTTACAATAGTGGGTGTGAATATATAACAGTTAACAGTTAACAACGAATCACAGTCCTTTTGGGATGAGTTTTTTGGAGTAATTTTATTGACTTGGTGGCAAGTAGCCGGGCGATGCATTGCCGTTGAGACTGGAGCCAGATGCACTCAGACTCTGCTGAACGCCTGGCAAGCTGATCTGTTGGCGACCGCCTTGCAGTGAACCGATCACCGATGTCACTGGGGCAACACCTTCATCCGACACGCTCGATGAACCGCCGAGAGCATCGAATTGAGCTGAAAATAAAAGAAAATTGTTCGAAATTCGGTTTTTAGCAATTTTTGGTGGTTTCGTAAGGGTTTTGTTTTCACATGAATCAAACGTCTGTCTTGAAGAGCTAGTCAATTTCAAATAAGGTGCTCTTCCAACTGGCAGCACTTACAAAAGTCCCTCAACGAAATTAATTTCTTGGCTATAAGGAGGATCGTACAGTGGGCAATAAGAAGGTGCATTCCTATGTCGGTACATACGATAGATTGGGTACAAGTTAAGTTGTGTATAGGGTTGGTTCTGTTTGCGGTGATTGTATTTGGAGGAGAAGATTCAACGACGAACTTAATGGACTATGCAGCGACATGCGCCTGGTCAAGCGTCTTCAGATACAACGCTTAAGATGGATAGGACATAGAGGAGCGTATGGTTACCAGTACTTCGGCCCGAAAGGTCTTCGAATCAGTGCTATTGGGAAGCAAAACAGAGGACGGCTTAGGCTGTGGTAGCGCAAACAGGTGGCGAAGAACCTCGACCAACTTGGAATGCGTAGTTGGAGGCAGCTTGTGGGAGATCATTCTGGCTAGACAGGCATGTTGCTTGAGGCACAGGTCCACCCCGGACTCTAGGGCCACATAAAGCAGAAGAAGAAGGTCATAAGGGATAGTATGGAGCGCAATCAAGGGGCGCCAGCACATTTTGTTTGCTTATATCACAGAGAAATGTGAAACTGGTATAAAATGGTTGCGACGATTAGTGTTAGCCATACATTGGGTTTTGCACTCGGATAAAATGATCCCTGATTTCCACAACTCGGCAAGTTTTATTACGTTTCCCTATTTTGGGTATTTGTGGAAACACTTCAACACTCTGTAGACAGAGATGTGCGGAGGCTTAAAAAATATATCATTTCTATTTCACCCATGCACTTTTTATTGAGTGGGTAAGATAAAAGGTGGATTCAAAGTGAAGAACAATTTCAGGGCAGTAAGAAAATAAACAAAATTTCATCCAATTTGTCGAAGAGGGCAAAAAGACCCAAACTCGTAATGTCAGTATGCGTTCCTGACATTCTATGCAACATCGAAAACTTGAAAGTTCTCCAAACGGAATGCATTCTTTTTGGTTATAGAGAAAAATATTAAGTTTCTTGCTCACCTTGACAGTAACAGTTCTGGTGATTGTAAATTTCATCGAACGTCATTAATTCTGAACCTCACGGCGAAGTTTGTTTGTCCTTACAATGTTGCCTGAATTGCACGTTTATAGCTTAATGAAGAGCTACTCAAATTTCAATGTTTAGAGTCGGTAATAAAGTGAAGATTCCTTCTGCTCATGAAATTAGAAAAGCACGCACAACGCCAATATATACCGAATACGCTACTCCCTAATGTCTTGTGTAATGCATTTAAATGGAATATACCATAATAATGAGATATATAGTAGGCCACGCGTATGCCAAAGTTAAAATAATTCTCGAATGTTATGAGATCATCGCTTAAGGCACAGTTCCCTTTTCTCTAATAGGAGTGGAGCCTATCTTACACATCTATCGTCATTTGGCTAACAGCACCCGGCAACAGGCTAACTTTGATCGGAGCTTGTGTAAAATTCCTACAGTCATACAAGCTGAGAAAACAGGCTAAGAACTCTGTCGAATCATTCCGCACGTTACATTGACTACTGTGCCTGTGATGTGAATGGCTCAGCCGTAGGCACCGCAATACATCATCAGTAGGCTGGAATATTAAAAAATGCCCGCCCCTGGCTTCAGAAAATAAGGATGGAGTCCTATGTATGTACAAAACTCTTATCTTGGAGTGTCGCGGTGTTTGGAACTACATGCACACAGTACAGTGTACTGGGATGTCCAAGTGTTTAGAGACGAGCGGTAAATAAGTGAGGTCCCTACAATATTTACTTCTTTTCTCATAAGGTCATTTGCTTTATAGACCCTTAACAGCACATTCTAAAAGAGTAGCTGCAATATGTGACCCTTGTGTGAAATTTCGAAATTCCTTGAAAATCCAATATATGGAGTCAAAACCGGATGAATCATTTTTTAATTTAAGCACAGCAACAACAGGCCACAAGGTATATTTCTCTTAGGACATAAAAAACAGTGAGCCGCTGTTCAAAAGAATATGTGTCTCAAAAGAGAGTTTCACAAGAGATCTCTGCAATTATGGAAGTCATGATCCACATAAAGCCTTCTCTTTCTGCGACCCTAATGTTACCATGGACTTTTAATTTTGAAAAATTTGAGCTTTTTGAGCAAATTTCTGTCGTGTGCAGAAAGTAAATAAACAGTCACTTGAATTTCTTCTGATTTTAGAAGTGTTGTGATCTGATCTGTCACTGACGTACAAAGAATCACCATAGAATGCCGCTATGGCACGTACTCTTTAGAGGCCTTTGACTAGTAAAGGCAAATAAGCAAAAGCACAAACCACCGATGCCAAATGTCCCCGGAAACTACGATGTTACACATTCCACATCTGGGACACGTCAAACTTCCGATTTTCGCCGCAGCATGCTTGCCGTGTATTGCATATTAATTTGCCCTCGTTTCGGCTGCAAAACAAGATACAGACACGGCCACTCGTAAACAAACTCAAATCAGCATGTATTATGTTGCAGAGCCAATCATTGTTTGAACGCTTGCGGATCAAGGTTAATAGACTTGTCAGGCAGAGCCTCTTTACGAGGCCCATAAGTCAGCGCCAGTGACAGCTTTTGACCGTAAATTAGTCTTTGCTTGAGTTTATTGTTCGAATGCAAATCCGCGACCAGTTGATGGCGGTGGCCACTTCAAGAGTGGCTCGAACTGAAGTGATGCTACATCTCATATATCATAGCACTCGATTGCGATCAACTGAAAACAGTTTGAATTGTGGTCGTGAAGTACGCCTTAATTGGGGTATGTGTTGTTGGGGATTAAAGAGATTGATGACGACCGCAGCGTCGTAAAATACCTAATCAAGGTTTGATGATGAAGACATTCGAAGCAACGGCACGTGGGGATGCTGTCGTTAGCTGACTTGGGACTGGAGAGGAGCATGTTTAAGGGCAGTGATGCAATGCCTAGATTTCGCTTTGAAAATCGAAGAGGTGCAGCCTCGAATATTGGATTTAGTTCACGAAGCACTTCTCATCAAACATAAATAGATTGCGTTGAATGCAGACGGCAGCAAGCTCTCACGCAACTAATTTCCCAATCGGAGACCACCCGCTACAGCTAAAAAGTCTTTTGGAAAGTCACAAATGACCCAATCCGTCGGATTCATTAGCGGATGTCAAGCTCCAAGATGAGTTATCTAATTCGCACGCGTCTGTCGATGTTACCCCAAAACTGGTGGTGAAAGCGAGCCGCTAATTGATCATTATTTTCGAACATACCTTGAATGGTTTGTTGGGCGTGAGCGGCCTCCTCCTGGGTCTTGTACTTGATGAAGTAAACCTCCGGTTTGGTGGGCTGGCGCGGAGCGGCTTCCTGGACAATTGTCTGCAAGTCGATCGGCTCGGGCTTCTTGCTCAGGACGTAGATGATGGTCTTCTCTTCGGTTGGTGCCTGTACAACTCTTAGTTGCTGCCTGTTGGCGTTCACAGTGGGCGCCTTGATGAACACGATGCGGTAGTGCTTTCTTGGAGGCAGTGGGGCGGGCGGGGGAGTGTTGTACCTCTCCTCGGGTTCCTCGGGCGCCGCATGCACATATATGTCCTTGGTGACGATGGCTGGGAGAGGAGCCACTTGTGGGTTGAACTGCTGCTGCTGCAGCTGCAACTGAGGCTCCTGACGGACGTGCTGAATTTGGGGCACAAATTGCGACTGCAACAGTCCGCCGTTGAAGTTCAGCGGTTGCTGCTGCTGGAAGTTGAGCCTACCATTAGAGGGTCCTAGAATCGCCTGTGAGAGCTGTGGATTGCGGAGTGCATCCCTGAGCACGGAGTGATCCTCAGAGGGTGCAGCCAGACCACTGCCAAAGCCAGTAGGCTGCTGGTAGTTGTATTGCGGGGCAGCAGCAACTGCTGTCAGAAAGAGGGTGATCTGGAAATGATCAAGGACAGATTAGCCAGCCGGACCACGCACTATCCACAAACGACTTACTGCGAACGCACGCATGATTGACCGGATCGTAGAACAGCACACTTCACTGGGTGACACCTCAAATCAAACTAAATACCCAATGGCAGGCGACCTTAACTTTTATATCAAGATACAAATTTGTTTATGATGCCGTCTGGCCGAGATGCCACCCGTCCACGTGATACCAGATTGATGCAAAACCTGTGTGCGTACCTCACACAGCGGCAACTCGCGCCCGTCGCTCACTCCGCGCCGCATAGATGCGCCGGGCACTATCCGCGGAACCTGTTCTGCGCGCGATGGTGGTCAAGTGATTTCGCTCTTAGGAAGGCCCAATGAAATGGAGTTTGAATTGGATTGCGTAAGGTCTGTTTGGGCCGGCTCACTCAAGAAGTCGTGCAGCGACGTCGGCGGCGCGCTGATGCTGGTGTCTCCGTTTTCTTCTTCGTTTCTGTGTTTCTTCATCTTCGCCTGATGAAGGGAAATTCCACAGTCGGCCAGCGATGTTCAGGCGCACAATTTGGGTTGAGGGCTTTGTTTTTGAACATGAATTTCGCTTTCATTTTGAACTTTCGGGCTTCAATTAGATTAGCCCGCTGATGAGCTAATTGCGGTTCCGCTCGTTTTCCAGGCGTCTACTATATGGCGAACTATTATTTTATTTTTTTCACACGTCGTCCGCCGCTGGCTCTCGGATATACTCACATACCACGTAAATCGGTTTCAGTGCCGGAGTGCGTTGCAGGGTCGGTATCACGATTTCAGGTTGAATAATCAGCGAAGTGAAGTGATACGGTTTTGTGCAAATATTGAGCACTTATTGCGTTTGCGAATTACTGCCTCCTCCCCCGAGAATCATTTATCATTTATTGCGGGAAAGTTGCAGATGATTGATCCGGATTCGTAATCTTTGCGTGACCGCTGATGGACCGGCTGTCGCTTGGAGTGCACGATCAGGTTGTGCAACGTGGTGACATGTGAGACAATGAGATGAAGACACCCACTCGGCGAGGGGATACTTTGGCGCACTCTAATCCGCCTTCAATGTGCGACGAGCAGTGAAAGTTTGCTTATTGACGCTCTTTTGTGGTTCGCGAAGTGGTTATCTGTGAAATAGTAATATGCCGTCTCTCGAGCTAAGACCAACTGAATATGACTTAATTTAAAGCCTGCGACGTGTGGCACTGTACACGCTTGTGGGATTTGTGGCCAAACATTTTATTTAATGACTTTAGATTACAATTTTGAGTTACTGTTGTTCTGCATAGAAGGTATCTGCGTGCAAAGGGTTGGGGAACACACATGAAAACTATCGACTGTCGACTGTTGACTGTTCCTTGAAGTGTTTGGAGAAAGGAAAGAGTTTCAAAGAAAAAATGCTTTCTTGATCTCGAGGCACATCGGGATAGAGCACCATCAGAACATGTTAACTTTGCTGTGGGAATCCATTTAAGTCAATATCAACACGCAAAAGTAGGTCTTTCTAAATCTTCCTTAATTTTTTAACTTGTGTCGAAAAACGAAACTTAAGATTACTTCCATATTTGGAGTGGGTACTTTAGACAAAGCGTCAATATTTTTTTTTCAACATAATCTACTTTCAGATTGATTTAGCTTTTATCCAACTTCCTAAGACCATGTGAAAGGATTGGCTTCTTGGAGGTAATAGGTAAAGTACAACTCCCTTGTTCAGCTCCTACAGAAGGCATTGATGGGAATATTGAATCGAACAGCGCATAGACGAAAGGTGGAGCGTTTCGTAATGTCAATGGCGAGCGGTCTAATTGCATCACGAGCAGGTAGAAGGGTGAAACGATAAAAATCTGCTGTAATCAAGTAAATACTCATTTTGAATGCATTAAGTAAGTTTTGACGCAGTGGGTAATTTGTGCGACTCACAAGACGAAGGTCCCGCTTTGGAACTACTGATGACACTCAAAGAGTGAAAGCTGTCTATGCAGAAGCTCCTCGATATTTGGCATTCGCAGTCGGTAACAACCTATAGGTTACTTCATTTCGTGAGAAAACAACAGCACGCATAAAACGAGCAGTTGCTAAGGAGTCCAGGGTTTGGTCCCCCTGCAGACTATTCCATTATCCCACAAAATATTTTCTTCATTGCATGAATTAAGAAAGCAACTCTAAGAGTTTGTTATGTACGAGTAAGTATTTTTCTGTCATCAACTAGCACAGCTCTTAGCAACAAACATCTAAAATGGCAAGCTGCTGCAGACAGCAGTAATTCTCTATGGCTGTTAAGTTTCGGGATTGAACACTTTCAAACTCTTCACACAGAATGAGAGTGAGGTACTTGCAAGGTGTTGAGTTAGTCTAGAAGCATGCTGAAAGTCTTAAACATGAAGGTCGCATCTAAAGCTATACAGTATCAAATGACAGCTACTGGGAATACGAATAGCTCTTCCTTTCGCTGCTATAAATGGAGATAGCAAAAGAATCATATACACATATGCATACTAGAGATGAGAGAGAAGGATAAGCAACCACTCCAGCCATGTATGTGGCCATTGTAACACCTTGCGCAAGCCTCCGAAAAGCCTCTAACGAATGCTAACGAAGTGGCTGCGTTTGCACACATTGGAGTAGGCTTCACAAGTATTACTGAAATCAGCAATGGTGCCAAAGGGATTGTTCCCCAGCATTTTGCAAATGATACGTGAGTGGTAGATATAATTTATTTTTCATCGGAAGCCTTTACATGGGACATCGAATCTGGAATGTGCTTTTATCAAACAGTATCCGCTGATGATACCTGTTTCAGAACTGAGAATGTTATGTCTAATGACTCTGACAGAGAAAGCTTTAAGAATTGATCTTTTTCAAAGCCATAAGGGGCTATTAGATCACCTTTCCTTTTGTTCATTCAATGTGTGCGAATTTTGGGTACAAGGAATTTCATGCTTTGTGGCCGCCGTGGCGTAGTGGGTAGAGTGCGACGCTCAAACGCCGAAGATCCAGGTTCGATTCCCGGCTAAACACATCGAACTTTTCACGGCACTACCACTTTGGAGTTGATGACAACATTCAATGAGTAATAACTGTCTAAGAGAAACCTTCTCAAAACTTAGCCGTTCGGAGTTGCCAAAAAAACTGTAGGTCCGTTCTACTCGTGAGAGAACAGTAGCCCGCGCAACACGAGTAGTTGACGAGTAAGCTAGGAACTCGTCTCTCTGCGGACTGTCGCGACATCCAATTATTATTATTATTAATTTCATGTTTGATCTTGATTGCAGATTTATCACTACACCTTACAAGCTCATCAGTCTGACCACTGTGTCGCTGTGTCACTGTCCCGACGCATCTTGGCATTTAAGTTAAGTATAGAGTGAATGTTTTGCAATCCAAAGGACTTTACCAGATGCATTCTTTCATAACGAAATATTGTTTTTAAGGCTTTTTTTGTTGGATAAGTGCGTCAAAGGTCCCAAAATCGATTGTGGCGCCACCCATTTCGAGCTACTGATTTCACTAAAAGTGTATTTCTAAATCCTCTCATTCGGCTAGAAGGAGACTGAGTAAAGTGGAACTTATCTGCTATTCATGAAAAAACAATCAGACGCCTGACTAAATGCTAAAGAAGCTAGAGACTGGTTTCTTTTTGCCGCAGCACGTTTTTTTTACATTTTCAAAACTAAACTTATATTTGACCCTGCTTGCACATACCATAACTTTGTATAGGGCATTTATTCAAACTGTAAGATAAATAAAGTTGTGTCCTATGAATTTGGATGACTTGCTTGTTACTTTCTCGTAAATAAGTTTTCATAAGAAAACTGGATGTAAACAGAAAGTGCTTAGTTATCAGCTAAAAACTTATTCGTTTCTTTAAATGTGCCAAACAGCTCAAGTACGCGATTCCGTAAAATTTTGGATGTTAAAGACATTATAGAAGTTAAAAAACATTGAAAAAAGTTCTTTGGTCTGAAGTCATTGTTTATGAGTGATACAGAATGACGAATGATCGCCAAAGAGATAAGCCACAGGTCAATCAAAGAATTAATGCTCCAGGACCCCCCGGGGAAAAGCCAAACGGACCTTATTGGGACATTTTGGGGGTCATTTTGAACCTTTCTTTCGATTCTCCACACAATTGTACTCGTCACCTGGAAGAGCTTTAAACAGTGCTTTATCAATGCTTCTTAAAGGTTAAACCTCGACCTTTGCTTAAGATCAGGAAACAACCTACACGTCGAGTGTATACACTATCATAGGTAAGATAAGACCTAGTTTTGACTGAAATCCAATGTAGTGGCAAAAGTTTCCTCAAATGCCGACGTGTGGTGTACAAGTATTATGAATTACCCCAACTGGCTAAACTGTCAACAAAAAGTATAATTTTCGTATGGGGCATCATTTTCGAAGTGTCTTTTCGTAGTGTTTAGAAAATGGCAGAAATTGTGTACCACCCAAAACTTCACACATACGAGGGGCGTTCGATGTATTTTCAGTATCGATATGAAGGAAAATGCGAATTCGGTTTAAATTATTTTTATTTTTCAATATAATCTCAACTAACATCAATTCATTTGTTACATCTTGAGATAAGCTTTTTTAAACCCTCAAAAAAATAAATTTGCAAAAGGAAATAATCACTAGGAGCTAGATCCGGATTATGGGTGGGTGTTGGATTTCTTCAAAACCACAATCGTGCGCAGCAGCCTTGGAAACTTGCGCCGTGTGAACAGGAGCGTTGTCATGAAGAAGCAATACACCCGCTGCGAGTTTACCCAATCTTTTCTTTTTAATTTCCTCCCGCAAATTATGCAAATTTGAAGCGTAGGATGTGGCGTTGATGGTTTCACCTTTGTAGGGAACAAACAAACAAAAAATTGAAAGCGTTCGAAAAATATCTGACTACACTGCCATATTATACTCGGGTGACATGATCATACGAGAATTTACATCTTTTGCGGAATCTATTTAATTAACGTTCCAGGCCCGATCGAATGATCTGCACGAAAAGCTCATCAATTTGCTAATGCACATTACACTTTTACGCACTCACACAATTATTCATGCTTGTTACCAATTCCGCTAAGATCATAAATGTAAAGCTATTTGTCATGATCGAGGGCAGTCACTCAGTTGGAGTTCGCCGAGTAATAAACATGCTTATCTCAAACAAACAAAAGTGTTTTCTTCAACCCAATCCCTTCCCCTACACCTTATTTTTTTGTACTCAATGAACAAGATTCCCTTTGAGTCCCAAAAAACTGTGACCATGAGCTTCCCGGCAGGTGGACTGACTTTGAACTTCTTCGGGATTCTGTTTCTCTTTTATGCCACTGCATGGACCGTTGTTCTCACTACACATCTCCAAAAGCTCTCTAAATCTCATGTTTTTCGTTTTTCTGAGGCGCTGTGAGCATTCGTGGCACCCACCTTGTACTAACGTTCGAAAGGTTAAGATGGTCATGAAGAATGGTATGAATAGTACCAGTTGAAAGCTTGGTGATCTCAGCCATCATTTTCACCTTTATTCGGACATCCTCAAGAACAATTTTTTCGATTTCCTTGATGCTTTTTCCCGTGCAAGCAGGCGACGGAGCGGGTGTCGTCTTCAGTGCTCTCTCTGCCTCTCTTAAACCAACTTGACCGCTTTTGCACAGTTGATAATGAAGGTGCGGAACCCTGGTAAACAGCCATCATCTCTTCATGAATAGTTTTTTGATTTTTTTCCTTGCTTAGTGAGAAATTTAATTACAGCGCTATGCGCAATTTTCACAATCATCGTCTGAGTTGCCACCATGATTCTGTTTAACTAGAGATAAGACGCTAATTAATAATCACATTTATATGAAATTTTACATGAATGCACTAAAATAATAGTATTCCTTGATAGAGAAGTCAATTTATATATATAACCACATCCTCACCCAGATACCGAGAATATATAATAGTTTGTTATAATTTCGTTAAAAATTCGGGTTTTAACAAGCCTGAGACATACCATATATGAGTTCCAACTATTTTCTGAGCTCAACAAATTGCTTCGTAGACAACACACTTCAATGTCGAGAAAAGATATAAATGCAAAAATGACGCAGGAATTGCTTCATGATTTTGTGTGATTCGAAAATTAGAAGAAACGATTGACAAATAAATGTCAAAAAAAGCTCTATTGCAAAGGGAGATGAAAAGAGGGAAGATTTCTAAAGTAATGTCTGGTTCTCGTCCATTCTTCTTCTTGTGGCGCTACAGTCCGGGGTGGACCTGGGCCTTAACCGACATGCCTCTCCAGCCAGCACAATCTTTCGCCAGCTGTCTCCAGTTGCGCATTCCAAGTTGGTTGAGGTCCTCCTCCACTTGTGTGCGCTACTTTAGTCTAGGTCGTCCTCTGTTGCGTTGTCCCAATGGCTCGGATTCAAAGACTTTTCGGGCCGGAGCAGTGGTGTCCATACGCTCTACATGGCCTAGCCATTTTAAGCGTTCTCGTCCATTGCCATTTGATAATATAAACATTTTCCCGAAGCTAAGTCACTAGATGGGCATGATTATATATTTGTTAAAGCTCATCCAAAACGAGTAGGTTACTCAACAAAAAAAAACAAATACAAATGTTTGGGACCCCAGAGTTTACTTTATGACCTGGGTTGACGAAAAACAAGGTTGTGTAGAATTGTGGACAAAAATGTGTTGCAACGCTCGACAGAATTTTTAACTATTTTGATCCGTTTTTAAAAAATGGCGCTACCAGTAAGTTTTAGCTATTACCTACGAAAGGTGTGACGGAATATGTCGGAATCAATTAGTGCGCATCATCAACGTTGTTTTTTTTGCCTTTTCGAAAATGTTTTAAGTAAACACCATCTGCGGGTCGTTTTGATTTTCTTTTTTTATTGAAAGAAGATTGCAGCTGAAGCTAATCGAATGCTTGTAGAAGTTTATGGTCAAATCATGTAGAGAGTGGTTCCGAATCTTCAAAGGTTGTGATTTTCACGTCGAAGACAAAGAGTGTCTTGGTCAGCCGAAAATGATGAAGAATTGGAGGTTTTACTGTATCAAGGTCTGTGACTTTTCACCCCGAAACTGTGACTCTTAATGAAGAGTGAACACACTTTGGTAACCCCAAGAGGAAAAAATAGAATGAAAAGCCTGGTGAAATCATCTACATCGCTCAGAGATCATACTCCTCATATGATGGGACCAGACCCAGACTTCCAATATGGTGCTTTAAAAAAGCAAGACCATTGATGTCGTCTGACCCGTACATTGCGTAAAAAAATGATCAAAAACGAAAAACATGAAAAGGACATTTTGCAATATGATAATGCTTGGCCTCATGTGGCTGTAGCAATAAATTGAAATTAGAGGTCTTGACCCACTCATACAAGATCTTATTTGCCGTATTGTGTGAGTGTCTGCAACCGTTTGTCCATAACCTGATAGTTCCCTACCACTGTGGTTTCAGATAAGGGAAGTCCACAATAGACCATATCTTCACATTACGCCCGATCCTGGAAAAGACCCAAGAAGTGCAAATCGACACTCACCACCCATTCGTCGACTACAAGGCCGCATATGGCAGTGTGCATAGAGACGGGCTATACAGTGCCATGCCTAGTTTTGGCATTGTACAAGGCGACGCACTGTCATGTAACTTCTTTAACATCATCCTCGAGAAGATCGTGCATAACTCACAAGTCAACACCAGAGGCACGATTCTTCAGAAGTTAGTTCAATTGCTAGCTTCCGCTGATGATATTGACGTGATTGGCCAAACACAGCGAGCCGTCATTGAGGCGTTTGCGGGCATTGAAGCGGAATCAGCTAAAATAAGTCTGCCGGTACATGAGGGCAAAACAAAGTATATTGAAATTTATTGGCGCTACAGTCCAAAGGGGTACCAGGGCCTAGCTTGCTCATCAACTACTCGTGTTGTGTGCGCTACTGTTCTCTCAGAGTAGAAGGGACCTACAGTTTTTTGCCGATTACGAACGTCGAAGTTTGAGAAGATTTTTTAGACAGTTATTACTCTTTGAGTGTTGTCAGCAGCTCGAAAGAGGTGGTGCCGTGAAAAATTCGAAAAATTGATATTGAGCTGGAAATCGAACCTACACCCTTCGGCGTGTGAGCGTCGCACTCTACCCACTACGCCACGGCGACCACAAAGTACATGATGTCATCAAAAAGGACATACAACATCGACGTCTCGGACAGAGGGTCACAGAAGGCAGTATATACTTCGAGGTAGTCAAGAATTTCGTCTACCTCGGCTCCGCTGTAAAAAAGGACAACAACATTAGTACCAAAATCAAACGCAGAAAAACTCTTGCAAATCGCAGCTTCTTTGGGACAAGAGGCAATTGAGTAATCAACCTATTACTCGAAAGACTAAGCTAGTCTAGTGTAAGTTGATAGTCCTCGTTCTGCTTTATGGAGCGCAAACTTGTACGTTACCAAAGACGAATGAGGAAGCTCTTAGTTATTTCGAGAGAAAAGTTTTGCGTGTTTGCGTTGATCGCTTCTGGAGGAGTAGAATTAAAAACGAACTCTATGGGGTGTATAGCGACATGCGCCTGGTTAAGCGCCTTCGGATACAACGCTTAAGAGGGCTAGACCATTTAGAGCGTATGGACACCACTGTTCCGGGCCGAAAAGTCTTTGAATCTGAGCCATTGGGACAACGCAACAGAGGACGACCTAGACTAAGGAAGCGCACACAAGTGGAAAAGGAGTGCAACCAACTTGGAGTGCGCAACTGGAGGGAGCTGGGGAAAGATCGTGCTGACTGGAGAGGCAGTTCCACTTCGTACTATAGCACCATAAGAAGAAGAAGAAGAAGAGAAAGAAGAAGAAGAAGAAGAAGAAGAAGAAGAAGAAGAAGAAGAAGAAGAAGAAGAAGAAGAAGAAGAAGAAGAAGAAGAAGAAGAAGAAGAAGAAGAAGAAGAAGAAGAAGAAGAAGAAGAAGAAGAAGAAGAAGAAGAAGAAGAAGAAGAAGAAGAAGAAGAAGAAGAAGAAGAAGAAGAAGAAGAAGAAGAACAAGAACGAGATCAAGAACCCACCTGCCAAATTCCCCAGACCTTGTTCCTTTCGACTTAATGGACGGATGCAAAACGATTTAGGAGGTCACTGCTTCACTCCTTGGAAAATATCGAAGAATGACTCAATGATTGGATCGATGCCAGAATGAACTCATTTTTTAAAAATTTTTTTGAGAGATTAAGAGATTGTATGAGATAGAAAACAGCCAATCCTGGCAGACAATATATTCAGTGATGTAGTTTTTTAACGATTTTTTAAGTTAAAAAAAAAATTAGCACAATAAACGGACCGAATTTAAAAACCGAATTTAAAATCAGTTGACAAAGTAGGATAAAAATTCGACAGAGCAAAGGGATATTTAATCACACACATCAGACGGAAATTAGTTGGGAAGTTAAATCACCGTTTAGTCCGGACACACAACCCTTCAGTAATTATGAATCTTGGTGTTTGAGAAACTCTCTTAAAAGTAAAAACTTGCCCAGCTGAATTCAAAACAAAATTAATGTGTTGGACTAAACGCAGAAGTGGTCAGGATGATGCGCTTGCTTTGTTGTATCATCAAATGGGAGCTCTTAAAACCGCACAGTCACAAATTCGGCAGGCAATTAAAAAAAATATATGTAAATTGTGGATTTATTGCCTGTTTTTGTCTTCTCAATCCGTTTGTGAGAAACTGCAGATGTACGCGGAAATACCACTTAATAGTGGCTTTTGTCACAAAAGTGCGCTTTTATTGCTGAATTTGCATAGAGTTCCTCTATCCACATTGAAAATAAAAATGTTAACCCTTTAGCGGAGCGGCAGTGGAACTTCCGTTACCACTTCTCAAGGGGAAGGTTGCAACTCTGATTAATCCTTGACCTTTCTTATTCTATCAAACCCATTGAAGAGCTTCCAATTTGTTTTAAAGCAAAAGAAAACGAAGCACACTCTAACCAACAGTCGAAATGTGGAACATCATTAGTTCACATAATTTGAATCCACGCTTTCGGGACAAACACCTATGAAGCAAACAGAAGTGCTCCGTTCGACCCTGTAGAAGCGTTTATTTGCCCAGCTAGTCTATATCATGCGTGAAGTACCACAAGCTTCCGAGTCAAGTGGACGTCATTAGCTTTCCCGAGCGCCGCACGCAATGTTTACACAACGTGCCCCAGTCACACGGCGGCAGTGGCGGCGCACTTCTTCAGGGTTAGATGTAAGTAAGTCCCCCGCCCGGCTTTGCATCACCGGTGAAGGTAATAAATTTGATTTATTGACTTCTTTTCAGATTCCATGCCCTGCTTGAGGTGAACTCCGACAGACTTTACATAATTTCCGTGACGAATAAATTAAGAGACTTCTGGGGACCACTTGATGTGCACTGACGAACGTGACATAAACGACCGTGAGTCATCGTTCTTGAGCAAGCGTGTATGCAGCCAACAGAAGCCCTAGGCAAAGCACTCACCTTTTGTCGGACAAACGCAACAAATCGATGTCGTGACCGCATTTTTCTCAATTTCGACAGCACTTTCAATTTCAGTTGCGTTGAAGGCCCGACTCGGCGGTTTATTGACATTACTATCTCACTTTTTGTTTTCCTTCCGAGGAAAACCCATTTCACATAGCTCCAGGCCGAGTATCATCACCATTTCGGATTTTCAATCAAGTGCAGCCACTTGAAATGTATACACTTGCTCGTATTGTTGCAACGACTTAGGCGACGTAAGCTGAACCGCCTCCAAGCATGGTTCATGCGCCATTTCACACTCTTGTCCCCGCCGCATGCGTCAAACAGTTAAATTGTTTTCCAAGCAGCAATCAGTGACTTGAATCGAAAGTAGTATCTGTTTGTTTAAGGAAGAAATAATCTTTCGTTGGACGCAAGACAGAAGAGAAGAAAACGGACTTGAGGCCGGGTAATAGATACGCTTGTTTGCGCTCTTCGTAAGTATCGAACTGTAGTAATCTGTTTGCCTGTTTGCCTCATACGTTTGGGTAAACAATGACGAGATATTTCTGTGTGGCGTGGTGGTGGCTAAGTCTGGTTGTGTCCTTCATCACCTAAACCGCTATTTTCTGAGGTAATAGGCTTTGGGGGTATGATACTTTGAGAAGGTTAAGATGGATATAAGTGCGGTGGTAGTGTTTGGAAACAAATGCACTGACTAATGTGAATCTTTGTGGTTCGCCTAAGCCCCGAAGGTGGCAGTTAATGAACTGAATTGCCTTCCACTGTCCGCATGTGCTTCGCAATCGCCTGTCAATTCATGCATTTACAAAATCTTGAGCTTAAACTGTTTATACCATCAAACAAAAAAATTTCCCATTTTCAACTCTTCAGAATTAAAAAATGACTTTCCAAGATCATATTTTTCTGTCAGGAAGCAGAATTATTCACTAGCGGCAAGGTGTGGAGTGTAATTATGCCAGTGTATGCTGAATTTCTTCGTGAATAAGTAACACAATTTCCTTTCTTTTAATTTCCCCATAAATGATGCCAATTAGATGTTGTATGTTTTCGGCTTAACTTTTGATTATTTTTGGCTTTTATATTTCGAGATTGGGCAATCCTATTGTTGCAATCTGCCAACTTCCAGCTCTATCGTAAAGTTTGACATTTTTGAGGTTATACGTACTCAGAACGTTTTGACATACGAGCGCTATTTGATTTGTTTACAGTAACTTAAAAGATTCATCTCTCCCAAAATATGGAATTAAATCGTGAAAATTTTCGTGCGATTATTTTTTACAACTTTCGACGTGGATTAACTCAACAGAAGTGCATTGGTGAACTTAATTTAATTTTTGGCGAAGAAGCTCCATCAAGGACCAGTGTTTATCGATGGTATGGTGAATTCAACCGAGGTCGTAGTTCACTCCAAGACGAATTTCGTGAAGGTCGCCCAAAATCAGTTGTTGTTCCGGAAACCATTGATGCCGTGCGCCAACTGATATTGCAAGATTGTCATGTGATTGATTGTCATGATGATAATGAGATTGAGACAACCTTAGGCATTAGTGGGACCAGCATACATTCAATATTGCATGAACATTTGACCGTTAAAAAGTTTGTTCGCGTTTAATCCCACACAATTTGTCAATCGTTCAAAAAAAGGCTCGTGTTGATTGGTCGAAAGAAATGCTCCAAAAATATGATCGCGGTGCTCCGAAACACGTCTATGACATCGTGACAGGTGATCAATCGTGGATTTACGCGTATGAGGCCGTAAAGTAAACAGTAGTCGACTGTATGGGTGTTTCAAATTGAGTTAAATCCAACAGAAGATGCGCGCGCACGGAGCACTTCTAGGCAAATGGTCGCCTCTTCTTTAGGAAAAACTGGACATGTCGCAACCGTACCACTAGAGCAACGCAGAACAGTCAATTCTGAGTGCTACACAACCATTTGTTTGCCAGTTGTCTTTCAAGAAATCAAGAGAACCAACCGCCGAAGACGGATCACTCTTCACCACGACAATGCGAGCTCTCACACATCGGCTCAAACAATTGCATTTTTGAGCACTCAAAACATCGATTTGATGAGTCATCTGCCGTATAGTCCTGACTTGACACCGAATGACTTTTTATTCCCTTAAGTAAGAAATAAAATTAGAGGTCAACGTTTTCCGACACCTGAAGAAGCGGTTGATGCGTTCAGAATGCATGTTTTGGAGATACCTCAATCAGAGTGGCAAAAGTGCTTCGACAATTGGTTCAAACGCAAGCAGAAGTGTATGGATCTTAATGGGGAATATTTTGAAAAACAACAAAGCTATTTTCGATGGTTAATATTATATTTGTTTTTGTTCTCTAATCCCGAAATATAAAAGGTAACCCTCGTATGTATCAGACGTACCTTCGTTCGACAGCAAAGTCAATATAGCAATGTTTCCTGATGACACTGTCACACTAGATGTTTACAATACACTACAAGCTGTTCTCTCTTAATTTAAACAATACTGCTTCAAATGGAAGATTGAACCAAACCCCAATAAGTTACAGTCTATCTGGTTTAATTCGCGTTGAAAAGAGTGTTTCCTACCAAACTACCTTAAGCTGCGATTATGTTCTATTCAGATAGACTGGGCAGAAAAATGTAGATATCTGAATATGACTATGGACCAGAAGCTCACTTTTCAGGCACATATTTTAATTGATAAAGCTTATGAACTAACAAGAATACTGTACCCATTTGCAGGAGTTCGAAGCGTCGAAAATAAGCTATTAACCTGTAAATCAATCTCTCAAGCCATCCTTTGGTATGGAGCTACTCTGTGGGGCGACTGTGCGAAAACCCACAAGTTTTGTAAAGATCTCAGAACAAATATTCAAAACTGATGCTCAACCTGACTTGGCACTTTTCCACAAAAAAACATCACGGAAAAGCCATTGATTATCTAATTAATAAATCAAAAATAGGTTTCCATGAAAATTGCTGTTTATCCGATAATGAACTCCGAACTCAGCTATCACCATCTTAGTACATATTGATAAGACTATATTGTAATTCATTTTGTAATTAATTTTAATTTTTTTTAATTGTAATTCATTTTTATTTTTCATAAATTAGCTACAATATTTGTTAGTTTGTGCGAAGCCTTCTGAGGCTTTTCTGCAGAAGATTGAGTTTCTTGCTGGTATTGATATGAGTAAGTTCAGATTAGAGTTAATACATTGTAGTCAATTAAATGATTCAGAAATTACATAATTATGATTTACTTGATTTAAACAAATGGATTGAGAACTGACAAGAAGAAAACGCATTTACAATAGCAGACATTACATAGAATTTAAAAAGAATTGTTTGATATTACGTTTTCTGATCTTTACATTTGTGATGTTTTTAAGTTCTGGTGGAAGTATATTGAGAACTGCTGGCACGCTGCACTTCAGTTATCTTCTCCCGTAATTGTTGGAAAATCTTGGCTCTTGAAGCATACCCTTCGCCTGTCTTCTTGTATTGATTCCATGTTGGATTGGTGTGATGAACCGGTTGTCTTCGTAGTATTCCAGTATCAGGGTCATCTTAAATATGTCTTCTGCTAGGAGAACTTTGAACTGTTCTTGTGCTGGAAAATTTTGTCGACTATCCGTACTTATTCTCTCTAAAGCTGCGTGTTGCAACTTTCTAACTTTTTGTATATGAGTTCTGGAGGCAGTGCCCCATGCAAGTATCCCACACCAAAGTTTTGATTCTACTAAGGCATAGTACACTCGCCTTAAAACAGACGTTGTATCATGATATTTTAAATGAGTGAGTGCGTATAATGCTTTTTAAAGGCTTACGCGCAACTCACTAATATGCGCATCCCACAAGAAATTGCTGTCGATAATGACGCCAAGGTATTTATAGGTTTTTGCAATTTCTATTGAGCAGCAAGCAGCTGGATTGCAGGATTCGTTTTTGAATTTGATTTGCATCTCAGTACCCTTAAATTGAGGGTCTCTGATGTGCATCATCTTTGTTTTGCATGCATTGATTGTGAGACCATGATCGTGGAACCATTTCACTGCTTCATTAAACTCTTGCTGCATTATTTCTGTTGCTGTATCTAGTGACCTGTGGCGAACCACTATTGCCGTATCATCAGCATACGCAAATGGCACTGCATTCTTAAAAACTCAAAGTAGCTCGTTTGTGAAGAGGATGAAGAGAATCGGGCCTAATTTCGATCCCTGAGGTGCGCCATATTCAACTCGTTCCTTTTGGCTGCATGTCTGGTTAATTTTCACACAAAAAAGTCTGTTGCTTAAATATTCTTTCAACCAGTCTGCCAACAAACCTCTTATGCCAATGTTTTCGAGTACTCTTAGGAGCTTTCCGTGATGTAGAGTATCGAACGCTTTACTGAAATCAACGAAGAGCACTAAGACATGATGGCTTTTGTTAAAGCCTTCGTCGATACAGTTGGCAAATTCCCCTAAGAGCTTGCGCGTACTTTTGTTTTTTTGAAAACCGTACTGACATGGATGTATTAAAGAGTTTTTGTTAATAAAGTCTTGAAGTCTCGTTATCACTACTTCTTCCAGGCACTTTTCAACTATCAGCAGTATTGAAATTGGTCTATAGTTGTTAATATCACTTTTAGCTCCTCCTTTATAAATTGGTCTGACTATAGCAGTTTTTAGTTTTTCGGGAATTTTTGCTTGATTAATGCTAAGATTAATGAATTTTTGCAAAATTGGGGTAAAAATGTTAGGATATCGTTTAAGATCCACAGCTCTAATTTTATCGAAACCCGGTGATTTTTTGTTGTTGAGTGAATTGATAATTCTTTCCCATAAACCCGCTTCCTGTACGAATATAGAATCAATTCGCGATAAGCTTATATGAGCCGATGTAATCACGTCGCATCGATGAATGATATTCTTAACCAGTGTTCCAAAATTGGTAGCAAATGCGTCAGCCAGGTTATTTAAGCGTATTTTGTCAGAAAAGTTTTTCGTTATGGTTTCGTCAAGTCCGGGTTTTATTCTTCCCAATATCTCATTTATAAGACCCCATGTTTTACGCGGGTCGTTTCTTATCTGGTTAAATTTGTTTTTGTAAAATATCAATTTTTGAAAGTTTATCTCTTTATTCACCTGATTTCTGAAGGTTTTATATTCCGCTTCATACGATTTATTTAGCCTATTATTTTTCAACCTTCTGTAGAGTACATCCCTTTTTTGCATTTTACAATTAAGTCAAGAGAAATTCATGGGTTATAACTTTCTTCTCGCTTTAAATCGTTTAATGTCGACTTTTCATAAATGATTGTCATTTTATTCATAAATTTCTCGTATAATGCAACTGCGTCATTTTCATTTAAAACGTCATCCCAATTTTCCTCTGTCATTAATTGATTAACAGAAATGTTCGATGTAACTGACAAGCTGACTATTTTTGCTTTATGAGTAGATTGTTGGTCTGGCGAAAAATACATGACAGGATAATGGTCAGTGATGCAGCATTCAATTACACGTGAAATCATTTGTCCTCGTGTAGTGTTTGTTAAAATATGGTCAATGTTCGATTTTGATATCGGATATTACATTCATTAAACCTAGAGATGCCAGCATCTCTAAGTAGTCTTTCACACAGTACATTGTCATATCATTTACATTAACATTTACATCACCCATTACCACAATCTCGTCCTTTTTCCCAAGTTGTTCAATGTTGTTACCGAATTCTTCAAAAAAGGCTTTTCGACTGAAACCTGGTGGTCTGTAGATACCTATTATCCATTTATTAAAATTACCCCCTTTAATGTTAATTTTAATGTTCTCATATGAGTCACTTTGAGATGGTACTCGTTCATAGTGTAGGTCATTACGTATAAACATCAGAATTCCGCCTCCTCGTCGTTTGTCTCTATTCAGAAATTCAGTATGGAAACCATGAATACTGTAATGTCCTACATTCTCGTCATCAATATTAGTTTCGACTAATACAATAATCTGTACTATATCAATAAAGGAGTTCACGTTAATATAAAAATCATCCCAATTCTTTTTCATAGATCTTATACTAAAACATAAGTAGCTACATTTGTTTTGTTGGAACTCATTTGTGTCAATGCCGCTAAAACCCTAAATTACCCTACAATTTAAATCAACATTTATTTCATTTGCGTTTTCCATTTCGGTGAGAACCTTTGTGCTTATTTTTGATTACGCACGATACACTTATTGCGAGCGAGCAATTTTGCTTACATCTGCAGCGGTACTTATAAGAATTGGCTGCGTACTCTCATTCTGCACTCTCCCATTCTCTCAAAAAGAAAAATTTTGGAAGACCGAGGAGCGAATGCAATACTAGGTTAAGTATCACATATAGGTTTTTTGTTAGTAGTTTTCCCTTATTTATTATATGTATATAATCCATAGCTAATGACTTATTATATATCACTAGTCTTAACGTAAAATTGTAAAGAAAACATCCATCTACTTGAAATAAATAAAAATAAGAAAATAAGAAATAATTGCATTCATTATGATTACTCCCAAATTTGTTCAACGCGAAAAATGCCTCACATCGCAGTTGCAATTTTTCTCTCGCACAAATTCAAGAGCAAGCACTTTTGAGCCACGGGCTAAATACTCGTCTGCCAGCAGACACCCGTCGGAGAGACGGCCGTTTTTACTGCAATTGCTCGAGTACTACACACAAGAGTTTCTCGATTGCATTTCGGGTCGCTTCAAGATCACCTTGATTGCCAAATTGCCCATCCAACTCCATACCCGCCAGCATTTCAATCTGAAGAATAATTTGCAGTGCATAGCCTGAGGAATTACTTTGTCTGTCGTCACTTTGAAATCATAACCTCAACAAGATTGCCTGCACCGCGGGGCGCTCCATCTCCGGATTACGCAACAAGAGCTCAACCTTTCTAATTAGTTTCGTCAAACACAGTGCTTTCCGAATCGAATTCCTCTTGCAGATGCGTTCATCGTCGCAAGTAAATAGTCTGCTGATGGGTTTGGGAAGTTTCATAAAACTCGGGACCGCCTAGCGATCATGATTCATCTTGGAAGGGCGGTAAGTGGGGCAGAACCCACTTGCAGCAATGCAGCCCGCATTCGAAAGTTCAGCAAATTTTGTCGCGCATCTCCGGAGCAACGTTCATATCTATTTTTTCGTTTTGTTTACATCACGGGATCTCCCGCATCATTTAGACAATGATGTATGAGAGGTTCGTCACCTCTTGATGCGTTTTGCCGGACAATTGAAAATTCCATTCACTTGACGCTATTTGCATTTTTCACACACAATCCGACGAATTTGTGACGGTTAGTGGTGAAACAATGGGTTCTACGCGGTTTCCCAAGAGGCAGCATTTCCCCGACTGACGTTAAGTGAGCACGGGCCGATGCTTATCTGGTGGAAGTGCCCGTCAAGACTTTTACTTTCCTCCTCCGTGAGACGCTTGTGATGGACATTTAAATTAATTTATTTGTTAATTTTTTGATTAGTATTTCGTGGATGGGCGATGAAGACACCTCGGTCGTGTGTATTTGTGTGATTTCATTTTTTTATTAGCACAAGTGTTATGCTGATGAGCGTGAATAAACGTCTGGCAGTTGGGGGCGTCGCTTGTGTCGGTGTTGGGACAGAGAAAAGAAACGCTGTGACTCGGACAACCCTTTCATTCTGTCACTTCAGTTCGGATCGCGTCTGTAGAAAGTGCTTTGTGCGAGAGATTGAGAGATTCGCTGGGGCAACGATACGTTTCACTTGTAGGTCAGGTCCCGGCCGTTGAGAGCTTTGTGCTTTGTCGATGAAAACAATAGGTTTCATTTCTAAGTAGGATCGGTTGCGATTGAAATTTCTTCAAGTGTTTCGACGTGTATTCAGAGTTGAAAGTGGAGATATATAGGCCCATTATGTTGCGGTTGTGCAAAGAAAGACAAAATAATAGTGCATGCACTGGTATATCGGCTATAATCATAATAATTCTATGGCGCGACAGTCCACAAGGGACCAGGGTCTAACTTGCTCATCAACTGCTCGTGTTGCGCGCGCTACTGTTCTCTTACGAGTAGAAGGGATGTACAGTTGTTTGCCAAATCCGAATGGCGAAGAATGAGAAGCTTTTTCTTAGACAATTATCACTCTTTGAGTGTTGTCAGCAGCTTGAAAGAGGTGGTGCCGTGAAAAATTCGAGGTTTTCGGCCGGGAATCGAACCTAGATTCTTCAGCGAGACGGCGTCGCACTCTAAACACTACGGCACTGCGATCAGGGTAAAATAAACAGGTTTAGCAGCATTGTACTAAAATGGCACGAATGTTGCAAGTAAATTGCCTTATTGACGGAACGGTCGCTCCCCGACGGTGTTGCTTGTTTGCTTTAACGGAAGCAACCATTTTTAAGGTTTCGTTTTCAAATTAACAATTATAGAACGAGTGTGTCGTCGCTCATCTCTGAAAATTTTAAGACGCATATGACACTGTACATACAGACGTGCTATACTGTGCGATATCTAGTTTTGGCATTCCTACCAACTCGTCAGGTTGTGTAGGATGATTATGGAGAGCTTTAGCTGCTCTGTCAGGGTCTGTAACGTAGTTTCCAAAACCTTCAATGGCAAAAAAGGTCTTAGACAAGGCGGCGCACTGTCATGTGACTGCTTTCTTTCTTAAGTAGATCATGTACAACTCACGAGTCAACTCCAGAGGAGCGATCTTTCAAAAGTCAGCTGCTAGCTTACGCGGACGACATTGACGTTATTGGACAAAGACAGCGAGCCGTCAACGAGGCGATTGCTGGCATTGAGGTGAAATCGGTCTGGCGGTTAACAATGAAAAAACTTAGTACATACTCTCGCCAAGGAAGTACACACAACATCGACGTCTTGGACAGAGAGTCACACTAGGCAGTCGAAACTTCGAAATGTTCAAGGACTCTACCTCGGCTCCGCAGTATCAGTTGCCGCCGTACTATGCTGTATAGAGTGCGACGCTTACACGCCGAAGGTCTAGGTTTGATTCCCGGCTGAATTCATGGCACTACCTCTTTCGATCTGCTGACAACACTGCAGTTGAAAACAGCTTGGAAAAAATTCTTGTTAACCGTGTTAATTGTTTTATTTCAAGACATAAAGTGCTACATCCAAATCAGTACGAGGCAAGAGTACACAATCATTACTGTGGGAGTTTACAAACGTTGTCAATGCGGGTCTAAAATAAAAAAACCATCACGTAGTAGGGCTATTTATAGACATTAGGAAAGAATATGATACCTTGTCACTCGAAAAACTTGTGGAAAGCGTCTGCAGAATGGGAATGAGAGGAGTTCTGTCAAACTGGCTCAAATGCTATCTTACTGATAGAATGATCCAAGTCAAGATACCTGACACATTGAGCAGTGGAAATGAGTGTAAATACGGTGTGCCACAAGGTTCCAAATTAAGTCCTCTTTTATTCATTCTTTTCACAAATGAACTTTTGATACTGTTGAAAAACAGCACTGCTTTTGCCTATGCCGACGACATGGCAATCGTCGTAAAACATAAACACTTCCAATCAGCTGTGCAGATACTGCAAGACGAATTTAACGCTATGTCTGAATGGTGTCATTATAATGGTCTAGTCATAAGTGCGGTGAAAACAAAGGTGATGCACATTCGTACTTTTGTATTACTCCTTAGCTTAATCGCGCATCGGATACGGCATTCTGGCCTGGGGAAACGCAGCAACATCCCACATGGATAACATATCCAATATACAACATCTTCTTGTCAAAATTGTTAGACCCATTAACTCTGACTTTCAAGTGTTAGATGTCAAAGCAATCTTCCAGATGACAACATTGCAGCACTTTATGAATGATCAACGATTTCAGCAACCTTTAAGACACACAATAAACACAAGAAGACGAGGCCAAGGAATGCTGAAAGTTTCGGAAGCATACAACTTACCATATATGGACTGTCCCTAAATTTATGAATTCGCTGCCACAGTTTTTAAAAGTCATTCCAAATTTAAAAAAAAGAAAAAAAGAGTTAGAATTTTATTTAATGCAATTTCATTCCATATCAGTTTTTTAATTCGTAAATATTAATCTCTGAATATTTGTAAGAACTTTATTGCAATCTAGAACTAATTAACTTAAAGTCACGAAAATTGTCACTACCAAAGTATAGTCACCTGCAGATAAGCATTTAGCTTTGCAGGTAAAGCATTGTAAACGAATAACCTAAAAAAAACTCGAAGGGTAACGACTGTCTAAGAAAGCTTCTCAAATTTCGAAGTTCGGATTTGGTGGTAATGAGTAAGCAGTAGCGCGCCCAACACGAGTAACTGATGAACAAGCTAGGCCCTGGTCCTCCTGTGGACTGCAGCGCCACCCTATTAAATAACATCAGTACCGAAATCAAATGCAGAATGGCTCTTGCCAATCGCTGTTTATTTATCATGAAACATCGCTCTCTCGAAGGACTAAGCTTGCTTTATAAAAGTACTCGACTAAAAGCGGATGAGGAAGCAGTTAGTCTCTTCGAGAAAATGTTCTGCGTGCGATTTTTGGTCAGTCTTCTGGAGGAGAGGATGGACTGCACAGGGGCATGCGTTATGTTATGTAAATTTGGATATAGTGCTTAAGAGGGCTGTGTTGGGCATACTACTTCGGCCCGAAAAGCCATCGAAAAGTTTTCGAATCCAAGCTGTGGGAAAAACGAAACCGGTTACGGTCTAGGCTAAGGTCTCAACTTGGAATGTGCAACTGGCGGAAGCTGGTGAAAGATCGGCCTGGCTGGAGAGGCTTGTTGGTTGACGCCCAGGTACACCCCGTGCTGTAGCGACACAACTAGTAATTTTATCTTGCTCCTAAATACATAAATCATTTGATTTTTTAGCAATAGACATGACTTGTGGGAACACCCTTTACGACGAGTGGTTCTAGAAGTATGTTGCGTGTATATACAAAGGTACGATGCCGCTAATATAGAACTATTGCAAAGTGAGATATATATTTGAAAAAAGGTTTTTATTTTTTTCCAATGCTCGTTGGATATCTAAATACAAAAATAAAGTATTTAATGAATATATTAATGTATTCCATAATTTTTTTCTTTCTAAGATGAATTAATTATCATGAAAAGTCCCATTGGTAAAGTCTACATAATGGAAATAAAAATAAAATATATATTTAATTCTGCAATTTTAGAAAGAAGAAGAAAAAACTTTATACTCTACAATTTTTAAAATTTTTCATATTTTAAAGATTATATAGTAATTAACTTGTTCTAAGGCTTTTCAAAATTACTGTGTTCTTACATATACATTTGTACAATTAAAAATAAAGTAAAATATAGTGAACATTTCCTTTGTACCAATTAATTTGCACACGACGTCCGGGCGGACCTCGGCCTCAACTAACATTCCTCTCCAGCCAGCACAATCTTTCGCTAGCTGCCTCCAATCGCACACTACAAGTTGGTTGAGGTCCTTCTCCACTTCTGTGTGCCATCTTAGCTCAGACTATTCTCTGTTGCGTTGTCCCAATGGCTCTGATCCGAAGACTTTTCGGGCCGGAACAGCGGTGTCCATACGCTCTACATGGCTTAACCAATGGCAAATCTAACTGCGTTATGTTTTTAAAATTATTTCTCTTTTAATTTTTTTTTTAAGAAATTTTATACCTTTTCTTAAATAGTCGGGAAAAAAAATAAAACACTTATGTGTCACAAATTCCACTTGGATTTGCAGTTGAACTGGAAATAGAACTGGCGAAAATTCCATGTACATCTGATCACATTGAACAGTTGCGGTTGCTTATGTAGAATGCTTTCAGAGACACGAAGACAGAAGAAGAATTTCCCATTAAAACTGAAAATATGACTTGTGGATCATTCATAACATACATATACGAGTATTTGTTTTGTCAAATGCTGTAATAATAATATCGACACTGTCGAGCCATCCAGGCAATGCAAACAAAGATTATTAGTAGGGAAAGGAATTGTATATTGGAACCCAATTTCCTTGCTTTTGAATACATGCAGCTACTTTTAAACATTTTGAAATGGCTGCTTGAGCGACACCGAAAGATTCTGCGAGCCCATCTTGTGTTTGGCAACAGTCTTCATAGAGTAATGCTTCCGATTCTTCATCATAAAACTTTTTAGCTGCCCAGGACGTTCAACGCCTTTAAGGCCAAAATCACCACTTTGAAGTCGTGCAAATCATCTTTCTCACGTTCGCTCAGCTAGCGCATGTTTACCATAATAATAATAATTGTTGGCGCGACGACTGCAGTCCCCACAGGGGGACTAGGGCCTAGCCTGCTCATCAACTACTAGTGTTGTGCGTGCTACTGTTCTCTCACGTGTAGAAGGGACCTACAGTTTTTGCCGACTCCGAACGTCGTTTGAGAAGCTTTCTTAGACAGTTATTACTCTTTGAGTGTTGTCAGCAGCTCAAAAGAGGTGGTACCATGGAAAATTCGAGGTGTTCAGTCGGGAATCGAACCTAGACCCTTCGGTGTGTGAACGTCGCACTCTACCCACTACGCCACGGTGGCCACATGTTTACCATAAGCTTCCACCAAAATAGGATGATTTTCGACAGTAGTTTTCTTCTTATTAAAAAACGTTTAAATTTTAAAAGTTGTGCTCCACATTGCTGAATGCTTGGCAACTTTATAAAGTTGCTGCTATTTTCGAATATTATTTTCGATTGTTTCATAGACATACATATATATCGATATTATCTTAGAAGATAATAAGCTTCTCGAATGTCACAGTCGACAAAAGTTTCTATACGTAGAAGAATAATAGAATGTACAAAACTAGTAATTTGCTGAGGAAGCTAAACCCTGGTTCCCCTGTTGACTGTTGCGCCAGCCAGTATAAAAATACATAATTGTTAAAAAATGCAATGCAAGTAGTTCCTTTTCTTATTACTAATTTTCAAGGAGAATCGAGAAGCCACGTTCGTAGATGTAAAACATGCCAAGTAGCGTTCAGATGAATTGGTGACCCTTGTCATTCACTAGTGTTTTATGTTAAAGGTTAAATAACTTTACTACACATATCGCAGATATATACGTCTATATACGTTGCAATTGTGCTACATATGAAGTTCTTTTTTGATATTTCTTCGTGTAATGTCCATTTGCACATTTAAATTAAAAATTAAATCAATTTTTTTCAGAGAAGGGCAAGCAAAGATAATAATTAAATCTTAAAAAATAAAAGAAACATGACAATTGGGTGTGGCACTGGATTGACAATTGAATATTGTGTCACAAAGCAACTTTCCTGTAACTTTATAAAAAAAACGGCGAAACCTACTCCGCTTAGCAACTTCAAACCAGTTAAATTTCGCTATTTGTGAACAAAACTGCCGAGAAACTATGACTTTTCCTAAAAAGTTGCATTAAGAAACTAACCTTACTTACTGTCGGTTAAGAGTTGTTTTCAAGAATAACATCAAAAACAATCAACATGTTTAAAATAAGGTCCAATGCCACTAGCCTTAGATACCTAAAGCGAACTGCCAGTTAATGCTTGATTCAATAACGCGGCTCTGAATTTTTCAATCTAGACTCATGTTTCATGTACAGTCTTCACTTTTACATCATGGCCCCTTTCCATCCCCACACTTCTCACTTATAGCATCGAATACAATCTCAGTCTTTATTTCCTAAACTAATATCGGCAAGTCTGGATTAAGTTATAAGTGATTTGGCCAAAAGCTTATTTATATTTTTTAACGACACTTAATATACAAATGTTATTTTGTCTTTTACGAATTATGGCTTTAAAAGTAAAAACAAACTTTAATATTAACTGCATGAACTACACGTAGTTGGGTCTGTAATCCGCATTGTTGACGGAAACTTTGCTTGCTGCGTCACTTTCGACGGAAAATTGATCAATGATTCCACCACTCATTAAAAGACACCAAACATTACTTTCATTACAATAATATGTGAATTCTTCACAAGACATTTTTTTGTTGGAGGTTGGGAAACACCGTCCTGAAGCGTTCAGACTCAAATACTGGTTCACCAGGCAGTAATCTTCATTTAATTGAATTTTCTTGGTTTTTCGAAGAAAGACCAGAAGGATCCTTGTGATAAGGAACAAGGGTTTTTAGTTCCCACCACATCAGCGCCAAACACCCGCTACTTGATCCGAGCACTGGGGAAACATTGATAGAGAAAGTGCTCTGAAGTGCCTTCACCTTCTCCACAGGCGTCGCAAAGTGTGCCATCACTATGCCCAAGCGGACTTAGTTGCTTAGCGAAAGTGAAGTGTCCTGTAAGTATGCCGACAAGTCTGTCTAGAGATAGGACTCAAACATCGCCAGAGGCCCCGACCAAGGATACAGGTAGTCCCAAGTTGGGTTCGGGCCCTACGAATGCCTCTTTTCAACCTTGCCTAGCTAGTTCATCAAAAATTTTCTTTCGTGATTCCGTGATATCCCGGGACCCAAACAAGTCGTAGCGAATTTAGCCTGCCGACCAAATTAAGGGAAGACTTGTATTCTTGGACTATCTTGGAAGTGGTTAAAGGGCTGAATTAGGCATTAAGCACAGCTTGGCTGTCGCTACAGACGCAGATACCTTGTCCCTTCTACCTATTCCTCACAATATAGTTGGGGTCATTAGAATTGCGAAGGCTTCCGCTTGGAAGACAGACGCCTAACAACGAAATTGACTAAGGAGGGGTGAAGTTTGTTGTTATCATCTTCCACTAAGGCCCCAGCTCCAGAACCCTCCGTTGTCTTGGAGCGTACCGTGAAAATCCGACTACATTCCTTTAGCGGTTCAATTTCTGGCCAGAGCCAGTCAAGGACACGGGGAAAGTAGATTTTGTATGAGCGACGCAGCTGTTTTATTGTAGACCTCGCATCAGACGGCATGCCCATGAGGATAGTGTCATAGGAGATGCGGCGCGAGGTCATTATAGCTCCAGTGGAAGACTATTCCTTTTTATTCGAAAGATGACCTTGAATGTGCATCCCATAAAGTGGATGTCAAGGGGAGGCAGATTGATCAGTGCATCGCCAGGCGTGCTGGAGAAAGCCCTTGCGCAAACAAGACTGTCCTTTGAAGCTTGGTGAAGGCCACATTTACGTATATGCCCGAAAGCTTGTTCCACCATACGACTCATGCATATGAGAGAAGCGGTCTTATCATAGCCGTATAGATCCATGCAAATCTTTTTGGTGATAGGCCCCAGGTTTTGCCAAAAACTTTATTACACTGCCAGAAGATGGACAGCGCCTTGGAGGTTTTTGTCTCAGTGTTTTTTTTCCAAAGAAGTTTTTTGTCCAGGATAACACCTAGATGTTTGGATCATCGGAAAGTGGAATAGTGAAACCTTTAAGTACAAGTTGAGTCAGGCCAGTCAGATTACTCCTTCTCGAGAAGAGAACAACCTTAGTTTTAAGAGGGATTACTGAAAGCCCATTCCTAGTACACCAGCTATACGATTTTTACTACGCGATTATAGTACTACGCGATTATAGTTCTATTCATAAGCTATTCATCGGCGCATCGGTAACCGGTGACTTGAAGTCAACAGCGTACTTACGAAGGTTGGATTTTATATTTCAGGATTGGGCAATCTGGCAACTGCCAGCTCTATCATAAAGTTTGTCATTTTTAAGGTTATATGTACTCAGAACGCACTATTTGTGTTGTTTACAGTAACATAAAAGATTCATTTCGCCCAAAAAATGGAATTAATCCGTGAAAATTTTCGTGCGATTATTTTTTACAACTTTCGACGTGGATTAAGTCAACAGCAGTGCATTGGTGAACTTAATTTTATTTTCGGCGATGAAGCTCCATTAAGGACCAGTGTTTATCGATTGTATGACGAATTCAACCGGTGCCGTAGTTCACTCCAAGACGAATTTCGTGAAGGTAGTCCAAAATCAGTTGATGTTCCGGAAACCGTTGATGCTGTGCGCCAACTGATATTGCAAGATTGTCACGTGATTGATTGTCATGATGATCATGAGATTGAGACAACCTTAGGCATTAGTGGGACCAGCATACATTCAATATTGCATGAACATTTGACCGTCAAAAAAATTTGTTCGCGTTGGATCCCACACAATTTGTCAATCGCTCAAAAAAAGGCTCGTGTCAATTGGTCAAAGGAAATACTCCAAAAATACGACCGCGGTGCTTCGAAACACGTCTATGACATCGTACCAGGTAATGAATCGTGGATTTACGCGTATGAGTTCGAAAGTAAACAGCAGTCGACTGTATGGGTGTTTTAAATTGAGCCAAATCCAACAAAAGTTGCTCGCGCACGAAGCACTTCCAAGCAAATGATCGCCTGTACCACTAGAACAACGCAGAATAGTCAATTCGGAGTGCTACACAACCATTTGTTTGCCAGCTGTCTTCCAAGAAATCAGGAAAACCAACCGACGAAGATGGATCACTTTTCAACACGATAATGCGAGCACTCACACATCGGCTCAAACAACTGCATTTTTGGCACTCGAAACATCGATTTGATGAGTCATCCGCCGTATAGTCCTGACTTGGCACCGAACGACTTCATTTTATTCCCGTACGTAAAAAATAAAACGAGAGGTCAACGTTTTTCGACACCTGAAGAAGCGGTTGATGCGTTCAGAATGCATGTTTTCGAGATACCTCAATCAAAGTGGCAAAAGTGCTTCGACAATTGGTTCGAACGCATGCAAAAGTGTATAGATCTTTATGGGGAATATTTTGAAAAACAACAAAGCTATTTTCGATGATTAATATTTGTTTTTGTTCTCTAATCCCGAAATATAAAAGGGCAACCCTCGTAGTAGCTTCATCTGTAACCACTGTAGTTTGTCTACCCATCTCCAATTTCAGAAATCGGCAGTGGCGAATGATTGAAGAACTTTGAGCAGTATTCTTCTCAATACTTGGTGGTAAGCTGATGTTTATGAGTGTATGAGTGTTTACAAGTTTGGCACCAGCTTTTCCGCTGATTTAGGCATCACGAAGTTGGAAAAAGGGTAGATTTTTTTTCTTATCAGAACAAAGCAGAGAAAGTTATAAAAAAAAAAACAAATATTAAACAATGAGTAAAAAAGCAGAACGTCTATTTTCTGTTAACAAAAACAACACTCCTTGCCTGCACTGCTTTGCCTGTGCGTGAAAAGAGTGATTTGGTGATTTGGTCGCTTGCGTACGGAAGGTCGCCGTGGCGTAGAGGGTAAAGTGCGACGCTCACACGCCGAAGGGTCTAGATTCGACTCCCAGCTCAACACCAATTTTTCGAATTTTTCACGGCGCCACCTCTTTCGAGCTGCTGACAACACTCAAAGAGTAATAGCAGTCTAAGAAAGCTTCTCAAATTTCGCCGTTCGGAGTCGGCAAAAAACTGTAGGTCCCTTCTACTCGTGAGAGAACAGTAGCGCGCACAATACGAGTAGTTGAGGAAGCTAGACCCTAGTCGCCCTTTGAACTGTAGCGCCAACAATTATTATTATTACACGGGTTTATGAGGTAAAGTGGGGTGAATTGCGTTGACGAGAATGTTTGTGGAAGTTATTCGAATTGGTTATCTTTATCAACTTTTTTATGAAAAAGGTCCAAAAGGGTCCCAAATTCGTAGAAAGTGTCCAATTTGTGGTATTTTGAAAATGTCGAGGCCTAGTGTCCTCGCATACGAAAAAGTGCTGTAACTATGTGCTGTGCCACACAGTCTGTTAAAGTAGACACATTCTCATCTCACAGTTCCGTTCAGTTAGTTCCGCCAATAGTTACGTACTTAAAGTCGAAAAAGAGTTAATTTATACCAAACGCATATCCTGAAGTTTATACAATAGCGAAATATGCACCGTAGAAACTGGCAAAGATACCGACAGCCCGTTTCACAAAGGCTAATAAAATACTTCAACAAACTTACTAGGAAGTACAACAAAAGGAAACGCCATGAAGATTGGAATAGAAAGATCAACTTACTGGACACATCCTCTAAACTCTTCTGGAATATTGTGAATCTCATAAAGCACAAAAATAGAAATGTGCCAATTCTCACGGACATGGGAGATACAAAGCCAATATATTATGTCAGAGGTTGGCTCAAAACCATTGCGTTTCCCTACATCTAGAGGACACTTATACAAATGCATTTGTGCAAAATTATGCATGACTTGAATAATGCATTAACCAGAAAACCAGAAAATGTGTTCATTACTGACATTGATATAAAAGAATTCATAAATAGCCTCATTGTTAATAAAACAGGCTCTAAGTCGCCTGTTAAGAAATATTTACCTAAAGAACTTACCCACGATTTGCATTACATATCTAGCATTCTGAATAAATGCTTGCTTAAAAATGCAATATTTCCCTGCTGCTTGAAAGGAAGCGAAAATAGTACCCATTCTAAAAGCCGGAAACCCCCCAAATGAGTTATAGGCCTATAAGTCTTTTGAGTACTTTAAGTAAAATTTATGAAAAAGATTTAAAGGACAAAACATTAAGAATTATCGATGAGCTAAATATACTCCCAAATGAGCAATTTGGCTTTAGACGCTTTCATAGCTCCAACCATCAAATTCTTAGAGTATGCAATATCATTAACAGAAATCGTGTTATAGGAATTTCAACTGATGCAACTGAGCATTTGATATAGTGTGGCATAATGGCCTATTGTATAAAATGATCTGTTTCCGTTTTTCAATGCATATATGCACGGTTATTCAAAGTTTTCTATCAAATCGATGTTACAAAGTTCTTTCAATAGTAGTACTTCTTTACTGTGTAATGTAGATGAAGGTTTGCCTCAGGGGTCATTTCTTGGACCGATGTTGTTAAACTTGTACCTGTCTGATTTTCCTCATTCACCGGAATGTAATTTCACCCTGTACTCTAATGATTCTATATTTTATATATTTTCAGACTAATTTGAAAAATGCGGCGGAAATAGCAATTTTATACCTAAGCAAATGGAAAAGTTAATGAGGATAAGATAAAAGCTATCTTTTTCACAATAAAAAGGAAGTCGTGTCATCTTCCCCCTAACCAGTTTATAGTGAACAGGCAACACATACAGTGGGAGCCATTAGTGGGAGCTGTTAGTAGTTTTATCAGGTATGAAATCCTTTATTCCTCACAGAGTGAAGAGTATCAAACCGAAGACAAACGCGTGGTACGACTCGAGGTGCAAAGAGGCTATCAGGTTGAGAGAAATAAGCTTCCGGACTTTCCAAGCCAACCCTTCTGAGAAAAACCGGAAGAAATTCAAAAGGGCTCGAAATGATTGCATTGCATTAATAAGACGTGTTAAATTTTTCTGTGATCAAAAGTTGAGGCAAAAGTGCTGCATTGTCCCAAGAGCAGCATCAATTTTTGGTAAAAAACGTAAAGAGTTCCGCCTCGTCTTCGATCCCAACGCTCATTTGCAATGACATTCCAGCTGTCAGCTCTTTAGACGAAGAAAATTTGTTAACTGCACATTTTGCAGCCAGCTCAACGCTTCAAGATTGCACTCTGTCCGCGCCTGTACTCGAGAGCGTAATTTTTTACATAGGACAAGTCCATTTTCGTCCTCGTGGAGTTGCAAGAGTGCTTAAAGATCTAAACGTGCACAAGTCCGCTGGCCCGGATGGTATCCCCCTGTTCTTCTGTTCTTCTACGCTGGCAAAACCACTGCGTAAACTTTTCCATCTGTCCTACTCTTCAGGGCTCTTTCCGAGTAAGTGGAAAACTGTAGATGTCCAGCCTTTCCCTAAAAAAGGCGAATCTTCGTCACCCACTTCCTACCGACCCATAGCACTAACGTCCCTTCTCTCCAAGGTCATGGAAACGCTGATAAACCGTCAGCTTATGAAATATCTTGAGTCCCGGAAGCTTCTTAATGACCGGCAGTATGGCTTCCGAAGCAACCGATCCACTGGTGATCTGATGGCGTTTCTCACTGAAAAGTGGAACCAATCTTTGCACAATTTAGGAGAAAGCAAGATTGTTGCGCTTGATATTTCAAAGGCATTTGACAGGGTCTGGCATCAGGCTCTTTTCTCGAAAATGCGTGCTTTTGGGATCGATGAGTCTCTTCTTCAATGGATTAGAAATTACCTTTCGAATCGTTCAATACAAGTCGTTTTGGATGGATTCAAGTCTGATATGCACTATATTAATGCTGGTGTTCCCCAGGGCTCTGTTTTGTCTCCGACACTGTTCCTCATTTTTATAAATGATCTCTTGTCTGCGACATTTAATCCTATTTATTCCTTCGCTGATGACAGTACCCTCAGCTTCTCATATACGTTCATTGGCCCACGTCCCTCCACTTCGGCCATAGACTCGGAACGGCAGCGTATGTTAAGCACATTAAATTCCGACCTTGACAGCATAATCGATTGGGGAAACAAGAATAGAGTGGAATTTAATGCTTCCAAAACCCAGTGCTGTCTACTGTCGTTAAAGCGATCACAAAATAATCAGCCGTTATCCATGAACGACACTTGCGTTGTTGAAACCGAAAGACTTTCCATCCTCGGTATGCGTATCAACCCAACAATTAGTTAGAACGATCACATATTTGAGGTCGCCAAAAATGCTGCGAAATGTCTAGGCTTCCTTAAACGATGCAAGAAGTACTTTACCCCCTCTGATCAGGCAACAATATAAAAGGCCTACATTCGCCCAAAACTAGAGTATAACGCTCCTATTTGGTCAGGTGCTTCTAAGACCTCCCTGCACCTGCTGGATAGAATTCAAAAGCGAGCGATAAAACTTATAGGTGACAGTAATATTGCGAAGTCGATTGACTCGTTAGAACACCGACGAAATGTCGCGTCGTTGTCACTCTTTTATCGCTATTTTTACAAAAAATGCTCAGATGAATTAGCCAGTTGCATTCCTCAACTTCAAGAATTCACCCGCAATACACGCCTCGCTAGGAATGCCCACCAATTCACCCTTAAGTCCTCTTTCAGACGTACAGTCAAATTCAGGGACTCGTTCTTTAGCCGCACCACTGGAATCTGGAATGCTTTTCCGTTCTCGATTTTTCCTCCTCATTACAAACCACAGGCATTTAAAGCCAATGTGCATCGGTACCTCCCTTCCCTCTCTTCCTCTATACCTTCGGCCCGTGTTGTGACTTAATCCGGTCACTTAAGGGTACTTGCAACCCCTTTTGCAAGCGTCAATTATGAAAAAAAAAAGAAAGTCCAGTTGAAAAGTCAAGCCCTCATCCAGCCAATAATGGCGTATGACTGCCCGGTGTGGTTCAATGTGAGTCCTTCCCAAATGGAAAAGATGAGGGTCTTTGACAGACAATGTCTTCGCGCATGTCTCAAGAAGTACAGAGCCTTGGAATCTGACTACAAGAAGTTCTATCCTAATGATATCTTGTATAACGAAGCAAACGTGAACAGGGTTGATAATTTTATTATTAAGCTTATTCGGAGGCATGTTGCATGGGCCATGGCCTCTGAGAACGATCTCATATTTGGGGCCTACTACTTAAATGACGAGTACCACGAGAGTGCTAGCCGAAGTGGTTTCATTCCGCCGGAAGGGTTCTTTTATCTTGACCGCATTGGACTGATTCAGGATGCGGATGCATGTCCACTTATTTACCACGTGATGAGAAGGACAGTGGACAGGCGACTGATGTACGACGCCAACTTCGAAAGTGTTAGTCGGGATGCTCTCCGGTTCAGCACATCCTTCTCCATATCATCATCACATAGGATAGAAACGGATAAGGACCGAGGGTTCTATTAGTGGTTAGAGCCACACCAAGAGCCCCAGCTGTCGTCAGCCTAATTAGGTTTAGATGGGCCCCCACGGCCAACTCACATCTACTATGAGTTAGGATAAGTTAGTAATTAAGATTAAACTAAAATAGTGTATAAAATAAAAACAACAAAAAAAAAAGAAAAAACACAAAAACCCCCCAAAAAAAAAACAATAAAATCCAAAAATGTAAAAAAAATTGTCAGTCGTAAGTATCTTTAAGTTAGAATAGGTTATATTAAGTAATATTAAGTTTTTATAAAAAAAAATCGTTGACAATTAAGTTTTTTCAAATATTTTCTTAGTTTTAAATAAATAAACATTAGTTTTAATAAATAAAAACGAATATAAAAAAAGTATTGACGCCGAAAGGCAAATAAATAAATAAATAATTAGTTCAGCTTAGAGCGCCAGCATAGGGCCACTAAGTAGATATAAGATTTCATATCAGATGTACCTAGTTTAAGCATTTTGTTCCTAGCGTTAAGTTATCATTAGTTGAAAAAAAAAAATAAAAATGCATTTTATACTCAAAAAAAACTAAACTCACATACGTGTTATTGAAATGGCCAAAACTGCAGCGGATTGTGAAGGATCCTTAAAGAGATGCCAGAAACAATGCACACATTTTGATCTGGGTAAAAATATAAGACGCACATTCGCCCAAAACTTGAGTGTAAGACTTCTTTCTGGCCTAGAGCTCACAAGAGCTCCTAGTACCTTCTAGATAGAATACAACAGCGAGCGATAAAATTTATTGGTAATAACAGTCTGCGAAGATAGTTGACTCGCTTGAACATCGACTTTTTGTTGCATCCTTGTCACTCTTTTAATGCTATTTTCACAAAAAATGTTCTAAAGGCCTAGCCAGATGCATTCCCTTCGAAAATTTCCCCCATACTTGGCTCGTTGGGATTGCTCACTCGTTCACCCTTAAGCCCACCTTCGGACGTACAGTAAAGTTTAGGTACTCGTTCGTTAGCCCCACCAAACGAATATAGAATGCTCATTCTAGCGTAATTTTTCACCCTCAGTACAATCCACAGTCATTTCAAATCAATGTGTACCTGCTCCTCTTTTCCGTCTCTTCGTCGATGCCATCAGCCCGGGATGTGACATAATCCCGGTCAATTTAAAAACAATTTTGTTGTTTCTTTAACGCATTGGAATAAAATTTATGAAGAACAAGCATCCCAGGTGTTGTGGTACAATTCATTTCATTTTCACAAACACAGATAATCCACATCCGTGAACGCGTTTTGATAACATTGAGATACAAACTGAAGATTTGATAAGTCCTCGTATTAGCATAAGTACTTTCACCCGTCAAACATCTGTCCGAGACGTAAATTGCATCTCATAACACCTTCACGGACGATCTCTTGCGAAGATGAGCGTTTATCAGGTCATGGGAGATTGATGATCAACGCGGATAGGTGTGCACTTAAACGATCATATTTTGCCAATTCCGATCCATTAGAGCCAGATGGGTCTCATTTAAATAAACGCCGCCCCTCGGGTGTTACGGAAACAACGGAGGCCTTCACAGCCCCAAGCAGAGGGGCCCATTACCTTTCCCATCGTTTGCATAACTTGAGAGATTCTCTGGCGGTAGTGGACGTGTGAAAATGATTCGATAGATAACCGCTAAGTGATCCTTTCGCTTTGCAATAAAATTTCAACGGAATCGAAGTGCAGCCGTAAACAGCGAGAAATTAAGTGGGCACTCAAGTGACTCAATTACTTGCTGTGAAACGCAAATCAAGGGGAAATTTCGATCGAAATGAAAGGCGCTTGAGGGATTGGCTCTTAGGCTTTCACCTGATCGGCAAATCATGAAGTAAGGACTACCGGTTTGGGAGAAAAAATCACAGAAGCTCGATATCCTTCGCCATTCTGATGTGCACAGATGAAATCGACAAACATTTTCAAAACAGCTAAATGTGAAAACCCAACCGTCCCAATTTTTTACATCTCAGAACCCGTCCACTCACTTTTTCGGCCAATGGCTGTGGGAAACCAATACTCCATGATGGCTCCACATAAACGACCCACTCAATTTATAGAAAGAAATGAAAGGCAGTGACATAAACGGCGCATCAACGACCTAAAAATGTGATATTTTAGACGATTGCTAAATTCTGCTTCCAGCCCTCCAAATGCTCGTCGGTTATCTGCAGACAGATGGTGAAGAGACAGTGAAAGAAGTGATTAATCAGATAAAAGAGAGGTAAATCCGACTTAGATCATCCATTACGAGCCTGACAAGCACTGTCACCTCGATGACGACAACACGAACCGCACGCTGGCACACAATCAATCGCGCATTTTTTTTTATTTTGTCAATGACACCTGACAAGGTCAACGGACACACTTCACTTTTCGAATGGCGCAGTAGTGTGAAAAGGCTTAGGGCAGACTTGTTGCAAAAGAAAGTCTTTCAAATCGATGTTTGACGCGAATTTAATGACGCAATCCCCAAGCATCCATTCAAATATCTTAAACAAGCTCTTTAGTGTCTGCCTTTCACAGACACAACACCGATGACTGTCACAAGAGCACATCTCACATTCACAAAGCATCCTTAACCCAATCTCTGAAGAGAACTTCCTAGTAATCTATTCGCGCAATCTTTCGTTCCCGTACATGATCACAGTCAGCGCTGCTGGGTTTACTTATCTTAACACAAGTTGACGAGGGCTCCAAACAATCCTCTCCAATCTTGTTGGCCTCCTTCAAAGTCAATTTGATGCCGCCTCACATGTCCGCACACACGCACTCATCGTGTTGTTTGGTACCTGCAACCAGTGCCAAACCTGCCCCCAGGCACGATCGATTGCTCCAGCTACCATAGATCGATGGATGCCTGGATCCGGTAGCGTGAATCTCTGCGTATCATTAAATCGATCACCCTATGGGATGTCACGTCAAAAGAAGAAGAAGAATGGTTTCTGCAAGTGTGTCGGCTGCTTATTCAACCTGGCAGCGGTTTGGGAACAAATTGATCGTGGCCGTTGGGCGATCCAAATTAATGAAGAGATTTGGCTGTCACTTGACTGATGGTTTCACACGTAAAATGTGCACAGAGACTTAATGATTGTAAATGATCCTCAGGGAAGATGGAGACATTAAGGCCTAATGGAATCTGCATTGAGCTTTCGCGATAAATGGATATAAGAATATACTGTGAAAGTTCTTATGCGAATTCGAAGAGCTATAAGACCGACGACCGCCCTATCGTGAGGTGTGGTGTTGACCTCTATTTTAGGTCCGGATTATGAATTGGACTTGGGATGATCTTTCATTTTGCGCGGCATCATCATTATCTCTGGAAGGACAGAATCGGAATAAAATAAATTTGAAAGCATTTGGAGAAAACGCTTAACTTGTGTAACTTGTGTTGTTCAAAGAACAGCAGGAATAACTAGAAAGTATTCTCTACTTAAAAAAAATATTATTATATAAAAAATCACGTATGAACAGTACAAGTAGTCTTAAAAGGGGCTGCACTATGTTCTTCTATTGCGATAATTGGTACCATTGCATTGTGATCTAACATTGAGTTTTCGCACTGAGTACTTTGGGGGACAAAATATTTCGGTCCGTTTTCAAAAGATGGCGACACCTGCAAATTGTGTCTGACTTTGGAAGCGATTACCTACTTCATTGGAAAGGTTTGACATTTGTTTGCAATAAATGGTGTGCATCAGCGTCTTTTTTAGAGTCTAAATTTTTTAAAAATATTTTAAAAAATAAAAAAAATATTTTTTTTTAAATATGGTAATTTAAATATGTAAATGGCTTAAGATTTTTTGATCGCTGCATTGTCCTATCACAAAAATTGTAACGCACAAAATTCTGCGTACAGTGATGGAAATTAGTAGGACAATTTAGCTTTTTTTCAGGTATATGTATAATCTGCTTTTGGGATTGGGCAACCCTAGTGTTGCAATCTGGCAACTGCCAGCTCTATCGTAAAGTTTGACATTTTGGACGTTATAGGTACTCAGAACGTACTCAGAACACACGAGCACTATTTGTGTTGTTTACAGTAACTTCAAAGATTCATCTCGACCAATAAATGGAATTAAATCGTGAAAATTTTCGTGCGATTAGTTTTTCCAACTTTCGACGTGGATTAACTCAACAACAGTGCATCGATTAACTTAATTCAATTTCTGGCGATGAAGCTCCATCAAGGACCAGTGTATGTCGATGGTATGGTGAATTCAACCGAGGTCGTAGTTCACTCCAAGACAAATTTCGTGAAGGTCGTAAAAAATCAGTTGTTCCGGAAACCATAGATGCTGTGCGGCAACTGCTATTGCAAGATCGTCATGTTACCTATCGTGAGATTGAGACAACCTTAGGCATTAGTGGGACCAGCATACATTCAATATTGCATGAACATTTGACCGTCAAAAAATTTGTTCGCGTTGGATCCCACACAATTTGTCAATCGCTCAAAAATAGGCTCATGTCGATTGGTCGAACGAAATGCTCCAAAAATACGATCGCGGTGCTACTAAACACGTCTATGACATCGTGACAGTTGTTGAATCGTGGATTTACGCGTATAAGCCCGAAAGTAAACAGCAGTCGACTGTATGGGTATTTCAAAATGATCCAAATCCAACAAAAGTTGTTACGTTTTTCGACACCTGAAGAAGCGATTGATGCGTTCATAAAGCATGTCTTGGAGATACCTCAATCAGAGTGGTAGAAGTGCTTCGACAATTGGTTCAAACGCATGCAAAAGTGCATAGATCTTAATGGGTAATATTTTGGAAAACAATAAAGCTATGATTAATGATTAATATTTGTTTTTGTTCTCTAATCCCGAAATATAAAAGACTAGCCTTGTATAAACCTTTTGGTTATTAAATCACATTTGTTAATATGTACATTTTTTGTTATAAAATAAAACCAACACAAAACGTTGCAAAATTCTGCACACAAAAGTTTGTGTACACTAACCACTGTGTTTGTTTATTTGGGGGTGGCATGTGAAAAAATGTGTTCTCTTAAATTATGCTTGAAAAGACCAAAAACGGACACAAAATATAAATGTGTTCGCCAAAGTCAAGCTGTCATATTGTTAAATTCCGCTCAATCATGCACGCCACTTTGGATATGATGAATATGGATATGGATATGAGTTTCAGATTCTTCTTCTTGTTGTGGCGCTACAGTCCGGGGTGGACCTGGGCCATGCCCCTCCAGCCAGCACGATCTTTCGCCAGCTGCCCCAGTTGCGCACTCCAATTTGGTTGAGGTCCTTCTCCACTTGTGTGCCCCACTTTAGTTTAGGTCGTCCTCTGTTGCGTTGTCCCAATGGCTCGGATTCAAAGACTTTTCGAGCCGGAGCAGTGGTGTCCATACGCTCTACATGGATTAGCTGTCTTAAGCGTTGTATCCGTAGACGCTTGACCAGGCGCATGTTGCTGTACAGCCCATAGAGTTCGTCATTAAATCTTCTCCTCCAGATGCCATCAACGCAAACAGGACCAAAAATCGCACGCAAAACTTTTCTCTCGATAAGACTAAGGTCTTCCTCATCCGCCTTTGCTAACGTCCAAGATTCCACCCCATATAGTAGGACGGGGATGATCAAGCTATTATATAAAGCGAGCTTCGTCCTTCGAGAGAGGGCTTTATTACTCAATTGCCTCTTGAGCCCAAAGAAACAGCGATTGGCAAGAGTGATTCTGCGTTTGATTTCGGTACTGATGTTGTTGTCCCTGTTTACCGCTGAGCCGAGGAAGACGAAGTCCTTGACTACCTCAAAGTTTCTGCTGCCTAGTGTGACGTCCGAGACGTCGATGTTGTGTGTCCTTCCTTGATGACAGTGTCAATTTGCATTTCTTGGGTCTTTTCCAGGATCTGCGGTAATGTGAAGATCTGGTCTTTTGTGGACTTCCCTGGCCTGAAACCACACTGATATCGACCACTCAGGTCATGGACAACCGGTTTCAGACGCTCACATAATACAGCAGACAGGATCTTGTATGCGATGTTCAGGAGACTAATCCCTCGGTAGTTGGCGCAGTCAAAGGGGTCTCCTTTTTTGTGAACCGGGGAATCGACGCTGAGATTCCACTCATCGAGTATGCTTTCCTCCGACCATATCTTACAGATGAACTGGTGCATGCGCTCAACCAGGTCATCTCCAACTACTTTAAACAGCTCTGCGGACAGTCCGTCAGTTCCAGCAGCTTTGTTCGACTTCAGCTTGAATATTGCTATCTTCACCTCGTCTAAGTTGGGGTGACGGAATGCTTGTCTATCATCGTCCAAATTGAGTGGAACATTCTGCCTAACAGCGGGATTTGGGTCGTCATCGCCGTTTAGGAGTCGGCAGAAATTATCCTTCCAGATTCTCAGCACAGACTGCGACTCTACTACGAGTTGTCCATTTTGGTCCCGGCAGGCCTTGGTCCGAACCTTGTATCCTCCGGATAGCTGTTTCACCTTTCGGTAAAACTTTCGGACTTCATTCCTGTCAAAACACCTTTCCATTTCCTCGACCGCGCGCTTCTCATGCTCCTTCTTCTTCCTTCTGAGAAGCCGGTGCTCTTCTCTTCTTCTCTGTTCGTAGAGTTCACGAACAGCCCGCGTTGTTCGATGCGGCGTCGTTTTATATGCGTCTTGTTTAGCTGCGTGCGCTTGCCTGCACTCGTCGTCAAACCATGGGTTCCTTCTGGGTGGTGACGTGAAACCCAGCACATCAGTGGCAGCATCTTTGATGGCTTCTTGACAACGTTTCCATTCTTCTTCTATGCTTAGTGCAGGAAGCGTCGAACTCTGAGCGAGTTTCTGGGAGACTCGGTCGGCAAAGTTCCCAGCTATCAGCTGCGATTGTAGCTTTCCGACGTCAAACCGTTTTGGCCTTTCTCGACTCCGTTGCTCTCTCGATATCCGGGTTCTTACCTTGGCTACAACAAGGTGATGATCCGAGTCAATATTTGCACCTCGGAAGGTTCGGACATCGAGAATACTGGAGGAGTGTCTGACGTCGATCGCAACGTGATCAATCTGGTTGACGGTTGATTGATCAGGAGATCGCCAAGTTCCTTTGTGAATGTTCAGGTGTGGGAACCGCGTGCTAGCCACAGAGAGGTTTCGCCCCGAGGCGAAGTCCAACAGCCTGAGTCCGTTTCCGGATGTGTTGTCGTGCAGGCTGTGTTTACCGATGACTCCAGCAAAGATGTCCTCCTTTCCCAGCTGAGCGTTGAAATCTCCTAGAACGATCTTGGTGTCATAGCTGGGGCATCGATCGTATGTTCTTTCTATGAGATCATAGAAGTCATCCTTGATGTTGTCATCCTCCTCCTCTGTCGGGGCGTGAGCGCATATTAGGGTAATGTTTCCGAATTTAGCCTTGAGGCGGATTGTTATGAGGCGTTCTCTGACGGGGTCGTAGCTCAATACTTTTTGCCTAAGTCTGTCTCGAACAACAAATCCGCATCCGAATAAGCGCTGCCTTCTCTCTCTATAGCAATTGCTGTAGTAGATATTGCAGTTCTTCATCGCTTTTATGCCGGGCCCATCCCATCGCAGCTTTGTAGCTGTCAAGGGCCTCCGCAATTTGTTCGGCTGCACGTGGCCTGTTAAGGGACCTCACATTCCACGTGCAAAACCGAAAACCAATGTTCTTAAAACGTTTGCTGGGGTCGTCAACAGTTGATCCTTCATTATCCGAGGCATGTCGGGTTCTCTGAACTAATGATTTTTACGTGGTGAGGAAGTTACCCTCACGCACAACCCACAGACTGGTAGGCCAGGCCCATTATTTAAATCCTCGGGCAGAGGGGCTCACAGCATACGTTAGTTAACCATACAACGGGTGTTGTGATGGCTATCCAGGGGGCGCTGCGTTAAGGCTGTATGTCAACTTTACCTGTGCACTAACGAGGATTGCCTTGGCAGCTCGCCATGTTGAGCGCAATCAACGACGTTACCTCGCGTGCATAGGCCCATGCCCCTTAGTTTCAGATTACGTAGAGTAAAAAAAGACATACGTTACCAAAATGAGTCGAAGAAGAGTCGCGTATACAAAAGAATACGTCAACAAGTCCTCAGACTTGCGGCAAAAATGTATGCCCTGGGATGAATATAAATAGAAGGTTGTCAAATATCTCCGCTCTTTTGCTTTTCATTCAATGCGTCATAAAAAGTTTTACAGTGATCGGATTTAGTTCAAATATGCGCCGTTTTATTCGATTATCTGTTTCCATCTAGACGGCAACTTCATAATAACCCCTCGTAGAAGCCATCCTCCTTATCTGCGAAGAGCTCTGACATCCACTTTTCACAAGCCTCTTTTGAGTTCAACTTCACATCAAGAAGGGCGTTCGCAATGGATAGGAACAGGTGGTAATCACTTGGCGCTTTGCCCGGGCTATATGGTGGATGCGATAAAACCTCCCATCCGAGCTCCCGTAGCTTCTGACAAGTCATCAACGAAGAGTGTGGTCAGGCGTTGTCCTGGTTGAACCTTACACCGTTTTAGTTGGCTAATTCTGCTTCAAGCGGCCCAGTTCTTCGCAGAAGATGGTAGAATCAGGCGTCTGACAATATGGGAGCAGCTCATAGTGACTGATTTCCTTCCAATCCCACCAAACACACAGCAAAACCTTCCTGGCTGTCAATCCCGGCTTGGCCACTTTTTGGGACGATTCACCGGCGTTCAACCACGTTTCCGCTAGATATTATTGTATGTGATCCACTTTTCGCCAGTCACCATCCGCTTCAAAAATGAGTCGAGCTCGTTCCGTTTCGGCAGCATATCATAGGCGTTGATTCGGTCCAGAAGGTTTTTTTTGCGTGAAATCATGCAGCACCCAAATATCAATTTTTTTTTTTTGTATCCGGCCTTCTGTAGATGGTTTAGAATGGTTTGGTGACTAACTCCCATCTCCTAGACGATGTCACGAGATGCCATATGCCGGTCTAGGTTGATGATTTCCATGATTCGATGGGTATTCGTCGTCACAGGTCTTCTACCGGCTGGATTATCCATGGTGTCGTTTTCACCAGCTCCGAATCATCGAAATCATTCCTCCGCGGTTCGAAGTGAAAGAGTACCATACCCCAAAATACCATTAATCTCACGGAACGCTTCTCTAGCGGATTTGCATTTAACGAAGGAAAACTTTAAAATAGCGCGAATTTCCGCGTTACTCAATGTTTACACGTCTATAACTGTTGAACGCAATATCCAATAATCATGCATAGCGTCGTTTTGTAGGCTATGTCAAATGATGGATAATATTGTCTTTGCAGCGGTTTGCACCATAGCTGGAAAATTCAAAAGACACGAATATTTGTGATATTATTTGAGATATTTTATATTTGATCAGACGGCCTTTGAAAGGTGTGCTGGAATCAAACTGAAGCTTATAATCCGAAAAACAGTGTTACGACATAGAAGAACGGTTGTGGTTAATTGTAGCAAGATAATGACCCCGAACATACTGCACGAATTGCGTGTATGTAGTAATTATATAACACACTTCTTGGCTGTGTGGCACTAAAGTCTAGTGTAGACCTGGGCGTCAACCAATATGACTCTCCAGCAAGCAAGCTACCTCGCAAGCTGCTTTCAGTTGCATGCTCCAAGTTGGTTGAGGTCCTTCTCCACTTTTGTGCGACACCTTAGCCTAAGCCGTTGTTGTAATATTCTGGCTCGGAGTCGAACAATTTTCAAGCCAAAGCAGTGGAGCCCATACGCCCTACATGGCTTAGACATTTTAAGCTTTGTATGTGGCTACACTTAACCAGCTGTATGCTGCCAAGCTCTTAAATCGCCACAGCTGTGTTCAGATGTTGGATGTGAACGGAGGCACTCCGATGTAAAGAACAGTCAAAAGAAGCTTTATTATTTGAGCCGAATAGTGTAGGCCCTTAGTCAGTGAACAAGTGAAAGCATCAATGCCAAAATGTCTTAAAGAAGCGAAAAGGATGAAAAGATACCAAAACAATCTCTCTTGATGCATCTGCTCTTGATTCACTGCTTAATCTCCTTTCCCTAGACACCAACACGATGGGATGTACAATCAAGACCATCTCCCGACTAAAAAGGGATGGTCTGTGGTTCACCTCGCACTGGAGCTTTGATGACAGTCTCATGGACATGCCGTCTGATGCGGTGTCAGCAACGATCCAGCTGCGTCGGCCATACAAAGTCGACTTTCCCAGTGTCCAGGACTGACTCTACACAGAAACTGAGCCGCGAAGGGAATGAAGTCGCAATTTCGGATCCACGAAGGGGGGATGTGGAGCTGAGGCCTTCGTGGAAAACGACGACATTAGACTTCACACCTCTTTAGGTAATTACGCGTCGATCTCCCAGGCAGAATCGTTTGGTGATACGATGTATCTGCGTCTGTAGCGACACCCAAACTGCCTTACGACAACCTTACTCAACCCGTTAACTACTTCCCAGATAGTCCAGGAATGCAAGTCTTCCCTTAATTTAGTCGGCAGACTAAACTCGCCAAGACAGAGATGGCATGACTCTCCAGGACGCAGGCTGACCAAGTGCATGCCACCGAACGTCAAAAGGAAATCCGCGGCATTTGCGATATTTCTATACAAGAAGAGTGTAGACGATTTGTCGGCGAGCAAACGGTACACTTCACATTCGCTAAGCTACTAATCGACTTGGACTGAGTGATGGCAAAATTGGTTTGAAAATAACTGCAATTTTCCCTTAGAATTTCAAAAATCTATCGCTGTAGGCAGACTTTTGTCGAGCACTGTAAATTAAGTAAGAAAGAGTTTGCAAAACAATGCTAGTGCTCAACGAACTAAACTATGTTTTGTCTGTCTATCTTGAAGTATCGCAAATCCACTGTAAACAACTAAATACGAACCGCTTCTCGTCATTTTTATGGCGTTTCCTATTCCACACACTTGCACCAAGCATTAAATCAAGAAGGAAGAAATCTTTTGCAGAGCATTTAAAGTTTAAGACATTCCAATACAATTTCATTCATGTAAGACCATAAAAATTTCAAAAATGAAACTCCATAAAAAATAAGCAGAAACAAATTTGAAAACAAACGAACAAGCTGCAACCTTAAGTTGGTTCCACTGTATAGACCACCTCACCTATTGTGCGATTTTCGGAGAAATTTGCCCTGTCCCACTTTGTTGACGAAACAATTGCCGCCCCTTCCGGGAAGTTCAGTAAAACTGTCAGCCTACAGAGTCTTCACACAGAACAAACGAAACAAAACCTCGTAAGAAAAGACTTTCTTACTTTGTTGGATGCAACAGACTTATTCAACAAAACGTCAAATCCATCATACTCAGGCAACTGCATTGCAATCGCACTTCCCCACCCACCGTCGAAAGCAGAGGCACTCGCCCAACGACGCTGTGATTAAATGCTTTTCCCGTTTGTCTCGCATCGCAGCTGTCAGTGGCATCATGCTGTCTATTGTGCCCCCAAACAGAACGTCCACCAACTGCTCGTCGCACAGATGATTGGTTTGATGGATTGACAAGATTAGAGTCGGTCAGGTCGTCGTTAGCCATTCACTGACCCCAAGGCCCAGGGATCCCATTGGGTGAGGGGAACCGAAAGAACGGCTGGCAGGTCAAGATATTCAGATCCAATCAATTATCTTCTCCATTGTGTGGCGTGGACGCGTGTTCGCTCGGGTGGCTCTGCCCCACCAAAAGCGAAGGGAAAACAGAAACAGATCATAATTGCCACACAGCCACAGACACAGACGTGTACGGGTTGAAGGTTTAGCTCATCTTCACCGGTCACCGCGCTTTCGTTGGTCATTTGGTATATAAATTGGTGGCGGGCAGCTCCACTCAGTACAACTCACCTGTTCACTAATCCAACCACTCTAAGCAGGAACATGCGTGGATTCATCGTAAGCACGAGACTGCAAGGACATGGATATATCCTCAGACTTAATCAAATTCGTTATAGGTACTGTGCTTCTCAGCTTTGGCAGTTGCCGCCCCCCAAGGATACAACTACCCTCAGCTGCAGTCAGCCAATAATCAGCAACCGACAGGATACGGACATCCCCAGATGCAGCCGACTCTGGCCACTCCCCTGCAACAGCAACAGCTGCCACAAGTTTCACTCCAAAACCAGTACCTTGCTCCCCAACAACAGCAACTCGCTCCACAGCTCCTCAGCAATAATTTAGAATCGTCCCTGCAGCAGTTCCTTCCACAAATGTTGGCCCTGTCCCAGACCCAGCAGAGTGTCTCTCTTCCCTTCCCATCGTTCGGAGGAAGCCAACAGATCGCTACTCAACAGCCCAAACAAGAGGTGCAGATCTCGAAGCGGTTCTTCATTCACTCGGCCCCCGAAGAAGACGAGGAAGAGTTCAAAGAAAAGGTCCTCACAGTCGGCACTCCCCGCAAGAACTACAACGTAGTGTTTATCAAGGCTCCGGCCAAGTCCAGCAAGAAGGCCTCCATCAAGATCACTCCCGCTCGCAACGAGGAGAAGACCGTTATCTATGTGCTCAGCAAGAAGACCGACGCCACCGACATCGACGCCCAGGTGCAGGAACTCCCATCAACAACCACCAAGCCCGAGGTGTACTTCATCAAGTACAAGACCCCCGAAGAGGCGGCTCACGCTCAGGAAAAGATCCAAGGTAAGTCCGGATATTGTCTGCTGAGGTTTCCCCAACTAATAGTCACTCCCTTTCAGCCGAATACGACAATCTGGGTGGCAGCACTCAGGTCTCGAACGAAGGCATCGCCCCTGTGTCATCGGTCATCGGGGCGCTGGAAGAGAAAGCCAGACAGCAGCAGCAATTGGCTGAACAGCAAGCCGCCTATGCCGCCTCCGTGGCACCAGCCGCCAACAACCAAGTCAACGAGGTCCTGCCCTCGGGTCCTGCGGCCGTGATCAACTCTGGCAACGGCTACCTGCCGCCCAACTACTACTACTAGAATGCCATTCGTGTGATTGTTAGTCCCGAGCCATAGACGCTCTGTTGTTTTTGTTGTTACTTTTTACACCTTAGTCCCGTGTTGTATCCTTTTGTGGTTTTAAATAAATTTTTTTATACACGTTTTTTTACACATTACTGTTCTCAGTTGGGATCGCAGTTAAGTGGTATCTGGATGGATGATAGAGTTAGTGAAAGACGCGGGCAGTAACAGATATAAATTCCGGGACATGTAGGGGGCGCCAATAACAGAAACAAAAATAAATACATACAGTATTAAATTAATAATTTTTGTTAGTGGAGCCCCCTATAAATTACTTCTGCCTGACAAATTGAGTTTGAGTTTTGAAGAAGGAAGAGCATGTCCTTTTCCTGTTGTACAATGGCATTAAGATCACTAAAGGGCATCCTGCTAAACTTCCAGGAACGAGTTCTTCTGAAATATCATTTCGCCCGTTCTGAAAGTAATACAAACCAAAACGTCCCTTGAAGATAAATTGAAGACAAATTCTCAACAAAATTTTTCCTTAAAATCAATTTTCATTAAGACTCTGATGATGGTAGGTACCTTCTTGTATATTTTTCCTTAAGTTCCACTTCCACAAAAACTGCAAAAATCTCTAATGTCTGGTCCGAGGATGTTAATCAGAGTCCTTGGAGGAAGAAAACTGTATTTGAAGGTTGTTTCTAGTCATCCCGAACGAACTTCTAACCTTTTTCTATAATATTTCCCCGAAACCTATAGACTTGCATGCCCCCACGGCCTGCATTTCATGTCTCTGTCAAATTTATTTTTTCTTGTTATTCGAATGCCTGCCGAGGGACATTGTCCCCCGAAGCGTACCGCTCTTGTCCGTTTTCTGCTTACGCAGTCGGTCATCTTCTTTTCCGATGGGTCTGGCAACTATAATTGTTCCGCATTTTTGCCTTTTGAATTTTCCGGCTATGTACAAAGCGCTGCAGAGCTCGTATCTGGCAAAATTTGAAAGGTCTTGACATAACCTACAATACGACGCTATGCATGATTAGTTTTGATATTGCGTTCAACAGTTATAGACGTGTAAACATTGAGTTCACTAAGTTCACTAAGTTTTCCTTCGTTAAAGGCAAATCCGCTAGAGAAATGTTCCGTGAGATTAATGGTGTTTTGGGGGATGGTACTCCATCACTTCGAACCGCGGAGCAATATTTTCGACGATTCAGAGCCGGTGAAAACGACACCATGGATAAGCCAGCCGGCGGAAGACCTGTGACGACGAATATCGATCGAATCATGGAAATCATCGAGTTAGACCGGCATATGGCATCTCGTGACATCGCCCCAGCTACGGGAGCTCGGATGGGAAGTTTTATCGTCTACCATATAGCTCAGACATAGCGACAAGTGATTTCCACCTGTTCCTGTCCATGGCGAACGCCCTTGGTGGTGTGAAGTTGAACTCAAAAGAGGCTTGTGGAAAGTGGCTGTCCGAGCTCTTCGCAACTAAAGGGGGGGGCTTCTACGAGGGGTGTATTATAAAGTTGCCGTCTAGATGGAAACAGATTATCGAACAAAACGACGCATATTCAAACTAAATCCCATCACTGTAACACATCTTATCTAGCATTGAATGCAGAGCAAAAACGCAGAAGGAGGATATTTGACAACCTTATATTTATAACTAAGATCGTTGCTTCTTCATTTGAGAAGAACACAGTAGTCCTTTGTTTTATTACCAAAACGTAGCGAAGACCGCGAAATTCTCCATAAACAACAGATGGATAGAGCCTTCAAAATGAAATTTTTGTGTGTTTTCTATTGCATTCTCTGCCTCAGAGTAAAACTCCAAGAACCCAGAACAAAACCACGTCCCTTTCTCTAACTTTGTCTTTTTTCTTTGTGAATGCCTCTCCACATTTTCTGCGGACATTTCCGAACGAGGTTTTGGTCAGAAGAACAGTTGATGACACTTCGACTGGAAAGTTGGGTTAAAATGGATTCATCTGCGGCGAATATTACCGCTAGCTACTGTTAAATATGGCCATGGGTTCAGTTGAGTGCTCAAACTTTTCGACCGATCCCAAAACCTGAAAATTTTTTCCAGACGATAATTAAACCTGACTAAGAATCGACATGAATTTCGAAAATGATCACATTTTAGGAAAAACTTCCACCTTCACAGCCGATGAAGTTTAACTGAAATAAGCCTTAATGGTCCCAGAAGTAGAGAATTTTCTTCTTCATGCAATTGCTTGATCCAGTGGGGATACATCAAGTGCGCGCTACAGGTCAAGGATGCCTGCTGTGACGCAGTGGATAAAGTTCGACAATCACACACCGTAGGTCGCGAGATCGATTACTGAAATGAATACACTTACTTCTTCACTATACTCATTTTGTGGGGTTGCTGACAACACTCAAATGTTTGCCTATGAAAAGCTTCTCAAATTTTGCGCTTCGGAGTCGGCTTAGGGCTGTAGGGTCCTTCTCGTGAAAAAACTAATCCATTCATAGCAGGATTAGTTACTGAACACGCTAGGCCTGGTTCGGGGCAAAAATAAATCCTTGTTGATTCTCAAGACAAGGTAATTCAAAGACATTTGGACAACTCTCTTGTTAGTTTAAACAGGAACGCAACGTTTTCTTAAGGAATCGTGATTTCGCGGGAAGTAAGTTAATTCACTAGATCACAGCACGTTCCCTCTTTCCCTTAATGTGGCGCCGCAGTCCGCGGTAAAACCAACATGCCTCTCCAGCCAAAACAATCTGCAGTCAGCTGTCTCCAATTGCGCACTTCAAGTCAGTTATGGTCCTTCTCGACTTGCGTGCGCCATCTCAGCGTAGGCCGTCCTCTGTTGCGTAGGAACAATGGCTCAGATTCGAAGAAGCGGTGCCAGGTGCATGCCACCGTACAGTTATGGTCCTTCTCCACTTGCGTGCGCCATCTCAGCCACGCCGTTCTCTGTTGCGAAGGACCAATGGCTCAGATTCGAAGAAGCGGTGCCAGGCGCATGCCACCGTACAAACCATAGTTCGTCGTAATATATCCCTCTGGATGCAATCAACACAAACAGCAGCAAAAATCGAACGCAGAACTTTTCTCCCGAAAAGATTAAGGGCTTCCTCATCCGCTTTTCGAAACGACCAGGTTTTCGCGTCTTAAAAAGTCCTTGGAGAAGGCGCTTTATTACTCAATTATCTCTTGAGCCCAAAGAAACAGCGATTGGCAAGAGTGATTCTTCGCTTGATTTCGGTACTGATTTTGTTGGCCCTATATACCGTGGGCCAGAGGTAGACCAAGTCCTTGAGTACCTCGAGGTTTCTGCTGCCTAGCGTGACGCTCTGTCAGAAACGTCGATGTTGTGTGTGCTTTCTTGACGAAAGCATGTACTTCGTTTTTCCTTCATTTACCGCCAGACCAATTTAAGCCGCGTCCGCCCCAATTCTAGCAACCGCCTCATTGACCTCGCTCGTTGTGTTCGTCCAATTACGTCAATGTCGGCCGCGTAAACTAGCAATTGAGCTGACTTTTAGAAGAGCGTGCCTTTGGTGTTGAATTATGAGTTACGCACGATCTTCTCAAAAATGATGTTAAAGAATTCACATGACAGTGCGTCGCCTTGTCTAAAATCTTTTTTGATATTGATGGGTTTTTTAATTTTTAATGCATTTTTTTGTTTTTATTTTTTCTGGTTTTTATATATACAAGGAGCGTTCAAAATATTCTCTGTATCAATATGAAGGAAAATGCGAATTCAATTGAAATTGTTTTTATTTTTCAATATAATCCAACTTAACATCAATGCATTTCTTACATCTTGAGATAATCTTCTTTAAACCCTCAAAAAAATAAATTTCCTCTTTCTCTGCAAAATACCCATTTATTGTCGAATTGAGTTCTTCAACGTCCGAAAATCTTTTTCCACGAATACATTTTTTCAAATCTGGAAACAGGAAATTATCACTAGACGCAAGGTCTGGACAATAGGGTGGGTGTTGGATTTCTTCGAAACCACAATCTCGCGCAGCCTTGGAAGCTCGCGCAGCCTTGGAGACTCGCGCAGCCTTGGATGCTCGCGCCGTGTGAAAAGGAGCGATGTCATGAGGAAGCAACACACCCGCTGCGAGTTTACCCCGTCTTTTCTTTTTAATTTCCTCCCTCAAATTATGCAAAATGGAAGCGTAGGATGTGGCGTTGATGGTTTCACCTTTTTTTTGTACTTAATGAGCAAGATTCCGAAAAACTGTGGCCATGATCTTCCCGGCGGACGGAGTGACTTCGAACTTCTTCGGGGGTATGTTCCTTTTTAATGCCACTGCATGGACTCTTGTTTGCTTTCAGGGTCATCGTGGTGAACCCATGTTTTGTTCCCAGTAACAAGTCGATCCATAACACCGTCCGCATTCTCACTTCACATCTCCAAAAGCTCTCTACAGCATGCGATTCTCACTTTTTTCTGAGGCGCTGTGAGCATTCGTGGCACCCACCTTGCACTCGCGGCACCCACCTTGCACTTGAAAGGTTAAGATGGTCAAGAAGATTGGTGTGAATCGTACCAATTGAAAGCTTGGTGATGTTTGCCATCATTTTCACCTTTATTCGGGCAACCTCAAGAACAAGTTTTTCGACTTCTTTGATGCTTTCTCCCGTGTAAGCAGTAGCCGGTGTGCCGGAGTGGGGGTCGTCCATTAAATTTATGGATTTAATTTAGTTGAATACTAAGAAAAATTTTTTGATTAAATATTTTTTTTTGGTTTTGTTTTGTTTTGGTTTTCTGTAGCCTATTCTAACTTTATCTACATGTGAAGTGGCTGAAGGGAACCAACAATGTCAGTTGACGACAACGTGGGCACTTGATGGGGTTGTAGCCACCAATAGAATCCCCGATCCATATAACTCTCTCTACTATCGCGTAAAAGTATGACCTTGCTGAATCGGAGATCATTAGGGCTTATGGTTGCTATATCGCTATTATAAAGCAACCTCCTGTCCATTATCCTCCTTGTCATGTGATACAAAAGTGGATATCCCTCCGCATTTCGGATTAATCTGATACGGTAAAGGTATAAAAATGCTTCCGGTGGAATGAATTCACTTCGGCGCGCATTCTCATGATATGCATCGTTGGGGTAGTAAGCTCCGAATATAAGTTCGTTGCAAGAAATCATGGCTCGTGCAACGCGTCTTCGAATTAGCTAATGAAATTATCTACCCAATTCACTTTGGCTTCGATGTACCACATTGCGATAGAATTTCTTGTACCCAGATTCGGGTGTTCTGTATTTCTTGAGACAAGCGCAAAGATATTGCCTCTCGAACATCCTTATCTTTTCCATTAGGGAAGAACTCACGTTAAACCACACTGGAAAGTCATACACAATGACTGCCCAGACCAGGGCCATGTAGCAGATCACTTTTACTTTAGAGTTAAGTTGGCTGCTGCAAAACAACCTACCACCAAACGCTTTCTTGGCTTTCTTTCCCTTGAGGCTTACCACAAAGGAGTCCTGAAGAGGTTGGTTTCACACTTCTGGTAGTTGAAAATCAACTTCTAGTCGTCGCAAAATCGCTTGCTCGTTTCGAAGTCATGGTGCAGGAGTGTGTTAGTGAACTCAATTTCTGGCGCTGTTTTGTATGTGATCAAATCGTCAGCGAACGCTATCAGACGCTGTATGGATCCAATCAGGTCACTGGTGAAGATTGATAAGAAGATACTTTGTTGCCACATTTGAGAATAAATTTTCTACCTACTATCATGCTGTAGATCGTGTAAAGCATTGGCATTAAAGGTCTCCGTGTGTTCATTACCGACCTCTATCGCCATTCTATACAATCTTACGAGTTTGGTAGGAATGCTGAAACTAGGCATGGCCCTGAATAGCTTGCACCTCATAACACTGTCATATGCTGCCTTAAAATCGGCGAATAGGCTGTGAGCGTCGATCTGCACTTCTTGGGTCTTTTCCAGGATTTGCCGTGAATTAAAGATTTGGTCTATTGCAAAATTCCCTGGCCTGATAAGAACCCATCAGGTAGTAAACAAACGGTTTCAGGCGCTCACACAATACAGCGAAGAGGATCATGTAGGCGGTGTTGAGGATGCAGGAACACTTTCTTTTAGAATCCGTTCAAATAATTTCATGGCTACCCTGCTCGTGAGGTGTTCTGACCGAAAGGACTTGTGTTATTCTAATGAAACCCCTTTCGCAATGTGGGACAATTATATAAATTCGCCTTTATCGGCAAATTGGGCATTAATTTTGTTCCCTTCCTTTAAGTTTTCTTTAAGTGTTTTGGGAAAAAAAGTAAGTTCACATGCCGCTTTGTACAGTCTGTAGTCCTCTTTTTTCTAAATGCTGTCGCCGGAATTAAATTGGAGCTAAAAGTGATGAAGAAACCAGCAACTTAAGTGGCTCTAACGGGAACTCAAGCCGAGTTTCTCTGACAGTCACTCGTGCTGTGTGTTCTAGTATTGCATCTTCAGCCCTATTAAGCTCTTCTTTCCTGCCGTTCCGAGTCAGCATTCCATGATGAGCTGTAACCATCTACAAAGTTTTGGGTATTGATGCGAGAAAAGAAGATAAATGAATACTCAGTTCAAATTGCGAACCCCTTAATATTCAACGCGGTCACCCACTGCGGTTACACATTAGTACTTCGTAACACAAAAGCAGCTTCCTCCAACACTATTCAAATTGAGAGCCTTGCCGTTCTCCTTCGTTTAGGAGGATATATAGATATAGAAATAGAGTCGATTTTCTCACACGGCAAGCACTTTTGGAGTGTATTCACTGCTTGACAGTGGTGATGATATGAAAAAGTGTCAGATGAATGTTTACACCAGGAAACGAACTACACGTAAGTGAACGCACTTACCCGACTTTTGCTCAGTACGTCCTTTCACACCTTACAACAGAACTACTCTTCGACCACCTCCACTGACTTCCTTTCTATCCCAAAACAAACTCAACCAAGTGCCAAAATACACACCCGGGTATCAATTACAAATGGACCTTTGCCCCAGCAGCTCAGCACAGATCACCGGCTCTGTAGTACGCCCAAAAAAACCATCAGATATGATCACCGCCACATATGTTCAGCACCCATTACGCGAGCCGCTATAGCCACAGGCGGCAAAAGTGATAGTGAATTCCAGCCACTCCACATGTGATTACAAATCAATCAGACGACCGATTTCGTATGTTCCCCCTTGGTGGCTCGTATTACGGCTTCGGAGGTGGTTTTCTGACAAAAAACTATTTTGGCTTTGGCAGTGGAAGCGTACGAACTCGAACGCCCAGTCATTCACAACTCACGTTCAAGTGCCCATCAATCAAGCTCGGTTATGAGTGCAAAACGAACGAATGGGTCAGTGGGGATGCCCGAACGGGAGGTTCGTTCGGATGAGCAACATGCTGATTTTGCCGGTGTATGAGTGGCAATTAATCACGACATTGTTGTCTAATGGTCTGAGTTGTGATTTCGTAAAGGCGGACGACAGCAGCGGCAACCGCAGACTGTTGGCGGTGACGGTGCGTTTCAGTTAAACATCACGCAACGGGGGTGTTTATGTTCAGCTGATGCGCAATGGGACTTTGCCAACTGATGATGATTTTTCAAAGATATTAAATTAATTGATTTCATCAGGAGGTGACCAGAAAGAAACAGCTAATTTGAAGTCCGAAAGAAAAGGTTTTTGTAAAATTTAATTTAGACATGAAGTGTACCAGGAATACCAGTATACAGTGAGCGTTTTTTTAAATCAAACACTAATTATCAACGGAAAAGTAAAAACATTTTATTTAAAGTATTGGCCATTGTTTTCTACACATTTTGACCACGTTTCACATTTTGCAATTTGTGAATAGCACGCTAATAAAATTGTTTGTCTTTTAAAGCAAACCAATCAGACACCCAATTTTCGACCTCCTCGTAGGATTCAAAGTGCTGCTCAGCCAATGCGTGTCCCATCGATGAACGCAAATGGTAGTCGGAAGAAGCCAAGTCTGGTGAATAGGGCGGGTGGGGTAGCTGCTCCCAGCCAAGTGTTTTGATTGTATCCTGAGCCGGTTTTGCTTTGTGTGCAGGTGCATTGTCATGGAGCAAAATTACCTTGCCTTCTGGCCCATTCTGGTCGTTTCTCGATCAATGCATGGTTCAGATTGATCATTTGTTGTCGGTAGCGATCAGTATTAACGGTTTCACCAGGTTTAAGGAGCTTGTGGTACAGCACACCTTTCTGGTCCCACCAAACACACAGCATTGTCTTCTTGCCGAATCGATCTGGTGTTGCAATCGATGTTGATGGTTGTCCCAGGTTAACCCATGATTTTTTCCGTTTAGAATTCATAAAATAAATCCATTTTTCATCGCCAGTAACAATCTGATGCAAAACCGATTTTCTTTCGTGTCTTTGTAGCAAAATTTCACAAGTGTTTTTTCGGTTTTCAATCTGTCTTTCATTCAATTAATGTGGCACCCATTTTCCAGGCTTTTGGATCTTTCCCATAGCTTTTAAACGGTCAGAAATTGTTTGTTGTGCAACATTTAACATTGCTGCTATTTGCTTTTGACTCAAAGTGTCATCTCCATCCAATATCGTTTGCACTTCGGCGTCTTCAAACTTTTTTGGTGGTCACATCAAAATCATTATTTCTGAACCGTTGAAACTATCTTTTGCATGTTGCTTCTGATAGAGTATGATCACCATATGCCTCGACAGGCAGTCGATGCGAATCTCCAGCACTTTTCTTCAAATGAAAACAAAAAATTAATGCTTTCCGCAAATCATCACTTTCTGGTACAAAATTCGACATTTTCAACACGATGAAAAAGTATGATGTTGTCTGTTCAATGACTTGATGTATACTAAATATTTTTCACAGACGTCATAGAAAACAAGCAAACATTTATTTAGTCAAAGGTCTGTGGATACAACGCTTAAGATGTCAAGGTTCAACAATCTGATTCCCACTTAAATTGTAAAAATGATTTGAATAGTCTTCATCTTCTTTTTGGGACGCTATAGTCCGGGGTGAACCTGGGCCTCAACCAATATGCCTCTCCCACCAGCACAATCTTTTCCCACGTGCCTCCAGTTGCGCACTCCATGTTGGTTGAGGTCCTTCTTCACTGGTGTGCGCCATCTCAGCCAAGGCCGTCCTCTGTTGCGTTGTCCAAATGTCTCGGATTGAACAACTTTTCAGACCAGAACAGTGGCGTTCATACGCTCTACATGATCTAGCCACCTTAAGCGGTGTATCCGTAGACGCTTGACCAGGCGCATATCGCTGTAGAGCTCATAGAGTTCGTTAAATCTTCTCCTCCAGATGGCATCAATGCAAACAAGACCAAAAATCGCACGCAAATCTTTTCTCTCGAAAAGTCTAAGGGCTTCCTTATCCACCTTTGGTAACGTCCAGGTATCTACGCCATAAAATAGGACCGGGTTGACCAAGCTCTTATATAAAGCGAGCTTAGTCCGTCGAGAGAAGACGTTATTACTCAATTACCTCTTGAACCCAATCGCTGTTGGCAAGAGTAATTCTGCGTTTGATTTCGGTACTGCTGTTGTTGTCCCTCTTTACCGCGGAGCCGGGATAGACGAAGACCTGAGTGTGACGCTCTATCCGAGACGTCCTTGTTGTGTGTCCTTTCTTGATGACAGCATGTACTTAGTTTTGCCTTCATTTACCGGCAGACCAATGCCAGCAAACGCCTCATTGACGCTAGCCCTGTACGTCAATGTCATCAGCGTAAGCTAGCAATTCAACTGATTTCTGGAAGATCGTGCCTCTGGTGTTGACTTGTGAGTTACGCACGATCTTCTCGAGGAAGGAGATTTGATTTGATTTGAATATTCAGAAAGGTTTATTTCGCATGCTTAAACGCGGCCTCTCTCTGCCAATATTCCATTTGTTTGAGCCAAAAAAGGCTCAAAAAATATTCACTGATCCTTTAAAAAACTACAGCAATATCAGGAACGTATGGAGCAGCAAACTTAAATTTTAATTCTTTGGCCTTGTTATGAACATTTTGTGTAACTAATAAACGTTTGGAGTCCTGAAACTTTTTCAAATCTTTAGCCCACCAAATCTCATTCCACACCCAAAATTCAATGGAATGGGGGTTTTAAATATTTCCTTTTAATACGTTTTATTTTATCATAACTCAAAAAGTAAAAATGTCTGTCCCAGTCGAAATTTGGCGCCACGTGTTATCCTAAGAAGTTCTTAAGACATTCTTTGTCTAACAGAACATTGCAAGATCAAGAATTTAGCTGGGTTAACCAGGGATGCTTTTCAAGACTTAAAATGTAACCGAAACATATTTTTGAGAGAACAAATGTTGAAAACATACTGATGAATGTAATATTCGTAATATTAGAAAAGGGCTACTTCACGTCCATGGCTATCCCTTTTAATAGTCTTTTATGTTTCAGTGGTGCCGTGGCTATTAATAAGATAGGCAGAATATAATACTTTGTTATCAATATTGGCTGCTACTTCAGAAAGATTTAAAATCCTTGTTACCCAGTTAGTTCTAGGCAAAATTGGGTTGAACAATTAAATGAATGGCGCTAAAGAAAAACATCAACGGTTCAAAGGTCTAGACGGTTGTGATTACTAAAAGCTGTTTAAATAGAAAAATGTATTGGCTACAACCGATGCGTTTGAGTCGTGCATTGCCTGGAAAACGACCGAAAACAACCGAAAGGCATGACACATTGCTTTTATAAAAGATAGTGTTGTATAGTTCCAGACAGGACTAGAAAATAATAGCACCATGTTCAACCTTATCACACTTTTGTCACTATTTTGCTAATAACTTCATTCTACCGCCATGTAAACACATCATATTTATGACACAAAATACTTATTCCATCAGTAATAAAACCTGTGAACAAGATAAGAAAAAAGTGAACTCTGAAATGCCCGATATCCAAAATAACACCGAATTTCGGTGTTTGCCTAGATCTAAAAATTCATGAATATAAAGTAAAAGCCAATATACAGTAAATAGCAAAGATTTTCGTTTTCACTTTTTATTGGATTAATGTGGTCACCGTGGCGTAGTGGGTAGAGTGCGACGCTCACACGCCGAAGGGTCCAGGTTCGACTCCCAGCTAAACACCCATTCTTCGAATTTTTCACGGCACCACCTCTTTCGAGCTGTTGACAACACTCAAAGAATAATAACTGTCTAAGAAAGCATCTCAAATGTCGCCGTTTGGAGTCGGCAAAAAACTGTAGGTCCCTTCTACTCGTGAGAAAACAGTAGCGCGCATGCTGATGAGAAAGCTAGGCCCTGATCCCCCTTTGGACTGTAGCGCCAACAATTATTATTATTATTATTGGATTAGTACTTTGTCGTATAACATTTATTTTTAGGTACAGCGTCACAACGTCGTGGCATGGAGTCAATTAAGGCCTGAAATCGCTGAACAGGGATATTCCTCCAAGCAAACTGTACAACATCCCATAGCTGTTTTGTATTTTGCTTCATATACAGCTTTCAGAACATCTAGGATTCAGGTCCGGAGAATAAGGCGGCCACTTCACAACTTGAACTCAAGCAAGAGCCAGATTCCCTTGATTCACAAAAACCTGTGGCCATTAGCTTAATGACAGACGGAGTGACTTTGAACTTCTTCGGGAGGGGACTCTTGTTTGCTTTCAAGGCCATAGTGGTGAACCCGTGTTTGATCCATAGCACCGTCCGCGTTCTCACTACACACCTCCAAAATCTCTCTACAGCATGCGATTCTAACATTTTTCTGAGGCGCTGTGAGCATTCCTGGCACCCACTTTGTACCGACTTTTGAAAGGTTAAGATGGTTATGAAGAATGGTGTGAATGGTACCAGTCAAGCTTGGTGATCTCTGCCATCATTTTCACCATTATTCGGGCATCCTTAAGAACAAGTTTTTCGACTTCCTTGATGCTTTCTCCCGTACAAGCAGTAGCTGGGGCGCCGGAGCGGGGGTCGTCTTCAATGCTCTCTCTGCCTCTCTTGAACTTACTTGACCACTTTTGCACAGTTGATAATGAAGGTGCGCAACCCTGGTAAAGAGCCACCATCTTTTCATGAAAATTTTTTTTGACATTTTCCTTGTTTAGTGAGAAATTTAATTACAGTGCGATGCTCAATTATCACCATCATCGTCTCAGTTGCCATTATGATTCTGTTTGAATAGAGAAAAAACGCGAATTGAAACTAGACTTATGCGTCATTCTGGTACCATAACTGAAGCTTTTCTTATATTTCACTTTACTTCATTTTTCTGTTTTCATCTTTCTAAATTTGTATACAAAATAAAATATTTTTTAACTTGTCTTGTTCAATTTTTCCAATCCAAGGTTACTTTCTAATCCGAGGTTACTTCTTCCTCATCTACGTAGTCTCTACATCAACTTTCTCTTCAAAAAGTGATAATCTCGAAGTTGCACATTTTTAAAATGTTCTCTGTTTCCTATATTTGTTCATCTAACAAAACAAATTGTTAAGCCATTCTTAAACTGCAATAAAACGCGCAATTCTTAGGTAAAAACTTGTGAATTTTAAAAATTTGATCGTGGTCACTAAATGCTTCATTAAAGGCATCCCTTCAACGTTTCGGTGAACTATCAATAAAAAAGAACTAAACCAAACAGGCACTTCACCGAACGTAGGTAAATTGGAAGCACTCATAAATGAATGGAGTGACACAAAGCGAGAATCTTAGATATTAATCTCCTTCCGGGATTAATATTTAAAATTTTGATCGAAGAATTCTTATATCATTTAAATAAACATATATCGATTTTTATAATTGAACTGAAATAACGTTCGTCGAAGAATTGAAGGAATCACGTTAAGTATTGTTTGGGGAATCTGTAAAGGCAACATCTAGCAATACTCCGAGCTTCAGATTATGGGTAATAATTTCATCAGTACTCTTAAAAAATTGTTAGAGCAATGAAAGATTCGGCTGCGGTCGTAAAGTTCATCGTTTTGCCAAAACAGTTCCCATTTCGATTTGGAAAGATTAATTAATTGATTTTCGATTTTATATGAAAATTGATTCTTCGTAGGTGAAGATAGCGTCGTTTGCCTGGTTAACAAGAAAGAAGACCCCTTTGACTGCGCCAACTACCGAGCGATTAGTCTCCTCAGCATCAGAGATCCCCTCTGCCGTATTTTGTCAGCATCTGAAACCGTTTGTCCATGACCTGATAAGTCCCTATCAGTGTGGTTTCAGACCAGGGAAGTAAACAATAGACCAGATCTTCACATTATGCCAGATCCTAAAAAAGACTCAAGAAGTGCAAATCGACACTCACTATATTTTCGTCGATTTTAAGGCCGCATAGTGCATAGAGACGAGCTATACAGTGCCATGTCTAGTTTTGGCAATCTTACCAAACTCGTCAGATTGTGTAGGATGAAGATTGAGAACTCTCGCTGCTCCATCAAAGTCGGTAACGAACTCACCGAGACCTTCAATGTCAAAAAAGATTTTAGACAAGGCGACGCATTGTCATGTGTCATGTGTTCTTCAACATCATCCTCGAGAAGATCGTGCGTAACTCAAAAGTCAACACCAGAGGCACGATCTTCCAGACGTCAGTTCAATTGCTAGCTATGCTGAAAACATTGACGTCATTGGACGAACAGAGCGAGCTGTCAATGAAGCGTTTGCTGGCATAAAAGCGGAAGCGGCTAAAATGGGTCTGGCGGTAAATGAGGGCAAGACTAAGTACATGCTGTCATCAAGGAAGGACACACAACATCGACGCAGCCAGAGCGACGCGGACAGAGCGTCTACCTCGGCTCCGCGGTAAATAGGGACAGTAACATCAGTACCGAAATCAAACGCAGAATCACTCTTGCCAATCACTATTTCTTTGGGCCCAAGAGGCAATTGAGTAACATAGCCCTCTTTCAAAGGAGTAAGCTCGCTTTATATAACAGCATAATCATCGCAGTCCTATTTTATGGGGCGAAAACTTGAACGTTTGCGTTGATCGAATTTGGAGAAGAAGAATCAAAAACGAACTCTATGGGCTGTATAGCGACATGCGCCTTGTCAAGCGTACAGCGCTTAAGAGGGCTAGGCCATTTAGAGCGTATGGACACCACTGTTCCGGTCCGAAAAGTCTTTGAATCCGAGCTATTGGGACAACACAACAAAAGACGACCTAGACTAAGGTGGTGCACACAAGTGGAGCAGGATCAACCAACTTGGAGTGCGCAACTGAAGACAGCTGGCGAAACATCATGCTGGCTGGAGAGGCATGTTATTTGAGGCCCAGGTCCACCCGGGACTGTAGCGTCACAAGAAGAAGAAGAAGGTGAAGATAACATCAATCGAGTTTAAGATTTTCGAGTATGGATAATGGTAAACTCGTACTGCGACGCGCTCGAGCAGTGGGACAGTATTCCCGACATTTTATCTGTCCAGGTTGGAATCGAATACTTACATACATATAGAACATAAGGTGTGTTCGAGTTCTTTTTGCACCAACTTACGAAGTGTGTCATTTGTTAAGAAGTGGGGGTAAACACCTTTTAGAAAAGGGTCAAATCTCAAAAACGTACGTTAAAGCAACTGAATTAAATGTGTAAATTATGTTAATTATGAAATTTCAAATCTGAATACATGTGCTTCATTACTCGAAAACAGTACAAAGCAACGTGAATCACCGCATACTAAAAAAAGATTTTATGTCAATGCACACATGTGTGGTTCAAGTTCGATTCCCGACAGAACACCTCGAATTTTTCACGGTACCACCCCTTTCGAGTTGCTGCTGACTAAGGAAAAGCTTCTCAAACTTCGCCGTTCGGAGTCGGCAAATAGCTGTAGGTTCTGCTCGTGAGAGAACACTAACGCGCACAACACGACAAGTTGATGAGCAACATAGGCTCTGGTCCCGCTGTGGTCTGTCGCGCCATCAAATTATTGTTATTATTACACATGCGCATGCACACACACGCATCAACTGATTGGGTTAAAATGGGCAAGGTGGGAAACCCATTTTTTGGTGTACTGGAACAGACGTTCTTTGATTTGAGTTAGCTTTTACTTTTCTTGGCATACTCTCTCCTAACTTTTCAATGTAAAAAGATGGAATATTGGCGCACTGCTCCTCTTCTCGCTCCCATAAGCTACTCAAGTTTCTTGGAGGCTCTTCCTAAGATGCCAAGTGTCTTTTGAAATTCCCTCACAAGTTTTCAATTGAATTTAAATCCGGGCTTGAGCTGGCCACTTCATGGTCTGAAAAACTTGTTCTCCAAGCCAGCTCTGGACAATTCGTGCAGCGTGTTTGGAATCACTGCCTTGTTGGAAATCAATCACGGCAGTTGAGTAGGAGCATTCGTCACCGAACCGGGGCAAATTATTCTATAGAATGGAAAGGAATTATTCTTTTTTCATTATAACTTCTTTCCTGATCAGTGGGCCAATATTGCACCAGATAAAACATCCCCACACCATTAAGCTGCCACCTCCATGCTTCATGGTTTCTTTTAGCTGATGCTTTTGGAAAGTATCATTTTGGCGCTGCCAAGAGTATCCCTTGCCAACTGACTGAAAGCGATCAATTTTAGTCTAGTCCGACCAAATTACGCGTTTCCAATCATCAACACTCCAGTTTCTGTGCTTTTTACCGAACTTGAAACGCTCTTTTCAGTTTTTTTCAGACAGTGCTGATTTCCTCCGTTTAATAGATTCTACCACTCCGATCTTTTGCAGAGTTCCTCTACCTGTCCATTCACTCACGTTCTTATTGATCAATTTTGCTGCTGTCTTTGAGGTTTTGCAGCCCCTACGATAATTAATCGTTCCACGCGTCACTATCAGAAAGCATTTTTGGTCGCCCTGGGCGATTGTTTTCACAAAACTCATGTTTCATCATTTGTCAGTCAGTCATTTGTTATTTTTTTTTTTTTTTTCAATTTAAATTGAAATTTCAATTTATTTTGTAAAATTCTCAATATTATTTTTTAGATATTCATAACTATTTTGTGGCCGCCTTGGCGTAGAGGGTAGAGTGCGACGCTCACACGCCGAAGGGTCTACTTTCGATTTCCGGCTGAACACCTGGAATACTTCACGGCACCACCTCTTTCGAGCTGCTGACAACACTCAAAGAGCAATAACTGTGTAAGAAAACTCCTGATACTTCGAAGTTCGGAGTCGGCAAAAAACTATTGGTCCTTTCTACCCGTTAGAGAACAGTAGCGCGCACAACACGAGCAGTTGATGAGCAAGCTAAGCCCTGGTCCTATCACGCCAATAATTATTATTAACTATTTTAAAAACAGCACCTCTTCCCACCACGATATGTTGATTTCAAAGAAACGGTAAATAAACCAATAAATAAGGCAATGTAGGAGATATCGGTAAAACGTGTAAAATTGAATACATGACGGTTGCAAACAACATTATTTATTTTTACAGTTACCTTGTCGACAATGTTTTTGTTTTCTTTTTTATGTTAAACTCCAAGAAAATATTTTATTTATTAGGGAAACATAAGGTTTTTTTTTTAATTTTTCTTAGTTTTTTTTAAACATGTACTGTATTTTTCAGAAAATATCAAAGACCAAACACCCGAGCTTGCCACTGCTATTTTGTCTAGAAACCTTTAAAAGATGTCAATTTTCGGCATTTGAGTCTTTTACGGGACGACGAAACTGTGCGTTTTTATTTTCCATATTTCAACAGACGCCAAGCAAAAACTGCACAACAATAAAGAAAATTCTTTTACTGATTGACAGTTGAAGTATCAACTATCAAAAAACAAAATGTATTTGACATTTCGATTACCTCAAAAACCTAAAAATTCAATTAAAGTCGTCTGTGAGCAAAATTCTTAATTACTTTTGTAGGTGCCAACCCAATAAATAACGTCTGAGATCTAGCATCAATCGTTCACCTTACTAGCAAAAACTAAAAAAAAAAAAATGCATTTTTCATTTATTGGTAAGCAGGATTTAATGATATAGAACATGATACATTTAACTATAATTGTAATTTTACAATTTAATTTATATGCTTTCAAAAGAGGACCAATCTGCAAACTATGGCCCATCATTAAAACGACTACCTACTTCAATGTAAAGGTGCAACTTTTGTAAGAAATAATAAGTGCGCAGCAACGTCTATTGTGGACAACAACATTGTTTTGTTAACCTTTTGGAAAATGTCCGGATATATCTTAAATAAACAAATTTTGTGAAAAGTTTTGATTTTTTTTTAGTTGGATGGAAATTCATATTAAACCCCAACGAATACTCCAAGAAGTTTATGTGAATCTCCTCCCACCGATTAATCGTGCAGAGAGTGATTCTGAAGCTTATAAAGTGGTGCAAGTGAGTGTAAAGCTAACTCAAAGAATCGTTGGGAATAACTAACCAAACAATTTTCGTTTAAGTAAGGAAATCAGTTGTCGGACGAGCTGAAACCGAGAGATGTAGAAAGGCGATTATTTACATCGGGATTGCTTCTTGAAAGGCATCAAACAATGGGAATTTTGCACCAGATGGTGGAGATAAATATACATAATACGAAGGTTGCCTTTTATTTTTCGGGATTGGGCAACCCTAGTGCTGCAATCTGGCAACTACCAGCTCTATCGTTAAGTTTGACATTTTTGAGGTTATACTTACTCAGAACGTTTTGGCATACGAGCGCTATTTGTGTTGTTTACAGTAACTTAAAAGATTCATCTCGCCCAAAAAATGGAATTAAATCGTAAAATATGATTTTTTTTTTCAACTTACGACGTGGATTAACTCAACAACAGTGCATCAATGTACTTAATTCAATTTTTGGCGATGAAGCTCCATCAAGGACCAGTGTTTATCGATGGTATAGTGAATTGAATCGAGGTCGTAGTTTACTCCAAGACGAAATTTGTAAAGGTCGTCCAAAATCAGTTGTTGTTCCGGAAACCAATGATGCTATGTGCCAACCGTTACTGCAAGATCGTCGTGTAACCTATCGTGAGATTGAGACAACCTTAGGCTTTAGTGGGACCAGCATACAATCAATATTGCATTAACATTTGACCGTCAAAAAATTTGTTTGCGTTGGATCCCACACAATTTGTCAATCGCTCAAAAAAAGGCTCGTGACGATTGGTCGAACGAAATGCTATAAAAATACGATCGCGGTGCTACTAAACACGTCTATGACATCGTGACAGGTAACTAATTGTGGAGTTACGCGTATGAGCCCGAAAGTAAACAGCAGTCGACTGTATGGGTGTTTTAAATTGAGCCCAATCCTCGCGCACGAAGCACTTCCAAGCAAATGGTCGCCTGTTTTTCGGAAAAAACTGGACATGTCGCAATCGTACCACTAGAACAACGCAGAACAATTAATTCTGAGTGGTACCCAACCATTAGTTTGCCAGTTGTCTTCCAAGAAATCTGGAAAACCAACCGTCGAAGACGAATCACTCTTCACTACGACAATACGAGCTCTCACACATCGGCTCAAACAACTGCATCTTTGAGCACTCAAAATTGATTGATGATGTCATCCGCCATATAGTCCTGACTTGGCACCAAATGACTTTTTATCCCCATACGTACAGATAAAATCAGAGGTCAACATTTTTCGACACCTGAAGAAGCGGTTGATGCGTTCAGAATGCATGTTTTTGAGATACCTCAATCAGAGTGGCAAAAGTGCTTCGACAATTGGTTCAAACGCATGCAAAAGAGTATAGATCTTAATGGGGAATATTTTGAAAAACAAAAGCTTTATTGTTTTTTCGATGATTAATATTTGTTTTTGTTCTCTTACCTCGAAATATAAAAGGCAACCCTCGTACGTGGTCGCCATGGCGTAGTGGGTAGAGTGCGACGCTCACGCGCCGAAGGGTTCGACTCCCAGCTCAACACCAATTTTTCGAATTTTTCACGGCACCACCTCTTTCGAGTCGTTCGGAGTCGCGAAAAAACTGTAGGTCCATTCTACTCGTGAGAGAACAGAAGCGCGCACAACACGAGTAGTTGATGAGCAAGCTAGGCCCTGGTCCCCCTTTGGACTGTAGTGCCAACAATTATTAAACCTCGTACGATAACTCTAAGAAGAAAATTCCTAGTGAACCCGTTCCATCATCGTCTACATAGACGTCGATCTGAGCTTTGAAAGTCTTACTCTGCATGTGGAAGGACCAGATAGTTATGTTGAATGAGGGACTGCTAGAACCAGGCGAGACCACTGATGGCGTTCGAGCCGTGCATTGCCTGTAAACGGCCAGAAACGACCGAAAGGCATAGCAATATGATTTCACAACATAACAACGCACGACCCCACGTGGCTGTAGCGCTCAAAACCTATCTGAACACGCCAAAATGGAAACTACCACCCCCGTGCTCCCCAGACGTTGCTCCATTCTGACGCCGTTTTTTTAACGTTGCAAAACGATTTGTGGGATCACCGGTTCTCGATGGCAGAGGAAGCTCATTTCTAGAGATGGTTTTCGAAAATTACCTTCTTCTTCTTCTTGTGGCGCTACAATCCTGGATGGAACTGGGCCTCAACCAATATGCTTCTCCAGCCAGCACGATCTTACCCCAGCAGCCACCGATTGCGCACTTTAAGTTGAGGTCGCAATTCAGGTTGAAGTCCTTCTCCACTTGTGTGCGCCATCTCAACTTAGGCCGTCCTATGTTGCGTTGTCTCAATGGGTCCGATTCGAAAACGTTTTGGGCCGGAGCAGTGATGTCCAAACGCTCTACATGCCTAGCTATCTTAAGCGTTGTATCCGAAGACGCTTGACCTGGCGCATGTCACTGTACAACCCCTTAGAGTTCGTCATTATACCAGTTAAAATCACCTTCCTCTGGTACTTAAAAAAAATAACTTCATGGATGGAACGCCAGCTTACAACTAAGAACATAATTGCTTAATATCTACTACTTATAGTCTAATTTCCTAACGTTGACATGAGGTCAGTGGTTCGGCGGGGCTCCCACGGTGCATCTGTTCTCTGCTTGTATTTTGGAGAATTCTGTCTTGTGCATTGAAGTCTTAATCGATGGGGTTCTTAATATCTTCGAGCTTTTGGATGTTTTCTGACTTGCAACAGAGATATTTTGCAGCTGTTGGCTAGCTAACCTTCTCCTCCAGATGCCACTAACGTAAACAGGACCAAAAATTGCACGCAAAAGTTTTCCCTCTGCCCGAGGGCCTGGCCTTCTAGTCCGTGGTTTATGCGTGAGGGTAATTTCCCCACCACGCAGAACAACACCAATTCAGAGATGACAACATGCCTAGGAAAATAACGGACCCGAAAATTACCACAGATAGAAAAAAGTTGCTTCCGATCGACATGTGTGCAATGTATTTTGAACTTTCTTTTCAATCAAAAAAATAATAAACTTTGCACTCTCAATTAAATTAATCTCTAATATCAGACGTTTCGCCACTAGCCGGGCTAACTGTATTATGATCTGAGAAAAGACTAGTAACTTAAGAACCTTTCAACAGCTGTCAATGCTGTTATGAGTGGCTTACGAATTATGTATAACTTGTTCCCGAAAACGAAAGAAGGCACTATCGCAATATTGCAATAGTATTCGATATCAATATCGACGCCAAAGGGTCTAGATTCGATTCCCGGCTGAACACCTCGAATTTTTCACGGCACCACCTCTTTCGAGCTGCTGACAACACTCAAAGAGTAATAACTGTCTAAGAAAGCTTCTGAAACTTCGTCGTTCGGAGTCGGCAAAAAACTATAGGTCCCTTCTACTCGTGAGAGACCAGTAGCGTGCACAACACGAGTAGTGGATGAGCAAGCTAAGCCCTGGTCGCCCTGTGGATTGTCGCCACAACAATTATTTTTATCATTATTATTATAATCGATATCGATAACCTGAGCAGAATTGTAATCGAATCGCGTTGTCTGAAAATTTGTCTCATAAATTTATCCTTACGGTCTCATTGCACAATAAAATTGATTCTGCCAAGATACTCCTTGACCAAAACACATTGCTGCCAATATTTTTTTCCAATTTCCCCTTTCGGCCTACTATTTTTGACTTGACTGAACAGAAAGAAGTAACAAAGATATAAAATTGATAGCTGTTAATTTTGATTTGTGTTAAAGGTCAGAAATGAGGATGCCCTTGTGCTCCTTAACAAATATTCCTAATAGGGTACAACTTGAACAAGTATCAGACGTCGAGGGGATTTTTTTTCGCATCATTTCTTGCCCCATCTATCCCGGAACTTAACAAACTTGGTAGCCTCTTTTACGCTCTTAACGAAATATTCAAATTCAACACAGTTATTTAATTTGAAGAGGGAGTAGATGCACAATTGGATCAAATCACTTTAGCTGTCAAAGCCTCGTGTCATCCGCCCACCGGGCACATTCCAAGGCGAGCAGACCGACCAAAGTGCGTAATCAAAGCTACCTTGGTAGGCCTCCAACTTGAATCACGCTGGTGATACATTCAATTGAACTTCCAACAAATTATCCGACTGTCTGCCGCGTGTGGGACGAGGGTTACTTTCACAATCAACTGCAATCAGTCATTCAGAAGGGAATCACAGCGGCAGTGCCTCCCGCCTTCATTTCACTTTCGATTTGCTCCCTTCCTGGACCGGCCTTAAGGTTAGGCAATTCACCGGTCTCCGGGTAATGATTTCTTCGTCGAACCATTGTGGAGGGACAATACGAATTGTTCCATCGCCGACGTACCGCAATTAATTTTAATTACACGCCGCGAACTAATTAAGCCGGCAATCTCCAGGTCGAGTGTTTGAAAGTATAAATTGTTGATCTACTCGCAGATCACAAGCACATCTCACTCATTCACTGTCTCAACAACTCAAAGTCTGAACATGCGTGGCCTGATTGTAAGTAGAAGCCGCAGCTCAAAACACTTGATCCATTTCGATTTTTCTTTTCAGATTTTCTGCATCGCAAGCCTGACTGCTGCAGTTCCACAAGGATACACAAACTCTCTGGATCGTGAACTGACTCGTCAGGAGCAGCAATACTCCCTAGACGGTCCGCTTGTTGAGGAAACGTTGAGTGCCCTGAGCTTCCCATTGGACGAGGTGAGACGTCCTTTCGCGACATACGGAATGCACCCCAAATACCAGCAGAACGATGTCCTGATCTCCAAGAAATTCTTCATTCACTCAGCCCCAGAAGAGGAGGACGATGAGGTGGCAGAGAAGGTGGTAACCGTTGGACAGAACAAGAAGAACTACAACATCGTCTTCATTCGAACACCAACCAAGGTGCAAAGGCCCGTAGCCGTTAGGATCATTCCAGCCATCAAGGAGGAGAAGACCGTGGTCTATGTGCTAAGCAAGAAGGAGGGCCCTGTCGACGTTCATGCCACTGTCGAGGAGACACAATCAACAACGACCAAGCCGGAGGTCTACTTCATCAAATACAAGACTCCAGAGGAGGCTGACCATGCGCAGGGTAAAATCCAGGAAGAGTACGAGCGTCTGGGTGGATCGACGCAGGTTGTCAATGAGGGCGTCTCACCGGTCTCCTCCGTGATTGGCAGCCTCCATGATAACGCCACTCAGCAAGACACATATTCTACATCGGGAAGCGAGAATTTCATTGGCGGGCCATTGGACAACAATGGTTATCTGCCCCCAAATAATTACTAACCGGAACGTAGAGATGTAGTTTGACTAGACTAAGTAAATTTGGTGCGTTTCTCGAGAGCGCAAAATAAAAGAATGAACCTTTTCGATTGTTCTGTTTGGTTTCGGGATGTGCTTCTGCTAGAAAGGTGGAAAGACTTTCGTTGAAAAGTCTGGATGGAGATTGGCCTAGTTTGGAGATCGCAAGGGAGATTGGTCGATGAAGCTAGAAGTGTGGTCGATCTCTGGAAGCTGTTGATTAAATCGCCGGCAGAATCAACAAGCTGATCGCGGAGGACTTGAATTTTGTTCACTTTATTGGTAATCTGATTGGTCGCTCAAGGAGCAGTACAATTGGAAAAACGGCAGACCTACGATCAAATTAGGGCTCACACGGGCTTCCCTTTCTGAACCGGCAGTATTATAAGCTCAAAAAGATTGACCGAAAAAGTCCACCCATTTACCCTCGTACAAGCATCCACTATGGAATTGACTCGCAACAGATGAATCAAACAAAAGTACTGCGACCAGTGAGCATAGAAAGATGCAATTGTAGCCTAGCAACTGCAGACATTGAATTCACAAAAGTCAGTCACAAAGACAGCCATGGCTGGCATTCTTCTTGGCAGATAATACCATTGTGCAAGCATGTTCAATGTACTTTTGGCAAACGGGGGAGCCCCTCCCTACTCATCTCGTGCACCGATCTCATCTAGAGGGCACGTAATTACGTCGCACTGCGATAAATCGGACCGGTTTCGTTATTGGTGTATAAAAGCTGATTGCAGTCTCAAGCTCAGCATCAGTTCCGAAACAGAGCTTCATCTCACAGTCAGCAGTTCGTCAACTTCGTTGCATTCAGGTCACCCAAACTCAAGCAGAAAGATGCGTGGATTCATTGTGAGTTGTGGTCGTGGAGAGACGACAATCACCTCGAACTCACAACGTTCCTGTTCATTTTCAGGTTCTTTGCCTTTCGGCCGTGGCGTTGGCTGCACCCCAAGGATACTCATACAGCCAGAACCAACAGTCACTTAGCACGGCTGCGGCAGGTGGCAACTTCCAGACATTTGCCCCAGTGCCTGCTACTTCCGTGGGCTCCGCATCTGGCTTCTTCAATACCCAACAATCACAACAACTTGCACAGCAGCATGTCCAGCAGCCCATCCTCTTCAGTCAAGGATCCTCCTCTGGAAACAGCTTCATCCAACAACAGCAGGTGCAGCAGCAGGTGCAGCAGCAGGTACAGCAGCAGGTGCAACAGCCTCAGCAGACCATCATCACAAAGAACTTCTACCTTCACTCAGCCCCTCAGGAAAGCGAAGACGAATACAGGGAGAAGTTGATCACCGTCGGCACTCCAAGGAAGAACTACAACGTCGTCTTCATCAAGGCACCAGCCAAGGTTAGCAAGAAAGCCACTGTGAAGATTGTGACCGCGCCCAAGGAGGACAAGACTGTCATCTACGTCCTGAGCAAGAAGACTGACGCCGCTGACATCCACGCAGAAGTGCAGGAAGTTCAGGGCACCACCGCCAAGCCTGAGGTGTTCTTCATCAAATACAAGACCCACCAGGAGGCCGCCAAAGCCCAACAAGAAATCCAGGCTCAGTACGACGCCTTGGGTGGAACCAGCCAATTCTCCGATGAAGGAATTTCCCCAGTCTCCTCAGTGATTGGCTCATTGGACAACGGTAGCAGTAGCAGCAGCAGCAGCATTAGTAGCAGCAGCACCAACAACCTAGAAGGCCGCGTCGAGCAATCGATGAACCTAGCCAACATCCAGCAATTGGGCAACGCAAACAATTCTTACTTGCCACCCAATTCGGCTTAGACTCTCGTGCAAGTGCGGTGCGCATCAGGAGGCTTTCATTTGTTGTATTGTTCGTAGAGACATGTTACGATCTATTATTAGACCTTATTAACCTATATTTCGATGTGTTTTTACTGCTGGAGCAACGTAGAGTCTATAGTTGTTTGTTGTCACCAGTGATTGGATTTATTGGACAAATCTTTCGTGTGTAGTGGTGCTGGTGGCACAAGTAGTTTTCTGAGGAAAGTGCTTGAGATGCGTCGAGTCAGTGAGTTCTGCGGTGGACATTTGTCTACCGTCTTGTACCGACTGTTGTGGTTTCGAAAGAGTCGTTGCAGCACCACCGACCTCAACTTGAGTGGGTGCCATGTGAACACTGTATTTAAAGTATGTGTAGTATTCATAATAGTAATTGAATTACTGCATAATAGCATATCGTTATGTTTGGTAGTCCGACGCCGATTGCGTCGTCTACAATCTTTTGGACCTTTTTACGTGGCTGCAAATGGGACTTATGTGCTTATTTGAAATTTCATGAGGCTATTAGAAGTAAAATACCCTCTGTGTCAGCTCTTTCCCTTTTCCTGTCTCCGTAGATGCCGTTCTCAGGCCTATAGCATGACCATCATATATTGCGTTTTTGAACTATGGTAAGTCAATGTTAAAGAATTATATCACAGATGGCTAAAGAGTGTGGTTTCCGACATTCAATGGAAAAAGAACAAGAGCCAATGGACAGGTGCCTGCCTGTTAGGCATGGAAATGCCTCAGACACCTTTTGATTAGATGGCCTCTTCCTCAAGTAAGTCAGACTAGGAATAGATAAAACACTGTTGTATATGATCTATGATATGGTTACAGGTAGGAAGCTTGCTGTGAAAAATGGCGACGTAACATCTACCACAGTATTTAACATAAAAATGGATTGCAATAAGAGGCAGTTGGCTTACAGATCCTTTTCGCTATTTACACTAGCGATCTTATTGGTCCCATGCCGCATTTAATCGCGTTCGTATGTTCTTATAGCGTACAGATCAGGCCCGAAAATTGAAGTCAGAAATAACTTGTTGCAGCATGACTTTGACGAAATTCAGCGATTTTGCGACGACTGGAAGTTGAAAATCAACATCCGGAAGTGCGAAACTATTCTCTTCAGAACCCCGCTATAAAGGGCCTCAGGGGACACGACGAAAAACTGGTGCAAGTTCCACATACTTAACGCGCGTGGCCAGCCTTAAGCTGTAGTTAGATATCTTGGCTTTTGGTTGGACCAGTATTTGTACTGCATTTAGACAAGGCGACGTGCTGTCATGCGACTTCTTTAACATCATTCTTGAGGGGATCGTGCGGAACTCGCACGTCAACATCAGAGGCACGATCTTCCACAAGTCCGTTCAACTGCTAGCTTATGCGGATGACATTGACGTTTTCGATCGAACTCATCGAGCCGTCAATGAAACGTTTGCTAGCATCGAAGCAGAAGCGGCTAAAGTGGGACTGGTGGTAAACAAGGGCAAAACGAAGTATATGCTGTCATCGAAGAAGGACGCAGAACATCGACGTCTCGGACAGAGCGTCACTATGGGCAGCAGACACTTCGAGGTAGTGAAGGACTTCGTCTATCGGCTCCGCGGTGAATAGGGACAACAACATCAGTACCGAAATCAAGCGCAGAATCACTCTTGCCAATAGCTGTTTCTTTGGGCTTAAGAGGCAATTGAGTAATAAAGCCCTCTCCGAAAGACCAAAGTGACTTTGTACAACACCTTGATCATCCCAGTCCTGTTTTACGGCGCAGAAACCTGGACGCTACTAAAAGTGAATGAGGAAGCCATTGGTCTCTTCGAGAGAACAGTTCAGCGTGCAATTTTTGGTCCTGTTTGCGTTGATGGCATCTGGAGGAGAAGATTCAACCACAAACTGTATGGGCTGTACAGTGGCATGAGCCTGGTCAAGCGTCTACGGATACAATCCTTAAGGTGACTAGGCCATGAAGAGCATATGGACAGCACTGCTCCGGGCAGAAGAGTCTTCGAATCCGAACCATAGGGACAAGGTGGTATACCAGAGTATAGGCCCTCATACAGCCAATCATGGTGTATGGTTGGCCAGTGTGATTCAATCCGAGTCCTTCCCGGATGGAAAAGATGAGGGTGTTCAAGAGGCAATGTCTTCGAGCCTGCCTCCGGTAGTATTGGAAATATAAATCCGATCACAAGGAATTCCATCCAAACGAGGTCTTATACAACGAGGCAAACCTAATCAGGATGGATAATATTATTATTAACTTGACTTGAAGGCATATTGTACGAGCGATGATTTCGACAAACAGCCAACTAGCGATGACTCTGACAAACAGAACGTCACTTTTATTGGTGGCTTCACTAGAACCAGCCTCAGCTACAGTTTGTAATTAACCCCGAAAGTTGACCTTGTGGCCAGTTTACATAGTTTTTAAGATAGGTTGTTAGGTTAAAAAAAAACGACATAAAACAAAAAAAATTGACAAATGAAATATATAATATATGTTACGCATATCAATGCCATTTACGCCATACATTTATTTTACGGGCATTATTTGGAAGTTGTAAGTAGTTTACGTAGTTAAGTAGTTGTAAGCACTTTTAATCTTATTTTTTAAGTTTTAAGTAAGTTCCATCTTGGGATAGGTTAAGCTTATATAAGGTTGTCAAATATCTCCCATCCGTTTTGTTTTTTGCTCTTCATTCAACGCTTCATAAAAAGTGTCGTTTTGTTCGATAATCTTTTTCCATCTAGACGGCAACTTTATACTACCCCCTGTATATACAGCCCTGTTTAGATTAATGACACCTTTATTGATTTTGCTAATAACTTCTTCCCATGGTCAGGTAGGCGCTTCATATTCATTGCACAACATCTTTATTACATTAGTCATAAAAGTAATGAAAAACATAAAAAAATGCATATTGTCATAAAAAACATCCGATTACCGGAAATGCAACGTATTTTAAGCAAAATAATATCGGCACGTTATTCTGAAGAGCCTTCTCGTAGCGTACACCTTGACATTAAACCTTATTTTACACATATTATTATAGATACAATTTCAAAAGTGCAAGTGCAAGTACAAGTGCAAGTGTAAATGTCGAAAATATTGAACTATTGTTATTATATTCAAGGTGTCAAAATGCAGTTTTTTTCTTACAGGAGGAGGAAAGGAGCTCTTTGAAATATTTTTGAATAGTAAATTTAGGACTTTTGAGAAAAGAATTGAAGATGTTGAGACGTTTTTAATAACAAACACAAACTGCTGTGAAAACCATGCATCAGAGGTAAGGAAAGAGTTAACCCGTTTCAAAAGTGAACTCAAATCTAAATGGAACAAAAGCCACCGCACAAGGTCGGTGCTTGAAAAAAACGAATCGATTTGACTGCAAGAAAAAATAAACTTCGCAATGTTTGCACAACCCTCTGGACGTCCTCAGGTAAGTTTTGATCAATTGAGTAATCGGAGAAAACATGAAAGAATAGCCGATCTGTAAATCTGATAAAAAAAAATTCCACATAGTTTTGCAGCGCTTATCGAGCGGATTTAATATAGATGTGCCAAAATTTAAAAATTATTGCCTTGAAACTGCGAGATTGTTTGTATCGCTGTATTCTTGCTATTATATGAGTACTTCAGTTCACAAGATATTGATACATGGTCATGAAATAGTTTCGGACTCAGAATAATTTGTAAATTAAATCTTGGAAAATGTAAATAAAATGTTTTACTTTAATTTAAAACCCACATACACAAAAAATTTTATTTTCAGATTTTCCAACTTTGTAAATTGTCTCAAAGTAAAGTTATACTGTTCTTCCAAAATTTTAATTTAAGAAGTAAATAAACTGTTAATTTTTTATATAATTTTATTTTAAATTGACTGCAGAATAAATAAAAATAATAAGTCCATGATTGTTGGATTGGAACACAATATGAAAGTACGATGGAGGTAGTGCTCTCCAAGACAAATCATCTAAATTATGAGGCCAGAATCAAAAAAGGCAGATAAAGCCTCATTTTCCATTTGATGAACTTGTCCAAAACAAGTTCTGATACTAAAACGACTTAATGTGAGTTGAAGTCAACGTACAACTTTCCTTGACAGTGAAATTAAATATTCATTATTGCTTCAAAGGACAACACACAGCTTCCCTCTTGTGAAAACTTCTAGGTTGGTCCATTCAAAAGATCTTACCTTAGGTGACTCATTCGACCATGGCGAGTTTTATCCCGCCGATAACACTAGCAAAAGTAGATTCCAAACCTGTCCTTTTTTTGAAGACCTGAGACTGTAACATCCTCAATGGTACAAAGTAGCAACTTAGGGCTTACTTCCCGAAGTATAAGTAAAATTAAGTGATCACCAAAATAATTTCGTAACACGTCCATTGCTTCATGCGTCTTTTTGAAAGCAAAATTTTTCGAGACCATTTGCTTGAATTTCATATACTTCATGGGCATATACTTCATTTACATGGCGTTTTAACAATTATCATTGACGTCGCTCTCAGCTACAGTTGCTATAGTCTCCTGACTATGTGCTGGATGTGGTCTTAATGGTCAGGTAACTGAAAATCAAACAGACATTGGAAATGGTGATTTCAGTAGGATAGCACGAAAAACCTATCTCAGGAAGCGCTAATTTTCGTAATACAGCTGATCAAGCGGGGTGATATCCATAATCTTATTACAATTTAGACTCCAATTAACAAACTACAAGAACTTCAGTGGCCCATTTGTTGTCAGCTTGTAATTCTTTAAAAAGATGACTGTTCCAAATTATAAACATATTCCAATAGGGACTTTAATTTTAATTTGCAAACTAAACACTTTCCCACGAGCTCACGCACTGAGTAAACTGAACATTTTCTCACGAGCAACGCCTAAATTCGAAGTCAGTGACCGCAACTTTAAGAATAGTTAATCCAGCTTTTTTCACAAAATCGAAATCAGTCAATTCCTCGACGATCTCAGGAATTGCTCACCAGTCGAACCACATTGTGTCCTATTTTGTGCTACTGGACAGCCGACTCAAAAATTAAAACTGGACTCTTGGCAGCGACGTGTTATCTGCATTGGGCTTTGACAAATCTCATTTTAACTCAATAAGTTCGTCCTTGACAGTTCTGTTTAGAGGAAAAAAAACACCTGAAACTCGTACCACACAAATTGTCTATTGGATACATTAGACAAGGCACTTGAAAGTGACATCTATAGCAAGTTACTAACAGTGGCGAAATCCAAGGGTGCACTATCATCTCACCAATATTACTTTAGAAAAGTTCGCTCAATGGTAGATAGCGGTAGATAGTTAGCGTCTGGCAAAAGTTGGCATTTTGTTGCAGTTGAGTTTTAAGCCACAAGGGCAGCTTCGATGAGGAGGAGGAGGACGGCAGCATGCTTGTGATTGCATGGCTAAGCTCGTCGGACGGGGTGGTTCTTATCCACCTCACTCGCACATCACCCATCGCATACAAACAAAATCATGCCTAAGATAGCTATGGCATGGGAAGATAGAAGGAAGAGGGAGAAAAGGTTGTAATGAATGATAGAAAGCCCAATACCCTAAATGAACAGCGGACAGACATCTAAAGAGGGAATGAAGAGGAAGATGCGGAAAAGGAAAAGGTATTCAATGCCTTTGCAGAAGGTTGCTCGCGAACTAAGCTTCCTACCCTACCTTAAACCTAAACTAACGTATTATTATTAAAACTAAACCTAAGTTAAGCCTACGCTTACTTAAGACTACCTAGCTTTGCCCTAATACGAAACTTTGTCCTTCCAGGGTCGTTCCGTGATAAAAGTTCGTTAAGAACCCGCGCGAGCCTGATGACATTGGCACAAGTCGCCATCCTATCCCTCATGTCATAGCTGACATTATCTTTACTTTCTCCCCTGGCAAGTTTATGCGACATAGCCCCTTGGCGAAGACGTAAGCCACGGCACAACGCTCCACCCCGTCAGCAGCACCTAGGGAAAAATAGATAAGACGTCACGCTAGACGTTGAAAATACTTTAAACTAGGCGAGCTAGATCTTTTATAGCCATTGGCGTACCCGCAAATCCTTCACGCAAAGAAGACTTACAGTGATGGACAAAAGAATGGGACCACCGAATATTATTTGAACTTGCATAGAAATACTAAAAGCAGCTTGTAACGTTTGTCATTGTGATTTATTTTTAATTTTTGTTTCAATAAAGGAAAAATAAAGATAAATCAGAAAAAGTTGAAAATGACCTGAATAGTTATAATATTAATATAATATATATAAATAATTTTTTTCTTTAAAAAGAGTGAATAGAAAGGGGACAAAATAATAAGACTACCATAAGAAATATATCATATACATATACATATATATATATATATATATATATATATATATATATATATATATACATATATATACATATATATATATTACTTTTCTGAATATTTAGTGGCATGGATTCGACCAGTCTGCGGTAAGTGTTTGTCGGCATGGCATACCAAGCTGATTGAATTTTGCTCCACTACTGTTTTTTATTATTTGCTTTTTCAGCTCCAAGGGACTTTTTCAAGATTCCCCACAAGTTTTTACAAGGGATTAAGGTCTGCAGATTGGGAGGGCCAGGTTATAGGATCAACATTATGCTCTTCCAACCACCATTTTGTTTTACCCGCTGTATGCTATGGGTCGTTATCGTGTATATACCCGTATGAAGTGAGCGACAAGATACAGATGTCTCGATAGGGAACATTTGTTGTGAACGAGCCCTTATATCTGTGAAAAATATTAAGTATACATCAAGTCATTGAACAGACAACATCATATTTCTTCATCGTCTTAAAAATGTCGAATTTTGTACCAGAAAGTGATGATTTGCGGAAAGCATTAATTTTTTTTTTTCATTTGAAGAAAAGTGCTGCAAAGTCGCATCGAATGCTTGTCGAGGCATATGGTTATCATGCTCTATGATTTTGATGTGAGAAATGAAGAACGTGGAAGACCACCAAAAAGGTTTGACAATGCCGATTTGCAAACGATATTGGATGGAGACGACACTTGTCAAAAGCAAATGGCAGCAATGTTAAATGTTGCACAACAAACAATTTCTGATCGTTTAAAAGTTATGGGAAAGATCCAAAAGTGTGAAAAATGGGTGCCACATGAATTGAATGAAAGACAAATGGAAAACTTAAAAAACGCTTGTAAAATTTTGCTTCAAAGACACGAAAGAAAGTCGGGTTTGCATCGGATTGTTACTGGCGATGAAAAATGGATTTATTTGAAGAATCCTAAACGGAAAAAATCATGGGTTAATCTGGGACAATGATTAACGTCGACTGCAAAACCAGATCGATTCGGCAAGAAGACAATGCTGTGTGTTTGGTGAGACCACCTTTCTGGTCTGTACCACGAGCTCCTAAAACCTGGTGAAACCGTTAATACTGATCGCTACCGACAACAAACGATCATTGATCGAGAATCGTGGTCGCCGAGCGCAACGCTCACACGCCGGGTTCGATTCCCAGCTCAACACCAATTTTTCGAATTTTTCACGGCACCACCTCTTTCGAGCTGCTGACAACACTCAAAGAGTAATAACTGTCTAAGAAAGCTTCTTACATCTCGCCGTTTGGAGTAGGCAAAAAACTGTATGTCCCTTCTACTCGTGAGAGAACAGTAGCGCGCACAACACGGGTAGTTGATGAGCAAGCTAGGCTCTGGTCCCCCTTTGGACTGTAGCGCGAACAATACATAGCAAAACCGGTTCAGGATACAATCAAATCGCTTGGCTGGGAGCAGCTACCCCACCAGACTTGGCTCCTTCCGACTACCATTTGTTTTCATCGATGGGACACGCATTGGCTGAGCAGCGCTTTGATTCCTACGAGGAGGTCGAAAAATTGAAATGTGTCTGATTGGTTTGCTTTAAAAGACAAACAGTTTTATTGGCGTGGTATTCACAAATTGCCAGAAAGGTGGTCAAAATGTGTTGAAACCAATGACCAATACTTTGAATAAAAAGTTTTTGCTTTCCAATTAATAATTAGTGTTTTATTTTCAAAAAATTCATACTGGTATATCTACTAAACTGCCACTTCAGTGGCATTTCTCACTCAGCATACGCGAGCATCACGTCTTCCAATATTTTGGTGTACAAATGCTGGTCCCTGGTATCTTTTATCATTTTTTTATAATCCAACATCATACCGAGAAGAGCATCACCAAACCGTAATATTTCCGCCTCCATGTTTTACGGTTTCGCTTGTGTACCGTAATGAGACCGTACTGGTCTTAATGTTTTGTCGATAGCTCTATGTTTCAAACCAACAATGATGTAGTCAATAATACAGGGATCTGGGTTATTAAAGGGTTGCTTGAAAATGTTTGTCTGGAACTTGCGACCCACTTAATAGAGATATGATATTATCGTCACAGAAAGGCAGAAAATATAAAACTTTGTTGTTGGCAATCAGATAATGAGGAACAAGGAGTACGTGAAGTACCTAGAGGTGATGTAAGGCAACAGGCTCTCCGTAAGAATACACGTAATTCATGCCAATAACAAGGCATCTTATGTATAAGGAGCACTCTCTCGAATACTTCCAAATATAAGTGGGCCTGGTTTGTTACACAGATTAACGAAAAGTCAGTTCAAACATTAGACAATAAAGACTATCAGTGGTTTCAGGACCATTCCTGACAAGGTGGCATTTTCATTGCATGAATGCTATCCATAGGCATTCTTGCAGATGAGCCCACGAGGGTGTTACAGCGAAGATGTCCTGACCGGAACCAAGGCAAATTCATAAGAGGTGAAGAATGAGAAGTATCCACAGTAATGTTGAAAGCCAGATGGCACGCCTCCAAAAAAAAGATTATCAAGGGAGTGGAACTACCGACTCTCATATTTCCTGTTTAGACATGGCCGCTGCTGATTATGTCTGTAACCCGCCGCTATGCCACAAATTCTGAGGAGAACACAAAGTACACAGTTTTCTTTTTTTTTTTTTGCAGTTGCTGCAGACATATATATGTAACCTGAAAGGCTGAAAGCGCTTCACTCCAGAGCAGATCGTAAGTCGCGAACAAACCTCATGAAGTAATTTCTAGGGAAACTGTTTGAAGTGCGCAAAGTTTGGATTAGTACATTGGTGCTTTTTCGTTACAGAGAATCTCAGGTTGCGAACGTCGATTATAGCCACTTAGTCGTAAAACCCTTATAAGTGTGTTAGAGATTGCTTCGGCACAGACTTTAGTAAGCTTAGTTTCGGATTTTTGTTCACTCGTTGCACTTAACTTATTTTCGTATATTTTGGTGCCTCTTCTTTACATTTTCAAATACTTCTTCCAAAATGGAAAATGTTTTTCCAGCTCGTGGTACTGCCAATTTTTTCATCCCCATTTTTAAGTCAAGAGATATCTTCAAAATCTTCCGTTTCAACTTTTTTTTTCAACCCATTGGCCCATCAACGCTTCAAACCATAAATTGGCAATTAATACCATTGATCATTCACTCAGGTTGTGGGCGTTTTTATCCCTCGACAGGCTCCGATTGTCAAAATTTGAGCGACTTTTATCAACTTCAGCATCTTAAGTGCACTTGTCAACGAGTCTTCCCACTATACGATATTTACTTCCAAAAGATCAATCGAACATAAGCACTGTGACCAGTGAGCATAGGGAGATGCAATTGTCGCCTAGCAACGGCAGACATTGAATTCATAAAAGTCAGTCACAAAGGCAGCCATGGCTGGCATTCTTCTTGGCAGATAATACCATTGTGCAAGCATGTTCAATGTACTTTTGGCAAACGGGGGAGCCCCTCTTGTCTCATCTCGTGCACCGATCTCATCTAGAGGGCACGTAATTACGTCGCACTGCGATAAATCGGACCGGTTTCGTTATTGGTGTATAAAAGCTGATTGCAGTCTCAAGCTCAGCATCAGTTCCGAAACAGAGCTTCATCTCACAGTCAGCAGTTCGTCAACTTCGTTGCATTCAGGTCACCCAAACTCAAGCAGCAAGATGCGTGGATTCATTGTGAGTTGTGGTCGTGGAGAGACGACTATCACCTCGAAATCACAACGTTCCTGTTCATTTTCAGGTTCTTTGCCTTTCGGCCGTGGCGATGGCTGCACCCCAAGGATACTCATACAGTCAGAACCAACAGTCACTTAGCACGGCTGCAGCAGGTGGCAACTTCCAGACATTTGCCCCAGTGCCTGCTACTTCCGTGGGCTCCGCATCTGGCTTCTTCAATACCCAACAATCACAACAACTTGCACAGCAGCATGTCCAGCAGCCCATCCTCTTCAGTCAAGGATCCTCCTCTGGAAACAGCTTCATCCAACAACAGCAGGTGCAGCAGCAGGTGCAGCAGCAGGTACATCAACAGGTACAGCAGCAGGTGCAACAGCCTCAGCAGACCATCATCACAAAGAACTTCTACCTCCACTCAGCCCCTCAGGAAAGCGAAGACGAATACAGGGAGAAGTTGATCACCGTCGGCACTCCAAGGAAGAACTACAACGTCGTCTTCATCAAGGCACCAGCCAAGGTTAGCAAGAAAGCCACTGTGAAGATTGTCACCGCGCCCAAGGAGGACAAGACTGTCATCTACGTGCTGAGCAAGAAGACCGACGCCGCTGACATTCACGCAGAAGTGCAGGAAGTCCAGGGCACCACCGCCAAGCCTGAGGTGTTCTTCATCAAATACAAGACCCACCAGGAGGCCGCCAAAGCCCAACAAGAAATCCAGGCTCAGTACGACGCCTTGGGTGGAACCAGCCTATTCTCCGATGAAGGAATTTCCCCAGTCTCCTCAGTGATTGGCTCATTGGACAACGGTAGCAGTAGCAGCAGCGGCAGCAGTAGTACCAGCAGCAGCACCAACAACCTAGAAGGCCGCGTCGAGCAATCGGTGAACCTAGGCAACATCCAGCAATTGGGCAACGCAAACAACTCTTACTTGCCACCCAATTCGGCTTAGACTCTCGTGCAAGTGCGGTGCGCATCAGGAGGCTTTCATTTGTTGTATTGTTCGTAGAGACGTGTTACGATCTGTTATTAGACCTTATTAACCTATATTTCGATGTGTTTTTACTGCTGAGCAACGTAGGGTCTGTGGTTGTTTCTTGTCACCAGTGATTGGATTTATTGGACAAATATTTCGTGTGTGGTGGTGCTGGTAAGTCAAGTAGTTTTCTGAGTAAAGTGCTTGAGATGCGTTGAGTTAATGAGCGTTGGACAATGGTCTGCTGTCTTGTACTGATTGCTGTGCTTTCAAAAGTGTCGTTAATGACATACTACATCACCTACCACAACTGGAGTGTCTGGCATGTTACTCAGTGATGTGTTTCTTAGGAGACACAGCATCTGAAGACCGTTAGTTTTTCATACACTTACTTAAGTTATTAATTGAATTATTGGTTGCATATTTGGTATATCTATGGTAGTGCAGTCTCGGGCCCGTTTGACGTTCTTATGTTGCTACAAATGTGTCTCAAATGATTATTTTCAATTTATGTAGCTCCCGGAAGAAGAATTCCCTCAAACCCTCAAACAGCCTTCTAATAAATTCGTTGTGGGCCAATCCATATAAATTTATTGCGATACTCAGTGATTTGTGATTGGTAACAACCTGGCGACACTTTGTCAAAAGGTACTGTTTTAGAAATGTTCTGAAGTTCAAGATTTTGTGCAGAATTCAGCTCCAATTTGTCCTGACCCTGAACACTGAACATTGTGATATTTTTTTAAGTAAGAAATATCTATATTTAGGTTTTTTTTACCGGCAGACGTTTATAAAATAGATCACTGAACGCATTCCGTTGCAAAGCCCACCTATGATCGTCTTGCATTGAGTATGGTCAAAATTAAAGCTATCTGAGGTGACCAGAACTAGAGGTAGCCCTCCTATCTATAACTTAATTTTGAACACCATTATCTTGTCAATCTCTCAAAGTAAAGTGCTTGACTCAATTACAGGATAACCATTTAATCTTCCTCGCAACTTTTCTGCACGTCCGTCCCTCACTTACTCGTATGTAATGTCTAAAGCATAAACTCACGTAATCTACTTCGCTCATACCTTGGTTTTCCCAAGTGATGCTTCAATTATTTTGTCATTTCGGCAGCGCATGATTCGTTTACGCCGATTATTCAATTTCTTTTGCACAATTTTGTCACTGAGGCTTAACGTCACGGTTATCATTGCCAGCACTGTTCGGACTCGCGTGGCGTCGAACCGTGGCAAATTGAAGATTTGCTTCGGTGATCAATCGATGAACGTTCGTATAAACTGATGATGAGATTGTGGGAAGATAAGTACGATAACAGACAGATATGTGATAATAAAGGGTGTCCCAACAAGAACACAAGATTAAATTTGGCGCCATTCAAATTGTCATTGTTTGACATTTGAACAATTATTTTTGTTTATTAGTAGAAGGTATAAGGTTAATTAAAATGGAGCGCTACATGAATGAACAACGCATTCTCATTGTGAAATTGTTTTACCAAAATGGAGAAAGTTTTGCGGCTGCATTTCGCGAATTGCGATCAATTTGGGGTTACAATAATGCTCCAAAAGAGTCAACTGTAAGGCGATTAACAGACAAATTTGCTGAAACTGGGTCTGTAACTGATGTAAAGACAACAACGCGCCTTCGACAAGGTCGATCGACCAAAAATATCGCAACAGTACGTGATGATGTTGCTCAAACTCCATCCACCTCAATTCGACACCGAGCACAACAAATTGGTATTTCCAAATCCACTATGCAGCGAATTTTGACAAAAGATTTGCATCTTCATGCAAACAAAGTTCAATTGACTCAGGAAATGAAGCCAGCTGACCACTGCGAAACTGGCCTCAGCGAAGGGAGTTCGTTAATTGGGTATTGGAGAGACAACATGAAAATGCTGATTTTGCCGATAACATCATCTTTAGTGACGAGGCCCATTTCCATCGCCTAGATCGTGCGATTCAACACCATTGGACTTTTTCCTTTGAGGTTTTTTGAAGTCGATGGTATATGCGAAAAGGACGACGACGACTCAAGCCTTAAAAGAGGAAATTGGACGCTGCATTAATGAAATACCGCAGCATTTATGAAAAACGGTCATTGAAAATTTCATTCAAAGTTCGCGTATGTGCAAGCAAAGCCGTGGCGGCCATCTGGCCGATGTGTTATTCTACACATAACCTCATCCTGTCTACTTTACGCTATAATAAAGAATTCACAATTTTTTAAATATTTGCGTTTTATTTAAAATTTAAGTCTTGCGTTCTTGTTGGGACACCATTTATATGCAGATCGTTAAATTCCTTAATTCAGAACCAAACTTGCAGTCAACTGAATAAGGGAATCCGAAGACTGGTTCAGTAATGAGATATAGCCCAGACTTCCTTGAAAGTTGATATGAAACCAATAACTAACAAATATTAATTTTGGCTCATGTCTTATGGACAGGAAAACTGCGTTCTGTTACGCTTGCTTAGGTATACCAGTATGAAATGAGATTTTGTTTGAAAATAAAACACTAATTTTTAATGAGAAAGTATTATATACATTTTACTCAAAGTATTGGCCATTATTTTCTACACATTTCGACCGCCTTTCTGGCAATTTGTGAATACCACGCCAATAAAATTGTTTGTCTTTTAAAGCAAACCAATCAGACACCCAATTTTCGACCTCCCCGTAGGAATCAAAGTGCTGCTCAGCCAATGCGTGTCCCATCGATGAAAACAAATGGCAGTCGGAAGGAGCCAAGTCTGGTGGGGTAGCTGCTCCCAGCCATGTGTTTTGATTGTATCTTGAACCAGTTTTGCTTTCTGTGCAGGTGCATTGTCATGGAGCAAAATTACCTTGCCGTTTCTTCTGGACCATTCTGGTCGTTTCTCGATCAATGCATGGTTCAAATTGATCATTTGTTGCCGGTAGAGATCAGTATTAACGGTTTCACCAGGTTTAAGGAGCGTGGTACAGCACAGCTTTCTGGTCCCACCAAACATACAGCATTGTCTTCTTGCCGAATCGATCTGGTTTTGCAGTCGATGTTGATGGTTGTCCCAGACTAACCCATGATTTTTTCCTTTTAGGATTCTTAAAATAAATCCATTTTTCATCGCCAGTAACAATCCGATGTAAAACCGATTTTCTTTCGTCTCTTTGAAGCAAAATTTCACAAGTGTTTTTTCGGTTTTCTATCTGCCTTTCATTCACTTCATTTGGCACCAATTTTCCACACTTTTGGATCTTTCCCATAGTTTCTAAACGGTCAGAAATTGTTTGCTGTGCAACATTTAACATTGCTGCCATTTGCTTTTGACTCAAAGTATCATCTCCATCCAATATCGTTTGCAATTCGGCGTCTTCAAACTTTTTTGGTGGTCTTCCACGTTCTTCATTTCTCACATCAAAATCATTATTTCTGAACCGTTGAAACCATCTTTTGCATGTTGCTTCTGATAGAGCATGGTCACCATATGCCTCGTCAAGCATTCGATGCGACTCTGCAGCACTTTTCTTCGAATGAAAACAAAAAATTAATGCTTTCCGCAAATCATCACTATCTGGTACAAAATTCGACATTTTCAACACGATGAAAAACTATGATGTTGTCTGTTCAATGACTTGATATATACTAAATATTTTTCACATATGTCATATCAAAAAAACAAAAATAAAATAAGGGCTCGTTCACAACAAGTGTTCCCTATCGAGATAAATGTAGCTTGACGCTCACTTCATACCGGTAGGCCTACTGGAAGGTATTTCCCTCTAAGTGGTCAGACTCGGAGTGTAATGAAATATGGAGACTCGGAAGAAACTTGTTCGTTTTGAACAACAACAACGTAAACACTTAGCAGTTTTTACGCTTGTTTGCTATATCCACCAGTGATCACAGTTTCCATGCCGCTCTGCGTAAGGTGCGCCGACAATTTCCTATCATAAAGGACTAAGTAGTCTACATCTTATGTCAGCGTGACAATATTCTGAGATGTTGCGACGGCAGAAAGACGAAGACTAAATTCTGGAAGTGCTTTTGCCTGTCAAGTCCTCAAGGATCACGAAAAAAAAACAATTTCGGAATAGCTGACCCGTAGTATCAGCCATTATCTGTGAAAAATGTAGTAAGATATCATTCTGTTGGTTCAGTATCGGAATTGGCGTGAGCACGCAACTATGAAACCCATGAAGCCAAATCCCTATGCCTAACAGCTCAAATGTGATTCACTACATCGCATAAAATCAGTCTGCAAAGTTGTCCTTTTCAGATGGATGAGCCGTTAACAGATGGTAAAAAAAGGGTATGCAAAGGTGTGACCCCTATGCAGGTGTTAAAAGTGAGGACAATGTTTTCGGACCTGCATCTGTAGGTCCTGTGGAACCACTACCCGTAGCGTAGTGGGTAGACTGGGACGTTCATACTAAGGTCTAAGCTTGATTTCCGCCTGAACACCTCGAATTTTTCACGTCATTTTGCTGACAACGCTGAAAGAATAACAACTGTCCAAGGAAAAGCTTCTCAAACTTCGGGGTTCGGAGTCGGCAAAAAACGAAAAGGTCCCTTCAACTCGTGAGAGAACAGTAGCGCGCACAACACGAGTAGTGGATGAACAAGCTAGGCCCTGGTCGCCCTGTGGACTGTCGCGCCATACAATTACTATTATTATCTATCAGTCCTGAATTGAATTACAAGAAATTTTAACCGAACAAGAAGGATAGATTAAGCTGACTCTAAAAAGAGTATATTTTCTTCCAACAGTGTGATCTTAAGGGTTTTATTCCTTAAAAGCGTTTATCTTCTCAGATTCGAAAGGGATGATACAGCTTAAAGAAGCATGTTCCATCATTTTCTATGTCGTATATCGAGTAATGTACAGGCAACTCCAAATACAAGTAAGACTGCGCTTGTAGCCTCGAGGATCTTCTTCCGTTCAGTAGAGCCACCTCTGCGCATAAATTGGGCCCAGACACCCAGAGGAGTTAACTTCTATCGTCGGCTGCATAAAAATCAAACCCGCCACTGCTCGAATCATACTTAGACGGTATTAAGCGCATAAGAAACAACAAAAACAAGTAAATATCTATAGAAATATACATCATGACCTACAAATTATCGACTTACAGTGAATCAAAAAAAAATGGGACACTTATTACCTTTACATTCGGCTTAAAATATCTCAGCCACTTTTGAATATATTAAAACGAAATAAATTGGATATGAAACTGCAATTTAATACAATTTCAGTAATCCAAACAAATTTATTGATAATTTTTTAATTTTAGCAACTAAAGGTTAAAATCAAAAATAGTGCAAATTCATTGGCCAAAAAAAACCGGGACAATTACAAAAAATTAAAATAATTATATTTTTTTTTAATATTTTCGATGGAATTTTTTGCCATACTTCATACAATGCTCTCTTTTACTCTTCTCTGGTACAAATAGTTCTTTTTCGAACTTCCTTTTCTAAAACGGCCCAAAAGTGCTCTATGGGATTAAGATCCGGACTTTGGAGGGGGATGCGGCAACACCTTTTTTATGTTAAAAATACATCAATCTTTTGTTATACCAGTCGTGTGCTCAGGATCATTATCATGCAACAGCATTACACCCGGCGGTCCCAATTTTTCTTTGGTTTTCGGATACAACGTTTTAGGATATCAACGTATACAAACTTTCACAACTTTTCTTCAATTACATGAAGAGAACCAACTCCGTTTGTTGCCACTGAACCCCAAACCCTTGTGTTCCCACCACCGTGCTTAACTGTAGAAGGTCAATTTTTGGATCCAAAGCAGTTTCTTCTCTCCTCCACAGAAAGCGTCGATCATCACTACCGAAATGTTAAATTTTGATTCGTCATAAAAAATCACTTGTTTCCACAACTCATCCGTCTTCTGTACGTACTCTTCGGCATACTCCAGACGCTTTTCTATATGTTTCTTTCTGATAAGGCTGGCGTTTTGCTAGGTGTGCGGGCTTTTAGATCATTTTTATGTAAAAAACTTTTTACGAATGAACTTCTGCAATTTTTTCTTTCTTCAAAATTTTGGCAATTTCCACAGTTGCTTCCTTCGGGTTTCTATTAACCACCCTTAAAATTCTTCGTTTACTTTGATCCGTAGAAATTTTGGAAATCCTCCCACTTCCCGAAAAACGATGAAAAAAAACCGTTATCTTTAAAAGACTTTATAATATTGAAGCCTGTTGATTTAGGTTTGTTAACCACTGAACACATTTCGCGAATACTATAATTTTGTTCATTTTTTTCAATTTCATTTTTTTTCTTTATTGAACAAAAATATTTACAATTTAAAATTTTTAAGCTTAAGACTACAGTGAATGTACATATATATGTGTCGGCTCAACAATAGAGCCCGACGGATGAAAAACTGTCTTACATAGTTTGAGTGCTTACAAGTGAATTATTTACAATATAACGATGTCCTGTCTTAACATAGGGGTGTTCAGATCCGTGTGTCAATGATGAATTTTGTTCATAATACGAGGATTGCTTTTTATATTTCGGGATTAGAGAACAAAAAGAAATATTAATCATCAAAAACAGCTTTATTATTTTTCAAAATAATCCCCATTAAGATCTATACACTTTTGCATGCGTTCGAACCACGCTAATTGAGGTATCTCCAAAACATGCATTCTGAACGCTTCAGTCGCTTCTTCAGGTGCCAAAAAACGCTGACTACACGTTATGTACGGGAATAAAAAGAAGTCATTCGGTGCCAAGTCAGGACTATACATCCCATGACTCATCAAATCGATGTTTTGAGTGCTCAAAAATGCAGTTGTTTGAGCCCATGTGTGAGAGCTCGCATTGTCGTGGTGAAGAGTGATCCGTCTTCGGCGGTTGGTTTTCCTGATATCTTGGAAGACAACTGGCAAACAAATGGTTGGTACCACTCAGAATTGACTGTTCTGCGTTCCTCTAGTGGTGCGGTTGCAACATATACAGTTTTTCCGAAAAACACGCGACCATTTGCTTGGAAGTGCTTCGTGCGCGAGCAGCTTGTGTTGGATTTGGCTCAATTTGAAACACCCATACAATCGACTGCTGTTTACTTTCGGGCTCATACGCGTAAATCCACGATTCATCACCTGTCACGATGTCATAGACGTGTATCGAAGCACCGCGATCGTATTTTTGGAGCATTTCTTTCGACAAATTGGGTGGGATCCAACGCGAACAAATTTTTTTGACGGTTAAATGTTCATGCAATATTGAATGTATGCTGGTCCCACTAATGCCTAAGGTTGTCTCAATCTAAGGCAATTTCAATCAGTTGGCGCAGAGCATCAATGGTTTCCACAACAACAACTGATTATGGACGACCTTCACGAAATTCCTCTTGGAGTGATCTACGACCTCGGTTGAATTCACCATACCATCGATAGACACTGGTCCTTGATGGAGCTTCATCGCCAAAAATTTAATTAAGTTCATCGATGCACTGTTGTTGAGTTAATCCACGTCGAAAGTTGTAAAGAATAATCGCACGAAATTTTTCACGATTTAATTCCATTTTTTGGGCGAGATGAATCTTTTAAGTTACTGTAAACAACACAACTAGCGCTCGTATGTCGAAACGTTCTAAGTACGTATAACTCCGAAAATTTCAAACTTTACGATAGAGCTGGCAGTTACCAACAACATAAAGGTTGCCCAGACCCGAAATATAAAAGGCAACCTTCGTAAGCAATTATTAAAGGGACCGTTGTTTATTTTCCAGTTTTTCAACAACAAAATTTAATTACATAAATATGCAATTGTAAACAACTTGACAGATTAGCGGGGGTAAACGTTGATCATAGATAAGGATATAAAAGCGTCGGTACATACTTTCTGATCTTGGAAAACCAGTGCCCCAGTTTTTTTTTTTTTTTTTGCTGATGAATTTACACTATTTATTTAAGCATTTAGTTGCTGAAGTTAAAAAATTAACAATAAATGTGTTTGGATAACTGAAACCATATTAAGCTGCAGTTTCATATGCAATTTATTTCGTTTTAATACATTGAAAAATGGCTGAGGTATTTCCAGCTGAATTTGAAGGTAATAAGTGTCCCAATTTTTGTTTTTTTGGTTCACTGTATATGACTCGATCTTCAACTTTTCATGATTTTAATTTTTTTAAGTTTTGATACAGTTCACAGTGGCAAAGCAAACAATTTTGTTATTGGGTGTCAACTTTTGAGGCGAATAAGGGCCTTGAGACACGCATGCTGCACTCAAGGATCTGTTTCGGCCTATTTAGGATGGTCCAAACCTCTGTAACTTTTGGTGCCGATTTTCGCCATTAAAATATATTTGGGAAGAAGTTCAACAGGCTTGCATCCAGAGATTTCGTGACCCATTGTGATAAAGAAATGAAATGCGTTATGCTGGTTCTTAATTAATCTTGGTTGACCCGGAATTCGCGAAACTATTCCGACTCTTGGTGAAATGTGCACGGTCTCCGACTAAAATGTTCAATGCTTTAATTATGCCTCTAAGACAGGTTCGTGTTATATAATTTTGACTGCGCGATCCAACTGCAAACTCACCACTTTCGTGCTGATTTCTTTTGTGTTGTAAGATTTTGTGCTTTTAGGAACTTCAATGGAATGAACTGCCGAATTAAGCTGGCAGTACCACAATTGCGAGGTATGGCGCGAGATACCAATGATTTATTCACGTTGAGGTGCTGTAGAGCGCCAACGATAGTGGCCTTACAGCCAAATATAAAGACACTACACAGTCACGTTTGATTTCCATCACTGTAGCCCCAGCTACGACACCAAGATAGTTCTAGGAGATTTCAACGCTCAGCTGGGAAGATAAGAAGTCTTTGCTAAAGTCATCGGAAGACACAGCCTGCACGCCAACACCTCCGGAAACGGACTCAGGCTAGTTGACTTCGCCTCGGGGCGAAATCTCTCTGTGGTCAGCACGCGGTTCCCACACCTCAACATTCATAAAGGTACCTGGCGATCACCTGATCAATCAACCGTCAACCAGATTGATCACGTTGCGATCGACGTCAGACACTCCTCCAATATCCTCGATGTCCGAACCTTCCGAGGTGCAAACATCGACTCGGATCATCACCTTGTTGTAGCCAAGGTAAGAACCCGGATATCGAGAGAGCAACGGAGTCGAGACAAGCCAAGACAGTTTGATGTCGGAAAGCTACAATCGCAACCGATAGCTAGAGCCCTTGCCGATCGATTCTCCCTGAAACTATCTCAAAGTTCGAAGCTGCCTGCACAAACAATAGAAGACAAGTGGAAACGTTGTCAAGAAGCCATCAAAGAGGCCGCCACTGATGTGCTGGGTTTTACGCCACCACCTAAGAGGAACCCATGGTTTGACGACGAGTGTAGGCAGGCGCATGCAGCCAAACAAGAAGCGTACAAGGCAACGCTGCATCGAACGACGAGAGCTGTTTGTGAGCTCTACAAACAGAGAAGAAGGGAAGAGAACCGGCTTCTCAGAAGAAAAAAAAAAGAGCACGAGAAGCGCGCGGTCGAGGAAATGGAGAGGTGCTATGGAAGTAATGATGTCCGAAATTTTTACCACAAGATAAGAGTCGCAGTCGGTGCTGAGAATCTGGAAGGATCATTTCTGCAGACTCCTAAACGGCGATGACGTCGCAAATTCCGCTGTTAGGCAGAATGTCCCACTCAATTTGGATGACGATGGACAAGAATTCCGTCCCCCCGACTTCGAGAAGGTCAAGATAGCAATATCGAGACTGAAATCGAACAAAGCTGCTGGCGCGGACGGACTATCCGCAGAGCTGTTCAAAGGGGCTGGGCATGAGCTGGTTGGGTGCATGCACCAGCTCATCTGTGAGATATGGTCGGAGGAAAGCATGCCCGACGAGTGGAATCTCAGCATCGTTTGTCCGGTCCACAAGAAAGGAGACCCCTTCGACTGCACCAACTACCGAGGGATCAGTCTTCTTAACATTGCATATAAGATTTTCTCTGCCGTACTGTGTGAGCGCCTGAAACCGTTCGTCAACAACCTGATAGGTCCTTATCAGTGTGGTTTCAGGCCAGGGAAGTCCACAATCGACCAGATCTTCACACTGCGGCAGATCCTGGAGAAGTCCCAAGAAGTACAAATCGACACCCACCATCTATTTGTCGATTTCAAGGCCGCGTATGACAGCGTGCATAGAGACGAGCTATACAGTGCCATGTCTAGTTTTGGCATTCCTACCAAACTCGTCAGATTGTGTAGGATGACGATGGAGAACTCTCGCTGCTCCGTCAAGGTCGGTACCGAACTTACCGAGACCTTCGATGTCAAAAAAAGATTTAGACAAGGCGACGCGCTGTCATGCGACTTCTTTAACATCATCCTTGAGGGGATCGTGCGGAACTCACACGTCAACACCAGAGGCACGATCTTCCACAAGTCCGTTCAATTGCTAGCTTATGCGGATGACATTGACGTGATCGGCCGAACTCAGCGAGCCGTCAATGAGGCGTTTGCTAGCATTGAAACGGAAGCGGCTAAAGTGGGACTGGTGGTAAACGAGGGCAAAACGAAGTATATGCTGTCATCGAAGAAGGACGCAGAACATCGACGTCTCGGACAGAGCGTCACTATGGGCAGCAGACACTTCGAGGTAGTGAAGGACTTCGTCTATCTCGGCTCCGCGGTGAATAGGGACAACAACATCAGTACCGAAATCAAGCGCAGAATCACTCTTGCCAATCGCTGTTTCTTTGGGCTCAAGAGGCAATTGAGTAATAAAGCCCTCTCCCGAACGACCAAAGTGACTTTGTACAACACCTTGATCATCCCAGTCCTACTCTACGGCGCAGAAACCTGGACGCTACTAAAAGCGGATGAGGAAGCCATTGGTCTCTTCGAGAGAAAAGTTCTGCGTGCGATTTTTGGTCCTGTTTGCGTTGATGGCATCTGGAGGAGAAGATTCAACCACGAACTGTATGGGCTGTACGGCGGCATGAGTCTAGTCAAGCGTCTACGGATACAACGCTTAAGGTGGCTAGGCCATGTAGAGCGCATGGACAGCACTGCTCCGGCCCGAAGAGTTTTCGAATCCGAACCACAGGGACAACGCAACAGAGGACGTCCTAGACTGAGATGGCGCACACAAGTGGAAAATGACCTCAACCATCTTGGAGTGCGCAATTGGAGACAGCTGGCAAGAGATCGTGCTAGCTGGAGAGGCATGTTGGTTGAGGCCCAGGTCCACCCCGGACTGTAGCGCCATCCGAAGAAGAAGAAGAAGATTAGAATTTTTCAACACAACCGTTAGGCAAATCACTGTCAAGAACGGTTTGGAAACTAAAGAAGTTGGTTGTAGTTCGAGTCAATGAAAGTGTTATGTATGAACTACAGACATAGTTTAGTACATTAAAAGGACATGACATTCAAAACGGGACCAGGAACTAACTTCAACAGCAATTACTCCTGTTCTCTATGATCTTTCACGAGAAGAAAAGTCTTAAAATACTTACCGAGCTGCAAAATTTGAGAAGAATTTTTATGCCAAGATTGATGTGAGGTGGTTTGTAACTTAAGTTAACTTAGTAAAAGTAGAAAAAAAGTCTTTAAGAAATTATTCTTTTCATTTATACCAATAAAATTATACCCAATTGTAAACAGAAAGCAGTTTTTCGATAACAGGAACAGTTAAAATATTTTTGCCTAGAAGTAAGAATCGAATTGACAAACCTTATTACAAATATGTTCCACAACACTTAAAACAATGAATACTGGAACTAAAAGAAAATAGCTTCTCAAACGTTGCCATTTGGAGTCGACAAAAAACTGTTAGGGCCATCAGTAAGCTCATGAGAGAACAATAGCGCGCACAGCACGAGTAGTTGATGAGCAAGATAGGCCCTGGTCCCCCTCTGGACTGTCGCACCATACGTTAATGTCACTTAATGACACAGTTGACAATCTTCGATTTTTCTTCAAGCGTTTTCACAAAAAGCTTAATAGACTACATTTAAGATATAATTCTTGAAAATACTTCAAGAACACTACAACGCTTTTCCATGATAAGTTATTACAAGATATGCACATTTAATACGAAGGTTGTGTTTTATATTTCGGGACAGGGCAACCCTATTTTTGCAATCTGGCAACTGCCAGCTCTTAGTTTGACACTTTTGAGGTTATACGTTCTCAGAACGTTTTGACATACGAGTTCTATTTGTGTTGTTTACAGAAACTTAAAAGATTCATCTCGCCCAAAAAACGGAATTAAATCGTAAAAATTTTGGTGTGCTTATTTTTTACAACTTTCGACGTGGATTAACTCAACAACAGTGGATCAATTCAGTGGAACTTAATTTAATTTTTGGCGGTGAAGCTCCAACAAGGACTAGTGTTTATCGATGGTATGGTGGATTCAATCGAGGTCGTAGTTCACTCCAAGATTCAATCGAGGTCGTAGTTCACTCCAAGACGAATTTTGTGAAGGTCGTCCAAAATCAGTTGTTGGTCCGGAAACCATTGATACTGGGCGTCAACAAGATCGTCATGTGACCTATTGTGAGATTAAGACAACCTTAGGCATTATGAGCCCGAATGTAAACAGCAGGCGACTGTATGGGTGTTTCAAATTGAGCCAAATCCAACAAAAGTTGCTCGCGCACGAAGCACTTCTAAGCAAATTGTCGCCTGTTTTTTCGGAAAAACTGGATATGTCCTAACGGTACCACTAGAACAACGCAGAACAGTCAATTCTGAGTGGTACACAACCATTTGTTTGCCAGTTGTCTTTCAAGAAACCGCCGAACACGGATCACTCTTAACCACGGCAATGCGAGCTCTCACACATCGGCTCAAACAACTGCATTTCTGTATGGTCCTGACTTGGCACCGAATGACTTCTTTTTATTCCCGTACGTAAAAAACAAAATGCGAGGTCAACGCTTTTCGACACCTAAAAAAGCGGTTGATGCGTTCAGAATGCATGTTTTGGTGATACCAATTAGAGTGGCAAAAGTGCTTCAACAATTGGTTTAAACCCATGCAAAAGTGTATAGATCTCAATGGGGAATATTTTGAAAAACAAAAAAGCTATTTTCGATGATTAATATTTGTTTTTGTTCTCTAATCCCGAAATATAAAAGGTAACTCTCGTACTATGCTCCGAAATAACCTCAGGAACGCGATAAGAAAATGGGGTTTATCAAAATTTAACTGTAGCTGTATTTGGCTTCATTTAGGACTGTTATAGATAGTATAAGTATTTATTTTTGCAAAAGATAGTCCAAACCATCATTCTGCTGGATTGTTTGTATTATTATGTTTTATTCACATATGCATGTGCTGCCAATGCGTTGCTGTACCAATTTTGAAAGTATTTCATTGAAGTGTTTGTGTCATATTAGAAAAAGTCTTTTTCATTCATTCCGATTGCCTATTTCAAAATTTCACATTGTATAGCCAGAGGATGCATCGACTCAAGCGCCATTTGTCTCAAGTTTCATTCTAGCACTGTTCATCAAACATGCATTACGTCACCGCCTCTTTCCAGTTGCTGACCAAACTCGTGGAGTACTATTGTCAATCAAAAGCCTCTTAAGTTTTCCGAGTCGTTAATAAAGTTTAAGTATTGCATATGAAAGTGACAGAGAGAGATAGAAATTTTAAAAAACACGCACGAGACGAAAAATGGATGCATTGTTGCTCAATTTATTTACGCAGAGCACTGCGGATGAAATTTTCTGGTAGCGACCCATATCTTGTGGTACCATAATTTGCCTACTAGTCAGTTTCTTTCGCACTCTTCTTAACCCCAGCTGAGTTGTTTTCAACGGTTTCGTGTTAAAGTCGTCTAATAGGGCGGCAATTGCATTGTGCCTTTCACAGAGTCTCCACATGGCATGTGTTTTATTCATATTACTCGTACTCATCAGTGCCCTATCTCAAAGCTGGCCAAAATACAGTGTGGATTTCCAATGGTTTATTCCGAGTAACGCTGTCGCAGGCACTTAAAAAATGAGCAAAGCTTTGAAAAAAAACTTATGTAAGAGTGGCTCACAAAATCCGTTCAAATGCTTCCCGTTCACAAACAACAAAAACAGGTGGATTATAAAAATATTTAGGTCCAAGAAGAAATTTTTTTTTAAATCAAAATCATATTGAACCGAATGAATTGTTCCCTTTTGTCATTATCTGCGGAAGGGTGAATGACGCTCACAAAAAGACGGTGTCGTTCTTGTAGATAAACATAAAATTGAACTATTCAACTTAACATTGAACTTACTAAAGGCTTATTGAATTGACTGGAATATCATTGATTTAATTATTAATTTCATTTTGAGCAAGTACAGTATAAGTGCTGTTTTATTTAACGATATACTTGTCGTAAAAAATTTAACACCTTTGTTTTTAAATTTTTGGTTATATTTCCGAAGAAACTTTCTAAATTTTTAGATTTTCTTTTATGTTGAAAGCAACTCTACATTGAAGTACTTAAACCCGAAAACTGGTTTATTGTTCTACTAGACTACATTAAATGTAGGCTTTTGTCTCCTGGAGGAATACCGACAAGCACTTCTGTGATAAAGAGCCTAGAGTTTCACCTGCAACCTCATCAGAACCGCAAAGCCGCCTCCTAATCCGACCGAAGGCTTTTTTTGGCTGAAAAAAGTGTTCTGCAGTGTTTTTATCTAGCCTCTAGGCGTCACAAGGAATTTCATCATAAAGCCCAAGCACACTTAAGTGCTCAACGAATATCAAGTCTCACATTTGTATGCCAAGAATAAGTTTGAAGTCTTTCGGGTCTAGAGATAGCAGGAACGACGTTTGGAAGGATACACTCGGCCATCCGGTATCGTGGAGAGTCATGCTAAATCTGATTGTGCTGTCGAGAGACACAATTGTCAATGGAAGCTCTGGCGAAGGAAGTGGGCAGTCTCTAGGTGAGTTCAGGCCCTACGCCAGCCCTTGGCTAGCAACTTCATTAGCAATCTCATTCCCCCAAGATGCGGACCAAAGGCTGGGCTATCTTGAAGGTGTTAGAGGGTTAAGTTAGGCCTTAAGCACAGCTTGGCGAAAAGTTTGCCCTTTCCACCCATTCTTCGCAATATAGTTAGTGCTTCTTCTTCTTCTTCTTGTGGCGCTACAGTCCGGGGTGGACCTGGGCCTCAACCAACATGCCTCTCCAGCCAGCACGATCTTTCGCCAGCTGTCTCCAGTTGCGCACTCCAAGTTGGTTGAGGTCCTTCTCCACTTGTGTGCGCCACTTCAGTCTAGGTCGTCCTCTGTTGCGTTGTCCCAATGGCTCGGATTCAAAGACTTTTCGGGCCGGAGCAGTGGTGTCCATACGCTCTACATGGCCTAGCCATCTTAAGCGTTTTATCCGTAGACGCTTAACCAGGCGCATGTCGCTGTACAGCCTATAGAGTTCGTCATTAAATCTTCTCCTCCAGATGCCATCAACGCAAACAGGACCAAAAATCGCACGCAAAACTTTTCTCTCGAAAAGACTAAGGGCTTCCTCATCCGCCTTTGCTAACGTCGAAGATTCTGCGCCATATAGTAGGACGGGGATGATCAAGCTGTTATATAAAGCTAGTTTAGTCCTTCTAGAGAGGGCTTTATTACTCAATTGCCTCTTGAGCCCAAAGAAACAGCGGTTGGCAAGAGTGATTCTGCGTTTGATTTCGGTACTGATGTTGTTGTCCCTATTTACCGCGGAGCCGAGGTAGACGAAGTCCTTAACTACCTCGAAGTTTCTGCTGCCTAGTGTGACGCTCCGTCCGAGACGTCGATGTTGTGTGTCCTTCCTTGATGACAGCATGTACTTCGTTTTGCCCTCATTTACCGCAAGACCCATTTTAGCCGCTTCCGCTTCAATGCCAGCAAACGCCTCATTGACGGCTCGCTGTGTTCGTCCAATCACGTCAATGTCATCAGCGTAAGCTAACAGTTGAACTGACTTCTGGAAGATCGTGCCTCTGGTGTTGACTTGTGAGTTACGCACGATCTTCTCGAGGATGATGTTAAAGAAGTCACATGACAGTGCGTCGCCTTGTCTAAAACCTTTTTTGACATTGAAGTTCTCGGTGAGTTCGTTACCGACCTTGACGGAGCAGCGAGAGTTCTCCATCGTCATCCTACACAATCTGACGAGTTTGGTAGGAATGCCAAAACTAGACATGGCACTGTATAGCTCGTCTCTATGCACACTGTCATATGCAGCCTTGAAATCGACGAATAGGTGGTGAGTGTCAATTTGCATTTCTTGGGTCTTTTCCAGGATCTGCCGTAATGTGAAGATCTGGTCTATTGTGGACTTCCCTGGTCTGAAACCACACTGATAGGGACCTATCAGGTCATGGACAAATGGTTTCAGACGCTCACACAATACGGCAGAGAGGATCTTGTATGCGATGTTCAGGAGACTAATCCCTCTGTAGTTGGCGCAGTCAAAGGGGTCTCCTTTCTTGTGGACCGGGCAAACGACGCTGAGATTCCACTCATCGGGCATGCTTTCCTCCGACCATACCTTACAGATGAGCTGGTGCAGGCGCCCAGACAGGTCATCTCCAGCTGCTTTAAATAGTTCTGCGGACAGTCCGTCCGCTCCAGCAGCTTTGTTCGACTTTAGCTTGGATATTGCTATCCTCACCTCGTCTAAGTCGGGGGGACGGAATGCTTGTCTATCATCGTCCAAATTGAGTGGAACATTCTGCCTAACAGCGGGATTTGGGTCGTCATCGCCGTTTAGGAGTCTGCAGAAATGATCCTTCCAGATTCTCAGCACAGACTGCGACTCTACTACTAGTTGTCCATTTTATAGTTAGTGCTTAGTTACCTAAAAAGGTGCGAAGTCTAATGTTGTTGTTTCAGGCGAAGACCCCAGCTCCAGATCCTTCCGTCGTCTTGGAACCGAAAGTGAAATTCCAACTACATTCCCTTTCCGGCTCAATTTCTGGCCATAACCAGTGCTGGATACAGGGAAAGTCAACTTTGTATGAACGATACGGATGGATTGTTGCTGACCCCGTAACGGACAGCATCTCCATAAGACCAGTACCATAAGAGGTGCTGTGCGCTAGGTCATCGAATTTCTAGTGCAAGTTGAACCAAAGACCATTCCTTTTTAAACCAGAGATGGCCTTGATTATGCCATCCCATGACGTGGGTGTCAAGGGGAGGGAGATTAAGCAGTGCATCAAGAGCAGAGCCAGGCGTGCTAAGAAAAGCCCCTGTGTAGCCGAGACAGACCGTTCTTTGAAGCTCGGTGAAAGCAGCAGCCACGTATTTGCTCGAAAGCTTGTTTCACCAAAAGCCTCATACATAGGATAGAAGAAGTCTTGTCGTTGCCATGTAGGTCCTTCTTCTTCTTCTTCTTGGATCTGGGCCTCAACCAATATGCCTCTCCCATCCCATGACGTGGGTGTCAAGGGGAGGGAGATTAAGCAGTGCATCAAGAGCAGAGCCAGGCGTGCTAAGAAAAGCCCCTGTGCAGCCGAGACAGACCGTTCTTTGAAGCTCGGTGAAAGCAGCAGCCACGTATTTGCGCGAAAGCTTGTTTCACCAAAAGCCTCATATATAGGATAGAAGAAGTCTTGTCGTTGCCATGTAGGTCCTTCTTCTTCTTTTTCTTGGATCTGGGCCTCAACCAATATGCCTCTCCAGTCAGCAAGATCTTTCGCCAGCTGCCTCCAGTTGTTTGTTGGTTGAGGTCCTTCTGCACTTGTGTGCGCCGCTTTAGTCTAGGTCGTCCTCTGTAGCGTTGTCCCAATGGCACGGATTCAAAAACTCTTCGGGCCGGAGCAGCGATGTCCATACGTTCTACATAACTTATCCATCTTAAGCGTTATATCCGTAGACGCTTGACCAGGCGCATGTCGCTGTACAGCCCATAGAGTTCGTCATTCAATCTTCTCCTCCAGATGCCATCAACGCAAACAGGACCAAAAATGTCACGCAAAAATTTGTTTTCTCGAAAAGACTAAGGGCTTCCTCATCCGCCTTTGCTAACGTCCAAAGCCGTATAGGTCCATTCAGATCTTTTCTTATGATAGGACCAAGGTTTTGCCGAGAACTTCCTTACACTGCCTTTTAGATTTTCGTCCCAATGTGATTTTGTTTTAAAGAAAGTTGTTTATCAAGGGTAACACCTAGGTATTTAACTTCATTGGAAATTTAATGATGACACCTTTAAGTACTATTTGACTCAGACCAGTCAAATTTCCTTGTTGGAGCCAGTCCTGTACTCAGTCAATGATTATTGGTGTCATCGCCGGCAATACACTTTTTCGAACAAACAAGATAATTGCCTTCAGGTCTCCTTGTTTTGTTTACTTCCGCATTTGAGCCGATCACCGTCCACTGAAATAAATTAACCTTCGAAAAGGGACAGCAGACCTGTTGACCGCTTGCTGACTATTTGGTTTTGCATGCAGAATTCATATGGTCCGCAAAAGTGTTCAGCATTCGGTTTGTTTGACAACTCACCCGTGGCTCTAACCATGGTGTGGTATACATCCATCAATCAGATAAAGCGAATATTAGTTGAGAGGAAATATTTGTTTTGTTGGTGACAGTAAACAGCGCGCCTAACAACGACCTTAAGCACGACTTTAGGCGCCATGAGGTACTTTCAATAGTGAAGCACAAGAGCTAAATAAATATGGATATATGAGGGCATTTGTGGTGGACACCCTGTCGTGATTTGAGAAACGCAAGAAAAAAAAGTTTTTTCAGATTTGAACACAGAGTTGGAAAAACTTTAAAAATGCTGTACTTACACAAAAATCCCCATGTCAAAATCATACTTGTACAAGAATTTTAAATCTTGTGTCGCAAATTTGAATGAAATTCGATTCCAAATACGAACACGGAGGGTAAGCGGTTTTTAATAGTTTTCCTCACTTCTAAGTCGGCATCTGTTATCTCTTGCTATTAACAGTGTCCTGTCCACATATGGAAGTGTTTTGATACGTGGGTGAATTGAATTTCTTTCTTTGTCGTTCAGCCACTATGGTAGTTGGTAATGGAATGAAAATTATAGTGCTCGCGATTGTGGATGTCCAAGAACTGAACTCCTGAACTCCTTACCCGAGTTCCACTTTCTTGTAGCCGCCTTTTGAATAATTCCTCGAAAAGCTTCTAGTGGTGGAGAATGATGCATGCTGCTTCTCGTAGAAGTATATAGAGTTAAAGTTTTTTAGTTTAGTTTTATTTTAGGATAGCTTAAGTTTATTTATAAAAAAAAACACTACCCAGTTTTTTGATTTTCAAATAGTTTTCTTGGAACAAATTAAAACACTATTGTACAAATATAATTTCACGTTTATTATGTCCAAAGGCAATTTAAATTAGATAAGATATAGATTAACTTAGAGCACCTGTTTAGGGTCAGTAAGTTAGATGTTAGATGTTATGTTACCTAGTTTTAAGTATTTTCCTATGAATTAACCATCAATTATATTCACTTTAATAAAAAGAAGTATAGAGATCAATGTGGGTCGGTGTTTTAAACTTTCATCATATTGTGATACACAGTGGTCTTTTCGGGGTAAGCTTTGGATTTTCTTATTCAATCACCATTGTCTAGATTACCTACAGTTACCGTACACAATGCAGATTTTATTGATAAAATGTGCATTTCGATGACCTGGTCCTTGCGAAGTGCAAACTTCTCATGCGGCCATATCCTCACATACTGTGTACAATGCTTTGTTTTTGTTTGGCCGGCGACTGTCAATAAAGTCTTCACTTTTTTTGCGGTTCCTTTTCGACCATTTGGGACTTCCCCTTCCAATGGCGAATGGTGTGTCCTTTCAACGCTATACTCTTCATTATTTCTTACATCTCATCCTGAGAAATACTCAGTTGACATACTGTTGTCTCTAGGCTCGTTAGACCACTGTCTCGTATAAGCCAATTTCCCATGCTCGTCCCAATCAATTAGAGAACAAATCCCTAAAAGAACAGTTTTGTTCTACGAGGAGGCCAACTGCAGCGGTCTAAACAACTTTCTTGGGGATTTTAACTGGTCACTATGCTTCCTCGATAATGGCGTAGATGTCGCAGCATATGTTATGATAACAAAAATAATTTTGTCAGGTATGAAATCCTTCATTCCTTATAGAATGAAAAGAATCAAACCTAAGACAAACGCGTGGTACGACTCGATCTGCAAGGAGGCTGGTTAGTGAAATAAGCTTCCTGACTTTCAAAGCCTATCCGCAAAATGCGTGCTCTTGGCGTCGAATCTCTTCTTAAATAGATTAGAAATTACCTTTCGAACCGTTCAATACAAATTGTATTGGATGGGTTCAAGTCTGATATTTACCATATTAATGCTGGTGTTCCCCAGGGCTCCGTTTTGTCTCCGACATTCTTCCTTATTTTTATTAATGATCTCCGGTCTGTCACTTCTAATCCAATTCACCTCTTTGCTGATGACAGTAACCTCAACTTTTCATATTCATTTCTCGGCTCTCGACCCTCCTCTTCAACCATTATCTTGGAACGCAGCGTCTATTAAGCGCAGTAATTTCCGATATTGACAGCATAATTGATTATAGTAAGAAGAATAGAGTTAAATTTCATGCTTCTAAAACTCAGTGCTGTCTACTGTCACTCAAGTGATCTCAAAATAAACTGGCATTATCTATAAACGCCTCCTGCGTTGTTGAAACCGAACGATTTTCCATCCCCGGTACGAAGGTTGCCTTTTATAAAGAGCGCAAGATTTAAATTTGGCGCTATTCGAATTGTCATTGTTTGACAATTGAACAATTATTATTGTTTGTTAGTAGAAAGTATAAGGTTAATAAAAATGGAGCGCTACACGAATGAACAACGCATTCTGTGAAAATGTTTTAACAAATTGGAAAAGTATTGCAGCTACAGTTCGCAGATTGTGATTAATTCGGCGGTTGGTTGACTCCAAAAGAGTCAACTGTAAAGCGTTAATTGAAAAATTTGCTGAAACTGGGTCTATAACTGATGTAAAGACAACAACACGCCGTCGACCAGATCGATCGACTAAAAATATCGTAGTAGTAGGTGATGATGTCGCTCAAACTCCATCCACCTCAATTCGACACCGAGCTCAGCAAATTGGTATTTCCAAATCCACTATGCAGCGAATTTTGACGAAAGATTTGCATCTTCATGCACACAAAGTTCAATTGACTCAGGAACTGAAGCCAGCTGACCACAGCGAAGGGAGTTCGTTAATTGGGTATTGGAGAAACAACATGAAAATGCTGATTTTCCGATAAAATCATTTTTAGTGACGAGGCCCATTTCCATCGTGCGATTTAACACCATTGGACTTTTTCCTTTGGGGTTTTTTGAAGTCGATGGTATATGCGAAAAGGACGACGACGACTCAAGCCTTAGAAGAGGAAAGTGGACGCTGCATTAATGAAATACCGCAGTATTTATGCAAAACGGTCATTGAAAATTTCATTCAAAGATCGCGAATGTGAAAGCAAAACTGAGACGGCCATCTGGCCGATGTGTTATTCTACACATAACCTCATCCTGTCTACTTTACGATATAATAAAGAATTCACAATTTTTTTTAATATCTGCGTTTTATTTAAAATTTTAATCTCGCGTCTTGTTGGGAGACCCTTTATTTCGGGATTGGGCAGCCCTTGTGTTGCAATCTGCCAACTGCCAGCTCTATCGTAAAGTTTGACACTTTTGAGGTTATACGTACTCAGAACGCTTTGACATGCTATCGCTATTTGTGCTATCTACAGTAACTTGAAAGATTTATCTCGCCCAAAAAATGGAATTACATCGTGAAAATTTTCGTGCGATTATTTTTTACAACTTTCGACGTGGATTAACTCAACAACAGTGCATCGATGAACTTAATTAAATTTTTGGCGATGAAGCTCCATCAAGGACCAGTGTCTATCGATGGTATGGTGAATTCAACCGGGGTCGTAGTTCACTCCAAGACGAATTTCGTGAAGGTCGCCCAAAATCAGTTGCTGTTCCGGAAACCATTGATGCTCTGCGCCAACTGATTGAGATTGCCTTAGATTGAGACAACCTTAGGCATTAGTGGGACCAGCATACATTCAATATTGCATGAACATTTGACCGTCAAACAAATTTGTTCACGTTGGATTCCACACAATTTGTCAATAGCTCAAAAAAAGGCTCGTGTTGATTGGTCGAAATAAATGCTCAAAATATAATCGCGGTGCTTCGAAACACGTCTATGACATCGTGACAGGTGATGAATCGTGGATTTAAGCGTATGAGCCCGAAAGTAACAGCAGTCGACTGTATGGGTGTTTCAAATTGAGCCAAATCCAACAAAAGTTGCTCGCGCTTGAAGCACTTCCAAGCAAATGGTCGCCTGTTTTTTCGGAAAAACTGGATATGTCCTAACGGTACCACTAGAACACACAGAACAGTCAATTCTGAGTGGTACACAACCATTTGTTTGCCAGTTGTCTTTCAAGAAACCGCCGAATACGGATCACTCTTAACCACGGCAATGCGAGCTCTCACACATCGGCTCAAATAATTGCATTTTTGAGCACTCAAAACATCGATTTAATGAGTCATCCGTCGTATAGTCCTGACTTGGCACCGAATGACTTTTTTTCATTCCCGTTCGTAAAAAAAAGGAGAGGTCAACGTTTTTCGACACCTGAAGAAGAGGTTGATGCGTTCAGAATGCATGTTTTGGAGATATCTCAATCAGCGTGGTTCAAACGCATGCAAAAGTGTATAGATTTTAATGGGGAATATTTTGAAAAACAATAATTTTCGATGATTAATACTTGTTTATGTTCTCTGATCCCGGAATAATAAGGGGCGACCCCCGTATTATGTTTTTTTTAATACACACTTCAGTAAACCTTAAGTTTCAGCATTATAAATGATCTCTTGTCTGTTACTGCTAATCCTATTCATTCCTTCGCTGATGACAGTACTCTCAGCTTTTAATATTCGTTCCTTAGCTCACGTTCCTCCACTTCGGAACGGCAGCTTATGTTAAGCACCTTAAATTCCGACCTTGACAGCACAATCGATTGGGGAAATAAGAATAGAGTGGAATTTAATGCTTCCAAAACCCAGTGTTGTCTATTGTCGTTAAAGCGATCACAAAATAATCAGCCGTTATCCATGAACGTCACTTGCGTTGTTGAAACCGAAAGACTTTCCATCCTCGGTATGTGTATCAACCCAACAATTAGTTGGAACGATCACATATTTGAGGTCTCCAAAAATGCTGCGAAATGTCTAGGCTGCCTTAAACGATGCAAGAAGTACTTCACCTTTTCTGATCAGGCTATAATATACAAGCCCTACATACGCCCAAAACTTGGGTATAACGCTTCTATTTGGTCAGGTGCTTCTAACACCTCCCTGCACCTGCTGGATAGAATTCAAAAGCGAGCGATAAAACTTATAGGTGACAGTAATATTGCGAAGTCGATTGACTCGTTAGAACACCGACGTAATGTCGCGTCGTTGTCACTCTTTTATCGCTATTTTAACTGCTCAGATGAATTAGCCAGTTGCATTCCTCCCCTTCAAGAATTCACCCGCAATACACGCCTCGCTAGGAATGCCCACCAATTCACCCTCACGCCCTCTTTCGGACGTACAGTCAAATTCAGAGACTCGTTCTTTAGCCCCACTACACGAATCTGGAATGCTCTTCCCAGCTTGATTTTTCCTCCTCATTACAATCCACAGGCATTTAAAACCAATGTGCATCGGTACCTCCTCTCCCTCTCTACCTCTATACCTTCGGCCGGGGCTGTGACTTGAACGGGTCACTTAAGGGTACTCGCAGCCCCTTTTGCACGCGTTAATAATAAAAAAAAAATTGGACAATGGTACAGTGGAAGAGGGGGAGGAGGTATCGTTGCGCATTAAGTGGAAAAGTTAAGTTGGAATGAACATTTCAAATTCGTGTGGTACGGTTGAAGAATGCGTTTGTAAACTAAATTGTACGTCCGAAAGTGGGCTTAAGGGTGAAGGGGTAGGCATTCTTTGAGAGGATATTATAGCGAGTTAATTTATTGAAGTAGAGGAATTCAGCTTTCTTACTCATTCGAACATTTTTGGTTGAAATAACGATAAAAGAGTGATAACAGCTCAACATTACGACGATGTTCTAGAGAGACAGCATTTCTTTATCGCTCGCTGTTGAATTCCTTCTAGTAGATGCAGGAAGGCCTTGGTTTAATTTACATCTACAACAAGAAATAGAATTAAAAAAAACTCAGAGTCTGCTCAAACTTGAACTAACTGAAATAGTTTGGCCCGAAAATTGAAAATGATATAACACTATGAACCGTTCAAAGTTAACGCGTGAAATCGATTGAAAATGTATCAAGCCGAGTCACGCAAAAATCTCACACATTTCATTTCGAAAAGAAATGTAACACAGAAAGAGTGTGATGATCTGAGGTCGTGCTGTTTCTCTAGCAAGATGTGACCAGATACTCCTTAAGAGCTGTCCGCTCATCGTTAAATCACGTCTTGAATATTCAATGGCCTGTCGTAAAAAGCATTTTGCAAAAAAGATTTTTAAAAGCATTTCGGTGGCATTTTGTACGCCATTGAAAAAAAAACATGAAATGATGTCCAAGTAGAGAAGGTCTGGAACGGATATTTGTTTTATTGTAGTTTGTGGGTACTTATGTGTGTACAGTTGAAATTGTGATGTAGCACCCATAGGGGAATATTCAAATCCATGGCGCTCAAGTGGAAGCCAAGTTTACATTTCAAGATGAATGCTGAAAAGGTCAATTAAATAGAGCTTGTGGCGATTTTTCGTGTCACATCTACTGATGGAAAAGGATGCTTAAACTTATTGAGTGCAAAAAGTCGTTGCAGATAGCTACATAGACTCGTAGGATACCTATCGGATAAGATGTACAAGAATTACTTGCACATCACAATCTAAATGGAACCACTTGTGAAAGCTGTAACTGGGCAACTTTCGAAAGAGGTAATTGTATTTATGCCCGTATATGACATGGTTCCTCAACTCAACTTATGGTGAAGGCTTGAAAAAGATTAAAGCGCTAGCACAATAGCCGTCAGTTGGTCCATACCAACGGACTCTTACTATATACAGTTGTATATACCATTGAGAGCTACTCAAGAAAGTTTTGACATCTATGTGTAGAACGCCACCTTCAGGATCAGTAGGGGATTCTCGAGAAGTAATGACGGCTTTAGAGCATAAGCAGCCTTTATTGCCTAATTCAACGGAAGTGTAAAATAAATTAGCCTCACTCTCGGACAAATTCGCATACCACAAATTCGAATGCACTTTCACGAACTGCTATCACAAGCGATTCAAATCATCTTAACACAGATAAATATCCACATTTCATTCCGGATGAACTAAAGGATGGTAGAGGTGTTTATTCAGAGCTGGGAGGTACAATTACATATCAAAATAAAACCCCACTTGGAATAATTTGATGCATCGAGTCTTCCTTCATCTCTGTCGTAAGAAGAAGGCCCCTCGAGTGAGCCAATGATCTTCGTGCTATTTGGCCTAAAGGCATGAAATTACATAAATTCATAACCCACTTTTAATGGGTTTTAGATTGTGAGCAGAGGTGTGCGTACTTCGTGCAAAGCAATCTGATTGTCGGTGCCCCTTTTTTTGAAATGAGACGTGAATGCTTTTGCCAGCAAATTATTGAGAATACAAATTAATTCGGTCTGTCGTTTGTGCTTAAGTTTTAAGTTCAAAATACATACATCAAAATACATCAGAAGCTTCGTCAGTCGGAAGCGACAACTTTTTCCATTCCTCTAGTAATTCTCGAACACCATCTCTAAAAAATGAGGCCTCTCTGACATTGCTCCGATCATTGACCAAATCTTAAATACTTTCAACAGACCCAAACCGGTAGCTCCTCGATTCATTTTCAGTCTGTCGAAAAAGCCAGTAGTCGAAAGATGGAAGGTTTGGGAAATCCGGCTGTTGGGGTAAGAATTCAGAGTTAGCGCTACAGCCACGTAAAGCGGAATGTTATCAAGTTACAAAATCAGCGCAGAATGTGATTCGGCCGCTTCTTACGGTCACGCAACACACAATTTAATTGCATTCGGTGTACTTGATAAAGTTTCCCATCCGTTCCCATGTAGACGATGTTGGCCTAATGAATCCAGGCTTTGCATACAAGTTCTTTTTTTGGTTTTTTTTTTGTTCTTTTTTTTTTTTGCAAACAAGTTTTTTATTTGTTCTTTGTATTATTGTTGTAAATCCACTTTTCATCTCCAGACATAATCTGGTGCAGAAATTTATTTTTTTGATGTCTTTCAAGAAGTAGATCAGAAGTGAAAAAATCCCTTTCCACATCTCTTGGTTTCAACTCGTACGGCCCCCCATTTCTTTGCTTTTGAATAAAACCAAATTTATTTACCTGAACATAGATTACTTGCTGAGACATTCCCAATAACTCCGCGTTTGGCATGGATCTTGTTCCACTAAACCCTAGAATTCCTCATCTTTAAACTTCTAGGAATGGCTACGCGCTCATTGTCTTCGACAATAAAATCAACTTTTGAAGCATCGAAACCATTCTCTGAATGATTACTTAGTCCGAGCAGATTCACAATGAAATGGGCTTCAGCTGAAGTTTTCTTTCAGTAAAAAAAAAATTCAAGCAAGTGCTAGTTTTTTGTCTACTTGGGTTATCGTAGTCTATTCACATTTCAATCCCCAGTCACGATCCGGTGCAAAAATCCATTTATTTGATATCATTCAAGAAGCAGTGATAAATCGCCCTCCAACACTTCTCGGTTTCAACTCGTATGGAAACCAAATTTCTTGCTTTAGAATAAATTTAAATTTCTTAAACCTAACGGGTTCCAAACCCAACGATTCCGCGTTTGGCCACCAAATCCTCATCTTCAAACCTTTTGGATTAGCCAAGACGATCTTTATTTTCCCTTAATTTGAAGTGCTGCTGAAGCCCAACAAATGGAGAGTCTGCTCTGACCGCTAAGTCATGCTGAGAGTGGTTACGACACTTCAAATGTGATAATTTTACTGTTAAATCACCAATCTACAAGCACTTGTTATTCTTCAGCTGCATTATTCTTCCAATTTAAAAAGAAAACCAAAACTTAATGCAAATGCTTTTTATTTAAGACAAATTCGAAGATTTTTTAAGGGGCAAAGATAAAGTTTTTGGTTAAACCAGACACTGATGCGCACTTATTGTCGCTGACAAACCTTTCCAGTGAAGCTAATAATTGCTTCCAAGGCACTATCAGAATGTGGCACCATCTTTTGAGATCCGAATAATTTGTTACTTTACCCACGTCTCAACGACGGTTAACAGTGGTGCTGAACTCACAGCAATATCCGGCAATTCAACAGATTTTTGCAAAATCGTGTGTGTTTTGACCTCTATTCTACTTAATTTCTTGAAGTATGGTGCACAACTGCTCGTCTAACAACAGTCAGCACAGTCGGAGTTGCCAAGATTCATCTTACACACTCGAACAAATTTTATAGGAATGTCAAAACTAGCCACACTACTGTAGAGATGGTGCCAACACATGTTTTGCCTTGAATTCGTCACGCTCGTGCAATAGTCCACAAAGGTTCCAGGGACTTGTTTCCGCAGCAAATATTCGTGTTGTGCGTGCTATAAGTTCTTTCACGAGCAGAAGGGAACTACAGTTTTTGACGATGGCGATTTATTACAATTTAAGTGTTGTCACCAGCTCGAAAGAGGTGATGCAGGAAATATGCGAGGTATTCTGCCTGTGAATCGAACCAGGGACCTCCGGTATGTACCAGTCACACTTTATCAACTACGCCACAGAGTGTTGATCTAACTGGACTTTTAATAATGACATTAGTGATGTAGTTTTATAACAGCAGAACAGCAGTTAAGTAGTTTAGGAGACTGTTTTTACAGGAGTTGGCCTTCAAAACGGTGTGTTCGACACATTGAATGAACTCTTTGAACAGGAGTTGACCTTCAAAAGGGTGTGCTTGACACATTGAATGAACTCTTTGAACTCTTGCAAGCTGATACTTGCATTCTACCAGCTCATACCGAAAGAAGTTAGAATATTTTCGCGGACAGCACTTGTGTTCTCTTCGTTATGTGACTCTTCTTTGCTAGTTGAAGTACTTTGTCCACCGTGGTCCAAAAACATCTGCGCCAGAGTTTAAAAGATTCATTGCTGTTCAATAGTCCACACAAATGATTTTCGCCTACTACAGCTGCCTCCCATCAAGGGAAAATCAGCAAATAAAATGGCAGACCAAATTCGATTCCACTGTCTCTTTTAAACAGTCCCGAACAAATTTACTCCATTCAAATGTAAATTTAGCGGGAACTCATATTCTTAAGGCCCTCGTAACCAGTTAATATTATTGACCCCGTACCTTCCAGTTGCCTGCAACTTTTCAAACAGTAACGCTTCATCAATTATTCCATTCCATTCCAACATCAAAGCGTCTAATGTGCAAATACCCTCTCCGAACCACAATTGGGCCTTCCGTCTCCATGAATTTCCTGCACTCAGAACCGATAACTATCGTATAGCGTGCCACGACAAGCAATCATCACCTACAAGGTTTGCCTTCCATACTGACAGCTCATAGCTCCAAGAATGACGCGCCAATATGCAAATCGCGCCGCGCTGAAAGCCAAGTCCACAGATTTCCGTAGGTGACAACTGCCCTGTACAAAGCAAAGCATCAACAATACGTCAATCAAGACCCTTTACCGTCCGTCTGCGCGGTCAAGCAGCCGCTACAGGCCGTGGTTCTGACACCACAATTACAAGATTGGTGGTCCGTTAGGAAATAATGAAAACACCAGCTGACATTTGCTGGCCATTTCACTGTGATTGCGTTCAGTAAGCACCTCTAATCCCTCCCCCATGGATAAGTACACACTTGGTGCGTCTAGAGGCTCCCTCCTCTAACTCTTCGACCGACGCAATGATCGATGATGATGGTAATACTCATCATTTGCGTCGGATATCCGCGGAGAGACGCGAAGAAGAAAAAGCCGAAAGAAAGGAGAAAAAAAGAAGCCGTTCGCCTGTGTTGCGAAAGTAACCACGGCGTTGCATGCAAGTACCCAACGCTGCCGACGCGCTTGGTGTTGGAACATGACATCAAATTTTTGGGGGAAATTATATTTGGCAGTCGGGGGAGACTCCCCCCGCCATGTGCAGAGATCTCATCTCGAAGGCTGACAATTATCTCACAGTTCGATAGCTCGAAGCGATTTCGGGTTTGGTGTATAAAAGCTGATTGCGGTCTCTAGCTCAGCATCAGTTCCGACACAGAGCTTCATCTCTCAGTCAGTAGTTCGTCTAGTAGCTTGCATTCAGGTCACCCATACTCAAGCAGAAAGATGCGTGGATTCATTGTGAGTTGTGCACTTTGGCGGAGGAGTATTAGGTCGAACTCACGACGTCCCTGTTCATTTTCAGGTTCTTTGCCTCTCGGCCGTGGCCATGGCTGCACCCCAAGGATACTCATACAGCCAGAACCAGCTGTCAGTCGGCACAACCGCAGCTGGAGGCAATTTCCAGAACTTTGCCCCAGTGCCTGCTACTTCGGTGGGGTCCGCATCTGGCTACTATAATAACCAACAATCGCAACAATTTGTGCAGCAACAGGTCCAGCAGCCCATCCTCTTCAGTCATGGATCCTCCTCAGCGAACAATTTCATCCAACAGCAACAGGTGCAGCAGCATGTGCAACAGCCTCAGCAGACCATCATCACAAAGAAGTTCTACCTGCACGCAGCCCCTGAGGAGAGCGAAGACGAATACAGGGAGAAGTTGATCACCGTCGGAACCCCAAGGAAGAACTACAACGTCGTCTTCATTAGGGCTCCATCAAAGGCCAGTAAAAAGGCCGCTATCAAGATCATCCCCGCAGCCAACGAGGAGAAGACTGTCATCTACGTGTTGAGCAAGAAGACCGATGCCGCTGACATCCACGCTGAAGTCCAAGAAGTCCAGGGCACCACCGCCAAGCCTGAGGTGTTCTTCATTAAATACAAGACCAACCAGGAAGCAGCTCACGCCCAGCAACAAATCCAGGCCCAATACGACGCCTTGGGTGGAACCAGCCAGGTCTCCGATGAAGGCATTGCCCCAGTCTCCTCTGTGATTGGCTCCCTAGGCAGCAGTAGCAGCAGCAGCAGCAGCAGCAGTGTCAGCAACAACTTAGAAGGCCGCATCGAGCAGTCGGTGAACCTAGCCAACCTCCAGCAATTGGGCAACGTAAACAACGCTTACTTGCCACCCAATTTGGTTTAAATGTCCGCTTAAATGCAGTGAGCATCAGGAGGCTTTTGTAAGATACTAGACGAATTTCAATTGTTGTATTATTTCTTAGACGTATTACGATCTGTTATTAGATGTTATTAACCTTTATCCCGTGTTTTTATTACCCGTGTCTATAACCAGCGCCAATTGAATTTGTCTCAAATTTCTTGAACTGAGGTTTGCTTTAAGTTCCGCCACCTTTTTAATTTGGAATCAGTGCACCCAAAAATCTGAAAAAATCACAAAACATTGCTTTATATTGAAAGTTTTTGCCGAAAGTCTTTCGCAAGTCCTGGCTCCATTTCGGACTCCTTGTAGTGTTTATTAAGGGTCATCTCATTGTCCATTGCTAGTTCTCGCAAAATGTGACCTTCTCTACTCTAATTTATTTTTTACCATAACCTCTACTGGTTGGGTTTCTGTGATGATCTATAACCCAGCTCTTTGGCTTTATTTTAAAGCATTACCGCCTTAAAACCTCAAGTGTGCAATGCTAGGCAATGATATCGGTGTTATTGAAAGTCTCGCATGCATAAAGAACCGTGGATATTACATTATAGTTTAATACTAGAAACTTGAGTAAAGCTAATCTCCAAACGTTGCGAAGCAAGACAAGTCCACTTTTCTATACAAGAGTGGATGTCACATACTGCAGCTCCGTCTTTGCATAAAATTCAACTGCAATTCGCTTTCCATTGAGTAAGACAGGTGTCTCCCGTCTAGAACCGATTTCCGTGAGCCCTGTGCTGACTACGTTGATCTTTAGACGTGTTTTTCTAACGTTGAATTATATTTTTTGTGGGTGAACTGAGTTAGCTTGCAAAGAGGGGTGGGTGACGTCCCTCTATGAAAATCTCCAGAAACAAGAATAAAGATGTAAAGTAATTTAATATACACCCCTGCTATAGTACTCTGTTTCTTATATTATAAAGGAGAAGTTTTCTTACCTCAAAATACGACTTGATTAAAGACTTTAAGACAGCGGGAACTTGTATCACTTCCAATATTAGTGAGGAACATAAATGTAAATCGAAATACTCGTAGGTTCAAAGAAGGTTTGAATGTCTTCCGTGGAAATAAAAATCAACTGTTATCAAATACTGTCGCATGTACTTGAGGACGTGAAACGAAACCTCTTATGTTCGCAGTCTCCGACTTAAGTATAATTGCTTGTTCCTTTTAATAAGTAATCTCAACATGGAAAGTAACGCCCCCTCGTGGATATTTTTTTTAATCCACTTGGATAATAACGACTTTGTCATTTTCAGAAGGAGCGCAGAGAATTATGGTATATGTGAACAAAATTTGTCGAAAGTTTAGTTTAATTAAAATAAAAGTAGCCGAAATAAAAATTGTTCCAACAAGAACGCAAGAATTAAATTTGGCACCATTCGAATTGTCATTGTTTGACATTTGAACAAATATTATTGTTTGTTAGAATAAGGTACAAGATTGATAAAAATGGAACGCTATACGAATGAATAACGCATTCTCACAGTGAACAAGAAAATGCTGATTTTGTCGATAACATCATCTATAGTGACGAGGCCCATTTCCATCTTGATGGCTTCGTCAATAGGCAGAAGTATCGCATTTGGTGCGAGGAAAATCCTCGAGTGATTCACGAGAAGCAAATGCATCCTCAACATGTCACTGTGTGGTATGAATTTTCGGCTGGAGGAATCATTGGACCTTTTTTTTATAAAAATGAGTCAGGTCAAGCGCAAACAGTCAATGGTGTTCGGTATCGTTAAAGATAACCAATTTTTTCATGCCTAGAATTGAAGAAATTAATGTTGGGGGGGGGGGATGTGGTTTCAACAAGACGGCGCCACATCTCATACAACCAGAGAAACAACTCAATTGCTGCATTAGTCATTTTAATCTTGCTATCTTGTTGGGACACCCTTTATAATAAGCAGAAGTCAAGCTGGTCTTTGAATCCGTGCCATTGGGATAACGCAACAGAGGACGACCAAGACTAGGGTGGCGCACACAAGTGGAGAAAGACTTCAACCAACTTGGAGTGCGCAACTGGAGACAGCTGGCGAAAAATCGTGCTGGCTGGAGAGGCATGTTGGTTGAGGCCCAGGTCCACCCCGGACTGTAGCGCCACAAGAAGAAGAAGAAGAAGAAGTTGGATGAATTTAAATGAGTATAAATTCAATGCATACAACTTTTGAATGGCATTTTAATTTGCAGACGAGTGGACATCTGTTCAAGAAAATTATTGTGGATGAATTCAAGTCCAAATCTACAGTTACAGAAACAATTTCATTACAAAGAATTCCTTATAGGGACAGTGCCCTTACAGGAGTGTGCAAAATAACAGCACCAAGTGCAAAAATTCATAAATATGAAGTAAAAGTCAATGGAACAGTGAAGTTTTTTTTTATGGGCTAGGACTTGGTCGAATAAACTTTAAAGTAAAAGAGACTGAGCCGGACACTATAGCTTGAGCTCTATTACTTTGGAAAAATTCTTTGACCAGGTTGCTCGTATGTTTGGGATCATTGTCTTGCTGCATATTCCATTCTGCCGGTTACGCTCTTGAGGTAACTTGGTTTCTCTCATTATGCTGACATAAAAGACATAAACTCTGGTCATCATCGGAGGAAAATCATATGGGGAATACGTTAATTTTTGCTCCGCTTTACATTCTTTATAGTACACTCCGGTTAAACCTCTTGGTTTTTTCGCCTGCGAGCAAATGTTCTGGTGCCGGGAGTACCAAATAAAACGCTTCAGAACTCGTATCTGGCAATACTATACATCATTTGAAAGGTCCTGACATAACCTACAATACGATGCTATGCATGATTAATTTTGATATTGCGTTCAACAGTTATAGACGTGTAAACATGGAGTTCACTAACGGCGAAATTCGCGCTATTTGAAATTTTTCCTTCGTTAAAGGTAAATCCGCTAGAGAAACGTTCCGTAAGATTAATGGTGTTTTGGGGGATGGTACTATATCACTTCGAACCGCGGAGGAATGGTTTCGACGATTCATAGCCGGTGAAAACGACACTATGGATAAGCCAGCCGGCGGAAGACCTGTGACGACGAATACCGATCAAATCATCGAAATAATTGAATTAGACCGGCATATAACATCTCGTGACAACGCCTAGGAGATGGGAGCTAGTCACAAAACCATTTTAAACCTTCTGTAGAAGTCTGGATACAAAAAAAAGGTTGATGTTGGGTGCCGCATGATTTGACGCAAAAAAAAACCTTCTGGACCGAATGAACGCTTGCGATATGCTGCTGAAACGGAACGAACTCGTCCCATTTTTGAAGCGGATGGTGACTGAAAACGAAAAATGGATCACATACGACAATATCAAGTGAAAACGGTTGTGTTTGAAGGCCGGTTAATCGTCCTAAACAGTGGCCAAGCCGAGATCGCCAGGAAGGTTTTGCTTTGTGTTTGGAGGAATTGGAAGGGAATCATCCACTATGAGCTGCTACCATATGGCCAGACACTTAATTCTACCATTTACTGCGAACAACTAGACCGCTTGAAGCAGGCGATCGAGCAGAAGCGTCCAGAATTGGCCAAAAGGAAGGGTGTAGTGTTCAACCAGGACAACGCCATACCACACACTTCATTGATGACCCGTCAGAAGCTACGGGAAGTCGGATGGGAGATTTTATTGCATCCACCATATAGCCCGGACATAGCGCCAGTTGATTACCATCTGTTCCTGTCCATGGCGGACGCCCTGGTGGTGTGAAGTTGAACTCAAAAGAGACTTGTGAAAAGTGGCTGTCCGAGTTCTTCGCAAATAAGGAGGGTGGCTTCTACGGAAAGGATATTATAAAGTTGCCGTCTAAATGGAAACAGATTATCAAACAAAACGGCGCATATTTGAACTAAATCCGATCACTGTAACACTTTTTATGGAGCATCGAATGAAGAGAAAAAAAGGGGAAGAGAGATGTTTGATAACCTTATATATTGAGCCGTTTGAGATGTTTGATAACCTTATATATTGAGCCATTTGGAAGTTTCCCAGTTCAGGTGCTCTTTCGCAAATTTGGTTTGTTTTTGTATGTTGGATTTTTTCAAGGACTCTTGGAAAGTAAATTCTTCTTTACCAGCTTTCTTCTTATTGTCGATGTCTCTACGGGTAAATTTAACTCCTCTTTTATTTTCCTAGCGTTCATAAACGGGTTACGTTTGACTTATCTTACAATTTTTCTTCCTCTTTTTTCTTCCCTTTGAACGTACTTTTGGCATTTGCGATTATTTTATTTGGAGACTCAACTAATTCACCTATAAATGTGTAAGTTTCACCCTCAGAAAGCAACTACCATAGTTTATCAAAGCACGTTTCCCAGCAGTACAATGCACACCACCACCAATTTTACTTTGCTAACAACGCTGCACTTTTGAAATATTATCTTTTAGTAACTACAATAATATGTGTAGGTATAATTTAAGGCAAAAAAAAAATCGAAACACTGCTGTACACGTCGTAATCCAGATGATGTGACTGGATTTATGAATCACATGATTCAAAATCACATCCGTATCACTATTTATAGTGTCAACGAAATCACTGATGGAGAAAAGACAGACCCAGGCTTTGAGAGAACCTGACTGGTAGTGACAGCTTGACCAGAGGCTAAATTCTGGTGCCACGGGAGGTCAGAGGCCCCTGGAACTTCGGTTGCAGCTTGACCGTGCGATAGGAGTATCGTGGTGGCTGTGGTTTACCACCTAACATCGCGGTTAGAGTCGAGGATAGTGTACTGGGCTGACTTGTCTAGTTCATTATTTAAGCACAACTAGGCAAGAAGGTTAAGGGACTATCCCTTCTCAGTGTGTAGTTGCATTCTCAACCGGGCACTGCGACCCAGAGAGCCGAAGATGTTTTAGAAAGTCTTCGCATCAAACCAAGGTGGGGTGATTGCCCCTCAAGCATGATTTCAGTTTGGTACTTGGGTAACTAAGGCGTTTAGTCTTGCGTTACTTACGACTCTTGGGAAAAGGGTTCCCCGTGATATAAGCCGTAAAGGCAGGTGGTCACGTAAAATCAAATCCCACATTTGTACACGTCGTAAACACTTTTCAAAATGACTTGGTGCTATTATTTTACACAATTTAAATTCGATTGCATTTTCGGTAGCTGGACCTTTTTTACTGACAACATGCATTTTTTTATTATCTTGTAGATAAGAAAGATGTTGTACAAGGCGCCTGCCTGACCATAGAAAAAACTAACTAGCATAATAGTGACGAAGTCGAACCTGGTGCTTTAATTGTGCACAGTGCTGTATATGAAAGCATGTGCTGAAGATGGAAAGACAGTTCCCGATAAATATTAAGTGCCTGCAGTATTCACTTTGATCCTCAAAAATATAAATTGCAACTTCTTGGGGATACTTTCGACAATTTTATTGTCAAAACCGACCAAGTTAACCAATATATTTTTCTAAACATGTGAATATAAATTCAATGCATAAAAGCGCTTCATGGCAGACTGTTGGATTTAGTTTTCATATGATGAACATGGATCCGGCAAAGAAGGAATACTTCTCATTGTGAAACTTTTATAAAAGTATTGCACGATCCAAGGAAGCAAAAGAAAGAGTTCGAAGATGAAAACCCTACCCCGAAGGAATGTGCATAAAATATATGACTATATCTTGTGGTCCATTCTTAGAGTCTTAATTGTAAGATAAAACATACTGCAAAACTGAATCAAATTGAGGTATGTATGCTTACAAAGATAAAGACGACGATTTTACTCAATTTTTACTTTTAGTTTATGTCTTGTTCTGGATGTTAATATTTTTTTGCTCAGAGAACTTTATATTGCAGATCAATTATTTTTCTAGACGACACAATTTTATCCAGGACTGTAACCACATTACTTTTTAAGCGACTATCGTTCTGACGATCCACCAAAACGATATCGTCCATAATTTGCATCACGAAGCCCAACCACTATCGTCTCGCCTACGGTCTATTTTATACACAGTTTGAGCGCTACTGAACGCAACATATCTCTTGTCATAATTGTAAACACACAACAAAACAATGAATAACGACTGCCTGATAGTTTCATTGTTTTGTTGCGTGTGTACACATGAATGAACGAATGAACGAACGACTTTGCGAGTGGTGCTCATAAAATGTATAAAGTTTGATTTCAGAAAATATTTTTTTAAATAATTTGGGATGTACATATATACTTGCGTAAGCTGAGGATTATATCCAAACATTTTGTAATTACTGATCACATTGTTTTTTCTTACTTTTACTTCAAGTTTTCACCACCTGCATGCCAGCCGAATCCAAAACTCCGATAGCGATTGGTAATTTTTAGAGCACATGAAGCAACCAGAATGATATCGTTTTATCAATATCGGTTTTTTTCTTTTGCTTACACGATGCAAAACTCTCGTTTCAACGATATCGTCGCACGATAGCCGTCATCCGTGATTAGATCCCAGGTCAACACAAAAGATGTAGAACTCTAAATCCAACGCTGAAACTTTTCACTCAAGAAACGCAACTAGTTCATACAATTTGGTAAACAGATAAAAAATGAAATCCTAAGTGATTCAGTAATGGAAACTTTACAAATTATCATAGGTGGACAAAGGTTCTATGAGGAGGACATCGTTAAGACATCAAATAATGTTCCCGGTTTCTTCTTCTTGTGGAGCTACAGTCCGGGGTGGACCTGGGCCTCAACCAACATGCCTCTCCAGCCAGCACGATTTTTCACCAGCTGTCTCCAGTTGCGCACTCTAAGTTGGTTGAGGTCCTTCTCCACTTGTGTGCGCCACTTTAGTCTAGGTCGTCCTCTGTTGCGTTGTCCCAATAGCTCGGATTCAAAGACTTTTCGGGCCGGAGCAGTGGTTTCCATAAGCTCTACATGGCCTAGCCATCTTAAGCGTTGTATCTGTAGACGCTTGACCAGCCGCATGTCGCTGTACAGCCTATAGAGTACGTTATTAAATCTTCTCCTCCAGATGCCATCAATGCAAACAGGACCAAAAATCGCACGCAAATCTTTTCTCTCGAAAAGACTAAGGGCTTCCTCATCCGCCTTTGCTACCGTCCAAGATTCCGCGTCATATAGTAGAACGGGGATAATCAAGCTGTTATTTAAAGCGAGCTTAGTCCTTCGAGAGAGGGCTTTATTACTTAATTGCCTCTTGAACCCAAAGAAACAGCTATTGGCAAGAGTGATTCTGCGTTTGATTTCGGTACTGATGTTGTTGTCCCTATTTACCGCGGAGCCGAGGTAGATGAAGTCCTTAACTACCTCGAAGTTTCTGCTGCCTAGTGTGACGCTCCGTCCGAGACGTCGATGTTGTGTGTCCTTCCTTGATGACAGCATGTACTTCGTTTTGCCCTCATTTACCACTAGACCCATTTTAGCCGCTTCCGCTTCAATGCCAGCAAACGCCTCATTGACGGCTCGCTGTGTTCGTCCAATCACGTCAATGTCATCAGCGTAAGCTAGCAATTGAACTGACTTCTGGAAGATCGTGCCTCTGGTGTTGACTTGTGAGTTACGCACGATCTTCTCGAGGATGATGTTAAAGAAGTCACATGACAGTGCGTCGCCTTATCTAAAACCTTTTTTGACATTGAAGGTCTCGGTGAATTTGGTACCGACCTTGACCTAGCAGCGAGAGTTCTCCATCGTCATCCTACACAGTCTGACGAGTTTGGTAGGAATGTCAAAACTAGACATGGCTCGTCTCTCTCTCTCTCTTGAAATCGACGAATAGGTGGTGAGTGTCAATTTGCATTTATTGGGTCTTTTCCAGGATCTGCCGTAATGTGAAGATCTGGTCTATTGTGGACTTCCCTGGCCTGAAACCACACTGATAGGGACCTATCAGGTCATGGACAAACGATTTCAGACGCTCACACAATACGGCAGTGAGGATCTTGTATGCAATGTTCAGGGGACTAATCCCTCGGTAGTTGGCGCAGTCAAAGAGGTCTCCTTTCTTGTGAACCGGTTAGACCAAGCAAAACGCCTACAACAGACCGTCATCGCCGTTAAGGAGTCTGCAGAAATTATCCTTCCAGATTCTCAGCACATACTGCGACTCTACCATGAGTTGTCAATTTTGTTTAGCTCTGGATAACTGTTTTACCTTTCGGTAAAACTTTCGGACTTCATTCCTGCCTCATGCTCCTTCTTTTTCCTTCTGAGAAGCCGGTGCTCTTCCCTTCTTCTATGTTCGTAAAGCTCACGAACAACCCTCGTTGTTCGATGCAGCGTAGCGTTATAGGTGTCTTGCTTGGCTGTATACGTTTGCCTGCACTCGTCGTCAAACCATGTGTTCCCTCTGGGTGGTTACGTGAAACCCAGCACATCGTGGCAGCTATGTTTAGTGCAGGCAGCGCCGAACTCTGAGCGAGTTTCAGGGAGACTCGGATGGCAAAGTTCCCAGCAATCGGCAGCGATTGTAGCTTTCCAACGTAAAACCGTTTTGGTCTATCTCGACTCCGTTGCCCTCTCGATATCCGGGTTCTTACTTTGACTACAAAAAGGGGTTGATCCGAGTTGATGTTTGCACCTCGGAAGTTTCGGACATCGAGAATACTGGAGGAGTGCCTGACGTCGATCGCAACGTGATCAATCTGGTTGACGGTGGATTGATCAGGAGATCGCCAGGTCATTTTGTGAATGTCCAGGTGTGGGAACCGCATGCTAGCCACAGAGAGGTTTCGCCCCGAGGCGAAGTCCAACAGCCTGTGTCAGTTTCCAGATGTGTTGTCGTGAAGGCTGTATTTACCGATGACTCCAGCAAAGATGTCCTCTTTTCCAAGCTGAGCGTTGAAATCTCCTAGAACTATCTTGATGTCGTAGCTGGGACATTGATCGTATGCTCTTTCTAGGAGATCATAGAAGTCATCCTAGTTGTTGTCATCCTTCTCCTCTGTCGGGGCGTGAGCGCAAATTAGGCTGATGTTCCCGAATTTAGCCTTGATGCGGATTGTCATGAGGCGTTCGCTGACTGGGTCATAGCTCAAGACTTTTTGCCTAAGTCTGTCTCGAACAACAAATCTGCATCCGAATAAGCGCTGTCCTCTCTCTCTTTAGCAATAGCTGTAGTAGATATCGCAGTTCTTCATCGCTTTTATGTCAGGCTCATCCCATCGCACTTTCTGGATGGCGGTAATGTCTGCCTTGTAACAATCAAGTGCCTCCGCAAGTTGTTCGGCTGCACGTGGCCTGTTAAGAGGCCTCACATTCCACCTGCAGAGCTGAAAATCATTGTCCTTTAAACGTCTGCTGAGATCGTCAACAGTTGATCCTTCACTATCTGAGGCATGTTGTTGTCTCTGAACTAAAGATTTTTTTACGTGGTGAGGAAGTTCCCCTCACGCACAACCCACATACAGGTAGACCAGGCCCATTATTTAAACCCTCGGGCAAAGGAGCTCTCTGCATACATTGGTTCACCATACAACGAGTGTTCTGATAGCTTTCCAGTGTGCGCCGCGAGGAGGCTGAATGTCAACTTGACCTGTGCACTAACGAGGATAGTGTTGGCAGCTCGCCTTCTTGAGCGCAATCAAGAACGTTACCTCTCGTGAACAGGCCCATGCCTCCCACACTTCAATTTACAAACTATTAAAATTACTTTTTGATTTTTTTTTAAATAAACATGAGGCACATGAGGAGTTATATAAGCAATGCCAAAATTTAGTGTAGTCGAACCCGGTCGAACGGAACACACTTATTAGCACAAGTCGCTTTAATGCATACATATTTTCATCCAGTCAGTTGGTTTTTTTTTTCACACAGATAACAGAATGGATAATGTCACAACCCGCTTAGTGTCACATTATTTTATTGCCGACGTGATGTGATATTATCCGGACTTCACTGTATATGCGTGCATTTATTTTAATGATCAGAATAATAGGTATGTTCCCGTGCATGAAACAAACAACAAAAAACACTGCAAAAAAACACAAACTAACGCAAAGTCTATTCCTGTATACCGAAAAAATGGGTTTTACGTCAAATGAGCACATTTCCCCACCCTGCTCATTGTAACACAAGCAATTTTTGTGTTGTGTGTTGTTGGTTTTATATCAAATTAATTGGCGTGCGCAGAGAAATCCATTCATCTGTGGATGATCCATTATTTCTGTCTTTGTGTCTGAAATTTTGTTGTTGTTTTTTTTTGTATCGAAAAAGTGAATTTGACGTTTCTTAATGACATACCTTACACATTTGGCTTATATGCGTTCTCGTACTTTGTCTCTCTCTGAGAAATATTTACCCTCACTCCTTAAAAAACGACAGACCTTAGAATTTGGTACAGAAAATACTGGAACACACCTGTCGAATTAAATTGACCCTAATAAACACTTAATGGTTAAAGTTGTCTACATTTTGACTCTGGTCTGCGTGTTACTGCATAATTACGCCATAATAGAGCACATAGTTTTCACGCAAGATCACGTAAAAGTAGGTGGCATAAAAACTAGGAGAAAAAAGTCAATGAGATATGACTTCAAACACTAGACGCTTTGAATCAAAAATGGTCAGCAATACCAATTTGACAACTACTGCTCACTAAAATAATCTAAAACCTTCGATGAAAATTCCCACACTCGTCTTAAGACTGATCTAGACATGCCAAAAGAACATTTAATAATCAGTGATCATGTGTTTTGACAACTTCTGCATAAGCTAGACTTCAGAAAAATCTTTACAGAAAACCATTTCAAAGCAGAGAGCATCAAATATGCATGGGAGTTTACGGACTTAAGAGTTAAGAACAATAAAGCTTACTTATTTTTATTTATTATTAATATTTTTAACAGGGAATCCAACGACGACAGTTTACCATACTTTCTCTTTTGACAATTTCCGTGCGAATATGCTGTTAGGCGCTGCGGTCCGTAATAACTCGAAATAAATTTCCTTGCATACGTTCGGGGATGTGTGGGATCAGACATTAAATTGTGGAGTATTTCTAGGCAAGAAATAGTTAAATATGAATTAAACTTCTCCAAAAGACAGCTAAAATATATGAGTATTACCTTAAGTACATTTAAGTTAATATTTAGTGCGCGAATAATCACATGTAGCGTACATCACTTTACTTTAATTTGTAAATGTATATAAAACTAAAAGAAGTTATGAGAGAAGAAGAAAAAAGAGTTATTGCAAGCGAAAATAGAGGAGACGTGAAAGTATACTTTAAGAGCATTCAAGTTAAGAAAGGCTGCATTACTATACTTTCGAGTATATATAATATAAGGTTTCGCTGTTTTGCTCTTCATTTAATGCTTCATAAAAAGTGTTACAGTGATCGGATTTAGTTCAAATATGCGCAGTTTTGTTCGATAATCTGTTTCCATCAAGACGGCAACTTCAAAACACTTCCCTCGTAGAAGCCCCCCTCCTAATTTGCGAAGAACTCGGACAGCCACTGTTTACAAACCTCTTTTGAGTTCAACTTCACACCACCAAGGGCGTTCGCCATGGACAGGAACAAGTGGTAATCACTTGGCGCTATGTCCGGGCTATATGGTGGATGCGATAAAACTTCCCATCTGAGCGCCCGTAGCTTCTGACGAGTCATCAACGAAGTGTGTGGTCTGGCGTTGTCCTGGTGGAACACTACACCCTTCCTGTTGGCCAATTCTGGACGCTTGCTTCAAGCGGTCCAGTTGTTCGCAATTGATGGTAGAATTAAGCGTCTGGCCATATGGGAGCAGCTCATAGTGGATTATTCCCTTCCAAACACTAAGCAAAACCTTCCTGGCCGTCGATCCCGGCTTGGCCACTGTTTGGGAGCATTCACCAACCTTCAACCATGGACGTTTTCGCTTGATATTATCGTTTGTGATCCATTTTTCGTCACCAGCCACCATTCGCTTCGAAAATGGGTCCAGTTCGTTTCGTTTAAGCAGCATATTGCAGGCGTTGATTCCGTCCAGATTTTTTTTTTTTGTCAAATCGTGCGGCACCCAAACATGGAGTTTTTTTTTGTATCCAGTCTTATGCAGATGGTTTAAAATGGTTTGGTGACTAACTCCCATGTCCTGGCCCATGTCACGAGACCTAACTCGATGATTTCCATAATTCGATCGGTATTCGTCGTCGCAGGTCTTCCGCCGGCTGGCTTATCCATGGTGTCGTTTTCACCGGCTATGAATAGTCGAAACCATTCCTCCGCGGTTCGAAGTGATAGAGTACCATCCCCCAAAACACCATTAATCTCACTGAATGTTTTTCTAGCGGATTTGCCTGTAATGAAGGAAAACTTTAAAATAGCGCGAATTTCGGCGTTAGAGAACTTCATGTTTACACGTCGTAGGTAATGTTGAGACCTTTCAAATGATGTATAGTATTGCCAGATACGAGTTCTGTAGCGCTTTGTATATAGCCGAAAAATTCAAAAGACAAAAAGGCGAAAAGAAGATATTTTAAAACCTTGTACTAGGGAAGCAGGGTAATTTATTACAAGGGTGAATAAACTTTTGTACAGTAAATGACATAAAAGTGACTTGACGAAAGACGTTCAAGCTAATGCGGTCCTTAGGAGTTTGCCGGTAAAGGAGGATAAGGACGCGCAACATCAACACGAAAATTTTCAATTTGGCTTGACTTAATGTCTTCATAATCTATTGGTGCTCTGAAAATCTTAGTCAGAATTATATAAGGTTCACTTAATTCAAGAGAAGTATCCCTGTGCTTTAAGTTTATCAATGTCGGGGCTTCACTTCTTTGCGGACCTAAACCAACACGCCTGCTGCATGATGTTGATGATGTTTCGCCAGCTGCCTCAAATAACATTATCTTGGATGAGGTCCTTCTGCACTTGTGTGCGCAATCTCTAAATAGACCGTCGTCTGTTGTATTGTCCCAATAACTCGGATTAGATAATATTTTGGACCTTATCAGTGATGCCCATATGCTCTACATGCCCCAGCAATGTTAATTGTGGAAACCAAAAACCAGACGCATGCTACCCGCAAATGTCATCAACGCAAATGGGACTAAATATCACACGCAGAAACTGAAACGAGCTTCCTCGTCCGCTAAGGTCTAAGATTCCACGCCATAAAGGACTGGGTATTTTAAGTTGTTCTACACAACTAGCTTAGTCTTTCGACTCAATTCCCTCTTGAGCCCAAAGAAATAGCAATCGGCAGCAGTGTTGCTGCGTTTGATTTCGCCATTGATATTGTTGTCTCTATTTACCGCAAAAACGAGGTAGACAAAGTCGTTTACTACCTCGAAGTTTCTGCTGCCTAGTGTGACTCTGTACTCGAGACATCGGTGCTGCGTTTTTCTTTGATGACAGCATATACTCACCTGCCCTCATTTACTGCCGGAAACATTTTGCCAGCAAACACCCCATTCACTACCCGATGTGTTCCACCAATCACGTGAATTTCATCCGCGTAAGCTAGCAGTTGAACTGGCCTGGTGTTGGCTTGTGAGTTACACACGATCTTCTCAAAAATGATGTTAAAGCAGTTGCATGACAGCGCGTCACCTTGTCTAAAGCCTTTTTTGACATTGAAGGTCTCCATGAGATCTTCACCAACATTGACGGAGCAGCGAAATATATTCATGTCGGGCTGTTTTCGGTAAAATACGGTATGACTCAGCAAACATCAAAGAATCCACCAGGGTGCCACAGTATAGTCCTTCCTCAGGGTAATGCCAATTTGTTTTACATAGAAGGAAGTTGTGGCCCCATTAACTATAATAATAATAATGGTATGGCGCGACAATCCACAGGGGGACCACGGTCTAGATTGCTCATCAACTACTCGTATTGTGTGCGCTACTGTTCTCCTACGAGTAGAAGGGACCTACAGTGTTTTGCCGACTCCGAACGGCGAAGTTTAAGAAGCTTTTTCTTAGACAATTATTACTCTTTGAGTGTTGTCAGAAGCTTGAAAGAGGTGGTGGCTTGAAAAATTCGAAGAGTTCAGCCGGGAATCGAACCTGGACCTTCTTCGTGTGAACGTCGCACTCCACCCACTTTGCCGCGGCTACATTAACTATAGTTGCCTAAAAATTACTGGTTTGGTTGCCATACACTATGGTATGTTCTGCCGATTTTGAAAAGTGCTCAGCCTAGCACTAAATTACCCAGTATCATGCAAATAACATTACAATAGGTTGTAAAATGGCGTAACACGAATTCTGTGGGCTGTTTGAAGTTGGTTGGACTGAATGTTGGATTAAAAGTATAACATTTTTTTTATCTTGATTTCAACCCTTGGTTTTGCACCCGTCACTTAGATTTCTGTACCAATAGGATCAATACTGTTCTCTAACTTAAAATTCACAATATCGAATGTTAAACACATTGATTTTTTGAAAGCATCGAGTGCAATAGAGTACAAATTCTTTCCGATAGCGAAGTGACACTATCAAACAATATGCGATGTAAGTTGACCAGCCTTAGAGAAAATCCTTTCTGCTGGCACGGACGTAGCTGGTATAGCTGAATATTTTAAGTGCAACTTATATAATTCCGGAAATGTGCTCTCAAGAACTCAAATGGATTCGGAGATATCAGGACATGGGACAGTTCATAATACTGTTTCAGTTTAGCTTGTGATTTAGGAGTTTCAGCGGTCTGTATTCCTGCCACTTTTTCTTGTGTCAAAAGCGAATACTGATCTTTTTCGACTGTTGTTTTCTGTTCGAAATTCTCTATTTCACTACAGATTGACTAAATAGAAGATCCACAAGTTCTTCTTCCAGCCATTGGTCTGCTTTGCTAACGTTTTTTTCTGATCCGAAAGTCAATTTCTTGAGCCTTGGGTCCAAAAGTGTTGCTTTCGAAGTCTTATTTGTTTCCATCTCACCGAAGCGTTTAAAAACTTGTCACAAATGACTTATAAGTTTACTTTCAATTTGTGTTAAAGGCTTTAGCCCTTCAGTCCTTATTTGGAGGCCGTTTAATAAAGGAATTCCAAGAGACATCGTAAAAAAATTTTCTGAAGAGAGTTCCTCAGTAAGCTTTTCAAAAGGTCTTAGAAGTGGAATACAATCGTGTATGGTTTCCCATTCGAATGCAATAAGGAATTCTGGAGCTCTATGTACTCGTAGAACTGTTACTGCAACAGATACCGGTGAAAATAACTTGTCATTGAAAATAAAATGACTGGTGACTGTATAGTAGGATTTATAGTCATTCCAGTGATTTATAGTCATTCGAGTGATTAGTAGTCATTCCAGTGATTAGTAGTCATTTGAGTGATAAGTAGTTGATTAGATTGAGAACCGAGATGTTCTCAAGATATCATTCGAATGCGCCCATTACTTACAAAGTTTTTCTTCTTGTTCTTATGACGCTACAGCCCGGTGTGGACCTGGGCCTCAACCAACACTCCAAGTTGGTTGGGATCCTTCTCCACTTGTGTGCGCCAACTTATCCTAGGTCGTCCTCTGCTGCGTTATTTTAATGGTTAAGACTTGAAGACTTCTTGGGCCGGAGTAGTGGTGTCCATACGCTCTACATGTCCTAGTCATCTGAAGACGCTTGACCAGGCGCATCTCGCCGTACACCCCATAGAGTTAATTTCTAATTCTTCTTCTCTGCGATCAACGCAAACAGGACCAAAAATCGCAAGCAAAACTTTTCACTCTGTTTTTCTAACGTCCAAGTTTCCGCGCCATAAAGTAAGACTGGGATGATCAAGCTGTTATATAAAGCGAGCTTAGTCCGTCGAGAGAGGGCTTTATTACTCAATTGCCTCTTGAGCCCAAAGAAACAGCGATTGGCAAGAGTGATTCTGCGTTTTAATTCAGTTCTGATGTTGTTGCCCCATATTTACCGCGGAGCCGAGTTAGCCGAAGTCCTTTACTACCTCGAAGTTTCTACTGCCTAGTGTGACGCTCTGTCCAAGACGTCGATGTTGTGTGTCCTTCCTTGATGGCAGCATGTACTTTGTTTTGCCCTCATTTACCGCCAGACCCATTTTATCCGCTTCCGCTTCAATGCCAGCAAACGCCTCATTGACGGCTCGCTGTGTTCGTCCAATCACCTCAATGTCATCAGCGTAAGCTAGCAATTGAACTGACTTTTGGATGATTGTGCGTCTGGTGTTGACTTGTGTGTTACGCACGATCTTCTCGAGGATGATGTTGAACAAGTCTCATGACAGTGCGTCGGCTTGCCTAAAACCATTTTGGACATTGAAGGTCTGAGTGAGTTCGTTAAAGACCTTGACGGACTTACAAAGTTCGCTTGTTATTTTAAAAATCGTACATATTTTTTCTACTGAGTAGCTATTTAAGAAATAAGTCCGTTCTTGTAGGTTGTGATTCATTTTGCTGTAGTATCATAGGCTCTGTATTGGGAAAACTGGGCTTCATTTACAAATTTGTCAAAAATTCTGGGACCAGTTTTCTGAAGTAAGTTGTTGATTTTGTGTTTTTCAGATTCCTGTTGTTCCCTTGGTGTAAAATTGAAGCTATAACCGCATTCTGATCCTAGTGATTCCCATTTTTGGAGACACTTATACCTTATGTCCATGAATTTGCGCAAGTATCAACCTCGGAATTTTTTTTTCTGCTTCATCGCATTGACTTTATAAATATAATCGACTCTTATATACAAGAGTGTTCAAGAACAAAGGTGTAACTTCAGTCTCTAAATGCAGCATGTAATTAGATGCATTGCTAGGAAGCTTAAAAATCCGCCTTAGAAAATATCTGAGGAACTTTTCCACAGTTTCGAAAGCGCTGTAACCCCAAACTTGTGCTACATACAATAGGATAGAGGAGGCTGTGGCACAGAATATTTCAACTTTTGACAAATGCGAAACATTTTTGTCTGAATACAGCTTCCCCATGCCAGGTCCATGGTCAACTTATTACTGAGAGGAATTCTTTAACTTAGACAGCTTAACCGATTTTAGTACAAACCTCGGCTGATTTTAATATATCTTTTACCAAGGAGATGGAGTAACTCAAGTGACATGGATGACTTACGCTAGGTGGAAAAAACAAAACGTTTAAAACGACTTCGTCCTAGAACTACAATAACGCCCAATTATGAATATTGTGAAGACTATTCATCTATTACACTGTGTTATTTTTTGCACCTAAAAGACAATTTCGGAGATACGCATATAAAGCTAAGTATTTCACCCTCAAGAGAAGCCAACAAAGGACTACGTGAATGTACAAAACAAACCACCCAAACAAATCTCTTGGCGGCATGTAGAAAATGCGTTAAGTGAAAAAGACAACAGTCAAAGATCAGTGTTCCACTTCCATTTAATTTGTTAAGCAGCGCCCAGGTGAACTCGAATTTCGGCAAACTATTGAGAAACGATTCCCTCTCGTGTAGCTTTGGCCTCCAAAGCAACATCATAGAGTCGTGCGTCGCTCTCGTCTTAATAGAAACCAGGTGTCGATTGGATGGCTGTCAGTTGGAAACCTGAATTCACATTCAATGCTAGAGTGGTGGGTCTATATACCAATTTGATCGATCTTACGAGGCGGCGAGAGGCCGAATTTATGCGAGTCATGAGTGAAAAATAAAATAATAAAATAGCTCTAAAACGATTGCGGTCACTGGCGGGTGAACTTGCCTCAGTTTCTCTTTCGCAAACAGATTCGTTTTTGTCACTGTGACACAGAATCCAAATGTGATCAGACTTGAATAGAAACATTGCAGTTGGACGTGCAGTTGACGGCGGTTCTCGATTGGACCTGAATTTGTTTTATTCTTTATTAACTGTGGATCCTTTACACTGCGTGGACCTTGCGAGAGCGTTGGATTTGGGGATATGGAAGTCGTATGCGAGCCAGCAGACAAAACAACATTGCAACCCTTAAACTGACTCAAGATAGGATTATTTACCGCGAAGAAGTATCCGTCATTTCATGACTCTCATTTCTTAATCTCTTATTCGCTGCAGAACTCGCGCTTGAAACAAGGTTTGGGTAGGAAATTCCAAATCAAATATGGGCAAACAACAGCTACAACTATTTAGCAGACAGTGACCAGTTTCTGGCATTAACACCTCTCTTAATTGTGCGAAATAATCAAACGAAGTGTAAAAATTGACGGCAGGTGCTGGGTAACTAGCGAGAAGAATAAACACTTTCTTTAGAAATAGAGGTGACTTGGTAAGCGATTATGACCATTCTATGGGCAAAAACAATTTTGGTGCAAAAATTTAAGTCTGTTGTGTGGTATTGCCTCGTAGTGCGATAACTATTTGGTCGAAGCCCACCCAAACAAGATCAAGCTGACTCAAGAATTGAAGCCGTCTGACCATTTAACTCGGCGTACGTTCTTCGATTGCTTTTTGGAGAAGAATCAAAATCAAAATAATTTTTTGTGACGAAGATCAATAGGTTCGTCAATAGGGTTGCCTTTTATATTTCGGGATTAGAGAATAAAAACAAATATCATCGAAAATAGCTTTATTGTTTTTCAAAATATTCCCCATTAAAACACTTTTGCATGCGTTTGAACCAATTTTCGAAGCAGTTTTGTCACTCTGATTGAGATATCTCCAAAACATGCATTCTGAACGCAGCTACCGCTTCTTTCTTTTGACCTCTCATTTTACTTTTTACGTACGGGAATAAAAATAAGTCATTCGTTGAATTATATTTATTGCCGTTTTTTGAGGATACAAGGGTTGCCTTTTATAATTCGGGATTAGAGAATAAAAATAAATATTAATCATCGAAAATAGCTTTATTGTTTTTCAAAATTTTAACCATTAAGATCAATAGACTTTTGCATGCGCTTGAGTCATGCTGATTGAGGTATCTCCAAAACATGCATTCTGAACACATAGTTATTTCATTAATTAAATTACTAAAACCATGCGAAGCAAGATCAAGATCAAACACCGAATTGATAAAGATTGAAAAAACGAAGAAATGGAAGCTTGGCATGTATCCAGTATATAAAATGACAAACTTGAAAAATAACCCTAGTTCATTCCTCCTGCTAAATATTGAGGAGTTGCTGTGTGCAATTTTCAACCGAAATTGAACTGAGAACACTGCTCTCCCATTAGCTCAAACTAAAGCACCACCCATTGGCTGCTATTGTTTGACAAAGTTTCCACCTTTCTGGCCTCGATGCAATTGCCAATTCAATTTTACCTGATTCTTACATTTAATTTTTCTAAATCTAACTACTTTTGCACATGCGTCCATTTTGTTGTTGCTCTCATCTAAAGTATGTTCTGCTTTTAACTTAGTCCTATCCCTGAGGCCGTGGTAACCTCTCCATTTTGTCAACTTAAACGTTCAAACGTAATTCTATCTCTATCAATCACCGTCAAGAGAAGTAAAAGCCGTCGATTGTGGACAATTACTCGTATACGAAAACGGTCAGGGAACATTGCAGAAGACCCCAATCTTCCAAGGTTCTTGCCAAAACTTTTTAAAGACGACAAGCCTGCAGTACTCTTGATTGATTCTCTATTAAATCAATGAATTCAATAATTTCCAAAGACAGTCAAAATTCACTAAAATGTCGGTTATATCTTTTAAAGCAGCCTGCACAGTATCCCAGACAATATGTTTTCCGGTAATCGTTGATTCAGCGGCAACGCTCCAAATAAGGAATCCCACACCTCTCTTACAACGACCGTTCGCAGGACAGAATCAAAATGTCATTGCACACCGCATTGTAAATCTGCTTCAGCCAACTCGTCACCACATGACGTCTCCAGCACACACGCTCTGGGAGGCAATCATCATCAAAATGCTATCAGAGAGAGCCCTACCAAGCGGCCTGTGACGGTCGCTCCACTCCGGCTCTAATCCACTTCGAATAGCCTCCCAAATCAGTATGCATCACAGCAGCCCTCAAGCCTGCTGGAGACTTTTATTTACACAAGTACAAACCCCTCCCACACACACACACCGAACCACACATACACGCATCTTCGCTCCAACAGGTGGGGAACGTTTCGCATATGCACTCCCAATTCAATCGTTCCCACAATGGTCCTCATAAATATACCTACCTGGTGGACTTCAAGAGCTAGATACCTCTTGCCAGCCGGCAGTGGAACAACATTGTCGTCGCTGTCGTTGTCGCCGCCGTTTACGTTGCCGTCGCCGTAGTAGTCGCGGTCAAGCTGCGTCGCCCGTGGGGTCCCCAAGAGCCAATCAATAGTCAATCGTGCATCAGTCATCAATTAGTGAGTGTTCATCAAGGGTTGGGTGAAAACTTCATCAAATGTTCACGTTCTCGTAAACTAGTTACTACTCATTGAGGCCATCAGAATTCTGGTCGTGGCGCGCATAAGGCGCACAAGGTGACTCTGCTGGAAAGTGAAACTTTAATTGATTCGCGGGTCGACCAATTGATTTATTTGTTCTGAAAACCGACAAGAAACATATCGCATGCCGCCCGACAGGCTTACAGTACGCGCCAGTCTGTCGAGCCGTCAAGTGCGCGCGCCCCCCTCAGTGAAGAGTTCTATAAACGGAGGCGCGTCAGTGAAAACATTTGCGTATTCGATATTCGGGAGAGCAATTAATTTGCAATTCAACTCGATTACGGGGCATTTTCCCCGTTTTCCCATTTCAGAGACCAGCCAACGACCGCGTCTGTTTGGTCTACACCGTCCAAGTTGAGTGACCAACAGGGACAAGGTTAAGGCAGTTAGCTTTCTATTTTCAGTTTGAACTTGTGCAATGAACAGTGAAATTATTGTTACGTATACGCCCTAGAGTGTTCAGCGCGTAAATAACCGATTTGTTGCATCCTTCGCGAAGACAAACTAAAGAAACGGGAGGCATTTAGGTGTGCGGAGAATTGTGGTTTCTGTGTACGGCTTGGAGTAATTGACTAGTTCTGACGAAACTGGTTGTGTGTGCTGTGATAGGTACTGCTAGTGTATTAGCCAAGAATGTTTTTTTGTTGACGGCAACCTGCTAGATTTGATCTAGCAATTGGTAGTGCCGTGCAGGGCAAAGTGCAGGTTGTGAAAAGGGGATTTTTGCTGCCTTCGGAAGGGAGTGTAATTTGATTGATGTCATTTGACGTTGCAGTGCTGGGACAGGCGAAAATTATTTCAACGTATGTTTGTCCCTACGATGGATTAGGAACTGCCTCCATTCTCCGTCATCATCGTTGGCACATATAACTGTGTCTGTTGGAGCACATTCCGTTTGCGTATTGGTCGTTTTCTATTTTTACGGTGGACTGCGATATTAAAACGCCATCAAAAAGAGCATTTCATTTAAATGCCGTGGATATGTTGGAGTCAATGCCCTTTTACCCAATGACGGCTGTAAACATTGGTGAAAAGTCTGATGAGCGTGAACTGATTTCATAATCTGCAAGCCTCCGTGGAAGAGCAGTCACCTCAAAAGTATGCGAATTTTAAATGCCGATAAAATCAGGTATTTGGTTAGTTTTATGACATGCGTTGAAGGAAGTGACATTTTTGCGAGTGATTAGGGAAAATTCAAAGAAAAAGAAGTGAATTTGAAAAATTGAAAAATTGGCAAAGGCCACTTCTGCGAGAAAGAGACTATACTGCCAACCTGAAAATAAATATTGTTTGTCAGAAAATTGCTCATTGTCCTTACTTAAGGAAATTAGAAAAACCACATATTTGTAACTTATACCTAATATATAAGGTCTGTTCAAATTTTCAGTTGTGTCAAAAAATATTTATTTATTCATCGACTTTTTCCCGTCAAATTAGCCCTCCTCAGACATTACTGATTTGTGGCAGTGTTTGTTTTTTCAATCCTCGAAGCTGTTATATATTCACTTTTGAATATGCCCTTGAAGTCTCGTCGCAAAACACCGTCATTTCATGGGTGTCTTCAGTTTTGGAAACAGGCAAAAGCCGTAGGCACCCAATCTGGTGAATACGGTGTCTGAAGTATGATATAATTGCGAACAAGCAAAGACGAGTGAGCATCATGACGCAAAAGTCATGAATTGCTTTTCCATAATTCCTGACGTTTTATTCGTATTGCTTCTCGCAAGCGGCTCATAACTTCAAGATAATAGTCTCATTGAACGAACATGTTGATAGAACTCCTGCCCTACGTCACGGCAATCGAAAAAAAAACAGACGGAGAACCTTTACGTTTGATCGAACTTTTTTGGCCTTGCGTCTCCTGGGCTCTTCTGACAGAACGATTAGACTTTCGTTTCGATGCCATAACCATATACCCAGTATAACACTCTTAAACAACTCTGAATCGTGTTTAACGTCATTCAACATTTCCTGAGCGATGCTCATACGACATATTTTTTAAAACAAAAAAAAAAAAATACGAACTTCGCTGCCACACTCTTCATGCCATAGATTTCCAAAAAAATTGTATGTCATTAGCCAACTCTTTCTTCACAATAATTTTCATTTTCTCAATATTTTCATCGGTTGTTGATGTGCTGGGCCGCCCAGGACGAGTGTCGTCAATCACACCTTTTCGACCTTCTTTGAACAGCCTGTCCCACTTGTAAGCATTTTTTTAACTTAACACCGTATGCCACTGTCAATACTTTAAGTGTTTTTAAGCACTCTATTTCTTCTTACACGAAATTGAATGCAGGTCCTTTAATCCTTTTTTTTTGGCAGGAAATGGCCGAACGCGTCTAACTTGTATGCCTTTCACAAACAAAATAAATATACTATAAGCCCCGTAGTCGCCGTGGCGTAGTGGGTAGAGTGCGACGCTCACACGCCGAAGGGTCTAGATTCGACTCCCAGTTCAACACCAATTTTTCTAATATTTCACGGCACCACCTCTTTCGAGCTGCTGACAACACTCAAAGAGTAATAACTGTCGAAGAAAGCTTCTCAAATTTCGCCGTTCGGAGACGGCAAAAAACTGTAGGTCCCTTCTACTCGTGAGAGAACAGTAGCGCACACAACACGAGTAGTTGATGAGCAAGCTAGGCCCTGGTCCCCCTTTGGACTGTAGCGCCAACAATTATTATTATTAATTATTATAAGCCCCGTACATACGAGTCTGGTTATTCAAAACCAGGACAACTTTTAGTTATTTGTTTTTCTTAATGCAACATGGTATGTGAGAAGAAGTTCAAAAAAATCATATGTCTTATTTTTGGATTTTTTGTCCATCGCAAGACATTTTAAGCAATTTTTGAATAAAGTAGAATTTCACCACTACAGCATCTCGTCGATTAGTGCATTCTTGAACAGCTTTGATTTGCTGATTACACTCAAAAAGTATTCAGTTATACGAAAAACTTCACAAATGTTGCTGTTAGGTCACGTCTAGGAGAGTAGGTTAGGGAGAAGCAAGCCACAGGCCCTTTTAGCTAAATGAACTTAATTTTGCTTACATCAGGAGGCAGCTGTCTGGCGCTGATGTGGCGGGAGCTGAAAATCAAGGCTCTTTTTTCACAGTTAGCTAGCAAGCTAGCTTGATTTTCTCCAGAAGAGTAAGAAACACTATTAAGTACTAAAGTAGGGTTACTGCTGCCAATGGCCCAGTTTCCAAGTATGAACGCTCCAATCTCAAACCATTTAAGAAAAAGGGCTGCACACCATAAGAAGCGTCCGTAGCGTTTTATACCGGTATGAAATTACGTTTTTTTTTTGAAAATAAAACACTAATTATTAATGGGAAAGTAAAAACGTTTTATTCAAAGTATTGGCCATTCTTTTCTACACATTTCGACCACCTTTCTGCCAATTTGTGAATACCACGCCAATCAAATTGTTCGTCTTTTAAAGCAAACCAACCAGTCACCCTATTTTCGACCTTCTCGTAGGAATCAAAGTGCTGCTCAGCCAATGCGTGTCCCATCGATGAGAACAAATGGTAGCCGGAAGGAGCCAAGTCTGGTGAATACGGCGGGTGGGGAAGCTGCTCCGAGCCAAGTGTTTTGATTGATTTAACAAGTGTTTTTTCAGTTTTCCATCTGTCTTTCATTCAATTCATGTGGCACCCATTTTCCACACTTTTGGATCTTTCCCATAGCTTTTAAATGGTCAGAAATTGTTTGTTGTGCGACATTTAACATTGCTGCCATTTGCTTTTGACTCAAAGTGTCGTCTCCATCCAATATCGTTTGCAACTCGGCGCCTTCAAACTTTTTTGGTAGTCCTCCAAGTTCTTCATTTCTCACATTAAAATCATTATCTCGGAACCGTTGAAACCATCTTTTGCATGTTGCTTCTGATACAGCATGATCACCATATGACTCGACACGCATTCCATGCGATTCCGCAGCAATTTTCTTCAAATGAAAACAAAAAATTAATGCTTTCCGCAAATCATCACTTTCTGGTACAAAATTCGACATTTTTAAATCTATGAAAAAATATGATGTTGTCTGTCCAATGACTTGATGTATACTAAATATTTTTCACAGATCATAGCAAAGTCAGTCATAGCAAACAAACAAAAAAAAATAAGGGCTCGTTTACAACAAAAGTTCCCTATCGAGACATTTATATCTTGACACTCACTTCATACCGGTATATCTGGTAGTTGAAAAGTACTGCCTTACAGGTTGCCATTTGTGGACATGTTTTATTGCATTTGTTTGTTAAATAGGACTTCGAAAAATCATTCAGCGTGAAATGTTCTGCCTCTTTCGTAAGAGGTGTGTTGCCGGGTTCTAGGTCATATTACACAAGGTGTGTTCCAGTACTTTCTGTACTAAATTCTGAAGCCTGTCATTTGTTAAGGAGTAGGGGTAAATCTCTCTCAGAAAGAGGCAAAGTACGGGAACGCATCAAAACCAAATGTGTAATGTATATCATTAAGAAATGTCAAATTCACTTTTTCGATACAGAAAACAATAACAAGGACAATATTTGAGACACATACACAGAGATAATGGGTCAGAGCTCACTTACATCTGTACGCACATCAATTAACTTGACAAAAAACTTACAACCTACCCACAACAATTTCTCGTGTTAAAATGGGGGTGGGGAAATGTTTTACACTCTCGATAGAGCTCTTATTTGACATAAAACCCATTTCTTAGGCATACGGGAACGGACATTGTGTTGTTTTGTGTTGTTTTTTCGAGTACGGGAACACATATAAATATTTTACAATTTTAAGTGAAAGCTTTCTGACAAAATTGCAATTTTATTTGACAGACGCATCACACTCATTTAAGTGCTTAAAACTATATTTTTTTTTTTTTTTTTTTTTTTTATAATTGACGCGTGCAAAAGGGGTTGCGAGTACCCTTAAGTGACCGGATCAAGTCACAGCACGGGCCGAAGGTATAGAGGAAGAGAGGGAGAGGAGGTACCGATGCACATTGGTTTTAAATGCCTGTGGATTGTAATGAGGAGGAAAAATCGTGCTGGGAAGAGCATTCCAGATTCGTGTAGTGCGGCTAAAGAACGAGTCTCTGAATTTGACTGTACGTCCGAAAGAGGGCTTGAGGGTGAATTGATGGGCATTCCTAGCGAGGCGTGTATTGCGGGTGAATTCTTGAAGGGGAGGAATGCAACTGGCTAATTCGTCTGAGCATTTCTTGTTGAAATAGCGATAAAAAAGTGACAACGACGCGACATTACGTCGGTGTTCTAACGAGTCAATCGACTTCGCAATATTACTGTCACCTATAAGTTTTATCGCTCGCTTTTGAATTCTATCCAGCAGGTGCAGGGAGGTCTTAGAAGCACCTGACCAGATAGGAGCGTTATACTCAAGTTTTGGGCGTATGTATGCCTTGTATATTGTAGCCAGATCAGAGGGGGTGAAGTGCTTCTTGCATCGTTTAAGGAAACCTAGACATTTCGCAGCATTTTTGGCGACCTCAAATATGTGATCGTTCCAACTAATTGTTGGGTTGATACACATACCGAGGATGGAAAGTCTTTCGGTTTCAACAACGCAAGTGCCGTTCATGGATAACGGCTGATTATTTTGTGATCGCTTTAACGACAGTAGACAGCACTGTGTTTTGGAAGCATTAAATTCCACTCTATTCTTATTTCCCCAATCGATTATGCTGTCAAGGTCGGAATTTAATGTGCTTAACATACGCTGCCGTTCCGAGTCTAAGGCCGAAGTGGAGGGACGTGAGCCAAGGAACGAATATGAAAAGCTGAGGGTACTGTCATCAGCGAAGGAATGAATAGGATTAGAAGTAGCAGACAAGAGATCATTTATAAAAATGAGAAAGAGTGTCGGAGACAAAACAGAGCCCTGGGGAACACCAGCATTAATATAGTGGATATCAGACTTGAATCCATCCAAAACGACTTGTATTGAACGATTCGAAAGGTAATTTCTAATCCATTGAAGAAGAGACTCATCGATCCCAAAAGCACGCATTTTCGACAAGAGAGACTGGTGCCAGACCCTGTCAAATGCCTTAGAAATATCAAGCGCAACAATCTTTCTTTCTCCTGCATTGTGCAAAGATTGGTTCCACTTTTCAGTGAGATATGCCATCAGATCACCAGTGGAACGGTTGCTTCGGAAGCCGTACTGCCGGTCATTAAGAAGCTTCCGGGACTCAAGATATTTCATAAGCTGACGGTTTATCAGCGTTTCCATGACCTTGGAGAGAAGGGACGTTAGTGCTATGGGTCGGTAGGAGGTGGGTGACGAACATTCGCCCTTTTTAGGGACGGGCTGGACAAATGCAGTTTTCCACTTACTCGGAAAGAGCCCTGAAGAGTAGGACAGATGAAAAAGCTTACGCAGTGGTTTTGCCAGCGTAGAAGAACACCTCTTCAGAAGAACAGGGGGTATACCATCCGGGCCAGCGGATTTGTGTATGTTTAGATCTTTAAGTACTCTTGCTACTGTACGAGTGCGAAAATGGATTTGCCCCATGGAGAAATTTACGCTCTCAAGTACAGGTGGGGACAAAGTGTTATCTGGCAGCGTTGAGCTAGCTGCAAAGTGTGCAGCAAGCAGATTAGCTTTGTCCAAAGAGCTGACAGCTGGAATGTCATTGCAAATGAGCGTTGGGATCGAAGACGAGGCTGAATTCCTTATGTTTTTTACGAAAGACCAAAAGCTTCTGCTACCCTTGGGGCATTGTAGAACTTTTTGCCTCAACTTTTGGTCAAAGGAGAATTTAACACGTCTTATTAATGCATTACAGTCATTTCGGATCCGTTTGAACTTTTTCCGGGCTTCCTCAGAAGGGTTGGCTTTATAATCCCGGAAACTCAACTCTCTCACCCTGATAGCCTCTTTGCAGCTCAAGTCGAACCACGCGTTTGCCTTAGGCTTGATGCTCTTCACTCTGTGAGGAATGAAGGACCTCATGCCCAGCGAAATAATGTTTGTGATCGCATCAGTAGCGGCATCCACGTCACTATCGAGGAAGCATAGTGACCAGTTAAAATTCCTAAAGAAGTTGTTAAGTCCGCTCCAGTTGGCTTTCTCGTAGAGCCATACTGTTCTTTTCGGAATTTGTTCTCTAACTGTGTGGGAGGAGTACGAGAATTTGGCTGACACGACACAGTGGTCGGACGAGCCTAGAGGCGACAATATATCAACTGAATATTTTTCCGTATGAGAGGTGAGAAACAGATCCAAGGTGTTAGCGGTATGATCTGCAATGTCAGGTATTCGTGTTGGCTCATTCACAAGCTGGGTTAAATTATTTACCTCAGCGAAGATTTCAACATACCTTCCTTCGGGTGTTGTCTGGCCTGAATGTCGAAGCCAAGTAGAATTGTGTACATTGAAATCGCCCGCAATAACGATTTCAGTGCGAGGGTACAGGGATACAATTCTTGTGATGGAGTCAGACAGCGCATCAAACTCATTATAAGTTGAGTTGCTGTCCAGGTTTGGACTTCTATAAATAAAGCAGTAGTGGATTAAATGCTTACGGACAAAGAGTTTTAACCACAGAAAATTAAATTCCGGATTGGAACAGTGGCCATATTGTGGTTGAATTTGGTAAGCAACATCACTACGCACATAAATGGCGAGACCGCGGTGTAAAAAGAATAAGGGCACCAAGCTATATCCAGGCAGGTTCAAATCCGATAAATCGGTATTCTCACCCACCTGTGTTTCGCTCAGCGCCAAGACAGCTGGTTTGTGACGAGAGAGGTGGACGTAAACGGCAAAGAGATTAGTTCTCAGTCCGCGAATGTTACTCACGTCAACACGAAATTGCCCCCTCATGTCAGTCGTAGGCATTTGAAAACCAACTCCGACAATGCAGTTGGTGAAAGTAAGCAGAGTTCAGAAGTGTAAATTCAGCGATTAGCTTCACAAAACAAATCAACGTAGGTGTTATGCCCGTACATTGACTTGAATTGGTCCACTAACAAAAATTCACACTTCCGAATCCGCTATGTCAGATGTTAGGCAGACTCGGACATCGACCCAGCCCGTCTGGTAAATCAAACGGGAGTTGCGACCGAGAATGCCCAACAGTGGCTTGTGAAGGAGTGGGAGAGGGGGGAGCGGGCCGAGTGCGCTCTACCGAATCACTTCACTGCACTACACTGCACTACACTGCACTTTTTTTTTTTTTTATTTTTTTTTTGTAAGGAATTATTTATTTATTTTTTTTTTTTTCACTCGCGGAGGTGTTGGGCGGACCGCGTTAAATGTTCTTAAGAACGACGCGAGGAATTCTTTTTTTTTTTGTTATTTATTTTGTGCATGCAGCGACGACACGTGTGCATGCGTCGGAGGATGACACGGCACTCATCATATTGAAAAGAAGAAGTGCTCTTTTAGTGAAAGTGCTATATGTGAATGTTGAAACTTGTGTCTGCTCCTTTTAGCAATGATTTTGTTAAGTCTGTGTTGGTTGAAATTTAAGTGACCCTGTGTTAATGTTAAGTATATCAATGTTTAAATTATTATATATAATTTATTTTCTTAGTCCTCATTTTAAAGAAATTTCCTTAAAGGGAAACAAAAGAATACGTTTAAATGATAAATGCACCAAACATGGCGCCCAGAATTATTCTACTAGAAAGATTTAAATATGTGATATCCTTCTAATTCTCTTTTTAACTTCGAATAGAAATGTAAAAACATGTGCTTTTGACATACAAATTTCTTTAATGAAACGAAAACCGTTTGAGATATTTCTAAAACTTTATTAAAATATTTATGAACACGACTTCGTTTTTGGACCCAATTTTAAAAGACTCATTTACACATTTTGACTGAAAAGGCGGCTTAAAGGCAACATCTCTATCAATTTCGTCGGCATGTTAGCGTAAAGCAATGACTTAACGCAGCCCCACAAAAAATAATCAAGCGGCGTAATTTTTTTATGTATTGTGATAAGAGTTACAATAGTTTTTGTGTATCTTACGGTTATGTCACCTTACTACTAAAATATTAATAGCATTTCTTAAATATTATATCACAGTTTTAGTTTGAAAATAAAGCTTCTTAAAATCTTCGTTAAGTCCAGCGGCTTTAAAAAGCACTAACGAGATGTCAACTGGCCCATTTCTTAAGATAACATGCTCACCATGCTTATTCTTTAATAAATGGATTTGTTACTCGTACGTGTGTAGTGGGTGGAGTGCGACACTCACACGCCGAAGGTCCATGTACGATTTCCGGCTGAACACCTCGAATTTTTCACGTCATCACCTCTTTCGAGCTGCTGACAACACTTAAAGAGTAATAACTGTCTAAGAAAAAGCTTCTCAAACTTTACCATTCAGAGTTGGCAGGTGTAGGTCCCTTTTACTCATGAGAGAACAGTAGCGCGCACAACACGAGAAATTGATGGGCAAGCTAGGCCCTGGTCCCCCTGTGGACTGTAGCGCTACTCAATTATTATTACAACTTTTGCTGTGGGACTTGTGGCATCATTTTATTCTATTGGACATATCCTGTCCAAGTCTATATTTTCCGATTCGACATCTTAACACGATTGCGTTGACGACTCACATTAAAGATCGACGAAAAAAATGGCCGAATACCAGCGCCGGCGTGCAAACCACTTGAAACAGTTATTTTTGTGGATGAAATTTTGATTCATGAAGCTTACGTAGATCACACCGGTCGATGAGTAACGCATAGTTGCTTATTACGAACCCATTGAGTCAAAAATGAGATTCGCAACTGTAGATAAGTTTGGGTTGATGGCGCATTTTCCATAATGGCGTCATAATATGGTCTGAGTGATGCGCAATTCCTGAGATCACCTAGGAATTGACTGATTTCGATCGTTTTCAACACACTTTGACCTACCCGTGACCTCACTGACACGACCGCACAACACAACTAATATGCTGAGTCAACATGCACTAAACTTGTTATATTTCGAATGAAAATTTCGATTAATATTCATAAAGTTGCGGTCAACGATTCCGAATTTCAGTAGAAAATTTGTAAACCTTAAAAATGATTACACAGATTTGCGTCTGAGGGAAGCTTTCTTTACAAATCTAAGTGCGGAGCAACAGTGAAGGTTGCCCGATCAAGGAAAATTCTGATACTTGTTGGAAATTCGGGCCTAAAATATTACAAATACGAATTCATGAGACTTGAACACATTTGTACAAATTAAATCGCAGTGAGCATATAAAATAATAAGAGACTTGGTCTATATTTACAAATTTTGAAAATTTCTACCGACGAGTTGTAAAATGCTTGTTTTATTTTAAATCAAAGTTTTGGTGTCAAGTTTTTTAAACTAAGACCTTTTGAAATTGATATATAAAATGTTTATTAGACCAGTCTAATTCGTTTGTAAAGACCTTGGCTAACTAGGTCATTTTTTTTTCGACATTTACTATATTTTTTGTTATATGTCGACCTTTCAATGTTGTTTAAAATTCAGCGGCACTGCATAGTTAATCCTACTTTTCCCTGTTTGATCATCATCTATTTGCAAATTTAAAAGCATTTTTTTGAGATGAAAGAAATTTTAAGCCAAGGGCCGTCCCAAATGTTAGATGTTTTTAAGGACAGCGTTTTCCTGCAACACTTCCCCCCAATCCTATTGCAATCCCCCACTCAAATTCAAATATAAAAGTGCACCAATTCATCATAAATCAAATCCACTTTCTGAATTCTGGGTTAATTTGGTTATTAGAAATCCAGGTCCGTTAACAGGGTTATGTAAATGAAACGAAAGCCGATTTAATGAAATTTCGAAACTCAACCGCAAAAACTCGCATCTAATTGACTAAACAAACGTCATTATGAGCCTAACTGTAGCCCGATCATCACTTATTCCAGCTTCTGACCAAAGTTCCCCCCGCATTCCCCATCAAACACATGCGAATAGCGATGATTAGTTAAACAAACAAACCCTACTCGCGTCTTGAGGTCTCAAGTTCTTTTTTTCTTTCCCTCTCCGTTAACAAATCCTCATGATCTGCTTGTCATCGATTAAGACCACATGTGGTTAAGCTGATGCCGATGACTGTGGTCAATTGAAAAGCGGCCTCAAGTGAACCATGTAACAGCCAGTTATCTCATGAAAGTAAAAGTGATCGAACTGGTTTGACTTACGGCGGAATGAAAAAAATGTAAACGTACGTCAAAATTTTGCCGGCAAAAGCACAAGCATATAATTTAGCAAGACCACTGTCAAAATGATGTCGTGAATAATAAGCGCGTGGGTTTTTTGTTATTCGGCGGGAAAGAATTACTTAACACTTGGCCCAGAGAAGGTCAATAGCGAAGACGCGTGTTATTGCCGTTTATGGTAATGTAATTCGTTTCTATAAAATATGCAGTGGTTCCAAGATGTGTAAACTGATTTAATCAGAACTGGATTGACGAACTGCTTTTGTGTGGATTGACGACGGGACTTTTTGTGGTTCATTCATGTTTGTGTTTATTCATTTGTTTTTAGTTTGTGAACTCAATTTACTTGGAATGCATACAAGACAAGAAGGGGTCTCCGTGTGATTGTTTTCAAATTTAAAAATGTGTTTCTTGTGAATTCAGCTTTAGTTGTGAGTGACATCGGTCGAATTGAATCAAAGGGCTTACACACATCTGCTCAGTCCTTGCATGTTTTAGTCCTCCTATGTGTGGTATGCCACAAAGTTAATCATTTGATTTAGAATATCACTACGTGCAAGTAGCCGATAACTGTGGGGACAATTTTCACACACACAGTATACATTTGTATGGTATGGATACCATGGGCGTATAGCCTGTGAAAACATAAAAGAAATGCTTTGGAAAACAATGTTTGTGAAAGGCGTTGATGCAAAGTAGAGTTTGAGAACTGGCATGGCACTTACACCCGCTAAGCCAATAGAACACATCAAACCACGTCTCGTCTACTTATACTCTATACTCGTCCTTTACACGCTGATGTGTCTGATAGAAAACGCACGTCCGAATCCTTGACAAGAGGTTTATACCGCATATTTTTATGGTAAGCTACCGAGTTTCTAACAGCACTGAAAAGGGGATAAAGTGTCATCGGATTAAAGTGCCTTTAATTTTTTTTTAAATATCGACGTTCGCTTCTGTCAATAAAGAGTCACACTCACATCACGAATTGGTTTTAAGAGGTTATTATGCGTTTTTGTTGCTCGACTGTAAAACATTTTTCGTACTCGATTGAATAAATATGTATGGTTTGGATCAATGCTAAGACGCTCTTTGTCCTCGACCCTAAAATCACCACTTCTAAAACCTCGAAACTATGATTTCTCGATCGGAGCAGATTTACAATAATATTCTACATGCATTTTATGGGATGCAGCTCCGCTTTACTTCCAATCCAAATCGAAACTCCCAGAAAATGCTGTTTATTGAAGACAAATTTGTATATTTTCGAGGACGCAAACAAAAATTAAAGCTGCTGCGAACTTTTTATTGCAGATAAATGATACACCATCTCAATGTAGAGATCCGCAGCAGCATTGGACCGATGACTTTAAATCTTGCATTAAATTTTTTAATTACGATACAGAAATTGACAGAATTGCTTCTAAATTCAATTCTAAGAGTCTAGTCGAATTGTCTAGTGGCCGGGAAGCGCCTGAGCTCGATTTGAATATGGTTTTGTCCTCCTGCATGGAAATCAAAACTAAAATCAAGAAACTGATTCATTGCTGAGCACAAGTCAATGTAAACGATGTATGTTTAGTTTTTCGACCACATCCATACCTTGGTACAGTTTGCAGTACTTTCAAGTTAGTCTTTTCCGCAACACTTCAATTACAGACATTTAGTGTAAAAAATACGTTTAACATGCGTTAACTTCCAAAAATGATAGACTCAACATACGTTGACCGTAGGAATAAAATAACTGAAACGTGTTATATATGTCCGTATTATGCCTTGGAGTAATGAGTTTGTGGCTTGCGATCTCTTTTACCATTTGTCAAAGGAAAGGTAAAGACATAACTCTTCATAGTAGCCCAGAAACTTCTTAAAGATCTATAAAACACTCATCAACGTTTAAATTGTTGAAACAAAATAGACTGAGTTCAAACCAGGGACTATGAGAGTTAAGTGCTAAGACCAAAACGCAAATTAGATGGCCCGTTTTATGTGTATTTTTATTAAATTGAAATAAAACACTGTTAATTTATATTAAGTAAGACCGCCTTGTTTTCCGGATCTAACATGCATTTTTTACGGCAAAACTTCTTTCGAGATATTTATTATATATGTAAAAGCTTTTCACAAACGCTGTAGGTCCTCTCTACTCGTGCCAGAGCTGTACCCTTCACAACACTAATAGTGGATGAGGAAGCTAGGACCAGGCCCCCACTCCAATATATGTATATTCCAGTACAAATAATTTAAATTAAGTTTAATTATTCAAACTTTATTTAGATATATTGACCAATCTAGAACACCTTTTGGTTGAAGAACCTCATATCTCGTCGGCTTTTTTGGTCATTGAGAAGAAAATGAAACAAGTTTATGTCATGCGAGTTGTCCCAACGTTTCGACAGGGAATGCTGTCTTCTTCGTTTTTTTCTTTACTGAAACGATGGAAATAATACAGCATATAATACATAATGCACATTAAAAAATATGAGATTTAATAACTTACAATTAGGTAGCTTTTGGATTTGATACACAAATTCGTTTACATTTAACATTTCACATTAAATTAAAAATATACTATTTACACTAGGAACTATTCTTGCACATATTGTTGGCACTTCGTTGGGCGAAGATCAGTCTTGATGTTTGTACAAAGAAGACATTAACATTTCGAAATTGGGAGGCCGTTACCATTGCTAGGTAACCCGCCGATATATTTTGTGTGTCTTGCTTTCTGTTCATATTGCTGCTGTAGTTAATAATGTGTGAAGTGTTTCTTATATATACGCAGGTTGCCTTTTATATTTCAGGACTACAGAACAAAAACAAATATGAATCATCAAAAATATCTTTGTTGTTTGTCAAAATATTCCCCATTGCGTAGACTTTTGCATGCGTTTGAACCAATTGTCGAAGCATTTTCGCCACTCTGATTGAGGTATCTATAAAAACATGCATTCTGAACGCATCAACCGCTTCTTCAGGTGTCGAAAAACGTTGACCTATCATTTCAATTTTTACGTACAGGCATAAAAAGAAGTCATTCGGTGCCAAGTCAGGACTATACGGCGGATGACATCATAAATCCATGTTTTGAGTGCTCAAAAATGCAGTTGTAAGACAACTGGCAACTGCAGTTGCAGTCTAAGAAGACAACTGGCAAACTAATGGTTGGGTACTACTCAGAATTGATTGTTCCGCGTTGTTCTAGTGGTACGACTGCGACATGTCCAGTTTTTCCGAAAAACAGGCGACCATTTGCTTGGAAGTGCTTCGTGCGCGAGCAACTTTTGTTGGATTTGGCTCAATTTAAAACACCCATACAGTCGACTGCTGTTTACTTTCGGGCTCATACGCGTAACTCCACAATTAATTACCTGTCACGATGTCATAGACGTGTTTCGAAGCACCGCGGTCGTATTTTTGGAGTATTTCCTTTGACCAATTGACACGAGCCTTTTTTTGAGCGATTGACAAATTGTGTGGGATCCAACGCAAACAAATTTTTTGACGGTCAAATGTTAATGCAATATTGAATGTATGCTGGTCCCACTAAAGCCTAAGGTTGTCTCAATCTCACGATAGGTTATACGACGATCTTGAAGTAACGGTTGGCACATAGCATCAATGGTTTCCGGAACAACAACTGATTGTGGAAGACCTTTACAAATTTCGTCTTGGAGTGAACTACGATCTCGATTCAATTCACCATACCATTGATAAACACTGGTCCTTGATGGAGCTTCATCGCCAAAAATTGAATTAAGTACATTGATGCACTGTTGTTGAGTTAATCCACGTCGTAAGTTGAAAAAAATCATATTTTACGATTTAATTCCATTTTTTGGGCGAGATGAATCTTTTAAGTTACTGTAAACAACACAAATAGCGCTTGTATGTCAAAACGTTCTGAGTACGTATAACGTCCAAAATGTCAAACTTTACGATAGAGCTGGCAGTTACCAACAACACAAGGGTTGCCCAGTCCCGAAATATAAAAGGCAACATTCATATTTTTTGCTGGTGTGTTTTCCAGTCTGCAGAATTTTAACATTGTTGAAGTCCGGATGGTGGTAAGTCAGTAAGCAGTGGTTAGCCACTGCTGTTTTTGACGCGTTCTTATTGTTTATGTCCTATTTATGGCCAGCCAATCTCTGTCGTAAAATTTGTTTTGTTTTTCCTACGTAGAATAGACTTCATGTTTCTAGTTCATTTTGTCTACAATTGATTTTGTATATGACGTCAGTTTTATTTTTTTGTAAATTTTCGGTTTGAATTTGGTGAAGAGGCGTGTAAGAGTCTGCCGTGATCTGAAGGTTAACTTAATGTTGTCACAATGGTCGGATATGATTTTCTTGAAATTTCAGAGCTGGTATGTAAACCATGCTTTTGTACAAAGAGACCTTGAAACAGAACGATTGTTACTTCTCTTGTGGCACCATATAAGCCACCTGGCAAGTTCGTCAGAATATCTCTCACAATCCTTTCGTTCTGCGGGTGAAACTTTTCGTCACTTAATCTGAACACCTTAGTTACCAAATTCGCGGCAGTATTGATCTAAATGTGTTTGGCCTAGTTAGATCTGTAGTTGAATAACCTTCCTGATGCTGTATACTTTTGGTGCTAGTCGAAGCAAAGATAGTCCATCTCTCTGTGGATTTTTACGTCGAGACAGCATCTCTTGTCGAAGCGTCGCGACAACATGAATGACCTAAGCCTGTTTCATTTGCTCCTGAATGACCGAACCAGCCGATGAGGAGTTAGATTCTTTAACTTCTTCAAAGTATACTGCTTGTGTTCTTAAACACTTCTCAGAGCAAAACTTCAAATATAATAACATTTAATTTATAAAAATTTATAAAAGACTTTTTATGGCATATAAGCCCATTCTCTTCACGAAACAGAATAGTTACCTCAATACAGCATTGAGTGTCGTTACCTTTGTTTTAGGAAACGTCCGCAGTTCAGCTTGGGAGTGATTCCACAAGATTATAACATTTCAGTGGTTATGTCAAATTTCCTGGATGTTTCAATTTCACTCGCTTAAGTTTTTAGCCGTCCTTAATTCTTTTTTTACATTTTCCCCAAACAAAAGCCCCGGAAGGTGGAAAAATGGAAGGTAGAAAAATGGAAGGTAGAAAAATGGCGCTCGAAGATGCCTAGATATTTAAAGGTATTAACAGTTGCCCACTCCTTGGGCAAACAAACTTCGCCGAAGAAATTTGGGTGGCTTAAATCTCTTAATCGTGAGTCTCCAGCACAAAGCTCGAAATCAAACTCATCGTCGTTACATATTACCTTCTATTACTGTGACTATGCCTTTCCAGAAAAAATCGTTGCTTTAATGGTTATATTTATTTTTTCTATCACACTTTCATATATTTCCACCAACAACTGTGTAGGGCTGCGCCGAACTTTCTTTCTGTACACAATTAACCCCATTTTTGAGAAAAAAAGTAATTTGAAAGATTTAACACTTTTAATTGTGGTGTAGTGTGGCCGCCGTGGCGTAGTGGGTAGAGTGCGACGCTCACACGCCGAATGGTCTAGGTTCCATTCCCAGCTCAACACCAATTTTTCGAATATTTCACGGCACCACCTCTTTCGAGCTGCTGAAAACACTCAAAGAGTAATAACTGTCTAAAAAGGCTTCCCAAATTTCGCCGTTCGGAGTCGGCAAAAAACTGTAGGTCCCTACTACTCGTGAGAGAACAGTAGCGCCCACAACACGAGTAGTTGATTAGCAAGCTAGGCCCTGGTCTCCCTCTTTACTGTAGCGCCAACAATTATTATAATAACTCTTTTAATTAACTTTAAAGTTGACCCTGTGATGGACAGCAGACATGATTTGTCCATCACATGACCACATAATTTCCAGTGGGATCAAATGAAAAATCATCTGCACTCTAATAAACTGATAGCACAGTTTTACGCCTCGACAAAAACCGCAGGCACGCATTCAGCGTAATACATATCAGAGCAGATGATAAATGCAAATGATCACGAGTTCCTCTATACGTCGTTCTAGCATCTTAAGCGATGTTGTGTCATGGCAGGGCTCGTGCTAACTAAGCAGTGTATATTCTTTGAGTTTGACTTAAATATGTGTTTCCTTAGTTTCAGTAAACTTAAATATCGTGCCTCCTTCCAGAATTTCTTAACAAGCCAAAGGCTCCTCGCTTGGTTAGAACTGCAAGAGTACCTGCAGTTTTATATATATTGTAACTTCCTTTCCCTCCCAGAGATGTTTATAACAATTTTCTCAAAACGTTTAGTTTTAGAACTATTTCAGAAAATCTTTATTACTTAATTACAGGGGTCTGCCGAAACAGTTTAATTTTTGTGGCACTATCTTTCAAAATCGTCTTTATCTGTCTCTGGTTCTAACAATTAGCGCTTGATAGAGATCTTGCATCTGCATCAGAAACAATAGCACAACTTTAAAGTTCCAATTTTGCTTTTTTTGTTCTAACACTTTCGAAATCACACTCGCATTCAGCAAGAATATGTAAATCAAATAAATTCACTGCTGGTGAAAGAGGCGCAAGTGTTCAAGGTCAATAAATAGAATTCAAAGCGATTTGTGATTCCCGTTTGGATGGACGTGCATTAGATATTAATACACTTTCTTAGAAAACATGTAGAAACTGCTCATTCATGAAGGAATTTAGGTGATTTTTGGGCTCACACGAGCAAGAATTGGTCGAAACTGGTTTTCCTCACTAACTAACCAAACAGACATGTTCTCTATTCCTATAGTGCGAGTAGAAAGTGAGAACCTAATCACATATTACAAGTCTAACGAACAAAAAGCGTGAAATCGCTATACAAGGATACAAGATATATGTTGCGGCTCCTCCTTTTTAAGGGTGGTTTTTAGAGTTAGAGAACTTTGAAATAGAATAAAACAGAAGTAAATTTATGTACAATTTATTTTACTTGAGAGATAATTTTCTGGCATTATAATTTGAATATAATTTCAGTCATATAATTATCATGGTTATCTCGGCGATATTCTATGACTTTTTTCCAACATCTGAAGCCATATTTAAACAAAAACGCAGAGAATGTTATACTCCAAGTAGTCAACCTTTTCGAACTCATTGTCCTCACATATACTCACAGGAAAAAGGTCAAGTGGCTTTGAGACCAATTTACAAGTCCCTAATATGAGCTAGGCGGTAATCAAACATTTTCTTTAAAAAAAAATCAACAGTGGCACAAGCTATGTTACATTTTATGCGCGTCTTTTTTAAACCACGGTCCCAGCACACACGCTGTTCAACGAACGAACTTAAAAGTCAGTCATGGCTGTAAAGCGGTCATCATTGACTGTAACGTTCTGGCCAGCATTGTTTTCAAAGAAAAACAGATCAATTATTTTTAAACCCATAAAGAACAGCATGAAGTCAGTTCCTTTTTTTTTTTATGTAAAAGCGTCTCAACGTACAATTGAGGATAACCATCACTCCAAATATTACTTTGGTTTGTTGACTAATCTATTCAACTCAACGTGAGCTTCATTGCTTCGCTTATAAAAATTAACATCATCGGCAAATCTTGCTGCGGCTTCAATTCTTGAAATGCCAAGCCAACCTAAAAATCTATCACCTCAAGGCTGACAAAATGGCAGTCAGTTAAAGTAGTGTTGTTAATTTTAAGTTCTTTACTTCATCTGACACGAGTACCAATAGAAAAGCAAACAGAAAGTATTCTTGTACAAGGAACTCTCAGAAAGTGAAATCATCAAGAATGTGAGCAATTTTCTCTGCGTTATATTTTCTTTGAGGTTCGTCAAATTCCTGCACTTTTTAATGAACTGGAAAATTTAACTGTCAATCGGTATTAAATAGCGCCTGAATGGCTGGTCAACGAAGAGCGCATAGACAACAGACTTACATCCTACAGCAATTAGTCAGCGCAATAAAGGCGCCGACAGATGTGTGAAATTTTAAATAAAGGTCGTGCCAACTGGAGACGCTTGTTAGTTAAGATTCGGATTCACCTGATTTGTAATTCATTGAATTGTAGAAGAAGATGAAGCTTGTTAAATAAACTCTGTTGCCGATAACAAAATATAATTTCTGAAATATTTTCATTCTTTTCAACAGCTGAAAATAATTGAACAGACATAGAAACATTACGACTCATGCTGTAAGGAAAACAAGGTGCTTGTTAACTTTAAATGGTTCAAAGTGTAGCAACTATTTTGAATAGAAAAATAAACAAACAAACGAACAAAATCTGCTCCAACCCATTTTTTCTTCGGTCTGTACTTCTCTCTCTTACTAAGTTTGTTGTCGTTCTCCTGTTTAAAGTTTTTGTTAAGCTTAAGAGTACCACGCCACAGACTTTAAGAAATAAATGAGAAGGCAGTTTTAACAGGTTTTGTTTTATTGACCTTTGGAAAAAATAGAAATTATCAGTGCGTTAGTCGAGTGGCGTTGAAGGCATAGAAAATTAAAGGCAGTAAACAACTGTCTGTTATGCTTTTTAATACATTTTAACTAGACAAGATTTGTTGTATATATTCTTCAAAGAGTGGGATAGAACGTGGTTAGAAATAAACAAACAGAAAAAGGGCAAACATTTACATATCGCGAACAAATTGTAATAGACTAGGCCAACAAAATGTCAGGAGTAACAGAAGCACAGAATGGATCTCTTTGCTTTTTTTATTCCAACGCGATAATATTTGCGTATTAATGCCATGAGCGTCAAAAAGGCGTTGAATACGAACAAACTCCTAATCCTAAGGGTTCTCGTTTGAAAGGTCTTTCTAGAATGTGAATACAAAACTTCGAGGTAATCAAGGACTTTGTCTAACTCGGCTCCGCCGTAAACAGGGACAACAACATTAGTCCCGAAATCAAACGCAGAATCACTCTTGCCAATCGCTGTTTCTTTGGGCTCAAGAGGCAATTGAGTAATAAAGCCCTCTCTCGCAGGACTAAGCTCGCTTTATGTAACGATTGATCATCCCAGTCTTACTTTATGGCGCGGAAACTTGGACGTTAGAAAAAGCGGGTGAGGAAGCCCTTAGTCTTTTCGAGAAAAAAATGTTTCGTTAGATTTTTGGCTCTGTTTGCGTTGATGGCATCTGAGAAGAAGATTTAACGACGAATTCTATAGGCTGTACAGCGACGTGCGCCTGCTCAAGTGTCTTCGTATACAACGCCTAAGATGGCTAGGCCATGTAGAGCGTAAGGACACCACTGCTCCGGTCCGAAACGTTTTAGAATTCCAACCATTCGGACAACGCAACCGAGGACGGCCTAGGCTAAGGTGGCGCACACAAGTGGAGAAGGACCTCAGCCGACTCGGAGTGCGCAACTGGAGACAGCTGGCAAAAGATCGTTGGTTGAGGCCCAGGTCCACCCCTGACTGTAGCGCCACAAGAAGAAGAAAAAATCGATCAGTTTGTCACCTTTTGCATTTAATTTAATAACTTTTGTGGCCGCAGTGGCGTAGTGTATAAAATGTGCCACTCGCACGCTGAAGGCCTCAGGTTTGTTCGCCAACTGAACACCTCACAATTTTCACGGCATCACATCGTTCCAGCTCCTGATAAGACCCGACTGTTTTAAAACCGCCTCTAAAACTTCGTAAAAACTGTAGATTGCCTCTGCTCATGAGTAGTTACTGAAGAAGTTAGGCCCTGATACCCTTGTGTTTTTTGCGACATCCAATATACATATGTAGAAATCTTTGTCAGCTTATTTTATATGAAAAGAAAAAGTGGTCGCCGTGGCGTAGTGGGTAGACTGCGACGCTCACACGCCGAAGGGTCTAGGTTCGATTCCCAGCTCAACACCATGAACATGTAGAAACTGCTCATTCATGAAGGAATTTAGGTGATTTTTGGGCTCACACGAGCAAGAATTGGTCGAAACTCGTTTTTATCACTAACTAACCAAACAGACATGTTCTCTATTCCTACAGTGCGAGTAGAAAGTGAGAACCTAATCACATATTACAAGTCTAACGAACAAAAAGCGTGAAATCGCGATACAAGGACACAAGATATATGCTGCGGCTCCTCCTTTTTAAGGGTGGTTTTTAGAGTTAGAGAACTTTGAAATAGAATAAAACAGAAGTAAATTTATGTACAATTTATTTTACTTGAGAGATAATTTTCTGGCATTATAATTTGAATATAATTTCAGTCATATAATTATCATGGTTATCTCGGCGATATTCTATGACTTTTTTCCAACATCTGAAGCCATATTTAAACAAAAACGCAGAGAATGTTATACTCCAAGTAGTCAACCTTTTCGAACTCATTGTCCTCACATATACTCACAGGAAAAAGGTCAAGTGGCTTTGAGACCAATTTACAAGTCCCTAATATGAGCTAGGCGGTAATCAAACATTTTCTTTAAAAAAAAATCAACAGTGGCACAAGCTATGTTACATTTTATGCGCGTCTTTTTTAAACCACGGTCCCAGCACACACGCTGTTCAACGAACGAACTTAAAAGTCAGTCATGGCTGTAAAGCGGTCATCATTGACTGTAACGTTCTGGCCAGCATTGTTTTCAAAGAAAAACAGATCAATTATTTTTAAACCCATAAAGAACAGCATGAAGTCAGTTCCTTTTTTTTTTTATGTAAAAGCGTCTCAACGTACAATTGAGGATAACCATCACTCCAAATATTACTTTGGTTTGTTGACTAATCTATTCAACTCAACGTGAGCTTCATTGCTTCGCTTATAAAAATTAACATCATCGGCAAATCTTGCTGCGGCTTCAATTCTTGAAATGCCAAGCCAACCTAAAAATCTATCACCTCAAGGCTGACAAAATGGCAGTCAGTTAAAGTAGTGTTGTTAATTTTAAGTTCTTTACTTCATCTGACACGAGTACCAATAGAAAAGCAAACAGAAAGTATTCTTGTACAAGGAACTCTCAGAAAGTGAAATCATCAAGAATGTGAGCAATTTTCTCTGCGTTATATTTTCTTTGAGGTTCGTCAAATTCCTGCACTTTTTAATGAACTGGAAAATTTAACTGTCAATCGGTATTAAATAGCGCCTGAATGGCTGGTCAACGAAGAGCGCATAGACAACAGACTTACATCCTACAGCAATTAGCCAGCGCAATAAAGGCGCCGACAGATGTGTGAAATTTTAAAGAAAGATCGTGCCAACTGGAGACGCTTGTTAGTTAAGATTCGGATTCACCTGATTTGTAATTCATTGAATTGTAGAAGAAGATGAAGCTTGTTAAATAAACTCTGTTGCCGATAACAAAATATAATTTCTGAAATATTTTCATTCTTTTCAACAGCTGAAAATAATTGAACAGACATAGAAACATTACGACTCATGCTGTAAGGAAAACAAGGTGCTTGTTAACTTTAAATGGTTCAAAGTGTAGCAACTATTTTGAATAGAAAAATAAACAAACAAACGAACAAAACCTGCTCTAACCCATTTTTTCTTCGGTCTGTACTTCTCTCTCTTACTAAGTTTATTGTCGTTCTCCTGTTTAAAGTTTTTGTTAAGCTTAAGAGTACCACGCCACAGACTTTAAGAAATAAATGAGAAGGCAGTTTTAACAGGTTTTGTTTTATTGACCTTTGGAAAAAATAGAAATTATCAGTGCGTTAGTCGAGTGGCGTTGACGGCATAGAAAATTAAAGGCAGTAAACAACTGTCTGTTAAGCTTTTTAATACATTTTAACTAGACAAGATTTGTTGTATATATTCTTCAAAGAGTGGGATAGAACGTGGTTAGAAATAAACAAACAGAAAAAGGGCAAACATTTACATATCGCGAACAAATTGTAATAGACTAGGCCAACAAAATGTCAGGAGTAACAGAAGTACAGAATGGATCTCTTTGCTTTTTTTATTCCAACGCGATAATATTTGCGTATTAATGCCATGAGCGTCAAAAAGGCGTTGAATACGAACAAACTCCTAATCCTAAGGGTTCTCGTTTGAAAGGTCTTTCTAGAATGTGAATACAAAACTTCGAGGTAATCAAGGACTTTGTCTAACTCGGCTCCGCCGTAAACAGGGACAACAACATTAGTACCGAAATCAAACGCAGAATCACTCTTGCCAATCGCTATTTCTTTGGGCTCAAGAGGCAATTGAGTAATAAAGCCCCCTCTCGCAGGACTAAGCTCGCTTTATGTAACGATTGATCATCCCAGTCTTACTTTATGGCGCGGAAACTTGGACGTTAGAAAAAGCGGGTGAGGAAGCCCTTAGTCTTTTCGAGAAAAAAATGTTTCGTTAGATTTTTGGCTCTGTTTGCGTTGATGGCATCTGAGAAGAAGATTTAACGACGAATTCTATAGGCTGTACAGCGATTTGCGCCTGCTCAAGTGTCTTCGTATACAACGCCTAAGATGGCTAGGCCATGTAGAGCGTAAGGACACCACTGCTCCGGTCCGAAAGGTCTTAGAATTCAAACCATTCGGACAACGCAACCGAGGACGGCCTAGGCTAAGGTGGCGCACACAAGTGGAGAAGGACCTCAGCCGACTTGGAGTGCGCAACTGGAGACAGCTGGCGAAAGATCGTTGGTTGAGGCCCAGGTCCACCCCGGACTGTAGCGCCACAAGAAGAAGAAAAAATCGATCAGTTTGTCACATTTTGCATTTAATTTAATAACTTTTGTGGCCGCAGTGGCGTAGTGTATAAAATGTGCCACTCGCACGCTGAAGGCCTCAGGTTTGTTCGCCAACTGAACACCTCACAATTTTCACGGCATCACATCGTTCCAGCTCCTGATAAGACCCGACTGTTTTAAAACCGCCTCTAAAACTTCGTAAAAACTGTAGATTGCCTCTGCTCATGAGTAGTTGCTGAAGAAGTTAGGCCCTGATACCCTTGTGTTTTTTGCGACATCCAATATACATATGTAGAAATCTTTGTCAGCTTATTTTATATGAAAAGAAAAAGTGGTCGCCGTGGCGTAGTGGGTAGACTGCGACGCTCACACGCCGAAGGGTCTAGGTTCGATTCCCAGCTCAACACCAATTTTTCGAATTTTTCACGGCACCACCTTTTTCGAGCTGCTGACAACACTCAAACAGTAATAACTGTCTAAAAACGTAGGTCCCTTCTACTCGTGAGAGAACAGTAGCGCGCACAACACGGGTAGTTGATGAGGAAGCTAGGCCCTGGTCACCCTTTGGACTGTAGCGCCAACAGTTATTATTATTAGAAAAGAAAAAGAAAAAACGAAACCATCAATCTGTAAGACTTACTAGCCCTGGCCAGTGCAAATGCTAAGTTTTTTTTAATGTTTTGATGAGGTTAATGTTGAAATGTTTAAATGCTCTTTTCTTGAGCTTCAAACGATGAAACGTTGTAATGAAATTCATTAGATTTTAAATGACCTAGATTCCCAAAATCACATGAAATCACTTTCAACTGAAGTCTATCTGCTAACGTCTCAATTACACAATCTTCAGATAAACATTACATCCTGCAAACTACAGCAACGCGCAGCCACACCAGCAATCTATCGTCAGTTCGTCTGATTGCATTTCGTGATTAAAGAAACTCCAATGAAAGCCTCCAAACGAAGCACGAAGTAGCCTCAAAATTGTTAGACCTTAGCGTTACACACAATGAATTTAAAATCTGTCTCGTCGCCGATTACGCATTCCGACCAGGCGCCGCCTGTCGTCTCACACACGTCTGGCACGACGCGCGCGGTGTATGCAAATGCCTCACTTTGCATTGAACCCTTTTTCGTTTTCGGTTTCCTTGTGTTTACGTGTCAGTTGACGTAGTTTTCATTCATGTTCAAGGCGTCTGCTTAATTTTGCCTCTCCGATCACTAAACGTGCGTTGTTTCCTTTTAGGAATGTTTTTACAACTGATCGTGCTGGCCTGCTTGGCACAGGCTGGATGGGCGACATATGAGCATTACAAGCTACCGGAGTCGATACGCCCCGAGCACTATCGAATCGAGGTCATCACACACCTGGAGAATCCGCAGGATCTGCGATTCGAGGGGACCGCCGCGATAACGATGAACGTCCTGGAGGACACCAGGAACATCACCCTTCATTCCAGCAATCTGACCATTGATCAGTCGAAGATAGGGATATTCAGCGATGGCAACCAACTGAACTGCATCAAAAGCGTGGAGGTGAACCCGAAGCAGGAGTACTACATCATGCACCTGTGCGAGCCCTTGCTTAGGGGCAAGTACCTCGTCACGATACCGTTCAGGGCTGAGTTGAACAAAAACCTCCACGGGTACTACAGGAGCAGCTACATAGACAAGACGACCAAGGAGAAGAGGTAATCGCAGAGATTGTTCAGGTACAGACGCTTACGTTGCCTTTTTTCTCTGTTCTAGATGGCTATCGATCACCCAGTTTGAGCCAACATCCGCCCGCCTCGCCTTCCCATGCTTTGACGAGCCAGCTATGAAGGCGAACTTTACCATCATTTTGGGCCATGAAAAGAAGTATTCCGCCATCAGCAATATGCCACTGAAGGAAACCACCAAAATGTAGGATCAGTTGCGAATCTTGATAGATTTGCTGACAAAGTTCTAAATGTCCTCACCTTTCAACGTATTTCCTCTTTTTTCAGGGAAAACCGCGATGGATGGGTGTGGAGCGAGTTCCAGGAATCAATTCCGATGTCCACATATTTGGTGGCGTACTCAGTGAACGACTTCCAATACAAGGAGTCCATGGTGAAGCTGAAGAACGACGTGCAATTCAGAACATGGGCGCGCAAGGACGCTATGTCGCAAGTGGAGTACGCCGCCGAGGTGGGGCCACGAGTTCTGCAGTACTACGAGGAGATATTCGACATCAAATTTCCGCTGCCGAAGATCGACGAGATAGCAATTCCAGACTTTTCATCTGGTGCTATGGAGAACTGGGGTCTGGTGACGTACCGAGAGACCGCCTTGCTCTACGAGAAGAATGTATCGTCGGCCAGCAGCAAGCATCGTGTTGCTTCCGTCATTTCGCACGAACTCGCCCACCAATGGTTTGGCAACTTGGTTACCATGAAGTGGTGGACGGACCTCTGGCTCAACGAAGGGTTTGCAACGTACGTGGCCAGTCTGGGCGTGGAGCACCTCCACCCTGAATGGTCCTCGTTAACCGAGGAATCCGTAGATAACACACTGAACATCTTCAAAATCGACGCGCTTAAGAGCAGCCATCCAGTTTCGACGACCATTGGCGATGCAAGCCAGATCTTCCAAATCTTCGACTCAATTTCATACGAAAAGGGCTCCTGCGTCATCAGAATGATGCACCTGTTCATGGGGGATGAGACCTTCCGCACAGGAATTACCAACTATCTGCGGGAGCATTCCTACGCAAATGCCGAACAAGATAACCTCTGGGCGGCTCTAACCAAAAGTGCCCATAAGTCTAAGTCGATTCCCTCGGAGTATAGCATCAAGAAGATCATGGACTCGTGGACGTTACAGACCGGGTATCCAGTGATCACTGTAAGCAGGGACTACGCTAACGGAACGGCAAGCATTTCCCAGACTCGCTACCTTTTGGACTCAAAAACACTTCGTGATAGCTACGAGAATTGCTGGTGGGTGCCCTTGAGCTACACCACCATGTCCGAGCTGGACTTCGAAACCAAAACGCCTCACACATGGCTAGAGTGCGATGAGAAGAAATCAATTCCCAGAGTGATCGAGAATATGCCAGGACCCGATGAGTGGATCATCTTCAACATTCAGCTCTCGGGACTGTACCGCGTGAAGTACGATGCCAAGAATTGGGACATGCTGATCCAGACCCTAATGAGTCCAGACTTTGAGAGAATCCACCCAATCAACCGAGCCCAACTGATCGACGATGCCCTTGATCTAGCTTGGGCCGGGGATCAGGATTACGACATCGCAATGCGACTGGTGGAGTACCTGGCCCAAGAACGGGACTACATACCTTGGAAGTCAGCTCTGGACAACTTGAGTGCCGTGAACAAGATCCTCCGTCAAAGCCCGGAGTACGAATTTTTCAAGGTGAGTCGCGGTGGAACCTTTCTTTGGCTTCTAAATTGAACGACGTTTTCTTTTCAGAAATACATGCAGAAGATCCTCGACCCCATCTACCAGTACCTGAACGGCCTCAACAACACAGATATAGTTTCTGATCGCCTAGACGCCATCAAGCACAAGGTGCTCATCGCCAGCTGGTCCTGCAGATTCGAAGTAAGCGACTGCATTCCCCGGGCCCAGGCCTACTTCACCAAGTGGCAGAACACCGAGAACCCCGACAAAAATAACCCAGTCCCACTGAATCTACGCTCGGTCGTCTACTGCACCTCGATCCGCCATGGAAAGGAAGAGGAGTGGCAGTTCCTATGGCAGCGCTACAAGAACTCCAATGTGGCCTCCGAGCAACAAATAATTCTCTCCGCTTTGGGATGTTCTCGCCAGAACCAGCTCCTGCAGCGCTATCTCGAATGGACTTTCAAAGACAACTCGGACATCCGGAAACAGGACTCTTACACATCCTTCGGCTCGGTCGCTCGTGGGGAAATTGGTTTCCCACTGGCCAGAGACTACTTCATGAGGAACATAAACCGAATTTACGATTAGTGAGTGCTACTGAGACCAATGTAGTTATATCGTGTGATTAGTGATACCTTTGATTTCAGCTATAATCCAGAAACAAACAGACTGGCGCGATTGCTGAGTCCATTAGCGTCTCAGATGAATACAGATGGCGAATTCATGACCATGAAGGAGTTCACAGACAGCAACAAAGATCTCTTTGCCAAGGCATCACAGGCTGTTGGTCGATCTCTGGAAATGATCGAAATCAACGCTCAATGGCGAACCAGAAATTTCCGAAACCTCTCCGAGAGGCTCAGGGCATACGCAAACAGCGCTTAATATGGTCGCATTTGCAGCGCAACAGCAGTTCCGAAAGGAGTACTTACACAAGAAATCATTTACCGTCATGTATATTTAATGTATTATTTAATAAAATTATTTATTTCGTCAGCGACGTGAACGTGTCTAGTATGGATTGATGTTATAAAAATCCTCCCGTCTTTGTGTGGTGCTACAGTTCGGGCTAGACCTGGGCTTCAGCCTATATGCCCCTCAAGTCAGCCAAATCTCATTGTCATAGTTCAAACATAGCAAGACGTTGAGGCATAATTTTGTGCGAACGCCTAAAAACCCGTTTCTGCTGCTTTTACCTGAAAATGTTCCTTCTTTCACTTTAAGCGGATATGACAAGGTACATATGACGAATTACTGTGGGACTGTTTCGAATACCAGACCTACATTCGTTGTCGAACACATGGAAAGGAACGAAATAAAACTCCTTGAGATCAACGGCGTAAATTCACTGTTGCACTATTTGCTTTATTATCCGACTAGAAACGTCACTTATCATGTTGTGCAGTTCACGCAGAGATAAGAAACTGATTGCCAAACAATTAACGAGGTCAAAATAAATCTTTATTTAAACTTAATTTCGGGGGCAGTCGTTTATTTCAATGGATATTCATCAGTTCCTCACATTTTATAATTGCTTCGATTTAAGATTCGTTCACTTTGGAATCCGGCATTGAACGTTGAATCCATTCCATGTACGGGGGGTTGCCCTGTGCAATTGGCACGGTTATCACTTCGGCGACACTGTACGAATGATTTTCGCGCACAAATGTGGTCAGATCGTTCACCCGGCTTGTTCTTGTTTTGACCACCATCATGCATTCGCTGTCCTCGTTGACCTTATCTTCCCAGACGTAGATGGACGTTATTTTCGGGACAATATTCACACAAGCCGCAAGCTTTCTCTCCACCAGCGATCGAGCCAACTTTTTTGCAGAGTTTTCATCGGGAGTGGTTATGAATGCAACCGAACTAGATCCAGGCACGTAGGCAGTTTGCTGAACATTCGATGCGGCTTCTGTTGACATGCTTCGACTTGCTTCGCAAGAAGACGACGCGATACTATTAGCGAGTGTTGCTCGGAGTAAACAGAAATACGATGCTCCGAATATCAGCGGCTGAAAGGCAATTTTCATAGCACTGTCGTTTAACTGATCACCGCACAAATGAAAAACAAAAAATATAATTGTAAGTAAACAAACGTTCGCGGGTATTCGCTATCAGGAGGAAGGTGCATAGGTTAATGTGAAGGAATTTTTATTTGGGATTGTGCTCGTAGGAGAATTGTTGCACTGAATTACCTGATTAATGTTAAATCTTCAGTTTGGGTATTGAAATGCTGGTTTTGAAGAATTCCGCTGCTAAATTTATGGTGGCTGCTGTCACCTGTCATTGGCAATGCGTAACGATTTAGGATCAGGTACCAATAGTTTCTGTTTAGCATTACGTTAAATCCCTAATCCAAATTCAAAGCGTTATTTGCACATAAATTCCATTTGCTGGGCATGATTTGTTTAGACCATAGCCGACCTTGAAATTCCCAGAAATTAAGTTTCATTAATATTGTTAAACATATGTTCGGTTTATCCGCGTAAAATACAACTGATCTATTACAATTTTCCGAAAGCAATTTCAGTGCAGACAATACTGAAGAGCAAAATTCTTTGTTTACCGCGAAAATGCGAACATCTGTCAGTCGCACTTGAATTTGAGAAATTTGTTTGTATCACTTTCAATTTGAAAATTGAAAAGTGTAAATAACTCGGCAATGGCAGACACCCCAAGGAAATCAGCACGCAAGCAAATTGATCCCAGTGACCAGTACAAAACGCCGAAGAAGAATTCAACGCTTGGGAAGCAAGTGTCGACAACGGATGCCACTTCCACCACGGATGAAGAGCCTGAAGAACAACAACGTTGTCTGCGAAAGTCAAGTCGCAAGGTGAGTCCCTCAAAGCGTTACTCTCATGTTGATTTTGCTTTGGAGTCTCCTGGTAAGAAGTCCAAGGGGAGACCACACAGACAAGTTACGGAGGAAGAAGAGGAGACATCTGACGCGGAGGATATTAGCTCGGCCAGCGTCCCAAAAGAAGTGCAACTGTTTGATGATGACTTAGATGTGGAGGGAAAGAGAATGTACGGTTTTACTACTCCAAAAAAGCGCGATGCTATGGCATTAGCCGCTGCCGCTACTCCCAAAACACCAAAAACGCCTAAAACACCTAAAGCCAGTGCCAAAACCCCAGACACGAAGAGGAACAAAGCCCCACTTGAACCGAAAACGCCACGCCATGTGAGGAAAAAAGTCAAGAATCGTAAATACTTCAATACGTTCCTCTGTTTAATTTTTCATTAACCTCCTTTTTTTAGAAATCGCAAAACTTCTGGAAGAAAGTTCGAATTCAGACTTTTCACAGGACGAAAGTGATTTTAAGCCGTCCGACACTTCTTCCTCGTCCTCCACAGACGAGGATGCCGATGAGAGTCAGCCCCAAGACGATGAGGAGGAGGAGGATGAGGAAGCTCCGAAACGGGGCCGTAGACCTATAATCATTCCAGTCCTACCAAAAACTCCTTCAACAAGTCGAACACGACGCTCTGCATCACGCAAAGCGACCGAAGAATTTGTGCCTGAAAGTGATGGCTACTTTACAGCACATTCCACCAAAAAGATTCACACCTCCGACCATACATTAGATCGCTTGAAGAACCCCCGTTTGCCGGCGGACAAGCTCTTCAGTCTGTTAGCCAGTATGACACTGTCAAAGGAGCACGAAGAAGCCATCGCCAGCATGATGGATGAGTACAAAACATACTTCTCTAAGTGGATGTTTATCCTCAACGAGGGCTTTAATATTCTGCTATACGGGCTGGGATCCAAGAGGAACCTGCTGCAACAGTTCCACCAGGAAATCCTGTCCAATCAAACAGTTCTTGTGGTGAATGGATTCTTTCCAAGTCTCACAATCAAAGACATTCTTGACAGCATCACCAACGATATTCTGGACATGGGGACAAGTCCAGCAAATCCCCATGAAGCTGTTGACATAATCGAAGAAGAGTTCGCTCTGATTCCCGAGATACACTTGTTCTTGATTGTTCACAACATCGACGGGACAATGCTGCGAAACAACAAGGCACAAGAGATTCTTTCCCGGTTGGCCAAGGTGCAGAATATACACCTCCTGGCCTCCATCGATCACATTAACACACCTCTCTGTAAGTTAAATCAACGCATAACCCCATTCACACTTGTTACAAGTGGTTCCTTGCAGTGTGGGACCACACAAAACTGAGCAACTTTAATTTTTCCTGGTGGGATGTAACCACAATGCTGCCGTACACTGATGAAACTGCCTTCGAGAACTCCCTTCTGGTACAGAACTCAGGTGAACTGGCCCTCTCTTCGATGCGCAGTGTGTTCTCGTCATTGACCACAAACGCGCGCGGAATATACATGATCATCGTCAAGTATCAGCTCAAGAACAAAGGCAATCCCAACTATCAAGGTAAGCCAAAAGCTACTTCTTACGTAGCCTATTTAGACGCAATTCCCTTTTTCAGGTATGCCATTCAAGGATCTGTACTGGAGTTGTAGGGAAGCGTTTCTGGTTAGTTCAGATCTCGCCTTGAGGGCTCAATTGACAGAGTTCCTCGACCACAAACTGGTGAAGAGCAAGCGAAGCTTGGATGGTTCAGAGCAGTTACAAATTCCTATTGAATCTGGCTTGCTGCAGCAGTTCCTGGACGAACAGCAGAAGTAACTTTCTTGTTTTAATTTATTTATATCCGCCAGTTGTTGAATCATAATAAAGTGTTTTCTCATTTTTTTTTCTTTTTAATTTTTGTTCTCGAGTTTGCTTGAATGTTTTGTGTTACCTAGCTGGCGCGCTAAATGAGAGATGGGTTTTCAAATCAATGAACATTTGCTCGTTCGACATTAAGTGTTGTGATTATGTACAGCTGAACGGCTCGTGTAATTCTGAAAGAAGAACAGTTTACTGTAGTTCTCGGCTGCATGTATTTCGCTGGAGTTCTCCAAGCTAGCTCATATATTCAGCCTTTAATGTTTTCCACTTGGAAGCACTTTATGCGTCCTTAGTTAAGCCAAAAAAAATTGCAACTGATATCTTGAATATGCACCATTACTAGGTTATTTAAGGAAATTTTATTAACTTGAAGGTTAAAGAAGAAGTACATCTGCTAAGTAGAGCGCACTAAAAGCAAAGCGGAATCCAATGGATTTTCATGTTAATTCATTAGAGAAAAAGAAAAGAGCAAATGTTAGTAAGAAACTTTGATTATGTGAAAAGAGCTGTTGGTTGAAGCAAGTCTGGGAGGTTTCGGAGTATAGTGTCACACAAAGAAGCAAAAGTATGTGTGCCTATAATGTGAAGCTCTTACCGTCAGATCTTTCCCTTCAAATTTAGAGGTTTTTTCAAGAGGGAATAGACTCGATTGCTTAGCAAATTGATTTGTTAAAATAGACGAGTGAAACCATTTGCTTTAGGTTCAATAATAAATCTGTGAGCTTGTTATTTTAATGTTCCTTTTTAGAGAAACACCAACAACATACTTTATCTATAACAACTATCATATACATGAAGGTATTTAAGAAGAATATTTTTTTGGCAATAATAAAATCTGGGAAGGTAAAGGTATGTGGATTACATTTTCATAGCACATAAGAACCCTAACGATCAGCCCATTGCCTTTCCTCGAGTTTCGTTCAGATAAGTGTACCAATATATGCTTTTCATTAGGCCCAATCACCAGGATCAGATTGAAGATTTGATCTGATTCACAAATTGAACAGAATTGTGCTTCAGTCTGCTCTAGGTCACAGACCTCTTATAGGTGGCTTAAACTCTAGAAATAAGGAAAATTTCTTTTGTTTCTAGTGCTCTACAGCAGAGTGCAGTTTCTTTTACCGACTGCATGTTTAACCCGCGCATGTTCTTTTAACGTCTATGACGAGAGGCGATAGTATAACGAGAATCAACCGGAAATCCTACTCGAAATTTTTCGGATTGAACGTAGCAGTCTTTCATCGTCCCGTTCTAATTGGCTAATTTGATATACACATAGCTAATATGTGGTTGAAGCGTAATGGTTAATGTGGCCACCTAATAACATTGTATAATTATAATTGGCGCGACAGTCCACAGGGTGATCTGGGCCTAGCTTGCTGGTCAGCTACTCGTGTTGTGCGCGCTACTGTTCCCTGACGAGTAGAAGGGATCTACAGTTTATTTTGCCGACTGCGAACGGTGAAGTTTGAAAACATTTTGAGGAGTTTTGAGTGTAGTCGGCAGCTCGAAATTGGTGGTGCAGTGAAAATGCGAGGTTTTCGACCGGGAATCGAACATGGACCTTCAGCGTGTGAGTGTCGCACTCTACCCAGAACCCCACGGCGGCAACAATATATACATATTACAAGCATCGCCTAAAATGAACATAATTTAAGACGCAATTTAATTTAATTACAATTTCAATTATTTGAATGGGTAAAGCAAATAGGTCGTTGACATTATAACTCACAAGTTGTAAAGTTAAATCGAGCTTAATTTGAAGTACTGTCATATACGCTAATGTAGGATTGATTTCCGCCGTACGTCTGCACTGTACCTTGTATAAAAATCTTGCTCAAAATGTAGAAGTGAAGTTTAAAAGCAGGATTAAAATATTCAATTTTTCCGTCGATATCTAAAATCAAAAATTAAATCGAAACGCGTAAACATTCCTAGAAAAGACAATGTTAACGACCCGGTCGGAATATAATTATTCCGACTTCAGTACAGTAAACAATGATATGTAATTGCACTTCCCTAAGGCCTTGCGGTGCTCCGGCTTTTCTTTGGCTACCTTATAATTTTATATTGTATTGTATGCTTTTTATAAATAAATAAATAAATGTAACAGCATATAATTGAAAGTAAGAGCTTAGTAAGGATGCCTTGGAAAATAATTTTATTGAAAACAAAATAAATTCGAGAAGATCTAGCGTAGAGTTAAATAAACAAATCAAAGCCTCAAACTCAAGAATAAATACATTAGTTTCACCAACATTTTTTGATTCTGTAATCAGTTCCGGAAGAACTGTTCACAATATTCTTTTTCAATACAAACAAACCCAGAACTGAACAAAATTTCCCCCTGAAACAAGACAACAAAGGCAAAGCAAAAGCAAGGGAAAGAGAAAAAATACCCAACCAAGTGTCAAAGTTGTACAGCTGTCAGACGTATTTTTCACCGTCGCTGTCAGTTTTGCTCGGTGAAAGAGGGATATTTCGTGAAGTTTTCAATTTTCGATTATTTTTGTTTGGTTTTTCTCGATTTTCCCTAATTGTCTGCTGCAGTTTTCCAATTGCATAGTGTGCTTTTCACAAAATACAATAATCATTTAATTTTATCGAGACAAAAACAATACGGAACTTTGAAAACGTCGTCTGGCGAATGAGGAGTTGAAATTCCTGCGGGAATTTTATATTTCGTTCGTCTCAATCGTCGTCATCCTCGTATCTCCTCCATCTTTGACCGCAGTACGCATTGCGGTGCATCCTCATTTTGCATTTTCATCTCATTTCGTTTTCCTCATTTTTTGTTTTTATTTGATTACTTATTTTTTTCTCATTGAACAGTGACTACCTTGTGGACTTAAGGATCGCGATTTTATTTCCGGCGAAAACATCTCGTCTCGTTGACTCGTTGCACTTTGTTCCGTTGCCGTTGAACTTGTCCGTACTCTCGTCGTCACCTACACGTTGTCGTCGTCGTGTAATCGTCGTCGGTGAACAAACAATAAGGAAAACTTAAAAATACCCTTTTGCGGTGATTTTGTGAAATTCTATTTAAAAAACAAAAAATATAATTGAAAAATATTTGAACACGTAGAGCTGTCTTGCTTCAGCGAGTCGTCGTTTAGTGGATAACACCAGTTTGGATTATAGTGTGCTCTCGCTCGAACTGCATAACCACACGGACACAGCGGAGGAGGGATAAGGTCAGTAAAAGTTGTATGAGATGTCTAGGAAAGTTTTCTCTTCTAAAGTTAATAGTAGTTGGTAGTTCATTTTAGTGGAGCTTATTTGCAGGCGAGATAAGCGCATATTCTACAGAACCATCAGTTCGTCGACTGCATAAGGTTTTATTTATGTGAAACTGTTTGAAGGTTTCGATATGGTTCTGTGGTGGTAAGCAATTGAAGGTCATGCGAAGTGGTTTCGTTGGCAAGGGGAGAATGATCCGATTCGCAACAAAAACAACAAACACAGCTGGGGTAAATGCTCGACTACGACGAGTTTTTATTCCACAATCAATTAAGAGATTTTTCATCGTTCCTCTGTCGCAAGTGGAGGTGGATGTTGCTGAAGGTGTCTCCTTGGAGATTTCCAGAAACTAGAACTAGTTGAAAGACATCGGAGGCTTACTTATTGATTTTCCTAAAGTTCCCATATGCCTCTGATGAAATTGTTACTATTTCTGGAATCTCGAGGGAAGAGATAACTTTGAAATGAGACGATTTTCTTATCGCTTCTTGCCAAAAGAAATATTTTCGTATTTGAAACATTTCTTTCAGCTGTTGTTGACAGTGATAAGATAAAGTTTTAATTGGTTTGTTTTATTGATGATTTGAAGTGTAAATGCGGAAAACATGTGGATGGGCATAGAGTACTTTTAAAACAATAAACGTGTCTGACGGATATTTGGATCTATGTACATCACTTGAGAAGAATGAATGTTAAGGCATATCTTAGCTGAATTATAAAGTTGTTGTTGCGATATGCCCTCACTTTAACTTGAAGTTATATACAAATATAAATAATCAAAATGCATTTTAGAATTCTTTGTGAAGCCCATATTCAATTATTTTACAGATGTGACGGTTGGTATAATTTGTAGACTAAGACTGCTTATTTTGTCATAAATTTGAAGAACCAGGGTAAACGCTAGGTCATATTTGAGGGTGTAGGCTGTACATTACAAAAACTATGGGTAGGTCTAAGAAGAAAAATATAAGTTGGTTTGGATGCATTAAGGTGTAGGAAAGCATCTGAAGCCGCAACCCAAATTATTAAGTCAATTTTGAGTTCTTTAGTCAGTTTGAAAATAGATTCGTCTTATAGAGTTTTTGATGTTGCTGCACTAATAAACGGAGACTATTGCTAATTGAACAGCATGTTAATCTACAACACAGTGTCGAGTTGTGATGAAAACAGGTGTGTTGCATTGTGCATTGGGCATGGAAAGAATCAAAAGAATCAATTCCGTTCTTTGGGAATTGAATTCTTAACAGAATATTTTACATAAGTTTAAACAATAACACTCTCTTGCTTTCTGTGGCACCAGGAGACGAATGATTTGATCCCATACAAGTCTTTATATCGGGTATCAGGGTTATCATTTAAGTAGCTCAGAAGCTTGAACGGAAATTCAATTGCCAAGATAACACAAAGCGTGAAAGAAATCGGTTTTATATTCCAATACCGTGTAGGTACTGAATTAGTCTAGATTAGTTCTCGTACATTCTTGTCAACACAAGGAAAAGCCTTGTGGCAGGCTCGCCAATCACACAGTCTATCATTCCCATAATTATGTTAATGTTCGTCCTCTTCAGCGAAAGATCTAGCCCAGGTGACATTCTTTCAAATGTGGGAGGAGGTATGACTCGAGTATGAATGGTTAGCAAAGAGAAAAATGGTAATCTGCAATTGCAGTTTGTGGTGAAAGGTTTATCCAGGTGTTCGAGAATTTTTGGTAACGGCTTATCGTTGTTTAGAATTTTTCTATGACCTAACATCCACTTAATTCAAAAATTAAATTTCTTGGACAATTGTTTTTTTTGGAAATAAATCGTATGGCGTTAAGGAGACATTAAGTGACATCCGAGAATATGATTATAGCTTCTGACTACTACTACCTCACTTTAGTCAAATGAAGAATGCAAATGCAGAATGATCATTTCTTTGGATACTACAAAAATTGGGAAGCTTGTATAAGGAGAAATATTTTTTATACTTTAATATATCCAAAGAAAGAACGTCGCATGGTGTTTCGTCAAGTGAATATTGTGATTGGAGGACGAACAGTTTAATTTCTCTTTGTGTACCTTTGGTTTCTGGGGTCTAAATGGCTCGTAATGATTTTAACTGATCGACCTTGTATCTCTTCAGTTGATTTCAAAAATTCCTCGTCTTAAACGTTTTCCTTTGACAATTATTTAGCACTCATAAAACGTCACTTGTGATAAGCTTCTGTCTGGGGGAGCATTTTTAAGTCAAAAAAGTCAGGTTGGTAAATAATTAAATCAAACTAAGAAAATAGCGATTAAAGACGGGTAGCTTGATCTTCTTCTTCTACTTTTGTTTGCTTGGAACTGCACAAATCATTTGTACCGTCATTGTCTTAGGTTTGACAATCGTGTGGCTCCTTGTCTTCCGGCAATTGTTTTCGCTTCAAATGATTCTTTACTTCTCAATTGGAGTGGATGACATGCTTCAAAAACTGATATTTGCTATTATCAATTTGTGGGATAACTTCTCTTGACATTTGCACACCCACACACGTACATCCACATTTCGAATTTTTCTGATAAACTTCGGAATAAGATCTACGTCAAGTAGAAGTTAAGGGATCTAAAGGCTGCATTTTTTATATCTACATGCGCCTGTAAAACACACTTGGATCTGTTTTTGGGTCGATTTCTAGAAAAGTTTGTAAAACAAACAAAAAATTCCGAAAAGTGTTGGTTTTCATGCGCATAAATTTGGTTAAAACAGTTCATTCGGAATATAACACATGAGTGTGCCGATTTTGGTTAAAATTTTTCAGAACTCCAAATTTGTTTGTACTCAAAACCAGCATATTATGTGTAATTCTAAAAATGCTAAATGTAAAAAATATAAAAGTTTTTGAAATGATATAACTTTAGCTTATCCTGCAGGATCGGTTCCAAATAGATGTCCAAAATTCAAATCTTTTACAGTGCGCTTTCTTCAACTAATAAAAGCTAACGAAGCTTGAAGTTCTTGTGTTGCACAGAAAGGCTGTTTTACTGAGTAGATGAGTTGCCGGTGTGGAAGTTTGATTGAACGCTCATTTCCTCCAGGCATCAGTTGCACCTCTTCTGCTCCTATACGACCTCAGAAGGCCCATTATCCCTCGTATCAATTAATCAATTTTGAAGCTTTAACTCAGGAAATCCCTTTCCGATGTAACAAAGTTGTAATAAGCTCCCTTTTGATGTTGCCACACCGGCCGTCGCAGCAGTACAGTTTATCTCCTAGACTCACCCACTTGATTGCTTTTCCTTCTCCATAAATCCAGCTTTGCTCAGGTTTATGTAGATAGATTTGCACGGGCGGCGGCGTATGTACCACTTTCCACGATGTGGCACAATTTATGGTTCATGCTACATGGCTCTTGCTTACATAACCTAAGCGCCCCCGACAGCCAACCGAAGCAGATATTTCGGCTTTGAGATACATATTTGCACTCCTATTCCGACGCGACGTGCTGTGGTGGCGGAACATAAATTGCTGCCGCTCTGACTGTTAAATTGTGTTCTTTTATTTTATTTTTGATAATACAGAGCAGTGTTGATGGGAGGGGGGATTTGTTAACTAGTGCATAACGTATATGAACTCGTAAGCATTTTGGTGTCTGCTCGCTGGAGAAAACCACAAACAACCGACTGAGTAACAGCGGCGATAATTTTAGCGGATCATTTGAAAGGAGTGTGTTTCTCTGCACCTTGGTCGTGTGCAATTGGAACATGTCTCTGTGGTTTCTTCGGGATTGAATGCCAGTTTCCTACTGTGACTCATGTTTGTTTATGTTTTTTTTTTTTATTAAGGCTAATGTGTGCGCACACGACAAAGAAGGGCAGAAACTTGGAAATCCTGTGAAAGGGAAAGAAGAATGGAATCTTCCGGTCTATATATTCGTCTCAAGAACAATTGTGTTGATTTAAGCCTTAGGTTGTTCACGAAGTATTTTCTTTCTTTCCGAGGATTTGATCGTTAATTGTGGCAGGTGTAGTGCACAGTTCATTACTCTGTTTTTTTTAAACTTTTTTAACTTTTTCGAATTCGACATAAATGATGTGCAATAATGCTCACAAAGGGTTTGTCGCGCGATAAGCCTCATCATGCTCAGTATTTATTTTAATAGGTCTATGGAGACTATTTACCTTCAATCGAAGGTAAATATGAATATCAAGAGGAGGATATTAGTCACGTTATCGTCCATGGTAATTGTTTTTGAGTGTACTGGTCGTGTCATCAAAAGACGACTAGGAACAACGTTGAAAATTGTTTAAACAATTTTTGTCGTTTTCCAACGAAAGAAAAGAATCCATACTGCGTGAAAACTAGTTAAGTACCGATATTGGTCCGCTTTCACACATGTTAAATACTCAATCGCAAAACCATAACTACGAATTCGATTTGGCTTACATTTTGACAGTAGGCGGCTACCGTGCTTAACCTTAGCAGCGATAGAGCTGCCATCGTCCAGAGGAGATTAATACTTACCGTTCCGAACTTGTAACCGATATATTTTCATCGAAAAGATTTTTTGAAATAATAAGCGGGACTGTGGAACTAAAAAGCAATTAATAAGTTATTTAATAATTAAAAAATAATTCTCTGTTCAATCTTCTCTATAATATTTATGAAAACAGATAAATTTCTGAGACTTGTGCTCGGCAGAATCCTCAGCTGGCAACATGTTTGCCTTGCTTGTACAGCCCTGTGGAAAATAATAACATCATGTTCGGCTTTGTCACTATTTTGCTAATAACTTTTTCCTACCGTCATGCAAACACATCATATTTACTGCAGTACATCCTTATTATAATAATAATAATTGTTGGCGCGACAGTCCACAGGGGGACCAGGTCCTAGCTTGCTCATCAACTAGTCGTGTTGTGCGCGCTATTGTTCTCTCACGAGTAGAAGTGGCCTACAGATTTTTGCCGACTCCGAACGGCGAGAATTGAGAAGCTTTCTTAGACAGTTATTGTTCTTTGAATGTTGTAAGCAGCTCGAAAGAGGTGGTGCCGTGAAAAATTTGAGGTGTTCAGCCAGGAATCGAACCTAGACCATTTACTCCACGGCGGCCACAGTACATCCTTATTCCATCAGTAATAAAACCCATAAAAAATTAAAGAAACAGGTGCATTCTGAACTTAGAAAAGGCCCGTTACCCGGAATGACACCAAATTTCGGATTATGCGAAACAGCATCAAGTTCAAAAATTTATAAATAAGAAGTAAAAGTAATGGAATAGTAAAGTTTTTTGATTTTTAATTTTTGTTATATTAAGTATAACTTCACAACGTTGTGACATGGAGTCCGTTAAGACCTCAAATCACTGAACAGAGATATTCTTCCACGCAACTCGCACAACATTCCATAGTTGTTGTGTGTCTATGGGTTTTGCTGTATATGCCGCTTTCCTTAAATCTGCCCAAAGGTTTTCAATAAGATTCAGGTCCGGAGACTGAGGCGGCCACTCAATAACTTCAACTTCCTTCCGGTGCTTTCATGTACATGCCAGAATCATCTAGGCGCACATGAAAGACAGAGAAGTGTAAGCATTTCAAATTAAGACTGTTGTATGGCAGCGAATGAAACATGATATTTTTACGAGCCCCTCCATATGACTTGTTCCTGAATTACGTGTCTAAAAATATACAACCTGCCGTTTTGCCATGTGATCTATCGATTGGTCTGTCTCTTTTTTAAATTTGAATGATTGTATACTTCAAAGTCGCAAGTGATGGTCAAGAGAAACCGGCAAAATGTCGTCAAGTTAAAAATATTTGTTGAAGTACGCTTACCTACACTGAAAGGACTCTTTCGAACATGCTCCTAATCAGTTATATGAATTATAAAACATATCTTATGGGCAACTTCATCCACATGCGTTTAAACCGCATGCTTGGTGTAAACTGATGCAATCACAATGTTCACACAAATAAGTTAATAGCAGTTCCCACAACGCCTCAGTATAAGGCGGCTCAAGAACGTCCTATTTGTCAGCCCACGAAGTTCCACATAAGCAGCCCCATCGATTCAATACGGCTGCAAAAGAGCATTGCTAGCACAGTCAACATCAATTCCCCTGCCAATTTGCACAACTGTCATAAAATCATAACTCAAACGACCACTCAACGATTACCACGCTGAGGTCTCGGCTCAGAGGTCTGGTGCCTAGTTAACACACAAACTAAGTCCAAAAGCAAACAACTGAGCCCATTGTTGCAGTCATTCGAAGCGACAAGAGCTGTTTAAACTCGCTCCGAAGCGTTGTGTTCGATTTGTCACCTAGAGGCAACACAAATGGAGAAAAAAATGATTCCGCAGAAAATCACAAAACGAGTGACACGGCTGTGCTTACCACAAGGGGAGTGTATCTGAAAAATCAACACTGACCGCAGAATGCTGGCCAGGTGAATTGGTTGAATCTAGCCGGTCAACGGCGGTCCAGATCAGAGCGCCACAACACAGTTATTAGTTTAAGGCACCGTGCATACCGCACAATTGATTCGCTGTGGCATTTAACATACACGGTTTGGTAATGAGCAGACATTGCGCATACACAGCACAAACAGCGAACCCGATGGACGCGCGGCGGACTTTGTCCGTGTTGGATTTTTTTTTCTTTGACTTTTCAGGCCACCACATTGACAAGGAATTTTGCAAAGTAAAATTCAATTTTTGTCTGCGCTTGAGCTGGTTAGAGTCCAGGCCTCCTACGTGCGGCCGCGGCGGCTCGGTGGTGCCTGACGACGGCGAGCGATGTCAATAGAGATAAAGGTGCCACACAGAGGCGGTTTTTGAAATTTCAAATTAGTTGCAGTGCAAGTGGGGGCTTACAGCGACTGCATTCTTTTTCAGTAAATTCAAATGAGGTCTCCTTGGTTGGTTGGCTTGTGTGATGGGTGCCTCACCCAAGTGGGTGAAGTGACCATAATTGAGTAACTCACAGATTTTCAGTTGCTCTGAACGAGGAATGAGAGATTTTCAACTGTTTGAATGTTGATTTCGTTCAGGATATGCAAATTCTTGTTCAGTTTTGACCTCTTGACTTCTCTTTCTTATATTGGCGTTGTAATTCGCGATGGACTTAAGTTCGTAAAGGTGGTTGACGTCGGTCACCAAGTGGGTGCGAAACCTAAAAGGAAGATGTTGCCTTCTGCTTCGCTCTTTTGTTCCCTTAAAAGGAGCGCACTTATTTTTGCCGCCTCACCAGGCACTTGGCAAAAAATTGCAGGTCCCCCCTGCACTGATAAGGTCGAAGGTCATCGACTTTAAACCGATAAGCGATCGCCTGGCTTTGATTGGCACCCAAAGCAGATTTTACAACATCAGCCTCATATGTGCACACGCCCCTACCGACGAAGCGGAAGACTACCAAAGAGGATTATTACGACCTCTTGTACGGTGCCTACGGAGCCTGCCCGGAGTACGATGTCAAAATTGTACTAGGAGACTTCAATGCTAAAGTCGGTAAGGAAAAGGAAAGGAATGCACAGCCTCCACAACACGACACGAGAAAACGGCTACCGACTCACAGACTTTGCGACAGCACGTAATATGGTCATATGTAGCACAAGGTTCCCTCGCAAAAAAGTCCACACAACAAACTGGCGATCCCCGGATCCCGACCACGCGTCAAATATTCTGGATGTACGAACATTCAAGGGGGCAAACGTCGACTCTGACCATTTTCTCTTTGCAGCACGATTCAGAGCTCGACTGTCCAATGTCAGAAAGCTGCATTAGCCGACAAAGAGAACTTTTGACATTGAGCGCCTAAGCGCCCCTGAGATTACCAGAGCCTACGAAGAGCAATTAAGTGATAGACTCTCCGGTATGCCTATGTCAAATGCCAACGAGATGTGGTTGCATTGCCGCTCGGCCATCAAAGAGGTAGCGGAAACTACCTTAGGCTAACTACCTCCCCTGACAAAAACAACCCGTGGCATGATGGCGAGTGTGAGCAGAAGAAACCTGCAACCGACGAGACATACCAAAAAGCGCTGCAAAAGGAAAACAAGAACAGCACAGGGGTAGGGGAGCAGAGCAGAATAGTAGGTGCTTAGCAGGCTAGGTCCTGGGCTCCTTGTGGGCTGTCGCGCTATCCGATATGTGTATATATACAGTTGCGATCAAAATAATAGCAGTGCAGTATTAAAGATAGTGATCCTCCTAATGATCTGACTACTATTCTGATCTACTCCATTCTTTATGGCCAATGTAACCTGGATTTTATTACTAGAATATCAGTGTAATATATTCCATGCATATTATTCTTGGGGGTATAACAGTTGTTTTCCAGACGTGGTCGCCGTGGCGTAGTGGGTAGAGTGCGACGCTCACACGCCGAAGGGTCTAGGTTCGACTCCCAGTTCAACACCAATTTTTCTAATATTTCACGGCACCACCTCTTTCGAGCTGCTGACAACACTTAAAGAGTAATAACTGTCTAAGAAAGCTTCTCAAATTTCGCCGTTCGGAGTCGGCAAAAAACTGTAGGTCCCTTCTACTCGTGAGAGAACAGTAGCGCGCACAACACGAGTAGTTGATGAGCAAGCTAGGCCCTGGTCCCCCTTTGGACTGTAGCGCAAACAATTATTATTATTCTTATTTGAAAATGGTATTAATTAAGTCGTTTCTTTGGCGTTCAAAATAATAGCAGTGTTTTGTTTGTGTCCAGATTTGCTAGCTTTTTCATAATTTTTTATTCGTCGTTTCTTTCTTTCATTGAATTTTTAAGGGAAACAAGCAAATTTAGTTATATTTTGGACTCAATAAATTCAGTTTTGATACAGAATGGGACGCGCAGGACACTGCACTAAAGAAGAGCGATCTCTTATTCGAAAGCTTCTTGACGATGGCAAAACGTACAAAGAAATTGAAAAAAATCATCGGTTGTTCCGCAAAAATGATTTCAAATGCAAAGAAATATGAAGAAAAGCCCGAAACTCGGGGCCGAAAAAGAGTTCTGTCTCCAAGAATGGCTAAGCGTATTGTTCGATAGTCCATGAATAATCCCAGTGTTCAAGCTACGGAGATAAAAAAGCAATTTAATTTGGCAATTAGTTATTTAACTGTTAGGAGGATACTAATAGATAATAATTTACATGCTCGCAGTCCAAGAAAAGCCCCGCTTTTGAAAAAACAACACCTCACAAAAAGACTTGAGTTTGCTAAATTACATAGTGAGTGGCCCATTGAGAAATGGCGAAATGTTCTATGGACAGACGAGAGCAAAATTGTTTTGTATGGCTGCTCTGGATCCCGTCAGTATGTAAGACGCCCACCAAATACAGAGTACAATCCCAGATACACGACGAAAACCTTAAAACATGGAGGGTCCAGTATTATGGTTTGGGCATGCTTTTCGTACTACGGTGTAGGCCCAATATTCTGGATCAAAGGGACAATGGATCAGCATTTATACGTAGACATCCTTGAAAATACTATGCTTCCTTACACTGAGTATGAAATGCCTTTGAAATGGGTGTTTCAACAGGACTATGATCCGTAAAACACTAGCAAGAAAGCAAAAAATTGGTTTAAGGCGAACAAGATTGAAGTCATGAGTTGGCCAGCTCAATCTCCTGACCTCAATCCAATTGAAAACTTATAGGCGGATGTCAAAAAAGCTGTTTTCGAAGCAAAACCATGCAACAATAACCAATTATGGACATTGGTAGAAAAATCATGGAAGAAAATACCGCTAGAGATGTGTCAGTCTTTAGTGAACTCAATGCAGCGAAGATGTCAGGCAGTCATACGGAGCAAAGGCTTCACAACAAAATATTGAATCCATTTCAATTTCTACCATGAATACATTATTATATTATATTACTGAATTCATGTTTTCTATGTTGTTTTATGATGAATTACTTGCACTGCTATTATTTTGATTCCTTACACACAAGTGAAAAATCGAATTTCTGTTTTTGTTAGTTTTTCCTTTTATGAATTTGTTGTTATTTTTGTATATTTCTTTTAAGTTAGTTTTAACCCATACATAGTTAATGCATGTAGACCAAAATAAAAGTATAACTTTACAAAACATAGACATATTTTTAACACAGCTGTACATATATAATATTTAGAGTAATATTAAAGCTAATCGAATTTGGCCTGTCGAGTGGAGTCTGTGTTACTCAACGCGAGGCGAAGGAAACAGCAGCAACTGATGTTTTTGTTTCTACAGATCGACCGAGTCTAGGGTGAGCTCGAAAGGTTTTCTTGTCCATTGAGACACTAACTTAAATGACGAAGTTGTGTACGAAGCTTTAACCTTGTTATAATTTACGGACAAACCTATTTTAAGTCTGTTCCATTTTCAGACCATATGACATCCGCCTTAGCAGGTAATTTAAAGTCCTTTGGAAGACTCTGCATGTGGTTTGTAAGCCGGTTTGCTTTCGAAAATAATGTCGAAATGTTCTTAAATGGACCATTGCTTTTTGAAATTTCTTAAAGCATTCTCTTTTCAAGTGTTACATTGCATATTTCACAACACAATTTCGATCTTAGATGACATTGAAGACACCTAAGTTGCTTTGGTAATTTTTTTGGCCAAATGATACCCGGGATTTTCCGCAATGCTACGAGCGACAGTTCGTTTAGGATGTCCTTGTTTGACGTTTTAAAATTGTCGATAATGAAGTGTTACTGCTCTGCAACGATAATTTATCTTACTTCGGCATCAAACAATTTTTCAAAGACATGAAGTTCGTTGAGCCCGTACAAATCAGAAGCACAGTCTTGGATTCTAGCGAAGCAATTGTATATTCTTTTTATTTGTTCTATTGATGCAATTACATTCTTCCAAACTGGTGGTGACAGAAACTTTTTAACTGATACAATGGAATGTCGTCATCAATGTCAAATTCATTGACGTCTGGTGATGAATAGGAATCCATAAAAATCTCAACTTTACTTGGAATATCGTGTGGTATATCTTGCATTTTCATATTACCATCATCAATATCTTCTTCATGTGTAATAGAATACAAATTTTTTTCTTAACTATACATATGTAATTGTGAAATTAATTTTAATTTTTGGTAAATCCAAATATCCTTAAAACATGTGGTTTTTGTTTCATAGGTTACTCTGATAAGCACATAAACTGAGTGCATTTTGCTGTACTTTTAAAAGTACAATGGGAGAGAATGGGTTCAAGTCTTCTTTTTTGGCTATGGCAGGTTTTCTCATTGTTTATTAGATTAGACACGACAGTAAGCGACAGCGAAGGAGCATTGTATACAAGCTTTAAAATCATATGTGAAGGGTGTCCCAACAAGAACGCAAGATTTAAATTTGGCGCCATTCGAATTGTCATTGTTTGGCATCTGAACAATTATTATTCTTTGATAGTAGATTAATAAAATGGAGCGCTACACGAATGAACAACGCATTCTCATTGTGAAATTGTTTTACCAAAATGGTGAAATTGCGATCAATTTAGGGTAACAATAATGCTCCAAAAGAGACAACTGTAAAGCGATTAATGGAAAAATTTGCCGAAACTGGGTCTGCAACTGATGTAAAGACAACATCGCGCCTTCGATCAGGTCGATCATCCGAAAATATCGCAGCAGTACGTGATGATGTCGCTCAAACTCCATACACCTCAATTCGACACTGAGCTCAGCAAATTGGTGTTTCCAAAACCACTATGCAGCAAATTTTGACGAAAGATTTGCATCTTCATGCATACAAAGTTCAATTGACTCAGGAACTGAATCCAGCTGACCATGCGCAGCGAAGGGAGTTCCTTAATTGGGTATTGAAGAGATAACATGAAAATGCTGATTTTGCCGATAAAATTATCTTTAGTCACGAGGCTGGAGGAATCATTGGGCCTTTTTTTTTATGAAAATGAGTCAGGTCAGGCGCAAACAGTTAATGGTGTTCGGTATCGTGAAATGATAACCAATTTTTTAGTGCCTAGAGTTAAAGAAATGAATGTGGATGTGGTTTCAACAAGACGGCGCCATATCTCATACAGCCAGAGAAACAATACAATTGCTGCATCAGTCATTTCCCGGTCGTGTTATTTCGCGTTTTGAAGACCAGAATTGGTTGCCTAGATCGTGAGATTTAACACCATTGGACTTTTTTCTTTGGGTTTTTTTTTGAAGCCGGCGACGACTCAAGTTTTAAAAAAGGAAATTGGACGCTGCTTTAATGAAATACAGCAGCATTTATGCAAAACAGTCATTGAAAATTTTATTAAAAGATCGAGTATGTGCCAGCTAAGTCGCAGCGGCCATCTGGCGGATGTGTTATTCCACAAATAACCTCATCCTGTCTACTTTACAATATAATAAAGAATTCACGATTTTTAATACATGTATTTTATTTAAAATTTAAATTTTGCGTTCTTGTTGGGACACCTTTTATATACCCAGGCAGAGAGCTCATAAACACAAACACTTCGATTTTCTGTTTCTAATATTAAGTCAAGTCAAGAATTGAATAGGGTAGGGATATTTTAAAATTAAGTGCAGTATTGTCTGTGTGCATAGAGTGTTTTCTTCAGGAGCGCTTAAGCCTTTCTTTAAATAAAACAGGAAAGAATTAAGACATCACAAGAATTGTTTTAAGTACCTATGACGCACTTCATGCATTGATGAAGCTTCCCCTTTCATATTTACAACATGCGGTGCACAATTCACGCCATTTTTCGACCTAAAAGAAGTGGTCTTTTATTCAATTTAAACTGGAGGTCTGATGACCTTTCACACCGCATTTCCTTTGACACCAGTCTTACGGATACTGCTATCTAATGCGAGGACACAACTTATCCACTCTTGTACAAAGTAGACTTTCCATATGTCCAGGACTGGCTCTGCTCAGATATTGTGTCAGAAAGGAAATGTACTCGGATTTAGAAGGACGGGAGCTGGGGCAACGTGCAGAACGTCAACATCAGATTTGACACCTTTCTAGGTAATTTTGGGTCGGTTTTCCAAGCAGAAACTTTTGCGATGTTACATGTCTATATTGTGAAGAACAGCTGCAAGGGACGAAGTATTTGCCTCTGTAGCTACGACCAAACTATGCTTAAGACGCTAATCATCCCGCTAACAAATTCAAGATAGATCAGGAATACAGGTTTTCCCTTGATTTCCCGGAGACTTAATTCGCTAAACCTTGTCTGAATCCTTGGGGTGATGGGAAACGAAATTTCCTTTAAATTTACTGAGCAAAAACTCAAAAGAGGCACGTAAAAAGCGCGAACACACATCGGGCAGCCCGCGTTTTGGTCAGGACTTCCAGCGACAATTGGGCTTCTCGTCAGCCGAACCAGAGACGGCTTGAATTTCCAGGATGCAGGTTGATCAAATACACCAGAGGCACGATCTTCCACAAGTCCGTTCAATTGCTAGCTTATGCGGATGACATTGACGTGATCGGCCGAACTCAGCGAGCAGTCAATGAGGCGTTTGCTAGCATTGAAACGGAAGCGGCTAAAGTGGGACTGGTGGTAAACGAGGGCAAAACGAAGTATATGCTGTCATCGAAGAAGGACGCAGAACATCGACGTCTCGGACAGAGCGTCACTATGGGCAGCAGACACTTCGAGGTAGTGAAGGATTTCGTCTATCTCGGCTCCGCGGTGAATAGGGACAACAACATCAGTACCGAAATCAAGCGCAGAATCACTCCTGCCAATCGCTGTTTCTTTGGGCTCAAGAGGCAATTGAGTAATAAAGCCCTCTCCCGAACGACCAAAGTGACTTTGTACAACACCTTGATCATCCCAGTCCTGCTTTACGGCGCAGAAACCTGGACGCTACTAAAAGCGGATGAGGAAGCCATTGGTCTCTTCGAGAGAAAAGTTCTGCGTGCGATTTTTGGTCCTGTTTGCGTTGATGGCATCTGGAGGAGAAGATTCAACCACGAACTGTATGGGCTGTACGGAGGCATGAGCCTAGTCAAGCGTCTACGGATACAACGCTTAAGGTGGCTAGGCCATGTAGAGCGTATGGACAGCACTGCTCCGGCCCGAAGAGTTTTCGAATCCGAACCACAGGGACAACGCAACAGAGGACGTCCTGGACTGAGATGGCGCACACAAGTGGAAAAGGACCTCAACCATCTTGGAGTGCGCAATTGGAGACAGCTGGCAAAAGATCGTGCTAGCTGGAGAGGCTTGTTGGTTGAGGCCCAGGTCCACCCCGGACTGTAGCGCCATCCGAAGAAGAAGAAGAAGGTTGATCAAATGGCTGCTTCCACACAATCAGTAATAAATTCGCGACATTTCTGTTATCTCTAGACAGAAAAGACTGCGAACGAAATGTTGGCGTATTAATTAGACGTTTCACCTCGCACACTTAAGTGCGCTTGGACATAGTGATGAAATCCTCTGTGATGTCTGTATATAAAGTGAAGACATTGCAAAGCACTTCTTCAGCTATAGTCCTGCCTTTGCCCGGATCAGGTGGAAGCTTTTTTGGTGCTGATTTGGTTGGAACTGAGAATTAAGCCTCTTTATCACAGAAGTACTTGCTGGTATTTCTCCGGAAGACAGCATATTGTATGTAGGCTCCTGCGTGGTAGAACAATGGGTTAGTTTTTGGGTCTGTGTGACCCAGTGTAGTGTTTCCCAACCTCAAAAAAAAAAAAAAAAAAAAAAAAAAAAAAACAAAAACAAAAAACAAATGTGTGAAATGTAAACAATAACATATCCTCCGCATGACCACCAGGATTGCGGAAGTTAACTTTTCGAATCAAATTTTCCAATAGTTTTTCGCTTAAATTGTCTGAAAGTCTAACAATTTCACATTCAAAATTGGATCTGATCGTTGTCAGCTTTTTGACTGCACGTATCCTAAAAAAAAAAAACTTTTAGGGCGAAGCGGCACACACAACTCGTGTCACATTGATTTATTGAAGGAAAGGTATGGTAACCGCAATTTTTTTTTACGGGCCAATAGAACGGCCTCAAAGATCGTGAGATTTAACACCGCGTGACTATTTTCTATGGGCATACAGTGATGGACAAAACAATAAGACATTTAAACTGTTCTCACTGAAATAAAATTTAATATAACGACTGTTTGTATATTTATATTTGTTAGTAACGGGACTTACCAAAATAAAAATACAAAAATTCAAGAACATTTGAAGAAAATCTGTCTTTAAATGTGAAGAAACTGCCTCAAGGCTCGGACAAAATAATAAGACCAGCTTAATTGTTTTTTTCTTTACTTAGTGTGAATAATTGTGTCCAAAAGCGAAGCATACGACGGGCAAAGTACAAAGTTGGTTGGAAGAGCATAATGTCGATCCCATGACCTGGCCGTCCCAATCTCCAGACCAGATAATTGTTGGCGCTGCAGTCCAAAGGGGAATCAGGGCCTAGCTTCCTCATCAACTACTCGTATTGTGCGCGCTACTCTTCTCTCATTATAAGAAGGGACCTATAAATTTTTGCCGACTCCGAACGGCGAAATTTAAGAAGCTTTCTTAGACAATTCTTACTCTGAGTGTTGTCAGCAGCTTAAAAGAGGTGGTGCAGTAAAAAATTCGAAAAATTGGTGTTGAGCTGGGAGTCGAACCTAGACCCTTCAGCGTGTGTGAGCTTCGCACTCTACCCACTATGCCACTAGAGTCCTTTTTTCCACTAAAATATCTTAATTGATTCTAAATGTAAGTTGGTCGTAGGGGACCAACAATCAGCATTTTAAGCTGACAGCAGATGGGGCACTTGAGTGGCTCTAGCCACCAAAAAAATACCTATTCCTTTCCCGCTCTTTTTCTGTCACGTGCAGGGATTGATATACTGAACCGATGATCACCGGGACTTACAGTTTCTACATTGCTTTCGCAGAGCAGTCGCTTATTCACTGTCCGCCTTACTATGTTTATAAGAAGTGGATATCCCTCCGCATCCTAGACCAAGCCAATTCGGTCCATATACAAGGACGGAATGAATCCACTTCGGCGTGCGTTCTCATGATATGCGCCGTTTGTGTAGTAAGTTCCGAATATCAGCTCTTTTTCTAAGGTCTTTGCTCGTGCAACATGCCTTCTAATCAGCTTTATAGTTGAATTATTCAGTCCATTCACGTTTGCCTCGTAGTACATGATTTCATTAGCACAGAACTTCTTGTACTCAGACTCTGGTACATTCTGTACATCTTTAAGCAAGCCCGAAGACTTTGGCTCTCGAAGACCCTAATCTTTTCTATCTATATGGGAAGGACTCAATTTGAACCACACTGAACAGCCATACATCATGATTGTTCGTACTAGGGCCGTGTAGAAGACAATCTTCACTCTGAAATCGAGTTGTCTGCTGTAAAACAAGCTACTTGCCAAAGTGAAGGATTTTCTGGCTTTTGCCAGACCCGTTGCTGCATCGATATTACCATACACCAACTGGTGCAATATAATGCCCAAATATCTCACCACATGTACGTGAGTTTATATAATTCCTGCTGATGGCCGCCTATGTGAGTCGAAAATACTGAATTTATGTCAGTTAATATAATTTCTGTTGCTGTGTCGAAGTTTGTACTACAGTTCGGTCTCGGGACCCCTGAAGACTCATGTCAATGGTGTAGAATGTACCTTTGAGAACAGAAGGACTTAAACACATTAAGAACACAGCACCGTCACGAAATATTTTGCCAAAAACAACAATTTGGATCCGATAACTCGATTTTTTTGATTTAAGGTTTTAAGAATGCATCCCCGAAATAAATCAGCCTACTTTTTCTTCTTGTGGCGCCAGTCCTGATTGCACCTGGGCGTTAACCAACATGCATGTCAAGCTAGCAGGATCTTTCACCAGCTGCCTCCAGTTGCGCACTCTAGCTGTACAGGCGCATGTAGCTGTACAGCCTATAGAGTTGGTCGTTGAATCTTCTCTGAAGCTTTTCTCTCGAAAAAACCAAGAGTTTCCTCATCCGCTTATAGTAACGTCCAGGCGCATGTGGCTGTACAGTCCATAGAGTTCGTTGTTAAATCTTTTCCTCCAAATGACATGAACGTAAACAGGATCAAAAATAGTTTTCTCTCGACAAGACTAAGGACTTGCTCATCCGTTTTTGCTATCGTCCAAGTTTCCGCGCCATAAAGTAGGACTGGGATTATCAAGCTGTTATATAAAGCGAGCATAGTCCTTCGAGAGAGGGCTTTATTGCTCAATTGCCTCTTGAGCCCAAAGAAACAGCGATTGGCAAGAGTGATTCTGCGTTTGATTTCGGTACTGATGTTGTTGTCCCTGTTTACCGAGGAGCCGAGGTAGACGAAGTCCTTGACTACCTCGAAGTTTCTGCTGCCTAGTGTGACGCTCTGTCCAAGACGTCGATGCTGTGTGTCCACCCTTGATGACAGCATGTACTTAGTCTTGCCCTCATTTACCGCCAGACCCATTTTAGTCGCTTCCGCTTCAATGCCAGCAAACGCCTCATTGACGGCTCGCTGTGTTCGTCCAATTACGTCAATGTCGTAGGCAAGCTATTGAGCTGACTTTTGAAAGATCGTGCCTCTGGTGTTGATTTGTGAGTTACGCACGATCTTCTCGAGGATGATGTTAAAAAAGTCACGTGTCAGTTCGTCGCCTTGTCTAAAACCTTGTTTGACATTGAAGGTCTAAATGAATTCGTTACCGACCTTGATGTAACAGCGAGAGTTCTCCATTATCATTCTAGATACACCGACGAGTTTGGTAGGAATGGAAAACTAGACATTGCACTGGACAGCTCGTCCTTATGTACACAGTGTACAGTGAATGCGTCTTAAAGTCGACAAATAGATGGTGAGTGTCGATCTGTGTTTCTTAGATCTTTCCCACGGTCTGCTACAAAAAGAAGACCTGGTCTATGGTGGACTTTCCTGGTCTGTAACAACAGTGATAAGGCCTATAAATGCAAAATATTTTATTTTGCCATTGTTTCCCTTATAACCTCCTTAAACTCCACAAAGAACGTCACCCTCTCAGATCGTTCCCTCGTCGACACGTGCCCGCCTTGCGCGTTCCAAGAAAGAAACGTTTAAGTGCGTCAAACTTGTTAAAACTCATAACACGGTCGCAGCGTTAACTGCTCCTTTTCTCCTGAAGTGTATAAAATTAACCGCTTGAATTATCCTCCGCCCTCTCAATTTTGAATGCGGCCAACCGTCTGTTGGTAGGGAACTGCGGCCCCATCTAAAAAAATCCTCCAAAGCATTCTGCAGTTGCAGTGCTCTCCGTCGTCACACACTTGATGCTGGCCTACATTAATTCATACTCGAAATTGCCTAATGTGGCAGTGACGCGCCAAATCCGTTGGAGAACGTCCTAAGCTAACCCAGTTTGCGCTGGGGCACCATCTCCTTCACATTTTGGGGCTACAAGTACACACGACTCGAGTCAGCCACCCGTCCGCGACTGCATGCATTCATCGGATAGTAGCTGGGCGTGGGGCGGCGGATTCAGGTCAGTAGTTGATGATGTTTGCCTCGACAGGCAAAACTGCTCGTGTATCTAGGACCTTCCCCGCAACCGCGATTTTGAAATGCATCCATCTAAAAGAAAATTTTAGTTTTCGTGCATTTTTCTTTTTCGGCTCCGAATCACACTTCGACCCAGTTTCTCACGCCGATTAACGCTCTCGCCGTCGTCGTCACAGACGTCAGAGGCGTTGTAAACGCGGTCGACGCGAGTCGGAAGAGCTACCAGCCAGCGTCAACACGGATTAACCAGCAGTAAGCAGAGTAAACTGAATCACTTCACTGTATTTATGCACGTATCTAGGAGTAGTCTCTCACTTGCACGACGAGCATCGTTTTCCTTGTTTCAAGAGTTTGTCCCACATACACGACGACGTGCTGCTATTGCTGTTGGTGGTTGTGCTGGTGTTCCTCTGCTCGGCGCTGTCTGTATGGACGTAATTGCAGTGAATCTAATGGTACTCGCAGTGTTGTAAGTCTGGCTAAATGTGGCGTTCTCATTTCAGGCGCTACCGCATCCTATCAGCAGTAGATTTGGATTCTGATGATGATGCACACAGACCACCGTCATCCCGCAGCGTTGCACAACTCGTGTGCCTGTGTGTGCCCGTTTCTGCTGCAAATGAACCTCAGTAAAATCACTTTGCGTTTCATAATTTCTTTTTGTTTGGATTTAAGAGCTTGAATTGAGGGCGTCAGTGCATCGCGCGCACTACAACAAGTTGTCGAAAAACAGTTTTCATCCACTCGGTGCAGTTCGGATTGTTTACTTGGTTCGTGCTGCTGTGTTGCAAGATAAATCATCGCGACTCAGTGATCCTTGTTTGCGTAAGACGCGTGAGTTGCATCTTCAAATAAACACATTTCACAGCTCGACTGTGGGGACTCTGGCTTCGCGGACATTTCGGCAGCAGTGTTGTGATTGGCGGCTAAAAGAATGCACTCTTGGAGTTGTTTTTTTTTTTTAGAGTTTTTGGGTTCATTTGGAGGGTGGCAGCCTATTTGAAAGGGCGGCATTGGTTTATTTTTCAGATCCCCTCATATAGAAGTGTGTCAAGCCACTTGCACTTTTTTTGATTTCGGGAAACATTTCTGACTGCACTGTCTGCATATTTTCACAATTTTCATTCGGTTTTAGTGTTTTCGAATTTTTTTTTTTTTGATTTTCTGTTGATGCGCTGCGCTGTTGACACTATGTCAGATGAGCGTCTAAATTCAGATATCCAAGCGAAACTCGCATTAATCCATTCAAAGACATACTTTGCCACAACTTTACTTTATGTTGAAAGTAAAACGTACTTCAACTTAAAGGCTGATTGAGGAGGTTTTCAAGCGCCACGTTTTACCGCTAATGGAAGAAATTCTCACCTCAGTAAACCAAATGTTGTTGTTAAAGAAGGTTTCGTTCGGTTTAAGCGAATATGCTTAGTTGTGACAGATAATTTTTCCACGGATTCTCAAAAGAAGTAGAAGGCTCAAAATTTTTAATTTTTCCTCATAAATTGTGGCACAGACGTGTAATAAATTTGAAATATCGCCTCCAGTAAGTGAGCTGGTAAAAATGTCTACTCGACGCAAAGCTTGCAAAATACATATGTCTCATTGACTGAGGATGGATTATTGAAAAAATGATGGAGCTTCCTGGAGTGACTACAGTTTGACAAATTACGAAAGATCTAAGAATGAGAAAGGTGCTGTAGTAGAATGCTTAAAAAAAATTTGTGACTGAGAGGTATACTTTACATAACCGTGCACAGCATCTCTTTTATCTTCAAAATTGTATACTTTCGATAGCGTTTTGTTAACTAACCTGAAGTAGAGAATGACGAAGGCACTGTTGGGCTTGAACAAAATGTTATTCTCAAAATTCTCTGAACTATTCTAAGTATTAAAGAAATTAATCAGGGCCAAGGATGAGTACTCTACAGAAGATTTCTTATTTGTAAAGTACATTGCCTTTTATATTTCGGGATTGGGCAACCCTACTGCTGCAATCTGGCAACTGCCAGCTCTATCGTAAAGTTTGACATTTTGAGGTTATACGCACTCAGAACGTTTTGACATACGAGCGCTATTGGTGTTGTTTACAGTAACTTCAAAGATTCATCTCGCCCAAAATATGGAATTAAACAGTGATAATTTTCGTGCGATTATTTTTTACAATTTTCGACGTGGATTAACTCAACAACAGTGCATCGATGAACTTAATTTAATTTTTCGAGATGAAGCTCCATCAAGGAGCAGTGTTTATCGATGGTATGGTGAATTCAACCGAGGTCGTAGTTCACTCCAAGACGAATTTCGTGAAGGTCGTACACAATCATTTGTTGTTCCGGAAACTATTGATGCTGTGCGCCAACTGATATTGGAAGGTCGTCATGTGACCTATCGTGATATTGAGACAACCCTATGCATCAGTGGGACCAGCATACATTCAATATTGCATGAACATTTAACCGTGAAACAAGTTTGTTCGCGTTGGATCCCACACAATTTGTCAATCGCTCAAAAAAAAAAAGGCTCGTGTCGATTGGTTGAAAGACATACTCCAAAAATACGATCGCGGTGCTTCGAAACACGTATATGACATCGTGATAGGTGATGAATCGTGGATTTACGCGTATGAGCCCGAAAGTAAACAGCAGTTGACTGTATGGTGTTTCAAATTGAGCCAAATCCAACAAAAGTTACTCGCGCATGAAGCATGAGCCAAATCCAACAAAAGTTACTCGCGCATGAAGCACTTCCAAGCAAATGGTCGCCTGTTTTTTCGGAAAAACTGGACATGTCGCAATCGTACCCCTAGAACAACGCAGAACAGTCAATTCTGAGTGGTACACAACCATTTGTTTGCCAGTTGTTTTCCATAAAATCAGTAAAACCAATCGCCGAAGACGGATCACTCTTCACCACGACAATGCGAGCTCTCACACATCAACTCAAACAACTGCATTTTCGAGCACTCAAAACATCGATTTGATGAGTCATCCGCCGTATAGTCCTGACTTGGCATCGTATAGTCCTGACTTCCCGTACGTAAAAAATAAATTAAAAGGTCAACGTTTTTCGACACCTGAAGAAGCGGTTGATGCGTTCAGAAAGCATGTTTTGGAGATACCCCAATCAGAGTGGCAAAAGTGCTTCGATAATTGGTTCAAACGCATGCAAAAGTGCATAGATCTTAATGGCGAATATTTTGAAAAACAATAAAGCTATGATTTATGATTAATATTTGTTTTTATTCTCTAATCTCGAAATATAAAAGGCAATCCTCGTAAATTCCGATTTCCGATTTCCGACTTCACTGATTTGTGCAAATTGAAAAAATTTGCTTTAAGGGTTGCCTGCAAATTTTTTCTTTCGATTATCGAAAAATGTTCACAATAACCTTTTTCACAGTCCCTTTAGAGATTTCTGCCTTAATTTCTTCAAAATCTATGGCGGAGGTTTAGGTTCGAGTATAGAATTTGATAATTGTTCGAAAGTTCCTTATACCGTCTAGGAAATTTAAACCGTCTAATTTCTAAAACTTAGCAAAGCTGGCAATATCTATAGTAATTTTGATTGCACCTGACAACTTTAAATTAATTTCACTAAAAGGATTGTGTTTTTCATTTTCGCTCCCATTCAAACGATGTGAAAGTGTCATCTCAAATTTGCCAAAGACGGTTGACCAGATAGACTTTAAATGGACGTTTTGCCAGAATAATGAAGGAAGAAAAAACTGTTGCACGTTGCCGAAGAGCACTTAAAAATGAACTTAAAATTTTCCGAATAAATTGTGTGGAATAATGGTATTTGGCAAATGGAACCATTAACTTTGACTTTTCAGCACGACAATGAATCCGAGTATAATTTGTGGGTTGTAAAGGCGCAACTGGAAGATGAATTAATAATACTTTTGAACTTAACACTACAAGGTCTACACCGCTTGTGAAATGTGTACATACAATTTCATTTCGCACATTCATGTTTGGTCTATAGAACATATAAATTATTGAACATATAGACTATAGAACATTTGAATTATCGAACATGTCGAATGATTGGAATTAGTTCCGATTTCGGAAAGAGGTCTTAGAATTATGTAGGGCCGGAATGGCAAAACTCTACATTGGATGTCAGTTTGAAGGTATTTGTTTCAAAGTCTGATGTCAACCTACCGCAAATATTCACCTACATTATGCTTTCAATTCATTTCAATAATAAAAACTACTCTTGTTCTTAACCTAACTTACATAACTATGTAACCTAACTACAATTAGTTAAACTAAACTTAAACTTAACAACTAATAAACCTAAAACTTAACTCTACTTAACCATATGTATCAAGCTTAACTAGGCCCGTAAAACTATAAGGACGCGTCCAGCAGGGCATATATGTTACTTATATGCTAAACATATACATCCTTTTTTTGGTTTTAGTTTTTATTTTTTTTTTTGTAATGTTTTGTTTTTTTTATTTTTTAATTTTTTTTGTAATTTTTTGTTTATTTTATTTTATTATTTTATTTTTGTTTTTATAAAATGTCCTAAAACTACCTTATCCTATGTGAGTTGACCCTTTTGATTCAACTATCCTGTCATTTTCTTTAAGAACTTAGCCGCATCGAAAGCTGATTCTGGTGTAACCACTAGTAAAAATGCCGTTCCTTTGCAGGGACTGCTCTGTCGCGGGCAGAAATCGCTCTGCTGAACCGCAGGAGGTCCTCGTGACTGCGAGCGACATCCGGCTCGTATTGGAGTTGCCTTTCTACAGTTCGGCGTGCGACGTGGAAGATGATAGGGCAGCCTTCCCTATCTTGTATCAGGCCTTTCGCATCCAGGTAAAGGAAAGCTTCAGGCGGAATGAAGCCGTTAAGACGTACCCTTTCATGGTACATCTCATTCCTAGAAATTTGAAGATGAGGAATTGGGGTCTTTGGTCAACCTAGATCCGTGCCAAACTCGGTATTGTTGGGAGTGTCTGAGCAAACAATTTCAGTTTAAGTAAAGAAATTTGGTTTTATTCAAAATTAAAAAAGAAAGAGAAAGAAAAGAGAATTTTTCATTTCGGATCTGCTTCTTGAAAGACATCAAAGGAAGAGATTTTTGCACCAGATTGTGACTGGAGATGAAAAGTGGATTTACTACCATAACACAAAGAACAAAAAAATTTTATGGAAAGCCCAATGAAACCGGTCTATCCGGTGCGAAAAAAACGGCCAGAAACGACCGAAAGGCATGACAAGGTGATTTTCCAACATTGTAACGCTCGGCTCCACATGACGGTAACCGTCAAAAACTATCTGAAAACTCTGAAACGGTAGGCCTCGCTCCGCTACAAATAATGTGGCTTTTTCGACGGGCGAGAAACGATATAGAGGATCATGGGTTCCGTTCTTTCGAAGTGATATTATTCGAAAACAACCAGAGGGATGGGAAAAAGTGTTTGCTTCGGACAAAAGAAAAATATTTTGACAACAGAAAAGTGGACTAATGTCTCTTATTAATTTTAGTATTTTTAGGCTTTTGAATATTCTTCAGAATATCTTAGCAACTTACTAGCAATGAAGTCTGCACTCTATCACACTTGTGGAAAGGTCTTAATTCCGCGCTCAACGTAAGAACTGGAACCAACCTTTCAATAACTCTCTTCATATTTGAAACAATGTTTCAATTGAACATAAAAACCAGAAAACAATAAAGAAAGAGAATATTTCATGTCCTCGCCTTAAATTCCATTTTAAACCTATTTTCTGTAACATAAGGTTCGTCCATAATTTTCCAAATAAAATCTTTATGTGCGTCCAGGGGAAGTTAGCTGTCTAATCAGGTGGTCAGTTGAACTTCTCCTTCCTTATTGGTTTCTGATTAAAACTTACGTAGCCTGTTAGATCATTAATTGGATACCGTGTTTTTATGCATCACTTTGAGCAATTTTACATATACTCTGTTTATTTGCTTTCTTTGAGCTTACTCGAATGACATTTAGTACACACTGAGTCCCTTTTCACATTTCCATTGAATTCATAACTTGCCACTTTCGAATATTCTTCAGAATTCATACCTTTTCTTATGCACTGCAACTGACACAAACATCTTCAAAACTCCTTCCAGATGCCTGCACAAAGAACCCTTTTGCAGTGGGCGCCATCCCACGAACGTCTGCATGACAGCTCCGTCTCCGAACAAACCTAACTATATGTACTCACAAAATTTTGCGAAAGCAACCACCGTTCACCTCCCATGTCACGCCGGCTGTGTGTGCATACAACTGCTCAGGGAAATATTAATGAGCATAAACCGAGGCTTATAATCCTCAGCCAGGCATATCAGCAGTAATCAAATGATTCCCCGTTCACGTGGCTGGCACTATGCGAACAATGCTGCAGCCGCCCTGTGGAAGGGCATATTTTTCAATTAGAAGATCCCACCATCATTACGGCGTTGTGTGGCGTGTCGCGTTTAACCCCACCTCGTGCTGGCGGAGAACTTGCTAATGGTGCTGCGCTCTACTCTCATATATTAAAAATCCCAAATCGTCGTTCACTCATCTCCTGGCGGTTGGGGCTCCTTCTGTTCGGATAACCATCGCCATCAGGTTCGCATCCTGTGGATGCCACTCCAAGGTACTGCCATTATTTCTCAATAAAGCTTTCCTTTCATCCCTTGTCCCTGTGCCTGAGGGCGCGGGTGCGATAAAGGGATTTTCAGATCTCACCCTTGCCAGTGTGCGTGTGTGTGTGTGTGTATTTTGGTCGTCGAGAGGGTTCGGGTGCTTGGCAATTTGTTTTCACGGAACATGACATTTTATAAATCGAGCCTGCCAGGACGGTTAAGCAACGGAGTGGTCCTGGTGGCACACGTATACTATCGAAGCGGCAGTCCGACGAAGTGGCACGGCGAAGCGCATCGCCTTCGCACACCTCCCGGTCGGCGCACAATACGGCTCCTTGTGTGCTAGAGAGGACGACCATCAATTGTTGATGTTGTTGCTGCTGTTGGTTGGTTTGCTGAGAGCGGATAAAAAGTGTAAATTTGTTCCAAGAGTAAACTCGATTTTCGAGAGCGTGCACAAGGCTACAATCGCTCGCCCTCCACCACCTACCACTGCCCGCCGTCTCCGTGCACACGGTACAGCGAGCAGAGTTTACACACGAAAAAGTTTCCATGGAACGACGAGGACGGCAATGGCTGGCAGGACATACAAGAGATTGAATGGAGGATGGTTCTTCCACATTTTTTCCCTGCCGTTTTGTTAATTTTTCTTTTTATGCCTTGTTTCGGCATGGTGCACAAGTGAGTGTGTGTGTGTGTTGTGTATGCTCAAGGATACGTTTCTCTGTTGTGCGGAGTGAAGGCGAGCGAAATGGAAAAGGACTTCAGGTCGAGGTTATCTGTGTTTTGTACACACTTAAAATCTATTATTTATAAGTTCTGTAAACTGCACACATGCATGTGCGCCTGTTACAAGGATCGTCCTCCTGGGACGGGACGGAAATAATGACTGGGTATGAAATTCGAGGATACTGACCAGAGGGACACAAAGATCCACAGATGAACAAATACCGCCGGCAAAGGGGCGGGGTCGGAGGCCACTGAAATCGATATTGATTCAGAGGGAATCTGATTTATTGCCGAGTTAGGCAAGGGGGCTGGAACTAGAATTCCCATGCAAAACAGGACCTTCCGCTGACCTCTTTCCGGTATGTTTTAGCGCGCACGCGAAGTGGCGGCGGACCGGTGATGATATTGTAATTAAATTTTCATAAACCATCAGAGCAATGCTCTCGTTGGCTCTCGAGCAATCGATTTGAAAAATAATTGCACACTCCAAGGTATAACCTGCTTTTGTTCCTGTGCTCCGGCTGACTGCCTTTCCACTTTAGCGGGGAGTTTTTGCTCTTACTGTCAGTGTATCGATTTTCACGGGGAAGTCGTGTGAACTGTGGCCATAATGTTTTCATGAGATCAGGCATTAATGGGATGAATAGAGCGGTGACCTGAGCGGAGTGGGAATTGAGTACTTGAGTTAGAAAATGCTCTTTGGATTATGTATGACAATGGGGGAGGAAAGTTCGAATCGATAGCAATGTGAGGTGTCCCTTGTGGAAGAAGGATTAAAATTGGTGCCGGTGGGGCATTTAAAAATTCATCGATGGTTGGGTTTGAAAGGAGGTTTGAACCGAGGATGTGCTCAAAGAGAGGGATGTCTAAGAAGAAAAATGTTTAAGCCAAACACGGAATTGTACGTTTTCTATTTCTATAGCTTAAGCTCAGCTATGTTCTCTCAAGCAGCTCTACCAGCACCAGTAGGGTGACGAAATTATGACCTTATTTTGTACTGGGAACATCGTAGATTTTTTTTTCAAATAAATTTCCTTTCCTTAGGGCTTAGAGAATCATGCTAGCTTGGTGCAGAAAATTGAATGTTTCAACAGCATACAAATAGCTGGGTGTAAAAGTGAGTCGGTTTTATACTTTGAGATGCATCTTTTCTCATTTACCTTTTTTTTTTAAATTCAAGAAGTTCACAGGAATTTTCTTTCAAGGTTTCTACCATAGTTGATCGCAGATTGGTTACATCACGGTATTGTATTTGTGCACGTTGTGCAGCTCATTTGTCTTCGACTACCCTTGGCCCCTATATTCTCTGAGTGTAGTGTGGCATTCGTAGCTTGAAAACAAAATACTTTAAATTTACAATTTTTGAATTTTCTTAGTGGAAAATAGATTTTTTCGAATAATAAGTTGAACTTTGATTTTTCTCAAAAAATATCAATTTTCTATTTTAATAATAATTGTTGGCGCTACAGTCCAAAGGGGGATCAGGGCCTAGCTTGCTCATCAACTAATCGTGTTGTGCGCGCTATTGTTCTCTCACGAGTAGAAGGGACCTACAGTTTTTTGCCGACTCCGAACGGCGAAATTTGAGAAGCTTTCTTAGAAGGTTATTACTCTTTGAGTGTTGTCAGCAGCTCGAAAGGGGTGGTGCAGTGAAAAATTCGAAAAATTGGTTTTGAGCTGGGAATCGAACCTAGACCCTTCGGCGTGTGAACGTCGCACTCTACCCACTACGCCACGGTGACCATTTTCTATTTTGCCCCCTCAAAAAATTCCTTTCCAGATACAACATACTTTGCACTTTTTGGTACGCCCTTGATCTCTCCTCGCAAAACGCCGTCCTATCATGTGACTCTTCAATCTTGGGAACAGGGAACTCACAGGCGCTCAGTCTGGTGAATACGGTTGCCGAAGTATGATAAGAGTTTTTTTTTTTTGGGTAAAAATTACGAACAATGACGGGTGAGCAGGTCATTATCATAATGCAATAGCCATGAATTGTTTTTCCACAATTCCTTAAGTTTTCTCCATATTGAATCTCGTAAGTGGCGCTTTATTTTTCTTTTTGTGGCGTTACAGTCCGGGGTGGACTTGGGCCTCAGCCAGCACGATCTTTCACCAGTTGCCTCCAGTTGCGCACTCCAAGTTGACCAGCCTCATGTCGCCGTACATCCCATAGAGTTGGTCTTTGATTCTTCTCTGAAGCATTTCGCTCGAATTAACTAAGAGTTTCCTCATTCGCTTTTGGTAATGTCCATGTTTCCGCGCCCTAAAGTAGGACTGGGATGATCAAGCTTTTATATAAAGCAAGCTTGGTCCTTCAGTGGTCGCCGTGGCGTAGTGGGTAGAGTGCGACGCTCATACGCCGAAGGGTCTAGGTTCGACTCCCAGCTCAACACCAATTTTTCGAATTTTTTACGGCCTCACCTCTTTCGAGCTGCTGACAACACTCAAAGAGTAATAACTGTCTATGAAAGCTTCTCAAATCTCGCCGTTCGGAGTCGGCAAAAATCTGTAGGTCCCTTCTACTCGTGAGAGAACAATAGCGCGCACAACACGAGTAGTTGATGAGCAAGCTAGGCCCTGGTCCCCCTTCGGACTGTAGCGCCAACAATTATTATTATTATTAAGCTTGGTCCTTCGAGAGACGGTTTTATTACTCAATTGCTTGAGGTCTAAGAAATCGCGATTGGAAAAAGTGATTCTGCGTTTGATTTTGGTACTGATATTGTCCCTATTTACCGCGGAGCCGAGGTAGACCAAGTCCTTAACCACCTCAATGTTTTTGCTGCCTCATGTGACACTCTATCCGAGACGTCGATGTTATGTGTCCTTTCTTGATGACAGCAAGTACATTGTTTTGCTCTCATTTACCGACAGACCCAGTTTAGCCGCCTCCGCTTCAATGCCACCAAACGCCTCATTGACGGCTTGCTGGGTTCGTCCAATCACGTCAATGTCACCAGCGTAAGTCAGCAATTTAATTGGAAGATCGTGTCTCTGGTGTTGACTTGTGAGTTAACGATCTTTTCGAGGATGATGTTGAAGAAGTCACATAACAGTGCGTCGCCTTATCTAAAACTTTTTTGAAGTTTTTTGTCATTGAAGGTCTCGGTGAGTTCGTTACCGACCTTGATTGAGCAGTGAGAATTCTCCATCGTCATCCTACACAATCTGACAGGTTTCGTAGGAATGCCAAAACTAGACATGGCACTATATAACTCGTCTCTATGCACACTGTCATATGCGGTTTTAAATTCCACGAAAAGGTGATGAGTGTCGATTTGCACCTCTTGAGTCTTTTCCAGGATCTGCCGTTAATTGAAGATCTGGGCTATCGTGGACTTCAATGGCCTGACACTGATAGGGATCTATCAGGATACGCTCAGACGCTCACCCAATGCGGCCGAGAAGATCTTGCAGGCGATGTTAAGAAGAAGCGGCGCATTGCTTTAAGGTAATACTCCTTATTGACCGTACAGCCATGTGTTAAGAATGGTAATCGAAAAAACTGTCATCAAAATCATCGAAATCCAAAATCAAATGTGAAGGAACTCGGAGTGCATTTTGATATAAGTATTCGTACATATAAAAGTCGAGAATATTGTCAATTTAACCCTACCTCATCATACGACAGTTTTATTTGTTGACGTATCCACTTAAACAAAAATATTAATAATCAGTCTTGTTTGGGGAACATTTTGTGAATTGTTCTGGTGTCAATGAAAATAAAATGCCAAACCAAACTCGAAACAAATCACTTGACAACTGACAAAATGCCCGCCACTCAAAGTAATTTTGCAAACTTAAAGTTCTATACCTCCCAAAAAACGCGGCTTATTTTGCCTTTCCAGTTTTATTAGACAACCGAACTCAGGAGGACCATGCCTCTGATGTTTACTCGTGAACTTTGCGCAGCTTGATCTTGAGGTTGTCTCCTTGTGTTTATTTTTTGAATATGTACGGAGCAAGAGTTGTATTCATCTGATCATCCTTTACACTGTAAAAGCATTAAAAAAAACCTGCCTTGCTCGTCTCTATGTACGCTGCCTTTGAGATTGTGGATATCGATTTGCACTTCTTGAATCTTCTTTAGGCTCTGCGGTATTGTGAGAATCGGATCAATCTTGGACGCCGTTTACTTTAAATTCAACTGATAAGAACCTGTCACATATGACAAATTGTATAAAGAACCCAGTCTCTTGGCCATTGTTGCAATTAAAGGAGCCTCCTTTCAAAACGAAAAAAAAAACATCGAGATCCCACCGTTGGGCAACACCTGTCTCCCAGATGAATAAATCCTCTGCAGCTGCTTTCAAGAAGAATCTCCAGGAGCTCTCGTTTATATTTACTTCACGTGTGCTTGACTCGTAATTCTTATTTAAATTTGAAGAAGCTCTCCTTAAAGAATATTTTTCTCTTGGTTGAAAAGGAAATGTAAAAGTGGCGTATGAATGCAGCGACAATTTATGATCCGATGAGGAGAAATTTCAGTTCGATTGGAACTCGAGTCTGCCACTAAATCTCCTGAATTCCACAATTACACGGCTCATACTACTTCAAATTTATTTTCGAGAACTCTTCTGTTCGCTTGAAACACCCCCCTCAACTTGAATGTCTGCATTCGTGTAGTTCTGCGAAATGAAAAAGAAACAACCACTTCATTCCGTCGTGGAGCTATTCACTGCCACATCTAGCTCACGTCTCAGCACTCTAACAGGCTACCGCTGCTCCCCTGACGTCCCATTCCCTCAGTGGCTTCGGAGCGGGGGACGTATTAAAACTCTTATGTCGAGGAAATTTGTTGCCAGCCATTTCTTTTCCCACCCATTAAAGCGCTCCAGTCAACCGCAGCAGTCTTCTGGCTCCTCCTGCTCTCCAGTGTGGTGTGCAACACCTAGGTTTCACTCCGAAGGCAAAACTCGTAATATAGTGCATACATAAAAATGCTGTCGCAGGGTTTTCTTCTTCTCGGGATCTCTCCGGAGATTTCCAGATACGGCTGTGTTGTATACACCTTGGCAGCGGAACGTACGGCGAATCTTCAGTGCTGCCTGTATCCGTTTGCAGGGAGAAAAGTATCACGTTTCCCATCATGGCGCGTACTGGTTGTTCCATAATTTTGGCAGGAGACTCCTTTCTGAAGTCGACGGCTTGCCATGGCAGTCCCCTCGCGCTGTAACATCACAAACTTTGTGTTATCGTGTTGTGGGGGAAGGAATGAAATGAAAGACGAATCGTTAAACCCTGACTGTGGAGTGGAGTCGGTGAGCATCGTACGAGCAAGGCAGAATCAAGCGACCGATACACACAACCAGCCGTTGCCCGCTCCCTCACCCACTGCGAGTGTATGCAATGCACACCATCCGTGGTGGTGTCATCAACGAATGAACCAATTTCTAATTCCCGTTTTATTGTGCGCTCCGTTCTCCATTGCGAAGAATGAGCAGAGGGCTTCAGAAGAACGAAGCAAAAAAAGCAACAACAAATTGGAAAAACGTCGAAAACGAGCAGCCTAGCCTGTTCTATTGGCAGCGATGACGGCAGTGCTCTGGTCTCGGGCAGAGCTGAGCAATTTTCATGTTGCTCCATTGTACGAGGCACCTTTTCCTCGGTTCGTCCTTCTCGGTAACAGCATGCTGCTGCTGCCTTAAATGTAAATACCCATGGCGTGCCCATACCATGCGTCAGGCAGCTGGGGATGAGCGGAATTCATAGGAGCACGGCAGAGGATTCGCCTTAATAAAAACGAAATCCTGTCACGGAGGGAAAATGTATCAGCTGGTTTAGCTGAAATGGTTTTGTCTGTGCCACGGCATTCGGTAGAACGATGATGATGCAAGCCAGGGATGGGAATGTGTAGAAACTCGAAACGACAAAGCATTACATGCAGTGAACCCACGTTATAATGGGATGGCTGGCTTTGTCGTAGCAGTTACGAAGTCATTTACAGTGTGTGCGACAAGTGTGGACATGTCTGGTTAAGGTATCCCTTGATGCAATAGCAAATCTCTCGGCATGATTTTATAAATGAATCCCGATATATAAAAACTCATTTTTATGCGAAGAGAACAAATTCATTTCTTGCATAACACACTGTTGGCGAAACTCAGTCCCGCAGAGTCCGACAGAAAGGCAGACGAGCGAGCTGTGCACAATTTTCATCCCGTACTCCACTTCCGTGCGGATACTAGTCTATCCGCTATAGATAGGGTGGCGTTGTCGGATGGACAGGCAAAGCGGCACCCCATCGATTTTTTGAACGCGAAACGAATTGCCGCCGCACTGCATTCGAACATAATAGAGCTCAATGCTTCAGACGAAACAGAGCGAATGGCTTTCCGCCAAGTCATCGTCATCATCATCATCGTCACCATCGCCAGCTGAAGTCCGCGTGTTTACTATCCGCAGATATAAACGTCCCCTCTTGTGCGCTGTGATATATGCCCTCTTTCTGGGCTTATCCTTCGGGAATTTGCGTTCCTTTCGTTTTTTCCCCTGGCACTCGCTTTTGATGGGAACCCCTTCTGAAGGGCTCTCCTGTGGTCGACGATGAGGGACGGCTGGCTGTCTGGCTGACTGCGAGGCGGCGGCGATGACTGCTTCTCCATCGCCACGGAGCGCATTTGTGCTCGTTAGTTTTTAGTCGTCCCCTAAATCGCAAACAGACTTCTGGGTTGTACCAGCCCGGAGGTAGGGGACAAGATTTTGATTATTTTTTTCCCTGTCCACGTCCTTAATGCCTTTGGATCGAGATGTAATTTCATTTCAAAGGGAAATCCACTTTTCCTCTTTGTTTGCTCAAACTGCAAGGGTGGCTCTGTGTGAGTTTCACTGTCTCTGGCCGTGGCCCTTGCTTTGAGGGCCGCAGCACCAGTCCTGGGTGGCTGGCCGGTTCCCCGCCATGCATCCTGCGAGCTTAAAACTTGTTTGATGTTATTCAATTCAGTTTATCCTCAAGTATTTTCGCTCTGATGGCATCGCGAACATCTTCCCTGAATTCTGACCGTTTTGATATGGGCAGACACTGCCCTTCGTTGTCTGATGCAGATTAAGTTAAACTAAACGAATGCTGATACGTTACATGTTTGCTCTGACGAAAACTAACCGCGAGCGGTGAGATAAAAAAGGCTTTTTCTGACGTCCGGTTGGTTTTGAATTGCTATTTGGGATGTCCTGTGGGTCGAGAGCGATAATTGGTTTAGTCACCAATGGAACCGAGGTTGTGAATTTATTTTCAGATGTAAGGGGAAAGTGTGTGAACAAGTCGAAAACAAAAAGGAATCTAGATGCGGTCTAGTCGTTGAAAATTGTAAAATTTTTTTTTAGTGTTTTGAATTTGGGGTGATTTTTGAACGGGTTAGGGCAGCGGAATGATGGGAATTCGCTAAATGTCTTGGCTATGGGGATTCGATCGAACATTTAGAATTAACTTTGGGTTGAGAAATGTTTTGCGCGGTGAAAATAACACATGAGGACGGCAGTCTTCATTGCTTCCATATGCACCGTACTGAACTCGTCATTTGGCACAAACGTTAAATCAAATCAAAAATATGTAACTGTGGAATGAAGAAAGGATCAACGCAGTCGTCAGTATTGTGTCAGGAAATTTGATTTCTGGAGTCGTCCGGAAGTCAATTTTTTTGGTTTAACGATTTTATTTGAACAGAAATTCGTATGGGATTACGTTCAGGTAGGAATTCATCTTTCGAATGAGTGGCTTACTGTTAATTTCTATTCTCATTTTATGGCGGGCATTTTCGATACTATTATGTTGTCACCAGTATCACGGGTATTGAACGTTTTATTTAATCCACCAAGCTCGTCCTTCAATACATAAAGTATTAAAGGGAGGACTCTCCGATCAGTCGGCCTGTGCTGCGGAAAAACGATTTTATTCTGTGTTGCATGACGTTATCAAAAACTAAGTTCTGTTCCAAAGCGTTCTGCCTACTATAGACAAATCAACTGTAAAAAGAAGTGACATAATTTTAATAAAGATCATTCCCTGCCAATCTCATCAAAAGAAGTGGTCTAATAGTGAAGTCAGTTTTGGCACTGGTTGGTTTCCAAAATAGTTTCACTTGGCTGATAAATTTACAATTTTGCAAATATGGGCATTGGTCAAAATATGAAATTTCTTCAAGACTTCAAATGCTTCAAATTTCGAAATGCTGTAAATTAACACAAATTTACACGAAGATTTCAAAATTAAAACACTCAAAATTTCAACTAAAGCGTGCTTTGGTCCCGAAAATTTTAAAATCTCGAAAGTGCCCAATAATTCCGAAAAGTCGGTGTACCAAAAAACGCCATATTCACAAAAAGATGCTAGTGTTTTGTGTTTCAGAGCTTGTTGGTTTCAAATATAGGTTTGGTGGCTGAAAATTATGATTGCGGATCAAATTGTCAAAATTCAAATGCTTTTAAAACAGAAATCCCAAAATTTCTGAAAATATAAACACATCCTAATATCCCGAAATACTAAATATACCGAAATCTGAAACATGAAAGGTACAAAATGCCAAATAGTCCTGAAAAGTCAGAAATTCCGAAAACCCTGTATTCAATAAAATATTATTCCCAAAGGTCAACATTTATGAGTGGGGGCCAAATACCAAAATTTAAAACTCGAAGTGCCTTAAATCCCGATATGCTGAACATCTAAAACTTATCAAAAAAGATAAATTCAAAACTCGAACCTCCTTAAGCCTCAAATGTCTGAAATGGATAAAACACCGAAATGTCAAACATTTAAAATACTTAAAACCTTGTTGTGCTTAATTCTCCCATATTTCAATTACAAAATGCATTAACTTCCAAAACATCAAAAAATTGATAAATGTTACAACTTCATGAAAGTTATTGTTCAGAAAAGTATATTTCTCAAAGTCAAGGTCTGTGGACAACAAGCTTAGTCCAAATTAGTGTCCATTTTGGCACCGCATAAGCAATTCCCCTTAAGTAACCTCTCTCCGTACTGATATCGCTGATTTGGCCGAGGTTGCCTAGGAAATTCCTCTTTCATTGGATTTTTTTCTTTCTCCAAAAACAAAGAATATCCGTTTTGGGAAGTGCCCCTACTGCCCCTGAAACAATCAGGTTATCAATGTGGGGCTTGGAACAGTTGTGTAATAATATCAAACTTTCCTGTATACATACGTCAATTAAGCAGACACGATTAAGGTTTTCCGAAAGTCCTTAAAGGGAACGTACCCTTCGCCCGACACGGTGCACTTTTGTGTTAATCAAATTTTATTATTTCAACATCTATAGATTTTGGCTGTTTGGAACTTTAGACATTTCGAAAAGTTCGATTTTTGACATTTCTAGATTTTTAAAAATTTCTTTGTCATCGTGACGTTTCCCGCATCCTCTTAATTTTAAAATGTACGTACAGAACAATTTTTTCAACATTTTTTTTTTCTTTTCTTTTCAGGTAAGGATCGATATTTGTAAAATTTCTCAGATTTCAGAGGTAATTATGATGGATGAAGCAAAACCATTGTCTATCGGTTACTCGAGAGAAACAAAACAACTAGATTTAAGAAGAGTTAGGCCTAAGGCTGCTAATTTGGAAAATTTTCACTTTATCAAACTTTTGTTTGCTGAGGCAATATTCTACTTGGTAAAACATCCCCACACAATTAAGCTGCCACCTCCATGCTTCATGGTTTCTTTTACCTGATGCTTTTAGAGAGTATCATTTTGCCGATGCCAAAAGTATTCCTTGCCATCTGAGTAAAAGCGATTCATTTTAGTCTCGTTCGACCAAATAACTCGTATCCAATTATTGACACTTCATTTCTTGTGCCTCTACAGAACTTAAGGCGCGCTTTTATATTTTTTTCAAACAGTGCTGGTTTTTTTCCGTTTAATATATGCTACCAATCCCATCTTTTGCAGAGTTTTTCTAGCTCTCCTCACGTCATTCACGTTCTTATTGATCAATTTTGCTGCTGTCTTTGAGGTCTTACAGTCTCTACTATTAATTAATCGTTCTATTAAACGTGCGTCACTATCAGTGTTCATTCTTTGTGGCCCAGGTCGATTATTTTCACAAAGCACATGTTTAATTTTTTTGACCAAAAGAACAGTACGTTGACAGACTTTCATCTTCTCAGCAATTTTTCTTGAAGATAGCTCTTCTTCAAGTAGCGTTATAATGCTATTTTCCACTTCGGTGGTAATTTTTTTTCATTTTCAATGGAAATTTTAATTTTTTTTCTGTAAAATTCTGAATATTAATTTTTTAATATTCATAACTACTTTAAAAACACCACCTCTTTCCACCACGATATGTTTATTTATAGAAAAAATAACGGTTAATCAACCAATAAATAAGGCATGGTACGAGATATCGGTAAAACGTGTAAAATTGAATACATGATGGTTACCAACAACATTATTTATTCTTACAGTTATCTTGGCAGCAATTTTTGTGTTTCCTTTTTTATGTTGTACTCTTAGAACACTGTTTTCGAGTTTTATATACATTTTTCGCCATTTATAAGAAGAATATAAGGTTTTTTTCAATTTTCTTGATTTTCTTTAAATATGTACTCATTTTTGTTCGCCACTGTAGTTGGAAAGACCATTGAACTCTTTTTCGATTTGCAACTATGGAGCGACTTTTTAAATTTAACAAGCTTTTTGACTGTTTCTTCGTTTCAGTTATTTTGTTTATATTTGAAAAAAATAAATCCATTAAAACTTTTACTCCCACTGAACTCAAATAAGCACTATCATTGTCTTCAATTCTCACTAAAGAGCTCAATCTGGTAGTACAAGTGAGCGCTCCAGTGAAGTGTATCCCAACCCCCAACAAAAAAAAGCGCTCCATGCGGCCTCGACTCTATGCAGCACATTCATAATTTTGAATGAAGGGTCCACAATGACAGTTAATCCATGACTTACCTAAACAACCCTTACATATTGAAAACGAAAGACTTTTGTCTGAAGCATATGTTCTATCTTACATTTGCCTCAGCCAGAAGATAAGTTTACACTTAGAAAGCGGGCAGTAGTTAATTTCGATACTAAAAAGGTTCTGATGTTCTCCGGTTGTAATTTGATATTTCTGTTTGTTTGCACATGTCCCATTATACATGCTTGCCCTGGCTCTGCCGTTATTGGCTTGAAAACCCAATAAACAGTCAGTCGTCCTCCAAATCATACTTTTATTGAATGTGTTCAAACCCTTCCAATGGCACACGTTTTCATACAATTAATTTTTGTTCGTTTTCCTCACCCTAAATCCAGTTGTTTGTGACCTGCCGTTCACAAGATGTTTCGCTTTTTGGGTAATCTTTTTGTGTTAATTTTCCCAACACCATCATAAATATCCTTTTAACTCAAACATTTTTCCGACCGCCTTACTTTGTCACGTTAGGGACACACTTAAATTCAAGGTCTCTTCTAACGCGACCGTTGTACGATTTCCAGTCATTATGAGTTTTAAACAAACTCACCTCAACTGTCTGCAACTAACATACTAAATATTTCCAAGTACTATCAATCAATCTGCTTTGAAAAGTTCCTCGCACCCTCTTTGGTGTTTGCGTTCATTTCGGATGAGAAGTTCACATGAACTCGGAAATCATCCGCAGAAAGTGTAAGCCACTAATACACACTGCCAACAAGTCACACCAAGGAGGGGGAGGAAAGTTTTTCAAGAAGGACATCCCTTCTGGAGGTTGTCGCATAAAACTTTATAGGATGTCAGAAACATGATATTACCCTCTTTACACAGAACCAGTTTTAGTTGTATATTGCCCTCGAAGGAGGTATGAAGAGAAGGAGAGAGAGAGAGAGAGAAAGAGTGAGAGCGAAAGCAAAAGAGGAAATGAGAGAAACTCAAAGAAAGAAGAAACCTTAGGGGACGAGTCGCCTCGGGGTGAGTTAGGGTAGCCATCCCTGTCCCAATCATCCTTCCACTCGGCATATCTCGAATGGCATTTACATTTGTGGTGGGCGCACATAACAAAGGAATGAATTGCATAATAAATCATATCATACCGACTCCGTCATCGTACCCCATCCCCCAATCCCTGTTCTCATCACTGTGCTGGAAAGGTTTTTGAAAGGGTTGCTGCGGTGATTACGGAAATCATTATCGCAACGATTCGGGAAATGCTTCAACTCGAAGTTTTGTGATGCGTGACATAGATGGGTGACTATGGCGTGTGCATAGAGCAGGAGTGTGTGTGAAAGAAACGAGTTTAGTTGACCCTAATAGATTGAAATGTGCTACTCAATTAGTTAATTGTTTTAACCCACATCGATCCCTTCCGCACACACACGCGAACTCGGGGCGAAAGAAAAAAAACGAAAGCAACTCCCGATCCACGAGTTCAACAGATACGCCTGCAGTGGCGCTCAGTGTCGGATTCATTGAACACTGAACCATATCTGATTGCAGACATGCATCGTCTGCAACGAGTCGGGGTGTTTTACTGTGTGTATGAGGGAGAGGTTGCAGGTGGTTCACCCATGGTTTTGCTTTATCTGTTCATTGCACACTGATTTAGCGCAGTGAAGTGAACCGCGTCGGGAGGATAACAACAGCTTGTTTAAAGTGCGATGAGTTATCATCTATTCATGACGCTTCGTCAAACATCGAAACTCCATATCTCCCCACTCGTGGAGTGATACAACTCTGTAATGGAGTGAAACATTTTCAATCGTCATGTCGCAAGAAAAAAAAAACAAAAAAAACTACATTCTTGCAGCTATTGCCCGCCTTCTCAAAGCGGAATACCGCTGAGTCTGGTTTTCTCTGCGGGCGCATAAACTGGATCTGGATTGCTGGATTGCGTTTCAATCAGTGTAACCAATACCCGTCGGCTTATGTGGCGATAGTGACCGCAACTGGACCAAACCACTCTACACGGAAGGGACTTGTAGGACAAGACACAATCAGAACTGATCATGCGCACTGGTGGAGCTCAATGCAAAGAGAGAGCGAGCTTTTACACAGACAGATGCTGTTGATGAAAGGAGTCATACAAAGAGTGAGAGAGGGAGAGATTGGAAGCGAGAATATGAAACGGAACAGTGTATGGGTGCGGGGATTGTAAAGGATCATAGTGTGGCATCGTTAGTGGAATGCATTTATGTGGCCTTAATATGTTCTCCTGCTACTTTGAGTTTGCCATTGCCTGATTTCAGTGTTGCCAGGATGATGCACTATCGGATTTATAAAATAAACAAATGAAATTGGCAGCATTTTTGGCAATGATTTCTAGGATACAGCAGGAAAGGCTTGGTGTACGTGGCTCCTGGTGTACTTAATTTGTTGGCCACTTAATTAATCACAATTTTCGGTGACACCAGGTGTTGAGGACCACCATTGAGTCTGTTCTAAAAACACCTTGAACCCTTTGCATGGGCTACCTATGATAATGTTTCTTTTAAAAAAACGTGATCCTTGCTTCTATCGGCACTGGTTGTTTTCTTTTCCTTGCGCATTGCTTTTCCTTCACTTCTAATGATGCCTCTTGACAACGTTGACGAACAATGTTTACTTCTAAGATATAAGCATTCCCCGTTTGGTGTACTACGTTTCTCGTGAATTTAATTTTTTTGTCACTTTGACACAATTTTCGGTGTACTTACCAAGGCTATCACAATGAAGTTATAAGGACATTAACTAACACCTCTGTTCCTACTGTAAATACACGTTGAATCCTTTCACCTTGAACCCTTTTTCCCTTTTGAACAAAAATTGGTCCTTGGTTTTATTGGCATTGTAGTTCTGTTAACCTTGCGCATTGCTTTTCCTTTTACTTAAATTCTCTAGATGTGCCGCCTGGCGACCTTCACATAGTCTCGACTTTGTCTGTACCTAGGACAACCCTTTGTGAATTCTGAGCCGGACGTGGCTTATGAAGCTTCAAAGATGGCTTTAAAGCTTCATAAGCATCTGATGTTGATTGGGGAACGGATAGATTTTGGGTCTTAATGGGTGGATGTATGGTTCATTCAAGGGTCTTACACTGGTGCCTATCGTGGATGTCCACAGCACCAGACTACACGCCTCGTTGCGTTATTTTCCGTTATATTTCCGAGGAGAGCCCAAGCGATCCTAATGTTTATGAACTAAACGAGGCGGATAACCAATTCGTGTTGTGTTGTGCTCTGTTTCCCAATCGTTTTCAAAACTCCAAGGGTTTCCAGAGAATCAAATCCATTAATCGGTCGTCCAAATTCTGACTTTGAGTTTCCTAAGTAGTCTAAATAAGAGCAGGATTTCTTCGGTTCTGGTTTATCATTTAGTCCTGAAAGTGTGATGAACGGTTGTGGATAAAAATCGGACGAGTTATCGATTCTGCTATGAATCTACCCGCGTTTTCGGTTAAATCTTCGACAGTTAAGATGACTCCACAGAAAAGAGGCAAAGCAAGCGCATGCGTGATTTAGTGGAACACCCTAAGTGACTAAGATTGGCATAAACACCATTACAAATTTTCGAGGAAAGAATAATGACGCAACCGCAAACTTACTAGGCCTGCTTATATTTGGCTTGCGGCCGAGAGGTTCCTTGTCATAGAAGCGCCTGCTGGGATTCCTCGTAAACGTTACTACTAGAATTTTAGTTGCTTTCCAGCAGTGGAATGATACAAGAGTCAAGTGTCACTTCACTGTGTTTGTGAAACGTTTCCAGCAATAAAGCGATGGTGAAAGAAGTATTCTAACAAACTCTTTCGCCCAAAATTTCACATCATATTCAATATCTTCACAGCCATTAATCATTTGAAAAGAAATACTGTTTCATTTTTGGTTAATTATCAAATATGAACCAGAAATGTTTCAAAATTCGATGCTGGCAACACCAGCAACCCACATTCGCCGATTTGAAGACTACCAATGAATCGGCGAATTATTTATTGTGTACATCGAGAATGAAAATCATGTGCTTTAGACTTGCTTCTCTACACCTACGTTTGTGAGTAGCATGCTGCTGCTGGTGCTTTGAATAGCACACAACAACAACTACTTCCAGCACACACAGCAAAATTGTGATTCGAACACAACACTGCACAGAGAACACACAACACACGGGAAAGCCCAGCAAAAAATCGAAAAAGCTCCTCAGTCGTCAGCTGCTGCGCGTGGAGTGTAGTGTGTGCTTCGCTGTATCGCTCAAATTCGTGTGTAAATCGTAGTACATCAAGCTATTAAGATATCAAACTCGCGACCTTAATTGTTGTATCTGCTTGTTTCGTCGATACGGTAATTCAGAGCATGCCCGTCAGTTCATAGGAACTCGAACAATTCCCCCAAAGACCGACAAAAATCGATTGCCTGTGAATGAATGTGTGCGAAATGTTCTCAGATTTGAACTGATTCTGTAAACCGAAGTGAAGTTCTATGGTTTGGCGAAGAAAATTAGTGTTTGAGAGTATCTTTCGAATTGTTTGAGGTCAAATATATTCTGACACACCAGCAGGCCCACCAGAGCAGCGGCACGTGTGCGTGTGTGAATAGCGCCTGCTGAGATGACTCTCTCACGTCGACGGCTGGTGTGTGTTTGTGTATTGTGTGTGAAAAATTGAGTTGGGTGCGAAAAGCTCCCATTCAGCTTTTTTTTATTTTGTTTTTGTTTGAGAGAGAGATTACAGTCCAAGAAGTTCTGTGGTTGAGCACATGTGCTGCTGCTGTGTGTCAGTCACACCACTACATCGAAGGTAAAACCCAAGGCGCCCCTTATGCTGCCCCCTCCTTTAGCCGACAAAGTATCTGTGAAATAAATAATCAAAAAAGTAATTTACTTTGCGAGGTTGCTTGCGAGAGTGTCGTGTGGAGTAGTGGTGTGAGGGTGGTGCGGTGAAATTAGTTGAATGTAGTGTGCGCTCGTTGTTGTTGCTGGTTTTTTATTATTCGTAATACACCACACTTAGCAGAATTGTAAAGGCAACTTTGCAACAACAACAAGAACGCAACACAACGCGAACGCTGGCAACAAGACGAGGGACAAGATTCTATACAGGAAGAACCTTGTAGATGGCTATTGAGTTCTATGGGCAGCCCGGCTGTGATAGTGGGGAACGAGTGTTGTATTTATCTACTCTGCTCTTGATGATGTCTCTTTCGAAGTGAATCGCAGCGTGAGTGTATAAGTGTAAGTGTCTGTGATGTGGGGATCTCTGTGCTCAGTCGTTTTTCATCTCGTTGTTATTAATTTATATTTACACATTAAACGATTTTCGTGTGATATTCTGGATTTGGGCGCTCTGACACCAGTGAATGGGGGCGCAAGTGAGAGCTGAGATTGAACTGAATTTTTCTCGAGATTTTCTAGTTTCAACCGGCTTTTGGCTAATTCGTTAAATAAACATGGTCTTCCCCGGAATAGATTTCGGATTTGTAATTTTTTTTTGACACATTTATCTCAAGAATAAGTCTTGATAACCCCCTGCAGGGGACAGAAGAATTGGCAGACGGGCATGTTTTTTGTTCTTTCCCGGTTTTGGCTTCAGAATTCAGTTCCGCGAAAATGATGGCGTTAAGAGGATGATTCTTTGGGGTGCAGGTTAATCTAAATCGTTTCCACTGTCGACCAATGCAACCTCCCAACCTTATGTAGCATTGCTTATTACATTTTCCAACATTTGTCCTCTGGGATGCCCAGTCGTGTCTTTTATGTTATGTTGGCCTCGTTCTTTGACAAGTCTACTTTGAATGCAGAAATAAGGAATGGCAGGGAGGAAGGTGATGTATGTAAGGCATAACTGGCAAAAAGGTAGTGACAATTTTGACACGAAACTGCCAAACTAGGGGATACTTGTGGGATTCGTTCTTCAGCAGACATTCTTAAAAAGAGCACTAAAATTAACTGAGCTGTCAAATCACTTCAAAAAGTTCTTGACTCTCCTGTTTTTGATAACTTTGGGGCGATTTTTCGAACTTTTCTCAACATGCTCATCTGTTTGGGACGGTTGTTGATTTTTTTTATATTGAGTAGAGTGCTCTTTCATGAAGCGTTAAAATTTGAGAAGCTTTTCATAGATAAGTAGTATGCTTTGAAGTTTGTCAGCAGCTCTTGAAAAGGTGAATAAAGGACCTCTGGCGCGTAAGACAACGCCAAAGGTAATTTAAATGGATCCACACCTCGGTTAGAATACCTCTAGCTGTTAACAGTCACGTATTTAAGTGTCCTTTTCAACTGTTTATGCCACTGGCGGAGGTATTCTACTTAAAAATGTCTTGTATTCGCTCTACCATACCAGCCAGTAGATATAATGAAACGGTTTGGCAAGATTGCCCTTAGAACTTCGGATAGTCTCAGCGTTTGACCCCGTAGTGGTTATTCTTAATGGCAGGTGATCACGTAAATCCAAATAACATATGGCCTTCAAGCGTTTTGTGTATTACTGATATAATAACGGTCCTTCCTGTTTTTCCAACAAATAGTCAAAAAAAAATCGAAGTTCCTGCATTCAAAGCGCCGTGTAAAAGGCTTTGGGATGACGCACCACCTTAGATGATCAACATAACACGCAATAAGTCCTGGGATATACGAGTATAGGGGGCGCCACTTATAAAAAAAAAATCCATAGTCGACTATATTGTTTTTTGTTAGTGGCGCCCCCTATAAGTCCTGGGACTTATTGATTGATCTATTATCGTTTTTGTTTTTATAATTAGAAGACCCATTAATTCAGCACTTACAACTATACAAAAATACTTAAAAGTAGTACAAATTGAGTGAGCACAGGTTCTTTTTTAAGCGTCTGTAGGTTAGATACTGACACTTAAAAATGTCTAGTATTCTCTCTACCATACCAGCCATTAGAGATAATGAAACGGTTTGCCAAGATTGCCTTTAGAATTCTTCGTTCGCAACCCCCCAGAAAACACCACTATCGTGTGCTGGATGCTGATGCATAAGCCATTCCCGTCTAAACGACCAATCGGCATCGGGGGGCCTGTACCAACCCACATCGGTGCTACAACAACATCCAACTTAATTGTCGGTTTGAATTTTCTCTCAGATACTAGTTTTTTAATCCAGCGACTTCTGTGAACCAAGTTTAAAATCAGCTGAACTGAATCGTTTAAAGTCAAAAAGCCCTGGGCTTGATTTCATTCAGCAGAATCGAGTTTTAGCTGAAATTAAGCATCATTTAATGTTCTTTACACAATTAATTGCATTTTTGCTATGTTTTAAATCAAAGAGTTTCTTGCAGATGTGTCCCTTTACTTTTAAAAATGATCTCTCCCCCTTAGAATTCAATCTGCTTGGCACTTTCATAAGTGTAACATGACTAGGGAAAGTTCTTTGTTCTCCTTCAGAAGTCCTTAAGAAATCTAAGGATGTTCACTGCTCATGCTTTAGATGACGACGTCTTGCGATACGGCAGTTCATTTTACGCTCTTTTTGTGATTTGTGGTCAATGGTTTTTCAACTAGCAAAAATTCCCCAGAGTCTTAGTTGTCATTTTTCAGGTCCTGGACGCACTACAATTTTTGGGAAAAATCTTATCTTATCTGTCCACTTCTGCAATTCTTGTCGTTTGGCTGACGGTTAGGTCTACCAGAATCAAACGATAGCTTCTTTAGAATCTACTCGACTTCGACTCGTCTTAGCGACGAAATATTAAAAAATATTTCATAGAGTTTGAACGCTGACAACAACTAAAAATATGGCAACAACTTGAAATATGGCAACAACTTGAAAAGATGCGTTACAAGAAATTTTAAATGAACGAGCTTTTCGCATTGCAACTTTTTTAAACAAAAAGTTTCCATTCCGTCAAATGAACTTTTCAGTCGCCAATTGAGACTATGTTGCTTGAAATGACGCAATTCCTGAATAACACCATAGCAGAGCAGTCTCTGTCACATCCTTTGCACATCCCGACCGAATCGCATTGAACGCATTTAAAACGACCTTGAGCTTGACCAATCGATTCGCATTCAACTGCACAAGCAGTGTGATACAAGGACACTCAAGGCAAACGCTCGCAGCGGAGCACGTTATTCACTTTTTTTTTGTTTTTGCAGCTGTTCTACACGAACCTTAATTGATGGGAAGACACATGCAAATCCATTCATTCCGTGCATTTCCTCAAATCAGCCTAATTTGCATGCATCGCCCCTTTGAGGTGAACATGAACTGACCCCTCCACCCATCCACTCCTTGAAAGCTTCACTTCACAGAAACGAAGAAGAAAGCAACGAACACGAACAAAAAGAAACACCCCGAGTAGAATTCGCAATGAAAGCCGATTGTAGAGGCGACTGCTCATGGCGTTGACTTTGTTGTCTGCGAGTGTGTGTCTTTAGGAAGCGCTGCATATCCATTGAGTGAATGTTATGTGTTGTGTGTGTTTTATATGTCTGCCTTGACCTCTTGACCCTGTGCATACGAACAAATCTCCTCTTCCACTGTCCCTACAGCCAGGGCCGTTCGCAGAACTCGCAACCATTTCCATTTCCTACTTCTTTTGAACTCGTGTCCCTACCCCACCTGATTTCAGAACACTGAAGCGGTTCGTCATTGTAAAATTGTGTTCGAAAAAAAAAATTCAATCAGGTGTCACTGCGATATTTATCAATCGGATTTCTCACACAAAATGTCTGATTACCAAAAATAAATCAAATTCAAATGAACCGTAACTGCAGCCAACTTAATAAATTTTGTGCAAATACAACTCACAGAGTGAAAGAAAAGAGAAAATAAATAAAAGTGTAGCGTGCAAGTGCGTTTGCGATCGAGGAGTGCAAGCAGCATCGTCAGCAGCGTTGTCGACAGACGATTTCTCCGTTTGTTTTGCGGAAAATTGAAAATCCCGCAGAAGGAAAATTGAAGTGAAAACGTCATCGTTGCTGCATGGACGTGTTCAACTGCTGCACAGACATCTCCGCGCGAAACAGACACAAACACGATTCGGAATAGTTGCATATTCCTGTACGTGTTTGGTGTTTTGCCCGAATTCTGTTAACTTTTTATTTGGTTTTTGATTTTATTTCGGGATCAAAGTGAAAAAGAAAAATACCTTCAAAGTGGATACCATATCGCTGCCCCTAGGAGGACTTTCTCATGTCAGGATGGCTCTAGCAAGGTAAGAAGGGAAAAAAAATGTGACGTGTCGAGATACAATTTTTGTAATGATTTCCGGTTTTTGGGGATAAATTTAGGCGGGGGAACTTTTTTGGAAATGTGTTGGCATGTGTGGCATTCGGAAAAAAACATTTGTATCAAAACGAATGAAATTTGGCACAGATGCCAGTGACAGTAGCGCCAAATTGAATATTCAAACTTATCCGATTCTTTAATATTCATCAGCATTCTTTATTTTTTGTTGTTGTTCTTACAGTGGTATAATTTGTTTTGTTTTAAATTGCAACACAATAAACAAACTATTTGGTAATAATGACAAAATTTTCTATTGACACAAAAATTAATTTTGTTTAAATTGCTTAGCAGCCGAAGCGGCTGTCTTTGGCGTATCTCATTCTATGACCTCATTTTTTTTTATTTTGTTGACGGCTGTTGATCATGTCCTTTAAGGCGGTATGTAAATTGCACTGGTTCTCCAGACCAGACACAGTACAGACATCATCAGGAGCGTTGCTAAGAAAGCACTCAGTAGACGATGAGTGAGAAGGGCGCCTGCTCTTACAGCAGCGCATAGCTAGGTTGAGTGTAGTGTGCATGGTTGTCGGTCCTGAATTTTAAGGAATCTTACCGAGAACAAAAAGTTGCGAAGCTTGACCGGAAGCTATATTCTGGTACTATAAGAGGTCACGGGAATCTAGAACTTAATTTCAGTCTGACCGTCCGGTTGACCTCCTATTGGAAGTATTGTGATGACTGTGGTTTAAACCCAAATCGCTGAAAGAGTTAGAAGTAATCGATCGCGCTGTCTGATCTAATCCAATTCAGTCACCTAGGTCGGACAAAGTCATATGTTTATGGGAATTTACTTCTGATATGAACCACACTACAGCTGAAGTGTTAAGAAAGTCTCGTTCCAGGTGGAGTGACTGTCCCTTAAGATAAGATCTCAAATTTGAACTTCGGATAGCTCTCAATTCAGCGTTGGACCCCTTGGTGTTTATTCCTAATGGCAGGTGATCACGTAAATCCAAATAACATATGACCTTCAAGACATGAATCGGAGCCTCTGCGTCCAAACCGGCGTGTTAAAGGCTTTGGAATGACGCACCACCTTACATGATCAGCATAACACACAATAAGTCGCGGGACATATAGGGGGCGCCACTAATAAAAAATTCATAGTCGCTTGTGTTTTTGTTTTTTGTTAGTGGCGCCCCCTATATGTTCCGGGACTTATTGAGTGATCTATTATCGTTTTTGTGTTTACTTTTACCCATTAATTCAGTACTTACAACTAGACAAAAATACTTAAAAGGAGTGGCGACAAACAAATCAACCTATCGTTATCACTGAGTTTCAAACGCCCAAGGAAGCTGATTTTATTGCCGCCACCAGTAAAAGTGGTCGACTGTGGCCTATTACGGGTGGATATCGTTCGATTGAATACCAGGAGGCCCTCATAGCTAAGGTTGACGTCGGGATTGTATTGGAGTTGCCTGTCCACTGTTCGGCACACGACATGAAAAATTATAGGATATCCTTGACTATTTGGTGGCCGCCGTGGCGTAGTGGGTAGAGTGCGAAGCTCACAGGCCGGAGGGTGTAGGTTCGATTCCCAGCTCAACATCAATTTTTTGAATTTTTCAAAACAACACCTCTTTCGAGCTGCAGACAACATCCAAAGAGTAGTAACTGTTCAAGAAAAAACTTCTTAAATTCCGCCGTTCGGAGCCGGCAAAAAACTGTAGGTCCCTTACACTCGTCAGGGAACAGTAGCGCGCACAACACGAATAATTGATGAGAAGGCTAGGCCCTGGACCATCTGTGGACTGTCGCTCCAAACAATTATTATTATTAGGCTCCAAATATCAGGTTGTTAGAAGAAGTCACCGTCGTGTAATATGCCTTCGAGTCAAATTTATAAAAAAATTATCTATTTTGATTAGGTTTGACTCGTTCTACAAGACCTCCTTTGGATTGAATTGCTTTTACTCGGTTTCGAGTGTTCAATACAATCGGGGGCAGGCCCAAAAACACTGCCTTTCGAATAAACTAATATTTTTTCAACAGGAAAGCACTCAGGTTAAACCACACTGGACAACCGTACGCCATAATTGGCCATATAGCAGACCACCTACACATCGACCACATACGTTTATGTTCGTTCTTTTTCAGTTAGAAAAGTCGCACTTCAACTATCTTCAATAAGAAGAGGCTTTTAATCAATCTTCATTTTCAAAACACAGATGACAAGATGCCATCGATTCAATACCTACTATACTCTCTTTCTCTTTCTCTCTCTGTGTGGACGCATTAGCTTCTCAGCAACATTTTGGAATTCTAGGTGGCGTCGGCTTTACATGTTAGCCTGCATACACAGCTACCGCGATAAAAGTGCGTTTTGTCAGAAAACTGAATTTTTCAACCACAATTGTCAATAAGCTCAAGCTCTTCTTAGGCCTAATCTGCTGCGGTTTGCACCTAGTCAGTTGTTCAGACAGCTAAATCTTGTAAAATAGACTAGGGTGTAAACGGAGTGTTGCATTCTTGGTCACAGCAGTCACACTTTCATCGGCATCTGCCTAACAATGACAGGGATCATGAGTTTTGTCCACTAGAATACCTGTCTCATGCTATATGCCTTTGCCGATTTTCTTCTGAGCTGAAAACCTCATCCAAGTGCAAATTATAGTCACCCACAGAATTTTGACGGGGGGCACGGGCCTGTGCACGCGAGGTAACGTCGCTGAGTGCGCTCAATATAGCGAGCTGCCAAGACTATCCTCGTTAGTGCAGATGTCTAGTTGGCATACAGCCACCACGCGGCGCCACCTGGATAGCTATCACAACACCCGAAAGGTCGAGTCGATTGGAACCGAGTCGCATAGTCCCCAATAGTTTCTGATGTGTTATCAAATAAAGTGTTAAGTGGACTTTTACTTTTTCTTCACATCACAAAAAATGATATGTCCTTAAGTACACAGCGGAAATTGTGAATTAAATTCAGTTTCCTTCGCGAAACCACTACGGACACGTTTGCAGCAGTCCAATCTTTGCATAAAATTTCACCACTTTTCGCATAAATTGACGGAAATTGTAGCTAGTTTACGCTTGATATTGACAATAAATTAGTTTAGTGTCTTGTGTCGACAGCTGTTAATGACATCACATAGTCTCAAAGAACATTTTCCGACGGCTTTAAAGCCCTCGTACGAGGTGCACATGCGTCGGGTTTGTTTGATGAAATAATGCGCTCGCCAAACTTACAATTCAGAAGATCGACTGCAACATAACAGATCACTCAATAAGTCCTTGGACAAACAGCGAGCACCACAAACAAAAATTCTTCATTCAATTTTAATTTTAATGTTTTTGGTTAGTGGCGCCCCCTTTATGTTGTGTTATGTTTTGTTGCTGGGGGCGCCGTTTCGTTGAAAACACACATTGGGAATATTTATATATAAAGGGTGATTTTTAGCTATTATCTTAAAACAGGCAAACTGGTTGAAACATCTGACACACGTTTCGTGTTTTGTTTTACTGTCAAACATCTTCAGTTTGGTTTATAATTTAACCATGAATCGTGTTACAAACGAACAACGCTTGCAAATTATTGAATTTTATTATCAAAATGCGTGCTCTGGTAAGAAAGATCATCGCGCGCTTCTTCCATTTTTGACCATAAAATGGACGAAGCTCATTTTTGGCTCTATGGGTATGTAAATAAGCAGAATTGTCGATTTTGGAGTGAATATCAGCCAGAAGCAATGCAAGAGTCACAGTTTGGTGCGGTTTATGGGCTGGTGGCATTATTGGACTGTACTTCTTAAAAGAAGATGCGAATCGTAACGTAACTGTGAATGGTGAGAGCTATCGTGAGATGAAATCCAACTTTTTTTTGCCCAAAATACAAGAGCTTGACATGCATGACATGTGGTTTCAACAACATACCACACAGCACGTGCAACGATGGACTTATTGAGAGGCGAGTTTGGTGAACATTTGATTTCACGTTCAGGACCGGATTTTTATTTTTTGTGGGGCTATGTCAAAGCTAATGTATATACAGACAATCCAAGCATGCATTTATTTGTGAGATACCGGCCGAAATGTTGGAAAGAGTATACCAAAATTGGACTAAGCGAATGGACCATTTGAGGCGGAGTAAAGGTCAACATTTGCTCGAAATAATCTTCAAACAATGAAGATTTCATACATTTTTCTAAATTGTATGTGTTTTTTTTTTAACTTTTCTATAGCTTTTTAAAAATCACCTTTACTTTAAAATTATAGTCAAAATAACCTCTCATGCTGCGGTTTCCATTTACAATAACAGGGTGATTAGTATCATGAATAAAATAGGGGCTTATGGCACACCTGGCGTGTAAACCACACCAAACAAGGATTCTATAGCGATGCCATAATGAACCGTTTTTCACCCGCAGATTGCTGCTTAACAAAACAAAGCCATTCAGCCAGGACCGAGCTCTATCGTTGAGAATGATGTTATGATGAAAATTTGCATCAATTTTAAGCCATTCTTGAGCGCAATTTATGATTTGGCGACGCTTAAGATGGTCCAATGACTCTTGTGCCCACTCACTGATGTAGATCAATGTTCTAATACAAACTTGACGACACACAACAATACAAATTTGTGCCCACTTTATCTTTCACTGATGTAGGTCAATGTTCTATTACAAATTTGACGACACGGAGATGCTAAATGTTGGGCCCGTCGTGTGACTGATTGGTTTTGTGTGCTCTTGTACGAAAGTGTAAAGAACGGTAACATGTTTTTCACTGCTCACCAAAAAAAAAAAAAAAAAACAACCAATTACTCAGAGAATTTGTTGCGGACTTAGGTCTCCCTGTTGACTTTTTCAAAAGATGTGTCCACGAGACCGCTCATCGTTGGTTGTGCTCCAATTTTTTGCCAAAAATAACTTCACCAAAACATACTAGCCGCCGTATTCTCTAGAACTCTAGAGCTCTAGAAACCCATAAAAGGACTACACCGCACTACGATTGACGGAAGCATATAAAAATTAAGATCACAAAAATTAATTTTTGAAATGTTACATACTTGAGAAAGGAATAAAACATTTCAATTGAATTTAAATTTTTAAATAAAACTCGTGATACTTTTACAACAGTTCCGATATATACATACTTTTTCAATGTTCGAAGCACTGCACAAGATGAGTCAATTTACTAGGTTTTAGCAGCTCATAAGCAGCTCCTTTCTAGTCTTCCCTGACGCACATTATTATCCTTCTTGATGTCAAACATTCTTTTGATGCCATTGATGCCGTTTGACTTCACTTCATCCATGACCTTCGCTTTAATTCGCATTACAGTTATCTTTTCATCCACCGTTTCAATTTTGTTCCATATTAGAAAAGAATTGCATGAAAAATCGGTACATTCAATGTTTCACTACTTTTTCTTGTTTCACCCTTCTGCATCGCGGATGTTTCTCTAAATTTTGGATCCCGGTTTAATAACAACTGCCCTGCTACCTTGATTCGTCTTTAATGCTTTGTTTACGATTTTGCCACATGCATTCCAAAAATTCATCAACTTCTCGTCAGTTTCTCGAAAATGCAGAAGAATCTAATGGTGTCTTCTTTTGTGAAGAAATTTTAATAGTTTCCACTTTTCGAAAAAGGAATTTGTGGGCCCCTGCCTGCCAGTCAGTTTGACTTGCTCGTTTGAGTGTTGAGTCTTTTGAGATGTTTATGCGAACGGTTTTCAAGAATTTCGAATGCAAGGCAGATTTTAGTCAAGTTCAGAATAGAATTGAATCACAGACATGAAGTGATGGCAAACCCCCTCGCATGCTCTTGCTCGCATGTTGTGTTGGAGTCGAAGCACAGCCTTTCAAATGTCCAGTCAAAAATCCTATTCCCCTTGGCCAGAGCACCATCTCTATCGCCTGTCAATATGTCACTTTTCAGACCAGAATCCACAAACACAAACCCCAGCTGCCCTGTACGTTCAGCCAACAGACACCATTGTGCGCCTGCTGTCCAAACAATTAAAATGTTTGACCAATTATTTATGTATTCATCTCTGTCTGGCAGAGCAGCGTTTGCACGTACCCTCAGCCCTCCTCGTATGTTGCGTGTATGCTGGAGGATTCAGTGAACTCATCTCAGACTCGGCTGTGCGTTCGTGTGCGGTCTGGGGGAGGAGAAACGTCGGCTTGTTGTCGAAGGATGCGCGTGACGGTGATTGCAAATATGTCCCCTTGCATAACATGCACTTTTTCCGCCGACTGGGATGTCACACCGCCAGTGGGTACGTTCTGAATCGGTTTAAAAGCAGACTGTGCTCAAACTAGTTCTCTTCGCTTTAACTAATTATTATTGGAGCCTGACGTCAGGGGTGTGCTTAATTACGCGATTCATGCCATTGTTTGTGGGGACGCGGTGCCACAGCAGCAAGTGATTAACATCAAATGAATTAAGTATTGTATGTCGGGGTGGTCTCATGGTCAATTGGCCATATCGTCTGACCGAACAGCCTTTGCTCTGCCTTGCAGCACCAGCAGCGCTAATGTTGACTGACGATAAGTGGTATTGTTTCCCTTGGCGATTTTGGAAGCTCGTTTTGCCTGGTGGCTTGAGGCTACGAGGTACAAGGTCACTTTGGTTTATTCTGGTTGGCGATGTTGTGCGCATTTCTGGAGGACATCTTCAACTTTGGAGGCTGACACGTACCGCCATCTAAGTCCACAGAGGCTGGTGCCTTTGCAATTCTTTTCCTCGTTGGTATTCGATTCCTTTGAAAAATTCACAAATCCATTAAAAAAAAAAGTCGATAGAGTTCCTATTTTTAGACACGGGGAAAGAATCACTAATCCTTCGCACATTCTGATAGTTCTGCCTTGACAGTCCCACAAGGCACAAAGCGCACTGCATCCATCTCGCTCCCCCATAACTCATTCATATTTCTGCTCAGAAGCCGAGAAAACTCAATTAAACCAGTGTATTGGTGAGAAGTCATTTTGAAAGCTCATCTCTCCTCTCATAAAACACGCGCTCTCCAAAGAATCGAAGCAAAGCTCCTCACAGTCTACGGGGGAGTCTATGTGTGGGCGATGACATTTCCATCGCTTCATTCGGTTCATCTTACACTCCGATTGCTGTGCCCACCTATACATGTGCACGAGGCTGGTCGTGCACACGTCTAAACGGAAGACAACATAAACTTTGGCCACTCGTAAATGTGGTTAACAATGAGTTACGTACAGTAATTTACATTAATTAGCACATTACCATGGCAACGGTATCATACGTCAAAATTGTTTGACAGGCGTGTTGCTGTCTCGCTCGCTCTCCTGTGTAGCCAAGGTTGTGCTAAATGGGGGCGGGGGTTTGGAAGCTCTGACGGTTCAATGTCAAATATTTCTAAAGGGCTCCTTGAGCGTTGTACTGTGTCCACGTGCGTTGTGGAGTCCTTTCATGCTTTGATTAATGCGAGATACAGATTTGTGAGATGCTTCCTGAGCAGCCGGTGGAGGAAGGTTGTTTCTAGGTGAAATGCAACCTATTTTGGCCCCATGGCTATAAATTGATGGAAGGGCTTGAGTGATGAGAGTGTGTAACTCTTGGGGTTTGTCAACAAGGTCGCAGTTCCTATGGGTGTGCGTACTGATGATGTGCTGTGGATACATGTGTTTTTTGAAAAGTTTAAGAGAGGTTTATGTTAAGTTTGAGAATCGGTTTTATAAAGTTTTGAAAGCTTAAAAGTTTAGAAGGGAACGAAATTGTTCTAAGTATTAATTGCTTAGCAGCACTCAACAATGATTTCTTCTTTTTCGGTTTCAATCTTTATCCTTCGCCTTTTACAGTCTTCTTCTGACTTCAATACGACTTTTAATTGAATTCAAAAGGCATACCTGGATAATCGGTTCATCAATTCTCACACGTGAGGGTTGGCGGTTGCTATTAAATTGAAAAAGTTACATGGAACACGAAAAAACTGTTTTAAGGTTACTGAATTTGAGGCGTATCCCAATAGATGATCACGTCATAAGGTGCATGAGCAGAAATAGTCTCAGTTCTAAAATCTTGTAAGCAACTTCTCTTAAAAAAGAGGATTTTTTGCATGGTATTAACGCTATTGATTTAAATAAGGGCTGTCGAGATTCACAACTAGGATCGTAACTTATCAACATGCAACATGGGCCATCAAAATTCACAACCAGGATCGTAACTTATCAACATGCTCTTCAGAAATGAAGGTGAAGGTGGTCGACCAGGTCGACCAAGTAATATGACGACTATTCAGCGAATACAGAAGTTGAAGTATATGATGTCTATTCCATAAATAGGTGAATGTGCAGGATACGTATATTCTATCATTTTTGTTCTTTGTTATGTTGGTAAACTCGTACATATACCGAAACTAAAGTGCAGTTCTTAATGGATGAGCCCAGGACAGCCATGACAAATATCGCCGAACACGCAAAACATGTCTAAAGTTTATGCCTTTCACAAATAAAACAAATATTTTTCAACAGATTTCGAATGTTACAAGACCGATATTGGGGCTGAAAAAAAGGTACTTAAACTCAAAGCCTCCTAAAATAAAACCGGCTTGGGAATATATTTCAACCAAATCAACTTTGCAGTAGGCGCCGACTTTAATTTTGCTCACCAATTTTTTTTCGGAAATCTTCGGATAGTAGAGTAGAGGAATCATATTTAAAAATTGCTCTGTTGTCCCAGAAGGCACCTTTCCCTTGCTTATTTTTTAAAAGGGAGCAATATCAGTAGACGCTAAATCAGTCAACAGACGCCCTTGTGGTGCTAGATGTCTGCCACCTTGTGCAATCGCAGTGACTGTTCCGTAACGTCATCTTCCTTTCCTCTAAAAGGCCCAGAGGATTTGATTACGTATGCAGTGAGCACTTAGCTTTTAAACGAAGACCCGTTTGTGAATCGGCACGTGGCCTATAAGAATTGCTATCAGAAGACAAAAATGTGAATCTCTTGTAATGCAACGTTAAAATGCTTTCTCATACTATGTCCCAGAGAGACATATCGCTACCTGTTGTGATCTCGAAATGCGCAACCAGCCATGGAAGCCCTAATAAGGAGTGTGGGTAGTCTCAAAGAGTACAATCTTAATACTGGTTCGTTTTCTTCATAGATCCTTATCCGGAAAGATCACTATTGATCTCGTTTCATCTCGTTTCGTTAACGGCTGAGATTGAAATAAGTTATCGAAAAATTTCTAGCCCAGCATCGATCCGTGCGGCGGACTTTAGTTCAGTTCGAATTTTTCAAAGCCTTCAACCAGCTGCCAGCTTTCAGCACGTACCTTTCTTTTTCTCTAATTTCCGCCACTCGAAACCGGTTCGAAAATAGCAGTGCTCCTCAAAAAATACAAATAATTTTCTATTAATTCAAATAATATTTAATGTTTCTTTCGAAAGTAAAGTAAAGTATTTAAATCTTAAAAGGCAAATCAAAGAATAAACGTTGTTCATAACTTTTAACTATTATTTTTGGTCGTAGTAATATTTTGCAGTTGTTCATAAAAATAGCAGTGTTTAGAATTATGCCGTGCCTAGACAACAGAAATCAATGAAACAATATTAAATCATTATTATTTACAGCTAACCATTATTTCTTTGTAGCAAAGCCTTTGTTTTTTATCACTGCGCTGCATCTTCGTGGCATTGAGTCCACCAGACTGCGACATCTCTCAACTGGTATAGCACTCGTTTCGCACTACCTCACACAATTCCTTGGCTTTTTTTGGTTAGGCCTCATGGACAGAATTTTTAACTTTGACTTACAAGTTCTCAATGGGGTTTAGGTCAGGGGATTGTAATGGTCACTCCATAACGGTTATTCTTTTTTCATCAAACCAAGATTTTGCCCGTTTTGACGTATGTTTTGGGTCATTATCTTGTTGATATACACAAACTAGTGGCATTTCCTCCTCGGCATGTGGCAGCATAACCTCTTCTAAAATTTTAACGTACTCAGCACCGTCCATTATACCCTTGATAGGATATATAAGACCAAACCCATTTTATGAGAAACAGACCCAAATCATTAGTTTTACTCCTCCGTGTTTAACAGTTTTAACTGTTTTTTCATTATTTGGTCTTCTTACATATTTCCGACGACTCTTGGACCCAAATAAGACTATTTTGCTTTCATCGTTCCACAGAATATTCCTCCATTTCTCCTTAGGCCAATCTTTTTGTCAAAAACGGTACTTTTCGCGGGCTTCGAGTTGGTAGTTTAGCCTCTAGAAGACGTCTTCTAATTGTCATAGCACTCGCCGGAAGTTGGAATTCATCCCTTATCTGTCTGGAGCTTATTGGAGGGATCTCCTTTGCCATGTTGATAATTTTTCGGTCAGTTCGCTTAAACGTCATTCTCCTTGGACCGCGTGTTTCGGGTCTAGCTTTCCAGTTTAGCGCATTACTGACTATTTTCGCTGAACATCCTATGATTTCCTGGATTGAAGCATATGTTTTTCCCTCCGAACGCAATTTTTTGATCAAATTCCGCATATCTTCGGTACAATGTTTTGATCGACGCATATTTCAAACTTTAAAGTATGTTAATAAAAGACAACCAAACAAGAATACACAAATATTTTTTAAACTCTTAACAACAATTTCTGAGACACTTTATGGTAAAACCAAAAAACACAGCTAGTTTTATGAACAATCTTCAATCAACAGATTTCAATGAATGAGTGAAAAAAGGAGAAAGTAAGCCTTTAATTTTTATTTTTTATTTCTGGTATGGTATCTTAGTTACCGAAAAATACAAAAAAAAAAACCGGACATACATTTGGAAAGGGGATCTTTTTAGAAATATGTTGCTAATTATCTAAGTCGTATTACTACTGCTATTTTTATGAACACACATACACAGGGGAACCATGGAATAGTTTACTCCGCAACTACACGTGTCGTGCTTGTTACTGCTTCCTCACGAGTAGAAGGAACCTACAGTTAATTACAGCCCTAGAACGGCGAAGTTTGAGTAGCTTCTTTCTAGAGAGCTATTACTCTATGAGTATTGTCTGCTGCTCGAAAGAGATGGTGCCGCGAGCAATTTCGTCGTGTTAAGTCGGGAATCGAACCTGGACCTTCGGCGTATGAGTGTTGCACTCTACCCTCTGTGCCATGGCGGCCACATGCTTCCTCTACTGCTGAGAACATTGCACAACCAACACAAGATTGCTGTTGGAGACGCTTGATTTTGCTTCCTTGGTCCCTCAGTCCTATTTAGTTTATAGAGTCATCAAACGTGTTACACTTGACTCAACGCTGCTAGAACGTTCTGGTCTCTTACAGACGAAACTAAGTAGAAAATGTATGGCTCAATAGCCTGTCGTCTGCGTTTGTTCAAGAGATTTGAAAACCCCGCCAGTTTTGTGTTTTCCACATCTTTTTGGGTGTATATTTTTATTTCCAGAGAATGTGTTTCGCTTGTCTGTAAAAGTGTTTTTGAAAAGTTTAAATAGGTTCTACCGCATTCACTGAGAAAATATCTGAAACGTTCTTTAGCAGGCTTGTTCAATGACTGTGCTGGCTGTCAATGCTTAGTGGAATAAAGTGTTAAGCCCGTTCATATTGTCCAAAGCAGATTGTGTGATGGAAAGTGTAATTGCTCTTTAAAACGTCGTTGTGCCACTTTTGGAAAGAAGTCGCAAGTTGAGTTTTTGTTATAAATTGTGACAAATTTCTTCGAGATTGAATCAAGGATGCGACTTCTGCACTTGTTATTGTGGGATAACGTACAATCTCCGAGTCAGGCTGAAATCATTAAATGAAAGGAGGAATAGTCGGAAAATTGCTGTAGGTTTTGTGATAAAAAATTAGATATGGCGAAGGTTCAGAGCGTCGAATTTATTTAGTGCTCAGCTTTGAAGGGCCCTTTAATTTTTTTCCAAAGACCTTGAACCAAACATCGAATTACTCCTGAAACTCAGTGCAACAAAAATGGAACTCAAACCATGTCTACATTCATTATCTTCCTCATCACATAATATCAAAAGTTATCACTTAGCAAAGTTCCTGCCCATGACAGCAACCTTTCTGAATCAATTAATTCTCAGCCTACCGCACAATTACAATCCGCCGTACATTTGTTTCGAAAATCATTCACTTTCCAAAACATACCGCAATCCATTGACACTGTACCCACAGATAAGGGTACTCTCGGCTGAAAAGAAAATGAGTGCCATTCTGAAATTGGTTTGTTTTCCCTTCAAATTCTCACAAGGGCACACATGCAGACCTACACGTAACCCAAAAGCATTTAGGGCCACTTGCGACACACCTTGTTCACAACGCTTCCAACTGACCCCAGTCGCACACACACACACACACGCACACCCACACACATATATGCATGTGCACCCATTCCTTGTCACGTTGAATAATTATTGTTGCTAATAATTGCATCAACCGCAACAGCACGCCAAATCCAAGCAATTCCACCTATCGGCATACAGGCGGCGCACACTGTCTCCGGCAAGCGGTCGCATAAATAAACTTTTAACCGTAGGCCTACATAATTCGGTCAATAATTGAAGGGCCCTCAAGTCGGCCAGACAAGCGAAGAAAATAAATCGACGAAAAAATGATATTGGAAACAAAACTCGCAGCATGTAGGTCACATTGTGTGTCGAATCGAAGTGTCGGTGTGTGGCATATTGACTGTCAGAGTTGCGTTATGTTGCATAAAGAAGAAGAAGAAGAGGAGGAGGAAGAGGCATACAAGAAGAAAAAACAATTCAGCCACACACAGTCGCACCGTAGCTCTCGCACTTTCGAATGGCGCGCGAGTAAAAGTAAACTTTTTACGAAATTCATCTGACAAACAAAAAGTAGGCTGAGTTTACGAGTGCGTAACCATTGAGGCGCTTTGCATCGCAGTACAGACACAAAAAAAATAATCAAAATTATAATTGACAGTGGAGGGAGGCACGCGTCAACTTAAACATGATGGTTTTTTGTGATAGATTTGACAGAAGCTTTTGAATTCAGTACGAGATCTTATTTTGAGTTTCTTATGCGGTTGAGTTTCGCTAGATCTGAACCGTTCGTATTGTGGGTGGGGTCATTCGAGCGACAGCTGTTGACGATCTCTAGACAGATTTGACTACGACTAGCTGAGCTAGGCTGTCGACTGCAATGGCTTAGGTTATTAGCACTTAGCGGGATATGAGGTCTTCATTGGTTGTTTGCCGCATAGAAAGCTTGTTTTGAAATAAAGAAAGTATTTTCTGCTCCCCCATATAAGGGTAAGGTGAACATTTGCTTTGAGTTACAAGAGAAACTTCCAAAAAAAGGCTATGGCGGTGTAAGGACACCACCCAATAGGCTGCGACGCTTATATAGGGTCAACCTTCCTTGTGTCCAGGACTGGATTAGACTAGAAAATGAGCCGAAAAGGGAAAGTTTTCGGATTTTCATGGGATGGAGGCAGATGGAGCTGTCGTGGAGAACGAGAATATTTGATTTTACACATCTGTAGGTGAATTCGAGTCGGTTTTCCAAGCAGAAACTTTTGAGATCTTATTGGCGATGAGCAATATTGTGAAGAATTTATGGAAAAGTGAAGTACTTTCGTTTATAGAGGCAGCCAAACTTTGCTCGAGCATAAACTCCACCCCTTTACCTCTTCCAAAAGAGTTCAGGAATGTTTTCCCTTAATTTGATCGCCAGACTAAATTCGTTAAATCTTCCCTGAGTCCGGGGTCCATTTCAGACGAGATTGCCGATGAACTTGCAAGCAAAAGATGAAGGGAGGCAGTCAGGACTCGAATCTACCTTGGAATTACGAGCGTCTGTGCATAGAGTTCCTGTCGACATCTGGGTGTCTCGTCAAAACAACTAAAGATGCCTTGACCTCTAGGATGCAGGTTAACCAAGTGGCTGCTCCCAAACATTAGTAAGATCCGCGGCATTTATGTTGTCTCTACACAGAAAAGACAGATAAGTTGTTGGTGTACTAAAGTGACGCTTGAGCTTCGCTAAGCACTTGGCTGTGATTCCTATTGAGAAGGTGAAGACATTGTCCTGCCTCCTTCGGATCTGGTGGCATCCTGATTTGGTTGAAACTTAAAACTTCGTTTCTTTTTTACAGAAACCCAGGAAATGCTTTTAATGTAGGTAACTGCCTGATAGTACAATGAAACAGTTTTTGGATCTAAAGGCACCAGTGTGGTGTTTCTGAACCTCAATCAAAATGTCAGAGTGTGCTTCAACGCAACTTTTATATCAAATCAGAAGAGCACTTCATATAGTGTGGTTGGAAAACGAGTCCAGCATTAGGCCTGGGGGTTGGCTGATTGATATTTCCTCATCTGGCAATGAATATGAAAATCAACGTAAGGGTCCTGTCTTCGATAAGGGACTGGTTGAAATTAGAACTTAAATGCAGGAATGATCTTTTGAGGAGAAGTGCCTGATAGGACACAGAGCCATATCAAACGAAAGCACTTGCACCTTTCCAAAACAACTTTCGTAGAACAGCGCAAAAGGTAACTTCTCAAAAGCCAAAATAAATAAAGCCAAAAGTAAGGACTTTCGGTAAGAGCAACAAAATCTCTCAAATTCCTTTAAAATATCGAAGGCAATGATTTGTTTCCAACTGCGCATTTCCGTGAGATATGTTACCAGATGATTTCTGGACATGTTCTACGGAAACTCTGCTGCTCCCTGTCAGCGTTCGCATGATCCTTAATAAAAGGTCGTGAGAATCCGAGGTGCTTGGATGTGGCCCTTCTTACAGGCGGCAAATATCAATGCTTTTTTACACTTACAAAGACTGATGGGTCGAAAGCCAGCTAGAAGATGAGATAAAAATATATTATCTGAGATAAACCAGGAAAGAGAACGGGGATAGGAAAAAGGTCTAAAAGACTATGACCCTAACATAAAAACTTGGTCACAGAGCTTATTTACCAAGAGCAATCGTAATGCAAATTAAAAACGAAAATTCATATTCTCCGCACCAAACATTTCGTTAAGTCAATCCCTTGTCGGGCGCCAAAGGGAGCCATGTAAATTTGAAAAGTTTGAAACTGGGCCGAATGCAACTCATGAAAGAGGCCTCAGAATGATGTCATTGTCTTTCTCTCTAAATTTATACTCTTTCCAGCTGCGTCATGAAGCAGTATTTTAAAGTTATCTTGCCTCTTTTGGTTTGCACTTAATTTTCCGTGATACAATTTACGAATGTTTTTGTCAAGGCAGATCCAGACGAGCAACCTCAAAAAAGGCAATCTTTTCGCGGAACACTCGTTTATTGGTGTCCATTGATATACTCAGTGGTGACCCCATTTCCTTTTTGTTGGCTAATCAAACCAAAGTAATGAACAAACGCTTGTTGGCCAAAAATTATCGCTCGAACTTCGCGCCATCCAAGAACTGTTTTCGACACCACACGCCTGATTGTTGAAAGTTTGAAAAACTTTCGACATCATTGGCCCATCCACAGCACAATGGGAAACTCAACTATTTCTCTATCTTTTACCACAGGTCTCAAAACCAATGACGTACGTCCAACTCTCTCCCCCCTTGGGCCCATCAAAGTCCACTGTAACTGTCCCCATATTCGAAAGACAACAAAGAAAAACTGTTGCCATAAATGAAAGTGCGTGCGTGCGCTTGGACAGACAGCTGCTGCCCCCGCAGCAACCTTTGAACCGATCCACTCTGTCTCGAGAGTGCCTCAGCACGCATCACGCAATTCCAAATTACCGCCGTACTACTCCAACGCGCTGATTACACTCTCAATTGCCAGCCCGCACCTCACCCAGTGTGTACGGGCGCCGTAAGTGTGTTGCAGCAACCCTGCCCAGACGCGTACATAATTACTAAACGCTGGTAACTTCCTCTCAAAGGTACACACTCCGTCTGTCGTTCGCCGGTGTCCCTCCGCAGCGCCCGACAAAGAGAAAACGATTTTCGTCTGTCTTTCGATTGACCTTCTGGAAACGAGGTAACCTCATTTCGATGTAACATTGGTCACTCGGACCGGATGGGTGCTCGCTCTGCCCGTAAAGTGTGACATCAGAGCAGTATCTGCCGCATGCTGTTCGGTTTTGCCGAGCGCGCCTCTGGAAAATCGCAAGTGACACTCGAAGGGTTCATTTCACACACTCGCTGCGCGTCGGCGTTGAGCAGTTATCTCTTCGAGCGTCCGCCGTTGCGGCGTTGTGATCTTAAAGAGGCCAAAGCGGGGTCGGATGGAACATGATTTTGACCCAGATCTGAGGCATGTCGAACATGTGTCTGTTGCTCTGCCCCCCACACTTGAGGGGCTACGGTGGCCTCTGGCGGCACACCTAAATTTTCCGATTAATTACACCAATTTGAATGAACCCCGTCATCTGTGGCCTGTGGATGCTTGAAGGTGGCTGGAAATGGATGGTTGCTGGGGCATTGTTTCGCAGCCTTTTGTATGTGTCGTTGCTGTGCACTCACGTAATTGCTGTGACATTGATAGCGCTGATTGACTGACGATTGTGCGATTGACTCGGACTCGGGGAGGGACGTTATTGAAGCGTGAAGCGTTGAGCATGACCGAATAGTTCTAGATTTGATTGCTGGGAAATGAAAGGAGGGTGTGACAAGATGAGAATGTGTTTCCGATTTGAATAGTTTTTGTGATCAAGAGCGATATGGCATTCAAAGGGGGGATGAATTAGCGGAAACAAATCACATTTCAGTCTCAAATCAGCCTTATAAAAAACGGCCATGAAATTCTGACAAGGGCCATTCGGGATTTCATGCAATGGAATGTCCTAAAATATTCACTCCTTAGCACATTGTCCCCTTAGCTTGTGAGGTTCGAGATAAATTGAATCCGTTTAATTTGATTTTGTAAAACCTCATCATTATGTTAAAATTCGAGCTCTTTTGCTTTCCATGGGCTTCTAAGCGATTCTTACAATTTTTTCTTAATTAAATTTTAAGTAGGCTTCCTTTGGCTTTTTTTAACATCTTTCCATTGGCAGCACTGACTCTTATCATCGCTCTGGGAGCAATATATTGTGTTATGACTGTGTGTTAGTTTTTTTCCCAATTCCGACTGTCGTGGAAAGTAAGTATCTCAAAGTATTTTTAGGAAAAAATTAACGTATCCAGAAGCTGTATGTATTTTTTAACGACGCTTATATGTAATGTTACTTGAAAAAGGGGTGGAATTTGTTATCCTAGACAGGTGACTCCAGGATAACTCAGCGTCATTTGCCCAGTTCAGAAGAAAGGAGACTCCATTTGACTCTCCTCAGCATCGCATACAAAATAATTTCCGCCGTATTGTGTGAGCGTCTGAAACCGTGTGTCCAAGACCTGATAGGTTTCTATCAGTTTCAGACTACGGCAGTCCACAATAGACCAGATCTTCACATTACGGCAGATCCTGGAAAAGACTCAAGAAGTGCAAATCGACACCCACCACATATTCGTCGATTTTAAAACCGCATTTGATAGTGTGCATGGAGACGAGCTATACAGTGCAATGTATATTTTTGGCATTCCTTCCAAACTCGTCAGATTGGACGAACACAGCGAGCCGTCAATGAGGCGTTTGCTGGCATTGAAGCGGAAGCGACTAAAATAGGTCTGGTGGTAAATGAGGGCAAGACTAAGTACATGCTGGCATCAAGGGTGGACACACAGCATCGACGTCTTAGACAGAGGGTCACAATAGGCAGCAGAAACTTCGAGGTAGTCAGGGGCTTCGTCTACCTCGGCTCCGTGGTAAGTAGGGACAACAACATCAGTACGGAAATCAAACGCAGAATCATTCTTGCTTATTGCTGTTTCTTTGGGCTCAAGAGGCAATTGAGCAATGAAGCCCTCTCTCGAAGGACTAAGCTCGCTTTATATAACAGTTTGATAATCCCAGTCCTACTTTATGGCGCGGAAACTTGGACGTTAGCAAAAACGGATGAGTAAGTCCTTAGTCTTTTCGAGAGAAAACTATTTGTGGTCCTGTTTACGTTCATGTCATTTGGAGGAAAAGACGACGAACTCTATGGACTGTACAGCGACATGCGCCTGGTCAAGCGACTTCGGATACAACGCTTAAGAAGGCTAGGTCATGCAGAGCGTATGGATACCACTGCTTCGACCCGAAAAGTCTTTGAATCCGTGCCATTGGGACAACGCAACAGAGTACGAGTTGAGAGTAAGGTGGCGCACACAAGAGGAAAAGGACCACAATCAACTTGGAGTGCGTTACTGGAGGCAGCTGGCAAAAGATCGTGTTGGCTGGAGAGGCATGTTGGTTGAGGCCCAGGTCCACCCCGGACTGTAGCCCCACAAGAAGAAGAAGAAGACAGGTGAGTGGAAATTTTGACATCGTTTAAAGCACATACTTGAGTGTCGACTTTCTCTCCGTCATGCAACGAACACAGAAATACAACTTTTTAAGTTGGTAAAACTTTTTTTTCCAACTGTCAAACGAATTCTGTTTAGTTTAAGACAAGCAACGCGTATATCCGGTGAATGGGCAGAAAACAAAATTTCTATTGATCCCAATTCTCATAAAATTTTTACGATGAATCTTACTTTGGTTGAATGGACAAGTGGGTATTCGTATAAAGTGAACATAATATCCACACTGGTTGTTTGGTGTGTTTTATTAATTGGTAGAGTAATTAGTCCGTTCTTCTCTTAAAATTATGATGATCTATACCTCCAAAAAACAACAAACATTTATTTTTTGTTCAAAATGTTCGGTAGTAAATTGTTAACAAATGGTGTACATACCACATAACAGCTGTGTCATTTTCAAATTTAAAAGGTTGCAATTAAGAGAGGTTTTATATTTGACGGAGCTGAAGTGGAATTCTACAACTTTGCCCTTTTCGCTAGATGGAGTTTAACAATGAAAAAATGTCTATTCAAATGTTCCTAGGAGAGACACTGAGAAATTATGTTTATTGCACTTTCTTAGGACCTTAAGATTTCCCTCTGGAAACTGGCTCTTAACCTATATTCCTCTTTAGCTCACGTTGTCTGCTGCCTTCGTGCAATAAACGGAGACATTTTTTATTGATCACAGTGCCGGGTACTGCACACCCTCGTCAGATGTTGATGTTGTGCGTTCTTTCTGGATACCAGTCTATACATCGTCTTGCCATATTTACCCACAAATTCAAATAAGTCTACACTGAAAACTTTTGGAAAGTTTTTCATTTAGATAAATATTAAAGGCGGGACGATCTGATTTTGAAGACTTGAAGTACTGTTGGTGCATAGCGCTGTAAGTTCCCTACGAAATTCGATGGAATGACCCTATTAAGTTCTTATAAAAGGTATTTGGTTAATTTTTCAGTTTTCAGTTTTCAGTTCTCAAACAAGTTGGCATCTTCCATTTCCGCTTATAACTTTTCTGACTTGATAGAGTGAAGCTCGGCCAAGTGAATTACAGTCATTTTAATCGGCGAATTGTTAACCATCAAGAGAGTTTTGTGCAGACCGAAATAAATATTCAGCTAAGGGTGCGATGTGGATGTATCAGAATCACTACATTAAGCTTGGTCAATTTATTCCATGTCATGTGTGTTTTACTGACGACGCCTTCCTTTCTGTTGGGTAATTCTCTTGGATCTTTTTTGATTGTAGTGGACCTGAGTACTGTAGAGGAAATTGCTGCACAATATTGAAACCAATTTTTAATTAAATTGTATTTTTTATTTATTCAGGCTTTAGAGTACTTTGTGGTCGCTTGTGGTTCTAGGCTCTTTATTACATTTCGTTTCAGTGATCGTTACTTCGACTCCTTGCTCCCATTCATTTGGTAAACGGAAAGTCAGCTGCTTTTTTAAGGTTATTCCAAACTGTCATACGATTTACGTTTTGACAGCATCCGTGATGGTCGTGCTCTGCAGTCAGTGCGAAGCAAGATAAGAGCGATGGCTTGCCAACAACCAACAACACTGACAATTTTCTGGCCCGAATACTGCCGAACGGCGAAATTTAAGAAACTTTTTCTTTGACAGTTATTACTCTTTGAGTGTTGTCAGCCGGTAATAGAACTTGGGCTCTTCGACGTTTGCAACATTAATTCTACCTAGCACGTAATCACCCTAGTACTCCATATACTACTACCTATGTAGCTATTCGTAGAGTTCATCTGCGTTGCCAAACTCCTTTCGTAGATGCTTTTAGTGCTTCCGGCTCCTGCCCACGCCACTGTGAGAAAAACAGAGCCTAGAGGCATATACTTAGTTTAGTCTTAGCAGACTCCACCTCGCCTGGAACGTTTGGAATTGAACTGAATTTTCGCCAAGTTAGTTTGTTTCAGGAATACTAGCTATTGCTATATACTTTAATGAAGGGAATAGAAGTATTAAAAATTTGAAACAACCCTATTCTCATATCATATATATATTGAAGAACTGGCTCCACAGCGGTAAGAGGGTATTTAAATGAAAGTTGTAGCCTCCAAGGTATTTGATTGCAGCCTGGTTGCGAAAACTGATTGATAAGTGTTTTCGTTTTGAATTCGGCATTGACCAGTGCGTTCTCCGAGTTCTCAGGATCGAATTTAAAAGAAGCATCTCTATGTCCGGAGTTCCCTCAGAGCAATTACTTCCTGTGAACTGCAGGCAATGCTTTACAACATGTTTCCATTCTTTATAGTGCAAGAGATTGGTTATTCATTTCTTCAAATGTTTCAAGCAAATCCAAATATAAATCTGTTCAATTTAAACACGAGCAACAATATACACACATTTTTTTAGAAGACCTGTATGTGAACGCAAGCACCTTGTGAAATAGCCTTTCCGTCCTATCTTAAAAACTGCAGCATCTTAAATTTCGAACCATCTTGAACCTTCTAAGTTGTCCCAAAGACTTACATTCTGACTGAGCCTAAGCTAAGTATGTGTTTCAGGAAAGCAGCAGACCCCAATTAAGCCAAACTGGTACGCGGGTTAGCTTGACGGAAGTTCAAAGTGGTGGAGTGTTATTTTATAAGTCATGCATGGGGACTGGGTCTGCAAGTCGTTTTTTATGTGCTTCCATGGTGATTCGATAGATCACACAAATTATCTTCCCTCTTGTAAGCACACAGATAGTTTCCAATTATTGCACACGTCCGGATCTAATCGAATATTGGTCAAACAACATCAATTGGCGTGTCTAATCGATCAATGGATGTCCCACAAACGGCGTTTCTTTCTTTCACCCATCAATGCCAACGACTGACTGCCATTGTCGCCGTCGATCTAAGAAGTTAGCTTTCCGAGAACTTCTGCCAGTCGCTTCCTCATTGTCTCCACCATTCTTCTTCATCCGCGGCCAATACACGCACGCACGAGAGATCATCACTCAAGAAAATGCATAATTTACTAGTGACCGATAAACCTACTTCTTGACCTACTATTCACAAAAATGGCTGACGCTGACGCTGCCGTTGTCTGCCACCGCCTCATTGTAACGTTCGAAGCTAAAAAACACTGTTAACAAGTGAAAAAAAATCTTTTTTGACTGAGCACGACGAAAAAAAAACTGAAAAATCAAAACGAGCTTCTGTAGCAGATTTGTAGTTATTTTTTTGTCTGTAGGTTTTGCGAGCACACAGCCAGCCAGCGAATGCAGGTTTTTGGGTCAAGGTCTCTCTCTCTCGTAAGTTTAGCATGTAAAGTGAACAAGACCTAGTGCTGTGCGGGACGGGGAACGGCATTTACATGATGACTCGATGTTGCCGTCTCGCTCCGGTCGAAAGCATGCCGTGCAGCGCTGCTCTGCAGACACAGTTAGTCGAGGCGCTGCACACAATGAAAAGCGCCGCTAAAAGATCTTGATCTCAATACTTGCGATCTACGATCGTTTATCGTGCCCTAATTTTGTTCTTTTTTCTTTGGTCGTCTTTCTTCTTTATTCTCTCACGATGACAGTGGATGGTGGAGGAGACGACGGCGACGAAGGCGTTGGCGGTGGTGGTGACGAATGCGATCGTTTGAAGAGAACACATAAAAGCTTGCTCATCGCCGCGTAAGAGCGAGCGAGTGAGAAGGACGGCCAATCGAAAAGGGGGTGTGTTCAGAGTTACACTCCGTGTGTGCGCCTTTGGCGGATGACGCTGAAGTTGAATCAAAACAAAGAAAATAACTGCAAAGCGGACGAGACAAGTAGTAGAGAATGGAGCAGAAGTCTGCAATGTGACTGATGGCAGCGTTGTGTGTTGGAGAGCTTTTTCGAAGCCTGAACTGTTGTGGGGCATGCTGATTATATATCACGGTCTCTCTTTTCGCTGTGCGTAGAGTGCGCCGCCATCAATGTCGGCTTGGTTGTTGGTCACGCATGTTTTGCTGTTTTACATGAGGAAACAACTCCAAGCATGTGGCTTTTGTGGCTTTTTATTTGAGTGCAAGCGTGGCTCCGTGTTTGTGTGCGTGAGAATGAAAGAGAGTCATTACATTGGACCAGACGGTGGGCATTTTGCAATTTGATTTGGTTTTCGCAAGATATCTCGGCCTAGCAACAGATGTGTGGATGCCATAGGCCTACGGTTTAAATGAACGAGATGATTTCTCACGCCGTGTCGTTATTATTTGTCCATTCGATAGCTTTGTTTGCTTGAAGGCTGCACTCGTGTGTATTGCTTGAAGTATGGCTCACGCAGGGAAATGACACTGAATGCCATCAACAGAAGATTACTAAATCATTGCAATGGCTTTGGAGAAGTCGAATAGACAGCAACGACGGTAATAGTTTGATGCCTGTCATTCAAGGCCTCTTAATGTGATGCGACAAGCCTCACGATCTTCATCACAGTTGAAATAGAATTGAGTAACTAGGCAGTGATGAGAGGGGTTCAAATCGCGAGGCGGAGCAGCTTGCGAGAGAAGAAAGTTCTTATCAAAACCTATATCGATTAAAACCGAGATTTTTATCATTTGTATGCTCAAAATTTTGAAGAATGAATATCACCAAGATCGCATGTTGATCAAAATGGAATTATATGGCCTGCTTCTCTGCCACCATGTTCAATTGACTTAACAGAGACAACATTTGCTCGAGCTACGTGCGGTCATGGGCTTGGTGTCAAACTTAACAAATGCAATCTCTAAAACTTGGAACAGTTATCATTTTCAAGGGAAACAGTTTCAAGTTGGCTAGTAATGAACGTGATCCAGCAATGTCAGTTGAATGTATGGAGACAGGTAGCTTACCTTGGTCAAGGTTTGATGGATTGCGAGTTTCAAGTGCTCAGATAATACTCCCTTCATATTTGCACCGTTCTAGTGGTTTAATGTATAACGCGCCTAATAAAGCACACAAGTGGGAAATTACTTCAAAGAACTTGGCCGGCGTAATCGAAGGCAGCTAACCATGGTTTCTTTTTGTGCAGTAGAGAGTCAAGTGATTAACAAGTGTATGTTTAGAGGAACTACTGGATAGTAAAGAATTTGATAACCGTAGAGGGGGACAAGTTTCTTTTAAAATTGTTCTGTCTGTGTACTCCGTTTAGATCGTAAAGTTTTTCCTCTATTTCTCTCCTCTAAATGCCACCAACGCAATCAGGACCAAAAATCGCGCAGGGCTTCCACATCCGTTTTTAGTAACGACTAAACAAACTACACTGAGATTCCATTCATTGTCGCCCTTTCTTCCGACCACATCTTAGAGATAAACTGGTGTATGCGTGCGACCAGATAATCTCTAGTTACTTTAAAAAGCCTTGCGAACATTCCGTCCGCTCAAGCAGCTTCCTTCGATATAAGTCTCGCTTGATCTCGTCTATGTCTGGGTCAGGATAGCAATTCAAATTGAGTAGAACATTCTGCCTAACACATGGATTTTGTCCCGTTATCGTCGGTTAGAAGTCTGCAAAATGATCTTTCCAGATTCAGAAGCGCATTTTAACTCTACCATTTACCAAGAACTTGTTCATGGTTTCGGACTTTAAGTTACGGAGTGCTAGAATCGTTTCAAGATTATTGGTCAAGCCAGGGCTCTGCATTGTTTTTAGCAGCAAAATGTCCAAAGAGATCATTGCTGAGATGAGTAACACGATTCGAGAATTTAACGATTAAGCTTTTCGCTCAAATCCATGTCTTCAATTTTAGTGAAAAAAGTCACCTCTTTAGTGCCTTTTGTTGACCGGAACACACCCATCTTGGAGAAAAATGGTGGAAGGATGCCATAATTTTAAAACACGCACCAATCTGTCAGTTTATGTGGATGCACTAGTTTCTCAATAGTAACAAAGTGTTTTTGCGAAATCCAGATGAGGAAGATTTCTATGTAAATGAATAAGCGTTGGAGACCCAAATCGCAGTCCAATCCAAGCGGTTTTAAGTTCCAAACTTCGAGTTGACTTGGGTCTTTAACTGAAAAGTCAAAAACTAGAACGTTAGTGCGTGAAATATTGGGTTTAAAATCAGTGGCAAAATTGCTGTTTTTGAGTTAAGAGAAATGCTTGAGGGTATAGCAAACATTTTCAGCCACCATTTTTGGGCAAACGTAATCGGGGATTATCCTATTTGCGATCGACATTTCATTTCGGTCAATATTTTTGTTTTTTGAGTGAGTTCAAAACTTTCACTTTGGTTCATTACTATCTTCCACGTTGCTTAAGGTTAAAGCCAAAATCACGCAGAGGAATGATATCAATGTCAACATAGATTTACAAAAAATGCTTTATTTGGGTTGGACTAGTGTCGTAGGTGATTGGAGTTTGGCGATTTTAAATGTTGTGCAAAGGAATGGCTTCACATTGTTATGATGCAATTCGTCTATGCCCATGATTGTGCCCAAAGGCGCCTTCGTAAAATTGGTCACTCAATTTCTTGGGTTTAAGAAAAGTCCGCATTACTCACTGATGCATGTGGACAACGACATAGCCTTGGAGGAGCACATTATAGTTTCCAGTCCGCTGTTGTGCCACCTGGGCGTAGAAATTGCAAAGTATTTTGAAAAAGATTCATGCCTAGAAAACAGTTTTATTGGACCTCCAATTACTTGATTCTCCATGTTCTTGAAGCAACTCCACATTTAGATTTTCCAGGGACTTGCAGTGTCCGTACCTGTTAACCCCACCCTTGCGATTCAAAATGCTGATCAATATGAAGTTTCGGACCACATTTAAATTTCTGCCCAAGATATGGCAGCAAATCAACTGAATAGAGCGACGTTTTAAATTGAAGCCCTTTAGCGTTGTTGAAGAGCATTTAGTTTCTTCGCATAACTTGTTTTTGCGACTCAGCTTTCAATCGGACGTGGGCATATAAGGGCCCTGTGAAATTATTTCGCTATTTTAGGAAGTGTTGATCATTTCGTAAGTGGCAAAAAACGATGTCTGTCACCTCTTCGGGCGATATGTCTCTCATTACCTTGTTCGGAGCACATCCCCCGATTGAAGGTCTCCATTTCGACTATTTTCTGGTTTTTGACGCACTGCAAAGAGTATTTTGTTGGCGAAACGGATTGCATTAAAAAAGTGCCCTGGGGTGGTCTTGTGGTTGTACTTTTAATAATATTAATAATTGTTGGTGCGACAGTCCACAGGAGGACCAAGGCCTAGCTTGCTCATCAACTACTAGTGTTGTGCGCGCTACTGTTCTCTCACGAGTAGAAGGGATCTACAGTTTTTGCCGACTCCGAACGGCGAAATTTAAGAAACTTTTTCTTTGACAGTTATTACTTTTTGAATGTTGTCAGCAGCTCGAAAGAGGTGGTGCCGTGAAAAATTCGAGGTGTTCAGCCGGGAATCGAACCTAGACCCTTCAGCGAGTGAGCGTTGCAATCTACCCACTACGCCACGGTGGTTGTGCTTTTACCTGAAATAAAAACGCGGTACTTCTGAGCTGCTTGCTGTCTCAACCATCGCGAACAACTGCAATCTGAAATTTGTAAATACTGGACTATGGCACATTGCTTTTCGTAGGTACCGCCGATGAGCGAGTTAAGCCGATTTCCGACAGTCAACATCAAGGAATATGAGTAACTTTTAAACGCAATAAATGATGTCTCTTAAACCCACCATTGGTTGATCAAAATCCTGATAATAATCCTTCTCTCAACTTGTATTTCGAGCAGTTATATGGGCATTGTTCCCGCAGCATATGCTTATACGGATGTAAGCTTAAATTTAACCACTATGATGGAAACGTCTAATTTGGCTTCTTTGTATCGCATGTTTACAGGTTTTCTTTAAAACTGGCTCTGGGACTAAACGTAGTCTCACAGTGAGACATGGACATGAACCCCAACAGACTAAATAGAGACATTGGTTAAATGTTTTGTTTGCATTTTGGGCTTATGCAATTTCAAGGCTCTATTCATATCATCGGAGTTTAGCTAGTTAGAGTTCATTGATTAGTACACCCTTTCGCTGACTTCAACGCTCACAATGCTTGATAGTAACACGTGAAAACTGCGTTTTCTGTAGAAATCCATCATTTAATTTTATCTGATGCACTCCACCCATCAGCAGAAGGTCTTCCACTGTTTCTGAGCACCTTCACTCCCCGTCATGTGCACGTTTTTCAAAAGTTCATCTCCTTGATGTAATTGCATTAGTACATCCACTCTCCATCTTGCATCTCGCCCGCTAGAGATCTGATCGAAAGCGAAATACCAAAAAAAAAAAAAAAAAATCACTCTCGCGACTGACAGCTACGAAAGAGTACACCACCAGCGGAGCGCGGCACGAACGTACAACTTGCCCGTGTCACAAGTGAACAGTCAAGGCACTGCCTTCCGCTAGCAATAAACAACAATAACTCAGTTTAGCAGTGAAGGCTTTTTTCGGGGGGAATGAAAATCGCTGGAAAATACGACTACAGTCACTGCCACTCTCCCTCACTTTCTCTTCCTGTTTGCGTCACAGTTCTCCTAACATAGCACCGCAAACCTTATCTCCGCTCCCCCAACCCCATCCCATTTTCCGCTCCTCAACGGCTGGTGATCGATGGAAAACTTGCTCGCACGGCAACTATCTACCGCAACGAGCGCTACAGCGGTGGTAGACGTCATCGGTGCTTTTCTCCATGCCTAGTGTGTCGGTGGCAATGGTGCTGCCTTCAGATGTGATTTTCCGTTTTTTCCTTGTTACAGCTCTGCGCGAGAAAAGTGGATTTTCATTTCGCATCCCCACGATAGGAAAAGCGCGAGATATAGGGTTGGTGCCAAATGTTTTCGAGGAAAAGTTTTTCTTGTTACAGGGAAAAAATTAAATGTGTGCGAGGGGTGGTTGGGAGACACAGGACGCATTTGTGTGGACGTTCCTTGAAGTTTCCACCGGGTTTTGGTGTGAGGAAAGGTTGAAGGGGATCTTTTGCGGTCGTGGATAATCTAATTACAGCGGTTTCTTGGAGGAATTAATTATATTTTCCACTGACTTCAGTCAGCTAGTGGGAGTGGTGGAGACCTTGCTTTAGCAGCCGTTTTTCACTCATTTCTGAAGATGCACGATAATTGGTGATGAACTTTATTAAGGTGCGGCGCTCCTTATGAGGTACAGGATTTCATGAATGTGCTTAAGAAGAAAGGGAGTTTCAATAGCCGTTTGAGGGATTGAAAGCGAATAAACTTCTTTCCGAGTAGAGTTTCTTTTAGTGGATGAATGAAATTTCAGTTTGTCTCTTTCGACAAATTGGGGGAACTTTTCCCCGTTTCTTGATAGAACTGTTGACTTAACAAGTGCGGGTTGTGGCTGATCTTCGAAACGAATGCTAACTTGGAAAGGTGTGACATTTTTAAGCAATAGTTAGTGTGCACCAGCGTCTGGTTTAATCAACAGCAAGGTTACTTGCCTCTTCGAAATGTCAGGGTTGTTTTTTTCTTTTGTGGCAAGCTTTGATTTTCGTTTTTAAATCGAATGCTTGTAGAAACCAATGGCAAATCTCCTCCGTTGGTGCGTGCTTTCGACGCTTTCAATATGCCTTATTTTGGTGCCGACGACAAAGAGCGTCTCGGCCAGCCCAAAAAGTTTGAAGATGAAGATTTGGATGCTAAACTTGATCAAGATCTGTGCCAAATGCAGAATGGTGAGCCATTGTAGCCTTAGCAAACAATTTTCGTTCGGTTAAAGAAATTTTGATTTTTTGGAAAGCAAGGAAATTGGATGTCATACGAGTTGAAGTCGAGAGATGTCTAAAGGCGATTTTGCACCTTGAAACTACTTCTTACAAGACATCAAAGGAAGAAACTTTTGCACCGGATACTGACTTGAGATGAAAAGTGGATATTCTACGATAGCCCCTAGAAGAGAAAATTCTTTGAAAAAGCCTGGTAAGTCGTCTTTTCAACAATCGGCTACATCGACACCAAAGAAAAACATCCACGAATCAGAGGCTTTGGTCTAGTGCAACTAGGCGGGTGTGTTTTGCTATTACCTGCTAAAGCCAGACGAAAATATTGATTGGAAATTTAATCATGTATAACTAATGCGTTAGAGTCGTACATTGCTAAAAAACGAACAGAAATGACAGCAAGGCAGGACAAGGTGATTTTAAAACATGAAGAGGTTCAGCCGTACGTATCTGTAGCGGCTGAAAAACACCTTGAGTGTTGAAACGGGAAGTGTGTATTCTCTTAATCTTGCTCCTTCTGATTGCTGGCTTATTAGACGGATGCAAAACGAATTGGGAGTCTACCAGGTCGGGTCTTTCCAAAAAATCGAACAATGCCTCAAAGATGGGATCGATACTAGAGAGGACTGATTTTTTGGAGATGACATTCGAAATTACCAGCGACATGGGAAAAAGTAGCCGCTTCCGACGGAAATTAAACAAAAGTTTTGAAAAACAAAAATTTGAACCGTATTATTTCGTACCCCTAGTACCCGTACAGTGGTCTCAGGACACGTTCTAAAATAGAGATGTGTAGTTTCGCGCCTACATAGTTCTCAGGTCAGACTTTGAACATGCTGCTGGAGCTATTAGTGCATTGTTCCATGGATATATATTCAGAGTTGAGTACCTCGTTGCTCTAAACTTTATCTATTGAAGCAGCTTCAAATGTTTTCGTCAACATATTACAGACTTCACTTTTGTTGCATTTGATTATGAGAAGCTCTCATTGCGATTTTTTGTTTTGTAAAAGTTTATCGTTGCTGCTTTTTCATTTGTGTATATTTTTAGTATTTACTGCTTTCTTTTCAGAAGAAGAATTTTGCTGATACCAAATTGACAAGAATTAAGACATTTTGAGAACTCCTTTCCATATTCTGTTCAGCAAAGGTACTGTTTTGCGCAACTCTAGAATGATGTCCTCTTTTTTCGTTTTTAACAGATTTTGGCATTCTTCTTCTTCTTCTTCGGATGGCGCTACAGTCCGGGGTGGACCTGGGCCTCAACCAACATGCCTCTCCAGCTAGCACGATCTCTTGCCAGCTGTCTCCAATTGCGCACTCCAAGATGGTTGAGGTCCTTTTCCACTTGTGTGCGCCATCTCAGTCTAGGACGTCCTCTGTTGCGTTGTCCCTGTGGTTCGGATTCGAAAACTCTTCGGGCCGGAGCATTGCTGTCCATGCGCTCTACATGGCCTAGCCACCTTAAGCGTTGTATCCGTAGACGCTTGACTAGGCTCATGCCGCCGTACAGCCCATACAGTTCGTGGTTGAATCTTCTCCTCCAGATGCCATCAACGCAAACAGGACCAAAAATCGCACGCAGAACTTTTCTCTCGAAGAGACCAAAGGCTTCCTCATCCGCTTTTAGTAGCGTCCAGGTTTCTGCGCCGTAGAGCAGGACTGGGATGATCAAGGTGTTGTACAAAGTCACTTTGGTCGTTCGGGAGAGGGCTTTATTACTCAATTGCCTCTTGAACCCAAAGAAACAGCGATTGGCAAGAGTGATTCTGCGCTTGATTTCGGTACTGATGTTGTTGTCCCTATTCACCGCGGAGCCGAGATAGACGAAGTCCTTCACTACCTCGAAGTGTCTGCTGCCCATAGTGACGCTCTGTCCGAGACGTCGATGTTCTGCGTCCTTCTTCGATGACAGCATATACTTCGTTTTGCCCTCGTTTACCACCAGTCCCACTTTAGCCGCTTCCGTTTCAATGCTAGCAAACGCCTCATTGACGGCTCGCTGAGTTCGGCCGATCACGTCAATGTCATCCGCATAAGCTAGCAATTGAACGGACTTGTGGAAGATCGTGCCTCTGGTGTTGACGTGTGAGTTCCGCACGATCCCCTCAAGGATGATCTTAAAGAAGTCGCATGACAGCGCGTCGCCTTGTCTAAATCCTTTTTTGACATCGAAGGTCTCGGTGAGTTCGCTACCGACCTTGACGGAGCAGCGAGAGTTCTCCATCGTCATCCTACACAATCTGACGAGTTTGGTAGGGATGCCAAAACTAGACATGGCACTGTATAGCTCGTCTCTATGCACGCTGTCATACGCGGCCTTGAAATCGACAAATAGATGGTGGGTGTCGATTTGTACTTCTTGGGACTTCTCCAGGATCTGCCGCAGTGTGAAGATCTGGTCGATTGTGGACTTCCCTGGCCTGAAACCACACTGATAAGGACCTATCAGGTTGTTGACGAACGGTTTCAGGCGCTCACACAGTACGGCAGAGAAAATCTTATATGCAATGTTAAGAAGACTGATCCCTCGGTAGTTGGCGCAGTCGAAGGGGTCTCCTTTCTTGTGGACCGGACAAACGATGCTGAGATTCCACTCGTCGGGCATGCTTTCCTCCGACCATATCTCACAGATGAGCTGGTGCATGCACCCAACCAGCTCATCCCCAGCCGCTTTGAACAGCTCTGCGGATAGTCCGTCCGCGCCAGCAGCTTTGTTCGATTTCAGTCTCGATATTGCTATCTTGACCTCGTCGAAGTCGGGGGGACGGAATTCTTGTCCATCGTCGTCCAAATTGAGTGGAACATTCTGCCTAACAGCGGAATTTGCGACGTCATCGCCGTTTAGGAGTCTGCAGAAATGATCCTTCCAGATTCTCAGCACCGACTGCGACTCTACCACTAGTTGTCCATTTTGATCCCGGCAGGCTTCTGTCCGAGCCTTATAACCACCGGATAACTGTTTTATCTTGTGGTAAAAATTTCGGACATCATTCCTGCCATAGCACCTCTCCATTTCCTCGACCGCGCGCTTCTCGTGCTCTTTCTTTTTTCTTCTGAGAAGCCGGTTCTCTTCCCTTCTTCTCTGTTTGTAGAGCTCACAAACAGCTCTCGTCGTTCGATGCAGCGTTGCCTTGTACGCTTCTTGTTTGGCTGCATGCGCCTGCCTACACTCGTCGTCAAACCATGGGTTCCTCTTAGGTGGTGGCATAAAACCCAGCACATCAGTGGCGGCCTCTTTGATGGCTTCTTGACAACGTTTCCACTTGTCTTCTATTGTTTGTGCAGGCAGCGCCGAACTTTGAGATAGTTTCAGGGAGAATCGATCGGCAAAGGCTCTAGCGGTCGGTTGCGATTGTAGCTTTCCGACATCAAACCGTCTTGGCTTGTCTCGACTCCGTTGCTCTCTCGATATCCGTGTTCTTACCTTGGCTACAACAAGGTGATGATCCGAGTCGATGTTTGCACCTCGGAAGGTTCGGACATCGAGGATATTGGAGGAGTGTCTGACGTCGATCGCAACGTGATCAATCTGGTTGACGGTTGATTGATCAGGTGATCGCCAGGTACCTTTATGAATGTTGAGGTGTGGGAACCGCGTGCTGACCACAGAGAGATTTCGCCCCGAGGCGAAGTCAACTAGCCTGAGTCCGTTTCCGGAGGTGTTGGCGTGCAGGCTGTGTCTTCCGATGACTTTAGCAAAGACTTCTTCTCTTCCCAGCTGAGCGTTGAAATCTCCTAGAACTATCTTGGTGTCGTAGCTGGGGCATCGATCATATGTCCTTTCTAGGAGATGATAGAAGTCCTCTTTACTGCTGTCATCTTTTTCCTCTGTCGGGGCGTGGGCGCATATGAGGCTTATATTCCCGAATTTAGCCTTGATGCGGATTGTTATGAGGCGTTCGCTTATGTATTGGAAGCTTAAGACTTTTTGCCTAAGTCTGCCTCGAACAACAAAACCGCATCCAAATAAGCGTTTCCCTCTCTCCCTGTAGCAGTCGCCGTGGTATATGTCGCAGTTTCTCACTCTTCTCTTGCCCGGCCCATCCCACCGCATTTCCTGAATTGCGGTAATGTCTGCTTTATAGCAGTCCAGGGCCTCCGCAAGTTCATCGGCTGCACGTGGTCTGTTTAGGGACCTCACATTCCACGTGCATATCCGTAGATCATTATCCTTTTTTCGTTTGCGTGGGTCGTCAACAGTGAATCCATCCATATCCGAGGCATTCGGTTGATTCGTAACTGTTTATTTTTTAATGTGGCCGGGCAGTTACCCCGACGCACACCCCCAACCTGGAGGACCAGGCCCTTTTTTATACCTCTTGGGCGGAGGTCGCACTTATAGGTTTGGCAGGTTGAGTTCGGGTGAACAACAACCAGTACCCGATGGCTACCAACGTGGAGGTAGAATAAGCACAATTGGTGTGTGGAAGACAGTTACAGCAGCTGGGCATCGCCAGGTTGATACCAATCAGTGCCTACCCTGTTCCCACATCACCCAGCCATCCATTTTGGCATTCAATGCAAACATTTCTGCATAATGTGGTGGTTTCACTTTAGTTTTGCGTCTTCCTGAAGTCTTTCACCTCGCTACAAAACAGTATTCGTACACTGTTATTTATTGACATGAATGTAATTCAAGTTACTATGGACTGATTTGCTGTCCTTAAAGACAACTGTTCGGATGTTCGTAGTCTCGTTTACTTGCATTTATTTTTATTGGAGCTCCCCGCGCTCAGACTCGAAAACTGGTCCATTGTACTACCAGGCAGTAACCTTCATTTAATAAAGTTTCTTGCTCTTCCTAAAGAAAACAACAAAATACTTCTGTGATAAAGAGCTTAAGTTTTAAGCTCCCACCACGTCAGCGCCAAATAGCCGGCATCTGGAATGAAAAAAGGCGGGACATTAACAGAAATTCACTAGGCCCAAGCAGACCTAAGTACTTAGACAAGTTGAAGTGTCCCGTTTGTACGCCCAAAAGTATCCCGCAGCCTTTTCTGTCTAGAGATAACATAGAAGCCGCCAATTTCTTGCCGATATTCGGGAGCATGCACTAGCTCAGCCTGCGTCCTGGAGAGTAATGTCATCTCTAGTTGTGCCGTCGGAAGACCCCCCTGTCGACGAAAGCCCTAGCCAAGGACGCGTGTATCTCGTTTCCCAGAACCCAGGCAAGTCTTAGCGAATTACGAGGGTTGCCTTTTATATTTCGGGATTAGAGAACAAAAACAAATATTAATCATCGAAAATAGCTTTATTGTTTTTCAAAATATTCCCCATTAAGATCTATACACTTTTGCATGCTTTTGAAGCAATTGTCGAAGCACTTTTGCCACTTTGATTAAGGTATCTCCAAAACATGCTTTCTGAACGTATCAACCGCTTCTTCAGGTGTCGAAAAACGTTGACCTCTCATTTTATTTTCTACGTACGGGAATAAAAAAAAAGTCATTCGGTGCCAAGTTAGGACTATACGGCGGATGACTCATCAAATAGATGTTTTGAGTGCTCAAAAATGCAGTTGTTTGAGCCGATGTGTGAGAGCTCGCATTGTCGTGGTGAAGAGTGAGCCGACTTCGGCGATTGGTTTTCCTCATTTCTTGGAAGACAACTGGCTGACAAATGCTTGTGTGCCACTCAGAATTGACTGTTCCGAATTGTTCTAGTGGTACGGTTGCGACATGTCCAGTTTTTCCGAAAAAAAAAACATGCGACCATTTGCTTGGAAGTGCTTCGTGCGCGAGCAACTTTTGTTGGATTTGGCCCAATTTGAAACAACCATACAGTCGACCGCTGTTTACTTTCGGGTTCACACGCGTAAATCCGCTATTCATAACCTCTCACGATGTCATAGACATGTTTCAAAGCACCGCGATTGTATTTTTGGAGCATTTCTTGCGACTAATCGCCATGAGCCTTTTTTTGAGCGATTGACAAATTGTGTGGGATCCAACGCAAACACATTTTTTTTACGGTCAAATGTTCATGCAATATTGAATGTATGCTGGTCCCACTAATGGCTAAGTTTGTCTCAATCTCACGTTAGGTCACATGACGATCTTGCAATATCAGTTAGCGCACAGCATCAATGGTTTCCGGAACAACAACTGAATTTGGACGACCTTCCCGAAATTCGTCTTAGAGTGAACTATGACCTCGGTTGAGTTCACCATACCATCGATAAACACTGGACCTTGATGGAGCTTCATCGCCAAAAGTTAAATTAAGATCATCGTTGCACTGTTGTTGAGTTAATTCACGTCGAAAGTTGTAAAAAATAATCGCACGAAAATTTTCACGATTTAATTCCATTTTTTGAGCGAGATGAATCTTTGAAGTTACTGTAAACAACTCAAATAGTGCTCGTGTGTCAAAACGTTCTGAGTACGTATAAGCTCCAAAAATTCAAACTTTACGATAGAGCTGGCAGTTGCCAGATTGCAACTATAGGGTTGCCCAATCCCGAAATATAAAAGGCAACCTTCGTACGGCTGCCGACCAAATGAAGGAAATTGAATTGGTGCACAATTTATTATTGGGGCAGGCCGTTTAAGCAGTTCCAAAGTGCCGCTGACAATATCGAACGTGTTGAGAACAGTGTGTCCTCCTCGCTCTTAATCACTTGGCGTGCGCCAGAGCCTCTATTTTCAGACACATTTTTATTACAATCTATCCCTTTTTGCAATGTTGCTGGAAGACTCTGTCTCAGGTACAGATCAACGTAAACCGACGTCTTTTGAATTGAGCTCGATTTCACTGATATTTTTTTGGTGTGCCCCTTGATCCAATTAAAGTCATTTAAGCGGCTCAGTGTTTGAGTGCGTGAGCTGAAGATGTTATGATCACGCCGAGTACGTATTATTTTATCACCGCAGTCATGCTCCTGGGTGTACCTTCCGGTTATTCCTCCTGCGAATATCCAATTCAATATTTTAGTCCATATAAGATGTTGGATTAAGGGAAAACCGATGCACACTTTCCAAGGTTTTTTTCTTCACCATACCACACAATGGCAGATGCAGATGTGTTGAATTTTCTTCCTTAAATATTGTAAATAGATTGTGTGCATCTATAGTCTGCGAGGGGGTCCCCGGAGTAGCTTCATGACCAACTACTCATTTCATGAGTGCTAATATCAATCATCTACGTCTACAAATGGCAAGGTATTGTAGGTAGAATGCGTGGATAGCATTGTTTCGGTCTAAAATTTTCTAAATACGAGCCCGTGAGACAATACAACAGAGGACATCCTGAAATGAAGTATGCGATGATCCACTCTAGTACCGAAGCAACTGGTGGTGCGAAATATGCACAGAAAGACCGTGTAAGATAGTTTATAATTGAATTTGACAGTGGACAATGGTCCCTTCATATATGAAAGCTGAATTCAGATTTCGAAGCTCAACTTTTACGCGGTCCACTTAACATTTTTGGAAATAAACTAATTGCATGTTTTTTTTTTTTTTTGATACTGACAATATAATCTTTAACCCATATGATGGCAACGCCGTTAGAAAAGAACAGCTCTGTTGTCCGCCTTAGGTGAGGGGTGGACCTGGGCCTCAACCAACATGCCTCTCCAGCCAGCACGATCTTTCGCCAGCTGTCTCCATTTGCGCACTCTAAGTTGGTTGAGGTTTTTCTCCACTTGTGTGCGCCACCTTAGCTTAGGCCGTTCTCTGTTGCGTTGTCTCAATGGCTCGAATTCAAAGACTTTTGCGGTCGAACCAGTGGTGTCCACATGCTCTACATGGCCTAGCCATCTTAAGCGTTGTATCTGAAGTCGCTTGACTAGGCGCCTGTCGCTGTACAATCCATAGAGTTCGTCGTTAAATCTTCTCCTCCGAATGCTATCAACATAAACAAAACCAAAAATCGCACGCAAAAGTTTTCTTTCGAAAAGACTAAGGGCTTCTTCATCCGCTTTTAGTAACTTTCATAATTCCGCGCCATAAGATAGTGGGATGATCAAGCTGTTATATAAAGCGAGCTTAGTCCTTCGAGAGAGGGCTCCATTCCTCAGTTATCTCTAGAGACAAAAGAAACAGCGATTGGCAAGAGTGATTTTGTGTTTGATTTCGGTACTATTTCCTTTACAATGGAGCATAAATTTTGAAGTTTGAAGTTCGAAGAAAAGGTAGTAGTTCCCAGAATCTCAACTAGTTTCTAACTTGTCGAAGCATTGTTCGATTGCTTTATTCGAATTAACAGATCCCTTCGTTGAGGTCAAATTTGTGGACATTCAGCAATGACTGTGAAAATTTGGTATTTCCCTCCCAGCAGACCTCTGCTTAACCTTCTTCTTTACTGCTTGACACATAAAAAGAAAGGGTGCTGTAAGTTGGAGAAAAGTTTAGATTCTTGTAGACCGTCGTCTTTAACTGCTGCTGTTAACCGAGGTTTGGGTACGGATATCCTTGACCTAGATGTATTCGAAGCTAATAGAAAGAACACAGAAACTTCACTCTGTCTCGCATTCTCTGCTACACAGCTTGAATATTGTGAGGTAGTTGGTAGATTTTCTACAACAGTAGTCAAGAACCTTAGTCCCGAATTAACAGCCGCTTATTTACTTTAGACTCACAGTACGTGTATGAATTAAAAACAGGCTTAAAGCAAGTGACACATTTTTGTAAATTGCCTACAGATGTGAATCAGATAAGTTTTAGTCTGATTTAGACCTTAGCGAGCCAACAACAGACGATCGCAGAGCAGAAGACGCATCATATGCTCTTATCTCCCTTACACCTTCATTCTGTCAAATGTCCAAACGTTCCATAGGACAGTCACGGTTTCCTGTAATCATCACACGACAAGAAACCTCTAATCCCTTTACGACTTAGCGGGTTGCATGCAAAATTTGGTGCCATTCCATGCATTCCTTGCTCCTCCTACTTCTTTGCAATCCCCATCAGAAATTCCTTGTCTTTCCAAAATTAAAACAATAGTGCATTCTCTCCAGTCCAGAGTACAGAGTCAACGGAATTCCAAAAAAATGCATAATTCACCAGCCCATCGAAGCCCTTCGCCCATTATCTCTGCGCCACAAGAACACGAGTCCGATCTAATCACGCGATGTTATGAGTCCAGACAGATTACATTAATTTTAACGAGCAGCGCGACCCCACTCACGCTGTGCCTTACCTTAGGCAGAGAGTGTCTCCTCTCCCAGCGAGCAGATAAGCGCATCGGCATAGACTATCTCTGAAGGACCACAGATGCACTGTGAAGTTAATGAATTTCATTGGTTTTACGATTCCCGTGGGAGCTCCAAAGCGGTCCATAAAACGAACAGCCAACCGAGCCGGCAAGCGACTTCCTCATTGCGAGCGCGTTCAACACTCGGTTCATCCACCTCTCCTGCTGCTGCTGCTGCTGGCGTGGCGGTCCTTAAAGCCGACAACGCAACCCGTTCCTTATCGCACAGTCACCATCGCACGCATGCAACCGAGCCGTTCGTTCGCTCATTCAGCGACGAGTGTGTATTACATGCTTCCGTTTATGACTGCGCATTAATATCTATTAGCCGTGTCGGGTCCATCAACTCTCGGGCTGGGCAATCACCAGCCGCCCATCTAATGGTGCGCCCCGCTGGATGTAATTTAATGCGCTGCGTTCCTTGAAGGAGAGCGCCTAAGTGACCACTAGTTCACCCTAAATAGCTGGGCGGTCGTCACCCGTCGGCCGTTGGACTGCCGCACCGGCTCCGGAGCATCATTCCCCCGTGATGTGCGGTTGATGTATCTTTGGCTGCTCGGATTTGGATTGATTGAAAACGAGATTCATTCCGTGAGATACACTCGTAAATTCGTCGCGGTGTGTGTGTGTGCGGTAGGACGCAGTAGGACTTAGAAATCTTAAATCGTGTGTCCCTATCTCGTCTTGTCATCCATTAATGCGCCCGTTTCTTTCCTCTGTCCTTCTCTTTGCAGGTAATTAATCAACTGTGCCTATAAATTCATATCAAAGCGTCGCCATTGGGTCGACGATATGCATCACTAAACGGGAAGGTTTGTTACCAGATACAGATAATCGTCCCGCGCCGAGAGTTGAGATACTTTGATAGGCTTACACTCCTTGGCATAACTCGAATTTAAATGAAACAATGGTCCGAGCCGCACAATCAATCAAACTGTGCGGCACAGGAGACCTGGATGACGCGACCGAGGCGACGCGGCGGTAGACGGGTTTAATGACTGCGCTTGTGCTTGGAATGACGCTGTGGACTTCGACTGGATAACAGCTGTGCCTTCAACTCCATGTTAGGCGGTTAAATTTATGCGTGGGGTGTGGGGGGGGAAGAAGCATCGTTTTTATTCAGCCGGGGATGGAGGCGGAGGGAGCAGCGACATTAAAATTATTTCGAAAGGAATCATCCTTTAATGAGACTGAATATCATTGTGTCGAATTACACGGAATGCGGGTGGCGATGGCACTTCATGGTGACGGAGGATTTATGTTCGATGGGAATTTTCAGAAGCTTGAGTTAACCTAGCTATCCACCAGCTAAGTAGTTACCGTCCTTCTCTGCAGCGGTCACCAATTTCGGTGACCTCGTTTCCAAGAAACTCAACCACAGGAAGCTCCTTTCAAAGGCATCACCTTTGTTCCCCCAAATCGTCACGTTTCCTCTAGTCAGCAAAAAGTCCCTCTCGTCGTCGGTGTCGGTGTCATGCCGCATGACCACCACCATTTCTTGGGAAAATGGTCGACAAGCTGTCACATGCCGTCGTCACAGTGCTTCGAACATATTCCGACACTGTCTTTTTTTCTTTGTTGTTGGTTTTGTTGCGTCCCCAGTCAGTCAGCCTCTCCTTGTTCAATTTATTTTGCTCATTTCCTTTTCTTCTCGCCAAGCGCCCAATTTCCCCGTCAATGACTCGACGCGGTTCGACGGCCCTTCGGTACGCAGCGGCGGCGGTGGTCAGGGCGGTTTCCTTAATTGAAATTTTCATTATGTGAGCCTTCTCCACATCCGGTGAAATATTACTCTTGATTGCCAGGAGTTCGCTGTGTGTTTACTGCCGTCGTCGTCGGTGCTCCAGATATATACAAAAAAAAAAAAAAAAAAAACAGTCTGCACCGTACAGGGCCAACGAAACCGAGAAAAAAAAAATGTATCTCGCACTGGTAATATCCACTTAAGCCACTGCTGGGCCACGTCACCACAACAGGGGAGGGCAGTGGGCTCTCAGTAATTGTCACGGTGTTGCACACACACGGTGGTGGACGATGGATTTGCTGAGTGGTGGCCGTTCCTGGCTCAAACATCAGCATCGTCGCCGTCATTGTTTCGGTTGTCTGTGTCGCTTATCGATGCGTATCCTCCTGAAGAATGCCAAGTGCTGTGCTTCTCATCCTCCAGTTGTGCCCCGGGCCTTCCTATCGGCCTCGCTGTGGAGCTGGGGCTATGATTCTTTGTTGTTGGCTTTGTTCGCGTTAATGACTCTCGCAGAAGAAGTGCAGCGGCATGGTTATCATGGTCACAAACAATTTTTTTTTGTAAGGGCAACGACGACGAGTGCACGGAGAATGGTTTGTTCACAAATTGCATCTACATACGTGAGGATGTGGTCCCCCCCATATTTTCAGTGCGCTCTCTTTAGATTGGGATCTTGGAACGGCTTTTGTTTCGCTGATTTGTGGTCGGCGCTATTGTCGTTTAAATCGTCTCATAGCTGGTGAGATTGCTGTCTTTGTTGGGGCAACGATGCGTGAAGTAAAGAGGAGGAGTTCGTGATATTTTTGCCGTTTCCTGAATTAGTGCAGGCCTCTGGGAGGATGTCCTTGGAAGTCAGTTGTGAGACGGACTGGAGTTCTTTTTTTTGCCTTTGCTATGGTTTGTAGTGCGATTATGAGTGTTTTTTGGAATTGTTGCATTCGCGTCTGCAAATCATTTCATGACTGGCACCGTTTTCAGTTGCGCTTGGTGTTGCATCTTATCGGGCTTTTCTTTTTTTAAAACCTGTGCTGATGGTATAAAATAAAAAATGTATCTGAACCTATTTAAAAATCACACTTTTAATAACGACTTCAGAAATTTTAGATTACGATGTGTTCAACTTCTTGCGCAGCCCTTTGGAGTCTTGACCCTAGGCTTTAATTGTAACATTGAACTCGTCCATGAAGGTTAAATTTTTGATTTGCATTCCACTTTGGTTTGGAGACTTTCCTCGAAATGACATCATCGCCAACACATCCAAAAGCCAGGCTTTTCTCTCGAGAAGAATAAAGGCTTCCTCATCCGCTATAAAATAGGACTTGGATGATCAAGCTGTTATACATAGCCAGTCTCGTCTTTCGAGAGGGGACTCCATTCCTCAGTTACTTTTTGATGCCAAAGAAATAGCGATTGGCAAGGCTGATTCGGTGTCTGAATTCGGTACTGATGGTGTTGTCCATAGGAAGACGAAGTCCTTGACTACCTTGAGGTTTCTGCTGCCAAAAATGATGCTCTTTCTGAGATTGTGTGTCGTTGACGGCAGCATCTACTTCAATTTCTCTCATTTATCACCAGATCCATTTCGTTCGCTTCCGCTTTAATGCCAGCAAATGCCTCATTCGCTGTGTTTGTTCAATCACACCAATGTCATCCGCGTTAGCTAGCAATTGAGCTGAGTTTTGGAAGATCATGCCTCTGGTGTTGACTTATGAGTTACGCACGATCTTCGCAAGAATGATGTTTAAGTAGTCACAGCGCTTTGCCTTGCCTAAAACGTTTTATATCTCGTTACTATGCACACTGTCATATAAGACCTCCGATTGGTGGCCACTGTTGATTTGTACTGTGATCTGGTCCACTGTGGACTTGCCTGGTCTGAAACCACACTTTTGACAAACGGCTTCAGGCGCTCATAGAATACGATAGAAGGTATCATGGATGTTGATAGTTGGTGCAGTCAAAGGGTTCTCATATCTGGTGGTACACTTTGTTTAGCCAGACTATTGGGTCACCTCACGCCGAAGTTTTTCTCTGTGTGGGATGTGGCCAAATGTGACAGGTAGCGTAACTAGCGTCAACTGATGGAAACAGAGACCAGTTGGTACGAACCTAACTTTGGCGAAATCAAAAACACCAACGATCTCGTTGGCCCAGCCGCGTCGAGCGAATGAACGACACACCAGCTAAGAGGGTCAAAGAAGAGGAAGACCGAACCTTCCATATGGAGACCGTGTGATCGTGGACGCCGCGGTCTTGTTAACTGGAAATAGGGGATCAAACCCCTAATGAGTCGCTGGCCTTAAATATTCTTATGGATAAGCACTATTTCTCTACCCTTGAAACTTGCAAGTTTGTAATTTGCCTCTCTGTACTGGTGGCTTCTAAGGTTCAGTATGCAGCTCTACAATGAGCCCTGGCATGTTTCTAACTCTAAACGTCATTTAGAAGCGACTTCCGAAGAAGCAGTGGCCAATAGAAGGAGTGTGAAGTTATTTTCTGTGAAAATGGTGAAGTGGTGTTACAATCTTTCCCGACGCCAGTCCTGTTTTGCTAACGCCACCGCCACATCCGCTTTAGAGCCAGAATCCAATTTCTTTAACATGAAGATGGTGTCGTCCCCCATCTCCGAGTACCTTACGCAGAACAGCGAATCCATCCTGTTGCGTCTCCTGCGTGTGTCAAAATGCAAGACGAGAACATATTTCAATTCCAACTGCGAGGTTGCCGAGCTAATGATTGCACTTATTAACGACCACTCGCACGCTGTTTGTTCCTCCACAGGCAGGATCAAGTGATATTTCTCACCCAGAGCGCGTCGCAAGCGCTTTGCTGCACTGAGTTCTATGTAAAGTGGCGCAGCCTCACATTCTGCTTTATCTAGATCCAATGAACTGACTTTGTGGTTCGTTTCTCGCGCACAACAGCGGCGCGCCGTAGCACAGCCTCTCGCCACAAGGAGATGACCGTCGGTCTTGTCGCGTTGTACTCTCGTCGGCATCTTACTCTGAATAAATCAATCGCGATGGCCCTCTTCAGTCATGGATACGAGCGTCGGTCCGTGTGCCGCTGCTGCTTCTGGTGGACGCTCGACGTTTGGATCTGGCATGCGTAAGGTATGGCACGCAAGGCATGTAATTTATTGAGATACGTAGAGGAACGTATCTGCGGTTGGTTGACCTTAAAACATTCATTTTTCCGTTGAAATTCAGTAGGAACACGATGTGTTTATGAGTGTGAATGGGCGGAGGACACATTTGAATCGTTTTCACTTGCCCGCGAGTACAGGGAATGAATGCGAAGAGCGATTGTTACCGTAGCCATCAATCACTGCTATGGCGGCAGTGTGTGGAATTGATTTCCAGTTACATCTTGCTCCGGCGATCACAGGTGACAAACAAGCCCTCGAGTCGATTGCTATTCTCAATGGTCTTCTGAGAATTAAAAAAATCTTCGTTCGTCTCTCGATTTTCTATGCAGCGTACGTGCCGGCATTATCAAGTCCATTAGCTGATGTTAACTGATATATCTGATGAACGTGAAAAGGGCTCCTGATCATCTCGATCCGCGGCAGATGCTTATCGTCGATTGGGTTTGGGTGCAGGAAACTGTGACGCTTCTGCATGGGTTCTCTTCTCTTCTGTTCTTCATTAACTTAATGGCTTGGTAATCTATGCAAGATGCCGCGATAAAATACAAACTAGTCACCAGCAAACGAATTCCGGTTTGTTTCAACCATTTGGTTGGTTAAACGGTGTCGTATGCAGCGCGTGGCTTGCAATTGGATGTGGAGACAGTTTGTGATTCAAAGGTGGTTGAGGTTCTGCATTGCATGCGGAACGAAACAGACCTTGAGTCGGGCTCGCGCTCAAATTTTACATCTTATTTTTATCAAAATAAAAAGACGCCTGGTGTTCGATGATATTCATTCATTGGGAAATACGTAGGACGACGTATTGTATGGAGAGAAATAATGACAAATTTTACACACTCGCGTAATAAAGGTTTCGTTTACCTCACGTTTCTGGTGTAATGTAAAACAGTGCGTGATCTGTTTGCCAAACTTGTTATATACTTGGCGAGGCTCAAACTGAGAATGACTTACATTGACAGCGTCAGGAACGTAAGGACCATGTTTATTTTCATAGTTTGCCCTTTTGGAATTTTGCATTTTGCAGCGGCTTTATCTGATAAAACTCAAAGGGTAATAATTGTCTACGCAAAGTTTCTTTAAAGCTTTGCTGATTGAATTCTGCAATAAACTGTAGGTCTCTTCCATTCGTGAAAGAGTAAATATTGCCCACGAGAAGTTTCTTAAAAATACTAGGCCCAGTTACTTGTTATTAATGTGTCCACCAATAAATCGCCAAACGATGTGGATCCAAAGAAAATGTTCTCAATTTCGAGTCAGTTGTACGTTTGCAACACATTTTTGAGTTCCACCAACTCAGCACTTTGGTTTTGAGGCTTCTCGTATCCGGTCTTATGCTTGAAGTAAAATGAGGTCCATCAGGGACCTTAATGGAAGATGAATGCATTTTTTGGCCCCCTGGGCACGTTGGTGACCATCCGCTCGTCATCTTGACTTATACGATCTAGAAACTCGTACTTGAGGTTAGATTCCTGTACGAAGTCATTGAACATTGCGGCGATTCCTTAAAGCAGACGGTGAAATGAAGGATTTGCCACCATGCTCATGAATGTGGGTTTGCGTTAAAGACAACATTTCATTTCAACGATGTTTCTGTTTCTTCGCTTTTAGTAAGATTATTGAGTTTGTCGTCAAAGGGACACGCAAATGAGTCTGTTTAGTGTTATGAACGCCGTCGGATTTCTCCAGCATTCCTAAACTCTACAAAGTGTCTCTCTCAAGTCGAACTAACTGGGGAGTCTCTGCTCGTTTGGCTTCTTCGTATGCTTTCGATGGATGCTCGAGTTTCATCTTGCCCATATTAACGAAAATTGGGTTACTTTCTCCATTAAATTCGCCCCAGATTTTGGTGTCAAGCCACCTCCTCGAGTTTTAACGTCTCTGAAATCCATTGCCATTCCCCAGCACCTCTCCTCTAAATTGTATAAATCCTCATACATTCTACGGTGCCCTCAATGTGACTAATTATTCCGCTCTACTGCCTACCGTCATCACTCCCAACCTCCGTCCCATCTTACAGTCTGATCTTGTAAACTGAAAATCACTGAAACCCTGCTCCATTTACAATCATCTGAAAAGTTAACCCCTCAAACGATATCCCAAAGGACCTCACAATACGGACGCACATCGCCCCTCTTCCGCGAAAGTAAAATCTAAAGAAACATCTTAACGACTCCCAACACTGAAAACCTTAACGACACAACGCGCATAAATATTCACCGAGGTTTTATGACACGACTACTGAAAGCGGCGGCAAACTGCTCCCGCCAGTGTCACCCGCTCTCGCTATCTTATCTCCGACGGCAGTAAAAATCATTCAGTGAAATAAATTCGCAAAATGGTTTTGGAGTTTATTTTCAATAAATTAGGGCGGCATTTGTTTTTGGACGCCTGACAAGCTCTGCTCGTTCAAAGGGGCACATCAACTTGAGACCTATTCGCAATTAAGTGCCTGCATAGACCAGTGGCGGAGGGCTTCTGCGTTTAAGAAATAAAATTGAACGACTCCCATAATGACTTAGGGCAGTGGCTGATTCTCCGCAGAAGGGTAACGTCCATCGGGTCCGCCGTTAATGAGTGCAGTCGAGGCTGCGAATTGCACATTTCAACAACAAATGTGTGCAGATGTGGTTGGTCATTAAGTGTGTTTCCGCTGCTGCTGCTGGGCGTGTAACGAAGTCGAGTGGTAATGCCTAAATGCAGTGGGTAGCATTCGTCCTCAACGGGGGACGCACAAACAGATCCCAATCGCAACTGACAATTTTATCAAAAGAGACTAGAAATGGAGTCTGTTATATTGGTTCCTTTGTTATGCTGGAGACAAGATTGAGTCATTTTCCGCTTGCAACAAGAAAAGGGAACTGTCAGAGGGGCAGAACCCTGTTTGTATGACTTGAAGGTCATTCATTTTTCATCTTTTGAACCTGATTTATTTTGATTCCCTCACCAAAGTGAAAAATAACCTATTTTCAAGAATTTTCAAAGAAAAAATTCATGCCACCCACGATCTTATCCTTGATTCCCGTTTTCCCTTTCGTAGCGGCAATTTCCTCGCATTCCGACGAGATCGATTCAACACCTCAGCTACGTACGTTCATCATGTATCTTTTCATTCGTTACGCATCTCGCGAGGAGGAGTGCTCGTCGTTGCGGGTCGTGATGGATGATCAGTAGCGTTGCCTGCTGACACTTCCAATTCTTCTTCCACGCCGCTTCGTGACTCTAAATCGTGTTAGGCGCGTTGGATCTTTCTATTTGAAATTCTTTGTGATTTCCTTTCTCGCCTGCGCTTTAAAATTCCCTGACTAATGTGCGTTTTTCTCTCGTTTTTGTCATTTCAGGTAATTTATCAACATTTTCACATTCTATCTGGAATTGTCGTTTCTGAAGAGGAATCTGAAGGGAGTGAAATGGAGGAACGGAAGGTTCAGTAAGTTTTGATTTGAATTCTGGATTTGTCCACAACAGAAAATTAAATGTCTACGTGCACAATCGAGTCTCCATCAGTCTCCAATAAAAAAGCAAATCCAAGTGCCTCGGAATACATTTTCGGCAATCTGGGGCATTTCCCAAACGTCCCGTCACCTGAGTCGCACAACTAAACAGCAATCAGTGTTATCTTTACGCCCGTCAATGACTGCGGGCCAAATCATGTCACTCCGGGCAGTCGAAACGGTCGTTACTGCCTTTAATCGCGTTTTACCCTACCCAGCAGCCACTACATTATCTGAGCCCACCTTCACTCAACATCTCCTTAGCCTGGTAACACAATTCCCGCCGCTCTTGTGTGGCTGTGTGTGTTGTTGTTTTTTTATTGTAATTACAACCCTCGCTTGGGAACTTCATCTGCTTAATGAAAAGTACTTTCGCTCCCCCGTTGAGGACGAATTGCTGCAGATTTATGCGTGACACAAGGATACCCATTACACGCAATTTACACCCACCCGCCGTGTGCACATAGCGGTGTCCTTGCCTGCCCTGAGACCCCCCAGTTCGCCGGCCCGCAGGATGATAAGTCTGTGTGTAAAGGAATGTGTCCTTAATTAAAACAGACCCAAATTTCGTACTTTATTGCCAAGCCAAGCTCTGGGGATGAGGTGGCACTGATGGTGGTGCATTTGAAATCCGAAAACGTCGAAAACCCCTACTTAATCTCTGCCAACTTTCACTGTCTCTCTCTCTCGTTTTGTGCCTCCTTTTTGTCGGTCTCTGAGTGTGGAAGTTTTTTCAAAGTACGTAATTAACGGAAGTATACTCCGTTCCTGTTCACGTCCTACCACTTGTGTCCTTTCCCTAGTTGCCACATCCTTGCTGTGCTCTCTTTCCCGTTCTCTCGCTCTCTCTCCTCTCCTTTGTGATTTTGGGTCAACAACTTGGCTTGTTACTACGCGTATCCATGCCACAACAGTTGGTTCAAGGGAACACAGGAAAAGTAAAAAAAATATTTTAAGGTGTGCGTGTGTGGGTGTATGTGTGGCGCCCCCATTTTCTTCATTTTTCTATTCCTCGTCGTTCTCATTTCATTTGTCATGGTGGGCTCGTTTCATGCTCTCTCCACTGCTTGTTTTTTGTCTTTTGCTGCTGCTGCGGCTGTTCCCTTGACTCCTTTCTGTCGCGTATTAGATTCCTCGCGCGGATGTGTGTGTGTCCTTTTGGCATCAAAAATTTATGCGATACCCACCCGTTTGCTATGGAAATGAGCGTATTCGTACAGGAGCGTCATACCCTCCGAGGGGGTGTTCTCAAAATCAATTCTCACCCGCATGGCGAGGGCATGGTGTCCCTTTTCGGCAGCGAGGAACGACGCGCACGGAGTGTCGCCGGGGGGCAGCGACTGAGTCGTTTTTCATGGCGAAATCCTTCGTGTGAATAATGTTTATAGTATTATTCAAAATTAATGGAAAACTCATAGTCCTTAAGTCACCTCGCTTTCCCCTCCTGGTTTGGTTTCGCTGCTGCTCGTGGGGGAGGCTCCTTGAAATGCCTCAAGGCTGACAAATTGTTGATTCGCGATGCGAACGCAGCGCACGAAGGGGTGTGCGGCCGAGTTTTGGTTGCTCCTTCCCTTGGCAATAATAAAGTGTCCTTTATCCGCCTCCGTGCTATATGTGTGCTGTTTGCTGATGTTTGTGAGCAGCCTTCGCGGATAAACTTCGGGGTATTCAAATGGGTTTTTTGTGTTCGCGTACCATGCGACGGGGAGGGATGACGCTCTAATGCCGGTGAGGTGGTGGCAGCCCGAGGCACTGGAATCAGGTTGTGTGTACCAACGCGGTGGCTGTGCGTGTGCCCTCACGGGGATGAATTTGTTGTCACTGAATTTGGTGGAAGACGCGATGAAAGTTAATTGCGTTTACCAACACCATGAGGTCTGCTGAACAGACTTGCCACACGAATTGATTAATGATTCGGTATTAGCGTTTTGAGCAAGAGAACATATCCCCTGGGAATGCCTCCATGCAGCGTTGTGCTACGGTGTGTCCTTGTAGCTCCACTGTGCGCTGTTATGCAGCGGATCTTGAAACTTACGCTGCCTTATCTGCTTAACGGATAAGAGTAGTGTTCTTCGAGTAGGGGTCCTGGCAATCAGAGCAGGGCCGAAACGGCATGGAATATCTTCGGTGAATATTGGTGACCGGAAAGCACTGATATCGCCGTTTTGACTTTGGGTCAACATGAAAAGTGAACAACAAGTTTCAGACCTTGGAGGTGGTCTTAGTCGACCAGTGATATGGCTTAAATGCCTAGGTATAGCACGATAAGGAGATGGTCTCGATTCTGGTTGGAGTATTTTCGGGTCATAGTCCATCTGAGGTGTCACGACATAAAAAATAAGTTCTACTTGCGATGGAAGAAAATAAAAGACATTCCAACTTTCCAATCGATATAAAAGTCTATGCCTTATAAGCCCACAAGAGCTTTGATTTTTTCGGTTATTCTACCTCCCGAGGTAGAGCTGGGCCTGAACCAACAGGTCTCTTGTCAGCTGTTTGAAAAATTCTTGCGAGAGTTTAACATTTGTTTGGTTGCTGTGTACTTATGTGCGCCATCCCAAAAAGTGTGTTGCCTTGTCCCAACAGTTTGGTGTAGCAGAATCATCGAAAAGAAGCCTATACTTCCTACTTCTGACTTAGACTTCTCGATTAGACAATAGAAATGTCATAAAATGATGCACACGGCACCCACATTTGGCAGTGTCCGTGCACCAAAGATTAAAGGGTAAAGGGTAAAATGTGTCTAAGCCGTGTAGGCCAAAATTGGTACATTCCGATGTTATAATTATAATTATATGGTGCGAAAGTCCACGGGCAAAAAACTAAGTCCTCATTTATCCACAAAACGTCATACTAGGCAGCAGAAACTTCGAGGTAGTCAAGGACTTCGTCTACCTAGGCTCCGCGGTAAGCAGGGACAACAACATTAGTACCGAAATCAAACGTAGAATCACTCTTGCCAATCGCTGTTTCTTTGGGCTCAAGAGACAATTGAGTAATAAAGCCCTCTCTCGAAGGATTAAGCTCGCTTTATATAACAGCTTGATCATCCCCGTCCTACTATATGGCGCGGAATCTTTGACGTTAGCAAAGGCGGATGAGAAAGCCCTTAGTCTTTTCGAGAGAAAAGTTTTGTGTACGATTTTTGGTCCTGTTTGCGTTGATGGCATCTGGAGGAGAAGATTTAATGACGAACTCTATGGGCTGCAAAGCGACAAGCGTCTACGGATACAACGCTTAAGATGGCTAGTCCATGTAGAGCGTATGGACACCACTGCTTCGGCCCGAAAAGTCTTTGAATCCGTGCCATTAGGACAATGCAACAGAGGACGACCTAGACTAAAGTTGCGCACACAAGTAGAGAAGGACCTCAACCAACTTGGCGGGCGCAACTGGCTGGAGAGGCATGTTGGTTGAGGCCCAGGTCCACCCCGGACTGTAGCGCCACAAGAAGAAGAAGAAGAAGTCCACAGGGGACTACTGTTCTTTCACGAGTAGAAGGGACGTACAGTTGTTTCTCGACTCCGAACGGCGGAATTTGAGAAGCTTTTTCTTAGACAGTATAAATCTTTGATCCACCTCGAAAGAGGTGGTGTCGTTAAAAATTTGAGGTGTTGAGCCGGGAATCGACCTAGAGCATGCTGCGTGTGAGCGTCGCACTCTACCCACTACGCCATGGCGGCCACAAATTCCGGTGTTAAGCGATTAAAAATCCTCTAGAACATTAAAGCTTAAAACCGGGAAAAAATTAAGTTTGCAAAATTTTTGACGATACAAGGGGTGGAATTGAGTTAACCAAGGCTGTATGAAAATCTAGATTTTTGAAAGCCTCTTCACCCAAAAAATGCAGCTATTGGTAAGAGGCTTAATATGGATACTATCATTGTGGCCCAAAGTTGCTGCGGAGTCGAGATAGCCTGTTAAAGAATTTGATACCTGTTGTGACTATTTTTTGTCCATTCGTCCATGATGTCAGTGTTAACTTCGTTTTGTGTTCGTCAGCGGCTAGGGCCATTTAAGCACCATGTGCCAAGGAACAGTTCGCTGCCTTCACCTAATTGCGCGAATATAGTGCCTAGTCCACAGCGACTCAACAGACTTTAAGACGAGTCCCTTCTGAGAGTCTGCTCAAGGGTAATGCAGAAGGAGCCTCTTTTGATATTGAAGGCCTGCAAGAGTTCGATATATCGCCACCATCACCATCCTACGCCATCTGACGAGCTTGGTAGGGATGCCAAAACTGGACTTCAATGTAGCCCTGAACTTGGAGAATAAGTTGTCGGAGTCTTAAATCCAAAATCCACCGCAAGGTGAGGTATGATCTGTGGCGAAGTTCCCTAACATGAAATAAGGCTGATAAAGGTATGTCGGATTGTTCAATTGCAGTTTCAGGCGTTCATATAAAATAACTAAGTGGATATTATATTTGTTGTCAAGGAAACAGACTCCCGATATTTGTCGGAAGAAGGACTCACTTTATGTGCATCGGACACACCTTGCGATTGCAATCATCGGATGTGTTTTTCTTCAACCATGCTGTTGAATTGGCTCCACCACATCATGCCCAGCTGTCAGCTACAGACAAGGGATTTTGATAGATGATGGATTTTGAACGTTTTTACCCCTACCCAAATGCTAAATTGAAACCTTGCTTGAGAGACAATACCTCCACTTTGGTGGGTAGTGACCTCTGTTGGTCCTTGGGTCCACCCGATTGTAAACATAACTCCACACTAAACCGGAAAAGTCTTCTTGCGGTCTGAGTCAGTGGGTTGAAAAATCAGCTTCTGACCAGCCCACTAGTCACGGCTGAACTTGCCAGGCGAAGATCAAAAGAGGCATTCACAGAACCCGAAATCATCTTGTGACTGCCCGCGCACTTGGTTAGGGCTTCCTTCGATGTTCGGGTCTCTCCGACAGAACAACCAGGGATGGAATGATTTTCCAGGATGTAGGCTGAGCAAGTGCAAGCTCTCAAACGTCATCAAGAAATCCATGGCTTTTTGTTATCTCTAAACGGGAATGACTGCAGATGATTTGTTGATATACACACGGGACAGTTCACCTTCGTTAAGCACAAAGCGTGGTTAAAGCCTTTGTGACGCATGTAGAGAAGGTGAAGACACTACAGAGCACTCCCGCTGTCACTATCCCACCTTTGCTGGTTTCAGGTGGTAGCTGTTTGGCGCTGGTGTTGTGGGAGCTGTCAAACTTATTTATTATAGAAGCGACTGCTGCTTTTCCATCGGAAGACCAAGAAATTTTATTAAATGGTAGTATAATGGTCCAGTTTTCGAGTCTGAGCGCTTCAGTGCAGTGTTTTTCAATCTCCAACAAAGTAAAACTTCTACCGCTGTCTAGGTCGCAGATCCGGTTTGAGAACGTTATGACATACTGGGTCGGGTAAGTTCCCTTAACGCCTAGTCTGAGTTTGTGGGTTAAACAGTCATCTTTAGACCAGTCAGCACGCAATATTGGGTTTTATATCAGTCACACTCCATTAGGAGGCCTATCGCATGGCCATGGTGGAACCAAAAACCATACTTCCTGACATCCCGTGATACGAGATCTTAGCGTCTGGTCAAGCTGTCCCTACCCAGCAGGTTCCATCCCTTGGATATCGCAATCGGCATTTCAGCAAATGGTACCAACAATTGTGTTACGGAAGTGATTTTGAATCAGGGGACAAATAAACCTAGCCACGTCATCTTGAGCTGTGGTTTGCAGCACCTTTAATTAACTTCCGACATCAGCCCCCATATTCAAAGTGGGTGAAGTGTTTTGTATGACAGTGACTTCTGGGCTGACACCACTTTGCAGAGAGAATTTTTCGGTTTCCATCAGTTTCGATAATTTGAGGGAAGTTCAGGGAATACGTAGAAATTTTTCAATTCAGCTGACGGTGTCAATATGGAGTTTCTAGAGGTTTTTTGAAGTCTGACGCGGTGTTCGGATTTGTTCGTAAGTAGACCTTCCTGCACAGTTCTTAGAGATCGTATAAAATAACCAGTAAAAGGTGACGGGAGAAAGACAGAGAACGGTTCCAAATCTAAGTACTGGAGACCTTTTCAGGACCGACCGTAGTTTCAACTTGAAAGTAAAGTCCTGAGATAATCCAACAAAGTAAAGTCCTGAGATAATCCAACAAAGTAAAGTCCTGAGGAAGCCCTACAAGTCAAAGTCCTGGCAAGGCCCTACAAGGTTAAGTCTTAAGAAAGCTCTATGAAGTCAATTCTTAAGGAGGCCCTACAAGATAATGTCCTGAGAAAACCGTAAAATTGACTGCTAGCAATCGCAAGCGATTAACATTTGAGTGAGACTTGAACAAAACTTAAAAGCCAGCTTCGGCAAATTTGCACGAGAGCTACAATTTCTGTTTGAGCAAAGAATTTGAAAGCTTCTTCACTTCTGATGTCAAAATGTTGGTTTTCCTTATTTTTCTTCCATTCGTCGTGAAATTAAAAATCGATCGGTGTCAACAAAGCGCCAAGAATTATTGCCACACTCGACGCAGTGATCGTTTCTTTGATCCCTCAAGCCCAAAACGCGACCAAAACTAAAACAAATTTAATCCCAGATTCCTAAGAAAAATACAATACATACACCGCCACACCATTTAACCGAAACGAATCTCCATTAGGATCAGTTTCAAAATATTTTGAGGCATCTTGTCATATGCACCCTAATTAACCTTTTGTTCACTCTTGACAAACTCCCACAATCCCGACTTCGGCTTCGTGTGCGGTCCTCTTCCTCGGATCCTCGGCGATGGCAAAATCCGAAAACAAAACCGAATCAGTGTCAGAAAACCAAACAGACGGACCTCCCAATTGACGTATGTGTATAGCAGCGCGCACACACACACGCCGGAGATCGTCAAACAAAAAAGGAAACCCTCACCTCTCCGGCGGATCTCCGAATCGTCCGCTCGATCAGAGTTCTCGTCAAATATTTGTATGAATAATTTGTCCAAAGCAATGACGACATGTCCTGTGCAGCGGGGCAGATGTTGGACAGCCGTGATAATGGATTGGTTATGTACGTGTACACACGACACCTCGCCGAGTGCGGTAGGTACGTCGAACGGACGGCGTGCGGGTAGGTAGATAACAGAACTTGATGACTTGCGGTAGGTAATAGATTAGAAGGGATATCAACTGCGGTAGGTGCATTTAGCACCTTCGCAAGAAAATTCACTGGTCTACACGCATATACATACAACCTCATCCCACGGGGACGTCTGTTTTGGGACGATAAAGTGACGGAAGGCAGGTCGTGCAGTGTAGAGCTTATGCACGTAGGCGCAGATGTGTGGAAATTTATTCTGCGATAAACGTGAAACCGCTGACGGGGACTATATGCTGAAGGCGGAGGTGGCTGATTACTCGCTTATCTGGCCGCGACAGGTGCAAGCTTGTGCTTCTTTCAATGCAGCAGTGGGGACGAACACAGAACAGACTCAGAAACTACAGTTCCACAAAATGTCAACGTCTCCTCGTCAACGTAGATCCCTCGAACGTGAAAACTGGGAAAATTTTTAACCAGAATGTTCCTCACCAGGGAAGCGTCTCTGATGAGAAGCGCCGGCGGGAACAGAAGGCTATGCGAGAGCCTTATACAGATTATAGATCGCCATTCCTCGGGAAAGTTTTTGTTTTTAATGCGGAAGTGGGAACAGACTCAGAGCAAACTCAGAAATCGTGGTCTTCAGCTTTGTCGAGAGCTGTCCACCAAACAGAAGCTTTGTTGAGGAGAATCTGTCTACCTACTCGAACTAGCAGACTTTAAACCCTAAAGAGCAGGTAGTTCTGCATCGCCCTTATGCATTCAGTTATGTCTCCTAAGACTCGTACTCACTTTTACCACAGTGTCAACTGGGGAAATCCTGCATTTCCTTGAACAGAGTTCAGGTTCCGTTTTCAGAGGATTTAATCCATAATCATTTTCCTTTATCTTATAGCCTTGAAATTAAATCGAGAAACACGTTCCCGTCACTTATCCCAATCCATTTGCATGTAAGTACACAGAAATATGATTCTCATTCTCAGGTCTTGGCAAACAGACTTTGTCTTCCTTCCCTCCCACTCCCACTCGCAACACAGATGCACACAGACACGTATCGGTGACAAGCGAATGGCAAATATTTGTTAACGACTTCCTTGTTGCCATCGATTAACGTTATGAATAGTTAATAGGTTCTGCTGCCTTACACAGAGCTCTGGCACATTTGCATAAGCGCTTACAAAATCTAATCAGTGAGCCATTGAGACGATCCGCCAGATGTGTGTGTGCGTGTGTGTAGCGGCATCTAATTAAGTCTAACCTTTGGGCAAATGGATAATGCAAACAGCTCTGTACACAGCGATTGGGCGAATGTGTATTTGTGCAGTGACATATAAACTAAACGGTTCTTCTGGATAGTTTCACATTGACGCCGCCCTTTGGCATGATTGGGATGGAGAACGTGTCGAACTCGATTTCGCCCGTTTGCGTAGCCTCGATGTTGTAGCGGGTCAGAATTTTGGTCAGTGCCACCTTCACCACGATCTTTCCCATTCGCTGAGCTGAAAGTGGTGGAGAGGTTCTTTCAGAAGAGTCGGGTGGGACATTACTCACACTTACCGATGCAATGACGTGGTCCCTCGCCGAAGGGCATGTATGCTATGGTATCGTAGTCCTCGAGGAACCTCTCGGGATTGTACCGGAGTGGGTCTGGAAAGTACTGAGGGTCCCGGTGAATGCCGAAGAGTGAGATAATAATCGGGGTTCCCTTCACAATGACGTTGTTCGTTCCCGGGACGGGGTAGTCTTGCGTGCACTCGCGGTTTAGAATTGGCAGTCCAGGGTACTTGCGGATGGTTTCTGAAAATTGAATCAGTTTCGGAGCTCTGTATTGGCGGAAATTTTGACTTACCCATGATGCAGAGATCCAGGTACTTCATCTCGTGGATGGCTTCATAGGTCAGTTGACCTCCGTGCTTTTCTAGTGTGGTTTCTATGTCCTCCTGCACCTTCGCCAAGATGTTGGGGTGGCGAGCGAGTTCGAAAATTGTGAACGCTGTGGTAGATGCTGACGTCTCGTAGCCGGCCACATAAAACAAGAACGCCTGGCCGGCGATGCTCTCAATCGACATCGCCTTGAATCCATCTAAGGACATGAGCTAAACATAACGTGTCTGTATTGTGTGTCACTGCTTACCTGCAGCAGTCTCCACGTCCCAAATGTTATCGTCCACATTCACCTTCCCTGTATTCCGCAGCTGAATCAGCATCTGCATGATGTCTCGGCGGACTATGTTGTGCTTCTCCCGGTACTCCACCGTCTGCCGGACGATGTCCTTCATGTTCTCCACAGGCTCCTGCTTCAGCCCAAGAAACACAAAGATTTTCTCCAATCTGCAAAGAAAGTGTCATAGCATGTGAGACTCGTCGTCGATGCGATAATAAAGACGCTTCCACTGATTAGCGCACTATCGAGCAGAGGCTCCCCTGTGCATTAGCGCTTATCAGGCTTCAGTTTATCAAAGCGATAACAAAGTCAAACAAAATCTTACGAGGGACAGAGGAATTGAACGGTGGCCCTCATGGTTGTCACCGACGTGGGCTTGCTCAACTTTCGGCTGATCTCACGAAACTCGTTGTGTGGCTCCTTGAAGCTGTTGATGTCCAGTCCGAAGACAACCGATCCTACGATGTCTATGGCATACCTGAAATTGGAGTTCCATCCGTTTGTGTCTCTCTGCCCAGTGTGCGTCGTCACTTACGTGGACATCAAGTTCTTCATTTCGATTACTTGTCCGTCGCCATCGGGGGGAATGATCTCGTTCAAGTGATCCTCCATGCGGTTGGCGACTTCAATGAACGTCGGCAGCATGCTGCGTAGTTTTCCCGACGTGAAGAATGGCGTCAACTTGGTGCGCAGGGTCTTCCACTTCTGTCCCGGCAATGCAAAGAGTGTTCCAGAAAATGGATCCCTCTCCTCGTCAACGTAGATCCCTCGATCGTGAAAACTTGGGAAGTCTTTAACCAGAATGTCCCTCGCCAGAGAAGCGTCTCTGATGAGAAGCGCCGGCCGGAACATAAGGTATATGCCGACTAGTCGCTCTGTGCGAGACTTGTACACGTCGTAGATCGCCATTCCCAGCGATCGCTCCCGTCTTCGGACCGAGTTCAGGCAGCCGAAGGGGATGTGTGGGTCTTCGTAGGGGAAACCCTTGCGCAGCCAATATGTGTAGACATGCTTCAGCAGGTAAACTGTGACGGTTACCACAACGGAGAGCAGTACTATGAACATTTGTAATTAATTCAGATCCACTCGCGCCCGGCAGTCGGTCGTGACTGATGGAGTGGACTACAATTTGCTGCTGCTTTGATAACGCAGTGGCGGGTCTTCGCAATCTCTCCACTCCGGTAGATAGGTTTGTTTGTGTTTCAGAATTGTTGCTTAGCCGCTTAGTCAAGATAAGCGGTCTGTGTTTAAAGTTGGAGTGTTCGCGGGCGTTCTAAGTTTAGTCACATTACTGGCCTTTGGGGGTTTCGAATGTTCCAAGTGCGCAGTTCAGATAGTGAATCACGATGCAAATCTATACTTAGTCGTGTCATTTGTTTTGCCGTTCTCTGATAGATTGCCATACGAGACATTTCGACAGGAGTGCGGCAACAACAACGAATGGAGAAGCGATAGGAACGATAATCGGTTTGTACAGCGATAGGTTCTATTTGGAAATCTATCATTTTCGGTGTTTATATTGAAGTGAATGTGATTTGGCTTTGGTTTATTTTTCGCTACAAATGAATGTCTGGTCGGTTGGGAAATTAATTACCTAATCAGCTTGTTGAAAAAGACGTTAAGACGATTTTGGAGAGATAACCTTATATCCTTCTTTATGGAACATCGTCCCTTGATTTGTGGCAACATCAAAGTGAATTAATAATTATTGTTGGCGCTACAGTCCAAAGGGGGATCAGGGCCTATTAACCGTGTTTTGCGCCCTACTGTTCTCTCACGAGTAGAGGGACCTACAGTTTTTTGCCGACTCCGAACGTCGAAATTTGAGAAGTTTTCTTTGACAGTTATTACTCTTTGAGTGTTGTCAGCAGCTCCAAAGAGGTGGTGCCGTGAAAAATTCGAAAAATTGATGTTGAGCTGGCAATCGAACCTAGACTCTTCAGCGTGTGAGCGTCGCACTCTACCCACTACGCCACGCCGACCATCAAAGTGAACTCCTTTCATAAAAAAAACAACCGAACAACATTGATATCACTGGACTTGCTTACTCTCGACCACGTTCTACAGAAGAGCTGATGCACGCAACCATCGTGGCCATCTCCAGCTATTGCACAGTTTGCATGAAATGCATTAACTTCCGGAGAGTTCTCAGAAATCTGTGTGACTGTCTGAAACTCGGCTAAACAGGTGAAAAGGAAATCTTCTCCATCATGGTCTGAGCTGAAGTCTTTTTTCAGCGAGGATCAGAACCAGGTCTTGTTCATTTGTGAATTTATTAACTGCAATCGACTTGTGTCCAAGGAGCCAGCCATGTTTGCCTTCCTTGTGCTTACTGGTGGACTGCAGTTCATCGTAGACAATGCAGATATTGGTGTAAGTCCAGGCTGCCTATCGGAACGTAGGGCAACACCTCTGAGAACTATGCCCATAGACTTATTTGAATGCCGACTCAATTGTTTAGACGCCACGATCAATATTCAGCCTGGATCATAAAGTCAGTTTGGGAAAATCGCAACAACTTGATTTGACACTTTTAGCCTGTTTAAAACAAAAGTTTATTTAGATAATTAAGAGATTTGCAAATTTCGGCTTCTTGGTGAAGGTGTGCCATCTCTGGTTGTGCAGTTAGGAGACCCAACCGTCGACGGAAGCCCTTACCAAGAATGCGAGTAGTAGTGCTTCATGATGCCGTAGTGCTTGGGACCCAGACATTAATTGAGGGGAGACTTGCATTCTTATACTAACTTGATGGTAAGAGGATTGAATAAGGCCTTAAGCACATCTTGAATGCCACTACAGACGCAGGTGCTTCGCCCTTTTCACCTATTCTTATCAATATATTTCGTCGCCGTCAGGATCGCATACATTTCCGCATAGAAAACCGACGTGACGTGACGACATTAAGAGGTATGAGTAAAGAAATGTAAGGAGAAAATGTTGTGGTTCTCCACAAAGGCCTCAGCTCCAGATTTCTTCATCTTGGAGCCATCCGCGAAAATCCTATTATAGTCCCTTTCGGGGTCAGCTTCTTTCCAGAGCTAATCTTAGACACGGGGAAAATAAATTTTGTGTGAACAACGCAGTTGGATTGTTGGATTGTTGTCTCGCATCAGACGGCATGTCCATAAAACTTGTGTCATAGGAGACGCAGTGCCGGAATTTATCAAAGCTCCTGTACGAGTTGAACCGAAAACCATTCCTTTTTAGTCGGGAGATGACCTTTATTGTGTATCCCATAATGTGGGCCAAAGGAAAGGGGGCTTAGATAGGTAGGTGGCTGATGAATACACTTAGTCCCATAAAGGACCATTGTGCTGCCACACCATGTGGGAAGAACCTAAAACCAGCTGGAGCCGGTGATAAAGTTTAAAATGTCGGCGGGAGTTTATTGAGGTTATGTAGGCCGTTGAGGAAATAGCTTCCATAGTGTTTGTGTCTGAGGCGCGAGAGAGCCGGGCATGTGCATAACAGGTGTAGGGGGGTTTCTGGTTCTTCCTCATCCCTGCAGCTTCTGCAAAAATCGTTTGAGGGAGCCCCTAGCCTGCTAACATGCTAGCATGCTCGCCGATTAGACAGTGCCCGGTTATGGCTCCCATGACCAGGCTTATGTCTGATCTTTTGAGCGATAGTAGCAGTCTGGAGCGTTTGGGTTCAAGAGAGGGCCACACCTCCTTGGAGACGCGACAAAGGTTATGGTTAGACCATCTTTGATTAGTCTGATTGATCGCCATCAAATGCAGTACTAACTTGTATGTCGCAAGAGGGATACCGAGGTGTTCGTGTTCCTGAAGTAGTGGTTGCATTGTGGCAAGCCTGGCCAATTAGTCTGCTTGACAGTTACCCGGAATGTATCTGTGACCTGGCACCCAGCACAGGCTAATGTTGAACTGCTCAGCCATCTCATCTAAGGATGTGCGGCAATTCATGACCGTAAATAAGGGGGCTTACCACTGAGTCAAGGGCAGAGCAGGGCGTGCTTAGAAAGGCCCCTATGTAGAAGACACTTCTACAAAGCCAGCTAAGTCTTTCGAGAGGGGGCTCCAATACTTGTTTGAGCCCAAAGAAGCAGTGATTGTTTGATTTCGGTACTGGTGTTGGTGATCTTGTGTTTTACCGCAGATGAAAATAGTTTCTACTTCGAAGTTTCTGCTGCCAAATGTGATACTCTGTCCGAGACGTCGATGTTATCTGTCTTTCCTTGAGGACAGCATATACCGTCAGACCCAGTTTAGTCGCTCCAGCTTCAATGTCAGTAAACGCCTCGCTGTGTTCAACACATAACAAATTCTTGATTTTACTTAATGATAACCCTTAGCACTCCGACAGAAAGAGTTCTTTTACCTTTATCGATATTTCCATACCTACTTAGTTTCTTCTGAATACTGAAGATAAGGAAACTACACGGTAACTCCTTTGGAGTACACTTGAGAGTACCGAACAGAAACCGAGTTATGGTTACGCCTGCTGTTCAAAGTTTGCGATGTACAAAGGGCGAAGACTTTCTGGCACAATATTTCATAATATTTCCTTTATTGAGGCGGTCTGTCAAAATGGAACTGAAGCTTGGCTTTCGTGAGGGACTTTCCCGGTCGGAAATCGGTCGGTGACCAAAGTTTTTGCCACAAAACCTTCCGTTAGAGTCTTTTCCACTTTGGTTCTTTAATGTAGCTCTGAAGAAGCTACTTTTTGTCTTGGGTCTTTTTCACTTGGGTGCTTGAATGTAACCATGATGAAGCGGTTTTTTTTATCGTCATCGAAGTAGAATAGTCTCCGTACACAGTGCTTCCCTCTAATTCAAATTATCGTCCAAAATATGTATTATCCTACGCGTCAGACACCCTCAAAACCAAGCAGCATCTTCAATTTGGCTGGAATTTCGATAGAAGTCCTCTTCGTGACTGTTCTACTAGTGGTGCTACCAAATTTCTCTGGCGAAACCGTGACTTCAGCCGTTTTGGCTACTTATCAAATCACCTACGTTCTTGTATTCAAATTAGTTTAAGAACCTATTGGGCATGACGCCCGTGGTATACATCATCGATGTAAGCCCGCAGTTCCTCCATGAAGGACAATCTTTCATAGTTTTGGGAGAGTGCCAAATCGATAATTGTTCAAAGCCATACGGTCACGACTCCACCCAAAGGATCACCTTGAATTGCACACAACGACTATATGATCTATTTCAACATCCCATAGATGAGTTCATATTTATCTATGGCCCACACGTTGCTGTGTTGCCTAATCACTTTTAGGTGAAGTCACAAATGTTTGCTCTTACCTTTGTGATAAGGAAACACAAACGACATCGTCGGCGTCGTTGTCGTTGTCGTCTTAGCACGAAGGAAAACAAAAGAAACATGGCACCACAACCGAGTGCGACATCAAAAGTATCTCAGCGCATATGCCGTCCGTCGCACTCACACACGCGCGCACGCGTTAAGAGTAAGCTTGTGCAATCGATAGCTTTTCATCTTCAGCCGTTGTTTCTCGTGGAATGCGTTCGTTTGGGGTGACCTAAATTATATTGTACTTCTCTTACATGAGTTATACAAGTTTATCTGTGACATGACAGGCGATTGTTAAAGTGCTGCTGCTGCTGCTGATATCTCTTTGGCTTATGCAACGTCCTTTAACATGATTCTCCTTGGGTTGCAACCCAGTCTTTGGTTCAGTGGTATGTGTGTGTGTCGTTTATCGACTGTGTTAACAGGTTTCTTTTCCTTGGCTTGAACTGTGAGGCACATACTTTTTGTTTTGCGAACTTCCGTTCGTTTTGTAGGCTATCCTCAATGTATATGACTGCAGGAAATTGATGTATTTTTATTTTTCCTTACGTGACCAAGGTTTTGCAACTGAGTTGGATGCACAGACTACAAGTTAAGGAATAAGGCCTTGGATCGCGGCGTAGGAATCAACACAAATGCCTAAAAATTTGCGGAGATTAACGGTATTTCTTTGGCAAAAATGATTCTTCGTCTGACATTTGTAGTACCGTGTCTTCCATTACACTCCATATTTTAATATCTTGTGCAGAATGTGTTAAATTAAGCAAATAAAGCCAAGATTTGTACGATATTCGTAGTTGCCGCCTCAGAACGACGAAGTTTGGAAAGCTTTTTCTTAGACAGTCATTACTCTTTGAGTGTTGTCAGCAACCCGAAATAGATGGCATGAGAGTGTTGTACTCTACCCACTACGACACGGTGGTGAATTAACGGCGGTCTATTTACTGTAGACAAACAGTACGCATATGAATATGGCGTCGAACAAGAAACACATTTTTGTGAATTGCCCACTGTAGCAAACCTCGCAAGTTGTTAGTGTCTTCAAATGACTCCTGCCTCAGTTTATCCTGTATCAAAATAGCAAATAACGTGGTCGTACAGATATCAACGACGCTGAACGCTTTGGAAAGCCAATTGAGGTAATTACTCATGAAAACGTCAAAAAGTACACAACATCCTTTTGGAAAACCGCAAAGTGAAGAGTGTGTACCCTACTTTGTATGAACATTTGTCCATAAGAGAGCTGTTTTCGAAATGGGTGCTTCGTTTGCACACAATGGACAAAAATCAACAACGTATCGATGATTCTAAAAGCTGTTTGAAACTGTTTCGCCAGAATAAACAGGACTTGTATGAAACGTGGATCCACCGCTGCACTCCAGGGTCAAATCGGCAGTCAGCGGAGCGGACAGCAGCCGGTGAACCACACCCAAAGCGTCCAAAAACACAAAGGTTGATTGGCAAGGTTATGGAATCCAATTTTTTGAGATCTCCTGTCGCTCAGTTTTTCATATTCGTTCCTCGGTTCTCGACCATCCTTTTCGGCCATAGACTTGAAACGGCAGAGTATGTTAAGATCATTAAATTCCGATCATGACCGCATCATTGATTGGGGTAGAAGGAATAGAGTAGAATTTAATGCTTTCAAAACTCAGTGCTGTCTACTGTCACTCAAGCGATCTCAAAATAACTAGCCATTATCTATGAATGGCTCATGCGTTGTTGAAATTGAACGACTTTCCATCCTCGGTACATGTATCAACTCAACGCTAAGTTGGAACGATCACATATTCGAGATCCCCAAAAATGCAGCGAAATGTCTAGGTTTCTTAAAACGATGCAAGAAATATTTCAATCCTTCTGACCTGGCAACAATATAGAAGACGTACAGCCGCCCAAAGCTTGAGGTTAACGCTTCAATGTGGTCTGGTGCTCCTAAGACCACTATGCACCTTCTAGATACAATCCAACAGCGAGCGTTAAAACTTATTGGTTATAATAATGCTGAGAATTCAATCGACTCGCTAGAATATCGACGAAATCTTGCGTCTCTATCACTGTTTTATCGCTATTTCAACAAAAAATGCACAAAAGAGTTAGGGCTCTGCATTCCTCCTCTTCAAGAATTCACCCGCAATACCCGCTAGGAATGCTCACCCGTTCACCCTTAAGTTCACATTCGGACGCACAGTTTAGTTTAGAGATTCGTCCTTCAGCCGCACCACACGAATATGGAATGCTCCTCCCAGCCCAACTTTCCCTCCCCTTCAGTACAATCCACAAGTATTTAAACTCAATGTGCATCGATACCTGCTTTCGCTCTCTTTCTCTTTACCTTCAGCCCGTGTTGTGACTTAATTCTAGTCACTTAAGGATATAAAAAATCCCTTTAATGCGCTTTAATTATACCAACAAAATAAAATGCGTATTGAATTTCATTCATCGACTATCTTGAGAAAGGCAACAAGATCAACAGCGAATACAATATGACACTATTGATGCATTTGAGGGAAGAAGTTGCAAAAAAAAGCGCTCCGATATGAAGAAAATAAAAATCCTCTTCCAGCAAGACAGTGCATCGTGTCGAAAGTCGTTGACTACCATACCCAAATTACCCGAACTGAGCTTTGAATTGCTTCCGCACGCACAATTTTCAACAGATCTAGTCCCAGCGACTTCTACTTCTTTTCAGACCTTTAAAAAGATGCTGGCTAGAAAAATGTATGACTCGAATGAGAAAGTGATCGCTGAAACTGAAGCCAATTTTGAGGCTAAAGATAAATTGTTTTATAAAATAAAATATCGAAATCTCCCTTCCTCCTTTTTGTCTTCTGAATTTTCCTGCTATGTACAAAGCGCCACAGAGCTCGTCTCTGTATCGTATCTGCTCGTATACTATACATCATTTGAAAGGTCTTGACATAACCTACAAAACGACACTATGCATGATTAGTTTGGATATTGCGTTCAACAGTTATAGACGTGTAAACATTGAGTTCACTAACGTCGAAATTCGCGCTATTTTAAGGGTTTCCTTCGTTAAAGACAAATCCGCTAGAGAAACATTCCGTGAAATTAATGGTGTTTTGGGGGATGGTACTCTATCAGTTCGAACCGCGGAGGAATGTTTTCGTCGATTCAGAGCCGGTGAAAACGACACCATGGACAAGCCAGCCGGCGGAAGACCTGTGACGACGAATACCGATCGAATCATGGAAATCATCAAGTTAGACCGGCATGTGGCTTCTCCTGACATAACCCAGGAGATGGGAGTTAGTCAACAAACCATTTTAAACCATCAGCAAAAAGCTGGATACAAAAAAAGCTTGATGTTTAGATGCCGCATGATTTGACGCAAAAAAACCTTCTGGACCGAATCAACGCCTGTGATATGCTGCTGAAACAGAACGAACTCGATACATTTTCGAAGCGGATGGTGACTGGCGACGAAAAATAGATCACATACGACAATATCAAGCGAAAACTGTCGTGGTTGAAGGTCGGTGAATCGTCCCAAACAGTGGCCAAGCCGGTATTGACGGCTAGGAAGGGTTTGCTGTGTGTATGTTGGGATTGGAAAATAATCGTCCACTATGAGCTGCTCCCATATGGCCAGACGCTAAACTCTACCATCTACTGCGAACAACTGGATTGCTTGTATCAGGCAATCGACCAGAAGTGTCCAGAATTGACCAACAGGAAGGATGTAGTGTTCCACTGGGACAACGCCAGACCACACACTTCGTTGATGACTCGTCAGAAGCTACAGGAGCTCAGATGAGAGGTTTTATCTTATCCACCATATAGCCCGGACATAGCGCCACCTGCTCCTGTCCATGGCGAACGCCCTTGGTGGTGTGAAGTTGAAATTAAAAAAGGCTTGTGAAAAGTGGCTGTCCGAGTTATTCGCAAATGAGGAGGGGGTATTATGAATTTGCCGTCTAGATGGAAACAGATTATCGAACAAAACGGCGCATATTTAAAACAAATATGATCACTGTAACATTTTTTAAGAAGCATGAAAAGCAGAAAAGTGGAATGGAGATATTTGACAACCTTATATTATATTGTCATGATATTTTGACAGTTATCATTGAAATGTTTGTACTTCCTAAAAATTTGGGGTGCTTTCCAGATGTCAGTCCCATGACTTATTGAGCGATGTCTTAAGAGGGATATTTTTCTGTTTATCTAAACTATCTCCATCGCCTGCGCCAATAGTTTACTATTAAATCTATTACTATGTTCTTTATGGTTATGGAATAAGGAAAAAATCCAATACATTTCATTTTCGTTTGTAATTCGGATTGCATTCTGATTCATTTGCTAAATTAATGTTGTCACATTTGGTGCATGTTTTTAATAAAAGCTGGAACAGATAGCATGGTGAATTATTGAGAAATAGAACAACTTTAATTGCAAACCTTATTTTCGTGAAAAAATCTTGTATCGGGATGTAAATGTAGGAGCCTACTATCGTCTATTTCTTATTCCAATTTAACTTGTGGAACAAAGAGTTTGCGAAACCTCCACCGGAATTACAAAATTTTAAAAGGAACGAGATTTTTCAGCCTCGCCACTAATCAGTGGCTTCTCTTTTGTGAAGGCCAAAAATAATTTCGCACTCTAAGAACTTTTTCCTAAAGCATTTCTGCATCAACTGACCGATTTTTACCACGCTGCCTCACAAAACATTTATATTGTGTTCGTTCTATACAAGTACACTCGCTTTGCCTTAAGGTATTTCCTTTTAACGAACTGATTTGACCAGTGGTCGCTTAAAGATTAAGTCCTTATTTTGTATTGTTGCTAAAACCGTAGATTTGGCTACAACGTACTGCCGGGGTAAATTCGGTGCGCCTTCACCTTCTGGCTAACTCCACCATTAATCCCATTTCCTTTCAGGGCATTTCTTTCTATTTGAGCGAATACATTTATTTCAACTGTGGAGTTTACTTCTCGAAGGACTAAGCTCGCTTTATATAACAGCTTCATCATCCCAGTCCTACTTTATGGCGCGGAATCGTGGACGGATGAGGAAGCCCTTAGTCTCTTCGAGCGAAAAGTTTTGCGTGTGATTTTTGGTCCTGTTTGCGTGGGTGGCATCTGGAGGAGAAGATTTAATGACGAACTCTATGGGTTGTACAGTCACATGCGCCTGGTTAAGCGTCTACAGATACAACGCTTAAGATGGCTAGACCATGTAAAGCGTATGGACAATACTGCTCCGGCCCGAAAAGTCTTTGAATCCGTGACATTGGGAAACCGCAACAGAGGACGACCTAGGCTAAAGTGGCGCACACAAGTGGAGAAGGACCTCAACCAACTTGGAGTGTGCAACTGGAGACAGTTGAGGCCCATGTTCACCCCGGACTTTAGCGCCACAAGAAGAAGTTTACTTCACCGACAACCACAGGAGCACTTTTCCGACGATCTTCTTCGATCCTTCTGATCAACCGCCTTTTCGTACAAACATCTTGTTTTATTGGAAACTATTTTCTTTGCCGTGACGTATTGGTTAGAGTGTGACGCTCACACGTTGAAGGTCTAGGTTCGATTCCCAGCTCAATACAAACTTTTCGAATTTTTCAAGGCACCATTACTTTCGAGCTGCTGACAACACTGAAAGAGCATTAAAGGTCTAAGAAAGCTTCTCAAATTTCGCCGTTTGGAGTCGGCAAAAAACTGTAGGTCCTTTCTATTCGTGAGAGAATACGAGTACTTAATGAGAATGCTAGGCCCTGATCCTCCTGTGGACTGTCGCGCCAACAATTATTATTTTGTTTTTTTAAATTTGTCCAATACATATGGGATTAAAGAACGTGGTCTCTTAACGATTTCTTTTATTTCTCCCAGAAACTGACCATCTAATCTCAGGGATTTAACTTTTTTTGCACTCCATTTTGTTGTCTTCGGAAATAGTTAATAATTCATCCTAAAGGCACTTTATAAATATTAATATTTTATCTTACTAAATAACGGAGTGATCCTGGAACTTTCAAAATAACAATGCCAATTCAAAAAAAACACCTCTCTACGAAGACTCTTTGTGGCAACGCAATGTTCTCATAACAGAATTTAAAATTAACCGAAAATTTTGGAAATTGTAGCAACTAAGAGGGGTAACACATGTCAGTTTTGTGTTGCCAATAGAGTGTTTTTCTTACTGATGTTTTTACTAACACGGACATTTTCAGCCTGCACTGTTTCAAACATTTCAAGAACCTACCAAACATGCAAACGTTCTCATTGACGGGTACAAACCTGTGAATTCATGTTTGGTTCACGTTAGCGAAAATTTAGACTTTTGTGTGTTTAAGTTCACATTTTATCAAAACAAAACCATCCAAGCGTGAATAAAACGTTTACGTGACTAATAATTCTTTTTGGTCTTATTCATAGTTTTAGAAATTGATAAGGTTGCCAACAAATTTAGCCATTTTGGGTATTTCTGGAAACCAACATTTTTAAAATTTTGAGGAGTCTCAAGTTATACTTTGGAGACGTTGATTTTCAGATTGAATTCTCTAGAACCAACAAATTGAGCAATAAGGCTCTCGTTCTTTATCAGTATCCGCGCGTTAAGGATGCTTAATTGCGTCACACTGTCAGTCGAAGAAAAGTTGAGAATATTGAGGAAATAGAGACAATTTGACCGCAATCAAAAACACCTCAGTTTATATAAAATTCTTTATTTAAATCGCTATTTTATGCGCAAACGCAGCAACAGCCCTATTCCTGCGTTTCACTTAACCTTCTTTTTGATCAGTTTGACATTGACTCCACCTTTGGGCACAATAGTGACTGCGAAGTTATCGATCTCTAGCTCTCGCTTGTCCAGCGCTTGTACATGATAGTGTGTAAGCAGTTTCGCCAGGGCCACCTTAACGTTAACCTTTCCCATTCGTTGAGCTGGAAGAGCACGTTCCAGAACAGCTTCAATTCGTATTGGAGAAGACTTACCAATGCAATGACGTGGACCCTCGCCAAACGGCATGTACGCGTGTGGATTGTAGTTCTGGTTCGTCTCAAGGAACCTGTCTGGGTCGTACTTCATTGGATCGGGAAAGTATTCTGGGTCTCGATGAATCCCAAAGAGTGATATAACGATGGGTGTTCCCTTCTCTATGACCTTGTCCGTGCCAGGAATCTGAAAGTCCTTGGTGCACTGTCGATTCAGAATTGGCAGTCCTGGGTACTTTCGAATGGTCTCTGCAAAAGGTAAAAAGTCTTATTTCTGGGCGATGGCTGTGGTAAGAATTTACTCACCCATGAAACATAGGTCCAAGTATTTCATGTCCTTAATGCACTCGTAGGTCAGCTTACCATCGTGCTTCTCGAGCGCTTGCTGGACATCGGCCTGAGCCTTGGCCATCAGTTCTTCGTTCTGGGAAAGTTCGTAGATTGTGAAGGCAGACGCCGAGGCTGATGTGTCAAAGCCAGCTGCATAGAAGAGTATCGCCTGTCCGGTGATCGTGTCAATGGACATCGACTTGAATGCCTCTGTGAATGGATAAATTTGTCTTGGCAGGGGGACTTGCATTGATGACGTTATTTTACCAGCTGTGGTTTCCACATCCCAAATGTTGTTGTCTAGGTTAATTTTGCCCGTGTTGCGAAGCTGAATTAGCAACTGCATCAAGTCCTTGCGGGAGACGTTGTTTTTCTCGCGGAACTCAACCGTTTGCCGCACTATATCCTTCATCGCCTCTGTGGCTATCTCCTTCACTCCTAACTTCACGAACATTTTTTCAATTCTGCAAAGAAAGGTAATCGTCTTTAGATGGACAACTCTCCAGAAATAGTACCAGCGGCATTGTTGTGTTTTCAAGATTCTCTTCAACTGATACTGCTTATCTTTCAAAGTGGAAACTACTGACAGAACGCACGACGGGTCCGCAGCTTATTTGTTTACTTACGGAGGACATAGAAATTGAGCCGTCCCCCTGATAACGCTGTGAAGATTGGGAGAATTTAGATCCGCACTTATCTGCTTAAATTTGTTTTTCGGGTCTTTGAAGCTGTCAACGTCCAGGCCCATAATCACAGATGCAATTATGTCCACGGCGTATCTAAAACAGAAAACAAAAAACATTGTCACACAACTGACCTTTGATCTGGTCGGCCAGAAACTTACGTTGCGAACAATTCCTTCATCTCCAGAACGGCTTCGCCGTCATCCGGTACGACCCTGTCCAAGTGGTTCAGCATTTTGTTGCCCACATCGTCGATCGTGCTAAACATCGCCTTCAACTTCCCGGAGGTAAAAGAAGGCGTCAGCTTCTGCCGCAGTGTTCTCCACATCTCGCCGGGCAGCGCAAATAAATTACCCGACACCGGATCGTTCTCCACGTCCACATAGATCCCGCGGTCATGAAAGCTAGCGAAGTCCTGCACCAAAATATTCCGTGCCAGTTCTGCGTCCCTGATCAGCAGCGCCGGGCGGAACAGCAAATAGATCCCGACGAACTTGTCTCGGCTCTTCTGATAAACGTCATGGATGGCCATCCCGAAGGAGCGTTCTCGCCGAACGACAGACCCCAAACAACCAAACGGTATACTCGAATCATCGGTAGGAAACCGCCGCCTCTGCCAATAGGTGTATATGTGGCGAATGTACAACGCCACCGCTGTGACTAAACCCAGTAGAATTAGGAGCAGCATTCCGAACTCCGCACGCTTTAAACACTTCGCACAAACTACACAATCATTAATTCGGACTGCCCGACATCAACTCGCGTCCAACACTATTCTAGCGCTGGTGGGGCAGCGTCAAATAAGATTCAGATAACAGGCACTTGAGCTGTTTGTTAATTTCAAGAAAGCAAACGTCGTTACCACTGACAAGCGCCTGTATGCCGGTTTTCGCGTGGTTAGATAATTCTGATTGATGGAATGCTTATACAAACAAACACTTACACAACAAGAACGCGTAATTTTCACCACTAATCTAGCGACTCACTCCGTTCCTCCATGTGGTCCAGATGTTCGGATCTTATCGTGCGCGCAATGACACAGCACTTATCGTGTATTTAAATGAGTGCCGATTCATTGCGAAGCTTCAAATGATGACTGGGCAGTTTCGATCTTTGAATATTGCCTGATCGATTGACAAAACAGGCGAGGAATTAGATAAGGACTGTAGATTGTCAATTGCACTTGAGACGGTTTAAGTTTATTCTTATCAGGCGTGAGAAATGTTTATTGTCCAACGCGGAGATACACATGATATCAGAGACAATCACCGCTCGGCGACTGCCTTAAGGAAGTTCATTCACAGTGTCGATAGATGGAGCTGTTTTTCAACGACAAGCGCTGTTGATGTGGGTGGCAGCGGCGACTATCTGAAATATTGAAAAAAGTGGTGTCGATCGCAGTTTCAATCTTCGCCTCTTTTCAGACCCACACAGATTTCATAAACTGCGAATGCCCTCTTGAGAACATCCTTGAATCGGACTTCCTTCCTTCGTTAATATCACAGAGCATAGGTTCAGAAACACGCATAGCAATTCGAATCAATACCTACATTTTGACAGCTTCCGTGGAATGGTTTTGAGGTTATCACGCTCAACTCTCGCCTGACCGTCGTAAGTTTCGTGTGGTCTGATTGAATTAAGTTCGTTCGTTGTTTTTTTTTGTTTTGCTCGTTTTCCGATTTCCATTTTCAGACGAACACTGGTAGCTTTAGTCAGACCGTCGCAATGGCATCTGAAATGCACTTTACTGGCTTTGTGCTGTTCCTCTGTTTCATTAAGTTCCGATTGGCCAGTGCAGGTAGGCATGCTCCCCATGTGTCCAATGCCCCCATGCAGTCAGTCATTCATGCACCCCTCTCTCTTCCGCGTCATTCCCAATGCAGAAAACCGAAAAACAAAAAACACAAAGGAATCTCATTCCGCAAATAGAATTTTAAAAATAGCCTCAGTCTCGTCCACGTCAGGGGCATGCAATGCACATGCAAAACCACGGTACCCTACCCTCCAGCCTAGGGTACTAGAGTACTTTTGTTGTACGCAGCCGTCTTGTTTTTTTTTTTTGGCTTGCCTTTGCCGCTTCTCCCATCCTCATTCGCCTCTGACTCACGCTGACCATCGATGTGCCCTTCTGTCAAAGTACAATCGTACACTTTGCGTGCACGGACACACAGCGTCGTTATCTCGTTGCAGCCAATTGTAGATTTTCACTTTGTGGCAGCGAATGATGACCTTTCTGCGTTCACATGCCCTTCTCGGCGGCTGAGATGATAGACGAGAGAGTATTTAAAGGCAGTCAGCGGTCGCGAATGAAGAATGGTTAAGTTTCTGTTGAGTAGTTGAGTTTGACTTGCAAGTTCGACAAACAGCAAAATAACACTGTTGGACTTGTGATTTAGCCATTGTTATTTGTCCAGCGCTTATTCAGTTCAGGGAGAACAAATGAAAGATGAGAAAAAGGCAGGCTTTTATTTGAACAGCAGCGCTGATATGACGACAGATTCTACGCAAAACGCCCTGGTTTCGATGTCAGGTACCAAAACATTTATTTTTCTCTCAAACAATTTGTCAAGCCATCATTTTACTAGTGTTTTTTGAAACATAGCTTCTCCTATGCCTCTACGCTGAATGTATTCCCAACCTCAGTAACGTTTACCTAGGGACTACCTGCATCCTTGGTCAGGGTCTCCTCTGAGTTTTTGGAGACATAGTCTCTTCTATGCCACTACGCTTAAAGTATTTCCAACCTCAGTAACTTTCACCTTGGGACAACCTGCATCCTTGGTCAGGACCTCCGTCGGTTAGGTCTCTCTCCAGTACAACCAGAGATGGCGTGACTCTCCAGGATCCAGGATGACCAAGAGTATGCTCCCGCTCGTTAGCAATCCGCGTCTTGCACTCTAGAACGAGTGCAGACGACTTGTCGGCGTACTAACAAGACACTTTACCTTAACTTTGCACCTTAGTCGGCTTGGGCTTAGTGATGTCACCCCTTGCGACGCCTGTGAAGAAGTTGAGGACATTTCAGAGCACTTTCTCTGTCAGTGTCCGTCCTTTGCTCGTATCCAATGGCAGCTGTTTGGCGCTGATGTGGCGGGAACTGAAAACCGAAGTTCTATATCACAGATGCGCCTCCTGCGGTTTCTTCGGAAAACCAAGAAGTTGCAGTAAAATGAAGGTTACTGCCTGGTAGTACAATGGACCAGTATTTGAGTCTGAGCGCTCCAGTGCAGTATATCCCAACCTTCCAAAAGAAAAACCTCAGTAACTTGGAAGACGTTCATATAGAATTCCCTACCTCCCTACAGCTGCTAGGAAAGATTTACTTGCAGCTGAAGGTAGGCCTTGATGGCGGGCATATTAAGGCCTTCTCATCTGTAGCCATCTTCGGGCTGTGAGCTAGCTATCTTCCAATTGCGAGTTGGAAACATTTTCCTTTTTTCTCATTTTTTATATTCACTAACTTTTTAAAAAGATGCTGTGCCTGCTCCTGCTTACTTTAGCTTTCAAATTTCATACACTTAGTAGAGTTCAAGGCATTGGGTTTTTATTGAAAGAAAATACATTTTTAAACACTAATTAATGATATTTAATTTTAATGATAAACATATACTATTTCGCTCAATGATCTGTTGCCATCCTTCTGGCAGGTTCTGGTACTTTTCTATTAAAATCTGAATCCAATATGCTGTTTGCTATATGGCTATATGTTGGATGCGTTAATAGTTTCCAGTCAAGCTGTCTTAGTTTTTGGCGAATGCCCAAAGAGGTTTACGGTCTAGTTCTGGTGGAATGTGGCACCACGCTTTTATCATGATCGATTTCAACTGACGTTATCATTTAAAATCCATTTCTCATGATCAGTTACGATTCGTTTCAAAACCGGATCAAATTAAAAGCGTAATAAAAAAGATGCACATCACAAGCGCTGATGAGGTTTTTTTTAATTTATGTGATACCCATATTTTTTTGTATGTGTGCAAGACGTTTTATAAAACGACTGACTGTTGCTTTTGATAAATTAAAGCTTTATTCAATCTCACGCATATATAAATGACGATTCACTTCGATTAATGTTTTGATATGATCATCATCAATTTTACTTGTCCGTACTGAACGTCGCTGGTCACTGTGCCCAGAGTCACCTAAACGGAATTTGCCAAATCAATTTTGACATCGCGTTTTTCTAATGCTTCCCAACAATACAAACCTCGTAACTGTCCTGAGTTTTGCCTTTACGGAAACAATAAAGAAAAATATGAAGAAAATGCTCGCTTTGAACTAATTGTTAAAGTTGGCGCCAAATTTACAACTACAACAACTCGTGAGAGAAAAGAAGCGCGCACAACACGATTTGTTGATGAGCAAACTAGGCCATGGTCCTCTGTGGAATGTCGCTCGATACAAATAATTGCTGGCGCTACAGTCCAAAGGTGGACCAGGGCCTAGCTTGCTCATCAACTACTCGTGTTGTGCGCGCTACTGTTCTCTCACGAGTAGAAGGGACCTGAAGATTTTTGCCGACTCCAAACGGCGAAATTTGAGAAGCTTTTTTAGACAGCTATTACTCTTTGAGTGTTGTCAGCAGCTCGAAAGAGGTGGTGCCGTGAAAAATTCGAAAAATTGGTGTTGAGCTGGGAATCGAACCTAGACCCTTCGGCGTCGCTCGATGCAGTTATTGTTATTATTAAGAAAACTGCCGTATTTCTTCCCAAAAAGCTGAAGTGACAATTATAACATAACAAAAGAAAGAATAAATCACATTGACACACATTATATCACTCTATATAAAGTAATTTGCAGTAATTTTTAAAAGAACCCAACAGTTTCTCGAGTTTCATTTCTTGAAGTGGCTCAATGGAATTTATTGGCAGGGGCCAAATGAAGGCCAAATTATTCCTACAGTTGCCAAAAGTCAACGGATAGTATTTGAATCGGAGATTATCTCAACATCATCGCCCAGTAGGCTACCCGTTTTCAAAGCCGAAATGCCCCTCATTTAAGTATCCAGCCACTGTGTTATCTGTCACAATTTCGCTCACAAGGGGCTTAAGTTGAGGGTGATGAAACTCCTTTTTTAAAAACGGAGAAGCCCAACTGACGTTGAAGTAAGAAGGCGCCTTCTCCAGATTCTATCTCTGAAGAAATATAATATAAATGCTAACTCAAAGAGGTCCAAGAATTCAAAATTATTCGGTCCCAGTTTTGTGTTCGAATTTTTTTTTTCTTGATTGAGTGATGTGTTCGCTAAAAGTATTGTTCGTCGGGAGTGGCTTCCGTTTCCCATCTCTCTGGCAATTATCGAGCCCTCTCTGACATCGATCCAATCATTGAGCCATTATTCGATTTATTCGAAACACACGAACCAGTGTCCCTCCAAATCGTTTTTCATCCGTCGAAAAAGGCGGTAGTCGGAGGGAGCAAGGTTTGGAGAATACGGCGGCTGGGGTAAGACACCGTTTGACCGGTACATCCCATGGGCCTGAGGCCTAATTTACTTAGTCACTTGCAACAATTCTGCGTTTGGCATGAATCTCGATTCAGTGAGACCTCAAACTCCTCGTCTTCAAACTTTTTGGGATGGCCAGAAAGCTGTTCGTCTTCAGCTCTAAAATCACCACTCTTCAAGCATCGAAACAGTTTTTTGTTTAGTTTATTAGTAGAAGTAAATTCACCATAAACTTCTACAAGCATTCGAAGGGCTTAAATCTTCATCATTCATCACTTTTTTTCTAATTGAAAAAGTTTATCAAAACTCCCTGCAAATGCTTCATTTTTAAAACTAATGCGGACGTTTTTGATGAGAAGTCTAGAGCAAACACTGATGCAAGCTTATTTTAGCGGAGAAATATCAAGCCTTTCCAATGAAGTAGGTAATCGCTAACAAGATCATCCACAGCTGGCGCCATCTTTTGAAAACCAACCAAAAACAGTTGAAGGGCAGAAGCAGGTTTATTCTTCTTCACGTTTTGGTGTTTGTTTTTGCCATAAGTGCGAGAAGAGAAATCAGTAACTAGAAAGTAATGATGCGTGAAAAAACGTGAGGCGTTCAGTTCTGGAAGGGGAATATATGGTGCTGGTTAGTCTACGCATTCAATCCCTTCGTCACAGCTGCCAAGAAAAATTGGGCAGTGCTTGTGTACAAGTGTAAAATAATGAAGCAGACCTCCGAGCCCTTGAAGGTTCACCATTGCAAATTATTGAACCACAAAGGAGTGAGTCCACGTTTCATCACATTAAGTGGAAAAACAATAGGTGTTGGAAAAGCGACAGACTACGTCCCAAATTGGTGTGAAGAACATTGCCATAGGTGAGATCTTAAAATTTTAAAAACAAGTATCTGAAAATTCCCATAGCTGCCGTGTCGTAGTGGGCAGAATGCGACGCTCACACGCCAAGGGTCCAGGATCGATTCCCGGCTGAACATCACGAACTTTTCACGGCAACACGTCTTTCGACCTGCTGGTAACACTCAGATAGTATTAATTTTCTAAGGCAAGCCTTCTCAAAAACTGTAGGCACTTTTCGCTCTCGAATGGACAGTCTTATCGTCTGAAGATTGTACTAGACGCTTACAAAATGAAAGTTTTCTTTAAAGAGGTGAGGAATTGTGGTACTTCAAAGCCATAGAAAATAAATAATAAATTTCCCTCCTTTCAAGAGAACATGAAATCAATAAGGATCGGCTGTTCACCACCAAACTTCTTCTCCCCTCACTATCAGAATCTGAAGATAATTAACCAATTATTTAATCTTTTCTCTTTTCAGGTACGTTTCGTCAATGACAATGTGATTCCATTAGCTAATGAGGACGTCAGACGGTAGAAAGCACCGTGACCCGGTCACTGGATAAAAGTGATGAGTCCAATTCTTCTAATTTTCGTTTTTCGATTTTCTTTCCCGGCCTATGATAATTATTTGATATCACTTATTGCGTAGTTGATAATTGCCTAATGTGCCAATTATTTGATGGCACTGCAATCGTGCTGACATTGACGATGATCGTCGTGCTTAATGACGGACTTATGTAAAGAGGTTTCAATTTGTTGGAAGGGAACGGTGTGTCGTGTGTACATTGGAAGTGATATGAATCACTGGAGTTGACTGTTCGCATTCTAGATGTACTTCCATGTTAGATATTATTTAATAATCTCCGTTTGCTGCGTCTCACCCGTAGTACTGCGCAGTTGATGTCAACTCTTATGTCATCGGAGAGTTGAAGATTTCCTGTTTGCTTCGATGTGTGTAGGTGCGAACTAACTTTCAACTAGAGCCGATTTTGCATCCGAAACAAAAAATATGCATAAGCAGATTTGTGTTGTAACATTGTCATGGTGATCAAATCTGTAGATTAAAAACGTTTCAATAAAGAAGTCCTGATAACAAAGTAAACAAAGAACGAGCTCATGAAGTATTTGTGAATTGCGTTTTTACAAGTTAAATCCTTGCATTTAAACATATTTTCGATACCTCAAAAGTACATATACTCATCGCTTGATAACGCCACACTCGTTAAAGAAATCAAGTACATTCTCGTTGGCGGTAACCAACGTGTAGATTCGTAGATTTGTTCCGAATCGCGCTTGCCGAATGTGCCTAATTGAAAGAAAATTGCGTGACGTCATAAAAGCCGCTTGACTGCTATGCCAAAGTGATCCTTCGATTGTCAAAACTTGTTTCAATGTGAAGCCACCCAACAGCATCTATACCGGGTGATGAACATGACACAAATATCCGCTGTACACCTGCGGCAAAAGGCTTCCTTTTCTGACAAAATTAAGCCTGGGCAAGCTACTTGAGCGATGAGTAGTGCATTTACTGCCACCGTACAACAGGTGCAGACGGAAGAACACTTCAGAGTTGTGTCTGCAGTTGTTTAATTAAATTAGTCTCATTTCTTAACCAGCTTCAAAACATAGACCCCCTAGAACACACCCTACACTAACAAAAAGGTCGAGTCCTCCCATAGGACACATTCAGAAGAAGCCAAAAATTGACTGCCGTTCGGAGAGGTGAACACAATTGCTTTCCTTTATTCAGAAGATGCGATCTACATGGATTATTCAAAGAGGGGAATACCACGGTGTAAAGAGAACTTCGACCATGGCGGCGCACCTGCTCACACCTCTGCCATCGCCACGCCCAATTAGGCTACAACCAATTACCTCATCCGCCGTGGCCGCCGTGGCGTAGTGGGTAGAGTGCGACGCTCACACGCCGAAGGGTGTAGGTTCGATTCCCAGCTCAACACAAATTTTTCACGGCACCACCTCTTTCGAGCTGCTGACAACACTCAAAGAGTAATAACTATCAAAGAAAGCTTCTAAAATTTCGCCGTTCGGAGTCGGCAAAAAACTGTAAAAAAAAACTTTTACTCGTGAGAGAACAGTAGCGCGCACAACACGAGTAGTTGATGAGCAAGCTAGGCCCTGGTCCCCCTGTGGACAATTATTATTATTAATTACCTCATCCACGACAGTCTAAAGAGTTGATTCGCTTCAAGTATTTTTAATTTCCGTTAAAAATTCACTCGTCTGGCAGTTTTTGTGGCAAATGAGGGGTTAATCATCTGCGTCCACTAGACTTAACTTTTGACGGTCTAAAGTCAAACTTACAAATGACTCGAAGCCTCAAGCTCAAGTCTTTCCTTTCGAGGTTTAAATTTTTCAAGGTGGATTGAGTGATTTGGTTTATGCCTCAGGAGGAATTTTATTCACCTCACACAAATTTTGTCAGGAAGTATGCCCAGTCTTTAAATGAAATTACTTTTCACTCGAAAACATCGCGGTCACATCTAGAAGATAGCTTCTACTTCTGCATTTCAGTTTGTCGATTAGTTGCTCAAAGCCTAGTGCCTAAGGTCGTATCCCATTACTTCATGTAATTTGAGAGATATTGCTAATTCAACCCACAAGAGGAACCCAAGTTCAAATTTGAAGTTCAATCCCTTCATCTGATCTGATGATCTATTTAGTTCAGTTTAGTTTTAGTTTAGTTTGTTTAGTTTAGATTCTGTTTTTGTTCCTGAGTTTAGATCTGTTTCTGTACGCAAATTTTACAAAAGAAGTGCCTTTTGAAAGTGCCTTTGGACAAATCTCGAAAATACATTCTTCAACCTAGTCATTCAAAACTATCCCCATCCCCAAGCAGATCAACTGCTGCAGACGAAAAGGAAATTTTGTTTATTCTAAAGGTAGAGGTTAATAGAGCCATTCATATGAGCGGCGCCGTACCCTTTGGAAGGAGTACAAAGAATAGGTGATGAATGCACACTCGTGTGACGTGTGTGCATTCATCACCTATCTATGCAACTAGGGTTGCATAGATCGCCTTCTGTCGCTGACGAGGCAACTTTCCATACAACAGGCCATTGAACTTTGTCCTTTTTTAATTGCTCAAGTAACGCTCAAAAAATATCCAGCGGGACTGCACAAATATTGTAATTACGTTTCATTTCCTGAAAATATTGGGTTTTGCCACTCCAGTCGTAATTCAAAAGTAGTTGTCTGCTTTTTTGTCCAGTTATGCATTGGTCAATATTTAAAATGCTGGAACTGTCTGTTTGAATATCTATGATGAAGAACTTCGACAGCCGTCCCTCATTGCTGAAACATACTATTGGAGTTTCCGAGGCTGGATAAGGCCTAAGGATATCCATTGACTCTGGCGGTCGTCCAATTTTAATTAATGACTGTGACGGAGGTAGACTCCTATCTGGCACGCCCGGACACCTCCATTTGTAAGTCTAATTAGAACTGCTTCCCCCAAGTCTTGCGAGGGTAAACACCATGTCTGCCTACGCCAATATCCGTCCCTGCAAAACAAGAACTATAAACGAAGCCGCCGCGGCGCGTCTTTGCGTCGATATGAAATCCAATCCGCAAGCCGCAGAATGACATCGAAGCAAATACTCCGTCTCCCATTTCATTCCCTAAAGAAGAAGAGAACCTGTCATCGTTTCATAACTTGGCCTTATTAAATTTCCCTGCAATTCCGACATACAGCACCATGGGACGTTGGACGTGAAGTAGCAGCCTTGGAGTGCTGTAATGCCCGTCAGCGGCTTGCTCTTGCCATTATTGTCATTATCGCCGTGGCGTGTTTCTCCCCTTTTGTCAACACTGTGTCCTGATAAAGCATGGCGGGGTGTCCTAATTTCCCCACCCGGTAAACCGGCACTGAGCTAACATGTACTCTGCCCCGTTGCACAGCACTAGTGTATCTAGGTGTCTGTTCGTGCATACGACGAGTGGGCTTCAATGATTTTTTTCTATTCACATTGGGTGGCATGGCCTGCAGCTGCATACCTCTTTAATGAGGTTAACTCAATATAATTTGACATAAATATCCACTAATCTATACCGAGCTGACTGACACATGCCTTGGGCGGTGTTTATTTTTGTTCGGCGAGGGCGGACGACGTGGAACAAATGAGAACTCTGTCCCACACCGCAGGCGAGATAACAATTTCAATAATTCGCCACCTAGTGAGGCGGAGAAAGGGGTTTAGGGCCACTCCATCCGCGCGAGGATACTCGTATGTGGAGGTTTTTATCGGAATTGCTGCTTCGTCTAATGGAAAATTCAATTTTCGAATTTATAGAGGGTCGCAAGTTTCTGCCTGTGGCACCCACTTCACTCCACTGCTGATAACGAAAGGCACTTAATTTAATTTCGGAAAAAAAAACAGAGGACTCCTGTGATAAGGGAATGTACGCTTCGTTGGAATTGTATGGAGTTCGCGACTGCCCGTGTTGATGAGTGATGATGTCCTTTTGGTCTTTTGTTACACCAGTGACTCTGAGTAGGAGAATTTCGACTGACAAAATAGAGGGTAATATTTTCTGTGTGTTCCTTACGATGTTCCTTTTTTGTTTTTTTTTTCGATCTTTGAGGCGAAGGTACAGTTGTTGCTGCCTTTGATGTGAGTGATCTAGTGCAGGCAACATGTTTCTTTTCTTTCGAATGTGGTACAAATCTGCTAATCTTCGTGTCGTTCACAATTTAACTTCGTGCGCGATGCATTGAGGCAATTAATGTGTCAGTTGTAATCTTGGCGAAGTTTAACTTGTTGTAGCAATGCGTTTAAATTATTAAACTTAAATTTATTTTACCTTTTTCTTGAAAATGAGATCAGGGGCTCACAAACCTAATCACCTTGACAACGTTGTTTAATCGTCCAGTAATTCAACTGAATGTTAAGATCGTTAGCATGCCAGTGGACCTCACGGAGGAGTGGTGGGACGTATTGAAGGATGTCCAATTTTATGATCGATTGTGCCAAAATTTCTTGACCAAAGGAACACCGTACTATTCGTTTGCTTTTCCGTTTCACTTATTTTTTGAAACCGATTTCGGTTTTTCGCCTGTTCGTGTATTGGAAAAGCACTCCATTTTTACTTAATTTTTGAAACAAACATTCGAGAGATTATCGGCTAACTGTTGAAGGATTGGAAATTCTCCATTTGTTTGATTATAAGTCGACTTTGGGTTGAAAACTTCTCACAAGCCAATTTAACTGATGTTATAAAACAAGTGCATGAAAGATCTGTATTCTCTCTCTTCTTTTTTCAGATAGTTAAATGCAGATCTTAGAATGTTGTGTTCTGATTAAACGATGAAGAATGACTACAAATAGAAATGTCACGGGTAAAGGGATTCTTTTTTTTCACCGAAGTTGCTTAGTCAGGTTTCGGGCTACTTTGCAATTAAATGTAACATCGCTCATAGAGTCTGACAGGAAAAAAAGGAAGACGGTTGGCACCTACTATCATCTGAAATCACTGTGCCATAAAAATACATGCCTTCAGTGGTATTGTTGGTTTTGTTACCCTTATTTGTCAAACAATTCCCTTCAAAAAGTTGGAAGAAACATAAGCGGACGCTTTTCATCGATATTCTAGGCGACACTCAGTCACTCAATCAACACTCATAGCTTTATTCATTCCGCGGTTTCAAAAGGGACGAACTTTCGTTCGGCAACTCCAAACTCGGCTGTTATTTTCTGTGTCACAAAATTAGCTTAATATTTGTCATATACTATAAAAGACCACACAACAATCGACAAACGAGTTGAAACAAGAAACAATTACTTCAAAATTCAAACTAAACCATGTTTTCGAAACTAAAACTAAAAACTAAACCACGCTTCGTGGTCGTCGTGTTGCGACCTTTTCAGTTAGGCGTTGGTAAGCCTTGAAGTGAAAGAAATCGAACTGATGCTGTAAGACCTGTGCATCATTGTAATGGTCAGTCGGAGACATGTCAACTGTAAATGCACGTGTTGCTGAAGATCCAATTTGAATCTTTATCCTTATAGTAATACACGCAGCAAGCCAAAGTCCCGTTAATATACTTCTTGTATGCACAGCATTATTTTTTTTTAGTGAGAAGACACATTTCCGATCCGATTAAAATGTGAGCAAACACTCAGAAGACAAAACTACTGTTTTCTGTGTCTCCAGTCAAAAGAAGCACTGTGTTCGTAATTTTTAAAGGTAGTTGGTTTTGCGTGCGATTTTTGGTCCTGTTTGCGTTAATGGCATTTTTATAATTTTTTTTTTAAATGTATTTCTTATTGTTGTTTCTTTGGGCTCAAGAGGCAATTAAGTAATAAAGCCGTCTCTTGAAGGACTGAGCTCACTTTGTATAACAGCTTGATCAACCTCATTATGGCGCGAAACCTGAACGTTACTAAAAGCTAATGAGGTTTTTCAATGAGTTTTTTCAAGCGAAAAGTTTGGCGTGCGACTTTTGGTCCTTTCTGGAGGAGAAGATATAACGACGAACTCTATGGGCTGTACAGCGACATGCGCCTGTTCAAGCGTCTACGGATACAACGCTTAAGGTGGCTAAACCATGTAGAGCGTATGGACACCACTGTTCTGGCCCGAAAAGTCTTTGAACCCGAGCCATTGGGACTACGCAACAGAGGACGGCCTAGACTAATTTGGGGCACACATGTTTAGAAGGACCTCAACCAACTTGAAGTGTTCAACTGAAGGTAGCTGGCGAAAGATCGTGCTGGCGGGAGAGGCATGTTGATTGAGACCCACGTCTACCCCGGACTGTAACGTTACAAGAAGAAGAAGAATAACGGCCGGAGGTTTATTCATTCATTCAGTATAATAGAATGATGGTCGATTTATTTAAGGCGATATGTGGTTCCGACGTGACGGAACAACAAACCATCCGATGTAACCAGCGGTCTATTTTATTCAACTTTTCAATAACGTAATATTACTCAAGTCATCGTTTGAGGGATGAGATCAGTGTGTTAAAATTTTATGCCAAAAAAACGCTTGTTGCTAATCTCATCGAGCCGGGCACGTACAAATAAAAATATATTTATGTCTTTCAACTTTACTCTCGAAACCAAAACATATAGTTGGATAAGTCTCTTAGAGTTTAAAATATGCTTTTTCACTAATGAATCAAAATAGGCATATGCTTGTCCAAAAGTAATTTATAATTTATTTTTATTGAAATTTTATAAAACTCGTCAAGTTAATATAACCAAGGCACCAATTCATTTAATGACGATATAACTAAAATGTCCATGACTCACTTCTGTTTTTTTTTTTTTGCATTCAATTTGAATCGTTTTGGCAGGATGTTGGACAGTCGACTTGACAGGCTGTCGGACATGAGTTCACTAATATTTTCTTCCATTGCTCTTTTCCACAGCACAGTTGAGGATGATGGTGGCATGTTGTAGTCATTTGCAAGCCCAATATGTCCGATTGCGAGCTTGGCACGTTATTCACCATGTTGATCCATATCATGTTGAAATAGAATTCACGGGAGGATAGGGTATGTTATACAGTGCTAGTGTGAAGTTTGGCCTTAGAATGTTAAATATACATATGTGTTCATATGTGTACATTCTTCCCTATAAAGAGTGATTTTTTAAAAGCTGTAGGAATGTTTAAAAAAACACATAAAATTCAGAAAAATGCATGATATATTTATTTGAATCGATAGTACGGTCCATATAATTTAATGTTTGAAGATTATTTCATGCAAATGTTGACCTTGACTGCGCCTCAAATGGTCCATCCGCTTAGTGCAATTTTGGCATACTCTTTCCAACATTTCGGCCGGTATCTCACAAATAAATGCTTCAATGTTGTCTTCCAATGCGTCAATTGAAGCGGTCTTGTCTGTACAGACATGAGCTTTAATATAGCCCCACAAAAAATAAAAATCGTACGATCTAGGCGACAAATTGACCGGTCCCGAACGTGAAATAAAATGTTCACCGAACTCGCCCCTCAATAAGTCCATCGTTGCGCGTGCTGTGTGGCATGGGGCACCGTCTTGTTGAAATCACATGTCATGCATGTCAAGCTCTTGCATTTTGAGCAAAAAAAAAGTTGGATATCATCTCACGGCAGCGCTCACCATTCACAGTTACGTTACGATTCGCATCATCTTTGAAAAAGTACAGTCCAATAATGCCACCAGCCCATAAACCGCACCAAACTGTGACTTTTTCTGGATGCATTGGTTGCTCTTGCAATGCTTCTGGCTGACATTCACTCCAAAATCGACAATTCTGCTTATTTACATACCCATAGAGCCAAAAATTAGCTTCGTCCATTTTATGGTCAAAAATGGAAGAAGCGCGCGATGATCTTTCTTACCAGAGCACGCATTTTGATAATAAAATTCAATAATTTGCAAGCGTCGTTAGTTTGTAACACGATTCATGGTAAAATTATAGACCAAACTGAATATGTTTGACAGTGAAACAAAACACGAAACGTGCGTCAGTTGTTTAAACCAGTGTTGCCAAAAAGATAATAACTAAAAGATCACCCTTAACAATGTGCAAATTTTTAACACCAAAAGAACTTATGCAACCCCACAGTATTATCGGTTTTTGGGCGTTCAATGTATCGTCTTGGTTTTTCCAACCTATGATCTTTCGTCTGTACAGAATATTAATACATTGGATGACGCGACAATCCACAGCGGAGCCAGGGCCTAGCTTGCTTATCAACGACTCGTGTTGTGCGCGCTATTGTTCTCTCAAGAGTGGAAACGACCTACCTTACAGTTTTTTGCCAACTCCGAACGGCGAAGATTAAGAACCTTGTTTTTTAGACACTTAACAACCTTGGAGTGTTGTCAGCACTTCGAAAGAGGTGGTGCCGTGAAAAATTTGAAAAATTCGTGCTGAGCTGGGAATCGAATCTAGATCTTCGGCGTGTGAACGTCGCACTCTACCCACTACTTCAACGCAGTCACATCAGACTATATTATCCTACTCCAATTAACTTCGAACCAATTGTCACACTTTTTAGCAAAGCGTGCCATTGTCTTGTTCTTTAAAAGGACTGGCTTCTTTTTCTGTTCCATTGGTATCACATTGCGCTGTTGACTGTCCACTGACTTTTTCTTCTTTCCGGCGTCTGCCTGTAGCACTTTTGCTGCTGCAGAACTTGAAACCGCCCTTTCCCAAAGCATAAGCATTATCAAACTTTCTTCATCCTATTCAGTACGCTTCTTGGACCTTCCTTGTTGTGAACTCTTGTGTCAATTTTAGGTTCTTTTCTTAGCCTCGCAACAGCCTGACTGCTAAACATTGAATCGTTCTGTCAATTGGCAGGTTGATTTTCTCTCATGGAGTAATTTAACAATTATTTGAAATATTCTTTTGGCGATGACATTATTTAAATCTTCTGTTAAATTTGAAATATATGCAGGAAAATTCTGTTTACCTTTATTTGATTTCTCGGTAAGAAAATACACAAGATTCTTGTTATGAAAAAGAGCTTGAAAAAGAGCAAAAAGCGTTGTGTTTTTCAGTTACGCGTACACTCAGAGAATTCTGTTGCAAAAATGAGTCACAGGCAAACTTGCTTGACAGTGTACAGAAGTAGAGTACTGCTAGGTTATCCATCTGAGATCAACCAGAATCCTTGTAGGTACGTTCCAGAAAAGTTTCACTTCTTCCTACCTCTAAGTGCGCATGACTGCCATAAAAAAAGGAGAAAGGAATCATCTACGAGTGAGTGTAAATCGCATTTGTCCATTCTCTATTTCTTCATTCCTTCCGTTATTTACAAATCTTTCCCATTGAGATGAAAAACAACTGGATTGCTTCCTCTTCCTGCGTTCATCGTGGTGTATTCTTTTTTCAGTATTCTCCTTCTAAAAGGAATTTTTGTCATGACTTAGCAGGAAAAACATCTGCACACAACTGACTCACTTTCATTTAATTTCTCCATATCTTATCTAAAGAGGACGCGTAACCCGCACTCATTCCAAACTGATCCCTGTCAATTGGGAGCACATGCACGCTGTTCCCTATCAGTCCACCAGTTCGACTTTATCGCGCTCCAATTAAACTGCAAAATATTTTGTTCTTTCGGGCTACTGGGCCATCTGGTTGGTTCCTTTTTGAGAATTTATTTTCAGACACAATCTGTGCCGAGACTTATTGTTTCGACTCTTTACAAGATGCTTCGTCAGATTGAGCGTTTGCGATACTCCGCGCTATTTCATCATTTTTTTTTTTACTGTCGTTGTGAGAACTTTGAACCTCCTCTATACTGTCCTCCTCCTCCTCTATATACTGCTACTGTCGCGAAGTACAACTGTTATCCATTATTCGTGTTTTACGACTTGAACGCCATCCTGTTATATCCAGCTAGCAGTCCTAATCGCTTTCGGAGTCTTGGGCGTTCAATTGCCTCCAAAAACTCTTCTCTTTGAGCGGACACAATTACACCTTTTCATGAAAGCGACAAAACAGAAAACAATGTTCCTTTGGAAAGGTCACCGAAGAAGCAATCGCTCGTTGACGACCTGCACATGTCTCTCCTTCTACCTCTTTCTCTTTATTTTACTGAAAGGACTCTTCAAGGATTAAGTGTCAAAGCGAGGCTCAGCTGGTCTACCCCGCATGTTGTCAAAACACGGCCCCTACCCCCCGCCGCCGTCGAGGGGATTGCTTAACAGAACCACTTTACCTGGCTTCAGACTGCAAACTCGTACATATTTTTATCGGTCTCTCGTGGAATATATTTCTGCTTTTTTTTTGAGTGGCCTGTCAAGGCTGTGTCCTTGGGTACACACAGTTTACGTAGCAACAACTGCTAGTGGCCTACTTCCTTTTCCGCATTCCCCTCCCGTCAGCTCATCAGCCTGTCCGTCTCTGGGCGGCCTTTCACGTGCCCCATGCTGTTGTGTGCGTTTCGCCGTGACATATTACCGAGCCACTGGGCGGGCTATTATCTCTTAGAAGGTGCCATTGGTTACATTCCAGGTCACCCTCAATTGGATGATATCAAATTTATCGCATGAGATACGAGTTAGCGTGCGGTGTGGGCTAGTGGCGGCACTGGGCATGCCTTCAATTCCCTTTGGCCGACAACGACAACGGCTGTGTGTGTGTGTGGGGAAGTAAAGGTAATGTGCGCTCGCATATCGCACACCAAATCGATGATGGCCTTAATTTACTTGAACGTTTCCCATTGTTGCTGTTCGTGTAGTCTGTCCGGGGACATGTGGTGTCGCCCTCGTAATGAGCAACATGCAACGCCTTTACTTTTTAATTGCCGCAAGAGAGTTGGCTACGAGGAGGGGAATGGCAGTCACCGATTTTTTTTTTTTTATTCTGATGGCTATCGGAGTGAATTTCAGGCTACAAAGGGCAGCCTGGATTGGGTACCAAAACCACTTGCAGCCGCGCGTCGCCCTTCAGCGCGAGAGATCTCTGCAAATATTGAAACCTTTTTGCGGTGGTCGTCCGATCTTCGTTTTGTTTGCGTTTCCTGGGAATTGTCTGGAAGGGAGAGGATGAAAAGGAAATTTACACGCTCGGTGGGCTAGATGCCACCGGCTGGGATGCGTGTTTCGGTCTATTGACAGACCGCAGAGGAGATCGGCCTGTCTGCTCTTCTGACTGTTCCCAGCGGCAGTGGCGGCCCACGATGACACGGCGACAAACAGAGAAGGAGGAAGCAGCAGAAGACGAAAAATGAACAGATACGCACTGAAACCGAAGGAATCCTCAAAGAGATCGGAATGACGAACTACCACCACCGACCGCCAGCACACCGCCACCAGAACGATGATGTCGCCCTGGGTGGTCGGCCGCATCATCGTCGTCAGTTAGTTAGACCGTCGCCGTCAGTCGTGCACGGGCCTCTTTATCTGCGACGGCAGCCGAATCAAATTGAAACTGGAGACCCGACGACGATCGCCGCGCAGAGAGACCCTCTCCTTGCCACCTACCAGGACGCTGTGAATGTTTCCATGTTGCCTCTTGCATTGTTGTCTGCAACTGTGACTGTGACGACTGTGGCTGTGCCTGCCAGTTGGATGGGCTGTGAATTTGTCCAACGGCCATATATGCGCACCCATTTCCTCCTCGGGGCCACACAAATGCGGCCTGCATGGACGCGCAACAGTGCGAAGGAATGCATGTACTTATCCTCTGCATGCTTTATTTTCGTCGTTTTTCATTTTCAATATTGGCTTTGGATGTGCGGACTGGGGGCGACATGCTTGTATGCCTGTGAGTGCCGACGATGATGGTGGTGGTCTCTGGCTGTCTTCTTTTTGGGAAAAATTAATTTAATTAGCGGCTGAGTTGTAGCTTCCAGACTTTGTTTCAGAGGCGTGTAAATAAATCGTGAAGTGGAGTGGATTCCGTGTGCATCTGGACGAATGTGTTTCTCGCTGATCGATCGATTATGTGAAAAGGTTGGTGGCTCTAGATGTTCAGCCACACACTTCAGTGCGGTTCCTACAAGTACACAGTTCACCCACACATTCGCATCTGTGACGGACCAGGTTTACAGATACTCGCACGACATTGAGTTTCACTTTTATACCGTCGCGTCCTGGTGCTAATCGGATCTCGAGTGGTGCGCGGAAAGTGGGGCACTCTTGTCTCTCACTGTCCAGGCATCGACGTGTCACCTAATCGGTGCGATTCCGCAAGTGGTCATTTAAGCTCTGATTTACAGCTATGTGAAGTTAATTACCAAGCTCTAGTTGAAGTCGCTCGAATCGGGGACGAAATTCAATGTGTGACTTGAGTGTGACTTGAGGCATGTTTTTATGACTGATCAGTTCGAGGCGTGTGTCATGAATTCGCTGCGTTTACTGTGCGAAATTTTGTTTGCAGCGGCCGAAAGTAGAGCAAGAGAAATTTTAGAATAAGTAACGATTTTGTGGCGGAGTGGTCACACACGGAGGACATTAAAATTCCGACAAACCCCAAGTGCAGCAAGAAATACAGTTCAGAAGGGTTGAGTCAGCTAGACGTTGAACAAGATTAAAGGCGTCGTCGTGATTTGACGCAAATCACTGATTGCTTGGGACGACCAAATAGGTGTGCCTAGTTGCCACCCCTGTGCTAATTTGATTTGCACATGAGCCACGTGTGGCGAGCGGCCTGTATTTGATTACTGTACGAGATGTTTCTTTTTCTTATGGAAAATGTTTCAACGCAACAACAGTAATCGCTTGTGAACACATTTACTTAAGAGTGGTCAGAGTATTGCAGTATGAGGAGCATGTTCATGTGTACAAAAATGGCAACAAAAATTAAGGAGGACGTATTTTGTAACAAATTATGACACTTCATAAAATGGTGGCCAAATTAATAGGGCATTTCATCATTTTGCTTTTAAGGATCGAAAGCCTTGAAGACTGTGAGCGTTTAGAAAGTTTAGGAACAACTGATGAGTCCCAGACTTTATTTACATTTCTGGCCTTTCGAAAAAATCAATTTTGAGCGACCCTTAGGGCTTAAGAAGGAATAATTCTCCATCTGTTCCGACTTGAAACACATGACCATTGTACGGCAAATGATCCAGATGATGTGACTGGATTTATGAATCACATGATTCAAAATCGCATCCGTATCACTATTTATAGTGTCAACGGAATCACTGATGGAGAAAAGACCATCTACGGATGGCGGCTAACAGACCCAGGCTTTGAGGGAACCTGACTGGTAGCGACAGCTTGACCAGAAGCTATTTTCTGGTGCCACGGGAGGTCAGGGGCCCCTGGAACTTCGGTTCCAGCCTGACCGTGCGGTAGGCCCCATTGTGGGAGTATCGTGTTGGCTGTGGTTTATCACCTAACATCGCGGGTAGAGTCGAGGATAGTGTACTGTGCTGACTTGTCTAGTTCTTTATTTAAGCACAACTAGGCAAGACGGTTAGGGGACTATCCCTTCTCAATGTGGAGTTGAATTCTCAACCGGGCTCTGCGACCCAGAGAGCGGAAGAGGTTTTAGATAGACTTCGCATCCAAGGTGGGGTGATTGCCCCTCAAGCATGATCCCAGTTTGGTACTTGGGTAACTAAGACGTCTAGTCGTGCGTTACTTACGACTCTTGGGAAAAAGGTTCCCCGTGATATAAGCCGTTAAGGCAGGTGATCACGTAAAACCAAATCCCACATCTGTACGGAAAATGAAGCGCAGAAGCAAATGCTGTGTGGGTTGTGTCTGTAGGCTGTGAAGCCGCATATTGACCAAACTTTTTCTTTCAAATTGAGAGCCATAAAGGTGACAAAGGAATGCGCAAATGTTGGGAAAACCGTGATTTCAACGTCCAGCTGGAAAAGAAGGAAATGGTGGCTAAAGTTCCCGGGACCCAACCTGCACAACATTACATCCGGAAACGGACTCAGGCTGTTGGATTTAGCCATGGAGCAGAACCTCTCTCTGTGGCAAGCACGCAGTTCTCACACATTAACATCGATATAGGAACCTGGCGATCCTCTGATGAATTAACCGTTCAATCTGATTGCGATCGTCGTCAGACATTCCTCCAATATTCTCGATCTCTGAACCTTCCTGGTGGCAAATTAAGATTTCACTTTACTTTTTGATTAAAAAAATATCTCTGGAGTTAAATAATTTTGTACGTTAAATGGCAACATTGACTCGGATCATTTTCTTTTTGTAGTTAAGGTGAGAACATGCCTCGTCAGCTCCACTTGCACACTCCAAGTTGAGTGATGTGCTTCTCCACTTTTGTGCAACATCTCAACCAAAGTGGTCCTCTGTTGCGTGATCGGGCCAGAGCAGTGGTACCTATATGCTCTACAAGGCCTTGCCATCTGGAACGTTTTATACGAAGACGCTAGACCACACGCATGCTGCTGTACATTTCATAAAATTCTTCATTGAAACTCTTTCGTCAAATCCCACCATCGCAAACAGGAATCGAAACTGCACGCAGAACTTTTCTCTCGAAAAGACTAAAAGCTCTCTCACCCGGTTTTAGTTTCTCTTAGCCATTGTTTTATACAAACCCAAATTAAGACGAAGTCTTGACGAGACGTCTTAGTTGTGTGCCCTTTCTTGACGACAGTATGTGCTTTGTTTTGCTCTCATTAACACCACATCCATTTTGCCCGCTTCCGCTTCAATGCTAGCAAACACCTCACAGACAGCTCGCTATCTTCATCCAATCACGTCAATGTCCTCCGTGTAAGCTAGCAGTTAAGATGACTTTTGGCAGTCCGTGCCTTTGGTCTCGACTTGTGAACTACACACGACCGTTATGTTATGATTTTAAAGAAGTAATATGACGGCGAGTCGCTTTTTCTAAAACCTTTTTTGACATGAGAAGTCTCGGTGAGAACGTTACCGATTTCCATCGCCATCCTACACAATCTGACGAGCTTGGTAGGAATGTAAAAATCAGACATGACACTGTGGGCTAGGTGGCAATTGTCGATTTGTACTTTTTTGGCCTTTTCTAACATCTGGCGTGAAGTAAAAATTTGGTCTTATGTGTACTCCCCTGGCCTGATATCACAAGGATAAGAGTCCAGTAGGTTGCTGACAAACGGCTTCAGGTGCTTACGCAATACGGTCAAAGGAGTCTCCTTTCTTGTGGACCACAGAAACGATGCTGAGTGTCTACTAGTCGGGCATGCTTTCCTCTGATTTTATCTGACGGATGAGCTATTGCATACGCCCAACCAGATCATCTCCCATTAATTAGATCTTCACATATTCTTCAGCTTAGCAACTTTGTTGGATTCCATTGCGTTCCGTGAACGTAAACGTCACGCCAACACTATTCGACAAAACTCAAACTTCCATACAATAAGGTCTCGGATACGTGTAACAAAGGAAGAAAGAGGTCTTAAAGGATCCTGGGTAGATAGAACTAGTTAAAGAAAACACTAAGCAAGGAGTTAAAGAAGATATTTTTTCGCAAATGAAAAGGAAAAACATAATTTCTGACCACGTTGGTCCGCCGAAAGCATCGAAAGGAATAGGAATAGTTAAATATGGAGCAGGCAGTGTTATTTCGTGAGGGTTTAAAGTTGGGTCTATCGTGGAAAAGTGATAGCCAAAGCAGATAAAATAAGGTTGTCAAATATCTCTGCTTTTTTGTCTTTTGAATTTTCCGGCTATGTACAAAGCACTACAGAGCTCGAACCTGTATAGTATACTCTACATCATTTGAAAGGTCTTGACATAACCTACAAAACGACGCTATGCATGATTAGTTTGGATATTGCGTTCAACAGTTATAGACGTGTAAACATGAAGTTCACTAACGCCGAAATTTGTGCTATTTTAAAGTTTTCTTTCATTAAAGGCAAATTCGCTATAGAAACGTTTCGTGAGATAATAGTGTTTTGGGGGATGGTACTCTATCACTTCGAACTACGGAGGAATGGTTTCGACCATTCAGAGCCGGTGAAAACGACACCATGTATACGCCAGCCGGTGAAAGACCTGTGACGATGAATACCGATCGAATCATGGAAATCATCGAGTTAGACCGGCATGTGACATCTCGTGACATCACCCAGGAGATGGGACTTAGTCAACAAACCATTGTAAACCATCAGCAAAAGGCTGGATACAAAAAAAAAAAGCTTGATGTTTGGGTGCCGCATGATTTGACGCCAAAAAACCTTCTCGACCGAATCAAACGGAACGGACTCGACCCATTTTTAAAGTGAAGATGATGACTGGGGACGAAAAATGGATCACATACAACAATATCAAGCGAAAACGGTCGTGGTTGAAGGCCGGTGAATCGTCCCAAACAGTGGCCAAGCCGGGATTGACGGCTTGGAAGGTTTCGCTGCGTGTTTGGTGGGATTGGAAGAGAATCATCCTCTATGAGCTGCTCCTATATGGCCAGACTCTCAACTCTACCATCTACTGCGAACAACTGGTCCGCTTGAAGCAAGCGATCGACCAGAACCGTCCAGATTTGGCCAACAGGAAGGGTGTAGTGTTCCACCAGAACATCGCCAGACCACGCACTTCGTTGATGACTCGTCAGAAGCTACGGGGGCTCGGATGGGAGGCTTTATCGCATCCGCCATATAGTCCAGACATAGAGCCAAGTGATTACCACCTGTTCCTGTCCATGGCCAACGCCCTTGGTGGTGTGAAGTTGAACTCAAAAGAGGCTTGTGAAAAGTGGCTGTCCGAGATCTTCGCAATTTAGGAGTGTGCTTCTAAGAGGGGGAGTATGAAGGGGATATTATGAAGTTGCCATCTAGATGGAAACAGATTATCGATTTGAAGTAAATCCGATCACTTTAACACTTTTTATTGAATGAAGAGCAAAAAGGTGGATTATTGATTTGACGGTAAATTCGAAAAATACCTCAACCAATAAGACCCAAGTTTTAATTCTTCGCTAAGTAGTAAAATGCATCGTATTCTCTTTTAAAAACTGGAAAATCATATCAAGGTTAGGTTCCTAGCATTTTTGTTAATCCACGGGATCTGAAAATGGCTTGTAATCTGCCCAGTCTGCTTGTAACCAAGTTCAGACTTAAGTCTTCAAGTACCCAATTCGATAGAATAAGTAGAACTCCCTTCAGGGCAACCTCTGAAGGAAATCGAGTGAATTGGCATCTGTACACTGTGGATTCGAATTCCACTTTCTCGGGTCATAGTACAAAAGCCAATACTTGACTTTTCAAGCTGTGTGTTAAGCTTCGTTATTGTGGTGAAATATTTAGCCAGAATTCAAACCCGATTTCTTCTCCCTCGGCATATGCTCATGGTCCACTTTTCCTTCTATCAACCACGAACCTCCACATTGTTCTTTGAAGATTTTGGTTTCTAACGCTTTGCTACTCTTTTGCAACACTTTCTCCTTTAACACTTTGAGAACGGAGCAGATTTTTGTATTTAATATCATTTGGCGGCAGCAAAAATCAAACGTTGCTTTACCTGGTGGCGCCTTGAACACAAATTTCTAAATCTTAAAGAAAACCAACAAACTTTGCGATGCACACATGGTTATCGTTATGCCTCTGGTGTGCCGTTGTTTGTTCACACAAGGCACCAGAAAATACCTTCATATGTGAGCCACCGGTGGTGCGCGCCGTCCTAAACATGAACTCGACGTGCGACCACGCTTCAACTCGTAAAACCAATAGTTTTGCAATTTCTATAGGAGGAGCAGATGCACCGTGCACTGCATCAAACCAGTCTTTGATCATTGAAGCATAAGTCGGAGATTAAATCACTCTTCCTATATTTTGTATTTAAATTTCAGTTTGTATCCAATAATCGAGGTCTAAAATGAGTCCTAGGAGAATTTCCCTATTTAACATGGTGGTTTTGTACTACGTCAACTCACACTGTAAAGTTCCCAAGTTTGGTTCCTGAACTGAACCTTTTGCATTTTAGCACGTCACTACTTTTGTCGGATCTCTGGTAGAACTCCATGAAATACTCGTTTAGGGTTGATAACAACGAAAAGAATCCAAGTCCGATGAAGTCCTGTATTTCATTTTTAATTGCCAAAACTCCTAGTTGCAGTTGACGATTATAATTAAGAAGAGTTTCTAAGACTGTCCATAATTCCTGCTAATCAATCCTCTATTCGGGCCTAAACTAAAACGGTATGTGTCAGCTGATTCCTTTTTCCATGAAAACGTATCAAATCTCCATGTAGCTTTCTTCTTCATCCTGCGCCGATATTCAACCGCCCAACCCGCAATTCCTCGCTAAATGCAAGACCAAAGTCTCGCACTTCCCCTCCCCGCAACACCGCAAAGGCCTAAAGAGAGCTGATTCATTCTCAGTGTACGCTCGTGCGTGCGTGGGCGCGTGAGAATAAATTATTCACAAATCCAGTGTAGTGCTTGCTATTGAATGTTGTTGTCACACTTGGAGGGAGGAATGCACAGCACCAGTGCCCATTAAAGAGCGATTTGTTGCCAAGCTTGTGGACACACCAGTCCGGTGCACCGCTTGACCGCACTGAATCAGATACGCACCCCAATTTACTGCTGCCCCCTCAGTGCACAGTGCACACAGCACCAACAACTTGCAGCCGCCCATACACGGACGGGACACGATAACTTCACTAGTTTAGTGTATTCATAAGGTATTTGATTAAATTATTGTATCTTCACCTCACGTAGTTTGTTTCATGAAAATGCAATTACGCGACCGCCCCGACCAGTCTCCGACCGACCGATCGACCGGCCGACAGACTCAGTAAGTGTTTTGCGGCTGCAATCGTCGACCGCACCTTCCCGCCTTGTGTCGCGGAGGCTATATACATGCGAGTATGGGTGCTCTTTAAATAATGAACTGAATGCACAAGAGCGTTTACACCAAGAGGGGCGCGTACTCCTCCCCACCCGTGCGTCTGTACTGCAGTGCAACCTTGGGGAGAGTTTTCAAGGTGCACACGTCAACGGGGCAAGTACACAATGCTGGTGGCAGTGGTGGTGTTGGACTTAGTTGCAGTCGTTTAGATACGTCGCTGACGATGGTTGATCGTAATTCCACTGCCTCTCCGAGAAGTATTCCCTCTCCGCTGCGAGGTGGGGTGGGGCGACTGCGCGTCATATGAACTATTATTAAATCATTTTCTTCTTTGCCTTGTTCAGGAACTGCTGAGGGCCACTAGGGTGGTGGTGGCATCAAAAAAGAATTTTGTCGATGTTGGGCTGGGATATATCTTGGCAATTAGCTGAAGGACACACTTCGTCGTCTGCGTCGCCTTGAACTGTCGAACTTTTGTGTAGCGATGCAGAGGACCGGTCCCGAGTGCGACGGTTAGTTAGGAACCATCTCGGATTTCTTTCTTTGCCAAGAGCAAGGATCTGTTTTCCTAAAAAAAAGAATGAGTCCGAAAAAATCAACAAAAAAAGGCAACAAAACACACACGAATGCGAGATACAGTTCAAGGGCACCGCACCTTTGTGTGGACTTTGAAACGAGAACCAAGCCAAAGCGATTATCGTTCCGTTGTGCCACCACCGCTGCCGCCTATTCCGCCCCGTCTCGACCTGGCCGGCAGTTGTGTGTCGGCGATATCAGCGAAAAATTAATGACGGACTATACAGAATTTCGATTTAGATACGAGGTTATGACGGGACACAGGCGCACTCGGTATCTCGTCGTGGCTTGTGTTCTTCGGAGTTTTTTGATGTAAAAATTCGTTGATTTCACCTTGAACGTCTGTTGAACCTTCGCTGGACTGGGCTGGAGGGATTGCTGGTGTTCCTCTTTTTTTTGCTTCACACTCTGGTTGTTTCCAGCAAATTTTTTGTGTGGTACTTCAGTGGACATGGCATTGGTGAAATCATTGAGTTTGATGGTTTGTGATGGTGTGCCGGGAGAACTGTGGGCGGCGGCAGGTGGATGGAAGTGGCGACAGTGTCCTTGTCGAATTCCAGAGATTTGACGACGGCACTTAATTTTTAGTTTTGACGCCTCACTCGTTGGTCTTTTAGAGGGGCTTCAGATGTGCCGGGCAGGAGGTGGCAAAATGCTTTAATTTCAGGAACATGCCGTGTCGGCTGCAAAATAGTTACCGCAAAACCCGTCCCTGTCCCAATCCCGACTGCAATTTAGACCACAAGTGTTCTGAATTGACGCTTTTCTTGTACGTCGCGTATTCAACTAAGACGCTCATCTGTTTGTAATATCTCCTTCTTCTTCTTCTTCTTCTTCTTGTGGCGCTACAGTCTGAGGTGGACCTGGGCCTCAACCAACATCCAGTCAGCACGATCTTTCGCCAGCTGTCTCCAGTTGCGCACTCCAAGTTGGTTGAGGTCCTTCTCCACTTGTGTGCGCCACTTTAGCCTAGGGCATCCTCTTTTGCGTTGTCCCAATGGCTCGGATTCAAAAACTTTTCGGCCCGGAGCAGTGGTGTCCATACGCTCTACATGGCCTAGCCATCTTAAGCGTTGTATCCGTAGACGCTTGACCAGGCGCATGTCGCTGTACAGCCCATAGAGTTCGTCATTAAATCTTCTCCTCCAGATGCCATCAACGCAAACAGGACCAAAAATCGCACGCAAAACTTTTCTCTCGAAAAGGCTAAGGGCTTCCTCATCCTCCTTTGCTAACGTCCAAGATTCCGCGCCATATAGTAGGACGGGGATGATCAAGCTGTTATATAAAGCGAGCTTAGTCCTTCGAGAGAGGGCTTTATTACTCAATTGCCTCTTGAGCCCAAAGAAACAGCGATTGGCAAGAGTGATTCTGCGTTTGATTTCGGTACTGATGTTGTTGTCTCTGTTTACCGCGGAGCCGAGGTAGACGAAGTCCTGACTTGTGTGACGCTCCATCCGAGACGTCGATGTTGTGTGTCCTTCCTTGATGACAGCATGTACTTTGTTTTGCCCTCACTATTAATTCGCCACCATTGCCGCCACGCGAATGATCACTTACTTCTCGAACGCCTTGCTCTACAACATCACCTTCCACAACCACTTCCACACACACACACACGATTGATCTGTTGACATTCGCATGCCTTCTCTCCTCGCATCTCCTACACACAGGCACACACCCGAGTACATTTAAATTATCTCACGCCCCTGCCACCGCCCTGAACTTCCATTTGACATCCAAATTAGTTTAGCATTGATTTTGATGACGTCAATTGACAATTGAAGGGCATAGTAATCATCAAAACATTTTTCCACACGCTTCCGCCATAAACGGCGGCGTGCTGTGTGCTGGAGTGCGAGTTTTGTTGTTGGCCCACGGTACATTGCAGTCAAGAACCGCTTGCCGATCCGACTGATCATCGATCTCTGGCGGAATCTCCGTCTTGATCTGTATGGCAGAGTTTACCGGGAAGAAGACCGGGTCTACAGCAGGGAGTCCCTGAAACTTGTTGACTGCGAAAGATCACTTCCACACACAGCCGTGTACATCAGTCGCATTGTGCTAAATGACAACAACAGCTACAGCACGAGTGTGCGAAGAGGTCAAGCTTAAGCGGAAAGTGCTGTGCAGCCGCTGCTTTTGTTTTGTAAGGTCGACTGAATGTTGTTCAGTTTTTATGGCACCCTGACAAGGTATGAAATATGAATTTATACTAGACAGCGCGAAAGTGCCTTGTGTTTTGCTTGGTGTAAATTTCCGTCTGGGTTCATGTTGCGGTTGCATTATGTAGCCCCCTAGTGGGGTGTTAAGTAGAGGCTGTGCGAGTAGGTCGTTTTGTTGGTAGCTATCTTCCAGCTTGCTTGCAAGGAGTGACATTTTTGGTCAGTTTAAATTCAGACATGGCAGATTGTGTCTCTAGGATATCTATTTCTGAAAAGTAGGGAAAAGTGTCTTTCAAACTTCAAAAACTTCTTTCTTTCTGTCCTGTAAAAAGACTAAAGTTTTGTAGAAAGAAAGCAAAAGCTTTTCCGAAGGCTCATAAAAACATTGAATGTGTTCTCAACAGTAATGTTTACTCTTCGCGAAGGGCTGTTGTTCGCTTTTGCAAACTGTCCTTGTCAAGATACATTCTTTGGATTGGGTGAAACGGTGGCGCAAAGTTGTGACTTAGTTTAGGAAAATTCTGGGTTATGTGCGTGCCTGCATCGTTTTCAATTCGATTTGGCCTTCAGCTCAAGTGTAGAAACAAGGCATCAACGATGTAATTTTTGAGGTTTCACTAGGAGGACGATTCGTAATCTCAGTCTGTCGTTGGCGTTTTACACACTGTTTGCAGGTGCTGAGACCCATTTGGCGGCGGTTCTTTAGTATTTTGATCCGTAAATGGAGGACGTCTCGGACTCTAAAACTCATTAAAACTGGAGCCTTGTCGTTTTGTTGCTGACTGGGTCTTACATCATTTAGTCAGCAGCGTCTTTTCCATTCAAGTTTCAATCGTTTTCCAACTTCGTACAATTTATTCACTTTGTATGTAAATTCTCTTTTTCTATAGTCTTCAACACAAGGAAGCAAAGAACAAAAGCAAAAGTTGAGAAGAAGATCGTGTTGATTGCTTGTTCGAATGAATTCCTTTTGGCTGCCTCTTGTACTTCGACAAAGCAATTCTGGGTTTAATTTCAACACTGATCACACTTGTAATTGCATAGCTAAATGCTTGATTATCTCAAAGTGTTTGCCAGTCACTTGCTGATGGTCACTACCGGTGTGTAAGTTATCACCGTCATTAAAATATGACTTTAACGACTACTAATTGAACATTACTATGAACCGTAATCGCGTTCTTTCTTAACACTCAAGTTCGCTTAAAAGAACAGTCAGAGTTCGCAGCAAATTCACTGTGTCTGGTAGCACAAACTACCGCGAAAGGGCTGAACAGGCACTGCAAAAGGCTCAAATAAAAAGCATATGAAAGGTGGGCTGCAAAATTTATAGTGCACTTCCACCGCAAATTTTGATCCGAGTCAAGCCACAAGGCGGACCGAAGTTATAAAGGAAGCAACATTTTAGTTTGCAAAATCTTTCCATATTCGTGTAACGCGGGCAGGAAACGAGTTCTTTACTTTGTGACTGAAAGGAAAACTTAATGCTTTCCTGGAGGGAATCAGCGGGCGATCATATGACATCTTTTGTCGACAAATTTATTAAACGACGAGACAGACATCGGAGTTCTGAAAAGTACACAAGGAAGTGCAAGAAAAGTCTTTTCAAACTCAAACCAGATGAAAGTCGATTGTCGATTGTTTTTTTTTTTATGATTTTTAAGCTGGCTACACTTTTGTCATCTGTCATTGCAGGAATGAAAGACACGGGATCACCTATCCAGAGGTAGATTCTTTGAATAATACCGACACATCATCACAATTTTTGTTTTGTGATAAAACTCTCTATTAAATAAACAGATATGTCGAAACTGCCGTAATGCCTCAAATGTATGTTGAAATACCTTTGTATCCACAAGAAAAGGCTGTTTGCTGTGCTTTTTGTGTTAGTGGAATATTTGGTCCGTAATTTTTTAAAACGGTGTTGGTCAGAACGTTACAGTCAATGGTGACCGCTAACAAGACATCATTGTTGAAATTCCATCAATTGAACAGTTCTGACTTACAGAAACAGTTCTGACTTACAGGAACAGTTCTGACTTACATTAACAGTTCTGACTTAGAGGAACAGTTCTGACTTACAGGAACAGTTCTGACTTACAGGAACAGTTCTGATTTACAGAAACAGTTCTGACTTACAGGAACAGTTCTCACTTACAGGAACAGTTCTGATTTACAAGACAAACATTTCGCTTTCGATTTTTTGCTCATGACAATTTTCTGTAAATATATTTAAAGTCCCTGATCTATGCCGCCGACAACGTGTTATGTTTTGTGGTCGAAATACGGCCACAAAAGGAGTCTTTAAAAATTGAACTTCTTGAATGGACTACGTGGTGGTCGTTTGTCATGAAATAAATTTAAAAAATAATGCCAGAGTATTTTCTTTCTAATAAATTAAATTATATGCCGGTTTACAATAGTCATCTTTCTCTTACTCCATTTCAAAGTTCTATACCGCTTAAAAAACACCCTTTCAAGATTGCTTGAAAGATTCGCTCAGCATGTTGTCAGGTAGAAACATTGTCCATGGTAACCAGCGGCTTCAGAGTAGTTGTATAATTCCCCAACATCATCATATGAACTCCAGGTTTTCCAATGATTGACTGTTTCCTCTCCTGTGTCATGCATTAAAATTCTACTGACTAAGCATTAAAATTCTACTGACTAAGCAAGATAACGAAATCCACATCCAGCTTACGTGTGAACGTATATTTTCATTGAAAAGTTACTTTCTTTTTCTATTAATTCCGTGAAAAAAATACAAACATTTTGATCTAATTTTTTGGAAACATAATTCATTGCTATGACTTTAACTGCTAACCAGTGGGACGTCGCAACACAGGACGCCCACGTAGCCCTTAATGCACACAAGTAGAGAAGGACCTCAACTAGCTTGACGTACGAAATTTGAAAGCAGCTCGCCAAAGACCATACCGCCTGAAGGCGTTCAGCCCGGACTGTTACACCAAATGAAGGCGGGAGATTGGTATTACTGCTTTAATTTTTGGGTTTGAGATTAACATTTGCTTAAGAATTCACGTCGAAATATTTTTTGTCGAAATAATTTTGTTAAAAGCTAAATGTGAATTTTCAGATTTTAATACTTCTTCAAAATATTCAAACATTTTTGGACCTTCAGCCACCTTTGCTTATCATTTCAAAGCTAGACTTGGCACTACCTTGTCTGTACATGAGGTCACTGTGTGTCGTGAGTACTTTTTTGGAGCTTTTGTTGCTTGCATTACAGTCTGAAGATCTGCTCTGACGCTGGTTTTCCCAAACAAAATGCACACTGATACAAAGCAATTTGAGCAAACAAGGCTTTAAAGATTTTACTTTTCTTAAGATGAGCGCACGGCGCACAGTGTGCAGCTGCATAGAGATCAGTGCGCAAAAGATCATTTTTAAATATTAGGAAAACAAGAAAAAAACTGTTTCTTTTCACAAAAGTACGGTAGTTGTGATATGAAAAATTCACTTTCCTTTTTTTCGTGTTTTGCAAAGACTTATTAAAATCATCAGAGTTGGCCAATTTCCTGTGAAAATTGCAATTGAAGGAACAAAAGAAAAAAGTTTCAATTTTGATTTTGTAATATCTTTAAGCGTTCAATTAAAAATATAAAATATGTCCGGAAAAGGTAAGAATGTGTAAATTTTAGTTGTTTACTTCAAAAATGAAAATTAACAATTCTGTCAGGGGTTTTAAGTGAACACATATATATACTAAGGTATACACATATACCTTAGTATAAATATAAATATAATAAAATATAAATATAATAAAAAATATAAATAAATGAACGCAGAATATAAATAAATGAAGCTCAACGTCAATTGGTAACGATCAAATCATACAAAAAAATGTCTTTGCCTCAGAGGTAAAATAGCTTAAAGGATTAATTTATTTAAGACTTTAAGGAGAAATTCGGTTAAATTGTAGATTGGAAATACCAACGAGGTAATGTTCATTCACTGAAGTTGATGTGCTTTTGATTCAAAAATTGTATACAATATTGCAATGCCTTTCAAGTAGGTTCAAACTCAACAACAAAAACTGAAAAGTCATTGTGAAAATATCGCACGATATTTCGTATCCCTATATGCCTGGTATACGAGGGCTTTTATATTTCAGGATTAGAGAACAAAAAAAAAAATTTATCATCGAAAATAGCTTTATTGTATTTCAAAATATTCCCCATGAAGATCTATACACTTTTGCCAATGCAAACATTTCAGCATAATGTTGTGGTTCCACTTCAGTTTTGCGTTGTCCTGAAGTCTTTCACATCGCTACGAAACAGTTATTTTTTGACATGAATGTAATTCAAGTTACTATGGACTGATTTGCTGTCCTTAAAGACAACTGTTCGGATGTTCGTAGTCTCGTTTACTTGCATTTATTTTTATTGGAGCGCCCCGCGCTCAGACTCGAAAACTGGTCCATTGTACTACCAGGGAGTAACCTTCATTTAATAAAGTTTCTTGCTCTTCCTAAAGAAAACAAAAAATGCTTCTGTGATAAAGAGCTTAAGTTTTAAGCTCCCACCACGTCAGCGCCAAATAGCCGGCATCTGGTATGAAAAAAGGCGGGACATTGACAGAAATTGTTCTGAAGTGTCTTCGCCTTCTCTACAGGCGTCACTAGGCCCAAGCAGACCTAAGTGCTTAGCCAAGTTGAAGTGTCCCGTTTGTACGCCCAAAAGTATCCCGCAGCCTTTTCTGTCTAGAGATAACATAGAAGCCGCCAATTTCTTGCCGATATTCGGGAGCATGCACTAGCTCAGCCTGCGTCCTGGAGAGTAATGTCATCTCTAGTTGTGTCGTCGGAAGACCCCCCCGTCGACGAAAGCCCTAGCCAAGGACGCGTGTATCTCGTTTCCCGGAACCCAGGCAAGTCTTAGCGAATTACGAGGGTTGCCTTTTATATTTCGGGATTAGAGAACAAAAACAAATATTAATCATCGAAAATAGCTTTATTGTTTTTCAAAATATTCCCCATTAAGATCTATACACTTTTGCATGCTTTTGAAGCAATTGTCGAAGCACTTTTGCCACTTTGATTAAGGTATCTCCAAAACATGCTTTCTGAACGTATCAACCGCTTCTTCAGGTGTCGGAAAACGTTGACCTCTCATTTTATTTTTTACGTACGGGAATAAAAAGAAGTACTCCGGTGCCAAGTCAGGACTTACCGCGGATAACTCATCAAATGTTTGAGTTTTGAGTGCTCAAAAATGCAGTTGTTTGAACCGATGTGTGAGAGCTCGCATTGTCGTGGTGAAGAGTAATCCGTCTTCTGCGGTTGGTTTTTCTGATTTCTTGGAAGACAACGGGCACACCAATGGTTGTGTACCACTCCGAATTTACTGTTCTGCGTTGTTATAGTAGTACGCTTACGACATGTCCAGTTTTTCCGAAAAAACAGGCGATCCTTTGCTTGGAAGTGCTTCGTGCGGGAGCAGCTCTTGTTGGAATTGGCTCAATTTGAAGCACCCATACAGTCGACTGCTGTTTACTTTCGGGCTCATTATCATAAATCCACGATTCATCACCTGTCACGATGTCATAGACGTGTTTCCAAGCACCGCGTTCGTATTTTTGGAGCATTTCTTTCGACCAATCGACACGAGCCTTTATTTGAGCGATTGACAAATTGTGTGGGATCCAGCGAGAACAAATTTTTTTGACGGTCAAATGTTCATGCAATATTGAATGTATGCTGGTCCCACTAATGCCTAAGGTTGTCTCAATCTCATGATAGAACACATGACGATCTTGCAATATCAGTTGGCGCACAGCATCAATGGTTTCCGGAGCAACAACTGATTTTGGACGAAATTCGTCTTGGAGTGAACTACAACCTCGGTTGAGTTCACCATACCATCTATAAACACTGGTTCCTGATGGAGCTTCATCGCCAAAAATTGAATTAAGTTCATCGATGTACTGCCGTCGAGTTAATCCATGTCGAAAGTTATCAAAAATAATCGCACGAAAATTCTCAGGAGTTAATTCCATTTTTTTGGGCGTGATTTATCTTTTAAGTTACTGTAAATAACACAAATAGCGCACGTATGTCAAAATTTTCGAAATACGTTAACCTCAAAAATGTCAAACTTTATGATTGAGCTGGCAGTCGCCAGAATGCAACACTAGGGTTGCCCAATCCCGAAATATAAAAGGCAACCTTCGTATGAGTACAACAGTGTACAAAATTTTAATTCATGACCATTTAATTGCTTCGGCTTATCTTTTGCCGATTGGTCAGTTAAGTGAAGAAGCTTTGGAATCATGAAACAAAGATTTCAAAATTTTTAGGAAGCAAATCAGCCGGAAAAAATCAAGAATCGGCAATTCAACTGATATTTTCAACATAATAATGAATTCGTCAGATCCTTCGCTAACGTAACGTAGTAACGTTTTTGTGAGTAAAAAAAACCTTTGTTCACATAGCATTGATTTGTTTGAGCTGGAAGACATTTCTTTTGAAAATTAATAAATAAAATTGTATAATACTTAAAATATAATTAAATATAAATTATAATATTCAAAACCCATTTCGCTTTTATTAAATTTATCATATACTTATTGTTAACAACACATTTGTCTTTAAAAAAGTTACATTATCCTAAATGATAAGCAACAATATAAAAAAAGATGTTTTCTCCAAGTTTCTGTAAGTTGCACATAAGTTTATATTAAAACAATCCTGCAAATTCACGTTTTTTCGTAAAAGTTAAATTTGAACTTATTTTAACTCTTATGCAAGGCCTTAAAACACAAATGGGGCCTTTACACATTTTAAAATAATTTATCTCACAAAACCACTTCTACTTCTGTGCGGCGCACAAGCTTCAAGTTTCTCGTATTCGTGCCGCCGACTAGATCTCCCCCTTTCATAGGTGAGTGAGTTAGGGAACATTTGACTTATAACTTTCAAAAAATAAAATATTGTACACTGGCAATACCCACCCCCAGTTCATTTCATTTAATTACATAGGAACGGAACCCTAAACTCGCTTAACTGACTGACTGAAAATAAACTCGTCCCATTACACATCAATTAAGAGACTAAATGGTCCTGTATGTCGAGTGAATAACTTAACTATCATGCACCAGTTCCCGCCCTTCATAGGCATACACCCCCGCTCAACTTCGCTTGCTACCCACCCCCCATATCCCCGATCAACTCTGTTGGCCATAAAATCTCATAGTATTGCCTTTAATGTCATCAGCTTATCACCGTTACTTTTTGTTTGTTTTCAGTCATTTCAGCGCGGCTAACGATCGCTTTTAAAACAAAAATCACTCACTGCACAAGCATGTGTTTTACGGTGAATTGTTTATGGCTCTATTTGCAAAATGACAGGACTAACGACAAAGTTTTTTGTCTTTACTGCCTTTTATGACAGCTGTCATACACAGCGTCGGGCACTTTGTTTCACCCCTCCTATGTTTTATTGAATTTTCATGCGATTTGCCGCGTATGTACCTCATTACTTGAATAGATGCTGAGCGATAACGCGCGGGGAATGCGAGTTTAAGTGCCTGCTGGAAGGAGGTGTACGTAGAGTGCGATATGACAGCTGTCAGTCGTCAGTGGCGACACCTCATTCGCAGTGAATTGAATTTCTATTCTCATTAATTTCGAATTCGTTTCGGTGATAAATCAAAGCATCTGCATCTGATGCGTATACGGTAAACATTTGAAAGTTTTACTTTCTACTTGCTTTACATTGGCACGGCTCTGGCCGGTGATCGCGTTTTGCATAGAGCCCAGAAGTGAGGGTCCTCTCTGCGCTTCGTGCTTAGCAACAGATATACATATTCGCGGTAAGCAGCAATGAAACGCCGACAAAAGTGAACTATAACGGCGCATTGTTTGCTGTCGCCTGTGATGATGGTGGTCCCACAGCGAGAGGCAGCATGATCAGTCACTGACACACGTTCGTTTTGAATTTATGCGTTGGTTTGACGGTTTGTTAGTTGGCTTTCTAAGCTGATATTGAAATCATTTACATCATCATTTAGAAACGTTGCGTAGAGATTTGAGCGAATATTGCAAACACCCACTCCGTGGCCGCCCTTGAGTGTAAACAGGACGTGGAAGGGGCAAACAACCGCCAAGATAGCATGTCTGAAACAATATCAATAAATTTTTGACTTCTTTCTAGTCGCCAAAAAAGAACCGACTAGAGAAAGGTTCGAGACATGAAAACCAAACACTCCAAAAATTATTAAACTTAATACGTCCGTGAAAAACTTCTTTTGTTAGCATAATGTAACTTCGCTTAAACTGGAAAAGATCCTAAGGAGTGGGTTGTAACCGACGATTTCTTACAAAGGGACGAATATCTTACACAATGATATATGAGAGTAATTGTACGTGAAATTTGGCGCAGATATACAGTTACGAACCAAACAATAGGACCACAACTTTCATAAAAAAAAAAAAAAACTGAAAGCATTTTGTAACTTTTGTCATTTTTATTTCATTTTATTATTGTTTCAATAAAGGGAAAATAAAAATAAATCATAAAAAGTTGAAAAGTATTTAGGTCATAACAAAAAGCGTGAATAGAAAGGGGACAACACAATAAGACCACCATAAGGAATGTAGGCAAATTCATAGTTAATGAACGATGTTCTTTAACTTGGTATTTAGTGGAACATTCTCTACTTTTTATCACAGCACGCACTCTTTTTGGGCATGTATTCTACCAGTCTGCCACAAGTGTTTGTCGATGTGGCTTAGCAAGCTGATTGGATTTTGCTTCACAACTCTTCTTTATTTTTTCTTTTTCAGAGCCAAAAAACTTTTTCACGATGCATCACAAGTTTTTTAGGGGATTAAGTTCTGCAGATTGGTAGAGCCAGGTCATAGGAGCGACATTATGCTCTTGCAACCTTACTTTGCCGTCGTATTCTTCGGGTCGTTATCAAGCTTAAACTACCACTTCAGTGGCACTTCACACTCAGCATACGCGAGCATCACATCACATCCAATATTTTGGTGTACAAATGCTGGCTCACGGTATTCTTTATCCAATATAATGGAACAACACCATACCAAGAGAAGCATCCCTAAACCATAACAGTTTTGTTTCATGTTTTACGATTTTGCTTTTGTACAGAGGCTGGTATGCTGCATTTTTTGGACGCCTGACTCACCTCTTACCATCTGATCCCTCCAAATTGATCTTACTTTCATCCAACCAAAGAATATTTCGCCATTTTTTTCCTTTTCTGGGCCTATCCATTCGATATGTACTTTAGAAAATTGAATTATACTTTTCCTTTTTTTGGTAGGAAGTGATATCTCCCTGGGGATTCTTCCAAAGAGATTTTGTTCTTCTAGCCTTCTTCGCACTGTTCTAGAACAAACAGGGAAGTCCAGTTCACGTTTGATGTCTTCAGCTGACAAATATGAGTCTTTTTTGACAAGCGTTGAATGTGGACGTCATCTTTTGGAGATGTTTTCCGTGGACAACCTGTTGGCATGTGAGATTTTTGCGGCTCTAGCTCATTAAAAACAAACGTCTTTGATCTTCCCACTAGTCTGGACACCTCCCGCTATGACTTTACTTCCTGTGTTAGTTTTCGGATCAAGATCTGTTGCAGAGCAGTGCACACCGCGGTCCATTTTACTGTCTTTCATGAATAATTCAATGCATTTCAACACACATATATCATTTCTATGCTGGTTTAAAAATAATATAAGACACAATTATTCAAACTATTCCTGCACATTTGACGACAAAATTCAAATATTCTTGTTTCCTTTAATTTTTTTTTATTAACGAAGTACCGTTACCAACAAAGAGAAATATGCAAACAGACGTCATATTAAATTTTATTTTAATGAGAATAAAGTAAATGTTTGATGTTTTCCGGTCTTATTGTTTTGTCCATCACTATAAGTGTCAGTAGATGTTAGTAGTGCCAAATTTAAAATAAGAACTCATTTCGACATTGAGACATTGAGAAGTTGTAAATTGAAACTTCTCCAAATTCCTCATGACATTTAAAATTGAACGAATCGTGCAAAGCAAAAGCGGCTATGAAAATAATGCCTTTCAAAACTTAATTTAAACCCCATTCAGACTATGAATAAAAATTCTACAACTCTTTCTATTTCTCTGGGTTATATGAACATAATCCAGTGCAAGAAGAAACTCCTGTTTGATGTAGGAAACATCGGAATCTTTAATTTGTCCAAAATTGCGTGCAGTGCCTTACTAGCTTGCGACTCTCCATGAAACTCACTGCTCCACTGATTGATTGTAAATTCATATTCCACCTCAAAATCATGGACCTTGCCGTGAATATTTAGAAACGCCAATTGAAACGCAGTTACAGGCCCTCTGAGGTTCGAAACAAAATTTCGTGTACTTTCTTCATTTTCTTTCAAAAAAGGCGTGGCACGTAGTCCATTAAGTCTTAAGTCGTTTTACGAGACTCCGATTGCATGACTTCACCAAATGGGCACTGCATGTATATTCTGATGAATTTCTTCAAAACGAACGTGTTCAGTTGGACGCGAAGAAATCGAGCTTAAGATATGCAGACAGAACTGCTTTGTGAAATAATTCTGCAGTAAGTGATGGAAATAATAGTAGTGATGGAAAAAATAGTGGTCGCCGTGGCGTAGTGGGTAGAGTGCGACGCTCACACGCTTAAAAGGTCTGGGTTCGACTCCCAGATCAACACCAATTTTTCACGGCACCACCTCTTTCGAGCTGCTGACAACACTCAAAGAGTAATAACTGTCGAAGAAAGCTTCTCAAATTTCGCCGTTCGGAGTCGGCAAAAATTAGTAGGTCCTTTCTACTCGTGAGAGAACAGTAGCGCGCACAACACGAGTAGTTAATGAGCAAGCTAGGCCCTGGTTCCCCTTTGGACTGTAGCACCAACAATTATTATGATTATAAGCGATGGAAATCGAATAATTCGAAAAGAAGAGAGTGTTGTTGAGAAGGTGGAAGATGCCTAAGTTAAAGTTAAGGATCTCATTGACCAATGATCGTGTGCCTTGAGGGTCTTATACCAGATAGTGTTCTTTGCAAGCGCAAACGATAATTCCAATCCTGGAAAGTCATCTAATCCCCTTTGGTAGCATTGCTTATGCTGTTATTCGCAGGGCATTCATTTTAGTGATTTTCTGTGAAACTGAAACTGAACCAAATTCAGTGGTGTCGCTAAATGTGCATGTCACTTCCGGTAACATTGTAATGGCATTCCATCCATGTTGGAATATGCATAGTCAACAAAAACGACGCAGAAACATCCCCCCTGACACTGTTCACTTGTTGGTCATAGACAGTAAAGAGATGCTTACCCTCCACTTGTCTCCTGAATTTCGCAAGGAGTCATAAAATCATTCCAACACCTCATGACTCAGCGTGATGAAGACTCCAAGTTATGCGTACTTTGCACCGCAAACATTAAGTACGGCGGCAATGGAAAGCGTTATGCTTCTTCACACGACCACACACGCATGTCCCTGCGAAGTGAAGTGTGTATCTGCAACAATTAAATTTAAGTGTAAAAAGTGAAAATTGTGCACTTCACATACACCGTGCTGACAAACAGGGTGCACGAGCACACACGAACTTGTCTTCACTTAGTTGTGAAATTTTTCCACCTGGAAGTGATCGATATGACGGCGAGATAACAGACTCTCTGGAGCGAGAGGTGTTGGAATTGTTGAGTAGTTTTTCTCTTTCAACGTTTCCGACATGGGTTTATGCTGCTGCTGCTGGTGCTTGTGTTGTTGTTGATGTTTCTGTGGGTTGCATTTTAAGAGTTCCGGTGGATTTAGTTCACATCACATCGGTTTATGTTGTCTGATTACGTAATCGATCGGAGAGATGGTGTGAAGATGTACCTACATACGTAAGTGATTATTCTGAAAGACGTTAATTGGCAGATGTATGACTAGTTGGCGTTGAAATAAGCTTTCTGTAGCAACCTGAGATTCACGATTTATTCGATCCACTGATTGGTTGGATTAGGAAGGGGAAATTTAAAAACTTGTGATGTCACCGATCTTACTGGCAATCGATATTCGAATTAGTTTCCTTATGATGTGAAATAGATTAACAGAACGTATTTTTGTTTAAACAATATGAACTCAGATTAGAGACCTTTAAGTTTGCTTTTAAATCCCACATGCTTTATCTGTCGGTGTACCATCATTATCTGATTAACTGCACAACTCAAATAGACATCGATATGTCCCCGTAAGTCCCCAGTCCTCTATGGGAACTGTATGAACTAGTGTTTGAAATGATGGGATTTTGCAATATAATGGAGCTGTATGCTATACAGAAAAAAATTGCAGTCGCAGACGTTAATCAAGTGAAGACGCTTGAACGAGGGTTTGTATTTGCTTCAAGAATGGCAATTTTTTTTTTTACCGAACTGATCCCTAATTCAAATAAATGACATCTAAGTTTTTGTTCTCTTGCGGAGGTTTCTTGGCACGAATCCGCTCAAGGCCCAGATGGTTTTGGAGGACAAAATTGGAACATACCTATGTACATTACGGCGTCTTGAACGTCAAGTCGAAATTTTTTTTTTTTTCTTTAAAGAGGTTTTGGGATGTTGGCTCTTACACTGGAAATACGCGGTATTCCTTATTGTGCGCTCCAATACGTATTCTTAACACCGAAACTCGCTCATTGTACAGTTTAGTCAATTTTCTTCTTTCTTCATCGGTGCTTCTGCCTGTGGTCGACCCAGAGTGCTCGCGCTAAGCTACTATCCTGACTTGAGCTGGTTTCTTCTACTTCATCTTCTTCCACCCCGTGTGGTCCGGGGTGGAAGTGGGTCTCAACCAACATGCCTTTCCATCTCAGACGATCTTGCGCTAGCAGCTTCCAAGTTGGTCGAGGTCCTTCTCTACTTGTTTTCGCTACCTCAGGCTAATATGTTTTCTGTTGCGTTGTCCCAATGGTTTTTTGTAACGGAGTAGTGATGTCCATACGCTCTATATGGCCTAGTCTCTAGCGCTGTGTGTCTGTGTCTTAAGCGTCTTAAGCGTTGTGTCCGAAGACGCTTGACCAGACGCATGTCGGCTATAGAGTTCGTCGTTGAATCTTCTCCAGATGCCATCAACGCAAAAAGGACTAAGAGTCGCACGCAAACGTTTTCTGGCGGAAAGACGATAGTCTTCCTCGCCCGCTTTTAGTAATGTCCAGGCTTCCGCGCCACAAAAAGAACTGGGAACATAAACCTGTTACACAAAGCGAGCTTTCGAGACAGTTCTCATTTGCGTCTTGGGCCCAATAAAAGAGCGGCGAGTGATTTTTCGTTTGATTTCAGCATTGATGTTCTAGTTCCTCTTTACCGCGGGGCCGAGGTAGACGAAGTCCTTAACTGCCTCAAAGTTTCTGTTGCCTTGTGTGACAATCTGTCCAAAACGTCGATATTGTGTGTCCTTCCTTGATAACAGCATGTACTTTGCTTTGCCCTCATATACCACCAGACCCATTTAAGCCGCTTCAGCTTTAATGTCAGCAAACGCCTCAATGACGGCTCACGGTGTTCGTCCAATCATGTCAATGTTGTTCGCGTAAGTTAGCAGTTGAGTTGACATTTGTGTGATATGCCTCTGGTGTTGACTTGTGAGTTACGCAAGAACTTCTCAAAAATGATGTTTAAAAAGTTACATGACGGCGCATACCCTTGTCTTGAGTCTTTCTTGACATTGAAGGTCTCGGTAAGTCCGTTGCCAACCTTGACAGAGCAGCAAGTGTTCTCTATCGTCCTCCCACACAATCTTACGAGTTTGGTAAGAATGTCAAAACCAGATATGTCCTGTATAACTAGTCCCTATGCACCCTGTCATATGCGGTTTTTAAATCGACCAATAAGTGGTGGGTTTTGATATAAATTTTCTGTGTCTTTTCCAGGAGGTGGTTTGTCCATACGCTGTGTACGGCAACAACATTGGTCGCCTTCTTTAAATATTCTCCATCACATGTTAAGTGCATGTAAAGAATTACATTCAACGGTAGGATCAAGAGCCGCATGCAGAACAGTTCTTTCGAAAACTGGTGAAGATTTCAGCTCTATAGAGCAAAGCAGGGATGATCCAGATTTCGTATACAACCAGGTTTGGTACTCTGAAAAGAGGGTCTTGATCCACAACTAGTAAAAGTGATTCTACGAGTATATTTCTTAGTATGGCGGCTTCGTCTGCAAGGAAATTTCCTAACTGCATTGTCTTTCAGTGCTCTGCCTGAATTTATGCGTCAACAGAATAATGACCTAAGTCGGGTCGAAAATTCCAATTTAAGAATTAAGTTATGGGTGGTCCCCAACTCATAACTATCGATGAGTAAGTATGTGAGGGTGGTTTTTTGTTGGTGTATCCAAGCAGGAACCATATTGTCCACCACACGCGGACGGTGCTGAGAATCTGCTTATCTCCCTGCAAACATCAATATTGACTATATTTTGTACCATATTCAGACACTGCAAAGAATCTCCTTACCACAGCCATGTAAAAAGCCGTGTTGAAGACGTGTTTCAGGACTCAACCGTTCGACGGGTATGAAATTCGGCCGAAATTGCAGCTACGCAGACACATTTCGCGGTGAGCCCAGAATTACTATCCGGTCACTTGTTGTTCCCTATTTATAGTGGAATTTCAGAGCATTTAACGCCTATGACCATCATGCTCACAGTTTTTTGCTCGATAGCAGCCGAAGCCTTGACAGTAACCTTAAATATCGTTTGTTCAGAGTTTTCCACGATTGGTGAGAGGAGCTCAAATGACCACTCTGCATAGTTTCACCACGTTTATGAAAGTCCGCCCCGTCCCATCGGCTCTTCAGTGAATCCTATCACACCCAACCATCACCGCGCCGACTAACACTTTGATTTCATTTAAAAATCATGCTCCGGCAACCATGACAACCCACTCAGACCTCAATTATCTGCTTCAATAACAGCTGTAGCCCAAAAGATACACGAAATATCCAATTACCATATGAACAGATCGCACTCGCTTCAGTCGTAGCGAGAGGTCATCCCATGAACTACTTTTACCCAACAGTGTGCTGCTTCATGTTGTCCTCACAAAGGGGCGCCCCGGGTGATCGGTGAGTTGGAGGAAGGGGTCACCAAGTTTCTGGTCTTTTTTTTTTGTGTCTCGACATGAATGGCTCATAGGTGTGCCATCATCACTAATCACTGAACAAGTATCCGTCTCAAAGCATTTCCGGATACACATTGCGAAACACCGAACGATTTCGATTAATTACTCTCATCGGGTCATCGATGAGTATCATCATGGCGGGCGGCGCGCGGTGTTCCAGTTTCGAGAACTCATCAGAAACGTTTGAATGCCGCACTCGATTAGATGATTTTCGAAACGTCAAAGCCAATGAGTGACGGCATAAGTTTCACATTTCGCTTTTACCGCTCCCCGCCTTCTCTCTTCACAACGGAGCACGTCAATCAGTTACTGGTGCTATGGAGCGGCTGCTGAAGTTGTGTTTTATTTGGGGATAGTCTCGAGCGCCTCAGAGTTGGAGAGGTGAATGGTAGCGCGACTTCATGAGTCCGATGATGAATGGATTTGGAAATGGATAGGATTACGTTACACTATGCTCTGTGTGTGTGTGTGACATGCATGTGTCATTGTTTAGTTTCCTTTTCTGCGCGCCCAAGTGTGGCCATAGTCACGATCTCACTTTTGACTTTAATGTGAGACAATTCATTTGCCTAACGCCGTCGCAACGGCACCGCCACGGTGTGGCGAAGGAGGAGGAGGAGTAGGGATTGGTATATGCACAGGAGCGCCACTGGCTTGTGAACACAGGGGAGAGAGAGAAAATACTTCCTCTGTTGGTTTTTGATAAGAAAGTTCGGGAAGAAAAGTAAGGTTGCCGCTGGAGTTGCACGTTCGTGAGATAGTTAATAAATTCATCAACTGTGTTTGTGTGAAAGAGAGTGAGGGGGGGAAAGTAGGAAACGCAGGAGAGGCCAAGGAGATATGACATTTCCCAGCACGGAGATCGACTTTCGTTTTCGTTTGCGATGGTGAATGCATGCGCTGATGGCGTGGCGTAGGCGGTGGCGTTATTGCGGAAGTGGAAGTGCACGGACTCGAGTCGTATTTTTTATATCCCGTGTTAAGTGAAGGTAATTAATGAACCCTTGGCGTGAACTTTGAATTTATGCGCGATTTCACTTGGACATGACCAGTCGTGTCGGTAGCGGAAAATGCTCTTTTGAAGGGATGTCCTCGACAGACTGGCTTCTGAGGACTTATGCGTTGGTCTGTGAGATATGACATTACTTGTCATGATCCCAGACATCGACAAGAAGGACCTTCAAAGAGCACGTGAGAAGCAATAGGTTTAGTGTGAGAATCGAAACCCAGTCTGTAGGAAAATTGATTTCACAGCGACAAACTTTCCATTTCTCTATGCTTATGAGTTCAACAGCAGCACTTTTCCTTCCTCACAAGATCCCATAGCTCTCACGATCGCATGCACCTCCCACGCCGCCTGCAACATAAACCCCAACAACAGTCCATGGCGTTAAGTGACTCGATTTAATATCGCTTACGTGCTCGGTTCTGTCAACTTCTTCAGCGGAGTCTTCTCGGCTTCGAATAAATTTCTCACGCACAAATCAATCAACGTCAAGCGTCCGAAAGTGATGGAGACTCGATTCGACTCTCACCGCCTTGCTGTCAACCTCAGGTTGACACACCCCAGAGTAGTATCGTCTTTAGTATTCAGCTCCGCCATGTTCGGATGGTTCTTAGAAATCCGACAAGCGGGCCCCAAAAAAACAAGTGACGCCACGGTTCAGATGACATGTCCTTGGCTTTGGCCAAGTCGTCTGTCGTGTTTTTCTCATTTGTTTGACTTCTCCGCTGGTTTTTGGGTTTTTGCTTGAGACCTTGAGACGATCGGGCGCATTAGTCAGCGACTGTTGACGGCTGGCTTGCGGTTGAGTAATGACCCCAGAAAATCATCTTGTTTTTGCTTGTGAACTTTGGCTAACCAGCATTTGTCACAAAAGCCTCTCCGGCAACCATTCGCGAGTGCGGAGCGCGGTGATATTTCACACCGAAGCTCATATTCATTCATCTTGGCGGCTGTGTCTCCCACATGTCGTGACCACTCAGCGTGGTGTCCGAACAAGCAAAGCGCATCCCCAGTTGCCCAGCCATCATGGTCGCATCAGTCCTAGGCGGTCTGGCCTGCCGCTCTTGGTAGTTACATAATAAACACATTAATTCACACTTGGTCTGACATGAATTGTTTTCAAAAAGTGCACACCCAGCCGACGCCGATGGATACGAACGAGCACATCCCAGTTTGCAGCAGCCGCTGGCAGATGTGAAGTGCGCCGCTGCAAACCTCATTTCGCCCTGTGTTTACATTTCCCACACCGATGCCCAAAAGGGAAAACGAAGCGTTGCGCTACGCTCCGCCAGCGCTCTTGTGCAACACCTCAAAGCTAGTGATACTTCGGTGTGATCTGTATAGTGTCTGTGTACTTTGTGTTGTTGTTGTTTTTTCTTCTTTTTTTTTGTCGGTTTTGGGGAAAGCGGCGGGATATTGTTTTGGGGCTCTGAGCTGCGGCCACGAGTATTTCGCTGACAGCCGAAATCGGATTGATTGATGGGTGTGTGCGGCGAGCGACGGTATTTAGTGCGATTAGCTTCAGATATGAATACCATTCAAGCTGTGCCCTGCGCGCCTTCCGTGGGGTCTGTCTCATTGTGTGCCCTGAGCCCTCATTGTTTGAAGAATCGGTAACAAGCTCTGAACTTCTCTATGTTTCGTTTCGTTTCGTTTTTGTGCTTTCTTTGGTTTTTGGCGGCATATCCTTGTGGTGGCTGGCAGACGGGCACTTTCGAAGGGAAAGTTCTGTTTCGTTGCATTTTCGTGGCAAGCAGCAGACTGTTTGTTCGACCGACGATTGTTTACGTCGCAAACAGAGCGAAACCAAATGGAGACGTGTGAGTGCGATGGCAAAGCCTGGAAACAAAGTGGTCTATCGAAAGTGGAGCACTGGTTGGGAAAAGTTAAGTGTTACGTATGCAGTGCCGGTAAGCATGTGGGATGTGCGACGAGCTGACGCGCAGTGGTGCCTGCTTATATGGACCTTCCGATCGTGTTTGCTTGTCTCTGACCATCTTGGGTAATCGTAGGCTTGTCTAACAGATGTGCTCGTGCTTATCGCAGCAGGAGACAGGAAATGCAGAAAACAGAATCGTGTATGAGTGGTGAAAGTCTGTGATTTATCTCAGGACATTTTTCTTTTTGGAAAATGAGGAAGGACCGATGCCTGATAGGACGGTATTCGGACTGAGACAGAAAGCGGACGATTTGGGCAAGGTGTGAGCAGGGATTGAGACTGATTGCATAACAAGTCCATAAAGATTTTGAGAAGGGTTTAAGGTTTTAAGCTGTTGGACCACGGGCTTTATGAAAAATGCTCCTTCGTGCACTTCACACTTGCCAACCGCACAATAAAGGCCAGCTCACATGGAACGAGTACAGTAATTTTTTTTTTTTTATTAACGTCATGAGGCCTCCCGGAAAACGGACTACAGCCAGAGAGTGTAGGTGTATTGAGAACTTGAGGTTTTTCTTCGGTTGCGGTTGTCTCATTGAGACCATATCGGAGGAACGCCTGTAGAATTTTGAAATTAAACAATGCTTCAATAAAGGTCACTTTAGGGATGAAATTAATTTAAGCAAACTTTATGCTGCTGTTTACAAACTCTAGCAGTCCGCGAACATAGGGAGGATATTCAAAATTTACGGGATATGAAGTTTCTACGTTGGAGAACAGAACAAACCTAAAGCCTCTCACACTCTTAGGCGTTGTTGTAACGCAGCATTGGACTGGTGGGGAATGAAAGTAAGCAACTCTGAGGGAGCTGGCAAGAGGCCACAGGCTGGAGAGATGTTTTGGTTGCCACACGAAAAAGAATTGGTTGTACTTAGCGAAAGAAATCATAAGATACACTACTAAGTACATCTTAAAGGTGACATTATTTGTTCTGAAGTATTTCACTGGTGATGTGCGCCTGCCTCCTTCAGTGTCACATTTTGAAATTAACTTATATTTTTGTGACAGATACATATTTCCATGCGAATACAGCACATCTATCTGATGAACTATGCATCGTAACCTTCTTTTCAGACTCACTTTGTGTAATGCAACATCAAATGTGTGCTGAAACCTGTTCTAAGACTCGATCAAAATTCATCGATATGCGCATCTCAAAGATGAGAAACGTTGAAGAGCTAATCGATCTTCTGCAGGAAAGAATTCTAAAAATGGTTGAATTTTATGAAATATTTTCCGTGAAGTAAAGACTCACCTACAGACTGAATTGTAGTCGCAAACGCATAAGTTAGGCTTTAGATAATCACTGTCTGTACTGTCTTTTTTGCAGTCGTCTGTAGATTTCTATAATGCCGCACTCTCAACACATCGTCAGCATAATTACTAGTAAAAACTGTTGCTGGAGGTTAAAATCAAATGAGTCCGAAAGAGTTCCGGAAAATCTGCGTTTTCTGTGGTCCAGACTTACGCCATGAAGCCACTTGGAAACAAACTATAATCAACACCAAAGTGTCTAGAGGTGTTCCTACTGCCTGTACGTTGGAGAGTTTCAGAGCAGCAGTTTCCAAGTCGTGGGGTAATGCAACAGACTGGTAGAGGAGTAACATAACCAACTCTGAGGCAACTGGTTAGAGAGTTTTTTGTTTACCACTCGAAAAAGCATCTGCCTCGTTGGGATAGAAATCATAAGACTTCGCTTCGGGCACATCTTAAAGGTGTGAATCCTTGTTCTAAAGTCTTGATTGTCGTCTTCCTTCCGAAAACGCTGCATAAAGTTTTCGACTTTAATTCTGTATTTATTACCTCCATGCAAATAAGCCACATCTCTGTTCTAACTTATGTATCGTTGTGTTTTTTTAACATTGACTTTGCGTAAAGCTTGTCTAAAGCCGGCACAAAATTCATGGACTTGCGTATTTAAAAGACGAGAGACGCTGAAGAGCTAATTAAATGAAAATGTTTTTTTTTAAATTATTGAATTTTTGTAGCCTTGTTGGTTTACAGACCATTATAGTCGTATTCGCTTAATTCAGGCTTTTGATGTTCACTGCCTGCACTGTTGTCTCCAGACACTTATAACGCATTACGATTGGTGTATTACCAGCACTCATTGGTGATTAAAATGAAATGAATCGGATCCAATTTGGAGCCATCAGCACAAAAATGAAAATTGAATGCGAATAGCCTCATCCGCTTTCATTAAGGTCCATAAAACAGGACTGGGATGATTAAGTTGGTGTCCAAAGTCTACTTAGAGCGAGAGCTCTATAACAGAATTTCCTCTTGGGCCCAATGAAGGAGGGATTGGGAAGAGTGACTTTGTTGTCGCTCCTTACCACTGTGCCGGGATAGACGACGTCCTTTACTACCTCAAAGTCTCTGCTGCCTAATCTGACGTTCTGTGCGAGACGTTGAGGTTTTGTGTCCATCCTTGATTTGTACTTCGTTTTGTCATCATTTATCGTCAAACCTATTTTAGAGGTTAGAAGTTTTGATAAACTACACTGGAGCGCTCAGACTCAAATACTGGTCCATTGTACTGTCAAACCTATTTTAGTCGCTGCCGCTTCAACGCCAGCAAACGCCTCATTGACGGCTGCAGGTGTTTGTCCAATCACGTCAATGTCGTGCGACGTTAAGGAAGTCAAATGATATAGCGCTGCCTTAAACCTTTTTTAACATTGAAGGAGTGTAGTGAGACCCTCCACAATCTGACGATTTTTGTAGGAATCCGAAAAGTAGACATGCCAATGTATAACTAGTCCTCTTCGTTTTTCACCAACGAATTGATGGTGAGTGTCGATTTGTAATTCTTCATCATTCGTAAAGAGATGTCGTAAATTAAAGATCTGGTCTATAGTGAACTTCCTTGGCCTGAAACCACAGTTATATGAACCTATCAGGTCCTAGACACACGTTTTAAGTGGTGTCGCATCGTAAAACTTAATATTACTAGCGCAGCGGCCTTCTACGGTTTTAACGAGCAAGATTTTTTGTTTCAAACCCCCGCTGGAGAAACATGTTTCCATTTCACTGTCTAATTTCAAGTTAGTCACATATTTGGGAAAAAAAAGGAAAAAAGGAAAGCCAAGGGCACTTCTGAAATTTCGACAATCTAAGTTCGCAGAAAGTCTGTATGTTCTCCGATGTAGAAGAAAAAATGCAAGACATAACTTGCATCTTCGACAGAAGACACTGGGTCCTTATGTACTTAGTCTTCATTTTTTATAAGGTTGCCAAATATCTCCCTTCCGCCTTTTTGTCTTTTGAATTTTCCGGCCATGTACAAAGTGCTACAGAGCTCGTGTCTGGCAATACTACACATCATTTGAAATTTCTCGACATAACCTACAAAACGACGCTATGCATGATTAGGATATTGCGTTCAACAGTTATAGACGTGTAAACATGGATTTCACTAACGCCGAAATTCGCGCTATTTTAAGGTTTTCCTTCGTTAAAGGCAAATCCGCTAGAGAAACGTTCCGTGAGATTAATGGTGCTTTGGGGGATGGTGTTCTATCACTTCGAACCGCGGTGGAATGATTTCGACCATTTAGAGCCGGTGAAAACGACGCCATGGATAGGCCAGCCGGCGAAAGACCTGTGACGACGAATACCGATCGACTCATGGAAATCATCAAGTTAGACCGGCTGTGGCATCTCGTGACATCGCCCAGAAGATGGGAGTTAGTCACCTAACCATTTGAAACCATCTGCAGAAGGCTTGATATAAAGAAAAGCTTGATGTTTGTGTGCGGCATAATTTGACGCAAAAAACACCTTCTGGGCCGAATCAACGCCTGTGATATGCTGCTGAAACGGAACGAACTCGACACATTTTTGAAGAGGATGGTGACTGACGGTGGTCGCCGTGGCGTAGTGGGTAGAGTGCGACGCTAACACGCCAAAGGGTGTCGGTTCGATTCCCAGCTCAACACCAATTTTTCGAATTTTTCACGGCACCACCTCTTTTGAGCTGCTGACAACACTCAAGTAATAACTGTGTAAGAAAGCTTCTCAAATTAAGCCGTTCGGAGTCGGCAAAAAACTGTAGGTCCCTTCTACTCGTGAGAGAACAGTAGCGCGCACAACACGAGTAGTTGATGAGCAAGCTAGGCCCTGGTCCCCCTTTGGACTGTAGCGCCAACAATTATTATTATTATTATGGTGACTGACGACGAAAAATGGATCACATACGACAATATCAAGCGAAAACGGTCGTGCTTGCAGGCCGGTGGCCAAGCCGGGATTGACGGCCAGGAAGGTTTTGCTGTGTGTTTGGTGTGATTGGAAGGGAAACATCGGCTATGAGCTGTTGCCAGGCCGGACGTTTAATTTGACCATCTACTGCGAATAACTGGACCGCTTGAAGTAGGCGATCGACCAGAATCGTCCAGAATTAGCCAACAGGAAGGGTGTAGTGTTCCACCAGGACAACGCCAGACCAAGCATTTTGTTGAAGACTTGTCAGGAACTACGAGAGCTCGGATGGGAGGTTTTTCGCATTCACCCAATAGCCCGGACATAGCGGCAACTGATTACCACCTGTTCCTGTTCATGGCGAACGCCCTTGGGGGTGTGAAGTTGAACTAAAAAGAGGCTTGTGAAAAGTGGCTGTCCGAGTTCTTCGCAAGTGGAGGGAGGGAGGCTTCTACGAGGGGGAGTATGAAAAGGATATTATGAAGTTGCCGTCTAGATGCAAACAGATTATCGAACAAAACGGCGCATATTTGAACTAAATCCGATCACTGTAACACTTTTTATGAAACATTGAATGAAGAGCAAAAAAGCGGAAGACAGATATTTGGTAACCTTATATGTATCTTTATACTGGAGAGTGCAAACGATCCACAATGAGACGAGGGCGTATCATCTTCAAGAAGTTTTTACAATATTGCGCATGCTGTTGTTCCCTCACACGAAGAAGGGGCTTGAATAACAAGAATTTAGTTGCTTTTCTCTTTGACTGTTATCAGCAATTCACAAGACGTGAGACCATGAACATTCCGTGGCGTTCAGTTCAGGAATCAAATTTAGGACATTCGGCGGTTGTCTCACAGCACCAGGACCTTTATTTTATTCCCCTAAAAAATTAAAAATTAATCTTCCTTCGAAAATTTGTTGATCCCTTAAGGGCATTGTCAAATTTTCCTCTGTTCCTCACCTTTTTTGTTGTGAGCTGAGTTTTTATAATAAATTATCAAAAAACACTAATTGAGTAGCTATAAGCACATAGTATCTACTGATATTTTGTGTCTTTTCCGTTGTTTTGAAACTTTAGGAAGTCCTGAAGTCAATTTTCTTGATACGACCAGGACCTGGAATTCTTTACTTATCGTCACTAACATTCAGTTTCAGCTCGATGGTCTTTATTTAATGTTTGAAACTCAGCTGACTTCTCTTGTCATACCTCGTACTCAAATTGTTTTCCGAGCCATTCGTTCTTTCAAGACAACAATGTTTGTAATGAGAAATAAAATTACTTTTCGACATTTTTAATTATTTTCTCATTGTCCTTATACAATTTCAAAATAAAGCATAATTCATTCCAGTTCATTTTTCATGAAACTGTATACAATATCTTGTCCCCCAGTGTTCACATCGATTGGAAAAAAAAAATAATTTCCTACCCCTTAATTTAATGCATAGCCACATGCTTACATCTCCCCCTCACAAAACTTAATCATTCTACTTTTAGTGTATTAAATTTGTTGACTCTCACTGTTCACATATATTTATACTCAAGCAAGCACCACCCCCACTGCTGCTGCCGCCCAACAACGTGACAATATATTTCATCGTTGATTCTAGGTGACCAAGTCATGTGTCGTCGGCTCGCCCCTTCGCGTTCATTTATGTAATCGCTCTGCACCGTCAGATCGAGGAAAAAACGAAAATCACCTCAAAACGAATTCAGCACAGTTTATCGATGACCCTCTTGCTGTGCTGCCAACTCTGTCGCCGTCATTAAGTAGAAGAAATCCATGGCAACAACAAAGTCCATAATCGGTCGCAAAAATTTCATTTCGTCTCTCTAACCCAATTAACTTTTGTTGTCCGAAGTATTTGTGCGGCAGGCTGTCCCACATTTTGGCTCAAAGCGCTTTGTGATTGTGTCTTCTCTAGACGCCTGCCGCTCGCAAACAAACTCCGAATTTTCTCGCCGCCAGTTGTCCCCTTCTCTTTCGACGATTGCGCTTTGGTGGGGTTTTAAACTCTTTTTTTCTTCAAATTTGCATTCGAATGTCCGAGGGAGGGTTCCCCCAAGCGGCGGTCAGTCGAGAAAATAGACATGATTCAGACCACAGCAGTGTAGAGGAGGAAATTTCGAATTTCGTCCACGCTCTCAGTGATCGGCAGCGACTCGACGTCGACCACGCCGCGTGCGGCTTTGTGTCATAATTTCCGATTCGATTTCTCCTCTTAGGTAAGATTTAAGCAAAAAAAAGAGACACATAATTCCACTCTCGAACGGCTGGAAGTGTGGCAGCGCGCTGCACACAGATGCGGCTGGTGGCGTCTGACTTTCGACTGCTAAACCAACCAGATAAGTCTCTGCGGAGCGAGCCCACCGAAAAAAGGCCAATCTGGCCTACCACCAGACCGCGGCGGCGACGAAAATGTCTGTGACGAACTTCTTTGGGCAGCCTTCTACAAAATGTCGTCATCGGCTGGTATGGGACTGGAAGGGAGGCTTTCGAAACGCGCAAAAAGCCGGCAAACATTTTTAAATATCCGAGGGAACTGGTGCGACTGCTACAGACTGACATTTTGCAAGTGTGCTGCGGTGGTGGTAACCGGGTTTCATTGCGGCACACAGTCGCGTGCGCTTCCGCGATGACGGCTGACGGCAGAGTGCAACCCGTCGCCAGGCGGGTGTATCACCAATTATTTTTACAATTGACCCTGTGTGGCATCAAGTGACAGCTGCGCGCTGATAAAGATGTCATAAGACGAGGGTCGATGACGACGCCCCAAGTGAAGTGAAATCTGTCGTGAGGCTTTCCTAATCGCGCTCCAATCGGCTTCGCAGCGCGACGCAAGCGGTCCCCTCGCAATTGAACGGTGACCTCTTTTCGCTGGTTACATTATGTCAGATCGATTAAGTTGACAGATCAGTTGGGCAATGCGTGCATCTGCGACGACGGAGGTGACGTTCGATTAGGAGAGACTTTGCATCCCGAGCGAAGGGAAATTTAATTTGATTTCTTTTCGCTTTTCGCCTCTGTCGCAACAGTGAAAGTGTGAAACGACGCCTCGATGTCAAACAAATGAACGTCTGACGAGGGTGATGTGGGGTTTCAGTTTGGTTTGTTACTGTGTAGGGACTTATTGTTTCAACCGATGAAGGGTCAATGTTTGGGATTATTTTTCTTCGTTTAGAACGTAAGTGGTGATGGATTCCACCTAATTTGGAGTTTGTGACGTCGCCACATTTGTATTGTATCGCTTTTGTATTGACACAGCAGGGGACCTGTCGTTTATTTGAATTGGGCAAGATGTATCTGGGCTATGTGACACTGGGTCCTCGATTGCATGACAGAGTATCTTCCAGTTGAAATATTGTCCATTTCTGAGGACTGCAGAGTTGCGGACAGATCTCTTTTGACAATCACTCACAGTATAAGCGGTGCGTGTATAATCTAATGCGGTAGCTTAATAAATACAGTGAAAGACGGTAACATAACAAACTCGTCATACTCGAGTTATTAAATGCCGAACACTGATTTGTACCATCCGAGCGTGCTAGATAAACGTCTCTTTTGATGGTGGAAATGTTAAGATGTCTTAACACCATAAAGAAGTTTTTTTCTATTAATACAGACTATAAAATTTGTTTTCATAAACTGGAGACAATTGAAATTGAAAAATTTTGCGCATCACAATGCCTTTCTAATATTTTGGGAGTTTGGCACAAAATTTGTTTTGGATCCAAAACTAGACATTTTTTAATTTTTAAGATCAGTTTTAGACTTTTGTCTAATTCCCTTCTATTTGAAATTTTAAGTTTAAAAGGTTGCAGGTTTGGGCTTTGTAAGTTTTGTTCAAATTGAAATACCAATTTGAAATACCGGGCAGCGTCGTTTGTCCGGTTCACAAGAAAGGAGACCCCTTTGAATGCGCCAACTACAGAGGGATAAGTCTCCTGAACATCGCATACAAGATCCTCTCTACCGTATTGTGTCAGCGTCTGAAGCCGTTTGTCCATGACTTGATAGGTCCCTATCAGTGTGGTTTCAGGCCAGGGAAGTCCACAATAGACCAGATTTTCACATTACGGCAGATCCTAGAAAAGAACCAAGAAATGCAAATTGACACACACCACCTATTCGTCGATTTCAAGGCTCCATATGACAGTGTGCATAGAGACGAGCTATACAGTGCCATGTCTAGGTTTGGCATTCCTACCAAACTCGTCAGATTGTGAAGGATGACGATGGAGAACTCTCACTGCTCCGTCAAGGTCGGCTACGAACTTACCGAGACCTTCAATGTCAAAAAAGGTTTTAGACAAGGCGACGCTCTGTCATGTGACTTCTTTAACATCATCCTCGAGAAGATCGTGCGTAACTCACAAGTCAACACCAGAGGCACGATCTTCCAGAAGTCAGTTCAATTGCTAGCTTGCGCTGATGACATTGACGTGATTGGACGAACACAGCGAGCCGTCAATGAGGCGTTTGCTGGCATTGAAGCGGAAGCGGCTAAAATGGGTCTAGTGGTAAATGAGGGCAAAACGAAGTACATGCTGTCATCAAGGAAGGACACACAACATCGACGTCTCGGACGGACCGTCACACTAGACAACACTAACTTCGAGGTAGTCTACCTCGGCTCCGCGGTAAACAGGGACAACAACATCAGTACTGAAATCAAACGCAGAATCACTCCTGACAATCGCTGGGCTCAAGAGGCAATTGAGTAATAAAGCCCTCTCTCGGCGGACTAAGCTCGCTTTATATAACAGCTTGATCATCCCCGGCCTACCTTATGGCGCGGAATCTTGGACGTTAGCAAAGGCAGATGAGGAAGTCCTTAGTCTTTTCGAGAGAAAAGTTTTGCTTACGATTTTTGGCCCTGTTTGCGTTGATAGCATCTGGAGGGGAAGATTTAATGACGAACTCTATGGGCAGTACAGCGACATGCGGCTGGTTAAGCGTCTACGGATACAACGCTTAAGATGGCTAGGCCATGTAGAGCGTACCACTGCTCCGGGCCGAAAAGTCTTTGAATCCGTGCCATTGGGACAACGCAACAGAGGACGACCTAGACTAAAGTGGCGCACACAAGTGGAGAAGGACCTCAACCAACTTGGAGTGTGCAACTGGAGACAGCTGGCGAAAGATCGTGCTGGCTGGAGAGGCATGTTGGTTGAGGCCCAGGTCCACCCCGGACTGTAGCGCCACAAGAAGAAAAAGAAATTCAAAAAAACAAGGTTTAATATTTACCTATTTTTAATTTATTTGAAATTCAGGCTTTTGAGGTTTTAGAGTTCTAAATTTTTCAGTTCTTATTTTTTAGGAAGCTTAGCTTTTCAGACTTTTCGAAATTTCAAAATTTTCGACCACTTTTCATTTAAAATTAAGAGTAATTGGTTCTTAATTTCTATCCATAGTTATTCTAACTTTTGTTATGAGCACTCTGTATGGAAATTTCTGTGCGAAATTTTTGCACTTTTCGTCACAATGCCTTCTTTTAAGAGACTTCAAACGTTCTGAGAATTTAGTTTCTTCATTATTCTTTAATTGCCAATAATTCCTTATGGTCTGCTTCAAGAATTTTTATTTCTTGGACTCCATTCAAATTTTACTACTGCCCTTTGGTTTTAACATTTTGTGATATTGTACATTTTCGGACCATTCTTGTATTTTGTGCTTTCGACTTTTCCACGATTTTCCTTTTTAGTGTCATGGGCATTCTTCTTTGATCGGCTTTTGAGGTGAACCTGTCCCTTAACTCTCGCATGATTTCTAGGCAGTGGGTTTATGTCCTTCTGCACTAGACGCACCATCACAGCCTAGACCGTCCTCTGTTATGTTGCCCCAATTTCGAAATTAAAAACTTTTCGGGTCTAAGCATATATGTCCATACGGACTAACCATCTTAGGCGTTGTGTCCAATGATGCTTGACCAATCGTATGTCGCACGCACAACTCATTAAGTTCTGTTAAGCCATTAAATCTTCTCCTCCAAATGCTATCTATGCAAACACGAACAAAAGTCGCACTCGAAAAACCTAAAGGCTTCCTCAGTCAGCAGGAATAAAATGATCAAAGTTTTAGACGTCGAACAACACTAAATCTCATTTCATAGCCGTCGAGGCGTGGTAGGTAGAGTTCGACTCTTACACGCCAAATGTCGCAGGGTCGATTCCTCGACGAATACCTTGCATTTCTCCTTGCACCAGACAGCTGCTGACAATATTCAAAGAGTTCCTCATGAAAAAGCCGACGAACATCGCCGTTCGTCGGTCACATATTGTACGTAAAAAGTGCATAATAACCTAAAGGTTCCTTCTACTCATGAGAGAGAAAAGTAGCGCACACAACAAGAGTAGTTAAAGGAGATGCTTGGCTCTGGTCCCCTTTTGGACTATCCATTTCATTTCTTACGATGGTGAACTACTACTTGGACAAGATATATCGAATTTTAGCTTACAGCTTAGAATATTAGACCAGCGGTCTTCTGGCTTGTAAAGATGTCAATATTTTGTTAACTTTTCAATCAATGAACCTTAGCGTCGCATCGTTCAAACGCCACTTGGATCGTAAAGAATGAATCCATTAAAACTGATTGCATTCGAAGTATTGACGTTGTGAGTGAGTTCATACAAATAACATGTCACTCAATAAGTCCCGGGACTTACCAATAAAAATACATTTTCTAAAATTCTACTTTATTCATCATCATAGTTTCCTTCAAGAGTGATACAATCAGTCAAACGCCGCTCTAACATTTCGATACGTTTTTTTTATAAAACGATTATCTTTGTCCTCCAAATAGGCTTCAGTTTCGGCGATCACCTCCTCAATCGAGCCGTGAGGCGAGCGTCTTTTTGAGGTCTAAAAAGAAGTAGAAGTCGCTGTGGGACAGATGTGGAGAATACGGTGGGTGCGGAAGGAATTCGAAGCCCAATGCGTGCAATTTGGCCATAGTACCTAACGACCTTTGTCGCGGTGCATTGGTGGAAGAGAATTTTTTTCATCTTCATCTGGGACCGTTTTTTCGCAATTTCTTCCTTCATGTGAACCAACATTGACATGAAGTATTCGTTGCTGATCCTTTTGCCTTTCTCAAGATAGTCGGTGAATACATTTCCGTGCGCATCTCAAAATACGGAAGCCATAACCTTGCTAACTAACATGTTTTTTTGGACGCTTTGGGCGTGGTCCTCTCCGCTGGCTGCCGATTTGACTCTGGAGTATAGTAGTGGATCCATGTTCCATCTCTTGTGACATACCAACTTAAAAAGTCCTGTTTATTCTGGTGAAACAGCTCTCAGAATCATTGATACTTTCTTGTTTTTGGTCCATTTCGGCACCCATTTCGAAAACGACTTTCTCATGGACAAATGTTCATGCAAAATAGGGTACTGCCTTCTGCCTTCTGATATCTTTAAGATGTCAGCTATCTCACGCAATTTCACTTGGCGGTTTTTCAAAACGATTTTCTGTACCTTTTTGACGTTTTCAGTTGTAGGTCGTTACAATTGGCCATATTGGCCTCCATAGCGTTCAGCATCGTTGGTCTCTTTACGACCACGTTTAAAGTTAGCATACCACAGACAAATAGTTGTTTTTGATAGAGCTGGGTCCCTGTAACACTTTTCAAACAATTGCTGAGCTTGTGCGGTATTTTTTTCCATTAAAATGAAGTGCAACGCAAACGCAACACAAAATTCTGTTCTATTCCATTATTTTAAAAATCGCAAAAGTAGCGTCACTTGAAGCATAGAAGCGAGTTAGCCGGCTGCATTCCTCCCCTTCAAGAATTCACCCGCAATACCCGTCTATGGAATGCTCTCCCAGCCCAATTTCTCCCCCCCCCCCCCTTTCCTTTTTTGAGTTATGTGGTAACGCTGTCTCAAACGAAATTCCTAATAAAGTGAATTTTACGGAACACCAAACGCGAGTATGACCCTTGCAATTTTCCGTACATTTAAATTGCCCCGTATTCTTCTGTCCGACAGTCGAGTATATTCGACCTTTTACTCAAACAGTCTTCTTAACATTTAAGACAGACACTGCCAACATTCTAAAAAGAGGTTCTCTGTAAGGCAGTGACTGTATTCTAAGGATCCTTTCGGAAGTGACATAAAAAATCGGTCTACTCTGAAAGTAGTGTTTTAAGAAAAAATATAAAAAAATAGCGATAACCTCTAGTTTAAGGACTTCGCTCCCACTTTCAAGTTATCTAACAAAAATCTTCCGTTTCGTTTCTCTTTGCAGGTGGGTGCTCTAACTATCTTCTATATGATTCCGCGTAAATTACAGTAAGCAACGATCGTCGACGCAGTCTGAACAGAAACAGCTCTGCGGTAAGTAGGAGAAATTACCCCGAATCGAAGATTCACTTTTGCCTTTCTAATACATTTGTTGTCCCAAAGTCACTTTGACATGTGACTGGATTGCAAAATTCAGATTGAAGGACTCAGCAATCCTTCACCCCTCGTACGACGGCGTCTGGCACAATGAAATTCGAACACCCAGGGTGTTGATCGATTGGAAAGCCCAGCAGTATGTGCGTGTGTCATAAGAAGAACTGAGGAGGGAGAAGATTCGTCGCTGTTGTCTGTCTATCGCGCATATTCGATATCGTTTCGTGCGCTCCCCAGCAACGGGCAACAATTTTACTTTCACTTGTGATATGAAATGATTGCAAGACACCGCTGTAGTTGGTAAATGTAACATTTCACTCGTTTTAATGAAAACAAAACGAAATCGAGAAAAGAAAAAGAAAACTCTCACGCAAAAATGAAGTGAAAGAGCAACGAAGAGATCAAGACGAAGACGCCTAGGCGGAAAGTTAGATAATCATCCATCGTCAACGTCGTTGTCGTTGTCGTGTGAAACGTACGATTTCACACTGGATATCTGAATCTTTGAATCTATTTTTTTGTGTCTTTGATTTTGAGAGTTTTCTTCTCGTGCGATCGTGAGTGTGCTTTGCGCTGTGATGGTTGTTTTACCGAATTGCAGCGTTTATACGATTTTGGGAGAAATTCCTACGAACACCAGCGCAATCAAGGAGTTTTCGAAGCATTTGATGATCGCATCTACAGTCGAACAGGGATTCGTTGATGAGTGACATATTCGGTTGATTCCTTGTTGCCAAAATTTCATAACACCTATGACTCCTTCGCGTCCCGATGTGACCGCTATAGATGATACTTCTTTGAAAGGACATCCCAATACCCCGGGTGTGTGATTCTCAAAAAAGTTGCAATTCTGCCTCCATACTGTAAACAGAATTTAACAAAGTGTGGCCCATCTTGGGACGAGTTGAACAGAGATTGCTTTAGTACTTAGTTTTCCACCAATTTTTGCCGAAAGGAATTTAGGTCGATTTCCTAAAACCTTTTCAAACAGACAAACAGTCGTTTAGTTTCTTTCAGGCCTACTGTCTCCCAAGCCAGACCACACACGTCCCCGCTTGAGTCAGCCACACGTCGACTTAAACTCTTTCCATTCATTTTATGCAACACAATTCGAGGAGAAAACTCAGGCGATTTCCAAACCGCTGCTCTTTGTCTGCGGCACCAGACAACTGACTGCAGCAATGAGGGACAAATAAAAGAAGCAACAAATTTCACTTGACCTTGGTGGCTAATGGGTGGGCCATAGCCCATAAAACTTTTGCGTAACATACGCGTCTTTAAGCAGAAAGCCGCAACCCATCGCATCACACCCGACCACACTGTCGAACGAGATCAAACGCACATCAGCGCCCCCGAGAGAGTCGAAATTTCCAAAAGCAGCGCAAAACAAAAAGCAACAGAAACAAAACCGAAAAAGAAAATCAATCTTCACTTCCTAGTGTTAACCGAAGCGATGCGAAAGTGAATGGTCGTGGTTGCGTGGCGACAACGAAAACGTCGACGACAACGACGACGTAATGCACCAGACCATCATTACTGATGGTTTGACTTTTTCTCTTTTGCAACAACGGCCCCGGCGGTGAAAAGAAAACACAAATATTTCGTTGAAAAGTTATTTTAGAAAGTCCACGGTGGCGGCGATTGGCTCCACTGTTCGAAGAGAATGGCACATCGTGTGTGTATCGAGTGTGGCTCTGCTAGGCGGCCACTTTGCACGTACATAGGCTTGCTGGTCAGCATTTGCCTTTCGTCGAGTATTTGCCTATTTTGCGAATGTAACGCGGTCCGAGCCGAAACTTTCCGCAAGTCCGAGGGAATACCGATTGAAAAGAAACCGCACCGTGTGTCACACAACCCAAAACCGCATCGTGAGCGGGGGACCGCACAAAAACCAGTCTCAGCAAAAGGCCTACTTAGCCCCTGATCAGCACTCGCTCGCTCAACGCTTATTCACGCGCGCGCCGTGCCATGTGGCCCACACCGCAGAGGAAGAGAAACCCCAAGTGGAATCAAAACAAAAACCGAAAAAAGACACAAAAGCGAACCACAACAACGACAGCGACAAATTGAATATAATACTCTAAGCACGGCGCCTAGCTTTAGTTGTGCAGCGGTCCCTCCCGCGACTCTCTCGTTTGTGCATCGCACATCGAATGCGGAGGGAGTAGGGTGTTATGCAATAGGTTCAGTGGTGGGTGGCTGTGGTAGTGGCTTCTACATTTTTTCTGAAATTTTAACAATCTTCTTCGTCTTGTGTGGAACTTAATCTCTCAATTATTCGAGTCGGGTTCCTGGACGCGATTTACTTGGTGTTGGAGAGTGTGCCCAATTTCAAGATTGAGATGGCTCACGATCTTAACGGATCATAGTGAGTGGATTGAGCATTGTTGTGGTGAGGAGGGGATGTTGTAGAAATTTGCATCTTGGATTTTGTCGAGGAAAGTCGGCGGAAGTACTTTGGCAGTGGGTTTCTCTAATTTCTAAATGCCCTCGGGGGTTTGGGGGCAAGTTATGCAAGCAGTTCTTTTTCTTCTTTTTCTTGTGGCAAGGCATTGGCGTTTCAAAATATGAAATTTGAAATCTGTCAAAATGCACTAGTGCACTTTCGAGACGCATTGAACTTGTGCTGCTTTCTCTGTAGTGTGATTGCGGAATGTTTTTCATACATCCCGTTATGGCATGAGTAGTTCTTATTGGAGGTGGTATGTACATAGTGCTTTGAGTAGCAAGTATTGCACCTTCCTAAAATCGCACAGCAATCACTTTTCTATTCCGAGGAGGGGATATGATTAAAAGCGATTCGAATTTCTGCAGATGAGAGGGAAGCAGGATAAGTCGTTTACACAGTCGATGTCGCAATCCCTAAGTGGTCAACTTCAAAAACCTATCAATTACTACATAGAGGAGAAATTTTTTGCAAATATGCTTTCCGCTTGCTTAAGTATGTACTATGGACTTACGATTGGGGTAAACACACTGTCCACTGTCACTCAAGTGTTCTCAAAGTATGCAGTCATTATCTATGAATGGCTCTTGCGTTGTTGAATCCAAACGAATTTTTATTCTCGGTGAATCACATTTTTGAAATCACCAAAAACGCAGCGAAATGTTTTAATTTCTTAAGTTAATGCAAGAAATATTCCCTCCCCCTTTTGATCTGGCTGTAATATATGGTACGATGTCTGTTCAGACAACAAGGTGAATTTTCATTTTTTTTATAATATGTTTTTATTAATAAAATTTCTGTATTGTCAGCCCAAACTGGGTTCCCAGAAGGAACCCATGGTTTGACGACAAGTGCAAGCAAGCAAATGCAGCCAAACAAGACGCCCAAAGGCGACGCTGCATCGAACAGCGAGGGCTGTTCGTAAGCTCTACGAACAGAGAAGCAGGAAAGAGCACCGGCTTTTTTTAGAAGGAAAAAAAAGAAGCATGAGAAGCGCGAGATCGCGGAAGTGCAAAGGACAAGAAAGAAAGAAGACTCCTATCCTTAGGATAGAAGTTTTACAGAAAGGAAACACGACTATCCAAAGGATACAAAGTTCGGACCGAAGCCTGCCGAGACCAAAACGGACAACTCGTAGTACAGTCGGGAATCTGAAAGGATCATTTCTGCAGACTCCTTAACGGCGATGACGGCACCAATCCCGCTGTAAGGCAGAATGTTCCACTCGATTTGGACGATGATAGAAAAGAATTCCCTCCCCTCGACTTAGACGAGGTGAAGATAACAATATCCAAGCTGAAGTCGAACAAGGCTGCTGGAGCGGATACACTGGCCGCAGAACTACTTAAAGAAGCTGGAGATGAGTTGGTTGGGCGCATGCACCAGCTCATCTGTAAGATATGGTAGGAGGAAAGCATGCGCGATGAGTGGAATCTCAGCGTCGTTTGCCCGGTCTACAAGAAAGGAAACCCCTTTGACTGCGCCAACTACAGAAAGATAAGTCTCCTGAAGATCGCATACAAGATCCTCTCTGCCGTATTGTGTCAGCGTCTGAAGCCGTTTGTCCATGACTTGATAGGTCCCTATCAGTGTGGTTTCAGGCCAGGGAAGTCCACAATAGACCAGATCTTCACGTTATGGCAGATCCTGGAAAAGAACCAAGAAATGCAAATTGACACACACCACCTATTCGTCGATTTCAAGGCTGCATATGACAGTGTGCATAGAAGCGAGCTATACAGTGCCATGTCTAGTTTTGGCATTCCTACCAAACTCGTCAGATTGTGAAGGATGACGATGGAGAACTCTCACTGCTCCGTTAAGGTCGGCTACGAACTTACCGAGACCTTCAATGTCAAAAAAGGTTTTAGACAAGGCGACGCTCTGTCATGTGACTTCTTTAACATCATCCTCGAGAAGATCGTGCGTAACTCACAAGTCAACACCAGAGGCACGATCTTCCAGAAGTCAGTTCAATTGCTATCTTACGCTGATGACATTGGCGTGATTGGACGAACACAGCGAGCCGTCAATGAGGCGTTTGCTGACATTGAAGCGGAAGCGGCTAAAATGGGTCTGGCGGTAAATGAGAGCAAAACGAAGTACATGCTGTCATCAAGAAAGGACACACAACATCGACGTCTCGGCCGGAGCGTCACACTAGGCAGCAGAAACTTCGAGGTAGTCAAGGACTTCGTCTACCTGGGCTCCGCGGTAAACAGGGACAACAACAAAAGTACCGAAATCAAACGCAGAATCACTTTTGCCCATCGCTGTTTCTTTGGGCTCAAGAGGCAATTGAGCAATAAAGCTCTGTCTCGACGGACTAAGCTCGCTTTTTTTAAAAGGTTGATCAAATAAAGTCCTACTTTATGGCCCGGAAACATGGACGTTACCAAAGGCGGATGGGGAAGCCCTTAGTCTTTTCGAGAGAAAAGTTTTGCGTACGATTTTTGGTCCTGTTTGCGTTGATGGCATCTGGAGGAGAAGATTTAATGACGAACTCTATGGGCAGTACAGCGACATGCGCCTGGTTAAGCGTCTACGGATACAACGCTTAAGATGGCTAGGCCATTTAGAGCGTATGGACACCACTACTCCTGCCCGAAAAGTCTTTGAATCCGAACCATTGGGACAACGCAACAGTGGACGACCCAGACTAGGGTGACGCACACAAGTGGAAAAGGACCTCAACCAACTTGGAGTGCGCACCTGGAGGCAGCTGGCGAAAGATCGTGTTGGCTGGAGAGGCATGTTGGTTAAGGCCCAGGTTCACCCCGGACTGTAGCACCACAAGAAGAAGTACCTCAAAGTGGCCCGCCTAAGATATAGTATACTTGTGCCAGCGTTTTTGCCAATTCTCGAAGCAGTTCTGATATGCCTTTTTATGCCCTTTAGTATACCATTTGTGACGAGTCATGGGTATATGGGTTTCATTCAACATATCCTGAGGGATGCTCATGCGACATTTTTTTTTTTTTGTCAAAATGCACGCTTTATGCCAAAAATATCTGAAAAAAATTGAATGGCAAAAGCTAACCGATATACCGACATCTTCAGCAACTTCTATAACAGTGACTCGATGATTCTTTTTCTTCTTTTTTCATCGGTTGTTGATGTGCTGAAGTGAGCGTCGTGATTCACAAACCTACCTGCTTTGAAATGCTTGTAGCACTTGTAGACTTTTTTCGACTCAGAGTATGCTTCCCAAATGCCACTGTCAAGACTTCAACAGCTTTTGAACATTTAATTCCATTTTTCACACAAAATGCTATGCAAATTCCTTGATCCAATTTTTTGCTTCAGCTTTGAATCGCCGAACACACAAAGCAAGCCTTACTTTTATGCCTCTCGCAAGCATAACAATTGTGCCCTATATTTGAGACGAGAGTAGAAACATAACTAAATGAACAAATTGATAATCACCTTGTTTTTTGAACAGACCTCGGACAAGACATATTTTGGCCCAAAGCTTGAGTTTAACACTTCTACCCGCCCTAGAGCCCCAAAACCCCCCAACTAGACAGAATTCAACAGGAACTGATGTAACACTAAATAGGAATAATAACGTTACGAAGTCAACCGACTCACTCGACGTTACAAAATCAACCGATCACTCTCTTATCGCTACATCACCACAACATGTTCTAATTAATTAACTAGCTGCATTTTTCCCTTTAGGAATTTAGTCGCAATACACACGTCGCTATTAATGCCCACCCGTTCCCCTTAAATCCACGTTCGATCATACAGTTCAGCCTAGACACTTGTTCTTTAGCCGCACCACACGAATATGGAATGCGATTTCCAGCTCATTTTTTCCCTTGAATTACAATTTACAGGAATCTAAAAGCATTGTGCAACCCTTCTGCCTTTCTCTTCCTCTTTCCCTTTGACCTGGTCACTTAAGGGTACAAAAAATCCCCTAAGGCAACGCCAAGTATAAACAAAAAACAGTGAATTATTTGCAACACGTCAAAAGGACGTGTTTCTAAATTTTGAAAATTGCTGCAACCGAAGGAAGAAAATACACCAAACAACGTAGTTTTGAGCTTTGCCGTATGTGTACAAAGAATTACTTTTGAATGATTTTCTGATTACAGAAGGCAGTTGTGTGGTGCCGTTTTTGCAACAGGAGCATGCATTGACAATCTTCCTACCGATAACTTGAAGAAAATTGATCCGAATTTGTGCTGATCTGGTCTAATTTCATAACCTTTAAGGAGGATGCTACATAAGGTGCAATTTTGCATTTAAAAACTTGAGAAGAATCAAGTCCTTGTCCGAAATTGAGTGTTTTCAGAGTCTGTCTGTCACAAAGAAGGACCAAGTGATACTTATGGTCAAATCATCCAACACCTTTGACCTTAAAACTGTGAAATATTGCCATGATTCACCGCAATCTGTCACCAAACACAATAAAATTGAACTAAACTGGGTCATTGAAGGAAAAAGAATCAAAAGCATACATTACTTCGGAATTTGCCCTCATACAGAACTTCAAATCCTTACTTTAGTGTCAACTGGACCACAGCTAGAACAATAATCTACGAATGGGAGCACCAAAGCCTTGAGCAAGATCTAAGAACTTATTCCTGCAAAAGAGTATTTGAATTAATAATAATAATTGTTGGGGCGACAGTCCACAAGGGAACCAGCGTCTAGCTTGCTCGTGTTCAAATCGCTACTGTTCTCTCACGAGGAGAAGGGCCCTACAGTTTTTTGCCGACTCCGAACGGCGAAATTTGAGAAGCTTCCTTAGACAGTTATTAATTACTCTTTGAGTGTTGTCAGCAGCTCGAAAGAGGTGGTGCCGTGAAAAATTCGAAAAGTTCGTGTTGGGCTTTGAATCGAACCTAGACCCTTCGGCGTGAAGGCGTCACACTCTACCCACTACGCCACGGCGAAGAGCTTTTTGCTCTTCTTTGTGTGGTGCAACAGTCCGGAGTAGACCTGGGCTAAAATCAACATTTTTCTCCAGTTAGTAATCTGCCTCCAATTGCGCACTTCAAGTTGTCCTTCTGCTTCAAGTTGTCCTGTTCCAATGACATGACTTTTCGGGCAGGTGCGATACGTAGCCAAGTCGTCTTAAGCGTTGAATACGAAGACGCTTGACGCCTTGTTGTCTGCTTTAAATGCAATTAACGCAAACAGGACCAAAAATCGCAGGCAGAACTTTTCCCTCGAACAGACTAAAGGTTTCCTCATTCGCTTTTAGCAACGTCTAAGTTCGGCGCTGCTAAGCAGGACTGAGATAATCAAACTGTTAAGCCAACTTAGGCTTGTTGGAGATTGGGAATCACTGAATTGGAGCGCTCAGACTCGAAAACTGGTCCATTGTAGTAGCCGGCAGTAACCTACGTTTAATGTAACTTATTGGTCTTCTGGAAAAAAACCAGCAAACGCTTCTGTCATAAAAAGTCGACGTTTTCAGCTCCCATCAAATCAGCGCCAAACAATCGCTACCTGTGCCGAGCAAAGGCGAGACATTGACAGAGGATGTACTCTGCAGAGTCTTTACCGTAAGTGAAGCAAAGGTGAAGTGCCCTGTTCGTACGCCAACAAGTCGTGGCGGGTTTCTTTCTGACGCTTGAAAGCATATACTTGGTCGGCCTGTGCATTATGGTCATGCTTTCTCAGGTTGTGATATCGACAAATCCAACCGTCGACGGAAGCCCTTACCAGGGATGCGGGTAGCCCCAAAGTGTGTTCGGGCCCTGTGGATGCCGCTTTTGCCTAGCAGGTTCGTCGGCAGTCTCATTTCAGCAGATACTTCGGCCCTTCCACCTATTTTTCGCAATATAGTTTGAAGCTATTGGAAAGGCAAACGTTTCCTCTTGGAAAACCGATGCGGTTTCCTCTTGAGCCCAAAATAACTACGATTGGCAAGAGTGGTTATGTGTTTGATTTCCGTACTGCTGTCCCGAGGAAAAGGAATTCTTTGACTTAATCTCCAAGTTTCTGCTGCTTAATGTGACGCTCTGTCCGAGACGTTGAGACGGCCTTCTTTGATGATAGACTTTGATGACAGACTCATTTTAGCTGCTGCTCTACCGCTAGCCGCCCATCTATTCTATCTGAAACAGTAAGTGCGTTAATTTTCTTTAGATAGGCTTAGGTCTAGAATAATAAAAAAAAACAATCTGTTCTTGAAAGTGACATCTAATGAAAGTAGCACATCATATCGGCACTTTTGTGCCCCTGTTGCCGTCTATAAAGTGACATCTAATGAAAGTAGCACATCATATCGGCACATGTACGTTGAAAACAACGCGGATTGAGACATTTCCACAAACGTTTGAATTTTAGTCCAATGAATACCCTTAAAGAGGGATACCTCTTTCTTGTTCTCCTGCACGGTATTGTGTCTGTACTGAGTTTCAGATATCGCCCCTCTTCTACTTATCGTTCGACATTTTTGTGCCCCTGTTGCCGTCTATAAAGCGAACGACTTTTGATAAATTTTCACTGCAAAGCTCATGCAGTCAGCTTCTGAATTTTGTCCACAAGCAAAAAATGTCATTAATATGGTCACACCAAAACGACCGAGCAATTTCACTGCTTTTCTAAATCCTTGACACAAAGGTCTCTTCAAAAATCGATTTCCCATGATCCGGGGACAGTGTTTTTGCAAGTGCCGCAGCCGACACTACAATCATTGAACCTAATCGCCGCTACAATTACGGATTTAAATAAGCCACCCTAATTCGAAAATCCCAGACGACACCTGGCACAGTTTCAGACCCAAACCCTTGCCGTGCCTTCTCACCATGCACACGAACAATGTCCAGGCACCATTCACATGCTGAGCGCCCTTAAATGCTGCTGCGGGTGTGTGTCGCCAATCGAATTCTAATCCTAATTGTTTTCCCCCGAGTCGCAGCCACTGACAAAAACCTGTATACACCGAGATGGTTCCCATCCCCCTTCCAGGAGGCATTGTGGGACTGCGAGTACAAAAAGAAGGATCAAACAAAACGTCTGTTTACATAGAAGCCATATCCTGTCAACGTGGAGTCCCCTATTTTCCTTTCACTCCAGTCTCACCCCGATTCCAACCACTTTTCATTCCATCAATAGCATAAAATCCCATAAAATGAAGGAACACCAACGATATGAGTGTGCCACCATCAAAGGGACCCAAGGACCGTGTCGCCTTATTGAGGACGGCCATTCTAGGCGCATACACCACACACACACCACCAGCACCACAGACGTCGCTATCCTTTTAATCAGCAGAGCCGGAGAAGAATGGCGAATGAGATGGAAAAGCGAGAGCACAAAAAGCGGGCCGAGGCGGGGAAGGAGTTGCGAACCCAGCCCGAAAGTATAAATAGTCCTTAAGTGATTTATATAGGTCCTCTGTTTGGTCCTCGAGCAGACCTGCAAATGGGAGGAAATTAAACTTTCGACTCAACCGTTCTTCTGCGGCGATGGCACTTGAGCCACCGAGATGTGTGCTGCTGCTGCTGTGGCAGGGGAAAGACGCCGCTCTCTGCCATGTCCGCACGCACACATCGCCGCTCTGTCGCTGCCATCTGGTTTTATCCTGTTGGCACACACACAGTCCCAAAGGCACATGTCACATATCTGCAAGTGTTATTTTTGGGAAAAGCAAGAGACTTCCTCTCCTTTGATGGGAAGAGGAGGAGGCGATGAGAGCCGTTAGCAGGCGGTAGGAGGTCACGAATTTCGTGCGACAGAAGCAGTCGGTGACGGACGAGGGGAGCAAACAAATTAATCAAAGTTGACGTTTGAAAATTACACTTGTGTGCGAAGAGAGGTGTAGGGCGGCAGGGAGACACTCGTTTTATCGATAAACGATGAACGTCGTCTTGGATCATTATCGATTCGTTTGATATCATGTCCCCGATGACCCACCGCAGCCGCCGCTGGGGGAAGCGCCAGGATCGATGGATGATAACTTTTTGAATGCGAATTCTTAGATGTTTGTTTAGGCTGACGGAGTACTGCGAAAGGGCGTGGGCGACGGCTGGGCAAGCAAGTCAAAGACAATGGAGTTGCAAAGGGTTTGGGGGCGATGACTATTGTTGTCCTGTTTGCATAGAACGAGGTCAAGTGAATCTGCTCGGGAAAGGTAGGTTTGAATTGTGAAAAAACCCTTGGGAGCAGCTGAAGTTGTGGCTGCAAGTGGGATTTAAAGGCGGGTAGATGGAAGTTCAAAGGGAAACTCTTAATGATTCTGTTGACCAATTAAAGGAGGAGTTGTGTGGGCGGATAACTGCTTAGTCGTCTGCAGGGATTTTGAATTGAGAAAGTCGAACGGGAGTAAATCCTGTTTGTACACAGCTCTGAGGAGAAATCGAGATTTTGGTTGTGATGTCTTTCTGCAGTTGCGGACACACATTTTTACAGTTTTAATAAAAGTTTTGACATCCTAGCTCACTACTTTTGCGTTGCTTTCAGGTCCTTAGTGTCCACCTCTTTTAGGTCACATGTAAAAAGACAAACAAAGTTGGAACGAAAAAAATGTGAACTAGGCATACACGGCGTCGAGAGAATAAAAATCTGCTTGGTTTCCAATAATTCACACGAATTCTAGAATCAGCGAAAAAAAAAACAACGTTTTCCACAACCCGGATGTTGCAAAACCCAGCCTTGAGCAAAATAGAAAAAAAACTTAATTTTATAGCATCACACTTAAATCCTCCCCACCGATGGAGATCGACAAAATGCCACCAGTCATGCCATCTTTCCTGACATCGATATCAAGCATCAAAATTACGGTCAATTTCAACTAATTTGATGTCTATCTGAAAAAAAAAGCAAAAACTGCTGTTGCCACTGCTACCAGAAAGCCTGATTGATCGGGGTGTATTCAACTAATCTCCCGTGCACCAGATTCAGCGGTTTATTGCAGCAGAGTTAGTTTCTGTTCGACTTGGTTGAAATTCTTTGCATGGAGATTTAAATTTGTGCAATAAATTCAGTTACGATTCCATTTTATTACACATCTACCTACCTCTAGATTCGCTTTAATGTGGAGTTTATCACGCGGCTTTATAGCACCACCGTATGTATTCAAATTTCCAATCAAATTGATTTTTTGTCTGCCGCGCCAATCCTCTTCATTTGAATTCTCTTCAATTCTAACGATGATGTTAACATTTTTTTTTGTTTTTTAAATTGACATTAATGACAGTTTTGTGGGGGATTTTATTAACTTTGTTGCGGTCGGCGAAGGAATCAATAAAAGTCGTTGGTGGTCTAGGCAGTCTTGCAGAGTTTCAAATTAACAATTAAAGCTAGTCTTAAAGTTATCCAAAAGGACACTACATTCAATAGCGTGTTTCGTGTGCATTCCAACTAGGCAACAGAAACAGAAAGGCAGAAACGGTAATTTTCTGAGATGCAACTCATTTTGGCACAAAAAAATGTTTTTATTGAAAAAATATAAAAAAACGAAAAATACTACTCCTTCCCTATTTCGTAATTTTCGAATACTTTCTCTAAAAAGTGAGTCCTTTTTTGGCATTGATCTAATCATTCAGTCATTCTTCAATTTCTTATAAAAAATCGCACCGGTCACCTCCGAAACGTTCTGCATCCTTCGAAATAGCCAGTAGCCGAAAGAAGCGAGGAGAATACGGCGGGTGGGGTAAGACCTCCGACTTCAATGTTTCACGTGAAGCCGTTGCCATCATGTTGCAGAATCGCCTTGTCATGCCTTTCGGTAGTTTCTGGTAGTTTTTCACGCAATGCACGGCTCAACTGCATTGGTTATAGCCAACAACGTTTCCCATCAATGGCTTCAGTTTGATTTTAGCAGATTATAGTACACAACGACCGCCCAGTCCCAACATAAGCCGAGCATGGCCTTTGAGTCGAGGTAAACATCCTTTCTGGTGCTGATAAACTTTGATGGGATTCAGCTTTTCTGTTTATGTAAGACAAATCCATTGTCAAAAAAAGACGCTGACGTACACTAATTTTTGTTGGCAAATGCCACATCTTTCCAATGAACTAGGTAGTCGCTTCCAAAATCAGTCACAACGTGAACGTGGCACCATCTTTTGAAATAATTTGTAAGCAGTTTCCCAAAAGTTTTAAATGCCAGTGTCAAATCTCGCTTAGAAGAGGACGGTCGATTGAAATGTGTCTCATTCTTGGTTTCCTGCGTCAATATTTCGTCGGCCTTTGACGTTGTCTAAACATTTGCAATGCCGATCTGTTCAAATCTAGCCACCAAAAAGGAAGAATAGACTATAGAGGGCAGACGTCATATCAGTTTTTGCTTATCTGCATTCCAAAATGACTTCAATTTCTTATACCTGCGCATTGAAGACCACTTTCGAAAGCGACTTGATTCACTGACTCACCAAATGATGGGAGAATACGGTCTCCCTCTTCAAATTCTTTTCTTTAAGTCAAGAATTTTATAGTAGTGTAGCGGCTGGGGGCCAGGGGTTGGTTTCTGTGCCCAACGCTTATTCTACATTGTTCTTGAGACATCGTTAATGGTTATCCCTGAAATCCTTGAATCCTTGAAAATTATCGTTAATGGTTGTCCTTGAAAATCTTCAAATTCCGATGTTCAAAAAGCACCTTGTCCTTTGTGGATGTATGGCGCTATCCAAACTTGTCCCTTCTGGATGGATGGAGCTACCCAAACTTATTTGTATTCTTGTCACACTGGAGTGTTCCTGCTACCGACCAACTTAAACTGATAATATTGAAATCAACAAGGTCTCATTAGGAGGCAGTTGTCCTAAATATCATACCGCGGAACTAGCAAATTTCTCGCAACCTTCATTGAAATTTTCATAAAGTTCTGAATTCTTATTTTTTGCTTCTTTCTTTCCTGTTGCTCATGCTTCAAAATTCTCATGTTTCGTGCCAGAAGTGTACCTTTCTATTCTTTAAATGTGCCAAAGCCTTCAAACCGGCAGAACGTACACCGAAATCAGCGTTTAGTCTATCAAAGACTGCCTGCATCCCTTTGCTTGGCGAAGCATTAATCGCTGAAAATCTTCAGTCGGTACATACTCTCAAATAAGCGCAACCTTCAGTTATTTGCGCTGGCACCCCTCTGATTTTTTTTTCTCTGAAAGGACGTGTCAAAGGATTACGTTGTTCATTCAAAACATTTGATAATTACTCGTTGCTTTTCTACTATACATATTTTCATGTTTACAACCCTTAAGTAGCCTGGCCTTTACCCACATGCACTTATTATGTCCCTGAACGGGAAGGATATTTCTTTATACCGCCACGTGTATATTTGACGAACGCACGCCCACTTATGGCCGTGAGAACGTTATTTCCATACTCGTTAAGCAATTATTTGTAATCTTCACAATAACAGACATTTTCGCCACGCATCCGGAACAAAATTGTACTACAGTGATATCGCGTGCACTTCCACTAATCTCTCACAAAAGCATTGCAGCCAACAATTGAGAAACGGCCTGGACTGTCATCGGTGTTAGGTAAATCACTCATCTCTCGCAATGCAGCTGCTACAAGTGAAAACTCTATATCTCCTCATCCATAAATGGGTTAACCCCAAAAAAGTCGTCCATCCAAAGTGCAGCATCATCACCATTGTACCAAATTGTGAAATTTCCATCTCTACTCTCTTGGCTGGCGCTCTATTCATTTCCATTTTATCACACTCAAATTAACACCACACAATTAAAATGAAAATTTCCTTCTTTTCCCAAATGACCCACACGACGATGACTACGATGGTATGCATGATGGAGAGAGGAAGAAGGAGAACACAAAAAATGAGGATATTTGTTTTTTGGGTTTCTGTTCGGTTTTTGCATCACCCTGCTCTGCATGTCGCCCATTCACTTTAGAGAAAACTTCACTCGAAAATGTACTTTCTTTAGAAATCTCACTCTCTCTCCCCCAGTCCAGAGGAGAGAACAACTCTCTCTCGTTCTCTGATGGACTCTCGCAATGGGTTTCGACATCGACTCAATTCATCGTCGACACATGCGATTTCATTTTGAAGTTTTTTTTCCTCCTTTTTTCATTGTATCTTATTTTACCTTGATAGCATTAAGTGCCTACCGACAAATTCACGCTCATACGCTAACGATGCTTGTGTTGAGTATCTGTGTGCGCATGGGGGTATCTCTTGCTCACGGTCTCTCTGAAAATGTCAGCGCATGTGACCGCACACACGCGCGCTCCCGTCAACTTCATCGGCACTCAACAACCTTCCCTTGTAAATAATTGAATCGGAACATATACACACACGCACCGTAATACACGGAGAGCGGGAGAGAGATCGGCTCTCACCAACACGCCGTTCTGGTAATAAAAATAGAAGCACGCACACCATCAAACCCCCGAGGAGAAAAAAAAGTACACAACACAACTTTTTCAATTTCAAAAAATTCACCGTCCCAAGTGTTTCAGTTGTTAAGCAACGTTCATTCAGCGCGGATCGCTTCGTTCGCAGGTACCCTCGAATCGGCACGGCGTGCACAGCCCACAGAGCAAGGCAAAGAGTATCTCAGCAGCATGAGAAATGAGCAAAAATTCGTGTAGATAGATATTTTTTTCGCCCCGTGCACTTGGATGTAGATACAAAATATTTCCGGGTTTCTGTAACAGTGCAACGAAAAAATAAATCAGTGCAAATTGAAACAAAAAAAATTGAATACACAAAAAGTTACTAGTTGGAAGAAAAAAGATATAAATTGTCAAGTGAAAATTTGGAAAGAGAAAAGAATATAAAATATTCCCAAGGAGAAATGAGAGTGTGCGTCTCTGCAAAGTGTTAAAAGTAAATCAATAAAGTCCTTGTGTAGATATAATTTGTTATAAAATCGTAGGCAAGAAAAGATAATAAGTAAAAGAATTGAAATGTTTCATCCTTATGTGAAAATCAAAAAGAAAATCACAAGTAGTTCACAGCTCTTGCAGCAGCAGCTGCAGCAGCAATCGCATAGATGCTGCTGTTGCAGTCAGACCAGTAGTAGTGGGAGTTCAAATAACATTCTGAATAGCACAAACTTCACAGCAACCACCTCTTCGACGTCGGCTGCCGCCGCTGTTCTGGGTGCAGTTGCGAGCGCAACAGTTAATAATATTAGCTGCAATCAACAATTGCATCACATAACCCCACCGACACCGCCACCACCTTCATCATCATCCACATCATCATCATCCTCATCATCATCATCGGCGAGCTCGTCACCGCAATCAGTGGTACAGCAGGCATCGCCTACGCGACAGCAACAATCGCAGGCGCCCTCGCCTTCACAGCAGCAGCAACACCTCTCGCAACTGCTGCAACAAAGTAACGTTCCTCCACCACCACCACCGCCGCCTCTACCGCCCACACATCACCAACAAAGACAATCACCACCAATTCTACCATATTGCCCAATCGATCGGCAATTGGGTCACCTAAATTTTGGTGGCACTTCAAGCAGTAGCAGTAGCAGCAGCAACAACATCAGCACCCGCAGCAACACGCCAACAACCACAGCTACCCACCCAAGTCGCGGCATACTGCAGAGCAGCAACAGTAGCAGCAGCAGCAGTAGTAGTAGTAGTTGTAATAGTAACTCAAGCACCTCGGCGGCCCCCCCAATAAACAGCAGCAGCATCAGCAATAGTACAAACCATATCGGAGGTGGTGTTGCAAGTGCGAGTAGCGCATTAAGTAGGATAAGCCACACGATACAGCAACACCTTAATCAACAGCATCAGCAACAGCAGCAGCAACATCCGGCGCATCATCATTCCCATTCCCATCATCATCACCACCATCATCACAGTCAGAGCAGCAGCAGCAACAGTCACCATCACCATCATCAGCATCAGCATCAGCAGAATCCAAGCAGCAGCAACAGTAGCCACCCACAGCAGCAACAATCTCCTATGTGCCTAGTATTATTAGTCAAATGCCCGAATTCAAAGGAATTTTGTACAGCAGCGAATTTCTGTGATAAAAGGTAAAACTCTTCACGCGAAGTGAGGGGATGTGTGAGTGTGCCCCGAAAATTTTAATTAAATTAATTGGACCCCAGTCTGAACCCATACATTCATATCATCATACAGTAGAGTAGATAAATACACTTGTTCATCATCTTGTTCGTTCGCAGATAGGGAATGCTCTTAACATTTTTGACCCATATTTTAATGGAATCTTTTTGTTTTTGTGCGGCCTAGTTTCTCTTTCGTTTAACGGTGTTCTCTCGTTGATTCTCAATTTTTTTCGCTTCAACAAGGGCATCCCATGAATATTATTTTTTTTTTCACCGACAATGTCATTGAATGAGGGAGAGAAAAAAAACAATCACCGGATAAATCTATAGTGAAAGGTAAACCCCTGCCATTGTCCAGGCGAATTTCATAAATCCACTTGATGGATTATTTTTGATCACATCTCAAGTGGAATTTCGAGCGGAATTTTGATCCAAATGTGAATCTGGTGAAATGTAATTCGATGACGACAATGTGATCTTTCTTCAATAAATTTTGGTTTCGATGATGGGTTGAAAAATGTGATCCAAAAATTTGGAACAGAAAAAATTTATCAAAAAATTTAACAAAAGCAATTATCAAATTGGAATTTCCCTCTCTTTTCCAAGTGAATAAAAGATATTGGTACCATTTGACACAATGTCATTTAAAAAATTCAAATTTCTATACAGAAATTTGGTACCAAAAAGATCTGTGTTATAATAAGTTTTGGTACACGATTTTTCTCATCGTCCTTTGCAAGGTTTAAACGACAGTTTATTGGGCCCAAATAAATACTTGACTGATCAAACACCTTAAACGTGTTAGAATTAAAAAAAGGTTTTTGTGACGTGAGAAACTGCACCACGATACACGGAGAGCGAGAGAGAGATCGGCTGTCACCAACACGCCGTTCTGATAATAAAACTGAACCACGAATCATGTACATTTTGGAGAAAATTCTCCTACTTTGGGTGATCCAAATTTAGAAAAACATGATCTTTGATCAACAGGATCGAATTTTGATCTTATGCTAACTGAACTGTAATTAATTCATGTTATGTCAAAATTGTAGTTGTGTTGAAAAGAATGTGGTACTTACATATAACGGAGCAAATTTGATCATACTTCAATCGGACCAACTAATTTTACAAAATTCGAAATTCCAGAGCAGTTTCTCATATGCAAAAGAGAAATGAGAATGCAAAAATTTTAAACACTAGAATTTAATATTTTTTTTCGTAAAAAATTGGATCTCTGAAAATGTTGCCAACCATTTACCAATTCATTTTTGGACAAATGCCTTAAAGTGAAAAAACTGAAATTTTGAATAAACCAGTAATTTGGGGGCAGAGTTACAATTTAAATATTTAGTCTGAAATTTCAATCAGGGTACTTAATATGCCCAAAAATGTATTCCCATGGTGCAGGATAACATCTTTAAAACCTATCCAAGTGTTAAGTGCCCGCTTAAATAAATTCAACACCGGAGGGGAAATGTGCCTTAAGACTTTTTAAAAGAGAGAATGTACTATAGAGCAAACGGACTACCATATTTCTGCGTCTTTGCGTGAGCTAGAGGGAAATTATTAATTTGTATGGTGCTGTCATATCAAAAGTAAGTTGTTCCGGCTCATTCGTTGGGTATGCATTCCTTACATGCGAAATAAAAAGGAAAGCAACGTCGCATCTTAACAAACTCAATTGTTTTGATCAGAGCCTAAAATCTCATCATTTGTTGTTAATTGTAAACAAGTCCCGAAATCATTGCCCAAAGTTAATAATCCATTACTAGACTGAATTTGTATACAAAATGCTGTCACCTATCACTAAACACCACAATTAAGCCGAAACAATATCAATTCCAAACAGAAAAGTTATGTCGTTCGCCTAGAATCCATTGAAGAGGGTCCATAAATAAAACAACCAGATTAAGGCCACCCCGCTCTTTATAAATATCATTCTCTGGCCTAGATATATGTTCACAATCATGAGCGCCTTGTTGCCTTCTGATTCGATCTTTCAATAAAATCGTATTTCTTCTAAACAAAACGCAAGGCGAATATGTCAAAAATACACTCGGGCGCACGTGTTCGAAAACGAGATTCATGGCAAATTTGTGTGCTTTTGAAATGAAAACTATCCACTTCCGGAATCTCTCGTCTGTGACACATTCTTGTCTTATTTTCAAACTGAATGCTGATTTACGTTTAATTTGCAAAAAAATGAAAAGAAGTGGTGTTTACACTTTAAGTTGATTTTGAAAGAACGGATAAATAATCTAGTTTATGCGCCGACACTTGAAATAGGTTTGTTTATTTGATCCAATTTATTGGAAACGTCTTCATCTCGTAATGTGTTGATTTCTTTCTTCTTGTTTATAGTTCTGATCGTATATGATTGCAAGTAATCTCTGGGCATTGACAAATTGAATTTGTTTGTTTTTTTTTTTTCTAAACACTAAGGCGAATGTAAATATTTGATTGTTCTTGGGTTTCTAAACAAAGTGTATGGGTGGTCGAAATTGTATGGTCTATCATCTATCGTTTGCTTCTTATGTCGAATGTAAATGGATATTGAATGAGGGAAGGGGGGATAGACAACCTTGGGATTGGTCTTTCCTCTTTTATCGTCCTTCTCGAATTAAAACTGAACGCTTTCAAAAATATTGTACATGTCAGAAGTAAAGAAATCTTAGCTAACCCCTCAAATCATATTCGCTTAACCTGAAATTCTGACGGAATGTCATGAGCTTGGACATTGATCTGATTTTTTTAAGGCTTGATTTAGAATTGATAACCTTTTGGGTGACAGACAATCGCATCGCAACTGAAGTTGTTGTTATTCTAAACTTATTCCAAATTTTGTTCAAAATTTTGTACTAATTCTGATCAATTTTATTCCAAGTTTCGCCCTAATTTTTTGAAATTCTTTTTAAATTTTGAACTTTAGTCATTGCTGCTACACACATTTCTTGAATCGGCGCATGTCGAATGAAGGCAGGTGAGCGATACAATATTTCAGTTAACTTACAGTTATTCTGGTGAATTTTCTCGTACTTATGTACACGTTCTGTAAAGCTACCTCACCCGATGCGATGTATGCCCGAACATCTATTTTTTTGTAGTACATAAAATAGTTCAAATTGTGGCGGCCTAGCAGCAGACAGCTTCTTATTACCATCCGCCCTAAATAATTCCCCAAAGTGTAGTACTCATACACAACTCACAAAATTGAAATCCAAAAGAATTCAGTTATAACCCAATTGATGTGATGATGTGTATCCAATTTCAAAAACAACAACAAAGATATGTTTCCATTAACAGGTCAAGTATGTACAAAACTGAATTTCAAGTGACTTGGCATTCGGTGACATTTCAGAGACCCTAACAATACGTGCGCAGGCACTTCTCTCTCTGTCCTCTCTCTGAACACTTGAGATTGCTTACATAAATCCCGCTGGAGTAGAGCCGTAGCGGGGCAAATCCCATAAGATGCCCCATGAGAGAGTCAATAACAAACCACTCAATGGGAAAGGCAAACATTCGAAGTGGTGCCCTTCTTCCTCTTCACAAAAAAAAAAAACAATTACAAAACTTTAATCTTTTTAATCCGCTCAAGTGTGACACCATATCTCCCGGCGCTGGGATACATATCCGATCTCCCTCTACTTTGAACCCGCCGATCAATCCATCCGTCTAATGCTACAAATACAGTAACGCAACACCAGTGTGAGGAAAAAAATCAATTAATGTCACCCACTTTTGTTAACGATGACGCTTTAAATGGTCATCAAGAAACGAGTTTTCCCAACAGACTGCCTCCGTCCTACGCCCCGCACAGAAGAAGAAAGAAAGCAACTTTCCATTGAAGAAAAAAAAAATGACAAGCGTTTGCGACACTACGCTTTGTGAGTTGGACAGACGGCGGTGGGCCACAAGAGAAAATACACTCATCCATAGCACTCATACAGTGTGCCCTCACTCGAGTGAAATCGCTCAATATCCATCAAACCGCTTCGAACATGTTCTATGTTGCAATGCGGCAGCGCATATTGTGTGGGATTGCGTACATCCCAACTAGTAGCGGCGGCAGCTGCCACTAGTTGAAGAGGAGAGGAAAAATGGAAAGGCCCGGTGAAAATGAGGAGAAAAGAGAAAGAGACTGGAGGAAATCATCACGTTGTTCGCCGCACAGTTTTCGAATGTTTCCCTACCGCGTGCGTCGCCGCGGTATGTGTTGTATAATAACTCTCTCTACCTTTCATTTTTTTGTTTTGTTTTGTTTTCTGTTTTCTTCTTTGTTCTTTTGTTTTGTTGTGCCTGGTGTTGCTTCTGTTTTCTCTGTTTACCCGCACACTGACACGATCGCGATCTGTTTCGTTTTTTTTTTTTTGTTTTGCGTGCACGGGAGAGTTTCTGTCGCTCTCCATCGGGCTGCACATGGGGAGAAGTGAGATGATCACCTTTGGCGATCGGCTGTATTGCTCCATCTCTTCATCATCTCTTTTGATGTCGCTTTCATTTCGGTTTTCTTTTTGTTTGTGTCGACTGTTTTTGGAGCGAAATTTCTTTTCACACATTCACGAAACAACCAGCAGCAAGCGAATGCTTAGAGATTTCTGAAGCGTTTCAGTGGGTGGTAATCGGTTGACGTTTTCTTTTGTTTTCTCTTGATTACGCGCATGCGCGCGTTCCCGCGAAATATCCAAATATGAAGATCAGCTCGAACGTGCCGACCCAAGCTCTGGTGAGTGAAATGTCATCGGGGTCAAATGTTTGTGGGGGAAAAGAGAAAATGAAGACGAACCTAATGAGAATGTGTTACATACCCTATAACCTCGGGCACTGATGTGTGTGCGTTTTTTTCGACTGCCCTCCAGTGGTTTTTCTGTGAATTTAACAAATTTCTCTCAGCAAAAGTCTCTAAAGTCTCAGCTGCTTGCAGTGATGAATGGTACGTTCATGCATCAGCTCTTGGTTTGTTACATTCAAACAATTTCGTTCTTCCACTTTTAAAAGCTTTCCCTTCATAATTCAAAAAATTTTCCTTTTTGCAAACATTGTCCGGAAAGGACAAAAACCAATTCAAAATTCCAAATTCTGTTTCGTTAAGTTTTTTGTTTTCTCAAGTTTAACATCTGTGAGTAGTATTTTTTAGCATTTGCCGTTTTGTTTCATTAATTTTGTCACTGATACGGATTTCCAATGGCAGAATCTTTTCATCCTATATCGCAATGTCCAAAACTGTTTGGCAAATGTACTGCTCCTATACCGTAAGATAAAGAGACTGGATCCAACTGTGTGCTTAATTTTCTGTATTAATGGGTTCGTTAAGTTTCTCTTGGGTTGTATTCGACTATTTCTGGACTCTAGAAAACGATTTATGCAACACAGCAAAACACTTACTTAACTTTTCGGTTTCCGAAGGCATTCAAAATCTGATCATGCTTCGACAAATTCACACATCTTTCGTTCAGCTACACTTAACATAAGAAAATCGCTGTTTTCAGATGATATCTTATTTTCCATTTTAGAACATGTAAACACACTCTCCTCTTTCGTTTTTTCCCTTCTCCCTTTCCCTCGCGGTCTCTCCGACACTTGTTGTGTAAAGTTTATTCAATTATGGAAATATCTTCCGAAGTTTATCCACTTATGTAATACTTTCTTCCAAGATGATTTAGCGAGTGTGTGTGTGCCTTTTGGGGCATTTCATTTTAGTATTGTTGTATTTCTGCTCATCCGAGCACAATCTGCTTCTTGTTTTCTCCGAGTCAAAGTGGATGATGATAAGTTTACTCACTCACTATGTTTTTGCACCCCTACTGTTGGTAGTGAGGAATTGGGTTAAAGATTACGGGATAACTTTCGATTTGCACTTTCTATGTAATTTTTATGGGCAATGATGATGGGAAAAGTGTTCAACTTTATTCGAGGGTGATCCGCAAATCTGGTGTGATGTCAGATAAGCGAAAGGAGGAAAGAGACTTTTCGGGGAAAGGGTGAAGCAATGGGTTTGTGAATTGATTGAAGCTTATAGGACACATATAAGGGACAGAAATTGTTGGATGGTATTTGAAATAACTGTTTCAGGGAAGAGATAACTGTCTCATTGCCCACAATTCTTTGGGAACCAAACCTGATACCAACACTTCAAGCTTATTCAGATTGAATTCACTGAGCTAGGGACGCCAAGTGATGTTCCAAATAACCAGATTTGTTACCTGTGGTAGATAGGACATCGATCGAGGTTTGTCTTGTAGACATAAGTCCCATCAGAATGAGTGGCACCTTGATCAAATTCAATAAAAGTCAAAGACCGAAAAAAATCTGTAAATATTTGACGTAAGCACATTTCAAGTCTTATACGACGAAGCGTCATACGATAATGTGTCATATGTTACCGCTAACGCCGAAAGTGTCACACTACAAAGCTTCATAAGAATTAGCAACAAACAACAAAGCGTCTGGAGCGTCAGGTCATACACAACAAAGCGTCAATTCACTAAGTGTAATAAGTCTGTCAGCGCGCAGGACAAAATATTCATACTAAAATACGTCAAACGACAAAGCACAGCGCTAGTGCATTAAAAGTTTCATTCGACAAAGCATCATACGAGAATGTCTCCTACATACAGAGCATCATGCAACTAAGCGAAAAACGACAAAGCTTCAGCTACAAAGCATCATACGCGACAAAACGTCATTTGACAGTGCTATATGTAAGTATGTCATGCGCGAACGACGAAAGTGACATACAATAAAGCATCATAGGAATAAACATCATACTACTTAAAGCGTCATACGACAAAGCGTCTTACGGCAAAATGTGAAAAGACATCGATTTTTTGGCAAAGTGTCATGTGTACATATGTCGGCGTGAACGACGACAGTGCCGTCAACGACGACGACGTCAAACGGCAAAGCGTCATACAACAAAGCGTCATACAACAAAGCGTCATACAACAAAGCGTCATGCGACAAAGTCTCATGTGACAAGTCTTGTACTATAAAGCGCCATACAACAAAGCGTCATTTGACAAATTGTCATATCTATGTTAGCTCGAAGGACGAAAGTGTCATGCTACAAGTCGTCATACGACAAAGCGTCATTTGACAAAACGTCATACGAAAACATATCTCACGATAAAAAAACATTCGTACGAACTTGTTCTTGTCAGTAAACAATGTGGCAAAGTGGCAAAGTGGCTCGCTCGTGTATGGAAAGTTCGTTAAAATCCACCAGCGACTCCCTTTTCTTCACTTGTACTCCTCCGAAAATGCAATGAAAACTCATCCACACTTCCAACTCTATCACGTCGCACAGTTCTGCAAGTTCTTGTGTTTCGTAATTCCCGACCGCTTTCCTCGTTCGTATATCGAGGAGAAGTCAGTGTCTCGAAACAAAAGAGAACGCGCCAGCACTTGCTTGTCAGCAACCTGCCACCGCGCTGTCAGACACCCACCTGTGGCAATCTCCGCCGCCCGATCTGCGTGTGCTTAGCGCACGTCATTCATTCAATTATCGTTCAAACATTTAAGTTGAAGGTCACGCATTCGCTACCAAACGACGTCTTTCTTCTCGAACACGAACCCCTCTAACTGCCAACATAGTGAGAATTCCGAAACATTTTACAGCATTTATCAGGAAGGAGCGACGACGACACTCATTGCAGACACTCTGCAATCTGATGACAAAGTTAATATGTGCACTTCGAAATCGCACCTCGTGCGGCGACGATCCTCGAAACTCGCTGCCAAACAGCCAAGCACCTCGGCCGCAAGTTCTCCTTCTCACTTGTGAAATTCACTTTTGACTCGTTTTTGTATTTTTTGTTCAATTTCGCCCGAAATGTTTATCTGAAAAATATATGTTTGTTCTTTTTTCGTTGTTCTCGCGGCATTTTGGGTTCTTTTTCGTTTTATTTTTCAAATTTTTATTTGTCCTTCAAAATCAATCTGCGGGACGGCACGTGTAGCGTCGTTTAGTCGAATTTGCTTGCCACTCGGACTGCGCGGATGGTTGATTACATTGTATCACGGACTCTACACGAAAACGTGTTGTATTAAGAAAATCTAATCAAGGTTCCCAATACGTATTAGCACGCGCCGAGGGCTAGAACTATGGCCGGGCGTTCTAGTACCAGTAGACCTTGATGCGATGAATTTAATGTTCTTTTTGTTTGTTTGCGCTCGCGCTCTGTTCTGTTGTTTATGAGAGTATGGGTGGGTTAATCGCTTTGGCTTAGTGGCATTTACGTACACGGGGTATATAATAATTTATAATATTTACTGTTTAATGGGCATGTGAGTCAGAGTGTTTGACACTAAAGACGAGCGTAATTCTGGCGATTTTGGTGGAGTACACACGTATATACATGGTCGTTCAAGGTTGGAGTGTGGGGAGGAATACACTGTTCTCTCTCGCTCTCTTTCAATCACTGTTGGCGAAATGGGATTTTTGCAAACATTCTGAGTTCCTGCTGACCTTGAGGGTCATTTACGTGCGGTGTCTCTTGAATCATCGTCTATCGCGGACACATGTCGCGGCGGTGAGTGAGTAGAGATTGTGAGAAGGGGAGGCAATCGATAAGATTCGAAATTAATGATTGGTAAGGCAAGGACAATGATTGTGATGGATGCGGTGTTGAGGCGGTTGGTGGTAGTGGTGAAGTCTTCACAAAGAAATGCCATGATGGGACTTAAATGCCATCTAAGTGATTAAAGGTGATCGGATTTTGATGGGATTCGAGGTGGCTAAAACAATGAAATCAGTCAGTCATTCTAGCTAATTTATGAGATTTATTCATGCGCGATGAATATGAGAATGCTCGATTTTTAAGTGGCATGTACGAGTCTTGTGTGGATTAGGCAGTGGTTGGTTGGGATCCAAAAGTAGAAAGGTGTTGTATTCGTATGCATGAAACCAATTCAATTGAAGTCTCAAGTTTTCCTTTTGGAAAGTCATCATAAACTTTGAAATGTATTCACAAACTATCATGTTGGTGTAAAATGTACGAGAACCTGCCTGAAACTAATAATATTCTTTGCTTCGCCAAGAGGACTGTGATGTGCGCCGTTATACCTGAAAGAATTGGCAACGTTTTGACCCCACCTCAAAGTCTGTATTTGTATTTGCCAACCGACTAATAGTTTGCTTGGTGGTGTTGTTTTGTGGAGTTGGTTCTAGTCTATTCTTAATTAGGCCCATCCGACATTGCTTTAAATAAATGCATGACTCTCCCTTTTATGTTTTGAAAACCGCTTAAAAGATCTAGAGCTACAGGCAAAATTAATTCCTCTGAGGTTAACTGTGCTTTGATTCGATAATGCACATAGCATTATTCTTATTATTATTTATTTGTATCACTTAAAAATCCCTTATTGCCTTTTGACCGAAGTTTGTATGTACATCCGCCATCGTTTGTTAAGACTTGAGTACAGATGGAATAACTTTCTTCACCAATCCATATCTGTAAGATTGTACAATCCTTTCTGTGGCATTTTGTTTTTGTTTCATTCAAGTCATCCATTTGTGTAAAGAATTAGACATTATACACAGTAAAGGGTGTGGATTTGAAAACACGGCCATAATTTAAATAAACCAAAATCCGTATAAAGGAAGAAGGTGAAGTGCCATCCTGCTTGATAATAACTTTAATATGTCACATTTTTTGCAAATTCACAACTCAGATCTTGGCAACTCCATTGTGGTATTCTTCCCAAGAAAAGAAAACCCACAGTTCATGGGCGACTCCAAACCGTGAATATTAGGCACCTCAAAAATACTCAAATTGAAAAAGGTGGTCCCGAACCACCAAAAACAAACGAAGTGTTAGTTAACCCACTTATGTACGTACCCCTCCACAGTAGCTACGACATTTCAGTAGCTTGAGCTGACCGATCCTTGACAACGGTTAAGCACATGTGAAAAGTTGTATATCAAGTGTAGTATCGTTTTGTTTGTCCAACATGTTGTCTACGATCACTTCATTCAAATTCACTTACAATTTCCAATAAATCACATTTTGCTTGCGCTTGCGATCAGTTTTTATCCAAAATCTACGTCAGACGAGCAACTTATTGTGAAATTGCCTTTTAGGCAACTTCATGTGGGCTGAAATTGTTCATATCCTTGCCACAATTCCAATCACGTTGTTTATTTTTGAACTGTCTACAAATTATATGCTTCTTTCCCACTGCATGCATAGGGAGTCCGTTTTTGTACACGACGTAAAACTCTATGGCTTCTGCAAGGTGTGGACAATTTTACGACTAAATGAAACGTGCAATGTGTGAAGTTTGTGATTCCTAGTCCTTCCCTGTGTGTCTGTTAAAAGCTTTTGAAAATGAATCAGAAACGACTACATAAGGGTTTCGATTGGGTTTATTTCAAATTTTATTTCGACTCTCGATTAAAAGTAAGTGTCATGTGTACTCGATAAATTTGTTTTTATTTTTCAACGTGCATACGTTGTTTGTATGTTCTGATGGGAAATTCCTTTTTGTACTAAAAAACCTAGAGAGCCTATGTTGGGCCCTGCCTTCGATTTCTTTTAGCGAAAAGCCTTTCATGACATATATAAATGTCTCACTGATGAATTCCACCATTTCGTCACTTTAAAAGAAACAATGAAATCCCTTGCACAGCCCTCCTACTTCATCCTTCTAGTGTCCCCTAACATTGACAAGCCTTGTATACGAAGTTATTTTCTAGTTCAGTCAGAAAGTCAGACATTTTTATTTTAGTCTAAAAATGTCATAAATTCAAGCTCTTTTTGAAACACTGCTTCTTCTGCTCAATTGCAAAAAAAGGAGTAACCCACTTTATTAAAACAAGCACAACTGCCACCGATTGTCCCCTTCGATTCGCTCCAATTGAAAAAGTCTGCGCATACCAAACATGAAGGCTCTCCAGTCCAGAGGGATAGGCAACGACTGGAATCGCTGAAAACTTCTTGAATTTCCACATCTAATCCGAGACGAAACTCCCAAATGAAAGAGCCATTGTCGTATTTTTCTCCTTTTTTGCAATTTAATGCCTGGACTAGTTTTCAGGATTCACAGGATACTGCTGGAAGTGCATTCATGCAGCCATCTGATGCCGCATCGAAGTAGGTCATTTGCAGGGGGTAACCACGAGTGGAAGGGCTCTCAACTCAGTTCTGCAAGAATGGATTATGGAATCTCCATCTATAGTCTACACAGAAGTGGTGGGAGGTGTTGTATTGTACCTCGCATCCTGCAATTTGATCGTTCCTTCGCTCGTTTCATTCCAAATCCAATTTCCAAGGATTAGAGTTTATAGATTTTTGCTTCTTTCTCTTTGTGTGTGTCTCTCTCCCTCTCAGGCAGGTATGGAGTGAAATAAAAATCTAGAGAAAAGCAGTAAAAGGATCAATAAATCGGATATTGTATATCTTTAATCTGGTACACACTTCAATCTACACACGTATACACGGTTCATCCTTTTCCTCCCCCGCAGACGCCTTGCATGGGCATCCTCAGTTTTATTCTGTTTCACGTCCTCCTAGAGCAAAGGGGAAATGTGTCCTATTGTTGTTTTGCACCTTTATGTGTGAATTCAAAAATTCATTTCCCATCTCCTTCTCCTCCTTCTCAAGAGAGACGACCAAGGGTGATCTATTGTGTCTTAGTTCAGGTTCTCCTGCCCAATCGGGTCCTCGAAAATTTCGGAAAAATTCAGCGCGAAATGTTGCTGCCAGTCCGAAGCGAACAGCTCTGCCGTACTGACATTTACAGTTGACGTTTTGATGGAGTGACACTTGGAGCGTGTGTTTTGTTGTGCGCGTCGAACGTTTGTACATAAGTGCTGTTAGTTTTGTGTGTAAAATGCCTCAATGTTGGCCGCCGTTCGAATTTGACTTTCAATTTGCGTGTGTTTTGTGTGATTGTTGCCTCGCGCGAGGCTGATGACAGCGAATTGACTGCATTCTTTTACTGTTTGATTTTTTTTTGTTCGTCTGTGTTTTTCGGTCGTTGCAATTAGCTCTTAAGTGCATTCTTGTGATACAGTTTTTAGGCTTAAGTGTTGAATAATTTTATTTTGTAAACGTTTATTATTTATTTTTTCTTGATGTCGAATGCAAAACTGATACAAATCGAGTTTGAGAGAAACATCATGGATTTATTCTATGAGCCGATTCAGAGGTAAATTTCTTAATTTTGTGCTGTGTGGTGATGGCACAGAGACGATATTGTTTTATGTCTTTCGGTGCTGCCGGATTTTGCGAGCGTAGACTTTGAACTTTAAACGGTCTGCTCCGGGAAAAACCAGTCTGCGGGTGTCTGGTTTGTGGTGACAATTTCGACGGTTTTGACGGCAGTGCGTGGATTTTGAATTGAGCTGAATTATGTGATTGAAAGGCATTAGTGCATTGACTTTCTTACTTTGCATCGACGTCGACAGTTACCAACTGTTGGTCTTGTCTTCTCATAAATTTTGCCATTCAGGGTTGTCAGTTAAACATCCACTTCTCAAGAACTCACATCAAATACGGTTGTCTGTGATCACATACGTAAATATACTCTTTTTGTATTGTTATCAGACAGGACAGGCAGGAAGTGAAATTCATATAATGATGCATGAGCTGAAGTTGCATTCATGTGTTTTTGTGTGAACTAGCACTGACTGCTTGCTTTGGGAAATAATTTCAAAATAAAGTTTTGACTTATAGGGTTCTCAATGCGACTGGGTTGTAAGTTTGAACTTACAATCAGACGAAGCTTCTCAAACAAGATAATAAAGTCCGAAAGCATGGTGACAGCGATGTTTTAGTTAGTCAGATATACCGATACTGTTGAAACCCTTCTCAAACTCCACAGCTGCCTTAACCTCAGGTGATTTCAGAAAAGACACTTGTTTTGGTTAGTGGAAATTGATGTAGGGTGCCATCTAAGTGAATAAACAGCCACTTCGTTAACCTAAGCAAACAGTTGGAATGTATGTAAGGGTGACCTGAAACTGTAGTCGAGCATTTGTTGATTGTGTCTGTTGATTCGTTAGATGACAAACTCGTCACCTATTCTTTTTCATCCCTACCATCTTCAATTCATTTATAAGAACTTGTACATTGGGCTCAGCAGCCTAGCTATGCCAGCTATGTCAGCCAGCTTTAACTATGAAACAATGAAACACATCGTCATTTGCCTTAGCAGTTGTGACTATCGCCTCAGGAGCTTCAATTTTTGCTGTTTTTTTGTAACTACAGTCTCAGCCCCTGTAAATGATGAAAAACTCATCACCTATTCTTTTTCGTCCCTAACATCTTCAATTCATTTATAAGAACGTGTACATTGGGCTCAGCAGCCTAGCTATGCCAGCTATGTCAGCCAGCTTTAACTATGAAACAATGAAACACATCGCGATTTGCCTTAGCAGTTGTGACTATTACATCAGGCGCTTCAACTTTTGTCCCAGTACCTGCAACTACTGTCTCAGCCCTTGTAAATATTAGCTAAGCAGCTTTAATTATTGTCTTAGCATCTGTAACTATTGACTAAGCAGCTCTAATTTATCGGTTTTAAACATTGTTTCCAAAACTTCAGCGGCTTCTTTTCCTGCCTCCGAAGCCCCAGTTCCTAAGTCTCCAGCTTTAGTTTTCACAAAAGCACCTCTGCATGAACTGCGTTTCTGTACCTTCAGCTTAAGGTTAACCATAAATTATTTAACTAATGGCGGAAAAGGTTCAGTTTCAGTAGCTTCAGGTCATAGCTCACAACCGTGACTTATTCTCACATCATCAATAGATTTTGTCCCACAAGAAGCAAGGTAGACACTTAAACAAAATGCCTGTTTGACCCTCTGAGGAAGGCCAAATCGAATCGTGGACAAGTCAAATCCACGCATTTGATCCCTATAGCCATTTGACTTAATCCTTGCAAATTTTTTAGAAGAGTGTCACGGCGAGAGCTTCCCTTAAATCGGGTCTTAAAGCAGAATTTTTTTTAAAGAAAAAATATCAACGCTAGTGCCATCTAGGGCTTTAAAGAACAAACAGCTGTACTGACTTTTTTGCGATTTTCAGACATCCAGTCAAAAAACATTCATCCTCTGATATTTAATCCTCTGATATTTAATTGCTTGAGAATTACCTGACTTGAATTTATTCTTCGTTCGCATATTTTGCGACGTCTTGGAGACGCAAGTACAAGTCACGAACGTAGTAACTTAAACTCTTGCTGGACGACACCGATTCGCAACACAGCGACCATTATATTATGGGCACCCTTTCAGCAATTTACTGATCACCTCAAACAACAATCACCGTTGCTTAGCGGTGTAGACGAACTGAGGCTATAGCAGACACACACAAACACCTTCATTAAAAAAAATAGGAAGAGCAAACATCGTCTACTGCAGATGATTGCTTTTGTCTCGGCGATTTCGAATTTTGCGGATCTGCTCAATAAAAATGCAAATCACTTGCTAATTTATCAATCACTCACTACCTTGTTCGCTATTACCCCCGAAATAAAGCAAAAATTGCCCAACCACCACACGAACTCTGTCGCCACACACTCCCCAACGCACCCCGGGCACGAACACAACGCCAACACAACGGACACAGTGATAGATTCGCTCTGGCATTTGTTCGTTTAATTTTTGATTAATTTCCACGATTTTTTTTTGTCAGCTCACGGCCAGCGCATGTGATGTGATTTATCAGTAGGAAACTAGAAAATTTCATGTCTTATCATGCGGCCATCGTTGTCGGGTTCTTTCAAGAGCGCACATTATCGCATAGCGGTGCACTCCCCAGTCGTCGCTGGCTTGTGATTTATCGGCAAGCCAATCGTTTGTTTGACAAAACGTCGCTGTAGGCTTAAATTCTCGATAGAACTAAATGCCGATCGGCTGGGGATTTCGAAAAAGTCGTGTGTACCTGTGCGTGACCTCGAGAAGTAATTTCCGTAACTGAAATACTTTCTTGCTCTACTGCATGACGGTAATTCTATTATTTCTTGTTTTTTCCACGCGCGAAGGTCTCCGCTGGCGGGCTGGTGTGTTATCCTTGACATGCCATATCGCCGCGGGTAGGGGAGATAGCATTTCACTCAACAAGATGTCATTATGGTTTCCAGGTGCGAAGCGCTGCCATCTGACATGTGTATGTTTATGCGTATAGATAGCCTCCAAAATACACTTTGATACTTAGTTCTAGCATGAGTTTTCTCTCTGCTTTTCCCTCTCTTTCTCTCTCTTCCGCTCTCTGGTCGTCGCATGGCAAAAGATGGCCTTGCTGACAATCGGAAAGGGAGAATTTTTGTTTTTTTTTTTCTTTCATGTGTGTGTTGGTGTGTAGTTTGAAGGACAACGATGACAATCACTTAATTGATTAATTTTTTCATTGCTCGTGTGTGTTTGTGTGAGCCGACGTGTAGAACCAGACGGCAGTGTGATCGGATTTGTGCCTCTAACTAAATCACGAACTCTCTATGAAGACTCGTTAATATTCGGGGGAGTTGTCTTGCTGCAAGCCAGCAAAAGAATTTTCTCAGATCAACACAAATGCACACACAGAGACGGAAAGCCTTGCCTGTAGTTTAGTCGCAATTGAGATGTAGCCTTTTGTAGGTCAACTTGATTTAACTTTTCATTCACTTCTCGATGACTACGACGAGGATGATAATGATGGCAATGGTGATGTTATTCAATTAGGAGGATCAATGATCACAATTAATGAGAAAGAGCACGCGAGAGATGAAGTCATGTGCGATGAGAAATTAATTTCCTAGATTGTTCTCAAAGAAAAAAAGAAGAAAACGATATGGGGTGAAGGATGAATGGTTGATTTTGAGTAGTTCATGGCAGGAAACTTGATTAATAAAAGAACTTGAAAATCGGTTTAAACCAAATTTAAAATGCAACGGTGCGTGAAATTGGCTAAGCAAAGACATATTTGATGTCCGAATAGAGTTGCGACTGTAATCACAAATTTATTCACTTTCTTGCCATAAAATGCGGCGAATATTGTCAGGAACTATGTCTTGACATACCTTTTGCGAGGCCTGTGTAAGCGCAGAGCGCAGGGAATATGCGTCTTGAAATGTACATTGATTTGTTGCGGGCGATAGGAACATAAACTTTTAGTCGTGGGCAGAATGAATTCATAACGCTAAATGCTTATAGTTCGTTTTGTTTCCTTAGTGTAGTACATAAGCTTCTTGCTCAATGTCGCTGCATGATTTGGAATGTCTTATACCATGCCAAATTTTTTTAGTTTTCGAGTATTTTAAATCAAAGCTTTTACTGTTTTTGCCTGTTTTGAACTTGCATAGGCATCCTGCTTAACATAAATATCATTAAGCGCAATCAATGCATGGGAGGAACGATTGCTGTGTACAACTAAGTTTATGGGTCAATGGTGATTAAAATTAACTTACTTTATATTGTTCCTTCACTCTATAGTGGTAATTAAAATTTTCTTTTGTTCTCTATAAACTTCTCAAGTCGACTAGAAAGAAGTTCTTTACAAATTATTTTCAAACAACAAAAAAAAAAAAAAAACATTTTATTAAAAAGACGGCATACTTTACCATGCTTTTAAAGAGAATGAATCAACTAATGTTGCTTGTAGTTATATTTTAAAACGGCTCATTCCTATTTGAATTATAAATTCACTTCACTCTTCACTTTTGTTTTCGTTTGTTACCCGATAGCAGCGGTTGCATTTGACAGTGAAAGCGCTGCTTCCTATACTAATTTTAGAAAATACTGTTGTGGAAACTGAAGAAGAAAACTGCGGTCAATAACAATAGTCCTTTAATATAGCCCGTTGAACTGGATGTCTTTTTTTTTAAATATTTTGACATTAAACTGTCACTTCAGTACTATTCAATTACTGCTTCAACATTCAATGCAAAAAGAAATTCCCTTCTGGGTAACACGTTTTAATTACTCGCTTTTCAGAATTTTCAAATTCCCAACGCATTAGTCATTCAAATCACTTGAATCAACCTGATCCTCAGGTCAAAAGGGCGTTCAAGGAAATTAACTCTCTCCCTTTCTTTATTTGACTTCTGCCTGCCGTCGGTGGTGGCTTAACCGTTGTTTGTGGATTGATGTGGTTTTCAGTAGAATTTTTCCTTTCGTTCTGAAGTAGTCAACGTCCTCTTAGGAATTTTCCTGTTTTTATTTTTTTTTGCTGAGAACTCTGGTATAAATTGCCAGAAGTGTTGTCCAGGGAATTGCGTCCACGAAGAGGGAGCGAGTTCTTTGACAAGTGAGTTTTTCTTTTTATTTTGACACTGAACAATTCCATTTGCAACGTAACTGTTCATCTGAACTCTGTTTCTTTTTAACAAACATTAGGACAGTCAAAAAAGTTGTTGCCATAACTCACCACTGGAAACCATGATGTTCTATTAAATTTACGATCCAATTCCATTTTACAACTCTTTGAGTTGCATTTAACGCAACTTTATGTTGTCCCACATTCTTCAGCACCATCTCCACCCAGCTGGACGAACACTGACGCATTAAAGATGACGAATTAAACAAAATCAAAAGAAACACGCGCCATAGCGGACCCAGGAACCTTTTCGTTACGTATCTTTTTCCCGGTTTTATGGCTCCATTCTCACCCGACTCTCCAATTGTCATTAAAAACATTTACAGCCGCTTATTCGAGCCGTCAATTGGGAAACTATAATGCTCCCGGACCAAGGCAGATGTTCCATCATAAATCCCCATCTTTAGTGTTCGCTCTCCTTAACATATCGTGGGCACACAGCCACACCAGGGGACATGGACAAAGGCCAAGTCATACCGAAAATATGATCACAAAAGGCCAAAGCGACGGAACAAGAACAGAGAACAGAAAACACACACACACACACAACCGCAATCTAGGAAGGTAAACTACTTTGCACGAACCAGCGACGGCTTAATGTTTATGTCGATCAGAAGGAGAGGCTAAACTCTGTGCTCATGTGATTCCCTTTCCCGTGGATCCCCTTCGACGCCACGCACATCCGCGTGCTGCTTTGTGAAACATAATGGTGTGAGAGTATGCTTTTCTCATTCCGCACATCCTTCCTAGATGGATGGCTGGTGGGGATGTGGTTACTGCGCTTACCTTGTCGCTGGCATATATGTTACTCGTATGTACCAGCTGTGCGAGAGATGGGGACGATGGAGGGACAAAAAGAAACACGCTTCGATACATAAAGGTGCACTTTTGAGGAACTGCAAATGATTGAAGGCAAGAAGGAGAAGCAGCGAACAACCTCCTCTCATCCAGCCAAGGATAAAGGAACAACAGGCAGGTTGAGAGGCATAAAGAAAATTACTACCTATAGGCGCATACGAATGACACCTGTGGTTACCCAAGGATAGGCACACATTGAGCAGTGCTGCATGAGCGCTTATTTTATGTTCATTTTGTGATGCATCACATGTGTGTATGTGTGCACGAGGTGTTCTTCTCCTGTGAATCGAATTTTAAATGAAGGCTACATCCTTTCACCCGATCCCTTGACATAGTTATTGAATTTTTCAGTACACGATTCTGTTGACATCCAATACTCGTTTCGACAAGGCCCCCAAACTGGAGGACCTCACTTCACTGTTCTTCATATACGAATGCATACAGATTTGTGTTTCCTTTAGAGCTTGGTTTGAATTTAGAGTTGTTTTGTTAATTGAGGTTTTTGTTGTTTGTTTCTTTCAGATTGCCAAACGAATGCCAGGCAGGCCAAACTGCTAGAGTTACATCTAACCTGCACGCATCAAGTAGTACAATGGCGGTTAGTCGTGTACCGTCACCGCCTTTAGCGGAAGTTAATACACCAGTTGCCGAGAATTGGTGTTACACTCAGGTGAGTTCAAGTTTTTTCTACCTCCGGTGTATCCTTTTTCTTTCATTTCCCTTTTTCTCTCTTTCCCTTTTTTTGTTTTTTTGAAAATGTGAAAATATCATGTTTCATTCCCACGTTAAGATGCGCGAATGAAACGGAAAAGGAATATCTGTTTCGAAAAGCGGATACTGTTATTTAATCTCATTTTTAAGGTTAGTTACACTTGAGATCATTCGAAAGAAATCGGGAAACTGATTAACTGGCGTATTAACGACTTTAATTGATGTAAAAATTGACGAAAAGTAAAATGTAAAAAACCCAAAAAAATTCACAAATTAGTAATAGAGTGTGTTGTAACAGGTTCACATCAGTAGGCAGGACCTAGCTTCCTTGGTAACGTCTTGTGTTGTGGTTTTAGGAAAATAGAGGTAACTTACTGTTGTTGCTCTCCCTATTTGGCGTAAAAGGCAGGTCCGGGAAATCGAATGAAATGAGAAATTTCACAATAACCAAATATTTAACAATGATTGCACTGTTTTAATCTAGCTGTTGCTTTAAGCAATAATTCACATTCTACCCTTCATTTTGAAAAGTGTATGGCAGTTGAAAATGGAACCTTACTTCAGCCTAGAAAACTGCCGTAGAACTCTGACACACTTCCCGGCGGGTCTTTCGTCGTAGCGTAAGGCTTTCGTTCACGAAATTACCCGTCTCGTCAAAAACCACAGAGGAATTGTAGGACTTCTACAATAAATAAACTCATACTTCGTTTTCTGAATTTTATTTGTCGAGATTATAGGTACAGGCATTTCAGAATTTTTCTACCACGGGATGGTGCGCGTTATCCATGACGTGATTCCTGAACAAAAAATTATATAGCTTTCCAGCAGGCTCTAAAATCTAAAGTAAATCTTTGTGAAGTTGTGGGTATAAATGGGAGCCCGGCTTTGAAATTAGGAAGGAGTCGATAGTTCGAAATTCGGGTTAAAAAAAAGTTATTTTAAGTACATTGTTCTGAAAAGCTCCAAGAAGTTTTTGATTTAAAAAGTGGAAAAAGACGAATTTTTCTATTACAATTGTAAACTTTAGACGGTTAAATATAGACTGATGAAATTTTCCGCTGCAACCTAAAGCAAAGGCAGTTAAATTATTGACGATAAAGTGAAATATAATTTGGACCCACAAGTAAATTTTAAAATCTTTGCAAAAATTTCGTCATCCAAGCCACTGTGTGTAATCTTCAACAACTTTTGAAATCGAAAACTTATTTTGCGCGATACACACTAGGAGTTAAGGAACTGTGCAAAAAGTTACAATTGGTTTGCTCTAAATATTATGTGCCTTTCGTCAAGTATCACATTTGTGTCCATTTTTTTCAAGCAATTAGAATCGAATACCTTGAATGAGAATTTAAAAATACTTTTAATTTGCTTTTAACTTCATGCTTATTGAGGCAGGAAACACTATCCTTTTAAAAAGTGCTGTCAGGCTAATGTTCAAACTGAAAAAATAAAATTTCCCTATTCATCACTTTTTATGAAAAATACGAGGTGTTTAGTCCAGGATGGCGCATGGAATCTTCGGCGTGTGGGTGTCGCACATTACCCACTACACCCCTTTCATCAAGGAAAAAGTTTAAGGAAGTCAGATTTAAAGAAATGTGTGATTCATGAAAGTCTTTCAAAGAACCCATTTTTCCCGAATTCAATCCAAATCCAAAACAAAAGAGTTACGAACCTTTCTGCTCACACAGCCCTAAAGTCCACTGATTTATGATTTCCATAAAACCACAAAAAAAGAGACTCACCACCCTCTCGGACCGCACACCGAGTACACTAATAAAAGAAATCAGTTTTTATGTAAAAGTTGCTTCTCAAATAAAATGATTTATTTCCGCTCAGTGACCTTAATGTTTTACCAAGACTACCTAAGCCCACATGTCAATAGATTTTGTTGCAAAACCGGTTCTTATTCAAACAAAGAAAACAGAGAGACAGTGCTCATGCGACACCATTAGGTCGTCGACTCTTGCAGGTCACCTCGCATTGAATACGTTCCCTTCCTCCATCTGCGATGGGCCTCGGCTTTTAATCAAAAAAAAGTCAATAACCTTGAAATCGCACCGACACGTCAGTCAACGAAATTATGAACGCGCGCGCAAATACAGAAGAAAAAAATCAATCACACCCACTTTGTATCGTCTTCACTGCCAACAGTGGTTTTTCAACTCGCTTGCCCCTGAAAAGCAGCGGTGAAAAAGAAACGCCAAAAATTTACAAATTCCTAATTGATTTTTTCCACACACTTTTGTTTGGTGCGTAAGTGATATTTGCTCAGGTACACACGCATATTTTGGATATAATTAAAATTGCCTTGAAAACATTTAGCACATGTCCGCACTCTCAGTGTGTATTTGCACATTGTTTCTGCGAGCACCGAGGTGTTATCTCTCCATCAGGTTACCCGACGAAAGGAGGTCTCTGCTAAGAGAAACTGTTCTAAAACATAGCACAACCTGTACTCAATCTTTCCACCGCTCAACGCAGAAATCAATTTCAGAGAGGAACAACACGAAGAACCTTAACTGAAGCGAAGTGTGCAAGAGAACAGCAAACTGAGGTAAACAAAGCGAAAAGTCGACAGAAAAAAATCATAAAATAAACCGTTTGGCATTGGTAGCGAGAGCCCTGAGAATGTACGCACTTGACTTTGGTTAGTTCCGAGTATAGTTCATTGATTTTATTTTTTCCACTACTGCTGCTGCTGCTTGTCGCTTTATTGTCCGTCCCTCCGTCCTTCATCCCAGACCTCCGGGCGTGCGATAGCGAACTTCAGTTCATATCAATTAGCGTCTGTGGTGAGAGATAAAATACAATTCTAATCTTGTGGTGCGAAAATAGACTGCAAGGTAGGCAGGGAAAAAAAACTCATATACTTTGTGAAGTGAGGTTACCTTTAGATAGCTGCTGCGGTGATCGTTGACTTCTCCGGTGGGGTCAAACTTAATCCAAGTTCAGTCGCGATTGTTCGTCAGTTTAGGCTTTGCGCGAGTCAGCCTGGCGGTCATTGTGCTGAGCGTTGACGGCTGAATGAGTGCATTCTGTCTGTCTGTTTGCTTATTACTCAGACTCGATTTCTGACGGTTAATGTCCCTTGATTTTGACACATTGTTCTGACCTCCCCGCCCACCCGATGTATTTCTTCTTTATCGTTTTCGATTTTATTTCTTACTCGTGTGGCTTTGCGCAGCGTAGCCTTTCCAGTGCACATGGCCCCAGTGTCCAAGTCAAAGTCATTTTGAGGCAATTGCCCTTATCACATTCATATGCAAAGGAAACGGAATTAATTGCGCTTGAGCTCATGTGGAGTGTGTATGAGGTGGAGGAGGAAAGAACTCTTGACTGAATAAGAGATGGGTCAGAGACTTATTTGCAATGTTGCCTTCTTTCTTTTAATTTCGTTTTAATTTCGAGCCACGCCTGCACAAACTGCTTCAAGATCAACAACTTGGCTAGGTTGTATGTGGCTTGTTCTTTTTCTCATAGTAACCATCAGTGCAAGTTCGAAAAGGTTTGTGAAAATGATAAAGCAATCATTCTTCGTTCCACCAATTAGTACGGCATTCCTCTCCCTTCCAGCGAGTATCACTTTCCAAATAAAATCCCAAGCGAATAGCGCCACGTTTCCCAATACAAAATCTTAAATAGCACTTGGCGTGCCCAAATCTATTTTCAAATCGTCCACAACTTTACCTAAAGCATGCGTTGCTGCCGTCGCTATCCACCAAATACTTTAAAATCCATCCCCTCCTTGTTGGTGAAGGGGAAACAAATCTGCGGCCTTTGGCCTGTCTCCAAAAAAAGACAAAAAAAAATATACAAAAACGCAAGCCATGTATTTATTTTTGGGATGATGTGTAAGGAGCGAGTGAAAATCACGCATGACACTACAGCTCAAAGCGTAGCGCTTGTCGTGGATTGGATTGGATGTCTTTTGCCATGTCAGAAAGGTAACTGGTTGCATTGCACAGACCATCCCGACAACCAGAATGAAGGGACGCACAGGCACCAGACCACATCAGCGCAAGACACCCAGTGCACGGCACATACTTCAAATGCAAAGAACGTTGCTCGATTGCTCGCTTGCCCAAAGCCAAAAACTTCCAAGATATTGATATTCTACACAGGCGCGTACACCCAAAGTGTAATGAAAAAGACACGGACGACGATAGCAACAACAACGGCAACGGCAGAGTTGAGAAGGACGCGCCCCTTTCGTGGCCACCGACAAGGGATATGCGGAGAACTTGACGCTCTGCTGGTGATGGCGGTGGTGTAGGTATGTATCTCCTCTAATGGTGCCCATAATAGGCTTCTTTTGTGACGCTCCTCGGCAGCAGTTTTTCCACTTTGGTCAAGTACTCACCACAAGCGCAGTGGCGAGGAGGACATTGAACTGAACGTGTAAGTTAAGTCGCGAACCGAGAGATCATCGAACCACGTCCACGGCAGCGATAGTCACAAGCATGAGCCCTAAATGAGAAGGCGAGTAAGTAAGCAGAGCGTTGCCGGCAGACAAATGCAATTGCTCCCCGTGGCGGAAGACACGCACAGAAGTCTTCTAACACACAGTCGTACTCACACTTGATCCCCGGGCAAATTCCTCCCATCGCGGACCATGTTACACTGCCCACATTTCTATCGTTCCTCTGATAGAGCCGCCGCCGGAAGGGAGGGGGTCAATGATCAAAGGGAATTAACATATCCAAGATGGCAATCATTTCAGATCTCCTCCGAAGTGGTGTCGTGCACGCACAGCACAAATTTCACTGTAGCCGCGCCAGAATACAGACAAATTTGAATGTCTGGAATTAGCAACCGAGTGACGATGACGACGGCGACGACGACGTCGACTCTTCTTCGAAAGTCATCGGACTCTCAAGCGGGTCAGTCAATATGAGAAACTTTAATCATGGCACTTGCTCCAAATTTTTGTTTCCTACTTTGCGCGCTCTGCTCTTTGTTTGCCTGAGTTCTTTTCGTTCGTTGTTCGTGCGCGGTGTTCTCGTTTGTGTATCCCTTTGTATCTGACTGACGACTATCATCAAGCTTATTGTGAATGAGTCAGACAAATAAATTCAATAACCTGTGTGTCAAGCGAAAAAAAAAACGCTTTGCTTTCCTGTTCTTTTCATTCCGATGGAGGCCGATACATTCTTTTTTGGAGAGGGGTGAGATGTCTTCACTTTGATTGAGTTTATCAAAATTTCACAAAGTGGATGGTGTCTGTCTATGGTTCTAACTTTCTACTAGTGGAAAGTAGGCAATTCGAACCACAGATAAGTGGAACTCGACATGCTTTGGGAAAGTTTATTTGCTCGTGTGACACTTACGCGGGTCAGCAGGTCCTTAATTTCCACTTCCGTCATAGAGTTCCATTCTTATTCCTTGGCTGTGTCATTAGGTTTCTTTAATCGCCGTAAATTGGTCAATTTGGATTTTACGATCGCTTCTTCTAAGTTCATAAAATTGCTTTTAATGTTTGTCTGGGATGCAAATGCTATGTCTTTCGGTGTGAGCACACTACAGCCTGTATGCCTCTTTGTGTCCCGACTATTTTTCCCTTGAGTCTGTGGAAAGTGATAAAAGTGAGAATTGTGTCTGTGCTTCTGTGGGCAGTGCGTTTCAGACTGCTGTTGCACAAATTTGGCACTTCCTTTCTTTTTGCTCTAAATTCAAGAAAAGAGACGTAAATATGCACAATTTTATCTTCTTCTTGCTCCGCCTCTAACCTAGTGTATGTTGCTTTGAATTTAATTACGCTTCACAAATCCTCTCCAAATTCCGCTCACATTTGTGTAGTACATACATACGTCATAAACTTGTGGCGTTTTATGTCGTTTTCTGGAACGCAGACGCCATATATTATCTTAGACGTCCCTCAGACTTACAAAGCAAAAAACCATCATCACAATTTGTGGCTTAAGTTAGCGTGCCAAATTGAATCCATTTTCGCAGAAACTTCGGAAGTACTCATCATCTTCTCCTAGTGGCAGACAAATCTTTGGCACGGTTTCTGATATTGGACAAAAAGTCATAAAACAAATCCATCCATACATCCATACATGCATTTGTGCGTGTATGCCTTGGAAATGTGAAAGAATAGCATTTGGGTGTGGAGTGCTACTCCAGCGCTGTACTGCAATACCGTCAACACAAGTAATAACGTAGTTAGGGAAAGGGAGAATTGGAACACGAATTCGTCTTTTGAACTCCAACTTACATTCTTCATTCACTGTTTGATTGTCGTCTGGGAGAGGGGAGAAGCAAATGAAACACCGACAACCAACAATGAATTAGTGCGGATTTTCAATTTGTTTTCGAGTTTTATTGTTCGCTTTGTAGTTTTTATTTGCTGATTTATTTTCACACACTTAGTTTTGACGGAATTTTTGAAAACGTCACGTACACAACGTTCGCTGGTGACACACAAATTCGGTTTTATGTCGGGATTCGCCCAAATGATTGAGTGGCTGGACTTAAACAAGTCGTAAAGATCTTAGAAGTATACAGTTCCAAGTTTTTTATTTGTCATTTTTTTAATTTTGAAAAAAGCCACGATTAGGAAGACCTTGTAATATTCTTTTGAACAAGTGTGTCGTGATACACAGGATGACGGTGATATGGTAGACCGTGAGATAACGTTCTGCAAAATCCCAAAATAGATTTTTTTTACCCTGGAGAGACTGTGAATGCTTTCTTGATTGCGTTAGTCATCTGTGAACAGAACAAAACTGAGATATGGGGCACATGGTCACCGAATTCTGTTCGCTAAAGTCGGATACGATAGAAGGACACACTATTTTTTTCTTTGATTCTTTCCTGAACACGCTCTGCATCAGCATATGTGCCTATTGGAGAGACACTTATCTACATGTCCCACACCCAGCACTGACCAAATAACGCGCTCTTTTGTTGAGTGTAAGGCAACAGGAGTTTTCCCAGTGTCTTCGAGGCATTGTCATCAATAACAGATAGACGAACGTCCAGCTCACGCATTGCCTTCGCATTTATCCACACTTGTCATAAGGTTTATTTTTTGAATATGACATAAGGAAAATTTGTATTTTACAATTTATTGGTTATGTAAACGACCTCACAATTCGCGAAAAGCACAGTCAAGCCTAATGTCGTAAATCAAAGGAAGGGACTGGGACTCTTGCTTTTGATAACACATGGAACAAAGATCGTCATTCCCTTCAACACACAAGCAGGTGGCTCCCTCAGGCACTCAACTACTTCCCACAATGGATCGAGTGAAAGATAAGATAAACTTTTTTATTCCTCTGGAATTGGGAAAAAAACCTTGTCTGCTTGCCAATGGCACAACGCCTAGTTATGACATTAGTGAGTGTTGTGGTTACCCAACTTTTAAGTTGATTTAGCGTAGCAAGCGCAAAAATTAACTCTTTGGTCCCAGGGTGCTACAAGTTCCACATTCGAAGCGGTTGTGATTTCTTCAATTAATAGTGCCCAACAGATTAAATATTTAGCTGAAACAGTTGCAATAAAAATTAGCACAGCTTCCAGAGACGTTGTTTTTTGGTTGTGGGATATTTTCAGGAATGCCGTAAAATAACGACACCTGTCTTGGTTTGGCGGTTGCCATGGAACTTCACACACACGAATCTCTAGTTGCACTTGAAACACACAAATCAAAAAGTGAACCTGACTTTGCCATGCAGTTGAACGAAACTGTCAGTCAAACAGAGCAGTAAGCAAATGTTTGTTAAGTGCAGTAGCGAAATGGTCAACTCACTTGAACTTGTTGCATATTGGCATCATCAACGCAACAAAGATGAAGGTCTTTTTCATTTATTCATCTCCCAACCGCCCCAACTACGGCCAAATCTACTAGTCGTCATCAAATCTAGAACTAGACACTCCACTTAGCCTAAGTTGAAGAACCCCGCCCAAGGATAGACGTGCACAATATTGAAGTTTAGTAACCTTTCATCGGATTGAAGAACCACGCAGATAGCACCACCCCGTCTCTGCGGCAGCCCGGTTCATCGTCTCCGCAACCGTCGTGAACATCAAACATCACCATAACCATTATCATGTCTCAAACGTTCAGGGCAGTTCAATAAACGCGTATTCCAAGGTGAAATTCCAAAACGTCTCCTACTTCTTTACCTTCTTACATATATATTTTGTCGTCGTCGTCGTCGTTGCCGTCATCGTCGTCGTTGTTCTTATTGTTGTTTTTTATTTTTCTTGTGAAAAAGAGCAGGAGCCAGCTCAGTCACTTCTGAGTGTCCAGTGATTCTTTCTGCCGGCCGGTGGCAGACACAGAGGTGGCGTAAAAGTAAGTGAGTTTATTGTACGGCGCTGGTGCGTGGCATTGGCATCATCAAAAAAAGACCAGTACAATCCACAGGCATTAGCTGATGAGATAGGGATGAGCTCTGCCTCAGTTTCAGCTGAGAGAGAAAGAAAAAAGACGATTCCAGCAACGACAGCGACGACGCAGCGTCGTGAACGGCAACATATTAGCCAAAGCCCAGGCGGCGGCGGTGACGACGATACAGAGATACAAAATAAAACGTACAAAATGCGAGTCCCGTTTACCCGTGTGTGAGTGTGTGCCTACTACCTAGTAACCAGCTCCTCCATCATCGTGCGTTCGGTGGCCTTTCGCACCGAGTAACACCAAGAGGACAGCCGCCAGCCAACAAGAGACCATCGTTTTGGCCTTGTTCGGATCATCCCATAACTTTAAGTTCAATTCCCTTCCACTGTGCTGCTCTGTTTTGCTTTTCGTTTGTTCCCTTGTCTCTCCCTCTCTCACTCTTTCTCGTTTATTCTGTTCTCTCCTGATTTATTTTTTATACGCTTAACTGGTCCTTCTCTCGGTTTTTGTATATTCATTTATTATTAGGAACGCTCCAAAACAAATAAGAGATGCGAGCTTCGACCGAAAAGAGGGCGTGTTTCTTTTTTTCGTCGTTTTAACGACATGTTGCTACTTTCAGACTGTGTCTGGTCATTTACCTAAGCTCACGCAGCATGCCCCCACATCTATTCGTCGTGAATTGGTTTTTATTCTTTTTTTGTACGGTTTTGCCTCAGCCGCTGTGTACTTTGTTGGTGGGGAAAATTTATTCTGGTGGCCATTGAACTTAGGGACTACCGATGACAAATTTACTTATTCCCGGCGACGATACGAGCATCAAGTGGTGGCGGCAGAGTGTGACGGCGGTGCGACGGTGGCAGTGTGTGGCACACGCTGAGGGACGGACGGGGACCGGGCGTGTATGCGCTGGGAGGCAGATAAGCTGACTTCAGTGGAGAATTTTTCTTGGCCCCGTATGAGGCAACCGATTAAAAAAAAATCGGGAGTTCTACTGAAAGATGCGGGAAATATCCCATCGCAAGTGATTTGGAGTTCTTAGTTGCAGGCTGCAGTTGACTCGATTTCCGCTTCACAAGTATGTTTTACGGTCCTCACTGATAATATTTTTTCTTTTTACCTTTTATCTGCGTACTCATCAAACAAAGTATAGTTAACTTTGTTTGATGACCCTCCAGAGGACAAGGAATCAAAATCTTTTTGTCAAGGCTGTTGCTCCTCCTAGATATCAATTCATCTTAACCAAGCTCGTTTTAAAAAATGATTTCCGCCGAGCATGGACAATGTGATTTTGTTCGAGGTCAAAGCCAAAAGAAGTTCATTCTTCTCTGCCCACCAAAGGCGATGACCTCTTCTACAGCGTGGGTCGTTCTCGAAATTCCATTTTTCTATTTCTCCTAGATTCACTGATTGTTCTTGACCAAAGTGATTCATCGGTCCTCGATTACCGCCAAGCTTTTATGCTACCAGTTTTGACTGTTTGTCGTCTCGGATCTTCGTTTTATGCTCGTTCATCAGACTTTATAGAAAGAGGTAAAAATTATAGATTATCTACGTTTCTCATAAACAGCATCGAAATAAGGGGAAAAGTAGCTCAGCACTTCAGTAATTCGTTGTTTATCTTCTCCATGTTTAGCTTCTCGTTGCTTAACAGATGGTTATTAGCCTTCTCGACAATGAACATCCCATCGCTTAGAACTTTCATTTACTTGACTTGTCGTTACTTAGCTTCTCGTCAATTAAGCAATCGACGTTGTTGTACACCACATATTCCCTATTACGCTACTCGTCGCTTAGCTTCTCTTCGCTTTTTTGCTCGTTCCTAAAACTAAGAACTTCAGTTTCTTTACTTCTCGTCAGTCTAATCTTAACTATTCGCCTACAGTTCGCTATTCGACGCATGCCTCTCACAACTACATTGTTCAACTTACTCGATGCTTTCCTTCCCTTCACTCGTTGCTTCGGTGCTCGACACTCGATTGCACTGTGTTCACCCATTCATTGCTTTTAATCGCTAAAAGACTCCGTACATGTTTTCACCACTTACTCATCACTAGACTACTTGTTGTTCGTTATCCCGTGGCAATATTTAGTTCTTCCTCGCTGCTCATCATTCAAGCACCCGTGCTTAGTTACTTATTGTAACATAAAAGCACAGGCCAATTTATACTGACCAAAGGTCAACGAATAAAAAAAAAGGAAAAGCATTTTTAATCCTTTCTTGCTCCTTTGCTCATCCGCAAATAGACCATTTTTCAGTTCCCACGTGACTTTCAAATGCCGCCTTCCATCTCAAAGTGGCACAAAAACAAAACAAACCGACGTCCACATCCAATGCTGGTGAAAATGTAGCTTTTAAACCGTATTCCATTTTCTCCTTCAATTAATTTTAATCCAAACTGTCTGCGAAGACTTTCCACTTTCTACAATGCGGCGGTTGGGTTGTTGTCGCCTCCGTCGCTACCAAGCATTGTATTTGGAGGAGAGCACATTTCTATTACAACATAAATGATATGCCCACCTTCGGCCAGTTACAGATACCCAGTAGTGCGCGCCGACAACAGAAGCTTACGTTGCCTGAGCATTTCACTTCCTCAAACTGCCATCCTCGGTTCGTCGTCGTGGCTCCTACAACGAATCGGATACAAGCGAAGCGAGCACAGTGTTTCCCAGCAAGTTGAGTGTCGTTATGGGAAAGGGCGGCAAGCATGTAAATCGCCTCCCGCCCACGTCCAGGCGCAGGCACAGAAGATTGACCGAGGACGACGATGTGCACTTTCTCAATGACGTTGCGGAGACTTTAATAAATTAGCCACCGACGCCAGGGCGGTTGTCATGCCGGCGAGAGTGACCCGCGATCACTCGATGCCTGAGCGAAAATAGAAATGCAGAAACAATCGCGTATTCAAAGCAATTTGCTTTCCTTAGATGGAGAAATCCGATCTGAACGTACAGAGGTTTCGACGGTTCGCTCTCTCTCCGCAGCTGGATTGATTTGTATCTCCGACGCATTTGACAGATGTCAAGCCAATTAGAAGTAATTTGGCGCACCAAGACGACGCACTCGCGTCTTTCCATCTAAGGAAGCGATTATGAAACTTTATCAACGATTATTAACTAGATCTCAAAGCCGCTCAGGGTGCGTGCTGCTCGAGGCTGGTGTGCGGCTGAAGAATTTACGAGTCACTTGTGTGGAAGGCGAACTAGATTCACTTGCCATTTGAATGGCGCTATAATTGAGATATTACTCGGCAATCACCGTGACTGCCTGCCAAAGTAGATATTCATATTTCCTAGTATGGCTGGGGAACACTTGCGGCAGGCGGCATAGTGGCGCAGAACTTTATTTTGCGATTTCTAGGTTATGAGGTTAAATGTGCTCGCTTGTCATTTTGAGGCGCCAGAAGTGGCGGTTGGCGGCTTAGAAGTTGATTAATTGTTTCTCATTCGTGTGTGCGACGATGTTCGCTTCTCCGGCAGTTTTCTCTTTCGCCGCGAAATGAAATGCATGCAGTTGTGTAATTATGATGACCGGAAACAGAGTTGTCCTGGGAAAAGAGGAAAGTCGTTGAAAGCGAATGACAACTACGATTGTGGACAAGCGACTAGAGAAATCCTGAACGTCAGTGCTTTGTTTTTGACAGGCGTCCGGATTTCAGTTGGGATTTCAATTGTCAACGGAAGGTTTAAGAAGTTGAGTTGCTGAATGAATATCTGTCAGTTAGTTTCTAGGGATTACGTTTTGAGTGGTTGCTTTGATTCATCTGTCTAACTTTTATTTGCATATTGGTGGGTATTTCACTTCTGATAGGTGCAACATTTGTCTTGCAATAATCAGAAAACGTGCGGAAACGATTTACCAAAGATACCAATGACATTACAAGCGTTCTGCCCTCCTTGGATTAAGCCCCTAGTCAATATGATGAAACCCACAATAGTGTTATATAGGTCCAGATTAAAAAATTTACCTTGAAACTATTTAAAATAACTTTCGTTGCCTCCCAGTTAATTTTTTTTTACAGCAGCACAGACACGGTCCGAATATACAACTGCAGGAAAAAATTTGTTTGCAGGAGAAGTATTTACCTCCCATAGGTAAAGTGGTAGAAATCTAAGATGTATTCTTCATATCTGTTTCTAAATGTCGGGGCGAGTGGTTCACGTCTTGGCTATGTGTGTGCATCAATGGCTTAGAATTGGAAATCAAATTACATGAAAACGTTAAAGCCGTACAAAATCTTCAAATTGAAATTGAAAACTGTCAAAAGCTGCTGAAGACGTGTTTAGAATTGTACATCCAATGTCCGCTTCGTGGTGATAAAGAAATGACAATGCCAGCAGAGCAAGTTTGTCTGTGAAGCTTGTCACTATATATGCGATATTTAGAATCTTTTTTTAACAATTGGAATCTTGAATCCCCTTCTTCCAAATTAAAAGCAGTGTCCAAAACCTTGTAAAACTCATTAACACCCCCAACTCCAACAAGCACAATGAAGTGCCCCAGAATCCAACAGAATCTCTCCCCAATTAACCGCATTGATGACTTACCAAACTGTTGACTTTTCTAATACCCGCATCCCAACAAACACACAACATTCCCTTGGACCGCGTCACATTAAGAGAGTCCACTATCTTATCTGCAGCTAACAATCTGATAGGAAATAACCTCATTCCACATGTTGCCAAGCTCCCATTGAAACTATCTCATGGTGGCACAAAAAAAAAAAAACTTACAAAACCACACAAAGCAACAAAGAGAAACAACGGAAAGTTAACACGCATAAATTAAACTTACATTGAAACTCATTTTCAAGTGAAGTGAAGGGACAACCTTCGTCTGATCTCGGGGTGGTGCACCTTCTTAAGTACCCAGACATCCTTGATTAATAAATTATTTTATTCCATTGGAAAAACGGGAAAAAATTGAACTCGTCGAGTTGAAGGTGCCAAAAGGAAAAGTTCAACATGTTCCCTCGATATGAACACAATTACTCATTCATTGTGTATGTGACTTAGAGAGCACCAGATGTTATCGCGTGCCAGTGATCCATTTTGTCGTTTTCTTTCTCTTATCTCCACTCTTAATGACAACAAATTAAAGACCCTTCGGGCATGCAGCCTGTTCTTGGGCGGTCAACAATAAATGTTCGGAAATTAATTGGGATTGGGCAGCAGATGGTGACACAGAAACCGCTGTCGAAAGACCACCATACTGCCGATGGAATTATGCAAATAGCATTTTTCAAGTACGCAGTAGCGACAAATGTTGTACAAATTTAATGACAGGATGGAAGGTGGTCACTTGAGGAGAAAAAATAAAATGTTGACACAAATAGTCAGGTTAAGGACTGTCCAAATTGCCTCGGTAGCAGTAAAATTTAATTCGTGGTAATTAGCAATTGTTTCACGAAAAAGGCAACAATTTGACATGGAACGGAAGGAGTTTAGGTTGTTTTCTGTGTTTGTAGGAATAATAATTTTCACTATTGACAAAAACATGGAAATAATAATAGAATATAGAATTGTATGAGGAATTTATAAGAGCAGTCAAGATCAGTGTATTTCGGTTTTACTTTAAGTGCAAATAAATGACATTGAAAGACTTGACAACCTGCAATAATGAACGTAGAATGTTTTTTGTGCCTTAAAATCTACATATAGTTGTTCGTAAATTTAGTCGATTTTGATTCAACAACTGGCAGTACAAGCAATGAAGAGACGAATTTCATAGAATTGCAATGCCGTGCAGAGATCCTTTAAATTGTAGAGTTAAATTGTAGTGTTTTGCATTTTGCATCTCTTCTTACAACTACTTGCTTCACGTAATTACCACACAGAAGTTATTAACTTGACCCTGTGCACAGTCCAAATAACAACTCACTCGCAATCCTCCACATCGCAAAAGGACAACAAACATGACAAATTACAACCGCAGATAAGGCAACTTACCTTCCGGCCCCTTTCTCCCGTCGTCATCGATAGGTCGAATCAAAATCCATCAGTTAAACAATTGCAATTCGTTTGGAAAACAATTTCGAAAGGAGAAAGAGCGGGAGAAAACAAAGTGAAAGTCTCCTTTCGACATCGCGCGGTAACTTTCGGGCGTTGCAGCATTTTCCCTTTTGATTTGGTTGTTTTTTTTCTGCCTTCTCTCTCTCTCCATTACCACTGCCGCTACTGCTGCCATCATTCACGTTTACACCACCAGCCAAGCGGCTGTGTCGGGGGAAGTATATGTATGAACAGCATTAACGGCTGTAAAATGTCAAAAGGATTGCAAAACACCTCGAAAGCCTTGTAAAGCAATCGAATCAGACGAGACGACGACGATGACGACCACGACAAACGTCGTGTGCCCACCACAGAGGCACATATGTTTCACCAGAGCCTTCTGTCTAATTTCCTAAGCATATGGTGGCTCCATTTTCCACAGCAGTTGCGTAAAAACCACTCTACAGTCTCCCATCGAAGAAAAATCCCTCAAGCCCCAGTATCGAGTTGATCAACAAGCGACAACACGCCGCACCGTGGTGATAGAGGCGCTTAGCAGCATAAAAATGTTGCTACACTATTGCATGGTTTATGCCACCGACACCGCCGCACACACACACTCTCTCTCTCTCCCGCTATGGTGGCGATCTACCACTTCGCATCGATACCGCTCAACTTTGTCCCTCGATTATGTAATGGAACTCTTTTTTGGCTCCATCGACAAAGGGGAGAGTAGGGCGGGCCGCACAGCAAGAAACGAAAATGAAAGCAGTTGCTGCTTAGCTAAATACAATTTGCTATTTTTCTCTTCCCTCTGCGTTTTTTTTTTTTTTCGTAATTGAAATTTATTAATTTTTTCTGTTGTTGTTGGCTGGGTTTTCGTTTCTATATTCGTTCAGCTTTGTTTTAATCACCCTTCACTTGACGATCGTAAAAAGCGACACGACGCATGGTCGATGTGTGTTGTTCATCGTATCAACTATTACCTAAGAGATATTGAAACGAAACAACAAATTTCTCTTTCCCTGGGTGCTTTTGAAAATGTGCATATGTGAGCAATGGTAACAGAGCTCTGTGTATGGGCCATGAAGTGAAATCGCTGAATTTGGAGTGAAACGAAGGGAGAGCTGCTGGGAAGAAAGATAAGTTTACTGCCTTTTGTTAGTGCTATTTATTTGCTTTGTGCAATTCAATAAAATATGGATTGGATGAAAGAGAGAGAGGGGAGGCAGAGAGAAAGAGTCTGATGTGATTATAAGGACATTTTGTGGCTTCGTTTGTGAGGATATGAACACATAATGCTGCGGATATGACCCACATTTTCCCACATATAAATTAAATTGAACTTTCAGCTTATGTGAATCACATGCGTCATTTTCTTTTATCATTCTTTCTTACGGTACAAAAAATTACGAAGCATAAGCTGGCTTTAGACAATATTCTCCTAAACCTCTTCTTGGAGCTATAAGCACCTCTGTTATGTTTGCTTTTTGCGGTGCCTTGTCCGTTTGCTTGACTCTGTGGAGTCAGCACAGAAATCTGGTGTGGACGTGCCGAAAATTCGTACTATTGACATTATTTATAGTAGATAACCTCCAATCTATTGGAGGTCCCAGAATTTAAATTTATTCAGGCAGCACTTAACGTATTGTTCTCCCTCACAGTCAAACTCTGTAACCTCTTCCTAGAATACAAGAAAGTGATGTCCGTCTGGACCCCTGACGAACAGAACTTAACTTCAGATAAGATTGCGCTTACCTTTCAAGAAACGATAAAAATACATCAACTTCCTGTTGAAACTAGAAATCGGTTGTTTTCAAGAAGTGGGCAAAGGCGCTGTGCATTACGATATGGGTTCTGTTGGATGTTGGAAAAGAAATGACATAAAGAAAGTGTTCAAAGTTACCTCCAACATTTTCAGTTATTGTCAGAAAGAGAATCCCCAAGAATTGCTCCCAGACATCGAATATTCATTTTAGAAGTTTTCTTAATAGTCAGTCTCCTTCAAAACCAGTGAAACTGCCATTCCTGGAAAATTGAATAGATCTCTTCATGTCTGTGGATTATGGGAACGGCTATGTGGCTATGAAAATGGGATAAAATCAGTTAGGTTATAGAGAAATGGTTAAACTTCAGGGAAAGATATAATGATGAATATCCTCTGCATCCTTAGTAGTATATGGCCTCTTAACTACAGTAATTCTACCCGAACAATCAGTAAATGAGTATGTGTACTCATAGCACGATTTCAAAAATTAAGATGCCCGATGACTATGTCCTCAAACAACATTCGATTCAAAACAATTTTCAAACTGCAGAGACACGTGTTCCAGTCTGCTTAGTACATGATCTCCCACAATATCCTCTTCCCACCTATCAATCAAATTGAACTCTTTCAAGAATATCAATAAAAACGTGAATATACATTCTCTATTTATTCTTTCCATTTCAGGTGAAAGTGGTCAAATTCAGCTACATGTGGACTATAAATAATTTTAGTTTTTGCCGCGAAGAAATGGGCGAAGTTCTCAAATCATCCACATTCTCCGCGGGTGCTAATGACAAATTAAAATGGTAAGACAATCAAACAATCCCGCCGCCAACCATCTATTAACTTCTGTTTTTGTATGCTTGCAGGTGTTTACGGGTTAATCCAAAAGGTTTAGACGAAGAAAGCAAAGATTACTTATCCCTATATCTACTATTAGTGTCGTGTAACAAATCAGAAGTTAGAGCCAAATTTAAATTTTCTATATTAAATGCAAAACGAGAAGAAACCAAAGCAATGGAATCACAGAGGTACGTACCGCCACAGGAATGCAATAATTTTTCATTTCACACACACAAGCGTTGAAATGTGCGCGTACCGCCACCCCTTCTGCTGTGCAATTTGAATTGACATTGAAAATTAATCATGTTCTAAAATAGAACTTTCCGATGAAAGCATGAAAGCGCGCGCACACAACCAGTTACTGGCCGGCGTGGCACTTCATTTCATTTTGTAATTGACGCCTATTCGTAATGAATGCACGGACAGTTTTTGCTTGTTCGCGTTGATGAGATGGTTTCTAATGAATTCAGGTTTCGCCAAAGTTATGCATTTCGTAGTGCCGACCGAGCGATTGAACGGCCGACCAATCGACCGACAAAACCACCACCATTCGATTTACATGAATGGAAGGGAATCGAATATGACCACATCTATTCGCGTTCATCGCGCCCACGTGTGAGGTCGAAATGGGAACTGGCATTTGAAAGCTTACGCCACCAAGGTCGGTTAGCATATAAGCTGCAAATGAGTTTGCAAACAAGGATATGCACACAATCTGTCTCTTTGGGAGCATTGAGAGCGAACAATTGTACGCATATAGAACATGGACAGTCGCTATCATAGCCCACACCAAAAGCTAAAACATACAACGAATGAGCTGTGCGCCCTAGAGTGGGCATTTTAGAAAGTGAGTCTTTGTAGCTTTCATATTTGGAGCAAGCACACGCCGCTAATGTTGAATGCAAAATCAAGGTTACGTGACCAAAGGCAAAAGAGAGCGACGCAACATCTCCTTGAGTTAAGACTGAGTTCGCTGAATTCACTCACAAAGCAAAATGACGCTTCGGGTAGACACAAAAGCGCCTTCATTCCAAGGGCGCCACTGCTCATCTGAATACCAGTTGAGACAAAATAATTGGCATTCTGTATTGAAAAGTATCGAAATCCATTGCATATGCATCTGCACCCACCCCATCGTTCAGTCGCACCGAGTAAATCAATTCAAGAGAACAGCAGTCCTTCTTAAGCATTTAAATACATCAAAGCTTATTACAGACGATCGTCGTTGGTCCCCATCCCCCACTCCATTCACAGTGGGAGATTATTGAATAATTTTGTATTTATTATTCCCCTTCCCATGTCTGGCAGAGTCAATGTTACTAGTGCGCACGAAGAGCGGGAGAGAGAATGATTCACTGTCTTGTTTTTTGAATGCAAATGCCCAGGCGACACTCATGAATGCATAATCTGAGTGCAAACTGCATCCAATCGTGTTGCGTTTTTGTTTTGTGATTTCATTTAAGGATTGAATACGTATTTTGAATTTGTTTGTTTTGTATTTTCAGAGCTTACCGTTTCGTACAAGGAAAGGATTGGGGTTTCAAGAAGTTCATTCGACGGGATTTTTTATTGGATGAAGCCAATGGTCTCCTGCCCGAGGATAAATTAACAATTTTCTGTGAAGTTAGCGTTGTAGCTGATAGTGTTAATATCTCTGGTCAAAGTAATATCGTACAATTTAAAGTTCCCGAATGCAAGCTCTCCGAAGATTTGGGCAATCTCTTCGACAATGAAAAATTCAGCGATGTCACATTGGCGGTTGGCGGTCGTGAATTTCAAGCCCATAAAGCAATCTTAGCCGGTATGTTCTAATTAGTCCAGATTAAATGACATGGAACTTTAAGTTAATGTTTTGCGTTTGTATTTTTTGGTATTCTCTGCATATGCACGGGGATTCAGCCCGAAGTGATGTTTTCGCTGCGATGTTCGAACATGAAATGGAGGAGCGTAAATTGAATCGGGTTGCCATAACAGATGTTGACCACGAAGTACTGAAGGAAATGCTTCGCTTCATCTACACAGGGAAGGCTCCCAATTTGGAAAAAATGGCCGATGATCTCTTAGCCGCTGCTGATAAGGTAAACACTTTAATACGTTTTGTTTTATATTATATTGCTAACGTTTTCAATTCCTTTCAGTATGCATTAGAAAAATTAAAAGTGATGTGTGAGGAAGCGCTGTGTGTGAATCTTTCCGTTGAAACAGCAGCTGAAACCTTAATATTAGCCGATCTCCATAGTGCGGATCAATTGAAAGCACAAACAATAGATTTTATTAATACGTAAGTAGAGATAATCTAAATAAAAATGGTCTCAGCGGTTGGATGGATATTTGGAGATATTACATTACTTAATTCTTGAGCGTTTGTTTGATAGATTTTATGAAAACAGAGTTTGAGAATTCGTCGTTTAAGTAAAAATTTAAACTGATGTGGAAACAAGTGAAACACCTTCAAAAATATGTTTCGAACCTTAAAAAGCAAAACAAAACACTATAGAATCTTATAAAACTGTTTGAATCTAGCAAGTGCTCTCTGTTCGCCTTACTTACCAAGGTTGATCAAATTGCGATCGACGTCGCATACTCCTCCAATATTTTCGACGTAGTTCAGACAAAACAGTTTGTCGCTGGAGAGCCGAATCGTTCCAAGTTCCATGGTGGGATATGTTAAAATGTGAACGCTAAAGATGTGGCAGATGAATGGGAAAAGTCCTTAATGAAGACAGGTAGAGAACAAATGTGTTGTTTAATATATTCATAACGAACAATAGCGTCACATCAAGATGCGTTAGCGATAGCGCTGCAGATATCATTCATTTGCTAAATTTTCCGGTAAAAACATCGTTTGAAATTGAACACCAAACCAATGCTTATCATAAACAAACACATTACAGGGTAAAAGAAAAACAGAGTTTTGATAGTTATCAAACACTTAGCATGTACTATCCCCTGTTTGTATGAATAGAGCAACGCTTGTTTAATCATCCGCTGAGACTTTTTAATTTTTTCAAGCTTTATTTGACACGAAATTAATGAAACTTTATTTTTTTACAGTCATGCCACAGATGTTATGGAAACGCACGGGTGGCAGAATATGATAACAACACATTCGCATTTAATAGCGGAGGCATTTCGAGCGCTCGCTACACAACAAATCCCACCAATTGGACCCCCAAGAAAACGTGTAAAAATGAGCTGAAAGATAAGATTATTGTTAGTTAAGCAACAACAACAACAACAGCAAAATCAACAACAACAACAACAACTAACACAAAAACATCAATCTATTCAAACTATTTTCAAACAAAATCAATCATCAACTAATATAAAAACTACTACAAGTACAGCAGCTACAAATACTACACCAATAGCAACAACAACAACAATAGCAACAACAGCAGCAGCAGCAATTCATACAAATCCGACGACGAAGAAAACTGCAATAAGAAGGACTATCCAAATCGATAAGCAACACGTAAAGAAACATAAAACATCAATAGGACTGATGCCATCTGCAATCAGGGATAGCCGAAAATGTCATTCGATTTCAAAGTCAAAAACAACAACAACCGCAATAACAACCAGAAAACAATCATCAACACTTCAAACCACAACCACAACAACAGCAACCAGATCAACTGCTGTGCAGAAAACCGATTCCGATTGCATAACAGTAACAATATTGCCATTCAATCAGGAGCAAAAGCGAAAAACCATACAGCTCAAGCGGCAAACAAAATTGTTAACAGGTCTTAACAAGAAACATGCAAAAAAGCAACAGCAAACTTCGAAACTAAACAGGAAATCCTCACAAACCGAGAACAGCAGCATAAGTAGCAAACTGAAGAAAATAGCTGCATCCACTGATAACTTGCCACTGGAAGCGGCATACGGCAGAAACTAATCGCGCTTTCTTTGTGTGCGTGGGGAGAATGGGGAGTGAGGCAGAAACCAAACATGTTGCACTTTCGTTTGATTGCTTGCCAGGATTGCAAATCAACCAATTAGTAACCAACCAGACCTTATGTATTTTATTTTATTGTTTTCCTTTCCTTCTCTTACCTTTTTTATTTTTTCACTAATTTTAACCCTAAACACAAAACTAGGAAGAACAACTTGTATAACGAAAAAATTAAATGACAAATTTATTTTAAAAAAATTCGTTAATTATTATCTAATTTAATTGAATTATATTCTACACACAAAAGAAACCCCATTTTTATTGTACAAACGAAACTGAAGCAATTAAAGAGAGTAATAGAAATAAAATCAAAAGAAGAGAACCCAATTTTTCAATGGAACCATAACCTGTAAGCCAACAAAAAAAAAAAAACAAAAACAGAGAGGGAAAAAATAACTTGATTTTGTTTACCTGACCGGCGGCTGTGTGTTGTTATTATTAATCTTTAATATTTTTTTTATAATATTATTAAATTATTTCTTTTCACAATTGAATTTCAAAGACCATACGCGATTGTATTTTGTTTCTTCATCTCTCAGGATTACGTCAACACAACACACTTTTGTTTTTCTTTGTTAAAAAACGAAATGAACATTCAAGGAAACATACACAAGTTAGGATTTAATTTTAAGTCTAGACATCAAAGGAAATGGTTTTGTTTTAACACCAAACTGTCACCACAACCACCACCACCACCAATTAAAACTAACGAAACTAAACTAAACAAGCAAAAAAAAAAAAATTGAAAAAAGAGGAGAAAAACACACAAACAAACTTTTATTGTTGATAAACTTCATATTTAATTTTAGTTGTGTAACTATAATTCGTGTAAATGTATTATTTGTAATTGTATTTATAAAGGAGCTAAATAGTTCAAGTGTGACGAAAATAAAAAAAAAAAACAAAAAATAAAAACGAAAAAACTTACATGGTAACTAAACGTAGAAAGTCATCACTTGCAAACAAACCACCATATTAGTTTTAAAAGAAAAACGAAAACAAAACACAAATTGAAGAGAAAGAAAGCAAATAAGAGAGAAAATTCACTTTAAATATATGTTCAAATGAATTCGTTTAATGTTTTATGTTTTTAAGAAGCGATTATAAATAAAAGAAAAATATGCAAAAATAAAAACCTAAACAATGCTTATGTTCAGTTCAGAGGTAGGGCGCGTAACGCACCTCTTGGAAAAGTAATTGCAAAATGTTCTCAGTTTTTTTATTTAAAATAAAAACGATTAAATAACTTTTATTAGACCTAGTTTTAAAGGAAGTAACATTAATTTCAACCAAATAAATTCAAAACTTTACTTGAGAATATCACTTGTAAACGATTCGTTTTTAAAATTTGTCAGAGTTCCTTTTGTTTGTTCTTTTGCCGAATAAGTCTTTGAAATTCGTCTTTGATTTGGTGGAGTTTTGAAATTTCACGTATGCAAAATATGTTGAAAATTTGTATTTGGCTTCAGAAATCTGAAGTACCGCCAATATGTACATGGAAGTTTAGCAAATATCTCAATCACCCTTTATTTGTGTCGGCTTCAGTCCAGATGTGAAATGAGCCTCAAATCACAACCAGCTCGTCACGTCGATTTTTAGCTAGATGCATTCAGTTTAAGATAACTTTTTATTTTTTTGCTTTTCTTGAGTACCAACTTTTCATGATGCACCTTCGCACGAGTGTAAAAAGCCCATCCGCTTTTACGTACTTCAACACTAATGGATCGTTTAAGGTATGAACATGTTCTTTTGTTCGTTCGAAAGATTTGTTTTTAGTTGAAAGAAGCAGGGATTGACCAGTGCTACTTTCTAACTTATGTTCAGTTTCAGAGCCCCTGTCATTGTCTTAATTGATACTGATTCCATGTTAAGTAGACAAAGTGTTTCGGTGACTTGTACCACTCCCAAAAGTTGGTATTTGATGTTGTTTCTCGTTGAGAGTGGGACCTGTGATCTGTGGCCGCCCCATTGCGACACTTTGAAATGTCTATTTCTTTCGATAATTTAAATACATTCGGCGTATACCGCTAGTTGCCATGGAATTTTCAAACATTTCCTTGAAGACTGTTGTTGAAGAGGGTTGTTGTGTTACTTTAATTCTTTTTTGATCTCGATTAATTCTTCACCGACTTGGTTGGGGCAATAAGAGTTTTTTTATTTATTCAACCAGTATTCAGAAATTTTATAAAGAGTGAATTTCAAACTCGGATACTCTATTTTAAAGGATAAAGGACAGTGAAATATTTTTTTAAGGATTTTTGCAATATTACATTCCTATTTTGCTTTCGAAAAATTAAACCTAGTGTCGCAGAAATTATGGGAACATTTTTAAAGTTATTCTTCTTTAACTAGGGATTTTTGAAATGCATTAGGTCTACTTTAAAATACTTGATGAGCTCATACATCCCGATTCTGACTTTCTACAGCATACGAATCGAAAATAGAAATTGTGTTGTAAAAAGCAGTTCAACATGCGACTCATCTTAAGGTCTTTAGTCTTTTCTAGACACGCAGTTTAAATAGTTTTCTTTCTGTTTTAAGGTAAGTGTATGGAAAATTATGGAAAGTACACACACTCAGTGCACTTGTATAGTTGCAGAGGAATAATTTTTGTCAGTGATTCATAAAGTACAACTACTATGAAATTAAATTCCAATCCTGAAAGTTTAACATAATTGTACTTAGTATGATAATTGTTACTTAGTATGATCAATGATTAAATTCCACTCTGTCTTTATGGTACATTTTCTTCTTCCAAAGTGCTTGCTTGCTTGGGCGATAGAACGAATATTATTGTTGAAAGTGCCTCTTGGTAAATGTACACAGTCTTCATACGGTAGTACTTTCTTCAACAATTTTTAGGCATTTGTCACAAAAATCATAAAAAAGGATTTATGTAAATTTTTAAATTAAAATAATTACATAAATAAATGGTTAAAGTAAAACAACATTTCAGCACAAACATGTGTCCCGGAGAACACATGATTTGCAAGCAGGACCTAGTAAATATGTTAAAAGAGCTAATATCTATCTTTAGACTGAATAACATTCATCAGTGTGTTAGAAGTCGTCTTAAAAAAGCGAAGTTGAATTCCAAGTCCCTTTCCAAAATGCATCACATCCTCTACATAGTTGAACAAACCTACGTTTCATCTCCTGTACAAATCCTAAATTGCAAAACATTGTCCAATGCTATAAGTACGTCCTGGTTTTGATGGTTTTGTGTGTTTCTACGTTTTAGTCATCGCTAAATATTTTGTTCAAGACATATTCTAAGAAGTCACCGAGGTAGTGTTATATTCCATTCACTTACGCTTGTATGTAAGGACAATTTTGAAATGTGCTACTTTGTGTAGAACACGTTTTTGAATAAGATTAATGCTCTCGTTTGTTTAGGATTCGTATCGTCTTGAAATTTGGACACATACTACAAAAGCTTCTGGGTCTATCTGAATAACTGTAAGCCATTGGTGTTGAAGATATCGTCCTTGAAAGCCAAGTTGTATTCTATGCCGCTACCTTAAAAGTGGCTGAGCAAGTCATGGTGTTAATTCCGGCGCAGTAGTTAAGTTGCAAAGCTTTATCCTCTCTCCTAACACGTTCTCGTTCAAAACCTTGTCGTGGTCAATCTCTAATCCTTTTGTGAAATCCCACGTGCTAGTCTCCACTTAATATTTTGTCAGTCTTTATTAAATCCCATTCAGTTAAGCTTTTGCTAGTGTTAATTGAAATGTGTTATTATGTGGAGTGATGGTTTGTCTTTTTGACTTGTTTGTTTGAAATCATTATCATCTTGAGATATTGTAAAACTTTCGTGGCTGTTTGCAATTCGACGATCTTTTGTAACTGATAGGCAAGGTTTGTACGAACTCTTGGTTGTGGAAGAAATTCATACTTCTCACTTTTTACTTTTAGCTGTTTGCAAACGGAAGTGTATCTGGAACACAAGCAAATAATTTGACAAAGAAGAGGTATCACATTAAAAGTAAAAAATCCCATTTACTTGCAATAAATAAATTGGAAAACTATTTTCTGCAATGCTCTCTCCTTTGTAAAAACTTGAGTAGAATAGAGGTCTGGATTAAGGTTGAACCCACACAAATTTAAATCAAAAAGCTGTGATATAAAGCAGTAAAATAAAAATTCTCTTCTTTTGATTTTTACAGTTATTCTTTTAATTACAGTATTATAGTGAACAAAAAAGTGAATTTCAAACAAGTTATCTACAAGAAAATATTTTAAAAAAAAATATATATTTTCTATTTAATTAATACACAAAATTCCCGTTTTTTTTTTCAGAAATATAATTTACCCTCAAAAGAAAGCCTCATAATTCTGTTTTAAAATTAGTTACGAAAAAAACGTAAAAAATAATAGAACATCCCACCAATGAAACTATTCATAGCAATAAATAATTATTTTATTTCACATAAGCACACCAAAAAAGTGTTTATGTTCACAGGTTCATCGTTAATTGGTTTATTTTTTACATTCCCTGAACGGTCAAGCAAAACGGTTCCAATATGAATGAGAAGAAAAAACAAACAAACACAAGATTTATTAGTGTACCCACTAAAGTAAACCCCTTAAGCATAAATCAAGAAACATTAAATTAAATTAACAAAATGAAAATATAAACAAATAAGATAGCAATCATGTCGCTTTTGGTAGATTTAAAATGATATAAAAAGAGGTATAGGATTTAACAAACATATATACTACTCATAAATGTGAATGTAATTTAGAAATCACCTAGCGAGTTAGATCATAACTTAACGTAATGTATAGGAATAGGAAACAACTAATTACTATGACAAAGAACAAAAAACAAAAAACCATAAGAACACTCAAAAGAAGCATTGATAATTGTTAACATAATACAATCAGCAGTTATACACATTTTTTTTTAATGAAACAAAGAATCACAGAGGTTAGGGTTGTTTTTGGTTTGTGTTCAAATTTCACTTACGCCCATTTCCAAGCTCTGAATGTCAAAATAAAGCAAGCAAATAAATGTCAATGTAACAAAGTAGCAGATTTACGTTTCATATATTTTCTTAGTGGTGTTCTTAATTAGATATAATATAAATTCGAAAATGAATCAACCTAATCATTATATTAAAAATTAATATATATAATAATGAACAAGAAAAAGCATTAACAATACTAATAAAAACTAACCTAATTGGATTCAGGATCATTTTTTAAGCAGAACACAGATGCAGAGTTGGATATAGAAGAAATAACGGATTAAGTGTTATACAAAAAAAAATAAAAATAAACATACCTTTACCTTTGTACATACGAAAAACAAGCAAACAAACACAAAAGAGAATAATTGAACAGGACGGAGTACACAACAATATGCAATTCTATTGTGAATTAATATAATAATAATTATTCGTACTATAGTTATTAATTTATGTATGTTTAGTTGAAGGTATTACAAGAAAGAAAGAAACCGAGTAAAAGACGACTAAATGTGAGCGAAGCAAAATGCGAAAAAAATGAAAAGAAAACCGAAAACAAAACTGAAAAGATAAAATTGACAAATATAAAATTTAAATATTTAAATATGAAAAGGAAAGTCTTGAAATTTTTTGTGTTTCTCCACTGTAGCTTCGACGCGTTCTAAGAACGCATGAAGTTCCCTGTTCTTGTAACTGCCGAAATGAACATTTTTTCAGATATAAGGATTACTGATCACAGCGAAACACAGTGGTACGTCACGCAACGTACCGTAGAGTGGGACGGAATGTCCTAAAGTGGACAGAAATGTATATCTAGGAAACTTGGGATTAACCTCATTTGATTTAGGGCGAAAAAGAAAAATTGAAACTAGGGTCAGAAAAATCGTGCGTCAGTCAACACCAGAGGCACGGTCTTCTAAAAGTCATTTCAATTGCTAGCTAACGCTTATGACTTTGACGTGATTGGACGAGTCCAGCGGGCCGTCAATGATGAGTTTGCTGGCATTGAAGCGGAAGTGGCTAAAATGGATCTGATGTCTTCAATGAAGGGCACACAACATCGTCGTCTCGGACAGCGCTAGGCAGCAGAATCTTCAAGGTAGGCGAGGACTTCGTCTACCTCGGCTTCACGGTAAATAGGGGCAGCTACATCAGTACCGAAATCAAAAGTAGAATCACTCTTGTAAATCGCTGTTTCTTTGGGCTCAAGAGGCAATTGAGTAAAAAAAACCCTCGCTCGACGGACTAAGCTAGCTGCATATAACAGCTTGATCATCACAGTCCTACTTTGTGGCGTGGAAGCCTTAACGTTACTAAAAGCAGAAGAAGCAGGAAGCCCTAAGTCTTTTCGGGAGAAAGGTTTTCCGTGCGATTTTTGGTCCTGTTTGCGTTGATGGCATTTGGAGGAGAAGATTTAACGACGAACTCCATGGAGTGTACAGCAACATGCGTCGGTCAAGCGTCTTCGGATACAACGCTTAAGATGGCTAGGCCATATAGAGCGTATGGACACCACTGCTCCGGTCTTAGAATCTGAGACATCGGGACAACTCAACAGAGGACGGCCTAGGCTAAGATGGCGCACACAAATGGAGAAGCAACTCAACCAACTTGGAGAGCGTAACTGGAGGCAGCTGTCCAAAAATCTTTCTACCTGGAGAGGTATGTTGTTTGAGGCTCAGGTCCACTCCGGACTGTAGCGCCACAAGAAAAAGAAGGGTCAAGAAAAAAATTAATAAATTATATATGGTGCTTATCCAAAAAAACAAATGCTACGATGTCAGGGTGTAATGAATAGATCGAAGAAATATATACATTTATATTGATTTAACTCTTGACATTATAATGATTTATTCATTTTGTCTGTATTTTTTTGTGACGTAACATTAACATACAAAATTAAACCCGCCAACTTGTTACTTGTTCCAAAAGAAATGGCGAATAAACAAACGAAATTTATAGCTTTGTTCTTAGAAAAGAATCTTTGAACGTTTAACCATATTCTATTTGGTTCACTTAAAAAACATGTTAAATGTTTCAGCAGTAGCGTAGCGTGTGTTGTACCTTATGAGCAGAGATCAAATCTAAATATTTCATCATTGTTCTTGTACAAGCATCAAAAAAAAAATGCAGCATTGGTCCGAGACATCAAATTGTTTGCATGAAGTCAACCTTAAGTATAGAATGCAATTACTGTTTTAATAAACAAAGTAAAATAATGGAAATTATCCTACCCTTTGCGAAAATGTCTTGTCAACATGTTCGTTATTTCGGCCACCTCTTCTTGTATTCACAAATCTGCCAAAGGAATTTCATCCTACTGTTCTACCTCCATATCTCAATGCTTTAACAGTTTTCGTAATTTAACAAACACATTTATGTGGAGTAAAAATGTGGTGTGTTTATCTTCATTTTTTCTCCAATGTTTGCACCTCTCTGATAGTTTTGGGATACCATATGTAAAAAATTAATCTTTGGCATCGGCATCAAGTCATTGAACTAGTCTCGATTTCTTCAAAAGACCCGAAACGGTGACCAAAATTGTTTTTCATCCATCAGAAGTTGGAAGGATCAGTTTTGGAGAATACGGCTGATTGGGCAAAACCTCGAATTACAGCGTTTCTAAGTATATTTGGACCGGTGCAGCCAAGTGGGGCCGATGTAATCATGTTGCAAAATCACCTTGTCATACCGCCGAGTCGTTTCTGACCATTTTTCACACAATGTGCGACTCAAATGCTCTAGTTTTTTTTCAATAACGTTTCTGATTAATGGTTTCGCCTGGTTTCAGCAGTTTAGAATACACCACATCCGTCTAGTTTCACCATGTGCAAAGCATAACTTTTGAACCCTGAATGTGTTTCTTTGAGTTGCTGCAGACGATGTTGGAATCGGTTCTGAAGGCTTTGCACAGTACTTTTTCTGTTGTGGTTATCGTAGCATATACACTTTTCATCTTGTCACGATCGGTGCAGAAATACCTTTCCTCGATTTTGAGGTGAAAAATGACCTTTTGAAATTTCTCGACTTTAATTCATACGGCGCCTATGGATGGAATTCAGCTACACTATTTAAAAAGGAAAATCAAAAATACCCACAGATGTAGACAAGACAAATCGTGACATTTTTGAAAAGTTAAGTGTGTTTTGAAAAACGGACGGACACACCATTCCAATGAAAAAGTTATTCTATTCCATTAACCATTATATCCATTAACACAAAAAATTGCATGTCAGGCTCTTACAAAAATTTTTAAATATAAACCAATCTCGGATCTACTCTGCTCTGTGCAAAATAATAGTACCATGTTCAACTTTGTCTCCATTATGGTATTTACTTTTTCCTATGGTCAGTCAGGCGCCTCATATTTATTGCACAACATTTTTATTAAATCAGTCATTCAACCGATTAAAAACGGTCCCGCTTCCGGAAATGCAACCGGATTTAGATGTGCAAACGTCATTATGAATAGCGATTTCGAAGTGAACATCATTATTTAATTTTGGCTTTAAGGTACAGTGGCGAGCAGATGTGAGTATATGTTTAAAGAAATTTAAGAAAAATTAAAAAAAACAGGAGGAACAATAATAATTAAATACCTTTTATTTGCCCCCATTCGTTGACGAACGCCCCCACCCAAGTGACGGCATCATTTTTCAACAAGACGTTGACCCCAAACACACTGCACGAATTGCCCAGGACTAGCTTGGGGAACAAGTTTTTGAGACCATAAAGTGGCCAGCTCAAAGCCAGAAGTTATCAAAGTTACAGTTATCTTGGCAGCAATGTTTGTATTTTCTTTTTTATGAAGTACTCTAAAAACACAGATTTAAATAAATTTTTCATCTTTTATTAGAAAACATATAGTTTTTTTATTTTTTCTTAATTTTCTTGAAATATATACTTATTTTTCCTCGCCACTGTATATCTTCACATATTTATGTAGTTTCTTAAAGATACTATTTCAAAAGTGGTTCGCGGCGAGCATTGTATTCCCGAGAAATGTGCCTTAAAAAATAGCTTTTTGAGGCCAAAACTTTCAAATTTATAAATGAAATTTTTGGGTGTTCCAACAGAAAAAAAAAACGAGGATAAAAATCGAAACTAACCGCCGCCGATGAACGACAAATAGTACGATTCGTCCAACGTGACCCCTTTATAAACACTAGGACAATAAAAGAAAATTTGAATTTAACAGCAATTAGAAAAGGGTTGGTAAAGAACAATTTATCCGTTAGAATCACCAAACAAGTATCAATACTGTCAAAAATTTCCCTATAAAACAAACCAAATTTGCGAAAAAACACATGAACAATATATAATGGACGGACAACTCCAAAATAGTTCAATTTGGTACTCCTGGAACCAGGGAATTTGTTCGCAGGCGAAAAGAAAGAGTTTCAACAGGAGTGTACGATCAAGACTGTAAAGCACGGCGAAGCAAAAATTATGTATGAGTATCCGCTTCCTATTATGGTACGAAGGTTGCATTCTATATTTCGTGATTGGGCAACCCTAGTGTTGCAATCTTGCAATTGCCAGCTCTATCGTTAAGTTCGACATTTTTGAGGTTATACGTACTCGGAACGTTTTGAAGTATGAGAACTATTCGTGTTGCTTACAGTAACTTAAAAGATTCATCTCGCCCAAAAAATGGACTTAAATCGTGAAAAGTTTCGTGCGATTATTTTTTACAACTTTTGACGTGGATTAGCTCAACAACAGTACATCGATGATCTTAATTCAATTTTTGGTGATGAAGCTCCATCAAGGACCAGTGTTTATTGATGGATGGTGAATTCAACCGAAGTCGTAGTTCATTCTAAGACGAATTTCGGGAAGGTCGTCCAAACTCAGTTGTTGTTCCGGAAACCATTGATGCTGTGATATTGCAAGATCATCTCACGACCTATAGTGAGATTGAGACAACCTTAGTGGGACCAGCATACATTCAATATTGCATGAACATTTGATCGTCAAAAAAATTTGTTCGCGTTGGATCCCACACAATTTGTCAATCACTCAAAAAAAGGCTCGTGTCGATTGGTCGAAAGAAATGCTCCAAAAATACGATCGCGGTGCTTCGAAACACGTCTATGATATCGTTACAGGGGATGAATCGTGGGTTTAAGCGTATAAGCCCGAAAGTAAACAGCAGTCAACTGTATGGGTGTTTCAAATTGACCCAAATCCAACAAAAGTTGCTCGGGCACTAAGCACTTCCAAGCAAATGATCGCCTGTTTTTTCGGAAAAACTGGACATGTCGCAACCGTACCACTAGAACAACGTAGAACAGTCAATTCTGACAGTTGTCTTCCAAGAAATTAGGAAAACCAACCGCCGAAGACGGATCACTCTTCACCACGACAATGCGAGCTCTCACACATCGGCTCAAACAACTGCAATTTTGAGCACTCAAAACATCGATTTGATGAGTCATCCGCCCTATAGTCCTGACTTCTTTATTTATTTCCGTACGTAAAAAATATATTGAGAGATCAACGTTTTTCGACACCTGAAGAAGCGGTTGATGCGTTCAGAATGCATGTTTTGGAGATACCTCATTCAGACCGGCAAAAGTGCTTAGACAATTGGTTCGAACGCATGCAAAAGTGTATAGGTCTTAGTGGGGAATATTTTGAATCCCGAAATATGAAAGCAACCCTCGTACTGGATCCATTTTTTTTATAAAACTCATTTTGACCTCCGGAGTTTATGTCAGCATAATGAGAGAAACCATGCTACCTCACGCAGAGTGGAATATGCCGCTTAAATGGATTCTACACAATGACACAATGCCGCTTAGATGGATTCTAGACAAAGACCCCAAACATGCGAGCAAACTGGCCTTAAAAGTTTCCCAAAGCAATGAAGTCAAGTTATGGAGTGGCCGTATCCGTTCCTGAATCCCATTGAAAACTTTTGAACAGATGAAGCAAAACCCAAAAATACTAACCAGTAATGTGATGTTGTGCAGATTGCGTGGAAGAATATCCCTGTTTAGCTCCACGGCTCCATGTCCCAACGTTGTAAGGCTGTACGTAAAAATGAAGGTTATGCGAACAAGTACTAACCCAATAACAAAAATAAAACCAGAAAACTTCACTATTCCATTGATTTTTACGAGTAGTTCATATTAATGAATTTTTGCACTTGGATAGTGGGTCTTTTCTAAGTTCAGAATGCACTTTTTTCTTGTCTTGTTTATGGATTTTATTACTGATAGAATAAGGATGTTGTGCAGTAAATATGATTTGTTTGCATAACGGTAAAAAAAAGTAATTAGTAAAATAGTGAAAAAGTTTAGCATGGCGCTATTATTTTGCATAGTGCTGTATGCCATTTTAAAGTTTTTTATTTTTGTAAGGAAATAGAACTTTAAAAGAATGTGTAGAGTGCGTGCATGTGTGTGATATGCAGTATTGTGTACAATTTTTTTTTTAAATTTAAGGGTAAATTTATGGGAGAATTTTAGCGGGAGCAAATGACTGCATATGTACTCACTTTACACTTTCTCAGCACTGAAATGGCAGTCAATCCAAATAATTTGTAAATGGACTGCGCATATAATCCTTCTCCGCACAAATGTCAACCGAACAATGGCAGCAAGGTTGAAATAAAGAAATAAAAGAAAGTCCTGAAAGAACGAGTCAAACTTCTCCCTTATGGAAGGTAAAGCACAATTTCACTTCATTATTTTTATTTGCAAATAAACATGACTTAAAGCTTCTCACATTTTAGTTGCTGATTAAAAGCACAAGCAAACATTACGTTGGTATCCGATCCTCTTCTCCGGGTTCAGCCTTATCTTCGATGGGACATTCCGTAACCTTATGCAGCTCAGAGTTGCCATCTCCTGATTGGACGTTATCACAGTCACTTTGTCTACTGACATTGTTGTTGTTATCGCTGTTAGTCACACCTCCTTCTGTGTCCACGAATGTTGAGTTCACATACCCCAGCGGATCGAGAACAATATCTGTGTAGTTTGGCGGGAGAGAGGTGCCCTGGGTGGTAGATGCATTAGCTTCAGTGCGGCAAAAAGCATATAGTTTCACTTACTTCTGTTGGTCCTTCGTAGGGCGGAGGTGCCTCTGGCAATGATACAGCAGGTTGTCTTGCATCACTGCTGCCACTGCTGCTGTACGCTGGCGGTCTGTCGCGCAACCGGGACAACACTCTGATCTGCATGCTTGACATGGAAGCACGAAGATAATTCGCGTAGGTGAGTGAGTCACTGTCAGCATTAATGCCGTTCTGTGAGACAAGAGCCCGTTGCCTTGCGCTGCTCAAGGGAAAAGGCATTATGACGTGATTGGACTAAAGGAAGACTTTACATACCTGAGGTACCGCGGCTTTGTACATAGCCTGTAGACGACCATTGTCAAGGCGGCCATTCCCATGATCAAAGCGGCTGAAAGAGCAATCTGTGAAGCGGTAATATAGAGCGGAATTTGTGATCTGCGAAGTTATGAACAAAGTTTAAGACTAATGGGCTGTGACTTGGTAATTTCTTGTACCTGCATATGTTTGAACTGTCCAGGTAGTACTTGCAAACACAAACTCCGTACTCGCACGACAGCAGCAAGTCATCGCAGCACTGGGTTTTGAAGCACGACTCCTCGATACCTGAAATTACAACGTGACGTGAAGTCAGTCTATTTGGGGGTGAGGTTTTTTCTTCCTCTTGTCGTTTGTGTCACATACGGGAGATGAAGAAATATGAGCTCATTTGATACTACTAGGATTGAGCAGTTTAGAAACGATCGGAGGAATTAAGGTAAAATGCAAACAACTGCAAGGAGCTGTCGAATAATTACTTACAGCGTTGGTAAATAAAACACCTTAAGGAAGACTAGACTAAAATGAAAGTTTTTCTGAATTGTACCTCAATTGTCAGAGGTATTTCTTTCACTGCCGGGGGAAGAATGCAAAGGTGTCTCAGTCTTTTATGATTTGTGCTTTAATACGCAGGTCAGAGGACCCAACGTGTCAACAGAAGCAGCTAGCTCTCCTCACTCTCTTAGATAAAACTAATTGCATTCCGAATAATAGGCACGTCGACTTTTCAATACACTCCTCAAAAATTGGCATTCCCTCCTATAACTTTTCAGGAGCCGCAGAAACGGAAAGGAAGTGAGAATCTGTCTTTCATATTCTCTCAACCTTTAATCTATTACGAGGTATGCCTTTTATATTTCGGAATTAGGGAACAAAAGCAAATATTAATCATCGAAAATAGCTTTATTGTTTTTCAAAATATTCCCCATTAAGATCTATACCCTTTTGCATGCGTTTGAACCAATTGTCGAAGCACTTTTCCACTCTGATTGAGGTACCTCCAAAACATGCATTCTGAACGCATCAACCGCTTCTTCAGGTGTCGAAAAACGTTGACGTGTTTTGAGTGCTTAAAAATGCAGTTGTTTGAGCCGATGTGTGAGAGCTCGCATTGTCGTGGTGAAGAGTGATCCGTCTCCGGCGGTTGGTCTTCCTGATTTCTTGGAAGACAGCTGTACCACTCAGAATTGAATGTTCTGCGTTGTTCTAGTGTTACGGTTGAGACATGTCCAGTTGTCCGAAAAAACAAGCGACCATTTGCTGGAAGCGCTTCGTGCGCGAGCAACTTTTGCTGGATTTGGCTCAATTTTAAACACCTATACAGTCGACTGCTGTTTACTTTCGGGCTCATACGCGTAAATCCACAATTTATAACCTGTCACGATATCATCGACGTGTTTCGAAGCACCGCGATTGTATTTTTGGAGCATTTTTTCGACCAATTGACACGAGCCTTTTTTGAGCGATTGACAAATTGTGTGGGAACAAATTTTTTTGACGGTTAAATGTTCATGCAATGTTGAATGTATGCTGGTCACACTAATGCCTAAGGTTGTCTCAATCTGACGATAGGTCACATGACGATCTTGCAAATATCAGTTGGCGCACAGCATCAATGGTTTTCGGAACAACAACTGATTTTGGACGATCTTCACGAAATTCGTCTTGGAGTGAACTACGACCTCGGTTAAATTCACCATACCATCAATAAACACTGGTCCTTGATGGAGCTTCATCGCCAAAAATTGAATTAAGTTCATCGATGCACTGTTGTTGAGTTAATCCACGTCGAAAGTTGTAAAAAATAATCGCACGCAAATTTTCTTTTAAGTTACTGTAAACAACACAAATAGCGCTCGTATGTCAAAACGTTCTGAGTAGCTATCACCTCAGAAATGTCAAACTTTACAAAGTTACAGTCAGGCATCGAGCAAAGAGGAATTCCGTGAAATGTACTTCTAACTTTGGAACACCTTAGTGGCTTATTATCTAGTTGATTGTTTGAAAGGACAACAGTAGTCTAGCCTTATCTCAGATGTATGTTGCTTCTTATTTTAATAATAATAATAATAATTGTTGTTGGTGCTACAGTCCAAAGGAGGCTACTGTTCTCTCACGAGTAGAAGGGACCTACATTTTTTTGCCGACTCCGAACGGCGAAATTTGAGAAGCTTTCTTAGACAGTTCTTACTCTTTGAGTGTTGTCAGCAGCTCGAAAGAGGTGGTGCCTTCAGCGTGTGAGCGTCCCACTACGACTACGCCACGGCGACCATTCTGTTTCTAATTTTACGCATTTTTTATTGAGTACTCGGGCTGTGGATATTTTAATGCAGTAAGCCACCAGCTCAGCTAAAATATAATTCATAAGCAAAATTAAAAATTATCGAAAAAATGTGGGTGAAGAAAATGTTGGTTTTTTGCAAGGCGTCTTTTTTTTGGGACAATACAACCGCAAAAGGTTATGCCACAGTACTGCCTATATCGTTTGTGGTTGTCATTTAGCGTCGTCTCTGCTCATAATGGTTCGAATTCGAGCCACAGGAAAAACTTTAGAGAGATAGATCTCATCCGAGATGGAGTATACAAATTTAACAGAGCTTTTATCAACTGCAACCTGCAAAGCTGGAGGCTGCAGACAAGACAACGTTCGCTAGACTGAATATGGCACAACCTTCAAATTGTGGCTGGTCTTCGAATTGATTGACTACATCATTGGAAAGTTGTGACATTTGTGAACAGTAATAAGTGTGCACAAGCGTCTAGTTTAGATAACAATTTCATAAATAAACAGCATTTGCGGGAAGTTTTGATTTCCTTTTATGTTTAGAAGAAAAGTGCAGCTGAAGCCCACCGAATACTTGTCGAAGTTTATTGTGAACTGATAAATCATTAAGAGAGTTGTTTCGACGCCTCAAAAGTATTGATTCTGGCGCCGAAGACCAGTCCGAAAGGTTTGAAAATGAAGGCTTTACTGGATCAAGACCCGTGGCAAACGCAAGGGAACTCACAGAATCGTTGGGAGTGACTCAGAAAGCCTTACAAGAGCAATGTTTTTTTTTACCTCCGAACTGCTTCTTGAAAGATATCAGAAGAAAGAATTTTTGCAACAGATGGTAACTTGAGATGAGTGGTTATACCGCTGTAACCCCAAGTAGTTGCTTCTGAGGAATGCGGTATAAGTTAATTATCTTCTCTAGTGGTATTTGCCTGAAAATGCGACTTCTCTGCAAATTAAAAAAAAGTGAAAAGAGCAAAAAATAGAGAAAAAAAAATAAGAAGACTTAACGAAAACTCCGTCCATCCAATCAATTCCAGACAGTCTGGAGATATCTGTGTCTTTATAGAGGATGATCGTTTTTTGGGAGAAGTGTTTGATAGCGTCCACAAGTCGAATTTAGAACAGAAACATGATCTTTTATAGCTTTTCAGTCGTTTATTGAGCTAATGAGTTTTTTAATGACGAAAAATTCCTTCATTGGATGCTGGAAGTGTAATATGGTGATCCCAATACTTACTAAATAGTATATGTTTATGGCAGATAAATTGTCAGAGTAAATTCTCTAAAATTATTGCTGCAAATTGCGAGTCTACCCCATGCCTACTTTAGTCATTGCAGTAAAGAACATGCGGTCACCTGAGGAAAACGTGATTCTTCACATCGTTCACGTTTCCACACTAACATCCCCTTCTGTAAAGAAATATCACATCGCTGTTTTCATATTTTCATACAGACCAATAAAAAAAACTTTAGCGTCACACCTCATAGAACGATTTATAGCTCACGGATTGATTAGATTAAAACTGCAAATACTTCATGCTATCAGACATTGTATAATTCTTAGATCTTAAGATACAGCGCGCGGTTACTCATTGTCAGAGGCGTTGTTTTGCGACTTTTGTCGAAAATTCAAGAACCTATCGATAACAACAATTTCTTGCAATAAAGCTTTGTATAAAAATAAACGTTTTGCAACTTGATTAGAGTACATTGTCACATTTATCGACACATCTAATACCCAAAGGTACTTTTTCCTTATCCCGTGGTCTGGTTATTGAGTTTTTATGAACGGAAAAAATTTGGTTGTGCTATGATTGTCTGAGAGAGGCTGAGACAAGATTTTAGCAACTGTCCTTATTGGGACAAATTGAGGAAGGTCGACGTTATGAACCAGACAAACTACAATGAGATTTTTCTCGGATCAGATGAGCTGGTGCATACGCCCAACCAGGTCGTCTCCAGCTGCGTTAAACAGTTCTGCGGGCAGTCCGTTCACGCCAGCAGCTTTGTTCGATTTAAGTCTCGATATTGATCTCGTCTTAGGGACGGAGTTCGAGTCTATCATCGTCCAAATTGAGTGGAACGTTCTGTAATCTTCAAATATGATTTTTCCAGATTATCAGCACCGTAAGCGACTCTATCACCAGTTGTCTATCTGTATATTTTAAAGATGTTATAGAAAACTGCGTGGCCGCCGTGATGTAGTGGGTAGAGTGCGACGCTCAACAGGCGAAGGTCTAGGTTCGATACCCAGCTAGCTGTCGAGCTACTGACAACACTCAAAGAGTAATAAATGTCTAAGAAAGAGCTTCTCAAACTTCGCCGTTCGGAGTCGGCAAAAAACTGTAGGTCCCTTCTACTCGTGAGAGAACAGTAGCGCACACAGCACGAGTAGTTGATGACCAAGCTAGGTACTGGTCCCCCTGGATTGTCGCGCCTTACAATTATTATTAGTATTATTAGAGAAAAACTGCAAGTAAGTCTAGAGAAGCTATTTTTCTGTGATCCATGGTGGGTTTGTGCAGGAGGCGGAGCAGCCTAGATGACTGGGTTCCATATCCTGTGTATACAAGAAGTTCAAAACTTTGAATTAAGGAGTTACCAATTGCAAACTCGGCGTATATCATCGTTTGTACCAGCACCCGAGAGGTTCCAGCTGAGGAACAAGGAATTAGAGGACGACAGTGGCTTTAAACCATTTTGAAATATGTCGATCTTGCCTGTCACCACATATTTCTCCTCTCTATTCTTGTAAAGCGATTTGCAAGAAATGCTGCCATGTGGGATAACATTTGTGTAAGTCCAAAAAAAAAAAACAAATTTGTTGTGACCTTCCTTTCAACTATACAGTAAAATGTACTTGATTTATATTACCGTATAAGAGATTGACGAACTACTAGGCTATACAAATTGTTTCAATCAATTTCTTATTTCTGCATCACCATCTATTGGAGTTGTCAATGAAAATCGTCTTGGACCATTAAATTACATTTGTGTATACAAACGGCAGATCCTAGAAAAGACCCATGAAACATTGGTCGACGCTTACCACCTAGTCGTAGATATTAAGGCCGCATATGACAGTGTGCATAGGAATGAGTCTTACAGTGCAATGTTTAGTTTTGGAATTTCTACCGAACTCGTCAGCTCATGTTAGATTACGATGGAGAACTTTCATTGATTCGGCATTATCGGTAATGAACTAATAGAGAATAGAAATGACAAAAAAGGTTTTAGACAAGGAGATGATGTGACTTCTCTAACATTATTCCTGTGAAGATCGTGCTCGTAACTCACAAGCCAAACCCAGGGGCATGATCTTCCAAAAGTAAGCTTAACTGCTAGCTTAAGCGGCCGACATTGACGTGATTGAACGAATATAGCGAGCCGTCAAGGAGGAATTTGCTGGCATTGGAGCTGGTGCGGTTAAGATGAGCCCGGCGGTAAATGCGGCCACAACAATGCACATTCTGTCATCAAAGGTGAAAAACATCCAAGAACTTGATCATTCTAATCCTGCTTAACATCGCTCGATTTTTGGTCCTGTTTGCGTTGATGGCATTTGAAGGATGTGCTTCAATGACAAACTTTATGGGCTATACGGTTGGATGCCTGGTCAAGTGCCTTCGGATTCAACGCTTAAAATACACTGCTCCGGCCCGAAAAGTCTTCGAATCGGAGCCATTGGTACAATACAACAGAAAAAGGGCCTAGGCTGAGATGACACACACAGGTCGAGAAGGACCGCAACCAACTTTGAGTGCGTAATTTTAAGCAACCGGTTAGAGAACCTACGAGATGGAGAGTCATATTTATTAACAAAGGTGTCAAAAGACACCTTTTAAAACTTTGACTTGAAATCATTTTCCAAATCGAATAATTTTTTCTAACTTTACTTTTTGAAAATTCATGTAATAGTTGTTAAATTAATTTTGTGGCATCATTATCCGCGTACTCATACTGAAACTCTAGATACGTACATGGTATACCTATTGCTACCATGGGGTGTCTTTTAACACCTCAAAGACTTTGCTGCACTTTTCATTCATGAACTTTTTCTCATAACCATTTGGTAACATTATTTGAATTCTAATAAACGATATGGTATCCCTCCATATTTATAGTAGAAAAAGGGAAATCTCCGATATAATTTTTATGTTAGGTTGTTGTTTGCAGACAGTTTCGTTTGCATTTTACTATTGGTCATTGTAATGATAAGTCATAAAAATAATTGAACACGCAAATTTTGGAGTATTTACTTGGACTAAATTTTGTTATAAGGTATGGAAATCCAAAACGTGTTTGTAATGTTCCTTCAATTTTCTACATTTTTTATTTTTTTAATTTTTTTATTTTTATTTATTTTTATTTATTTCCTGTCTAAAACAGGAAGCATAAATGAAATATTACCAGAAGTGAATAGTATAGACGAAGAATGCTCTGAAATATGTAGATGAAGACTGGCAATCTGAAAGAGAAGATGAGCCTGATGAATTTTCCAACATTTTCATTCATGAAATCGGTAGCGAGTATGAAAATGAATCTTCGAATACCGAAGAAGAGGAAATTTTGATTGCAAATCGAGGGCGAAAGAGAATGAGGTTGATCTCATATTCTGAAGACGAAGGAGAAGAAATCGCCATGGATAGGACAGTATGGAAAAAGATTGACACAGGTTCCTCTCCTGGCAGGCCACCCCTTCATACTATTTACAAAGGTCTATCAGGTCCAACTGGGCACGTCAAAAGAAATATTATGAAGGGAAGTGTCAGCTCAGCATTTTATTTGCTTTTCGACAACCATATTATGGAACACATTATAAAATTTACGGAATCGGAAGCAAGAAGAGTTTTGGGAAAAGAATGGAGTTTATCTCGAAATAAATTAGAGGCATTTATGAGAATTTTATATGTATGTGGTGCCTATGAGCAAAAAAACATTGACTCATCGTTTTATGGAATACAAAATGGACTCCTTCATTTCTTTTCCAATACCATAAGTCGTAATTGCTTGTCTTTTCGACCTCCTCGTAGGAATCAAAGTGGTGCTCAGCCAATGCGTGTCCCATCGATGAAAACAAAAGGTAGTCGGAAGGAGCGGAGTCTGGTGAATACGGCGGGTGGGGTAGCTGCTCCCAGCCAAGTGTTTTGATTGTATCCTGAACCGGTTTTGCTTTGTGTGCAGGTGCATTGTCATGGAGCAAAATTACCTTGCCGTGTCTTCTGGCCCATTCTGGTCGTTTCTCTATCAATACATGGTTCAAATTGATCATTTGTTGTCGATAGCGATCAGTGTTAACGGTTTCACTAGGGTCTAGGAGCTCATCGTACAGAACACCTTTCTGGTCCCACCAAACACAGAGCATTATCTTCCTGCCGAATCGATCTAGTTTTGCAGTCGATGTTGATGGTTATCCCTGATTAACCCATGATTAAAAAAATAAATCCATTTTTCATCGCCAGTAACAATCCGATTTTCTTTCGTGTCTTTGAAGCAAAATTTCACAAGTGTTTTTTCGGTTTTCCATATGTCTTACATTTAACTCATGTGGCACCCATTTCCCACACTTTTGAATCTTTCCCATAGGTTTTAAACGGTCAGAAATTGTTTGTTGTGCAACATTTAACATTACTGCCATTTGCTTTTGACTCAAAGTGTCATCTCCATCCAATATCGTTTGCAATTCGGCGTCTTCAAACTTTTTTGGTGGTCTTCCACGTTCTTCATTTCTCACATCAAAATCATTATTTCTGAACGGTTGAAACCATCTTTTGCATGTTGATTCTGATAGAGCATGATCACCATATGCCTCGACAAGCATTCGATCCGACTCTGCAACCCTTTTCTGCAAATGAAAACAAGACATTTGTATCTTGACACTCACTTCAAACCGGTATACCTGGTCTAGATGTCGGTTCACCCAATACATGCCTAACAAGCCGGATTTTGGTATAACGTTTTGGTTGGCATCTGATGTCAAAAGCAAATATGTTATAAATGGATTTCCTTACTTGGGAAAAGATAAAACAAGACAGCCATCTGTTGAATTGGATGAGTACGTGGCTTTGAAGCTTATTGAAGCATTTAATGGCAGCGGTAGAAGTGTAACTACCGACAATTTCTTCACAAGCAGTACACGCAACAAAGCTTTTACAGAAGAATACTTCTTTAGTTGGAACAATACGCCAAAATTGGAGGGAGTTGCCAAGATCTGTTAAAATAAAAAAGGACTAAATGGGAGTATCATCAGCAGTTTCATGTAAAATCGGTTCCTTTCCAAAAAGGGGGAAAAAGTGCCAAGTGAAGAATTCCGGTAATAGAGCCACTACATTTTGTTTTCAGTGTAAGAAAGACTCGTGTGGCAAGTGCTTAAAAGACCAACCAATCATCTGTAAAAGGTGTTTTATTGAATAAGGAAATCTTTTTGTTACATCGTTTTTATAAACTTTATTTTGTTTTTTATTAATTTTCCATACCCGAATACTGAACGAAATTTGAGCTAATAAATAAAAGTAAATATTATTTTCGATTAAAAATAACAAAAAGAGTAACTTTTTAAAGTTGTTCATGGATAATTGGCTAAATTTGTCAAAAGACACCTTTTGGTTAAAATAGGTGTACACAAAATCTCGAAATTGTATTAAGGCCCAGGTCCACCTGGATAGTAGCGCTTATCAAAGAAGATGAAGAAGATAAAGAAACAATGATCGCTTAGTCAAATGCATCTGTATACGAGGTGTCACGGAAATCGGATGAAAAGCGAATCAAAACAATCACTTCTATTCACAAATCTAAATTCAAACTTTCTCGGAAGTGTACTGAATGATGATGCAGAACCACCCCAACTAAAAGGCGGCATTCAGTAAATATAACATAAGTTACAAAATTGTTTTAACTTTTTTTTGCAATAACTCAGTCGTGACCAGCGTTGTTTTTCTTTATGAAAAAATCGTGAACTCAAGCTGTACGAAACAGAACGCCTATAGTAAGGTGTTGTCGAATTTGGTAGTAGCACAGCACAGGTGGTATGGGTATACACTGTATAAGGTACATAAACTGAGGCGAAACTTGGTTGGGTTCTTTGATACAAAATAATTTTTGGCTTAGCTAATGCCACGTAGTTGCCGATTTTTAATTATAAACATGGATGTGAGACTTATAATGTGTTAGTGTATGCAGCAACATGGAAAATTGTTTTAATAAATGTGACGTCTTCATGAATTTAGGCAGCACTTCAAATCAAATGTCCTTCTTTGATAAATTTTAAAAAGCTATTTCTCAGACCGATTTGCACTTGTAGATGATGATTTGCACATTAGCTTATAACCACACGATGCTTTTAATAAAATCTTTTTGTTGTGACACAACCCACCATTTAAAAACCCAAAAGAACTCTTCACTAAAACTGACACACAATCACTCAACGCCACAGTGTCATCGAGCGAAGTTATCGAGTCTATATCTCAATTTAACAATGAGTTGTGTTAAATTTTGACAAAGTTAATTAATCACCCTTCAGCTGTTATCAAGAGATGTACAATCCCCTGCGGAAATTTGTTATAATTCCTTTTCTATTTTTAAGCAGTGCAAATCTGATAAAAAAAAGTTCGTTTACTTTACTTTTGTCAACGTCAACCACGATAAGAGAAAGAAACAAAATGTTTCGCACCCCATTTGTTTGTTTAGTTCCTTCCTTGTAAAACGTTTCAAAAAACAAAAAAAGTATATCACTCTTCACCTGGACACTTTCTGCAGAATTGATCTTCCAAATAATGTGTTGGCTTGCACACGCAATAGCCCCCGATGCAGTTCTGAAACGAATCACACTCCCATTCCGTCGAACATGTTGATTGGTTGTATGACATATTAAACTCTTTAGTTTAATTTTTCGGAAATTCTTGTTTCACTATAATGGAACTCGGAATGTTGATTGTAAAGCAAATATTTGCAGTGTTTTTTTTTTGGATTATAACATCATCTACTGACAGGCAGCGAACAGATAGCGCGAACTAGTTTTTGGTGTGGCGGCTTACAAGGAGAGTGAACACCTTCACGTTTGTCTCTTGACCCGGTACTAAAATCGCGCAGTAATTTGCTTTTTGAAAGCAATATCTGTGGTGTGGTGTACTCTAATCAGAAAGTGTTTATCTGTGAATTCTGTTATCGGTGATAAGGAGACATTAGCGGTGTCAGTAAGGCGAGGAGGTGTTTTTGAAAAAATAATGAATGTACGGCTCTTTTATGCGCTTGCGCAATCGAAGAAGCTTTTAAAGGAAGTACTTCTTTTTGATATAGGTAGATGAAATGCATTTCCCGCGTTATGATAAAATGTTTTAGTCGACTTTGCAGCTACACATACATATGGTTAAACAGGCACTTATAAGCACGACAACTTAACTTCGGCAACACCAATTAATAACGAAAGTATGTGACAAATTTTAAGTTTTAATTAAACTCAGTGGAATAAATTTTTATGGTTTCGTTTTCAGAAATGTTATCTCTTGTTTGTTTTGTTTGGCACACTTTTCTAAAATATATGTTAGGAGATTAGTTCCAACCGTATATTGTGTTGAATTTTTTATCTCGCCAGTATTTTGCGAATAATAAATGAGTGGTCGCTGGTATAGATCGAATCATTGGGCCTTTCCTCGATTTCTTCAACAGACTCGCAAGTCGTTCCGCTTCCGTTGGAAAAGCCAGTCATCGGAAGAGACAAGGTCCAAAGAATACGGTGTTTTTGGTAAGATCTTCCAGGTAATTTTAAAGTAGGGCCGAGCGTCATTATGTTGCTAAATCACCTTGCCATTTCTTTCTAACATTTCTGGCCTTTTTTCATGCAAGTCTTAGTCGATAACTCTTTCCATTAGTAGATTCGCCTGGTCTTAGCAGCTCATAATGGAAATGGTTCTCCTAGCTTTGTATTTGGTATTATAGGGTTATTGTAGTATATCCACTTTTCATCTTTAGTTACGATACGCAAATGTCCCATCCCTTGATGATTTTCAAGAAGCAGTTCCAAGAAAAATAATCGCAAGAAGAATTGTTTTTTTACAATTGAAATATTTAAAACAAAACAGGACAGTTTTTTTTTAATGCTTACTATCTATTGCTGACAACTTTCCAGTAAAGTAGGTTATCACTTCCAAGATCAGCCATTAATTGCAGGTTGCGCCACCTTTTGAAGCAAACCTCAAATACACAATATAATGAAAATTCAATAAGCGTCAAGGAGGATGATTTTTCAGAACCCATGCGACGCATTGCGGCAATCATCCCCTTCCCAATGTTTGTCTCAAAATTTATTAAAATTTTCAAAACAAATGCACACACAAATGCAATCGACTTCGGTCATACATCAACATATTTAAAAATATTTATTATATATATATAATAAATATTTAAAGCAATTCAATGAAATAGACGAACTTAACTAAATGTTCTTTCTGCAGTCCAGTTGCACTATTGTTGCTCGACAACCTCAGTTCGCAGGCGTCGTGCCAAAGTCTTTCGTAGTTGCATCGAAGCCGAATTTCTTCCGGCGGTAGCCGGGCTGGCCAGCACATTGTCCTCGCCATCGAGAAGCTTTTGTGCCACCTGCGCGGAGGAGGGACGACCGCTTTTTTCAGCGGTTTCGTTCAGTTGCTTAGCACGCGTCTTTTTCTTTATGGCAAGGATTTTGTCTCTTTGTTGCCGGAGGTACTCTTGGCGAGAGTTCACATCCTCTGGGTCAATCTGATAAAGAACAAATGTTCATGAATTCAACTTCAAGCAAAGTGAACAACAACCTTTTGCTGCTCAAAGAACAGGTTAAGCCTCTCGAATTTGTCTGCCACTTCCGGCTCCTCGGGAGTTAGTGCCGCTTCAGGGGTGTCAAATTCGTTTTCCACTGACTTTGCTATTATCTCCTCATTTTCGACGGTGTCATCTGGATTTTCGCTATTAAACTGGAGCATGAGTACGCTGCGATTTCATTTGAAACTGGCTTACCTCTTTGGGGGTATGTCAATGCCGCCGTCCTTATCCGACGACATCGACTGCTGCCGTCGCTCAATCAGGTCTAGGGCCTGCAGTTGAATCTCGATGTTACGTTGTGTCATCATTCGGATAAAAATTTTAATGTCGTTCGCTGCCCATATCTGAAAAAACACTGTAAAAATGACGTCAACGAAATGAAATCTCATGGAGAACCTGCTGAAAGAGTCCTTGATGAAAATTGAATGCATTTTCGCCATGCTCAGCGCGTCCTTCCAGGCACGCCAGCTCGAACTGCTCCGGTGTTATTTGCATTTCCTCCATAAAGCTGCCCAACATGTAGTCCACCAGGTTTTTATATTCCTCGTGGATCTTCGTGTATTCAGGATTGGATTCATCTGGTTGCAGGTTCGGGTCAAAAACTGAAGGAAAAGAAAATTCTCAACTATCACGTCTCACATGAAGGTGAAACTTACTCAGTGACTTTTCCTCAATGAACGTCTGCAGCGGGGCGTTCCAGACTGGCCCGTGCAGAAAACACACCAGAGAATCAAACACCCAGGAATTATCCTCAGCCATGGTTCGCAGAATCAAAGTGATGGAATACTGGTTGTTCGCAGTTATTGGCAGCCTGAATGAAAATTTCCATTTGTTGTGACAAGCTCCCAGGGCTGCGTTGCCTGAGAAACGCTTTTGTACTCACCGCTAAATGTCACTCATGCGTCTGCTACACATCATGCGAAATTGTTTTTAATGACACACGGACACTGAACGATTGGAATACAAATGTGAGAACATGCAAAGGGAACCGATAAAACCGTTTATGTCCTGACAGTTCTGATGGCTTAACATCAAGGATAAATTAGACTGACCCTGCCTCCTAATTTATTGTTCCTACTTATCCTTGTTTCAGATATTTCCGCACTAAATTGACCCAGCTTGGGTAGAATGAAAAAAAAAGAAAAACACACACACAAGGAAGTCAAAGTTGGAAGTAGCGAAACAATGGACAAACATGTAATTTGTCAGGCAGCGGTTGATTGAGTTTTCGGCTTATTTTCACTTGGGTTGCAGTGATTCCGCCGCTGTTCCCTGTATATTTCTACGGGGTGAACGATTAGAACAACCAATAAGGTGGAAACCTGAGCTCACCAACCTGTTCTTTATTTAATCTGACATAGAAACAGAGTCTCTAATTTTCAGCGTCATCTTCTCTTATGCAGCTGACTCAAAAAAAACAATGAAAAATAACTGAGGCTGTGACGGAAATTTAAGAGTTCAGTCTAGTGGTATGTCTTCGTTGAAGGATTCTTCAATGTTCAATTTACCATTCACTAGCAAGAACTTATAATTACATAATGCTTACGTTGTAGCTCTGTCGCCGTACGTATTCCAATATCCCAAGTTACGGTCCCAAGTCCAAGAAAGTAGAGCCCACACATTTGCGGTATCTATTCACGAAAAAAGAACATCTCTGTAGTTTTGTGTGAATGCCTGTAACTATTAGTGCACTTCCTCAGAGCTTTTAATTAGTGTTGTATGAGGTGGATCTTCACTATACACCAGTTATCCACACTGCAGAAAAATAAAGAAGAAATACAAATCTACACCTAACACCTATCTCTCGGCTTTAAGGCCGCCTATGACAGCGTGCATAGAGGCATACTTTCTGTACCAAGTCCTATTTTGACATTCATAACAAACTCATCTGATTTTGAAGGACGACGAGAAAGAACTCTCGCTTCTCCGTCAAAGACGTTAATTTACTCACTGAAGCTTTCATTATAATGTGTTATTTTTTAAAGAGCGACGCGATGTCTTCTGGCGTTTTAAGCACTATCCTCAAACCTCAACCATTAAATCTTCTTAAGTCCTGCTAGCTTTCGCACTTGATCACAAGCCTTCAATAAGTTGCTAAAATGGATTGCATGCTGTTGTCAGGAACGGACACAAAACGTCGACGTCTCAAACAGAACGGCACTGTCGGTTAGCATATTTTTTTTTACCATATTCGTATTTTGTATGTGTAGGAACGGCCTCCAAATATTCCAAAAGATAACCCAACCTGCGAGTCGTGGCTGATCTTTGAAGCGATTTCTTACTTCATTGGAAAGGTGTGACATTAGTCAGCAATAAAAGTGTCCATCAGCGGCAGCTTTAGACAACAACAGAGTTCTTTGCCAATTCGACAATGTTAGAGTTTTTCTTAAATGTTGTTACATTTGCGGGAAGTGAAGTGCCAGAATTGGTTTTTCGATATCAGAGAGGACTCATTTTCTGCGAGATGGTATTCTTTTTTTATAATAGACGCGAGCTAAATCAGTCATAGCATGGGCCGAAGTATAGAGGAAGAGAGGGAAAGGAGGTCTGATGCGCATTGGTTTTAAATGCCTGTGGATTGTAAAGGGGGAGAACAATTGGGCTGGGAAGAGCATTGCTTAATAGTGCGGTGAGCATTCCAAGCGAGGCGGGTGTTGCGGGTAAATTTTTGAAGGGAAGAAATGCAGCTGGCTAACTTATTCGAGCATTTTGTGTTGAAATTGCGATAAAATAGTGATAGAGACGCAGCATCAAGTCGACTGACTTCGCAGCATTATTATTACCAATTAGTTTTATCGCTTGCTTTTGGATTCTATCTAATAGGTGCAGAGAGGTCTTCGGAGCACCAGACCAGATAGGAGCGTTATACTCAATCTTTGGGCGAATGTAAGCCTTATAGATTGTTGCCAGGTCAAAAGGGGTGAAATATTTCTTGCATCGCTTTAAGAAGCCTAGACATTTTGCTGCATTTTTGGCGATCTCGAATATGTAATCGTTCCAACTTAGTGTTGAGTTGATACACTTACCGAGGCTGGAAAGTTGTTCGGTTTCAACAACGCAGTAACCATTCATAGATAATGGCTGGTTATTTGGAGATCGCTTAAGTGACAGTAGACAGGACTGAATTTTGGAAGCATTAAATTTCACTCGAATGTTTTTACTATGACCAAAGAGGAGGGTCGAGAGCAGAGGAACGAATATGAAAAGCTGGGAGTAATGTTATCAGCGAATAAGTGAATTGGATTAAAACAGACACGACAAGCACTAGAGAGCTGGCAAAAAGTAGTCGCTTTCGGTGAACAATGAAGTTACCTTCTTATCTAATGTAATCGTTTACAAGTTTTTTTGCTTGTCAATGGATAAACATGCAAAAAAAGTTGAATATAAGTTTGAAAATAAATAAAAAAAAGGGCGGGGCTTTCCTCTCAACTGCTTGTACTGATTGTACGAGGGTTGCCTTTTATATTTCGGGATTAGAGAACAAAACCAAATATTAATCATCAAAAATAGCTATATTGTTTTTCAAAATATTCCCCATTAAGATCTATACACTTTTGCATGCGTTTGAACCAATTGTCGAACCACTTTTCCCACTCTGATTGAGGTACCTCCAAAACATGCATTCTGAACTGACTGGCAAACAAATGGTTGTGTTCCACTCAGAAATTACTGTTCTGCGTTGTTCTAGTGGTACAGTTGCGACATGTCCAGTTTTTCCGAAAAAACATGCGACCATTTGTTTGGAAGTGCTTTGTGGACTAGCAACTTTTGCTGGAATTGGCTCAATTTGAAACACCCACCCAGAAATTCTCGACTGCTATTTACTTTTGGGCGTAAACTTTTACGCGTAAATCCACGATTCATCATCTGTAACGATGTCATAGAGGTGTTTCAAAGCACCGCGATCGTATTTTTGGAGCATTTCTTTCGACCAATCGACACGAGCCTTGTTTTGAGCGATTGACAAATTGTGTGGGATCCAACGCCAACAAATTTTTTTGACGATCAAATGTTCATGCGATTTGAATGTATGCTGGTCCCACTAATGCCTAAGGTTGTCTCAGTCTCACGATAGGTCATGGGACGATCTTGCAATATCACAGCATCAATAGTTTCCGGACCAACAACTGATTTTGGACGGCTTTCACGAAATTCGTCTTTGAGTGAAATACGACCTCGGTTGAATTCATCATACCATCGATAAAAACATGTCCTTGATGGTGCTTCATCGTCAAAAATTTAATTAAGTTTATTGATGCACTGGTGATGAGTTAATCCACGTCGAAAGTTGTGAAAAATAATCGCACGAAAATTTTCACGATTTAATTCCATTTTTTGGGCGAGATGAATCTTTTGTTACTGTAAACAACACAAATCGTATATCAAAACGTTCTGAGTACGTATAACCTCAAAAATGTCAAACTTTACTGTAGAGCTGGCAATTACCAGATTGCAACACCAGGGTTGCCCAATCTCGAAATTTAAAGGTGGAAGCAACCAACAGTATACTGCCGAACAGTTATAAATCAGTTATAAATCAAAAAATATCTGTCATCACGCCATTTAATAAAATTGAATACATGTGGGAAACCCGTCCATGATGGCTTTAAATATGCCTAAACCCTGTTTGTTGCAATTGAGATATTCTAAAATTTTGTCGAGAGGTTTTTTTGATTTTTCCCTATACATTCACTGACACGTTTTACAAATGTAAAATCTGTCATTGACAGGGGTCGTTTTTTTTGTGGTGGCATTCCATTGTGCATTTAAATTTAAAAAAAAAGAAATTTTAAGGAATCGGTAATAATAGAATTTTTTGTGTGGGGCTATTTTAAGGCATTGGTTTATACCAATAAGCTCACGGCCTTAGAAGAGCTCAGAGCCAACTATAAACGCAATATAGTGGCCCTTTCGGCCAATATGTATGGCCGAGTCATTGAAAATCGGGTCCAATCAATTAAAAGCCCTGAGCATATGAACGAAGTTGGGTTCCATTCGTAAATATTTGACTGTATTTCAAACCGATAACAAAGCTTTTGAAACATCTCAAATGGTTATAAATACCGGCTTTCGGTAATAAATTCATATTCAAATAATATCATGATACAAAGCACACGAAGATGCTGCGGATTGAATTGTTGAGTATAAAACAAAAATTTAAAAAAAAATAAACACCCTTCTCAGCTTTAGATTTTAGACAGGTTTAACGATTTAACAGGTAATTTAGAAAAAAATATCAGTGATAAATACATCTAACTTCTGACAGCTTGAGGAACGGAACCAGAACTCGATACAACTTTCAAACTGTTGCGTACTTAACATGGCATGTTTACTGATGCAGGAAAAGACAAAAGACAAATCCACTCATTAACGTATGACCTTTCAGTGGCTCCAACGAATAATCGACACGATTACTTTTCAAGTTTCAAGCCAACTTGGAAAATATTGTAAAAACTGACGAAATCGTTCACAAAATGTACCTCTTGGCGAAATTTGTTTCACATCAATTTCATACTGGCATTGATTACTAAGCTTCTGTAATTTAAACTCCGGTTTTGAAAATGGCTACACGTGGTAAGCAAGCATCTTTTGAAGATAGACAATTGATCGTGAAATTAAATAGTGAAGGAAAAACAGTAAAAGAAATTACTGAAATAGTCGGAAAAATTAAATCTACTGTCCACGACATAATAACTAGGTACAAGAAAAAGAACATATTGTCTGATAAAAGTAGGGTGGGGCAAGGCAGAGTACTTAATGAAAGAGAGGAACGATCAATTTTAAAAGAAGTAAAAAGAAGGTATATTTAAAACACCTAAGTACTTAAACATTAGGTCTTGACATAACCTACAAAACGATGGTGTGCATGATTAGCTTGGATATTGCTTTTAACAGTTTTAGACGTGTAAACAAGGAGTTCACTAACGCCGAAATCCACGGTATTTTAAAGTTTTCCTTCGTTAAGGGCAAACGCGCCAAACCATTTTAAACCATCTGCAGAAGGCTGGATACAAAAAAAGCTTGATGTTTTGGTGCCGCATGATTGATAGTCCCAAACAGTGGCCAAGCCGGGAGTGATGGCCAGTAAGGTTTTGCTGTGTGTTTGGTGGGATTGGAAGAGAATCATCCACTATGAGCTGCTCCCATATGACCAGACGCTTAATTCTACCATCTTCTGCGAACAACTGGATCGCTTGAAGCAGGCGATCGGCCAGAAGCGTCTAGAATTGGCCAACAGGAAGGGTGTAGTGTTCCACCAGGACAACGCGAGACCACACACTTCGTTGATGACTCGTCAGAAGCTACGGAAGCTCGGATGGGAGGTTTTATCGCATCCACCATATAGCCCGGACATAGCGGCAAGTGATTACCACATGTTCCTGTCCATGGCGAACGCCCTGGGTGGTGTGAACTTGAACTCAAAAGAGGCTTGTGAAAAGTGGCTGTCCGAGTTAATTGCAAATAAGGATGGGGGGGCTTCTACGAAAGGGGTATTTGGAGTTTCCGTCTAGATGGAAACAGATTATCGATCAAAACGGCGCATATTTAAACTAAATCCGATCTGTAACACTTTTTATGAAGCATTAAATGAAAAGCAATATCTTAAAAACATTTCCATCTCTAATCTCTTTAAATTTAAAGGTACTTTTCATTGATGAAAGAAAATTTAATTTACATGGATCAGATGGTAAAGTGTATATCTGGCGGCGACCGAATGAAGAGTTTTTGTACAATATTCGTATTACCAAAGCCACTGTCAAACATGGAGGAGGTTCTGTTACGGTTTGGGGCTACACTAGCCCCATTGCACTTGAAAATTACATGTACGTCCATTTTAATTTTCAAGTGCATACTCATACACAGCCACTTACTTTAAGGCACGTTTTGAATTTTACACTAAATAATTTTAATTATGATGACGTTTATTTTATTTTCTATATTCCCAAACAAGTGACACATTTGCGTCGCAACAAAAATTAAAAGCATTATTTTAAAGGTACATACACCCCAAAGAGAACAAAAAAAAAATACTGCCATAAACCCTGTTCACTTGCCCTTGACGTCTACCAAGTAACACACGCGGTACCCCATCCCTGTGTGAATTATGTGAAAACGACACACAACAGCACACTGGTGCGCTGATGGTAAATGCAAATCAAAGCGATTCTGCTGCCGCCACCGGAGTGTTAGCTGACACTAGGTTTTGACTCTACAAGTCATTGTTAATCGGGAAGTCAACGCGATCGCATTTACAACGCGAAATCAATTTGCAGTGAAGAACGTTCGCGTCACCAGAAATCAAATTGTGCTGTGATTGGGATTTTTGTTTTTCTTCAGCGGTCGACTTCTGAAGTGTGAATTAAAGGTAAATTAGTTAGAATTTATAATCGAGTGTCTTAGGGGGTATGACTGTTTCGACTTCGACAAAAATCGAACCAAATCGAACAGATGATGTGTTTACAATGAATTCTATGTCTGAAGTTGTTTGTTGGTTTATGGAAAATTTAATTGAAAATGTTTTTGTTTTTTTGGTCAGGCCCTACTGTGGGAGGGCTCGCGTAGGTTGTGACCAAATTTGGACTTTTCTTGTAAGTTGACAACGAAAAGATCCGCGTATAAAACTCCAACTTCTTGAGCCGCTCGTGTCCGCTTTAGGGGGACACACCTTCAAACATAGACTGGATTTTAAGGCCCACTTAACATCTTCTTTAGTTCGTTCGATTTGTTCGATTTGAGGATATTGTAAAACTGCCCTTTTGCGCTGTCTGAAGCTTTTTTCAATATCAATGACAATCCAGAGAGTTTATGTCAACAAAAAGCAATAATTAGTGTTAATCAATTTATGTTGAAGGTAGTATTTGCTAACCAAGATTCAAGTTCAACACTAATTATGGCTAAAAGGCATGTGCTAGGGACAATGGCGAAGTTATCAAACTCCGACTGAGCTTGTATGGCTTGAATGATCGAGATGGCGTGCAGTGAACAATTCGTAGATTCATGGATTTGTGTCGGTGATAGTGCCAACCCTGGATGTTTTCATTATAAAATTCACTTTTTTGTGTTTTGAAATGAAGAGGATATTTTATTTCTCCTCTTTCTTTTTCAGGAGATTCAACAAGACTTGTTAGTTGGCATTACCAATTTATCAATGCATAGAAACCTGGGAATTTTTATTTTGTTTTTGTTTTATAATAATTTCTATGATTAAAGATCAGGGATAAACAAATAATATGAATTAAGCCAAAAACGATCAAGCGGACCTTTTCGACTATTTGATGGTTCTTTTTTATCAAATAATGTCTTTCCATTCGTTGCTTTTCTAGCTGTTTTTACAAAGTTTTTCTTTAATAAAGGGTTAATGTTTTGTAAGTTTAATGCCACCAGGACATTGTTTTACCCGTTATTTGACCTGACTATCGATGACAAATTTCAGTTCTTTGCAAATCGTTTCTTAAAAGGATCATGTAATAACCCACCGACGGAGAGCGATGAAATTTGAGAAGTCTTTCAAAGAGATTTAATTGGAGCACAAAATAAACTATTTTTCGTTGATTTGTCCTCGATAGCATTGTGTAAGTGGTCGCCGTGGTGAAAGTCCACGCCGAAGATCCAGGTTCAATTCCCGGCTGAACACCTCGAATTTTTCACGGCACCAGCTCTTTCGAGCTGCTGACAACACTCAAAGAGTAATACTGTCTAAGAAAAAGCTATCAAACTTCGCGTTTCGAAGTCGTTTAAAAGAGTACAAGCTGCAATTGTTTCCAGAAATTTTATGTAAAACTGTTCAAAACTAAGATAGTTAGATTCTGAAACAAGGTATAACCTGCTCGAGGGTCTGTATCTGTGTTTTGTGCAACTCACTGGATTTTTGCTTGCTTCAGAGTTATAATGGCGAACCCATATTTCATCCGCAATAACAATAAGCTCATAATTACTTATCGGGGTTTCAATACAGAGCTCCAAAAACTCTCTACAGCACGCGATTCCCTCGAGGCGCTATGGCAGACACTTTCGTTTCGAAAGGTTAGAATGTAAATAAAGAAAAATGTGAATGCTTCCAGTCGAAAGCTATATGACCTCTGCCATTATTTTAACCTTCGTTTTCGTATAATCAAGTACATGTTCCTCTCCTTCTTAAAAATGTTTGTCTGCCAAGCATTAAGGGGCAGCTGAAGCGGGCCTTCATTAGTATCTCTTTGCTTCTTTTAAAATAATCTGACCACTTTTGCACTGTTGAAAACGAAGGTGTAAGACCTTTCTAAATAACCACCATTTCTCATTTTTTAAGAAATTAAATCGCAATGCGTTAGTTATTAAAGTAGGGGAATCACTTAATCGCTGAGTAAATTTGAATATAACTTGAGAACTTCACCCCGACACCGATTTTAAAATGAACTCCCATCGTGAGACTCAAGTTTAACATTACATTCGTGTATTGCAGAATTTTAAACTAAAAGTAGAGAAAAAACACCAAATTTACATCTAACCAGTAAGGAAGCAAGCAAGCAAGTTGTTTAAAAAAAAACATTTATGGCATTATTTATGTCCTTTGGAATTACTGAGGGTTCGTTTATATAACATTTGATTATGTTTGTCCACGTGCGAATTGAATATACCATTTAAGTTTATTTTTACTTATTTTCGACCCTAGAGCATTCAATTTCAGACGACTTAGTGTAATGACTAACGTGTAGTTAATAGCACACAGTACACGTCCAGGTCAATACCACATTTTGTTAACTATGTGCAATTTTGGAAGAAAAAACGGTTTTTTTTAAGAAGTTTTTCTTTGAAATAGACTTTAAAAGAGCATTATTATTTATTATAATAAAATAATTATTATTTAAATGAGCATTATTAGAACTCTTCAGTTTCAAAAAAAAAAATTTTTCAGTTAATACGCATTATCTTGAGACATGTAGACCAGAGTGATAACTTTGAAACCTCGGAGTTAGTATTACCAAAGGCACTTCAAGCTACATTCCAAAACTTTCTAAGTTGTTAAAAAAATTTTTCAAACTGTAAGGTGCTTCTTTTTGAAATATTTGATCTCTCCATTATTTTATTATTACCCTTGTTGCCATATGAAATTTGAGCATAACATGAATGTCGTGTTTGCGATGCCTTCTTCTTCATTGCGTAGCGCTATAGTTTGAGATGCAACTGGGCCATAACCAACATTTCCCTTTAGCTAGTACACCAATTGCCAAGATGGATTCTGCCCTTGCGCAAACAAGAACATCAGACCCGTATGTTGTTGTGTGCGCTGTCACCTTTTTTTAAATAGCTCCCTTAGGATGACTACGCACATGTCATTTCTGTCGTTGAATATTTTGTCACTTATTTCAGAAGACACTACTTTTAATGCTTTAACGGGCGTATGAATTTGTTTTTACTAGATTGAAAGTTTCAACTTCTTCATATTCAACAATCGAACGGCTTAACCCAAATGTGTCTAACCTAGTTTAGAGAGACAAAGCTACGTGAAGGAATATATATTAGTGGACAGCTCGATAAGCTACGTTAACGTCATGTTATGTATTTTTTTTAATCAAAATTAACATTGCTATGAGTTAGTACACTCTCCTTGATTTCGTTTCTCAATTGACTTATTGACTTGTTTTCGTTACTTAGTGCTTTTAATGATGTCGTAAATGTGGTATGTAAAAACGACATGCTTCCAATGAGTGTTGTGTGTTTCCAATAATTCTGCCTTACAAGGAGTCGTCCTATGAACGAGATTGAAATCAACCGTGTGGAAAGTAATGAATTTCAAAATTCTTAGTGATGTTGTGTGTGTTCCGGATTTCATCTCATTTCAGTTATTTTCTTATTTCTTCTGATTTTGATTTATCAGCGCTAAAATAGTGATATCATGATTTTAATATCGTGTGATTTTTTGGTCGACCTCTTTTCCCAGTAATGATATTGTATCTCTGCTGTTCTTTACTTTGTTTTTTTTGTTTCTCACTTTAAATTTACAATTGTCTTTTGTAAATGTTGTACCAACACAAAAAGTTTATTGGTGAGCCTTTCAGTATTATAAGATCTCATTAAAGTTGCGTGTTCGACTTGTAATTTGATTTCTGTAACGGACAATGACGATTTTTGTAATCAACTTATATTGGAAATACAGTAAATGGAGATCCAAAGGATTTGCAAACAAAATTTAAAAAAAGTGTAAAGGAGTATTCGATTTCAATGCTCCAACAGTATCGGGGATCCGTACCTCAGCTAGTTTATAAAAAAAACCAAATAGCCTCAGAAACTATTCATACTTAGACTCTGAAATTTCCATAAACATCACCCTCACATGTAATGAAAGTCTCACAAGAGAAATATTTCCTGAACATATAATTAAACGAAAATTCAGTTTTTAATTAATCACTGACCCTTCCGTCAGCTCACCTAGGCCCAATTTCCATTCAGAGTACACACTCTCCATACCCATCAAATATTCTAACAAATGCGGTCGCTCATTGAATAACGCAACGAATTGACCTAAGACACCAACCATTTGCATGTCAGTTCATTTGAATGCGGTCGTAACTGAATATTCACTCGGTTTACGCATTCACATCTAATTGCTCACAGTTACATTTCAGATTTAAGGGGTATTTCAGAGAACTAGAAATGGCGGAAGTTGAAAAGACATCCAGTTCTGCGGCCGTGGAGAACGAAACCAAGGAGGCACCCGAGTCAAATCGGATAAAACGTGAGGCCAGCTGGCCATCGGTCCTATTCTACATTCATCTCAACATTCTCGGTTTCTATGGCGTTTTCGTTCTCTTCACCAGCACATCGTTTCTCACGATTATCTTCAGTAAGTACGCTTTGAAGTAGACGGGCGGTAAGTTGATGATTGAATTCAAATTTTGTTTTAGCGATCTTCCTGAGTTTGCTTGGGATTCTGGGCGCTACAGCTGGAGCGCATAGGCTGTGGACACACAAGACTTATGAGGCTACGGACTCACTGAAAGTGTTTCTTATGATCTGCCAGACTTTGGCAGGACAGGTAAGATGCATCTGTTCTCTGTGATGGTGAAGGGTTCAAGTATGTGATGAAGTGGAATAGCCTCTACCTAACGCAGAAGTGATTGGAAGTGAGTGTCTTATTATTGAGAAAGTGTCACAAAAGGGGTAGGGCCATGAAGTGTGCTTCAATTTTAAAAAAAAAAAATTAATCAAGAACGATCATTCAGTTGCATGCCTGACACTTGTGTGTCAGAGGATTCATAAACTTAAGCAGTTTCAGGACGTAAATGAGTAGACAGAAAGAACGTTTCAAAAGTCCCTCTCAGTTACTAGACGCTTTTCTTATTCTTGAAAATTACTTTTAATTCGTGAGCTGCCATTGTATGAATAGTTTGCATACTCATGGTACACAACATTGTTTTTTTTTTTCAATTGTATTAAAAACAAGTTCGAATGCTTGCGCCAATCCTCAAGCAAAAATCCCGCGAACTCGGAGGAGCAGCAGTCAACGAAAACCCAACTTATATGGCAATTAGCCGATGCATTTTTTGCTTTTTTTCTCACGTTTTCCAAGTTTGTAACCTAACCATCGTCGCCTAATAGATTCCACAGTAAGTGTTTCACTTTGTAGTGAGCTAGATGCTCCACCATTTATTACTGTGCTAATATGCTTTGAAAATCGTCGATCTCCCATGCTTCTGATGTTCACTAGAGAAAACCCACAGTCGTCATAATGATTTTTTAATTTTCTCCAAACTGTGAGCACATCAAATTTCAGACTCTCCCATTTTACGTTAGTCCACTAACGTAGATGATCAGTACATTACTGTAGTTCAAAAATGGTTTGGAATCAGCGATAAAGGTACAAATAAAATCAACTGCAAAACTCAAGTATTTATCTTGTTGCAGCGAAGACTTTAAGGCACAGAAGCTCCAACTGTGAATATTACAATTACATTGATGCTCTACCGCAAAAGTGTATATTAAAGTGCTACGAGAACGCATCAGGGGATGGATGGCACATAAGAAAAAAGCCGAGGTATCGCTTGTAAAACGAAATGTCAATGACCTTACTACAGCGTGTCCAATATTTTTACATTTCTATTTATTAAATAGAGATCTAGATTGTCTTTCTCTCAACAATTACATAATTTAGGGTATTCCAAAGAAATTTACTGAAGACTAGCAAGGATTTCTGCGTTGTGCTGTTAAGGAAATTTATGTCGCACAAATCAGTGCCTTATTATATATCTAAAGGATGATAGATTATCCAGTGTTGGCTGCAGCCATTGTCGTTTGTAAGTCTTTGAATATAAGACAAGAAGAGATTTACACAATGCGATCTGGTTTCTGCGTGAATCTATACGATAAGATCGTGCAAAAAGGTATAAACCTTTGGTTCTCACTATAACTGCGTTGTTGTTTTTACTGTCAAACATAACAAGCCCTGAGGCAGACGAAGGACGATTTAAAATGCAAATGCAAAAATGGCATTGCAGCTAACAAGTCAATACCAATTCAATGCCAATCTACCTCAAAAACTCATAAATTGGAGGGTATATCCGTTGAACGTTATGAGTGTTTCGCCCCAACTTATGCAGATTCTGTTACGTGTCTGTAAAACTGATGGCGGTGCCGATCTGACTGCGTCATAGATATAAGCTTTTCCTCAGGATTACGAACAAAGAAATAAATTGCGGTGACGACTTTAAGACACTAGGGAAAATTTCTTAAAATTTACACAGAAAAATTGAACAAAACAAATTGAGTTCTTCGTGATGCAAGCCTGCTCAGTCTATGCTGTGTAAGATCTGTGAAGACAATGCCTTCAAACATATTCAGGATAAAATTTATCAAATGACAGGGGCAACGTTTCTATTCATTATATTTTTTGTGTTTTAAAATGGTGCGTAAACCGCAAAGCAAGCTCGTAGAAAGTATGTGTTACTTCTCTTGGAAGTGTTATGGTACATTGAAAAGGATAACAATGACTACTGATGTTCACCTCTTTGCAAAAAGACATTTTTGCTGGAGGTGCAGCGAGTATAAAATCAAAAAATGTTTCGACATTTTTGGCGTCGAACGTGTGCCTAGCATGGGTTCTTACTCGAAAATTAGGCCATGAGATCTCAAGATGTAAGCCGAGGATCCCGCACCGACGTCTGCCCCTCCCTCAAATGAAAGGAACTTCTTTGTTTCAAGTGTTGGTTTCGGCAAAGTGTGTTTCGCTATTTAAAAATTGGCAGAGCGGATTTTCAAGTTTTGGGAGCTTGGGTTTTTTATAAGTTTTGTTGTTCCAGAAAGTAAAGACGTTATATTTATGGAATTGAGATACCTCCCACGTCAGCTGAGTTTTGATTGCGAGTTGCACGACAATTCTCTGAAATTTCAGAAACTCTGAACAAATTTAAAGTGAAGGCAAACAGGCGGTTTGGATCTGAACTCTTAACTGAAAACCTTGAACTTTTGAATTCGACATGTTCTGTCCACAAATTTACCGTGAGCATTTTTATATGTCGTTTACCTTAGTTAACTTATAGTAGGAGCGCGCAAGGCCTTTAAATTGAAGCAAATATTGTTTATACAAAATTTTGCGAGACAGATAGGAGTGTGTATTTAACTAACATTAATTGTTTCCAAATGTTTCCAATGTCTTAAATAAATGTAATTTTTGCCTTAGACGAAAACTAGGAACATGTAGGTTCCTTCTTCTGAGAGAACGTGTGCACGCGCAAAGGGTGTACTTGGTAAAAAAGTTAGCCCTTGATACACTTGTGGACACTTCTTAATATTTAAAAAAATTTCTAGCGTTGTGTAACGCATTTGTATATGTCCGCAACAGAACAAAAATTGGAAATTAAAGACAATTTTGACGTTAGCCCCATTGTCCGCGATTGTGAATATTATACAAGGGCTGATTTCTTTCACGTTTGTATAATTCATTTTAACAGCGGATTTCGCTTTGCTTTGCTTTCTGCTCTTAAATCAAATGCAGAGGTAGGGTATGAGAAAATGTAGGATAAATGACTTTGACGGTCTAAAGTGTATCTCGATTTGTTTAAATGAGCGAAACTCCATACCTCGAAACTAAGTTTTATTTGTAAGTAAGCACTGCAAACAATGCAATAAATTCATACAATTTTCGATAATGATAAAAAATTGGCACTTAAGCTCGTAAAAGCAGAATTATTGTTCTACACACTTATACCTCATAAGCGAAAATCAAAGCCATTATCATCAGTAATGTTAAAACTAATGTCAGATGCCCACGAGTGGCAAAACATAGCGGTGAGGCTTGGTACACAGTTCAAACCTTAAGTCAACCAAAGATTTTCCCAAACGAGTTCCATCACGAAATTGGGCCCCTAATTTAGTCATAAGTGACTTTGTTGCACTGCAAGCTACCATTAGAAGGTCTCATGACTTGCGTACCCCATCCAGCTGCTGTTTGTTGCAACACGTAACCGAGACATTACCTGTGACCCTTGGAGGGCCGATGTCAAAACAAAATTTTGATAACCAGAAAATTGGTCACTTTGAGGAATGTGTGTTTTTTTGTTCACGTTTACCGATAAACATTGTGTTGCAATCCCCGTTACCTTGAAATGGGATGCGATTGGGCACAGATTCATCACGGAATGTGTAACATTGTGTGGATCAACAACTTGAAACATCTTCGAACTGCCTCCCATCCAGCCATTGGCTTGTTAAATTATTCAAATGAAGAAATTCGCTGTGAGTTGAATGAAAAGGGCCGGCGTGCATGTGTGGCCGGAGAATGCAAATGCATCCGTAGGCAGATGCAATGTGGGCTAGTCACTCTCGAAGTTGCAACAGGTTGACCATGACATAGAAAACATTTGTCGACATTCCATCTTGTTAAGGAAAACCACCAAATGAGGCCACCATTGATTGATGTCATTTGAATTTCGGTGTGATGACATTGTTTCCTGACTCAATTTGAATCGAATCTCTGATGTAAAAAAATTAGTTTCTGCCTTTTCCAACACACACAGACGAAAGAAAAAATAAAGGCAACCTCTCGCATGCTGGGTGGCTATAGACCATCAATTCGTACCTTTTTTCTTCCTCAGCACTGCACTTGTTCATCCACTTTCTTCCCACAATACCCACTTTTCCTATTACACCAAAAAGTACTATTCCACCACAGACAAGTATACCAGGCAAGTATACTTGACTGTGATTTCACCATACAAATTTGCACCAAATGCACAGTCATTCTGATCACAACCACTATTTAATAAATTTCAAGACAAGAACCAGTCATTTAAATACACTTCACCACCGGCAACAACCACGAATTTTTCTTCGTTACGTACTTTATAGAAAATCAACTTATCACAGACACATACCTCATTCTTTGTTTCAGGGTCCAATCTACAATTGGGTGCGCTCCCATCGTCTTCACCACAAGACGTTCCACACAGCCGATGACCCGTTCTACAGTTCAGCCGATTTCTTCTCAGCCCAGGTGCGGGCACAGATCGAAAGCTTCACGCCGGAACAAGAGAAGCTTTTGAACGAGATCGACATGTCCGACCTGGAGGCCGATAGGGTAGTGATGTTTCAAAAGAGGTGAACTCATCAAATTCCCCATACACGACAATCTTACAACCACATCTCTTCCGCAGATACTACTGGGTGATGTACTTCTTCCTGCATGTGCTGCTTCCCATCAACGCTCCCCTAGAGTACTGGGGGGATACAATCTCTGCTGCAATCTTCGTTACTTTCTCCCTGCGCTACCTGATAGTGCTGAATACGTGCTGGCTGATCAATTCGGCGCACTTCGTCTGGGGCTTGACCAAGAACTTCAAGCCGTCGGACTCGAACATGATTTTCCTGATTACCAAGAGCTACTGGCCACAGTACCACTACCTTCTACCTTGCGACTACCAGACGGGAGAATTCGGCGATTATGGTAAGGCGAGATGTTTTATCAGTGTGGCGGCCGGGTCTCATGTTTAATCTGTTCCTAGGCAAGGACTGCACGACCGCATTCATAAGGGTATTCGCAGCGTTGGGTCTAGCCACTGACCTGCAAACAATCACCACGACCGCTGTGAGGAATGGATTAACAACAGCCGTAGACACCGGAAAATCGATTGTGGAATGCATCAAGGAGGCTGCTGCTTTGGAGCAGGACAAACTTCCCAAAGACCACTACTTGGACAAAAGCAAGTTTCTGTGAGTGACCACGAGACATGTGATGCATTCCCCAGTGGTGAAGCCAAAGTTGTTCTAGGAATATTAAGCCAAATAAATGAGTTTGCTACCTTTACTTAAAGATTTGTGTGCGTTTGTGACATTTGGGGGCGTCCGTCGCGACTAGGGAAGCTTGCGTGCTATTTTTTAGTGAAACGGGTTTACTTGCGAAAAACGCACATGGTTCTCGTAGTTGTTCGAATGTGGCCAAGCGCGTGAGACCTGATCTAAGACCTCCGATTATTTGCTAACAAGGCCGGATAGACTCCACACTTCAATGCAGATCACAATAATATCGATACAGCTTTGTTGTTTGTGTCTTAAGGTAGCTTGAATTAAGAAGCGATGTTGGCCGGAAAATTTTCTTTTCCGACGAGACGTATATTCACGACAGAATTGCCTCTTTCGGATCTCGTAAAACTAATGAGTTTTAGTGATAGAGTGACAGTTTCACCCGTTTTTCGAAAATAAGACCATAAATGATTTGGGCGACTTATGGTTTATGGAGGATGGTGCAACATGACACATCTTGGAGTAGCACTTGGCTCAACCTGTATAATTGTAAACACGTGGGGGCATATGTATGCAAGTAACACAAACCGAAGTAACACAAACCGAAGTTTTTGAAAAGTGAAACGTTTTTTTTAGATGTATATAATTTTGAAATAGAACAAAATAAGGGAAATTTTTGAAAATTGACAAAAAATTTACTTTTTCCAAAGATAATTTTCTGGCATTGTAATATAAATGTGATTTCTGGCTTACAACTGCTATAGTTGAATCGGACGTACTTTAATTCATAGTTTCAATGTTAAAAGATCAGTCCCAACCTTTAGGGCCGTAAATCGGCAATAACAAGACGAATTGTGCTCCAAAAGATCGAGTGTTTCAGAATCATCGACTAGCGATTTCACATATCCTCACTGTTAATGATAAAGCAATAGTAAATTGCACGACATTGAAAACAAACCAATGGCTTCGCAACGCTGATTTAAAGAATCAACCAGTTTGTGTTACAAGCTGTGTGACATGTTTTTCCGTCTTGTTGAAAACTTAGCTTCTGTACATCATGGTTGTTCAATTGTTCAACTTAAACGTCAGTTATCATGAATTTATAATGGTCAACATTGATTGTTATGTTGAATTGTCAGCCATTGTTTTAGAGAAGCACCAACCGTTAAAGCAAACCATACAGTCAGTTTTTGTGGATGCAAAGGGGACCTCAACATACACAGGATTATCATCACCCCAAGTTAGGCAGTTTGACAAATTCATTCAATGAACAACAACGCTTAATAAAATTCGCTTATGAAAACGCGGAGAAACGACAATTCAGTTTGGACCCATTCACCACATTTGCAATCTCTTTTCAGCCGCTGGTCTATTCATGTTAAATGTTCAGCCAAGCTTAAACAAATCACTTGGCAACTAACGAAATAACCTCTGGCTAAAATAATGCAGTCAACTAAAGTTAAGTTACAGCTGTCTGTAAAATTTAAAGTTGAGTTAGGGAATCAAAACTTTGAGGAGAAGACGAACTTTTCCACGCAGTGAATACTAATTATAATAATTGTTGGCGCTACAGTCCACAGGCGGACCAGGACCTAGCTTACTCATCAACTACTCGTGTTGTGCGCGCTACTGTTCTGTCACAAGAAGGAGGGACCCACAGTTTTTTGCCGACTCCGAACGGCGAAATTTGAGAAGTTTTCTTAGACAGTTATTACTCTTTGAGTGTTGTCAGCAGCTCGAAAGAGGTGGTGCCGTGAAAAATTCGAAAAATTTGTGTTGAGCTGGGAGTCGAACCTAGACCCTTCGGCGTGTGAGCGTCGCACTTTACCCACTACGCCACGGCCACCACCGATTACTGTGAATGCCAATAAAGTAAAAATGTGACATTGTTCATTTAGTTCTCCTACTACTTTCTTGAGTGTAAGGATATTGAGTAAGAATTAGCTACATTCCAATCTGTCAGAGACAAGAAAATGTATTTACTGTGCGCAACTGTTCTCTCATAAGTATAGTTGCTTTCGAATTCGCAATGCTTTCATTGGACTTTCAAAAACTACGTTTCCACAATTTGGTTTTGTTGATCAATAACGCCTAATCTCTTTGAGCCCCAATGCGATAGTCCCTTTTAATTGAAAGTAAGTTTACATGGATATAGATATTGGAAATGGATGAAAACGGCACAGAAGTTTTCTGACTTAGCCCACTTTTGGCTTCTCAAGTGTACTACAATACAAAATCGTGTTAGTCGAAATTCAAATTTATTCATTCCTGCTCATATCCATCTATCTGCTCCTAAGAAATTTATTGCAGACGTACATATAGATGATAAAGCGTGATTATAAATACAAAACGCGGATGGAGTCCTTAAAAGTGTCAAGCCAACATACTGAAAATATTTGTCCTGCACAATTTGCAAAGTGAATTGACTACCAAAAACCCCAACATATGAATCATGGAACCATACAACATTGGAATACTCTCAAGAAATGCATTCAGTACAATTGGCGCGTGACTAGTAAATAGCTACTTTCGACACCTCGTTAGTCGATACCCTCATTAACTTCGTCAACCGAAACACTCATACCCTCGTCTATCTCTTTAACCTTAAAAAAGGGGAGTACCTTCAAAAATTTCTGTCACACTGGCCGCTTTCAATGGCAAGCCAACCGAGCAATACACTCAATCTTTGCCCGCGAAACTGCAGCCGTTTCTACATGACGAATATGATGAGATTTCAAAATCTGCCATTCGCTTGAACGTTATTTACCTCGCGGTGTCACCTTTAACTATAATGACAAGAAAAGAGGAAAATCTGCTGACTCGTGAAAAACCATGAAGCGCTCCGTGGTTAATGTTGTTCATGTGCCGAGCGATGTTTTTCAGTAACGAGTCAAATTCAAAAGCGTCAACACGATTTGTCTCCGAGCACTTGGCCCAGCACCTTATGGTGTCGACCTAAAATAGTGATTCGACAGAACAATTCCAATTAAACGTGAACATTTTTAGGTTGTCTAGAGAATATCTGTGGTGAGTTCTGTGACAGAAGTGAACAAAGAGCGGACTTTCGAAGGACTTTTTTGTGCGGTGAAAATTTAGTGGCAAACAGTGATCGTGTTAAAAGTTATAAGAACTTAACAACAAAGGTAAAAAGAGATGGTTTTCATTAAATTCTGTTGAAACTTCGGAAAAGATGGAAATTGGTGGTCAAAAAAGTAAAATGTGGGAGAACTTCTACAACAACATTCGTAACCGTTTGGTATTTTTAAAAACTAATAATGAACTGAAAAAGAAGGAAAACTATCTACATTGTTAGCTATGAAACGAAAATTTGATTTTTGGAGTTCTAGAGTTGGGTTAGAGTTTCAGAATTCAACGAAGAGGTATAACTTTATATTTTACCCAGCTTCACTCTCTCAAGGTATGAATATTGTATAACATGACACCATTACGATGTGGGAAAGTAAAAGTCTGCTGTTCGCTCTGGATGAACAATGCCATTGAACAGCCAATTGCCAAGATGAATGAATTACAACAGATGAATGTAAATGAGTATGGATGGGAGGATGAGGCAGTTGCCGGGAAGGTGAAGGATGCTTTTCCACTTCTCCTTCTAATCGATGCAACAATTTAATAAAGTCTTTAGAAGATATTTCTGGATTTATTTTCACGCAAGGCCCGTTTGCGCAGTAGTGGTGGTTCATACAGAGGCGAGATGTTTTTTGAAGTCTTGGATTTCCAGTTCTCTATCTGTCTCATTGATTATATGTAGACTTATTTTGCTTGATCTGCTATAGGTTCATAAATTGCAAGAGATGCAATTACTAAAAAGTCCTATGTCGTGCTTAGCAACTTCCTAAAGTCCTCAGACAGACAAAATTTACTTTGTTTTTTTGACTTAAAGCGGAAAGTGGCCGCCGTGGCGTAGTGGTAGAGTGCGACATTCACACGCCAAATGTCTTGGTTCGATTCCCGGCTTAACACCTCGAATTTTTTCACGGCACCACCTCTTTCAAGCTGTCAACACTCAAAGAGTAATAACTGTCTAAGAAAGGTTCAAAAACTTCCCCGTTCGGAGTCGGCAGAAACTGTAGGTCCCTTCTACTCGTGAGAGAACAACACGAGTAGTTGATGAAAAAGCTAGGCCCTAGTCCCCTTGTGGACTGTCCCGCCATATAATTATAATTATTAAAGCGGAAAATGGCCTTCAAGTTGGAAAAAAAACACACAATTTAGTTCTTGCGGCTTACACAATTTCATACAGACACCATTGTTCCCCAAGATGATCCCACATATAACGATGAAACCATTTCCTCAGGCCAGCGTCTAATGAAAGTTCAAGTAGGGTGGATAGTTAGGCCGCAAGCGATTCAGAATCGATCTTAACCTGACCTGACAAGTAAATTTATTAAATAACTCCGCTCATCCGCACAGAACACAAACGGGTGTTTGTCTGAGCTTTATGGCTCATCTCCGGTTGGTCTCTCCCCGATGTCTGATTGATTTATTTTCAGCAGTTTGTGTGCGTGTATTTACGGTTCAAAGAATCGACAGGGCGGCTAAACCTTGGCACTTAATAACTCCGTAAACAATGTGCAAGCAAATGTGTTCCAGCGCACTATTCTGTCGACGAGCGATATTATTTAGAGCAGTAAAATTCGAAAGCGAAAACATAATTTGTTTCCGAGGACTTATTCAACCACCTTATGGTCTCCATGAAAAAGTAGTTCGAGGGAACAATTATAAGTACATGTATGCATTTTTATCTTGTCCAGAGAAAATCTGTGGTGAATTTTGTAAGAGAAGTGAACAAGGAACGGACTTTAAAAGGACTTCTTCTGCGGTGAAAGCGTAGTTGTTCAATGATCGTGTTGAAAGTAAAGAGTCATGGTTTTCATTAAATTCTGTAGAAACTTCGGAAAAGATGAAAATTGTCGGTCAAAAAAAATAAAATGCGATCTTCTTCAACAACACTACGTATTTGTCTGGTATTTATTGTTTTAATTTTTATTGTTATGAAAAAGTATTTGCCTTTGTAACTATAAAACGAACATTCGATTTTTTGAGATTATCCTTGTTTCTGAGTTAGGGTTTCAAAATGTAATGAAGAGGTAAATGTATAGCATTAGTTTTTACCTTGCTTCACTCTCGTCATGGTATGAATATTTGAAAACAGGACACAATTACGATGTAGGGAAATAAAAGTTGTTCGTTCGCTCTGGATGAACAACCCCCTTTAACTGTCAATTAGTAGGATAAGAGAATTTCAGCAGCTAGCTTCTCTTCTCCAAAAGGTGTGTGTCTTTGAAATGAATGTAAATGAAAATGTGATTTTAGATCCGTTACAATTGCTCTCAATTGCTACGAATGTCTACGAAATTGCCCGAAAAACTACGAAAAAGCGTTCCATTAGCTAATTTTTTCGTAGAAGAGAGAGCTCATGAGAAAGCAGAATATTTCCCCTCCCTACAAATTTTTGCCGAAAAAAACTGTGTTCAGCAACACGGCAGCAGATGACTGTCAAATCGAAAATGGAAAAACCTCTGACATTTCATATGTCTGATAGCTGTTTACGAATTTCTACGAAAAGTCGTTTCACAATTTCCGGTAGAGTTACTCTCTGCAAGAGAGATTTTTACCCAAACTACTCAACTACGAATTTCTGTACACAAATCAATTGGAACAGACCTCTTGTTTTTTGAAGTATGTAAGGGGCAGTTGCTGAAAAGGCGTCGGATGCTTTTCCCCTTCTCCTTCTAATCGAGGCAGAACTTGTTAAAGTCTTAACAAGATATTCCCGGTTTTATTTTTAAGGAAGGCACGTTTGTGAAGTGGCGGTGGTTCACAATGAGGCTAGATGTTCTTTGAAGTCTGGGGTTTTCAGTTTTTCACGTGTCTTTTTAATTATGTGTAGGCTAACTTAGCCTTATCTGCAACTGGTTCCTAAATCGCAAGATATGCAACTACTGAAGAGTCTTATGTCGTACTTAGCAACTTCATAAAGTTCACAGTTCCGTATTCTGTCTCTAGGTCATGTGCTTTTAAACTTGCATCTTATTTAGACAAGACTCACTTTTTTTCCGCATAAAGGTCGACACACCACCTGACTCAAAAATCCCCCCAATAAAGAACTTCACTTAAACCGGAAAATGCCCTTCAAACTGAAGAAAAAAAACACACGTTTACGTTCTTGTGGCTTACACAATTTCACACAGCCGGCATTGTTTCCCAAGACGACCCCCACATTCCTTCTAATGTAATGATGTAACCATTTCCTCAGCAAGCGTCTAATGGACTTCTAAGTACCGCGGATCATTAGGCCGCAAGCGATTCAGAATCAATCTTAACCCCTGACAAGTGAATTTATTAAATATCTCCGCTTATCCGCACAGACCACAAACGGGTGTTTGTCTAAGCTTTATGGCTCATCGCCGGTGGGTCTCTTTCCGATGTCTGATTGATTTATTTTCAGCAGTTTGTGCGCGAGTATTTACGGTTCAAAAAATCGACAGTTCGGCAAAACCTTGGCACTTAATATCTCCGTAAACAATGTGTTAAAAGCAAATGCGTCTTATGGCATACTTTTTTGTCGACTCGAGCATAATTGCTCACGGTCCGCTGCCACAATTGGGCAAACCCCGTATTGAGGGCCGCCTGTGAGTGCTTCACGCACTCGTGTGACAAAACAAAAAAAAATTTTTCTCATTGGGTTCGCAGAATTGTGTCTAGGGTCATTCCTATGCGCGGATGTTTTCAAGTGCACATCCGTGCGATGGTCAGCAAATAATTTGCTTAAGTTCATACAAATTCAAATCGGTGCTATATGTATGGAATGTCGTGTCAGGTTTTGATAGATGCACTCGACTGTAGCCGAGCAGCTGCTGGTTTGCCGTAATGTGGTAATTACTTTTGCTTTGCTGGCAAGTTTGCAGCTTTGATGTGACCGCTGCTGCAAATATTGACACGATTGGTCATTTACTTTGGTCCACTTATGAGGTGAGAATTGCGTGGAAAACAGGTGCTAAACGCACGCCTGATTAGAATGGGAGCACGGCTCCTACGCGGCATTGGTCGTGCTAATTGACGTCCAAATAAATGTTTTGCTTTGTGAGAAAGTGTTTGCCTCTTTATGATGCGGATAATTCAAATGTCGGCAAGTTTGACAAAGGTGTCAGTCAAGTTGATTGGACAAATATGTGCACACACACATTGTTTATCTGTGGTTGAACATCGGAAAAATATATCCACAGTTATTGAATTTTCAGTAGATATGGGTTCAGAGCCATGGACGACCTTAGGATACTCCTGGATCTTTGCTTCTTTTCTGTTTAGCTGGCTTGCTGTCCCCCAACAAGCATTCATTCGCAGCAGCCACGGCAGGACACAGCGCAGTTTCCTTCGAATTTAATTGACGGTAGTAGGACTCCCTCCATATGTGATCCACAGAATGATTAAAAGGGACCCTTTTGATTGCCCTAAGGAAGCCACTCAACTCTATGGAACCAGCATAGACGTGCTGAAATTCGTTAGTTTTATGAACTTGAGTCCTGAACTTGTGATCAATGATTCGACGAGACGAGAAAACATCCTCCATTCTTATTATGCCTTGCTGATAGTCTGCAGAGAATAGGAACATTCTATAAAAAGCTTCTCAAGTTGCCTTTTGTCGTCGGTATTGAACTGTAGGTCCGCGCCGCCAGTTGTGAAAAAATGAACTTAATGTTCCAAAGTTTGCATGATTTTGCAAAGAAAGTCTAAAGATGAAGTACAAAAATAATGAAATGATGCATTTCTCTTTGTTAAGGGTTATGTGCACTTTTGTTTGAGTAGTTAGGCGTAAGTTCTGCATACGGCCAGGGACCCTGTTACAGTATTTTAAGCATACTACTTAACTTTAAACATTTCATTGATTTTTACATATTCAACTACGCTCTATTTTGATACTTTATGTGTTTGTCAGATGGCTTCAATGTGTCAGGCAACGCTTGTGAAATTTTCCTTTTCTGTAACGTCTAAAACTATTCATATATTTGCCTTCGAATGTTGAAAGTACTACAAAAGGCATTTCATAAGCTGTATTGAACAAATGTCACTAACGATTAGATGGCGGCGGAAAGCTTAAAGGAGATGTATGGTCAGCAATATTATCTGATAAGTGTTTAAAAAGTCTTGATTCCAACGTTTACTTGTTTGCTGAAGCCAGCTAGCTGTGAAGGGCCTGAGGTTAAAATAGTGAATCCCCATTTTTCCTGCGAGTCTCATGCAATATCCATAATGAACTCTTAACCAAATAATGTGCCGAGCCAGATTTATTGAAAGATTCTTGCTTTCATTCAGTTCCTTTAGTTTCACAAAACTCATCAAAGATAGAAACCTTACTTCAGCTATTGACAGCTTGATCTTTTTGAACTCACGCGGTTTTTGTGTCTCTTCTTGTAGCCCGAATGCCTGTCATTTTCTCAGTTGGATTAGATGTACACAAATCTGTCACGTTGACAAATCGCTCTCAGTTCACAAAAACATTAATTTTCCCAGTTTTTCACAATCACCTGCAATAAGCCCGATGTCCAGACGACAAAAACAAAACGCGCGTTAAATTCTCTGTGAGAAATGTTCACTTTCACTTATGTGTAATTACAGTCAAGCATTGTTACCTCGTTTCATCTCTGTCGATGGTTTTTGCTGCTCCACAGGGAAACTTCACAAAATACCATTTTTAGTGGCCTATAGATTATGCATCACTACAGCGACTGGCGTTGTTAAAGCGACAGCACTGTAATGTGAATCCCGCAGAAGAAATAAACCCACCCATAATTGAGGTTAATGTGCAAATTCACCCAGATTGAGTTTGAATATGACTGTCAGACAATTGTTTGACGGATATGACAATGCATTCCCAATGAAAATTATTTCATTCGAAAGCTGATTCATGTCGTTTTCAGATTTTCTCGTGGGAATATCTGAACAATCGAAGAAACTTTTGACAGCTTCAATGGTCAACGTGACATTTGTGACATTTTGTTGACAATGCAGGTGAACTGTCTGATGGAAAAGTTAATTTGCTTGCAGTCCGTCACTTGTTCTTTCATTTGAGTGATTGCGTTCAAAAGGCTGTCAAAAAGTAAAGAAATAGGGACACAGGGTGCCAAAGTAACAAAATTGACTACTGACCATAGCTTTCAAATTTTGCTGCGAATAAGAATGTGGAAGTCTCTTTTTTTTAGCTAGAAAGTTCAAGTTTTTACAGTTAGAGCCCACGAACATTAATTGAGCCTTTTGGAGTACGTCAACAGACTCAATATTGTTAGTAGAAATTGTAGTTGTAGTAGTATCACTTTTATTTCGATTTGAAATTCATTACATTAAATATATAATCTAAGTCTATTTTGGTTTGGCCTATGGCCGTCTACCAGATTGACAATATTTCTTATTTTTTTTTTTATTTATGTTTTTGCTTTTAAAAGAAAACAAACAATTTATACAATACAAATTAAAAATCTTCTTCAACTAGACGTTTTCTATAACGAATTGCATTTGTGCAGTAATTGTAAAGTTGTATTTCAGCCGATAAAGAGAAAAGGTTTCACCCTAAGTGTGATTATGTAGATTTCTTCAACATTACTTCAACCCAAACCCACCTGGTAATTGCTTTTTTCCAAAACTGTGCAAGTTAGTCTGGTGGGTAGTTTTCCTTTATTCCCACCAAACAACAAGAACATCAAACACCTCTTGGACAAGAAGCGCGATTGAAAGACTTTCCTCAGACACCGCATAACGAGCAAGTATTAAGCCTTTTCTCGTCTCAATTAAGGCTGCATTTCTGTTGAACTTTCTGTGAAATGCATGTCCAATCTTGTATTGTTTCGCAATCGCATCAATCATCCAATTTTTATTTGGAAACCAAACTTCGACACTCGCAGCGACAACGACGACGACCGACGATGGGGCCCGGTGCGACTGAGGAATGAGGAGCTGACAGAGAGTGAAACTAACGAAACTATTCAAATTAGTGATACACATCTATGTGTGGTCAAATGAGATATATCTATGCATGGCAATGGCGACTAACCTTGAAGCGACGGGTCAACAAAATCTTTTACCAAAAATAAAGGCACTTTCAGTTTCAATATCTTCTTTTATTTCTCCTTCTCAGTCGATTGGGTGTTTGATTTGAATTTTCGTCTGGCAGACGTGTGGGCAGGGCTGTCTTCAGCGCAGTTGATGCTGCATCTTATTACTTGTGGCTACATTGTAAATTCCTTGTGAATCGAACGGCTCCTTTCGTGGGGAAATCTTTTATTCATTCGGTTGGTTTTCACATATGCTGGGTGGGCTGGGTTTTGTGTTTTGATCAGTCTGATGTCTCCAAAATGTTCATGATGTAAAGATGGAACCTCCAACCGATAGATATTTTTAAAGTGACCGTAAACTTACTGAATTCGAGTGCAAAAGTTGTGCGACTTTTAAATTCAAATGGCGGTTTTGCAATATTCGATGTGTTTTACTCGAAAGAGTGTAAGCAACTCAGTAGCATGATGAGCTGAGTTTCCTAAATTGAAATTAAATAATTATCAACAGAATCGAATTTAAATAATTCTATTGAATACGTTGCAATACGAATAGGGACGAGGGCAAAGGCCCTTAGCAACTACTCATGTCTTGATGCCCAACATGAGGAGAAAGGACTTACAGGTTTGAAAAATTGATTAAAAAGCTTTTCATAAACAGTTAAGAAGTTTTGAGTGGCAGACGGTTAAGAACACAAGACAAAAAGTCAACAACTGGAATGAAATTGAATTGGAACCTTCTTGCGGCATTCGACTCACTTTTTAATGGCGGCGTTAAAGGAGCACTTTGCTTAAAAATTTAAGAATTGATTTGCTCACAAAACCAGTCCTCTTTGGCGTGTAAACAATAGAGGCATTAAAAAAGGATTATTAAAGGCAACTTCATGGTACAGAGAAGAAATATTTGTTGGACTTATTTGGGACAGTTTAGCAAACATTTAGATCAAATGGTGTTTCTACCTTAAGTCGTTTAGTTTTTTGAGGGAACTATATCGTTATGTAAGACGAGAAACCTCAATCGAAATGTTGTGTGTGTAATAGCAAAATGCGATTTGGGATTGTTTCCTTTTGAATTGATAATGCAGCTGAACTTTAGATAGCGAAATGACAAACTCATTTTTAAAATGTGGAATGGCAGTTGACATACCGTTGTCATCATAGCAGAGTTTAATTCAGAAATAGTTGATGAAAACCTTTTAAAATTACAAAAAAAACTGTATGTCAAAGAGTGAAAGAAGAACCACTCGCTGTAATAAGTAAGTAAGGAAGTAAGTTTTTATTGATTAGTCCATTACAATGGTTTACATTCAAAGCTAACTGCTTATCAGCAGGTGGTTGTATATTACAAATTTTAAGTGACTTTAAGTTATTTGAATTTTTCAATCCAGTTGCTTTTAATTAGTAATATTTATGAACCAAAAAAAAATTATGACATGTTATGGATTCTTAATAAAAATCGCTTAAGCTCTTTTTTGTTGATTGTCTGAGCCGTAAAGGATGTATCCTTTACTGAACTTAAGTTACTTTAAATTCTTTACGCTGTAGCAAATAAGTAGTAGATCATTATGAAATCAACTTTTATTTCAGTATCTGAATCTTAAAGCGCTTTTTGCATGAAAAATTTTGAGAATTCAAAAAAGGATCTATTGCTGGAAAGATAGAGGTGTGCATTTTTAAGTTCACTAGAAATCGCAAAAAAGGAGCGTGCCGAAATAAACGCTCTTGAACTCAGTAAGATTTATGAATGTATATGAATGTATACTGTGCTTTTATAAGGAAAGCAATAGAAAGCGAAGATACCATCTAAGTATGAACTTCTTCTTCTTCTGCTTGTGGCGCTACAGTCCGGAGTGGAACTGGGCCTCAACTAACATGCCTCTTCAGCCAGCACGATCTTTCGCCAGCTATCTCACTCCAAGTTGGTTGAGATTCTTCTCCACTTGTGTGTGCCACTTTAGTTTAGCTCGTCCTCTGTTGCGTTGTCCCAATAACACGGATTCAAAGACTTTTCGGGCCGGAGCAGTGGCGTCCATACGCTCTACATGGCCTAGCCATCTTACGCGTTATATCCGTAGACGCTTGACCAAGCGCATGTCGCTGTACAGCCCATAGAGTTCGTCATTAAATCTTCTCCTCCAGATGCCATCAACGCAAACAGGACCAAAAATCGCACGCAAAACTTTTCTCTCGAAAAGACTAAGGACTTCCTCATCCTCTTTTGGTAACGTCCAAGATTTCTCATAAAGTAGAACGGGGATGATCAAGCTGTTATATAAAGCGAGCTTTGTCCTTCGAGAGAGGGCTTTATTACTCAATTGCCTCTTGAGCCCAGCGATTGGCAAGAGTGATTCTGCGTTTGATTTCAGTACTGATGTTGTTGTCCTTGTTTACTGCAGAGCCGAGGTAGACGAAATCCTTGACTACCTCGAAGTTTCTGCTGCCTAGTTTGACGCTCTGTCCGAGACGTCGATGTTGTGTGTCCTTCCTTGATGACAGCATGAACCATACTTAGTTTTGCCCTCATTTATATATTTTCTATATCTTAGTGGATTGCATTGCATTTATTGTAAATGCTAAAATACATTTAAGGCGAAAGGGTGTTCTTTTTGCCACAAAGTTTAAATATTTGCAATAGGAGTTTGGGTTAAAAGGTTTTTTTATATCCTTATTATTCTCGTTATAGGTAGAGTATTCAGCAACCAAACCAAAATATGGCACGATCTATCACACTTCTTAAAGACTTTGAACATTTTGTAAGATCTTGTTGAACCAATTGAACAACAGATATAACAAATATTATCGAATGGAATAATAAACTTTGCCCAAGCAAGTGTGGTAATCAAGATGATTCAAAACACCTCGACCTTTTGAACGCGCATTGTTAGTTTTTGAGAAAATCATTTCCCTAAACAACAAATTTATAAAGCTAAGCTAAGCACAGTCCATTCGCCCCTCAGTAAGGACCGGATTAATTCAGGGATACATTGGGAATATATCCTATCTCTCTGGTAATTTTCTAGTACCATCTCTACAATATGAATCCTCTATGGCATATATCAAGTCATTGAGACATTCTTTGATTTCTTAAAAAAAAAACACCAACCGGTGGCACTTCAAAACAATTTATATCATAAAAGCCAGTCGTCGGAAAAGGCAAGATCTAAAGAATATGACGGGGGTATGACCAGCGTTTCCAGGTACTTTTTGAACGCTACAGCCAGATGGAGCCGAGCGTTATCATGTTGCAAACTCACTTTGCTGTTATTTTGCATAATGGTAGTCCATAACATTTCTCATCAACGGTTTCCCTCAGTTGTAGCAGCTCATTACAGAGCATGCCTTTAAACCATGGATTTGCTTCTTTCGCGTCGATGTTGACATCAGATTTTGCACAGTATTTTTTATTCTTGGAGTTATAGTAGTATGTCCACTTTTGTCTCCATTCACAATCCGGTTAAAAAATCTCTCCTTTTGATGTTTTGTTTTTCTTTCAAGAGGCAATTCCGAGGTGAAAATTCGTCTCTTCGACATCTCTCGGTTTCAAATCGCACGACGCTCAAAATTCGAATTTCCTTAACCGAACGAAAATTGTTTGCTGTGTTACTCCCAACGATTCTGCTTTTAGCATGGATCTTGAACCAGTAAAGCTTCTAATTACTAATTTTCAATCTCAAAATGCTCTTTCACCCCGACGCTAAAATCACACCTGTGGTAACCATTCTTTATCTGTCGAAAAGATTCATCATAAGCTTCTTCAAACATTCATTGGATTCACTTTTCATCCAAACAAAAATGAAAATCAAAACTCTCCGCTTGTCCGGATATTTTCGAAGAGGCAAAAAAAAACGAAACTTGACGAATGTCACACTGAAATAGATATGGAAAGTGAATGGATTAATTTGGAACTCCAATATATCGCATTATGTACTCTGTTTGAATTCTCGAGAACTGCATTTTAAAAATTAAGATACGATATACTTAGCAATTAAATGCATAATAATAATAGTGGGAGCTCTATGAAACTGAGGATTTCTTCTTCAACTCGTTTTTAGACTTACTTTAAATTTCTTGCTTCATGTCATATTCGAGTTCCTGGTTAGATTCTTCTCTAAAGTTGGAGGTGGGGAAACCAAGTACATGTATGAATTTTTATTTGATTCTTGCTCCAAGTTAAAGTCTAGTCTCTAGTCTCTATTAATGTCTTTCACAAATTTCATGCCTGCCTCCAAAGCTTGTGAAAATACTCTTTTAACTTCTCGCAATCTTCACATTTCGAGTACTTGTATGACTTACGAAACGGAATGGATGCAAGCCCATGCTAAAGTAATTTTTCTTGCCATATCTCATCTCTGTAAACGATCTGGTAAGATTCTGTGTTCAAGTCTCTGTCCAAATCCCTGAATTTTTCTATCGAATTTTTATGTCTTTACCTAAATCTATATTTAACTATTGTGTCTATATAAAAATGAGTTTTTTTCAAATTTTGTGGTCAAGTTTCCCATCCAAACCCATTCCTCTTTTTATTCTTTTCCTCCAAATATCTGTTCTTGGTCTCTTCTAATTGCATATTCAAATCTCTTCTATCTGCTTGTTCATTTGCCTTCTTCCGAACAAAGTCTCAGTCAATGATCTTATGTATTAGAATAATTGAATGCAATATCATACTCATTAACAATTTCTTTCTTTTCCTTCTTAACCCCGAAACCACAGCATCTCCACCCGATATGATCTTCTGTCAACTGTTTGCAGTCCTTAAATCTCTCCAAATTTGTCTGTCATCTTAGCGGAAGACATCTTTTGTTGTGTTGTTCCTACCATTCGAATTCGGGGACTTTTTATGACGAAAGTGTACATACCCTATTCCTGGCACTTGCCACTGACCTATATCCACGCCGCTGTACAACTGATAGAATTTGTTATAAAACCGTCCTTATCAGTCACAAAACAAGTAGGATTAAAACTTTTTCTTCAATAACACCCTCTTTTAAATTGAAAACACAACATTGGTGAATGCTATTGACAAATAAAGAAACATTTTAAGGCAAAGTATTCAATGTTCCATACCGGCAAAGTTTTCCATTTTGTCACAATGATTTTTCTTTTCTTTTCACACTCAACTCATAATTTGGAAAACGAATTGTCTTGTGTGTGACTTAATTGCTTTAACACGTTTGTTAGTTGTTACGTCATAATACGCCATTGATTTATAATCTAATGGAAATTGACACACGGGGCACTGTTTGATTTCGAAAACGTAAGACGCACCCTAAACATACAGTTTCACAACAGAGTATTGTAATCTCCTAACGAATTGATTGTTGATTAAAATGTGTTAAGTGACACTCGTATTTATTTTTCATTCAGTTTCTTTTGGATTCTTTATTGTTTCTTAATTGATGTAGATAATTGAAAATACTTACAATTTCATGTTTTTCAAAAAGCAAATGATGACTAGCTTTAGAAAAAGTGCTGTCATTTAACCAGAAGAAAATGTTGATTCAGTCTGAGTGACCATGGTGTTTTTAGTTTTGTGTTTTCAAACGATTTCATCTGGGAGAAACTTTATACTTGAGTTTAGCACAACAGCGAAAAATTCTCAAAATTTAATAAGTGCTGGTGTAACGGTAACCTTCAAAATAAATTGCGTAGTGATTGTTTTCCTTCAGTGGAGGGAACCTACAGTTTCATTTCGACTTAAAAGGTCGTGCTTGATAAGTTTCCTATAGAGCTGCTCAGACTCCTGAGTATTGGTAACAAAATCAGTTAGGATGTTCTGAAAAATCAGTGAGATCAGTGTTTGAACCTGGGATTCTACGCATGTGAAGCAATGACTACGATGGTTATGTTATTAAGCCGGTTTTTGTTCTTGATAAGTCGCTGAGATGCTTCAAGGGGACTTTTCTAACATTTAAAGTTGGAAACAACTCCGCATACTCCGACCGGAGGCTCGGCGATTAATTGTACTAGACACAAACAAGCGCCCGATTTCCATCTTGTTTCGATGGAGAATTTCATCTTGTTTATATTGTCAATTCGTAACTGGTACTTTTTGCTTTCAAACCGTTTGAAAACATATATCGTTTCAATTCAATTCTTCGAAAGATTTATTTTCCTTACGAAATTTTACAAAAATTCTCTGAATCAAATTTGATTCACATTGGCAATAAAACGTAATTTCCCGACCGAAACATCACCTCCCCAGACAAACACAAATTGTAATGAAAACACATTACAATTGTAGCCTTGGGCACTACCAATCGTCTCTGGCTCTCGAAATGGCCACCTTGGCCGTCTCCGAACTCCATTACATGACTTCAGGCATCTCCACTCACAGCAAAGAACACATCGAATAACAGTTTCATTAGTCTCAACTCACAAATGAACTCCATCTCTCATTTTCGCCTCCTCCCCTCCACCTCAGGCACACAGCACAACAATCACGTAGATGAAGAGAATTCTCGCCAATCTGTCAAGTGTTTCGTTTGCTCGTTTGCTCGTCGATCACAGCCAGAGCACGCTAACAAAACAACGATCACGTGCATTGCTCAGTCCGGTGGAAGGGATTCTATAAAGGTGGTGACACATTGTCATCCCTCCTTAAACCGCATCGGCTCCTGGTTGCGAGTCCCATCTCATTCAAAAGGTGCAGAGCTTCCACCTCCCCAGTGGAGAAAACAAATTAAGAAACGACAAATTTCCAACCATCGTTCGCGGAGCGCGTGTGAATTTTCATTAACATCGGTTATCTAATTGCCTATTTGGCCGCACAATTTTCGAATAACCACCCAACAGAAAGTCGAAATAAAAGAAAAAACTTCCAAAAATTACCGCGGACTGTGAACAAAAATCTCGTAATTATCGTACCACACGTCTTTGAACACACGCACACACAGGTACCTGAGAGTTACCACCACCCGGGTTATGCAAAGTGAAAGCATCTCTTTTGCATCTCCCATCCGATTCAGTCACACAGCCACACGCACAGCCAATACAACAAACTGATGGTGAGAAGCCAACAACAAGAATAATAAAAAAAAACGAAAATCCCTGAAACAGAAAAGAAAACACCAACAGACGCAAGTGGCACCAGCGAGAACCCTCTACAGATAGAGACGCTGGTCAGCGGCGGCGGCGGGCGGCACCACGATCGCGCAATAGAAACAGCACGCCACTGTACACGACCACAATGCGGATACCATTTTCGGTTTTTTGGTGAACCTCATAGATGGTGAATCTCAGCATCTTGAATCATTAGTGGCTGAGCTTTAGACACGTTTGTGCCGTGGCTGTCTCTCTAGACCAATCTAGGTTCAATTTGTCGGTCGGTCGACTCGGCAGTCTTCATTTCCCCGCACGCTCGACGCAACGTACTCGAGACTCGATTCGAAAGTAAAAGTCCGAAAAGTGTTATTACCTGCGTCTTCGCCAATAAAAAAAATCCACAAATCTTTTCCGAAGTTTCCCACAATCTTCTCGTCCATCTGAAATCATCAAAAAAAAAAATAAATAAAAAGGAGTTTGATCGAAAATTAATTGCATTTAATTTCTTCTCTTTTCCTGGGGGATATTCCTTTAGCTCAGCGAAACGTAAAAAATGGGTCACTTGTCCACCTCGGATCGCGTCAATACGACGGTCGTGACTGAGAATGGCTGCGTTGTCCCGAACAAGGACGCCAACGGCAAATTGCCCATGTGCAACGGTAGTAATGGGGTTTGTGGTGGAAAGTTAACAAATGGTGGTGTTGCCTGCACCAGCAACGGGATCAGTGCAAAAGGCAATGGACTGATATCGAATGGTGGCAGTGCAAATGGTGTTGGCAATCGAAATGTGTTTCTCAGTAAAAGTGAAGTGCAGGATGTTGATTTCGATCACCCAAATGACAGAGAGTTGAAAAAATCAAATGGATACAGTGCACCAGTGGACGCAACCAACCTGGAGGAGTACACCAAGAACTTTAAGGGCGACACTGTGTTTGGCATTCAATTCAAGGCACCTCTAAAATGGGATAAGATCATTCAAATCTCATTGCTGCACATCTACTTTCTGTATTCCTTTCTGGCGTTTGATTTGAGAGAGATTGAGCTGCGGAGTTTTCTTTTTGGTGAGTACCTTCTTTTGGAATAAATTTCATTTAGATTAAAACTGAGCGTGGAATTTTTCGCTATTTGAAAGCTGCTAGAAAAATAATTATTTTATTTGTAGATTGCCAATGTTGAAGTTTTTTTATATTTGATTTTAGTAGACTTTTTTCGAACAAAGCAGGACAGTAGACAATTGTAATTAAACGAGTTTTAATCGACCAACAAAATTCCAGCTCAATTAAGCAAGGAAATGTGATTTTTGTTAACATATTTCAAGGATATCTCCTTTTTATTGTTTATTTAATTTTATGTCGATGCGAAGAAAAAGATTTGAATTCAAATATTAAAGAAAAAAATATTTAAAGGCAATTTAACTGTATAAAGGAGTTTATTTAGAGACCAGTGTAACGTTTAATCTATATTGAAGTGACTAAGGACTGCTTTTGGACATAGTTTCTGTTCGATTAGTTGTCTTATTGGTATAAAAGTTTCAGTAGGAAGTAAAATTAAATGCTCGTGTTTTGTTTTTATTCAAATAAATTCTACCTTTTTAAACGTCCTTGCCTTCTATAAAAGATACCATGTGATAAAAAAAAAGGAAATTAAAACAACAACCAAAAAGCAAAAAGAAAAAAAATAACTATAAAACCCCTGTGTCCAAAAATCAAATGATTGTTCATGTGCAATTTCTACTAATTGCTGATCTACTTGTGAGACCAAATGCATTCCCACCGACATTAAATCGTGATAAACAACAAGATCTTAGAGGTCAATTCAATGAATCACTTCTGAAAACAATGTTGCCTGAAAATGATTTTTCAACAGATTAACTGTTTCCGTCTTGGTGGTGGGTGCAGTGTCTCAAGGTTAGAAAACAAATTATTTGTTTCTTAGCTCAGACTTTTAAGAGGAATTTCAACATGTAACATTTAACAGAATGGCTGAGTGTGGCCTCTATAACAACAGTCGAAGATGGAAATTTAATCAAAAAATTTTTTTTTAACTTAGGCAAACGTTGAATTTTCTCCTCCAAATGTCATCAACGTAAACAGAACCAAAAAAAGAACGCAAAACTTTTCTCTCGTGATTTGGGGCTTCTTAACCTGCTTTTAGTAACGTTTATGTGTCCGCGCTGTTAAGCAGGACTGCGATGAGCAATCTTTCAAAGGGGTCAATTGCCTTTTGAGCTCAAAGAAACAGCGTTTGATTGGAGCCGTGGAGCCGTGGTAGTCCTTTACTGTCTCGAATTTTCTGCTGCCTACTGTTTCGGATGTCAATGTTGTGTGTCCTTTCTTGAAAACATCATATACTCCGGTTTGCCCTTATTTACGACCAGACCCATTTTAGCCGCTTCAGCTTTAATGCCAGCAAACGCCTGACTGATGGTTCGACTTGTTCGTCCAATCACATCAATTTCGTCCGCGTGAGCCAGCAATTGAGTTGGTTTTTGGAAGATTGTGCCTCTGGTGTTGACCGCCCTGTCCAAAATTTAAGCTAGTAACATAAGTTACATTTTAAATATTATGATATGCAGTTACAAAATTTAAGCAGTTGTACGAAATTTCCTGTAAGCTAGGAAATGCTCCTGCTTTTGTATGCAGCCTTATTTCAATCAGCGACTTACACTTTAGTCTGAAGCCAGGTTGCAAACAAGATCTCTTTTCTTGCCCGTCAAATTTGTCATTTATATTCTAAAAAGAGCTTTACAATCTATTGTATTAAGACCATTGGCGTGGAAGATGTTCTTCACTTGGCAGTATCCCGAAAGCCTTTTATTCAAATTATAATCACCGCAGGTATTCAATTTCAAAACTATTTACCAGCAATTGATTAGCGAAGTTATTCGAACCCGTCTTTCTTCTTCTTCTTCTTCTTGTGGCGCTACAGTCCAGGGTGGACCTGGGCCTCAACCAACATGTGTCTTCAACCAGCACGATCTTTGGTTGAGGTCCTTCTTCACTTGTGTGCGCCACCTTAGTCTAGGTCGTCCTCTGTTGCGTTGCCCCAATATAACGGATTCAAAGACGAACCCTTCTTTAAGAATTCAAATATTTAAACAGATTCTGAAGGGTTTTCAATATGAACTTGAAAATTTGGAACTTAATTCGTGAACGCACTCTTTCACTAATCATCAAGTTGTTGGTGTAAATTTTTTTAGATGATTCAAGATTTTTACCATGAACATAAACTAACCATGTCTGCAAATTATAAAGAATTAATTTAAAAATGTTACCAAGTCCCTATTGGACTGTCCTTTATATTTATATAATGGATTGCGCGACAGTCAACAATGTTTAGGGCGTAGGTTGCTCATCAACTTATCGTTGTTGTGAGCGTCACTGTTCTCCCACAAGAAGAAAGGACCTACAGTTTTCTGACGACCCCGAATGGTGAATTTGAAGAAGGTTTTTCATAGACAGCCATAACCGTGAAAACTTCAGTTCAGGAATCCACCCTGAGGCCTTCGGCTGGTGAGTGTCGTACGCTGCCCACGGCTACTACAAACCTTTATAACTTGGTCGTATGCTGACTTTTTGAACTATTTTCATTCATGCACTAGATGATTGTCTAAAATTTTGAAAAACAAACTAAAGTTTCCGTCTTCTTTACTTGTGAAAGTTGCAAAAGAACGTATCGTCTGGCCTTTTGTACACAACAGGGGTGCCCAGTCTAATGACATTGAAACATTCAAAGACAATTTTTAATGCAGAAGTGCTGCCCAAAATTCAACTTCAATTATTCACTTCAACTTATCAGCCTCAAAAGACCGAAAGCTCAAACTTCAGGCTGTGTTTGAATTTCAAGGACTCAGCGTAAACTACTGATAAAATATTCAAATGTCTTCTGACTAGCTGTTTATTGCAGTTGGCAGGCATTTTGACAGAATTATGTAAAATGTAATTTATTCCAATGAACAAAGGGACTTGCCTCTCCTCTTGAAACCTTCCTTTACAAACCAATTTTATACAAAAACCTTTTAAATGTGCAATGCTTATCTAAAAAATCGGCTGAAGAGTCAAGCATTTGCTGCTGCGTTCCGTATTGAATTTGTTTCAATAAACAGAAAGCTTAAAACAAACCGCATTTTAAGGAACCAAACACCTTGCAGTGTAAATTTGATTTATAAACCTAAACTGAATGCACAAATGTTTTCTTGATTTTTTAGTTAAATTTGTGCCCCAGGTAAACAAAAACAAAAAATTAAATGTTGAATCAGCTGTATTAATGTCCTGAAGCCAGCAGCGCTTATTAATTGTGACAGCAAGGGTATTCCAAAGACAGTGCTAATTCGATTCCCAAGAAATTGTAGTATTCTCTGATTGAATTAAGTTAAACCGGATTTTGAATTTACAGTTTTGAGTTTGTTTGGATTTGTTAATTTCGATTTGTCTGTCCAGGCGATATATTTAAGGCTAAGGGACTGTACCATCAATATAAATGAATTGACATTTCGCGGTGCAGTTTTTGAAAGCTTTCCGCTGAGTTGGCGGAAAAAAAAACCAAAGTTACATTTCGTGTACGGCTCTTTGCAATTTCTGTAGATCCGCCTCTCAGCCAATTGACTTCAAAAAGTTATCTCTTATCACAGTCAGCAATATTCGCACCCAGCAACCAACCATTTGTACATCATTTTGCAAAGGTCGCACATCTAGAAACGCATGCAACTGAATTATTATGAGAATCTCTCTTTTGATTTGGATTTGAAAAGGCTAAAGTACAATGGAATTTCAGAATTGTTGGAATATTTTGAAAAATATTCAGGTGATAGTCGAGTTCTGCAAATTGTGGTTAAAAAAAATAAACATTTCTCTACATTGTAACAAATGTGGTAAAATACAATTTTTGTCAACCGACTGGAATGTACTGATCTCTACAAACTAGATATTTATATTGCAACTGTTTACAATTTCAAAAAAGGTTAGATTTCGAAGTGATTACTTCTAATTTTTATATATTTTATAGTGATGAATACGGGAAGTATCGATTTTTTACTCACACGGCTATTATTATTCACCGCAGTATGCATTGTATTAAGGTTTCACAAAGGGCGCTTGGCCTAGTGAGTAGCAGAGAGGATTCGGCCCTAGGTTCGATTCCCGGACTGGACACCTTGCATATTTCAAGGCACCACCGCTTTCGAGCTGCTGACAACACACGAAGAAAAACCTTCTCAAACTTCGCCTTTCAGAGAGGACAAACAAATTGTAGGTCCCTTATACTTGTGAAAGAGCAATGTAAGGTACAAGACGAGTAGTTTTCGTATCGTGTGTATAGATGAGCAAGTTGGGCACTGGTCCCCCTGTCGCGCTATCCAACCTTAAATTTAAGGGCGCTTCAACTTGTTTTATCAAATGAAACAAAATTAGAGTTAGATCCTAAGATGTTAGATGGATAGCGTCGAAAAGCGGGGTTTAACATATCACCCCAAGTAGGTGCAGCGGCCTCTTCAAAGCAAGCGAAGGACTTCACAAGCAAGTATCACTATACTTTGGGTGTTGTCAGAAACCCTGAAAAGTTTGTGCCGGTAAATAATAATAATAATAATTGTTGGCGCTACAGTCCAAAGGGGGACAAGGGCCTAGCTTGCTCATCAACTACTCGTGTTGTGCGAGCTACTGTTCTCTCACGAGTAGAATGGACCTACAGTTTTTTGCCGACTCCGAACGGCGAAGTTTTGAGAAGCTTTCTTAGACAGTTATTACTCTTTGAGTGTTGTCAGCAGCTCGAAAGAGGTGGTGCCGTGAAAAATTCGAAAAATTCGTGTTGAGCTGGGAGTCGAACATAGACTCTTCGGCGTGTGAGCGTCGCACTCTACCCATTACGCCACGGTGCCGGTAAACCTAATCCTAAATCGAACCTAGGGTGACTAAGCCTACACAGTAGGACATTTGATTTGGTAGCATTGATCTATACCAATGACGAAATTTGTAGATGCCATCAGCTCATTCATGGCAGTCTTTATGAATGCATTTAAGCTTGTGTGAGCGCTTGTTCAAACAGCGATATTGCTTTTCTACAGAAACAATGAACAAATTTACTATAGTTTTGCATGTTCAGCAAGAGTTTCATTAATAAAGTGAAAGGTTTGAATGGTCATCATGGCAGCTGACGAAAGATGGAGATTTCAAAAGAAACCAATCTCAAGGAAGGAAACAAAATGCGACATGGACCTTCACAGAATTAGTCTTTGCCAAGTTTTATTCTCCTTTTTACACGAGACTGTGATGACGAGGCTGTAAAAACCATTTTCCTGAGCGGCTGATGGGCGACGTATGAGGTACATACTCCAAGTCACATCGGAAGTGTGTTTACAAAATTATTGTAGTATCACCGAACTTCATACCCATTTCAAATCCAACATAGATAGATCTCCACACGATTTTCTCACTTTCTTGAATCTTTCTCTTCAGGAGTTCTTAATTTTTCGAAATCTTGTGCATTTAAGAGACTGAATCTCTCAGGGTTCCGAACTTTTTTTTGAAGAAAGCGATTCAGAAAAATTTCCAATCGGAAATTGGGCTTTTTTAATTTTCTTGGGAGATATAGTGGACGCCACAATATTAAACTTACAATTTTTGTTAATGTGAGCACGATTTGAGAACTGGTTTATTCCTTGATCTTTGACCACTCTTTTGCACAAATTCAAGGTAAACTAAGTTCGACATAAGTTAAGTCACAACGAGGAACTCAACTATAGGAACTTGAACATCAGCAGCTTGTCAGCGTTTCCTCTTCCTTTTCAAATTAATTGTAAGCCATTGCCAAATGCTTGCCAAAAAAAGAAAAAATAAAACAATATCTTAACGTCAAGGACTTACAAGCAATTGCCATTAACTTCAGTCAAACAACTTCCTCAATAATTAACACCTCATAAGACAACCGTAAAAAATTAAGATTCATAAAAATTGTTTTCCAAGTTTTCTTCAGTTATGCACAATAAATCGAAAATCGTCACTACTCAAAGGTCGCGTTGAGTTAACGTCGCCAGAGCACCACACCAGTGAAAAAGAAATCCCCCCGCATACTATCTGGCTTCCATAACCCTGATCAGCGAATTAATTTCTTTCATTAACGACTGTCCTTATCTCGTCGATCGAGTAATGTTTTGCCTCCGATTTGGTTACCAAATGCCATTCTATACCCGCCCTGGATCAAATTCAAATTCAGTTCCATGGTCATGTCGCGATTCAGTGTATCTGCTTGGGCAACTCCCCAGCAACCATATGCAAATACGTTTGTGTGTTTTCAACCGCAGCTTAAGCGGCGGAATGATGCACTTGACATCGGCCACGTGAAACGTACTCATCTACTTGAGGTCAGTGGAATGTGTTTTTCTCAGTCGGCGGAAAAAACGAAAAATGTGAAAGCGTGAGTTGACATTGAATCGTGGATGCACTCAACGAGGGATGTCGGAATCCCTGATCGAAGCCCATAATTTTCGTGCGCCAAGGTGTCTTGCGTAATCGAACTGATTAATGGAGAGATCTCGGCGGCGGTTGTGGAACGATGCGCATCTCATTTGCGGTGCGATATTGATTTATTCACGTGAATAAAAAAATGTCTTATGACACACGCCTCGCAGAGTCCCAGGTGATTGTGCCGAAAATGGCCGCCGACGTGGTTTTTGGTCGCACTCCGCCGCGGACGTTATGTGATTTTGACACAAATATGCCCGAAATTGCTGCATATTGAGTGATCGGTTGCGGTTGCAATGATAAATTGGCGACTGCACCTTACGGCGAAAGTGTAAATGATCTCATCCACATGCGCTCTCTCTAAGATAAGAAATTCGAAACAAACGTAATGGCATGTTTATCCCCTCTGGCATTGTGTAAATTCGGTAGGTTTCTATGCAAAATTACGAAAACCATTTTTTAAGCTGTCACCACAACGCATCACTCTGGGAGAAAATGGGTTTTGCTTTGAGAGTAATCTGTGTAATGGTACGGTTCAACCAATTTTATTTCAAATCAAAACCACAGATACCTGAGCATAGGTTGAATGCGCTCGAATATCACCTCCACGCAAGCCAACGGTAGAGCCATTTAAAGATGAAATGCTTTCAAAATAAACGAGTTAACAAACGCTCGTTGTAGACAGATCAGTTTCTATAAAACAAGGTATGTACGTTTTTTTCCTAAGGATTGGGATATTATCTAGAAAATTTTTAGTTTTAGTTAGAAAAAGTTACCATATTTCTAAAGGTCTGTATAAAGTCCTGTTAAAGTTCCTTATCTTCTTTTTGTGGCACTACAGTCTCAGAATGGACCTAGACGGTAACCAGCATTCCTCTCTAGCCAGCACGGTCTAAAGTCGAGACGGATGTCTTCAATTGCGAAAATCTCAACAACCCTTAAACGAACTTCCGAAAAAGGTTAAGGATTACGTATGGAACACGCTGCCCCCTGTAGTTCACTGCTTGGGCTCGGCGAATAATATGGATAATCTATTCATTATTCGCGAAGTTTTCAAGTTGTATGGTACTTGAAGTTGTCATTTTGAGACTTTGAGTAGGTATTTTGAAAATTCCACATTTTTGGAATTTTTGCATTTTTCTTTATTTCTGGTTTCGTTTGTTTCCAAATTTGTCTTTAAATTTTTTTTGAAAGGAGAGCATTTTGTTTTTCATGCTTTTCTCTACTACAAATGACATTCAACAATTTCTTTTGACCAGTTTTTTGGCTGACCTTGCAAACCATCTAAGTATAGAAATTGATAGTAACGTGTGGCACGAAAGAGTAGACCGGCATCCAAGTTTTCACGACATATTCTGATGAACTCAACAAATAAATCTACCAGAGACAGTCTTTTTCCATAGTGAGGAACTAAAGTCTACTGTTGACGAAGCCCTTAGTTATGTACTCCCAAATTTCACTGCATTCGATTTGTGGCTAAGTTAGTTGCCCTTTTCCTTAACTTGTTTGCATAGTTTCAATAGTTAGTGATGTCTTTTGCGTAGCTTATGATTCATTGGCCCCCCGGTTATACTTTTTCCGACAACGAAACTGATGTTACACCATATACCGTACACCAAAGCGTCTTAGACACTTACCACTGGACTGGTTCCAAATTCCAAATTAAATAAGGATTCGATCGATTTTTGGTCTTACTTCATTTTGAAAATCCATATTAACAGAATAATTTGAAAACGTAGAGAAATGGTAAGATTCGTGGTTATGGCAGTTATGGCAGACTTTAGTCTTAGCTCCAAAATTAACATCGCGGTGCTTCGAAACACGGCTATTACATCGTGATAGGTGATGGATCGTGTATTTACGCGTATGAGCCCGAAAGTAAACAGCAGTCGACTGTATGGGTGTTTCAAATTGAGCCAAATCCAACAAAAGTTGCTCGCGCACGAAGCACTTCCAAGCAAATGGTCGCCTGTTTTTTTTCGAAAAAATGGGACATGTCGCAACCGTACCACTAGAACAACGCAGAACAGTCAATTCTGAGTTGTACACAACCATTTGTGTGCCCTTTGTCTTCCAAGAAATCAGGAAAACCAACCGCCGAAGACGGATAACTCTTTACCGCAATGCGAGCTTACACATCGGCTCAAACAACTGCATTTTTGAGCACTCAAAACATAGATTTGATGAGTCATCCGCCGTATAGTCTCGACTTGGTACTGTATGACTTGTTTTTATTCCCGTACGTAAAAGATAAAACGTTTTTCGATACCTGAAGAAGCGGTTGATGCGTTCAGACTGTATCTCGGGGCTGTTTACATCCGCACTTTCAAAAGAGTGAGGGAAAGTGTATAAGGTGTCGTTTGTTTAGGCCACCGGGTGCGGAACGTGGAAAACCTACCTAAGAAGCTTTCTCGAACTTCAGAAGCTTAAAGGACGCAACGCTTTCTTTTGTGTTAGATCTTGATCAGTCTGTCACGTTTCGAAATGCATTCAAATTTTACATTTAAGAGATTGACAGGCCCACAGAAATAAATAAACTTCGTCGTCATGTAATCACAGCATTGTACAAAAAATGGTTGCAAACGTTCGCATGAAAATTTTAACTGCTCCAATCGTGCCACACTTAAGAGTTGTGACAGCGACAAAGAGAACGGCCAAAAATAAAGTTAACCATGGGAAACTCTTGACAGTTTCAAGAATTTATCTAGCACTCAATGATGAATCGTGTATTCAAACGCCACCGTTAGCATAATTACACACTTCAAGAGAAACCCTTTTTCATCAGAAATAAACGTCACATGACGCTCCTTATAAGTTGTTATTGTAAATGACTTTTATCTTAAAAAAAGGAAAAAGGAGCGCCCATGATTAAAGCCCCATCCAAACCTTTCTTAATGTGCCATAAGCCTTCCCCTTATTGAACTGGCTCTCAAAAGAAGCCAAACAAGGAACTTAAATTGATTGGAATCGGATTACAAAGTCGTCTTGTTCATTGTGTAAAGCGAAGATGTACTTGTGCCCTAGGCCGTTAAGCCCAATACAATTTCTTTGCCTTTAAGACTGCCACTTTCGGACGACAAGGTGGCAATATAATTTTGGCCCCGATTCTATTTAAGGGGCAATGAATTGACACATTTAACTCTCATACAAATTTCCTTACTATATATTCTAAGCAGTGTAGAAGTAGACGTTCAACACTCTTATGGATCTTGTAACAAGAGGGATTCATGAAAAGTGCTGCAGGAGGCTTAACCTAAGTGGTACCCTTGCGTTCGCTCATCAGACGTAAAAAACAATCCTAAAAGAAAACAAATTAGAAAAAGTGAAACCATCTCCCACTTAAACAAACCGAAAAAAAAACTCGCAGCAAAACAATTACGAGCACCAACTTCCTCTAGACCCGCACGTCAGCAATTTCCTTGGCATTCCGATAATAGCCCTGTACGCTGCCATGATAAGTCCGCCAACGTCAGCATCACCACACAACGTGCCTGATCGTACCCCTCATTAATAAAATTGATGCCCAATGATGGTCATCTCCTGTCATAGAGTGCCGTAACAACTAGTGGCGTAATTCACTGGAATTATATCGAATGTACAGATTAGAGATGGGAAATACCAACTCTCCCTACGACTGACGAGCGGTCGCTGTCTCCGCAGCATCTGTATGCAAACACCAGGTTCGTTGACTTAGTGACTGAGTTTCCGAGACCGAGAATATCGGTAACGACTATGAACTGGTTTTGAATGGATAGCGGTTCCTGATGAGTCACGCAAGAATTAGTTGGAATCGCTTCACATCTCGCTCGATCGAAATGGAAAATTTTACGATGGCGGTTTCGTAAGCTGTTTTCATATTTTTCATTACTATTGTTGTTCATTCTCCGTAATTGATTGTTGCTTGAAATTTGAAAAGGTTTGATGGGCAGACGGTGGCTGGTAGTCTTACACCCACATTGGTGAATTGATTAGCGAGCACTTGGTGCTTATATTGTGTCTTCTTGGAAGTCTTACGTGGGGATTACATCAGAGGGAGTTGTCTGTTATTGCTAAATGGGTATTTGCTGTAAGTTTGTAAGTTATTAAATTTTTGTTAGAGGTTTACTCTTTGAAAAAAAAAAAATCGGTTCGCGCATTAGAACGAAAACACAGACACTCTGGATGATAGTTCCAAATTTAATCCTCATGAGAGAAGGAAATCTTTGCGGTTTGAGTGTGATTATCAGACAAACACAAAGGGTTTTTTCACAGTCGAATGAAGGTACTGAATTAATTTGGATGACACTACAATTCACAAGGGCTTCGGTGACTGGTTATGTTGAGCGTTTTAATGCTCTTTAATGAGTTAAAGGGCTCTTCAGTGTTTTACCTTGAACCAGCATTTGAACCTGGGCACGTTGGTGTCGCTGTGAAGCACTTCCTCACTACGACACAACGGCCACACGAGGCCAAGGAGGTTCTGCGAATTTTAAATGTATGTTGCCATAATTGCATGTGTGTTTCTTATATAATGATTTGAAGAAATTGGTTGAAGGAATGTTAAAGTGGAATCCCTGCTTTATGTGTTGTTGGAGATGAGGAGTTGTTAAATGTTTGAACTACAATATTAAAAAAAAATAAGTTCGTTTATATACAAAGATTCGAAACAGAAGCTCTTGGCATTGAGTTTACAAGCACGTCTGGTCAAATAATAAACTCTTGACTAACAAAAAGTGTCTTCTGATGGTTCCTCAAAAGGCGCTCAAAATGCTTATATTCTAAGATTTGGTAGAGCAGCCCCGAATTTAAAAAAAAACATTATATTTCAGCTAATCTTTGGTTTTGGAAAGTAACAGCTTTCCAAGCGTTTTCAATTAATGCTTTAGTTGCCTGTTTGTCAAAGAAGATTTCTAGAGAACGGAAACAAGCATCCCAGCAGAAAACTGGAGCAATGCTCAAGTTATAAGACATGCATAAGACTCCTAAGTCAATATAACCGCAGAAGATTTGAAGCATGCATTAAAATAAATTTAGAAACGGGTTTTCTAGCATGTCCCTGCAGACTAAGGGAGTTATTTAGAAATCGGAAATTATCAAGTTCAGATTCTGTTGAGAGCGAGCAGACTCTTGAGAAGCGAAAGAAGCCATATAGCACATTCAGAAACCTGTGAGGCACTTGCTTGTAAACGATAGAAATGTATCAGTAAAAGCCTTCAGGCAAATGAATAAATGCAACAACGACGACCGCCTTCCATTCTCGACTTTCCAAAAGAAACCGTTCTAAGTAAACTTCAGCAGAATAGATTTCTTCTATAATAACAAAACCAACTGATCCTGGAAACGATTACCTATGGGGAGAGCTTGAAATGCACAGGTTTTGAAAAGGGGTCGCAATAGATCTGATAGTGTCCTTGCACTGTTAGCTTCCTGCAAAATAACATAACGTGTGTCGTTGAATATTTTGAAGTAAAGTGTTTTTATGTTATACTTCCCTCCATGGCATGGCATGTTTATGCCGCTGACTTCTCATTGTTTTTAAAGACGCATCGCCTAAAAGATCCCATGGACGGGCACATTGTTGGAGTACAGAAACGAAGATGATGACTTAAAGGCAACTATACGCAGTATCAGAAGACACAACTGAAAAAATAAACAACTATGCTGAAAGGTACAACCTTTGTTAAGTTTCCTTCATAAACCTTTTTATAAAAAAAAAATGTTTTTGTTTTTAATACAATTTTAACATGATTTCTGTACAACTTCTTAGAATTAGAAGCAACACATTATCTCTGACACCTTGTTGTCTGGGAGCATTGCCTATCAATAGGGACGAAGTTATCCAGTCAGAATGCTATAGGGCATATTATAGTAATAATAATTGTTGGCGCTACAGTCCGAAGGGGGACCAGGGCCTAGCTTGCTAATCAACTACTCGTGTTGTGCGCGCTACTGTTCTCTCACGAGTAGAAGGGACCAACAGTTTTTTGCCGACTCAGAACGGTGTTATTTGACAAGCTTTCTTGGACAGTTAATACTCTTTGAGTATTGTCAGCAGCTCGAAAGAGGTGGTGCTGAAAAATTCGAAAAATTGATGTTGAGCTGGGAGTCGAACCTAGACCCTTCTGCGTGTGACCGTCGCACTCTATCCACTGCGCCACGGCGACCACATATTATAGTAATAAAGAAGGAAATAATAATTCGAAAGCGATTATTTATTCCCATCTCTCTATTCAGAATAAATCCCCACGGGCATTTTTAATTGAATAACCCAAACCGGTGAAGCCAAAATTTGCATTTGTCGCAAAAGCCAAAAGTCGGAAAGAGCAAAGTGTACAAAAGACGCTGGGTGAGAAAAGAACTCTCATTTTAGTATCTCCGGGAAGCTTTTGACTACTGTAGCAGTGTGGAACCGAACTTTATCATGTTGCAAAATTGCCTTATCATCTCTTTCGTTCCTTTCTGGCCATTTTTCATGCAATGCGCGGCTCTAACGCATTGTTTCGTCTGGTTTTAGCACCTCATACAATATCACACACGTCTGGTTCCACCGTATACTAAACATGACTTTTGAAACATGAATATTTTCTGTGGCGTCAAAGTAGACGACGATTTGTCTTTTTGGGGTTATCGTAGTATATCCACATTTTATATCCAGTCACGATTCAGGGTGAAAATCCTTTCTTTTGATGTTTTTCAAGAACATGCTTCGATGGGAAAAATTGCATATCGACATCTCTCGGTTTCAACTTGTATGACACCCAGTTTCATTACTTTTGAAAAAAAGGCAAATTTTATTAAACGAAGCTTCCAGATTTCTCAACTTTAAACTTTTTAATTACTTTTTAAAAGAGCCAAATTTACTGACCGAACGGAAATTGTTTAATGAGTCACTCCCAACTATTTTACGTTTGGCACGAATCTTGTTCCAGTAGAGCCTCTAGATTTCCCACCTTTAAGCTTTATGAGAGCATGACGCTCCTTGTCTTCGATGCTGACCAATTTTGATGCTTCAAAACAACTCTTTGCATCTTTCTATGGGCTTCAGGTACACTTTTCATCCAATTAAAAAAGAAAATCAGAACTTCCTGCAAATGCTGTTTATTAAAAACAAATTCGAAGATTTTTGACGAAACAAGAGAATGTTGTTATTTTAAACAGACACACCCATTTTTTTCCCAATCACACTTTTCAAATGAAGTAGGTAAACCAATCCAAGATCAACGAAAACCTGCTGGTGGGGCCCTCTTTTGAAAATGAACCGATTTAATCTGTTAACTTCAAACCGTTTTTATTTCTTGTCACGACTCTAAGTTCAAGCATTGTCACGTGTAAACTTTAAACATTCTAACCTCGATTAACACTTGTCAAATTAAATTCTTACACTGTATCCAAGTCGTCAGCTCATTCATATTTTCCAATTTTTCTGCTTCCTCTTCTTCAGTGGTGGCTTGAAAATTTAAAAGCAGGTTTTCGTAGATCTAAATTAGAAGTCAATTAGCGGTTGTGCAAAAATACTTCAGGAACTTTTTCGGATCTTATAGAGGCTTGTCGCACCGCTTTCGGGCACATGCCGTATGTATTTTCAAACCTATTCACGAAACGTCAAATTTGATCTGTCTGCTATTTGAGAATAGGAATTTATAATTATTTCAAATTTAAACCTCTCCAACACGAATATGTGTGTTCAAAGAATTGCAAAGCATAACAGAGCAAATACTCATGAAACCTCCCCAAATTTACTTATGAATAAAAGCCAATACCTAGTCGAAGGCATTGCGTGAGTCGCTTTTAAGTCAACTTTTTAATGAATGCTGATCACCAATCTTCTCCACCTGACTGGAAAAAAGCAAAGTCCGACGATTATGTTGAAATCTAACTCAGCCCTCTTCCCTGCTGCCCGCTCTCTGAAACACGCTGAAAGCAACCGCATCGACTGACTGCTCAGTGCAAGTTCATGAGCAACGAACAGTCGCGTATGCTGATGCACTGATCGATTTCCCCCGCTGCAGTCAGGTTTTCTGCAGGCATGGTTGATGACGATTGCCTAATAGCTGCGAGTAGACCAGTGTAACACTGAAGTGGGCCGTGAGGTGAAGACGGCATGACGCAGCTGAGACTTTGAGCGAAGAGCGGGAAATGATTTGTGGATGTTTTGCAAAACTGGTTTCGTTGCGGTAGCTGGCAACTGAACTTAGCCAAATTCACTGACTTTGAAGTAAGACGAAGAGGCTTATTGACGGAGGTCGCGATGAATTTAATTTGTACACAGGAAGTCCTTCGATTTAATGAATAACGAGTGATTAGAGCTGAGGCAAATTTTGAGAACGCCATAAAGTACATACAGTCAAGTGCAGATCTCTAGGTTTCTTCAGTCAACCTTAGGTTGTAGGTTAAAAAAAAGTGTTAAACGGCTTAATATTTGACACACTTTTCAATAATAACAACAGATTACCGAACATCAACCCAGATCGGCAATTTCAAAAAGGGGGAAATGTCCCTAAAGCGGGTACTCGTGGAATAAAGGATATGTTTCCTTCTAGATTGATTTAAGTTGCTGCTATGTTTATATATTGAGCTGCTTCTTGCTTAAGGAGTTCTTGTATGAAGTGCTTTCATCAATAAGGAGCTTTGTTGTTGCCCTTTGCAGTTGACAATAGCCTCAACATTTCGTATTCCCTTCTTAGCTGTTGTCCTCCTCTTCGGCCATGAAGTTGGCACGGCAACGCCTGTTTACCTCTTTCAATTTCGATATTGACAGCATAGTTGACTGGGGAAAATGGAAAGGGTGGAATTTAAAGCTTCAAAAAACCAATGCTTTATACTGTCACTTCAGCGTTCCAAAAATTACAAGTCCTGACCCATGAATTGGTCTTGCTTTGTCAAAAATGAATGATTCTTCATCCTCAGTTTGTGTTTCAACCCAACATTTAGTTGAAACGATCACATATTGGAGATACCCAAATTTCAGCGAAATTTTTAGGTTTCTTAAGACGATGCAAAAAATATTTCACCCCTTTTAACCTGGCAACAATCTATAAGGCTTACATTCGCCCAAAGCTTGAGTAAAACGCTTCAATCTGGCCTAAAGCTCCCAAGACATCCCTTCATCATCTAAGCCATCATCTATTAAATAGAATCCAATGACTAGAAAATCGACGTATTGTTTTGTTTTATCGCTTCATCAACAAAAATGCTCAAATAATTTAGCGAGTTGTATTTCTCAAGAATTAACCCGTAATACCGTGAAGCCAACCTTCAGACATACAGTTGAGGTTAGAGACTCGTTCTTTAGCCGCACCACTCGAATATGGAATGCTGACTCCTGTTATTGTAATTCACAGGTAGTTAAAAGTAAATTGCACCGCACCTCCTCTCCCTCTCTTAGTCTTCGGCCCGTGTTGTGGCTTAATTGCGTTCACTTAAAGGTATAAGATATAACAAAATGTTTCCTTCCTATTTTGTTTTCTTTACAAAAAAATGTATATGGTACAGGAACCAAAATTTGGGAATTATTTACCAAGCATGTTAAGCTCAAAGCTCTTACAATTTCGGGTTTGTGAAGCTATATCAGAGACGTTCATTTGAGAGGAGCGAAATTTATTATTTCGGGACAATCAAGAATCGGTGTATTGCTCACACACCTGCTACACTTTTTGTAATCTCAGGGGATTGGAGACAGATGATCAAAACCCTTCAAAGATCAAGGGTTTAAAGGGTGAAAGTATAGTATCATACAATGATACAGAAAAGTTTGCTTCAAAAACATAATTTTTTCCTTGATTCTAGAAAGTAGGTCTCGATACATACGAGTATGTTAAATTTAAATAGTCCATTCAGCATTGTTTTCTTTTAAGAAGAGCTTTTCATAAAATCGTCAAGTTTGACGAATAAGTATAAATATTATGTACTAAGCAATAGAACTAACAAGAGCATCAAGGCCTTAGGCTAGAATGTGGGGAAAATGGTAGATGCTCAAGTAAGTTTGCTGCTTTTAAGAAAATATTAAGTTTTATGATCAGAAAAGGATGAAGTCGGTTTTTGAATTAATCTGAAATATTGGAAGGCGAGACATTCAGATAGGATTTGGAGAAAGCTTATAGGCAAGTTGTTGCAGAACGAGCACGATTTATTTTTATTTAAGAAGTGATCATGAAAAAGGCGACTATGTTCAAGTTTCAAACTGACATATTTTGTGATGAATTTTTTGATAGAGAACATATTATTGATAATAGTTCCCAGCCAAGGGGATATTTAAGTTAATGCCAAGAATAATGTTATGCTTTATAGAGGACAGCATTTCTTTTTAGTTTTGATCTTCTTCTTTTAAGAATAGATTGAATTTATTTAACTTTAGTATGGATTGATCTTCGCGTCGTTGAATTTTCAAACTACTGCTTGGAATGTTTCTCCCGAAGTGAGTAGTGTGGTGCTTCCCCGGGGTGCTGAATGATTTAAATAACTGACAACTCTGTGCTTCTCTAATAAACATTCTATTAAAACCACTCTTTCGCCACAAACGTCAATTGGATTCAATCCTTATCTATCGGTGGGTTGAATGTAGAGGCAAAAGTGGGTTTTCATCTTCCAATGACTGGCTTTATGAAAATTTCCAAAATTTCCCGAAAACCCGAAACCCACACTGTCACTTACACACTTACTTCAACTATGTCAAGACCGAGCAATAACAAAAATAAATGCGAGTCAGGCAAAGAATTCAGTTTAAAATGTGAAGTTGTTGTGAATAATAAACGCAAGCCTTTCAGTGCACATCGATTTCTTTCTGGATTTCTCCTTGTGTTCATGTAAGCACGGTTTTGACATTCGTCAAAAAGAACAAATAAACACTTCATCAGTCACTCCAACGCATTGCTTTGAAATTAAACACAATTAACGAATAGACTTGGGCCCTAAGGATAATATGACAATGAAACCGACGATTAAATGCTCATTTTACTTTACAAATTTACATTTTAAATTTTCAAAAAACAAGTTTTCGGTGACCTAAATGAGCAGGCAAAAGCAAATTCTAAATGAGCACTTGGAAAGAAAACACTGCAATCTGGTCACACTGATGTCAGCTGGACTGTTGTTCTTTCGAATCGAAGAACACGTCTTAAAAAACCTCGTAGTTTATCATTTGTTTGAAGATAAATTGTGTGCGGGTGGGGCGTTCTTATAAAATCCCATTCGATTTTTCGAGTTTTATTTTCGTTACTGGCTGACACGTTGAAACTCATGCTCTCCGTGAAAAAAGAGAAAGTGAATGTATCAGCATTTCAATGATGCCCATTTCTTCTGCTGGATTGATGAAATAACTCCATCAGCAATTAAAAGGTCTCTTACATGTTCCAATCAGTTTTACAGGAATGGACTTTATAATTCAGAGCTCCCGATTCTGGTATTAGTGGTTGATCAACCTTGGTAACAACTGCACAAAAAGTTTTCAAAACATACTCGTATAGAGGAACGCACTTCCTGCGAACGCGTACACACTGTGAACAAATAAAGTCCCCACAAGAATTTCACTTGGGCATTCTTTCCTACAAATGGTTGTGTTCAGATTAAAATTTAAAATCTCGCAGTTCAAACAAACAAAAACTTCTAAGAACAACTAAAAGTATTCACTGATCGACCATTTACCGACTCAGAAATGGTCTCTTTCGACCGTTTTGTATACTTCTGGACCTTTTTCGATCTTGCTGCCATGTGAAGATAAACAAACTCTTTGTTTATTGCCAGTTGAAACTCCTGTTTTATCCTCGTTTTTAAAGCATATGGAATAAGAAATACTTCCCTTACGTTGCACGATTTCAGTACGGGCTACTTACTTAACCCGTATCTGAGGTTTTATTCATGCCTTGAGCTTTGTTGCTGAAGAAACATTTTAATCATCAACAACTGAAAGAGGGTTTACTGGTGGGAGTTGACAATTGAACGTTTCCGGTTCAAATAAAAGTAACACTTCTTGAAGCATTTTTAAGTGGAAGCTAAGTTAATTTCATTGACAATGAATACGCCTAATTTTGGGTCAGGACTTAAGGTTCGATCTGCAGTTCCTAAAACTTCCCTTAAACCTTAATTTTTAACAAAGGATAAGCTCTCTGTCCTATTTTAAGTCAGCCTCTAGTTGGGTTTTATATAATGACTCGAGCAGCCAAAATCTAGTCTCTGGTCTAGTCTAAAAACTCCATAGACTAGACGCTTCACACACAAAACAACAAAACCAAAATTAGTGCCCCAACTCACATTCTAAGCAGGCCTCTAAGACCCTTTTCAAAATTTTCACTTCCCTGATGATCGAATTAAAATGTAACTTTAAATTATCAAATCACCGTTCAATTCACACGTAAAGTCTAACTAACACCGGCCAGTGCTAATTTTCTGGCCAAACGACACTATACCGTGAATCGTTGTCAAACAACAATACAATGGCCACACAGCGACCACTGCGCCCCAGCGTTAGTTTTTGTGGCATCAACGGCGAGTTTGGAAATTTAATCGCGATTATGGCAGCTCTTGCAAGACGGCTCAGTTTTAGGAGCTAGCCTGCCATAACAGATGCCTAGATAACAGTAAGACGTGCAGCGTCTGTCAACTTTCGTTACCTGACAATGAAATTTTCCACACAATTATGCTCGTAAAATTAGGTTGTGCTACACACACTCGCGCCGGCATACGCTCTCTGAAATGACACATCCAACAGATTGGGTGATGCAACCGAAAGCCCTGCTCAGAGTCTTGGGTAACATCGATGGACTACATTTTTGCTCGCTACTGCCGACGATGCCAGCTAGCGAATTTTACTAATTAAAACGTGCGTGGATGCGCGTTCTCCAACAGTTGGTGCTAACAGTCTTCACTCGAACACCTACCGAAGGGGGGATGGGAAGCACAGGAGGGTTTATATATTTTGTGGTGAATTAATCAAATTTCGTTTTCTCCATTCATTGCAGCATTCTTCACCGGCGGACTGGCCGGATTTGGCGTCACTGGTGGAGCGCATCGACTGTGGACTCACCGATCGTTTAAGGCCAACGTTCCGCTGAGGGTCATCTTGATGGGCTGCTTCTCCCTAGCCGGACAGGTGAGTTGATTAATTCCTTGCTAATTAGGATTGCTTAAGGCCGAGGTGTTAAGTCGAAATTGAAGCGTTCTCTCTTTTGAGACGACTCATAGCAGTAGTTTTTTCGCAAATTGTATCGTTTTGCAAATTGATGGAATTCGTTTCGGGGTATCAAGAGATCGGTTAGCATGTTTCATTTATTTTAGTTAGATACCCTTTTCCTGATCGGTTTTTTTTGTTGATGTTACGTGAGCAGAAACGATCTCTCTCTTTGATGGTTTGCTTGCTTTGCGAGGACTTTCTTTTACGTTTGACAACCTTTCAAAATCATCAAACCGCACTTTCTTGCTGGTCAATATATTGATCGTTGTCTAGGCTTTCCAGGTTAATTTTTAATGTAGTTTTAAGGAAACCCGAGAAGTATAGTTAGTTTCTATGGGTGATGCCGTCACCGAACGGCGAAGATAAAGAATTTGTAATTTTTGTGTTTCGTCTAAAACTGGATATAGTTGAAGAAGTGCAAAATTGATTATGATTTTTAAGACAGTCACCTTTTGGAATGGATGTTCATCACACGCCGGTAAATGGATAAACTCCGTGTCTAGTCAGTAAATATCGATTTGTAAAACCTCACCTACTTCTATTGTAGGTAGGGCTGTAATACACGAACCTGCTTAAGCTTTGAGATCAAGAATTCCCTTTTCATATATCAAAGAACTGACCCTTTTTGGCTAGGCCATGTAGAGCGTATGGACACCACTGCTTCGGCCCGAAAACTCTTTGAATCAAAGCCTAGGTTAAGATGGCGCACACAAGTGGAAAAGGACCTCGTGCTGGCTGGAAAGGCATGTTGGTTGAGGCCCAGGTCTACTCCAGACTGTAGCGCCACGAGAAGAAGAAGGAAAAGAAGAACTGACGCTTGTTTCGCTTAATTCAGTCAAATGGACCAAAAAGACGCCTTAAGGTGGTTGATCTTTCCCTTAAAAAGCCTACGCATAAGCAAATGGAATTTAAGGCACCTCATTCTTCTTTCTCACTTTGGCCAAAGCGAGAGCAAAGTGAGGAAAATGATTAAGATCTTGTGAGCCTGTATGTGATACAAGGACGGCCATTTTCGGTTTACGTTGCAGCAAACTATATTCTAAAGTTTTTCAATTCTCAGGAATAGCACATACCCCCGCACCCAGATGTCGTGAATATTGTAAGCCGTCGTAGATATCAAGGACGCATAAGGGAAGTCTTGCTATTAAATGTGAAATGAGAAGTTAGTGTCAGTTCTAAACCGTTCTTTACCCATGACGAGTTTTTTGAAAATGCGCTGACGATCGGACTCTTAGTCATAGAAGCTCTTTTAATGCATGTGAATGGCGCACTTTGCCGCTACGCCACGACGTCTTAGTAATTAAGGAGTATTCAAATTAATGAGTCGTTGCGGGGAAACCTTTGACAGCTTTCATGTAAGGCATCTTTTTTGTTGCGGCTTATGGCGTAGGAAACGAATTTAGTAAATTTAGCTGTATTGACGGTTTCAGAATAAGTTCCATGTTCCCAGATGCAATTTGTGTAACCTGTGGAATTTCATTTCAGATGTCATCATCAGACTTCCGATAGTTTTTCGATACACTTTGATCATCATCCGACTTCCGACAGATTTTCGACACAAAATATTCCCTTTAATTCGACTGATGTTACATTTTGGTTATCATATCAGATTCAGCTACCAGTTGGCCTTTCAGTTCAATTCATTTCGTAAAACGTAATGAAAACGTAAAGCGTAAACGTAAAAATTAGCTGAAACTGATGGAATTCCAATTAGTTGTCAATACGTTTCAGTTCAGTTGTCACTTCCATCGTCATTTGAAGCAGTGATGATATTTAAATTTATCCCACGAGTTAACTAAATCGACGACAGAATTGAAAACTATTAGTCTAAAAGACGGTTTTGTTACTTTTTTGGGAATCAAATAACTCCAACATTTGTTTTTGATCTTAGCTCAAGAACATTTTTAACACTATTTCCTTTTTTAAAAATATAAATTAACAAATTAGTTCTGTCCGATTTTTCGTTTTAAAGTTTTTCGCTAAAAGGAATAGGAAAAAATACATCACCAAAATTACCATATTGTCATTTGAAAGTGACTGTTTCTTCTCATATCTCTGGCATTCTTTCAATACAATCTTTAAAAAATGAGTCCTTTCTGGCATTGATCCAATCATTGAGCCATTTTTCAATTTCTTCGAAAGACCCGAACTAGAGCAAAGTTTGGACAATACATAAAGTAGAGTGAGATCTCCCATTTCAGCGTTACCTGTTAGTTTTCGACCACTACAGCTACGGAGAGCCGAGCTTTATCATGTTGCAAAATCACATTTTTACGCAATTTGGTCACTTTTGCGTTTTTTTTTTCATGCAATGCACTTCTCAAAAGTATTACTTCTCATCAGTGGTTTTGCTTGTATAGTATACCACAACCGTCTTGTCCCACCATATGCAGGGCATGATCTTTAAACAGTGGATGTTCTCTTTGGCGCCGATTCAGACAATTATGGAATGGATTCCCTACGCATTTTCTTCTCAGTGTTATCATAGTGTCTTCACTTCTTATCATCAGTCACCATGCTTTTGCGTGCTTTTGGGATCGATGAGTCTCTTCTTCAATGGATTAAAAATTACCTTTCGAATCGTTCAATACAAGTCGTTTTGGATGGATTCAAGTCTGATATTCACCATACTAATGCTGGTGTTCTCCAGGGCTCTGTTTTGTCTCCGACACTCTTCCTCATTTTTAAAAATGATCTCTTGTCTGCTAGTTCTAATTCTATTCATTCCTTCGCTGATGACAGTACCCTCAGCTTTTCATATTCGTTCCTTGGCTCCGTCCCTCCACTTCGGCCAAAGACCCGGAACGGCAGCGTATGTTAAGCACATTAAATTCCGACCTTGACAGCATAATCGATTGGGGAAAGAAGAATAGAGTGGAATTGAATGCTAACAAAACCCAGTGCTGTCGACTGTAGTTAAAGCGATCGCAAAATAATCAGCCGTTATCCATGAACGGCACTTACGTTGTTGACACCGAAAGACTTTCCATCCTCGGTATGTATATCAACCCAACAATTATTTGGAACGATCACATATTTGAGGTCGCCAAAAATGCTGCGAAATGTCTAGGCTTCCTTAAACGTTGCAAGAAGTACTTCACCCCCTCTGATCTGGCTACAATATACAAGGCCTACATATGCCCAAAACTTGAGTATAACGCTCCTATTTGGTCAGGTACTTCTTAGACCTCTCTGCACCTGCTGGATAGCATTCAAAAGCGAGCGATAAGACTTATACGTTACAGTAATATTGCGAAGTCGATTGACTCGTTAGAACACCGACGTAATGTCGCGTCGTTGTCAATCTTTCATCGCTATTTTAACAAGAAATGCTCAGATGAATTAGCCAATTGCATTCCTCCCTTTCAAGAATTCACCCGCAATACACGCCTCTCCAGGAATGCCCACTAATTCACGCTCAAGCCCTCTTTCGGACGTACAGTCAAATTAAGAGACTCGTTCTTTAGCCCCACTACACGAATCTGGAATGCTCTTCCCAGCTTGATTTTTCCTCCTCATTACAATCCACAGGCATTTAAAATTAATGTGCATCGGTACCTCCTATCCCTCTCTTCCTCTATACCTTCGGCCCGTGCTGTGACTTGTTCCGGTCACTTAAGGGTACTCGCAACCCCTTTTACACGCGTCAATTATAAAAAAAAACATCCTGTGCAAAAGTAATTCCGAGGTGAAAAATTGCCTATCGACATCTTTCAGTTGCCGCCGTGGCGTAGTGGGTAGAATGTGACACTTAAACGCCGAAGGTTCAACTTCACGGCATCACCTCTTTCGAGCTGCTGACAACACTCATAGAGTATTAATTGGCCAAGAGAAAGCATCTCCACCTTCGCCGTTCGAAGTCGGCAAAACAGTTTAGGTCCCTTTTACTCGTCAGAGCACAGTAGCGCTCACAACAGGAGTGGTTGATGAGCAAGCTAGGCCCTCGTCCCCCTGTGGATTGTAGCGCTATAAATTTGTTATTATTATTATCTTTCAGTTTCAATTTTAAATTTTCTTAATCGAAGGGAAAATGCCACTGATTCTGAATGGCTCGATTCCTGATCCAGAAAAGCCTCCAAATCTCCTTCAAACATTAGGGGGATGGCAAAGGCGCTGTTTCCCCTCGACTCTTATATATATTACCATTTTTGAAGCATTAACTTCCTGTATGACTTATCGGTCGGAACAGAGTCACCATAAACTTCTATACATAAGAAAAACCAACCTCGAATGCAGCTCTGGCTTGAGCAGTGTCTTTGCACAACTTTGCTTTTTAACTTAAACTCTTTTCCCCTATATGTCGGTACTTTTCATCGCAGAGAAACGTTGACTCTAAAATTGGCATAATTGCGCCTGTGCAGAGATAAGCGTGACAGACTTCATGAAACTTCATGGGATTTTATGCAGTTCCTTGCCGTTAACTTCTATGATTATCATGCGATGATACTCTCAATCTTCATTACATATCCACCAATGCTTGCATTTGCACAACGAAAGCAGCGCTGTGGAATAAAAGGAAACAAATTCTCTAGCCATCTGATCAGGTTATTGATCGGATGCTCGCTTCATTATAAATTGGAGACAAAATATGTTTCTTTATTCTTCTTCGAATAAGAAATACAAACAGATAACTGCTCGAGTTGCTTTTTTTCTATTTCGATTTTCCACCTCATGACTCCTTTCAGTGCTTGTCTCCCTATAGTACATGTCGATCCGATTCGAAAAATTCTTTGGTTTCAAAGCCTTTTTCCACTTTTGGCCTTTTGGAGATTAGTGCGTCCAGACGAAATAGACCATTGCTTTAAGGATTAAAAGAAAGGGAAAGTTATAAAATACGAAACAGGCTGAATGTACTCACGACACACGGCATGTTGATTCCAATTAACAAATTCAGAGAAACACATGAATAGACATGACCACTTTCAAATGCGCTATTTTTCTTAAGCAGACGCTTTAGAAGAGCCTCGAATCAAATAGGCTTTAAAATTCATCACGATTCATATATTTTCACACACACCCGCAGGAACAATAAGCCATTAGCAACACCGTTTGAAGTTCAGTCCTATTATAGCCAAAACCAAACCACTTCCTCATTGTCACCCTGTCGCCCACACCGATTCCCTTTTGGAGTCAAGTGTTTTACATTCTTTGACGACATGTGCTCGTTCCCCATTTCCATCCGAGTTGGCGTTCACAACCTGTTTGATTATCTACTGATGCGTACATGTGCTTCCAGTTCGGTTCTGCATTTACGGTCATTTCCAAATCCCGATGTTAAGTTATTACAATTTTGCCACCAACACGGAAAATTGAAATACTTATCAAGTTCGTTGTCTCTGGGGCTAAAACGACAACCTTCTGATAACCAAACTTGGGACTTACTCAAAGTCCAAGCGTTCCAAGTGCCAGCATCATTTTACTTCTCAAGGCACAGTGTTTTGTAATTTAGTTTCAAGATACATACTGCTATAAGTCTGTGTTTCATCAAAACCTGACTTTTCTCCAATGCCCATATTTTTGGCGATTGCCAACGAAAGTTGCACCGCGCACACTCTTTCGTCGTTCAAGAATCACGTTGAATTCCAAGAGGAACAGGTTTACGAAAAACAAATAAAACTCTATAAAAATTGGCGGAAGGTGTCGGATATTTGATTTGATTGTCTGTCTTTTCAAAGCTCTTTAAGTTTGTTTAAAATTAATCAACTTAGACCTTTTTTCTTTGAGTGACAACTTCCGCTATCTTCACGAAAGGAAAAAACAAAACTCCTGACACACAGAAGTCACGCCGTTTTTTTTTACAAAATTCGCGTAAATCGAGCGTTTGTATTCATCCAGGAAGTAAATCAAACGAGCGTCTGTTTTTTTCAGGGGCACCGCACTTAACACCATCTGTCTAATGCGAAAGAATTCTATTCGCCGGCTCTGCGGTGGATCTAGGACCAACAAAAAGCCAGTCATAAGGCACCCGATTCTTTGATTTTTGATTAGCACCTATTTTGGCAAATCTATGAATTAGATTAAAAAGCGGCAATCACTTTATTCGCAGCTATGACATAATTTTGTTTTTATTTTTTTATTTTGCAGAACACCTTGTACGACTGGGTACGAGACCACCGCGTGCATCACAAGTACTCGGAGACAGACGCTGACCCGCACAACTCGAACCGGGGATTCTTCTTTGCCCATGTCGGTTGGCTGATGATGCTGAAGCATCCGGACGTGCTGAAAAAGGGCCGCCAGCTGGACATGAGCGACGTGCTGAACGATCCAGTGGTGCAGTTCCATCAGAAACATTTCATTCTGCTGAAGCTTCTGCTGTGCTTCGTCATTCCAACACTCATCCCAGTGTACTGCTGGGACGAGAAGTTATACCACGCCTTCCTGTTCCAGTGCATCTTCCGCTACGTGTTCAGTCTGAACTTCACCTGGTCCGTCAACAGCGCGGCTCACATGTGGGGCGCCAGGCCGTACGATAAGTAAGTTGGCACAATCGTCGTGATGATCGCGATCGTTATTGTTGTTTCTTCTTGTTTGTAGCCGCATCAAGCCGAGTGAGAATCTCTTTGTGTCGATTTGCGCCATGGGCGAGGGATGGCACAATTACCACCACGTCTTCCCCTGGGACTACAAAGCAGCCGAGCTTGGCAAGTACTCAGTGAACTTAACCACCTTCTTTTTGGATATGTTTGCAAAGATCGGCTGGGCATGGGACATGAAGCAGCCGTCCAAGGAGCTCGTTCAGCGAGTTATTGACAAATATGGCGACGGAACTCATCTGTCTCACGGACATGCGCACATTGCCGAAATCCCCGATCCAACAGACGGTGGGACGTTCTACGACGAGAACAAAAACTTTAAGAGCGATTAGCCGAGAGGATAAGCACAAATGTAGACCGTAAGGCGGGGAGTAGTCGATACAGAGTATGTAAGGTTAGGTTAGATCGGGGGTTATCATTCACTGTGGCAATGACACGTAATTAGAAATATATTAACTGTTATTTAATCACATTCGCACTTCGCCCCAACGGGCACTGCGTCATAAGTTCGGTTTTATTTTGTTTTTTTTTTCTTCTCAAATGCAAAGCTAAGCATCCGCAGATGTCGCCACAATCGAAAGACTGATCCAGTCGAGTGGTATGGCGGAGTTATTTGTTAAACTTTTTTTTACTTAAAACCTTGGAACTAAGAACTTTTTTGTATTAATTGGTTGTACTTCAGAGAAATTGAAAATAAATTCATTTTTTTGTAAAAAGGATGCGAGTGTTTTGATTTTGGTTGACTGATGCTTGATTTGTATTTCAAAGGAGTTTGATGTAAGATATTGTTTGACAGAGGGATACCACATGATGGTGGAAATGCTATTATCTATTATGAATGAGACTTACACACTGACGGCTTCGTTTTTTTTTTTTCAACAACGTTTGATGCGAGTAGACCAAATACGAGGTTCGAAATTTTAGAATGCTTACAAGCTTTTCAAGGAAGGTCGAGAAGAGGTGAATAACGACGCTCGTCTTGGATGCCTAAGTAAATCAACAACTATGAAAGTTTTAGGAAAGTGAAAAAAAAATTGTTATAGAAAATCGTCGAATTTTCTGAATATGTCGGCTAATCGGTTGGCTCATGCCATGCAATTTTTTTTCGAAAATTTTGGACTCGAAGGGTGTGGCAGCAATGATCGTTCCAGAGTTGTTGAACCAAAAAAAGAAAATGTCGATTGAGTATCGCTCAGGAATTGTTCATTGACGGTAACTGCGATCCAGATATGAGTGAAAAGGTCATAACTGGCGACGAATCATGGGTATGTGGTTATGACATCGAAACCAAAGTCCAATCGTTCTAATGGAATACCCCAGAAAGAGCCAAGGCCAAAAAACACGCCACGTTCGATCAAATGTGAAGATTTTGGTGACTGATCTTTTCGATTACGGTTGCGGAGTGCATCAAGAGGTTACGCGCCGCTTGTAAGAAGCAAAACGAAGAAAACGTCTGGAAATGTGCAGATGTGGTTTTCGCATCACGATAATACAATTTCTCGCTCGTCATTGCTTGTTCGTAAAATTTTTTGAAAAACGAATACCTAATCATACCTTAGCTACCATATTCATTAGACTAGGCCGCCTGCGACCTTTTCCTGTTTCCAAGATTGAAGAGACCAGTGAAAGGATGGCGTTTTGCTACGAGTGAGGAGATACAAACCAAATCGCTGAGAGAGCTGAGGGGCATACCGAAAAGTTCAGAACTGCTTCGTGTTCAGTAGAGCGATTTCTGCCCGCGACAGAGCAGTCTCTGCAATGGAATGGCTATTTTACTGGTGGTTGCATCAGATCCAGCCTTCGGAGCCGCTAACTTTATAAAATAAAAGACGGGGTAGTTGAGTCAGCAGGACCAACTCATATAGGTTGAGTTAGATCTAAGGAATTTTATAGACAAAAACACAAATAAGAAAAAATAAAAAATAAGAAAATAAACAAATAAAATCAAAAATACAAAAAAACAAAATACAAAAAACAATAAGAAACTAAAACCCACAAAGAAAAGGTGCACTTCATACCTATGCTTCACATATACACCACAAAAAAAAGGTGTATATGTGCAGCATAGGTATGAAGTGAGCGACAGATACAAATGTCTCCATAGGGAACATTTGGTGTGAACGAGCACTTAATTTTTTTTTTTTTGTTTGTTTGCTATGACATCTGTGAAAAATAATTAGTATACATCAAGTCATGGAACAGACATCATATTTTTTCATCGTGTTAAGAATGTCCAATTTTGTACCAGAAAGTGATGATTTGCGGAAAGCATTAATTTTTTGTTTTCATTTGAAGAAAAGTGCTGCAGAGTCGCATCGAATGCTTGTCGAGGCATATGGTGATCATGCTCCATCAGAAGCAACACGCAAAAGATGGTTTCAACGGTCCAGAAATAATGATTTTGATGTGAGAAATGAAGAACGTGGAAGACCACCAAAAAAGTTTGAAGACGCCGAATTGCAAACGACATTGGATGGAAATGACACTTTGAGTCAAAAGCAAATGGCAGCAATGTCAAATGTTGTACAACAAACAATTTCTGACCGTGTGGATCCAAAAGTGTGGAAAATGGGTGCCACGTGAATTGACTGAAAGACAGATGGAAAACCGAAAAAACACTTTTGAAATTTTGCGTCAAAGACACGAAAGAAAATTGGTTTTGCATCGGATTGTTAATGGCGATGAAAAATGGATTTATTTTAAGAATCCTAAACTGATAAAATCATGGGTTAATCTGGGAAAACCATCAACATCGACTGCAAAACCAGACCGATTCGGCAAGAAGACAATGCTGTGTGTTTGGTGGGACCAGAAAGGTGTCCTGTACCACGAGCTCCTAAAACCCGGTGAAACCGTTAATACTGATCGCTACCGACAACAAATGATCAATTTGAACTATGCATTGATCGAGAAACGACCAGAATGGGTCAGAAGACACGGCAAGGTAATTTTGCTCCATGACAATGCACCTGCACCCAAAGCAAAACCGCTTCAGGATACAATCAAAACACTTGGCTGGGAGCAGCTACCCCACCCGCCGTATTCACCAGGCTTGGCTCCATCCGACTACAATTTGTTTTCATCGATGGGACACGCATTGGCTAAGCAGCACTTTGATTCCTACGAGGAGGTCGAAAATTGGGTGTCAGATTGGTTTGCTTTTAAAGACGAACAATTTTATTGGCGTGGTATTCACAAATTGCCAGAAAGGTGGTCAAACTATGTAGAAAACAATGGCCAATACTTTGAATAAAATGTTTTTACCTTTATAATAATAATAATTGTTGGCGCTACAGTCCAAATGGGGACCAGGGCCTAGCTTGCTCATCAACTACCCGTGTTGTGTGCGCTACTGTTCTCACACAAGTAGAAGGGACCTACAGTTTTATGCCGACTCCGAACGGCGAAATTTGAGAAGCTTTCTTAGACAGTTATTACTGTTTGAGTGTTATCAGCAGCTCGAAAGAGGTGGTGCAGTGAAAAATTCGAAAAATTGGTTTTAAGCTAGGAATCGAACCTAGACCCTTCGGCGTGTGAGCGTTGCACTCTACCCACTATGCCACGGCGACCACATGTTTTTACTTTCCCATTAATAATTATTGTTTTATTTTCAAAAAAACGCCCATTTTATACCGGTATACCTGGTGGAAATTTATGATTAAATCAATTTTTATTGAGAAAAATTAAAATTCGGCTTATTTTTTGAACAGAACTCGTACTTGCTACAGATCAATAGAAAGTTGTTAACCTGAAATCTCTTTACATAAAACAGAGGTTTACTATTTGCATGCACATGGACTATATTAAACGGACAAAACTTGTTACCACTGGAGAGTAATCCAAATTTGGTGTCTAATCATGCATTAATCAGAAATTTGTTTAGGCCCTTGAAAAGTGTTCAATGAAAATTGCAGGAAGCGAAACTGCACAGAGATTGTTTTTAATAATTGAACAAAATTCTGATGGTAAGCCGTAAGTCCCAATACACGCGAATAGGTTTACGAATGAGAGTCGAAATTTGACCGTTGAAAAGAAGGACAGTTTGCTCCAACTTGTGGATGGCGGATTCACATTCTAACTTTTCTTCGAAATGATGGCTAGGCACAGCATTTGGATAGCACAGCACATGCTACAGTAAATTCAGACATTTTGATATAGACTGTCAAATGGGTTGTTTGGAGTAGTGATTTCATTTCTTGCATATTTTACAATCGTGAGTCACTGTCGTGGAATCTGGGACCCCTAGGGTGTGTGTGTGTGTGGGGTACCACACTTACCCAGTGAGCAGCGGCCGATAAAAAATCACTTTATTTGTGTAGTTTAAGAGGAAGGCAGAAATGATTGAAGCAATGAAAAACGATTTATTAAACTGAGTCACTTACTACTTGAAATCAGGTTCATTAAGCACTTGTACTAAATGTGATTGATACTTTGTCATCTTGAAACCGAATAGAACTAGTTCAGAATAGTCTCATTTAATCATAAAAAAAAGAAAAGAAAAATAAAACACATAATATCGGATAACATTTACATTGTATTATTCTATAACTTACATTTTATTATTCTACTAAGGTTGCCTGTTATATTTCGGGATTGGGCAAGCCTAGTGTCTGGCAACTGCCAGCTCTATCGTAAAGTTTGACATTTTTGAGGTTATACGTGCTCAGAACGTTTTGACATACGAGCGCTATTTGTGTTGTTTACAGTAACTTAACAGATTAATCTCGCCCAAAAAATGGAATTAAATCGTGAAAATTTTCGTGCGATTATTTTTTACAACTTTCGACGTGGATTAACTCAACAACAGTGCATCGATGAACTTAATTAAATTTTTGACGATGAAGCTCCATTAAGGACCAGTGTTTTTCGATGGTATGGTGAATTCAACCGAGGTCGTAGTTCACTCCAAGAAGAATTTCGTGAAGGTCGTCCAAAATCAATTGTTGTTCTGGAAAACATTGATGCTGTGCGGCAACTGTTATTGCAAGATCGTCATGTGGCCTATCGTGAGATTGAGACAACCTTCGGCATTAGTGGGACCAGCATATATTCAATATTGCATGAACATTTGACCACCAAAAAAATTTGTTTGCGTTGGATCCCACACAATTTGTCAATCGCTTAAAAAAAGACTCGTGTCGATTGGTCGAAAGAAATCCGCCAAAAATACGATCGCGGTCTTAAGACAAAACCCAGTTGACAAAAAACAGCTTTTCCATAAATGAAAGAGAATCAGCCAGCCAACAATTCTCGAAATTGCAGAGAGAAAATAAAACACAATTGTCTCTTGCTTTGATTTTTTAATATAATTTTATCAAATATCTCCCTTCTGCTTTTTTGCTGTTCATTCAACGCTTCATAAAAAGTGTTACAGTGATCAGATTTAGTTGAAATAGGCGCCGTTGTGTTCGATAATCTGTTTCCATCTTAACGGCAACTTCATAATACCCCCCCTCGTAAAAGCTCCCTTCTTTTCTTGCGAAGAACTCGGACAGCCACTTTTCACAATATTCTTTTGAGTTCAACTTCACACCACCAAGAGCGTTCGCCATGGAAAGGAACAGGTGGTAGTCACTTGGAGCTATGTCCGGGCTATATGATGGATGCGATAAAACCTCCCATCCGAGCTCCCGTAGCTTCTGACCAGTCATCAACGAAGTGTGTGGTCTGGCGTTGTCTTGGTAGAACACTACACGCTTCCTGTTGGCCAATTCTGGACGCTTCTGGTCGATCGCCTGCTTCAAGCGGTCCAGTTGTTCGCATTAGATGGTAGAATTAAGCGTCTGGCCATATGGGGGCAGCCCATAGTGGATGATTCCCTTCCAATCCCACCAAACACACATCAAAACCTTCTGGGCCGTCAATCCCGCCTTGGCCACTGCTTGGGACAATTCACCGGCTTTCAACCACGACCGTTTTTGCTTGATATTGTCGTATGTGATCCATTTTTGTCCCCAGTCACCATCCGCTTCAAAAATGGGTCAAGTTCGTTCCGTTTCAGCAGAATATCGCAGGCGTTTATTTGGTTCAGAAGGTGTTTTTTGCTTCAAATCATGCGGCACCTAAACATCAAGCTTTTTTTGTATCCAGCCTTCTGCAGATGGCTTAATGTGGTGTGGTGACTAACTCCCATCTCCTGGGCGATTTCACGAGATACCACATGCCGGTCTAACTCGATGATTTCCATGATTCGATCGGTATTCGTAGTCACAGGTCTTCCGTCGGCTGGCTTATCCATGCTGTCGTTTTCACCGGCTCTGAATCGTCGAAACCATTCCTTCGCAGTTCGAAGTGATAGAATACCATCCCCCAAAACAGCATTAATCTCACGGAACGTTTCTCTACCGGATTTGCCTTTAACGAAGGAAAGCTTTAAGATTTCGGAGTTAGTGAACTCCATGTTTAAACGTCTATAACTGTTGAACGCAATATCCAAACTAATCATTCATAGCGTCTTTGATGTATAGTATTGCCAGATACGAGCTCTGAAGCGCTTTGTACATAGCCGGAAAATTTAAAAGACAAAAAGGCGGAAGGGACGTTTGACAACCTTTAATTTTTTTTTAATGTTGTTTTCCCATTTCGTACTTTTTGTACGCCAAAGTTCCTTAACATTTGCAGAATCTGGCTACTTTTTTATAAGAGTGGTACAAAAAAGGAGTGCTGCAACAGCTTAGCTTAGTTAAAATTTAATGATCTTCATCAGATATGCTTGGCTAAAATAGAAACTGAATAATATTTATTGAAATGGTTGGATAAGAATTAATATCGTTTCCTTTTGAGTATTATTGTGCAGACTTCGTTCTCCAGATGGTACGAGGGCTGCATTTTATATTCCGGCAACCTTCGTAAAGCTTCTTAGTTATTGCACCAATCGTGTAGCGCCAAATACGCACAATTGCTTAGGAATGCTTTGGTTGTCGAAAACTTAAAGTGATTTGCTTCTGTTTAAGCCAAACGTGAAACAAAAGCAATATAATATGAAGCTGATGCTGCCACAAATCGCACTTAATGACACAAACATGAAATCTATCAGTCTTATGGAAAAGATGGATAAAATTCTTAATCGATTTTGAGTCAACATCATCTTTAATTTCATTAATGTCGAAATGTCCTTCCGCCCCACAGAAGCCGATTTTGTTGTCTTTTGCAGCCTTTGGCGAACTTTGATTTTTATAAATTCAAGACATCTGATTGGACGACGCTGAAAAACTAATAAGATGACAGGCATTATTCTTAGTGTCTCCCCGTCTACTGTCGTCGATCCATTGTTGTCGGTGGGGATGTTTAAGTCCTATACGTCTGTATGGAAATTGCGATTATATATTAGACATATTTTTTTTGTTTTGTAATGAAGGGTTTTGTTGTTATTTCCCTTCACACTGAACAATTATTTAATACGTATGCTTTTTTTTCAATCTAATCTAATAATCTCTGAATTGTAAATTGGGCGGTGGACTGCTTTGTAAACTTATATACAAAATAAAACATACTACCGTACTACATATTAGACAGCACAATAGTCATAAAAGGGAACAGAGCCTAGCTTCTTTAACAACTACCCGTGTTGTCTTCCTTTTGCCGACTTCGAAAGGCAAAGTTTAGGACGAACAGTGCTTTGTGAGTGTTGTTAGGAAAGACGTGGTGCAGCAAAAAATGCGATGTTTCAGCACAGGAATCGAACCTGGGACCTAATGCTTGAAAGTGTCGTATTTTATTCACTATGCTTGACACACATCAAAATCACACTTCCTTCTTGTAGTCTGCATCAATCTCGCAGCCTTAGAGCGAAAACTCAGCTAGTTTTCTCGGCATTCTAATTTCGGATACTCAGACCTTTAACTCTTTATTTTTGTGGAGCAAACCGGCTTAGCCGCCGTGGCGTATTTGGTAGAGTGCGACGCTTACACGCCTAAGGGTCTAGGTTCGATTCCCGGCTGAACACCTAAAATTTTTCACAACACCACCTCTTTCGAGCTGCTGACAACATCCAAAGAGTAATAACTGTCTAAGAAAGCTTCTCAAACTTCGCCGATTGGAGTCGGCTAAATACTGTAGATCCCTTCTACTCGTGAGAGAACAGTAGCGTGCACAATACAAGGAGTTGAAAAGCAAGCTAGGCCCTGGTCCCCCTGTAGACTGTCGCGCCAACGATTATTATTAAACCTGCTTAGCAAAACCTGTCAATGAAAAAATCACCACATATTTCCTGAAAAGCACCACTACTGTTTTCTGCGATTTTGAGTTATAAAAATTTAATTTCATCTTTATCATACAGGCATACAACAAAGTAAAGAACGGCAAATTTATCAAAATAAGTAAACATATGTATGTAGGTATTGATTTTGTAGATTCACACGCCTTTCCGTGTGCGGACAATTTTGGGAATTCTAAGAAGCTGAGACAAGTGGCCCCTAGGCTACATGAACCTGCTCAACAGTTGCCATGGAGGTGCTACTGGGTCTGATTCCTTTAATCCTTGTGGTTGCTGACTGTGCAAATATTGTGCTGTAAGAGATTACATCCTCAAAGAAGATTTCAGGAAAATTTAAGCCAGCTTTCGAGCAGAAAACTGAAGGAACACCTAAGGTATGAGACGTACAACAAGACTTCTAAGTCAATGTACGATTTGAAGCATGCACTAAATTGAGCCAAAAAAGGTTTCGTAACTTAACGCGCCTCCTACAGGTCGATCCAGGCTAAGAGAGGCCCTGAGGAAACTTTGGTACTGCGGATTCTGTGAAAAAGCAGAAGAAGTTTTTAAGTTTTTTTTTCCTCCGCCTTTTCTTAGATAGATAATAGGTGTTAGTATGAATTAATGTTTTTATATTAAATAAATAAAGATGTTGAAAAACACATAAAATTCAATTAATCTTAGAGAGCCTGCGAAGGACCAGTAAGATTATGATCATACAATGTTATGTTAACAAATTTTAAGCATTTTTGTCTACAATTTCTTTATCTTCATATTATTTCTTTGTCTTAATTATAACAAAACGCAATAGAAAAAAAAAGTGGAAGAAGTCTTTGCGCACATCACGGAAAGGTTTCAGTAAACGCCTACTTACTGATGAAGAAATGTAACTAGTCTTTCCTTCTCGAATTTCCAAAAGAAACCGATCTACGATGACTTGCGCAAAATAGGTTTTTTCTACCAATAAAAACTCTCAATTTACAAGGTATTTAATTATTATGCTGGGGAAACTGTCTTTCCTTTGTCGCCTTTTTTGGTCACTGTCGATTTTCAATGAAACCAGGTTATTTCATTGTTATAATCCCAACGTTTCGGCAGGGATTGCTGCGTTCATCAGGGGATCTCTTTATTGAAACAATAAAACAAAATATTTTACATACATACATAGTAACAATGCAATTTAACAAATAAACAGTAAACTTACATTAATTGTGTTGTTGTTCAAGTGGATGTGGATGTTATAGTCCAGATGTTGCTTAAAATTATCACAAAAAACTGAATCAACAAAAAATATTATATAAGGTGGCCAAATATCTCCCTTTCGCCTTTTTGCCTTTTGAAATTTCCGGTTATGTACAAAACGCTACAGAGCTCTTATCTGGCAATACTATACATCATTTGACATAACTTGCAAAACCACCCTATGCACAATCAGTTAGGATATTGCCTTCAACAGTTATAGACGTGTAAACATGGAGTTTACTAACGCCGAAACTCGCGCTATTTTAAAGTATTTCTTCGTTAAAGGCAAATCGCCTAGAGAAACGGAGATGGGATTTAGTCACCAAACCATTTTAAACCATCTGCAGAAGGCTGGATACAAAAAAGCTTAATGTTTGGGTGCCGCATGATTTGAATCAGAAACAACCTTCTGGACCGAATCAGCGCCTGCGATATTCTGCTGAAACGGAACGAACTCGACCCATTTTTGAAGCGAATGGTGACTGGCGACGAAAAATGGATCACAGACGACAATATCAAGCGAAAACGGTCATAGTTGAAAGCCGATCAATCGTCCAAGCAGGGATTGACGGCCAGGAAGGTTCTGCTTTTGCTTTGAAATTCGCGCTATTCTAAGGTTTTCCTTTGCTAAAGGCAAATCCGCTAGAGAAACGGAGATGGGAGCTAGTCACCAAACCATTTTAAACCATCTGCAGAAAGCTGTATACAAAAAACGCTTGATGTTTGTGTGCGGCATGATTTGACGCAAAAAAACCCTTTGGACCGAATCAACGCCTGCGATATTCTGCTGAAACGGAACGAACTCGACCCATTTTTGAAGCGAATGGTGACTGGCGACGAAAAATGGATCACGTAGGACAATATCAAGCGAAAACGGTCGTGTTTGAAAGCCGATCAATCGTCCAAGCAGGGATTGACGGCCAGGAAGGTTTATTTGTGTGTTTGGTGGGATTTAAAGGGAATCATCCACTATGAGCTGCTCCCATATGGCCAGACGCTTAATTCTACCATCTACTGCGAACAACTGTACCGCTTGAAGCAGGCGATCGACCAGAAGCGTCCAGAATTGGCTAACGTAGTAGGGTGTAGTATTCCACCAGGATAACGACAGACCACACACTTCATTGATGACTGGTCAGAAGCTACGGGAGCTCGGATAAGAGGTTTTATCGCATCCATCATATGACCCACTACACTTTTTATGAGGCATTGAATGAAAAGCAAAAAAGCGGAATGGAGATATTTGACAGCCTTATATTTCAGGGAAGCTCAAAATAGAGAGTTATTGATAAGGGGTAACAATATATGGTCCCGGGGTACTATTCCTTTACCAACAACTTAAAGAAGTGCAAGCGAACCAATAGCTGATCAAACTTTGTCATTACAACTAATACATAAGTGAATGGCGCGACAGGCCACTGGGAGGACAGGATCCAGTTTTTTCATCAACTACTCGGATGCGCGAACTATGTACAAAACGCATTATGTTAAGCACCTAGTAACAGAGTAATAGCAACCAAAGACGACCTGCTATTAACGACATGGTTCAGGATCCAATTAATCACATGAGTACGAAGGTTACCTTTTATATTTCGGAATTGTCCAACCCTAGTGTTGCAATCTGGCAATTGCCAGCTCTATCGTTAAGTTCGACATTTTTGAGGTTAAACGTACTCAGAACGTTTTGACATACGAGCGATATTTGTGTTGTTTACACTTAAAAGATTCACCTCGCCCAAAAAATGGAATTAAAACGTGAAAATGTTCGTGGATTATTTTTTACAACTCTCGACATGGATTAACTCAACAACAGTGCATCGATGAACTTAATTCAATTTTTGGAGATGAAGCTCCATCAAGGACCAGTGTTTATCAATGGTATGCTGAATTCAACCGAGGTCGTAGTTCACTCCAAGAAGAATTTCGTGAAGGTCGTCTAAAATCAGTTATTGTTCCGGAAACCATTAACGCTGTGCGGCAACTGATATTGCAAGATCGTCATGTGACCTATCGTGAGATTGAGACAACCTTAGGCACTAGTGGAACCAGCGTACATTCAATATTGCATGAACATTTGACCGTCAAAAAAATTTGTTCGCGTTGGATCCCACACAATTTGTCAATCGCTCAAAAAAGGCTAGTGTCGATAGGTCGAAAGAAATGCTCCAAAAATACTATCGCGGTGCTTCGAAATACGTCTATGACATCGTGATAGGTGATAGATGGTGGATTTACGCGTATGAGCCCGAAAGTAAACAGCAGTCGACTGTATGGGTGTTTTAAATTGAGTAAAATCCAACATAAGTTGCGCGTGCACGAAGCACTTCCAAGCAAATGGTCGCCTGTCTTTTTTTTTCGAAAAAACGGGACATATCGCAATCGTACCACTAGAACAACGCAGAACAGTCAATTCTGAGTGGTACACAACCATTTGTGTGCCAGTTGTCTTCCAAGAAATCAGAAACATCAACCGCCGAAGATGGATTACTCTTCACCACGACAATGCGAGCTCTCACACATCGGCTCAAACAACTGCATTTTTGAGCACTCAAAACATCGATTTGATGAGTCATCCGCCCTATAGTCCTGACTTGGCACCGAATGACTTCTTTTTATTCCCGTACGTAAAAAATAAAATGAGAGGTCAACGTTTTTCGACACCTGAGGAAGCGGTTGATGCGTTCAGAATGCATGTTTTGGAGATACCTCAATCAGAGTGGCAAAAGCGCTTCGACAATTGGTTCAAACGCATGCAAAAGTGTATAGATCTTAATCGGGAATATTTTGAAAAACAATAAAGCTATTTTCGATGGTTAATATTTGTTTTTGTTCTCTAATCCCGAAATATAAAAGACAAATCTCGTACTAGAGAGAGGAATGAAGAGAAGTAACAACATGTTAATTATTGTTTACACTGGCAATTCGTTTTCACTGAAGTGTTATATCATACGATGTGAAGTGTAATATTTTGTAAGAAGCATCACATCTAAGTCAGTCAGTCGGAGATTGGAGTCTAATATAGAAGCATGCTTTGTTGCAAACTAAAATCAGTTATTCCGTTTTTTTTTTCTTCACAAAAGACGCGAAACTTTAACTCCCGCTACTGTTCTCTCACGAGTAGTAGGAACTTACTGTTTGCCGTCTCCGAACGGCGGAGCTTTGAGAAACTTTTTTATTGACAGTTTATATGCTTTGATTGTTGTCAGCAGCTCAATCAAGCCTGGGTATTGAACCTGAGACCTTTTGCATATGAGTGTTTCATTCTGTTCATTATGCCACCGCGGCCACAGATGCAGATCACATGGTCCACAGTACTCTCAATTCAACTGCACAGCTCTTACGGATATACTCTTAAGATGGAATCACACACGACAACATCTCGTGAGATGTAAACTGAGCGCTGTACTGAGATCTATAAAAGAAATTTTGTACTGCGGTAGGAAATGGTTAAAAGAGCTACGTGCCTTTGGTTTACTCGAACACTGATGCAACGGTAATTGGGACTGCATAAAAAATTCCCCTTAGCTCATCTACATTATTTTCTCTGATGACATGTTTTTAATGTTTTATTAACAACTTAAAAGAAGGGACACAGGGGGGTGTTCGTGAGACAGTATCATCCGCCAACAATAGCATCAAACACATTCAAGTAAAAGAAATTATATTTCAACAAGGCCTTGTGAAACGAGTCTAAACTAGTCAGTACAGATGGTTTCATTATAAAGCTAATCAGAGAGAATATTTCGAGCCACTACTTCTTCTTTGGGGTGTTCTATGCTACCTTGTTTTTGCGTGTAAATGGCTTTATTCCACCCGAGGAGTTTCTTTTCTTGGAAAGTTGATGATATGGGAGGACGTCCTAACATCTTAAATGTGGTACGCCGAACAATGGACTGGAGACTAAGATTAACCGGACACCACTCGCAGCCAAGAAAATCTTGTTCTTATACTCGTGATATGTTTTGATTGTTTCATTGGCAATTTCGACATCAAACAGCACCTTTAAACTTTTAGAACAAGCCAGCGTTGAAACAAATGTCCCAAAACCGCTTTCCCAGACTACTTAAGAAACCAAAACAAAATCTTTTTTTAAAATTTGTGCAACTCGTTGGAGTTGATAAGTGCTTTCTGGGTTTTCTGTGTATCCACAAATTTAGCACATCCCCCTAAGGACAACGGAAACCAGCTCCCGTCACAGTTTGTATTTCATTATCAATCCATGACCATCTACCACGAAGTTTCGCGAAAAGTGAATCATTCTCAGTCGCATAGCATGTCGTGCGATAAGTGCAAATTATTCGATGTAAATATTTACCTTTAGCGCACAAAAGATTTCAGATCTGTTGGCCAGTATGCCCATCTCAGCTCAAGATGCACTGCTGATGCAGTTTGTATGGGGAAGGTGTGGCCTACGTGATGAAATCCCCTTTCTTTCAGACAGATTCTACTATTTGCACAAGTCGAAATTCCCCGAAGCGGCGTGGATGGCCTACGTGCTCATCCGCACAATCATTTATTGCTTTTTGCTTTTTCTCGGAATGGAGACAATTGGCTTCATGTGACAAAGAAGATGCGCAATAAACCGCAGGTCCAATGAATTATTGTGCAGGGGCATGTTTTACATGGAATGCATTCAAACCTGGGATTACCGATCGCCGTACTGGTAAGTGGGGCCTTGCCCCGAATACATCCGCCGTAAACAGAGCTGTGCAGAGTTCATATTTAAGCTAATAACTCAAACGTCAAGTCTGTCACTGCGTGACATTGTGCAATGTGTATAATTACGAAGCTTGCGTTTTGTCAAGACATTTGTCAGTCGCTGTGGAGGTTCCCAAAACACTTTAAGCCTCCCTTTAAACCGAAATTAGTTCTGCCGTGTTTCTGGCTCGAAAAACAAACAAGCGATGCTGCCGCCGAAGGTCGGATGGAATTACTCACAGATAATGACACTCCAAATTCGCCCGGAAACGTGTTCCGCTCGTTGCGTCGTCATCGCTCTCAAAGTCACAGCTAATTATCGGCGCAAAGGGGTCTTCCGCAATCGACCGCATTGCACTGCATTCTGGGCGTCTACACCGACTCTAATCAATGGTGAATTTGTTGCGTAAAAACAGCTTGTCAGAGGATTCATTAGGGATTCACTCCCAATAGCTTATTCGATGTGGTCCGCAGCATGACAAATCTTTCTGCTTGAGCGTGTGCGTACGTTGTGCGGGGAAAAAGTATTGAGAAACGGCTGCGGTTAAAACGAAACCTGTTTTAAGATAAACCAGCAGCAGCGTGATGAAGAAATTAGGCAAGCGTTTTGTAACAACTAATACTTTGGAGCATGACCGTAGCCGTGATGGCGATGACCACGCGTTGAAGCTGTCTTAGCCTAAGTCGCCACCAAGAGCATGTGTCTGCTGAGCCCAATGTACGTTGGCATCGTGATACAAAAAAAACTGTTTTACTTAAGTGGGTGTCAGCAATTGTTGGGAATTTGTTTTGGAAGGCATAAAGGTAATACTCTGAGTCATACGCAGGTGCGCTGCGCATGCAATGAGTGAGCTTTTATGTTAGAATGAGTGATTTGAGGTAAATTTTGTTTGCTTTGAGCATTTTCTTGGTGAAATGTATGTTAAGTAGCCATCGTGACGAAGTGAGTAGAGTACGATCTTTACATGGCGAACATCCTCGGTTCGATTACAAAACTGAAGGACTCACTTTTTTCACTGCAACGCCTCTTCTGAACTGCGGATAACTCTCAAAGGGTACTGGTTGTCTGTCTAAAAAACCTTCTCGGAGTTGACAAAAAACTATAGTACTGTACTGTACTCAGCCTAATATGCGCTCACGCCCCGACAGAGAAGTATGACAACACCAAGGATGTCTTCTATGATCTCCTAGAAGGAACATACGGTCGATGCCACAGCTACGACACCAAGATCGTTCTAGCAGACTTCAACGCTCAGCTGGGAAAGGACATCTTTGCTGGAGTTATCGGTATAAGCCTGCACGACAACACATCCGGAAACGGACTCAGGCTGTTGGACTTCGCCTCGGGGCGGAACCTCTCTGTGGCTAGCACGCTGTTCCCAAACCTGGACATTCACAAAGGGATCTGGCGATCTCCTGATTAATCCACCGTCAACCAGATTGATAAAACTGCGATCGACGTCAGACACCCATCCAGTATTCTCGATGTCCGAACCTTTCGAGGTGCAAACATCGACTAGGATAATCACCTTGTTGCAGCCAAGGCAAGAACCCGGATATCGAGAGAGTAAAAGAGCCGAGACAGGCCAAAACGATTTGACGTCGCTACAATCGCAACAGGTCGCTGGAAACTTTGCCGACCGAGTCTCCTTGAATCTTGCTCAGGGTTCGACGTTGCCTGCACTAAACATAAAAGAAGACTGGAAACGTTATCAAGAAGCTGATGTGCTGGGTTTCACGTAACCACCTAGAAGAAACCCATGGTTTTGCGACGAGTGCAGGCAAGCGCATGCAGCCAAACAAGAAGCGTACAAGGCAACGCTGCATCGAACGACGAGAGCTGTTTGTGAGCTCTACGTATAGAGAAGAAGGGAAGATCACCGGCTTCTCAGAAGGAAAGAGAAGGAGCATGAGAACCGCGCAGTCGAGGAAATGGAAAGGTGTTATGACATGAATGAAGTCTGAAAGTTTTACGGAAAGGTAAAACAGTTATCCAAAGGATACAAGATACATAGAAGTTTCGGACCGTAGCCTGATAGGACCCAAATGGACACCCCGTTGTAGGGTCGCAGTCTGTGCTGAGAATGTGGAAGGATCATTTCTGTAGACTCCTTAACGGCGATGACGGCCCAAAGCCCGCTGTAAGGCAGAATGCTCAACTCAATTCGGACTATGATAGACAAGAATTCCGTCCCCGACTTAGACGAGGTTAAGATAGCAATATCCAAGCTGAAATCGAACAGCGTAGAACTATTTAAAGCAGCTGGAGATGAGTTGGTTGGGCACATGCACCAGTCATCTGTAAGATATGATCGGAGGAAAGCATGCCCGATGAGTGGAATCTCAGCGTCGTTTGCCCGGCCCACAAGAAAGGAGACCCTTTGACTGCGCCAACTACCAAGGGTTTCAGGCTAGGGAAGTCCATAATAGACGAGATTTTCACTTTACGGCAGATCTTGGAAAAGTCCCAAGAAGTGCAAATCTTCACTTACCACCTATTCGTCGATTTCAACGCCGCATATGACAGTGTTCATAGAGATGAGCTATACAGTGCCATGTCTAGTTTTGGCATTCCTACCAAATTCGTCAGGTTGTGTAGGACGACGATGAAGATGCCTCGCTGTTCCATCAAGGTCGGTAACGACCTCACCGAGACCTTCGAGGTAGTCAAGGACTTCGTCTACCTCGGCTCCGCGGTAAATAGGGACAACAACATCAGTACCGAAATCAAACGCTAAAGAGGCATTTGAGTAACAAAGCCCTACCTCAAAGGACAGCTGATAACCCAAGTCCTACTCAATGGCGCGGAAACATGAACGTTATTTAAAGTGGATGAGGAAGCTCTTAATCTTTTCGAGAGAAATTTTTGTTTTTTTTTGCGTTGATGGCATCTGGAGGAGAAGATCAAGCTTTATTCTCGATGACTTGGTCTCCATTCCGGAAGTTCGGTATTTATCTCTTTCTCGAGCCGATTTCTAAGACCCTCTTTGCTGTAGCTTTGTCTCCGATCCAGTGGAGTCGACGGAGTTTTGAGTTCCGGACAACAATCCCTTCCTGCTACAGCTCGTAGAGTTCGTCGTTATTACTTCTCCTTTCGTCTTTCTGGCAGAAGGAACCATATATTCATATATAATGAATTTTCAGCTCAACAGTTCACTCATCGTCCAGCTTTCAGCTGGTAAAGCTGGATTGGCAAGGCAAGAGTCTTGTAAAGCATGATTTCGATCCTTCTTTCTTTAAGTATTAACCCATGTTGCTTTGACAGACCGCAGTAACACCACCTCACAATTGTGGTTCTACATTAGAATCTTACTAACACGTCGTTAGGGAAGTTTACATTGCCCCGAGTTAGACAAATTCATTCATCACCTTAAGGTCACAGCTGTCAATCGTTATACATTTAGCTCTAATGCACAGAGCGACGACGCGGAAAGGTAGCAAAATTGTGCATACGAGCCATTATTTTTTTTTTGTTTCCTATGACATCTGTCATTGAACAGGCAACATCATATTTGTTCATCGTGTTAAAAATGTCGAATTTTGTACCAGAAAGTGATGATTTGCGGAAAGCATTAATTTTTTGTTTTCATTTGAAGAAAAGTGCTGCAGAGTCGCATCGAATGCTTTTCGAGGCATATGGTGATCATGCTCCATCAGAAGCAGCACGCAAAAGATGGTTTCAACGGTCCAGAAATAATGATTTTGATGTGAGAAATGAAGAACGTGGAAGACCACCAAAAAAGTTTGAAGACGCCGAATTGCAAACGATATTGGATGGAGATGACACTTTGAGTCAAAAGCAAATGGCAGCAATGTTAAATGTTGTACAACAAATAATTTCTGACCGTGTGGATTCAAAAGTGTGGAAAATGGGTGCCACGTGAATTGACAGAAAGACAGAAAAAACTCTTTTGAAATTTTGCGTCAAAGACACGAAAGAAAATCGGTTTTTGCATCGGATTGTTACTGGCGATGAAAAATGGATTTATTTTAAGAATCCTAAGTGGAAAAAATCATGGGTTAATCTGGGACAACCATCAACATAGACTGCAAAACCAGGCCGATTCGGCAAGAAGACAATGCTGTGTATTTGGTGGGACCAGAAAGGTGTGCTGTACCACGAGCTCCTAAAACCTTGTGAAACATTTAATACTGATCGCTACCGACAACAAATGATCAATTTGAACCATGTATCGAGAAACGACCAGAATGGGCCAGAAGACACGGCAAGGTAATTTTGCTCCATGACAGTACACCTGCACACAAAGCAAAACCGGTTCAGGATACAATCAAAACACTTGGCTGGGAGCAGCTACCTCACCCGCCGTATTGACCAGACTTGGCTCTCTCCGACAACCATTTGTTTTCATCGATGGGACATGCATTGGCTGAGCAGCACTTTGATTCCTACGAGGAGGTCGAAAATTGGGTGTCAGATTGGTTTGCTTTAAAAGACGAACAATTTTATTGGCTTGGTATTCACAAATTGCCAGAAAGGTGGTCAAACTGTGGAGAAAACAATGGCCAATGCTTTGAATAAAATGTTTTTACTTTCGCATTAATAATTAGTGTTTTATTTTCAAAAAAAAAAAAACCTGGTACTTGGAAACATGTCGACTGTAGCAACATAAGGGGAAGGAGAAGACAAGGGCTTAGAAAATTGTCAGTGACGGCTTGCATTGGAGGTTTGGCATTTTTTTAGACCTATTCCTCCAGATTGAATCTCTATTTGACGCCGTGAATTCCTGCCGTGAGCTAATCGCCTTTTGGTACAATTTGATCTTTAACAAGTTTGCAGGCCCAATTTAATTTTCCACGAGCCTCAAGCTCTAATTCGCAAAGTCTTGCAGTTGATGAACTCAAATCACCATGTACATATGACCTTCAAAAGGCAAAATTGATCCGTAAGAAGTTAAATGGTGCGTCAACATACCTGTTCCATAATGTGCACCAAATTTACCAAGTCCCTACTTGGAAGAATTTCGATCACATTCTCTCCCCAAATATCAACTTCTACGATTGAATTAAAACGACGGGTGGGATTTTCGTCAAGGTTGCCACACGATTTCTTCCGCTAAGTAGGCTTCCATATTCGATCGAAAGCCCATGTCTGCAGTGGGAGACTCATTTCTGGCAGCCACACGCAACTGCTCGCTCGGCAAACAGACGGGGTCGCATAAGACAAACATTGACAAACGAACGATAATAAAGATTTTCATCTTTTCACAACTGGTGACGAAATCATCATCACCGGGTCGCCCAGTTAAGCCCTTCATCGACCCGCGCCGCCGTCAGCTCGTGTAATTTATTTAATTTTTGTTTGCCTTTGTTGAAATGAGAAGACGAAAACATTAAACAAATTCGACAAGTTGCTCTTGCGCAAGACTATTTGCTCGCATTTATGAAGTACTTTCCTTCACAATGGGTCGCTGGTTCGTTCCGTTATTGATGGAAAACTGTCCGTGTAATTGAGAGGTGCTCGTTTTGGGCGCAGATTACAACAGGCCAAGCCGTTCAGTGTCCGCCGCTGCAGGTTAACTGCGTTTTAAGCGAATTCGATTCGATAACTTGGAATCGAATTGTTGCGCAAGCGATTTTGACATTTGGCGATGACGTAAAACCACATACAGCGGCGAAGTTCATTCACACGTTGGCTTTGAAATCAGTCGGAGAGAGAAAAACACGCTGTACCTCACCTGGTCAATTAGACTTTAGGAAGTTTACGAGTGCGTTTTGAGCGGCAGGTATGCGGCCGCCGCAGAGGGCTGTCCATTGGCCACATGCTGGATAGACAAGTTTGTACCACTCTAACCGATGATTTGGGTTTTATTTCGGCATTTTTTTTTTAGAAAGTGATCGACCTTATTGGAGGTGCGGTGGCAAAGATGTGGCGATGATTGTACCGATCTTGGGCAGTCGATGGCTGGGCGAATTCAGATTACAGGGAACGGGGGCGATAACATCATTGGACTGAATGAATTTAGCTTTCAACTGATTTGTTTTTGACTGAGATTCAAAGAGGCAAAATGGATCTTCCACGGCAGTCGTAAGTTTCACTCAAATTGCTCTTTGTTCTGCAATTAAATGCGCACGCACAATTAAGTAAGGCCTCCACTGGCATTTTTCAATGACCGGACACTTCCGGACGGAAGAAGTACTTGAACGATTGAAATTGGGGCTGCAGTGGTTTGTTTATCACTTGTACATTACCAAATGATCAAACGCTGGTGAATTTTTTCGGAACTACACTGTCCTTTTGACAGTTTGCAAGCGGAATGAAATTTTGTAAGTGAAGTTCGAAATTAAATACAAAGTAAATTAAATAAATAAAATTGATATTCAAACAAAATACTTTCAATATGTATGTCTTAGGCATTCTGCGTTCGAGGAAAGTTCCACAAGTAACCCATGGGCTTCAGTTCCAAAGACAGGGAAGGTGCCGGCAACTGATTTTTAAGGTTGTACAGCATCCAAGGCTTTACATTGTGCGCGGTATGTTTCGGGTGGTTGAAACCAGAAATCTTCTTCTACCTCCAACTGCTGAGCACTTTGCGGTAAAGTATCTTTCAAAATCTGGATATAAACCATTTGCTCCATTAATAGACGTAAGTTGAAGCCGAAACGGCGAAAATGGGTCTGGCGGTAAATGAGGCAAAATCGAAGTACACGCTGTCATCGAGAAAGGACACACAGCATCAGAAACACAGCATCAGACACACAGGCAGCAGAAACGAAGTCAAGGACTTCGCCTACCTCGGTTCCACGGTAAACAGGAACAACAATATAAGTACCGAAATCAAACGCAGAATTACTCTTGCCAATCGCTGTTTCTTTGGGCTCAAGAGGCAATTGAGTAATACATCCCTCTCTCGACGGACTAAGCTCGCTTTATATAAAAGCTTAATCATCCCAGTCCTACTCTATGGCGAGGAAACCTGCACGTTACCAAAGGCGGATGAAGTAGAAGAAAAGTTTTGCCTGCGATTTGTGGTCCTGTCTGGAGAAGAAGATTTAACGACGAATTCTATGCGCTGCACTATGACGTGAGCCAGTTCAAGCGGATACAACGCTTAAGATGGCTAGGACATGTAGAGCGTATGGACACCACTGCTCCAGTTCGAAAGGTGTTTGAATCCGAGCCATTGGGACAACGCAACAGAGGACGACATTGACTAAGGTGGCGCACACAAGTGGAGAAGGACCTCAACCAACTTGGAGTGCGCAATTGGAGGCAACTAGCAAGAGATGGTGCTAGCTGGTGAGGCATGTTGGTTAAGGCCCAGGTCCACCCCCAACTGTCACAAGAAGAAGAAGAAGTTTGTCTAGTTAGATTGTCAGACCTTTGGTTTTGGGAATTTACTGGCGTAGCTGTAGTTTTTAGTGTATGAGTTTGGTGGTTTCTTATACTTCCCATACGTATATTAGCTTGATTCTGGTACCTGGAACTATAATTCCACTGTAAAAAAAAAAAAAGAAACGTAAGTTTGCCCATGCTGCTAGCGGGCATTCATTCCGCTTTCGCCGTACTAAATTTTGCTTTTCAAAAACTGTACAGTTTTTCTCCATACTAGCTTTTTTCCTATTATTCTAAAGATGCTGAATTTACTCTCATCGGAAAAAATGAATTGGTCCTGAAATTCTGTGGGCCTGAAAACGAATTTTTTGCAAAATTCATGCGTTTCTGGTTTTTAATATCTGAAACATGTGACTTCTTGTGAGCTACTTATCCACGATACATAAGTAGCTTTCATGATCGGTTGTTGTTTTGCCAATCCTTTCCACTACTTCAATTTTAACTTGGTGGACAGTCATCTTGGGGTTGAGGGATACTAACTGAACAATGCGTGTTTGTTCCCGCCTTGTTAATAAAGATGAACAGCCATCTGTGGGTTCTGGAAAAATGGAACTCGTCGAAACGTAATTATTACTTACTCTCTGGATAGATGAGTGTGCCCTTCCAACATTCATTCATATTAGTTTTATACAAAACCTAGGGTCTATCACCAAAAATATCCGTATGGATCCACACCGCAATGATAAGACTACTTCTCTCATATGCATCAGTCGTTTCGGGGAACAAGCTTATGAGAATATACGTGACTGCTGCTTTCACCAAGCTTCAAACAACAGGTTATCTCGGCTGTACAGAGGCCTTTCCCGGCACGCCAGGTTTTTCCCTTGATGCACTGATCAATCTCCCTCCCCTTGACAACCACATCATTTGATTCATACTCAAGGCCATCTCTCGACTAAAAAGGAGTGGTCTTGGGTTCAACTCGCACTGGAGCTTTGATGACCTCGGGCACCGCATCTCCTATGACACTAGCCTCATGGACATACCGTCTGATGCGAGGGTACCAATAATACAACTGCATCGCTTATACAAAGTCAACTTTCCCCGTGTCCTGGACTGGCTCTGGCAAGAATCTGAACAGGAAAAGGAATGTAGTCGAATTTCCACGGACGGCTCCAAGACGACCGAGGGAGCTGCAGCTGGGGCCTTCGTGGAAGAAGACAGCATCAAACTTCACGCCTCCTTAGTTAATTTCGCGTCGGTTTTCCAGGCGAAACAACAGCCAGGCTGTGCTTAAGGTCTTACCATACTCCCCCTTTAACCACTTCCAAGATAGTTCAGGAATGCAAGTCTTCCCTTAATTTGGTCGTCAGGCTCAATTCGCTAAGACTCGTCTGGGGTCCGGGATCTCACGGAATCATGGGGGACGACATTACCGATGAACTAGGTAGGCAATGTTTAAAAGAAGCATTCCTAGTGCCCGAACAACACTTTGGGGCTACCTACAACTATGGTTGAGGCCTCCGTTGACGGTTGGGTCTCCTAATTGCACAACCAGAGAGGACGTGAGTTTCCAGCATGCAGGATGCCCAAGTGTATGCTCCCGAACGTTAGCAAGAAATCCGCGTCTTTGCTGATATCTCTAGACAGAAATGAGTGCAGACGACTTCCCGGCGTACTAACCGAACACTTCACCTTCGTCTTCACACTTCACCTAAGTCGGCATGGGCTTAGTGATGTCAATCTTTGCGATGCCTATGGAGAGGGTGAAGACACACATCACTTTCTCCGTCAATGTCCCGCCTTTGTTGTGGCGGCTGTTTGTCTCTGATGTGGTAGGAACTGAAAACCTAAATTCTATATCACAGAAGCACCTCCTGGCCATTCTTCGGAAAACCAAGAGATCACATTAAATGAAGGATACTTCCTCGTAGTATAATGGACCAGTATTTGTCTCTGAGCGCTTAAACGCAGTGTATCCCATCCTCAAAAAAAAATCCAGATGAGTGTTATATCCTATAGGTTTTACCCACAACATAAAGCTTGAACATAATTTTCAAATTTCGTTTTCATAACCTCATGCGTTTGAACTCATTTCGCCACAATACTCGAAAATATTGGAAAAAACATCTGGAATCCAAATACGCAAGCGCAGTTAACTGCACTTGTATAAGGTTGTCAAATATATCCCCGTCAAATATCCGCCTTTTTGTCTTTTGAATTTTCCGGCTATGTACAAAGTGCTACATTTTCTCATTACACGCAGTTGTCAAATACTCTGCAGCTGACTTTTGGCTGTTTTCTAACGTTCTGCAGAAAAAAATGTACAGTGCTCTTTCTTGAAAAGTAAAAGAAATATAAAAGCATGTTCGTAAAAAGAATGCTTAAATTAAAAGAACAATCACCTCGATACATACTATAATAGCTAAAATATTTGAATTTGAAGTGAATGTTTATGAGGTACGCAAAATTAATGGGAGCAAATATAATTTCTCTCTTTTAGTATTCAAGTGAAAGCACCCTCTCTGCTTTTTTTAAGTATTTCATTAAAAAGCTGCTGTTATCTCAACATGAAGAAAGCAAAATCATTTCGCTTGATATTTCCAAAGCATTGACAGTCTGTCATCAGGCTCTCTTGTCGAAAATGCGTGCTTTTGGTGTCGATGAATCTCTTCTTCAATGAATTAGGAATAACCTTTCAAGATGGGTTCAAATCTAATATTCACCATACTGACACTATTGAGGCCCAGGGCTCCGTTTTGTCTCCAACACTCCTCCTCATTTTTATGAGGAGGAGTGTTGGAGACAGTCACTGTCAGTCACTTATAATCCGATTCAGCCCTTCGCTGACAGTACCCTCAGCTTTTCATATTCGTTCCTCGGCTCTTGACCTTCCTCTTCGGCAATAGACTTTGAACGGCAGTGTATGTTAATAAAAATTGTATGGTGCGACAGTCCACAGGGGACCAGGGTCTAGCTTGCTCATAATATACTCGTGTTGTGCGGACTACTGTTCTCTCACTAGTAGAAGGCACCTACAGTTTGTTACCGACTCCAAACGGCGAAGTTTAAAAAGCGCTTTCTTGGACAGTTATTACTCTTCGAGTGTTGTCAGCAGCTCGAGAAAGGTGGTGCCGTGAAATATTCAAGGTGTTCAACTGGGAATCGAAACTTAACCTTCGGCGTGCGAGTGTCGCATTCTGCTCATTACACCACGGCGACCACTGTCTTACAAATATAATTTATGAACTCGGCTATCGTCGGCCATTACTTTGTGGTGGAAAAAACTATTTTTTTCTGTTCTTAATTGTATGATTTATATACCCTCGCCTTCTAATAGTTAACACGAAAAAGAGATCCACTGTCCAAGTTACTCACACGTATTATTCAGTAAAGAAAATATAACCCTGTCTCCGAATCAGCTTTCAATTGCTCTGACGTGCTATGAATGGCTACGAAATTCGCGAAAAACTGTTAAAAGGCGTTCCATTTGCTGATTTTTCGAAGAGAGAGCTCATGAGGGAGTAAAATATTTCCCTACGAATTTCTGCCGAAGAATATTCTGTGGGCAGCGGATGACTGTCAAAGTGAAAATAAAAAACCCCTGACATTTTGTATATCTGATAGCTGTTTACATTTAATTCTGCGAATTTCTACGAAAAGTTGTTTCCCAAGTTTCGGCGGGGTTACTGAATTGGAACAGACTTAATGCAATAAAGTTCGGTAGCAAATCGACGGCGGATGGCTTCGAAATGCAAACAACAAATCTAACACTACGGGACACTTTTGAAGTATTAAATTCAAAACAATTTTTCTGCATTAAACAATCAACATATTTTCTTCAAATGTCTGTGCACTGCACGCCCAAATTATTCCCGTCCATTTGCAGTCATCCAATTATTTACAATTTCCGTGCACCGTGATATCTTTCTATCGGTACCATGAAACGGAAATTCACTGTTCAAATCACAGAAAAAACAAGGTTATCCAAATTTTAATGGAAGAAACTATTTTGGAATAAAACAAACAATTGTCAACAAAATTAAAAAGTTTCACTTCTCCCGAGTCCAAATTCCTTCAATGATAGCATATCTGGTCTTTCAATGGTTTGGCTTTTCACTGAAAGTCGCCCTGTATGTCGCTGGAAAGCTATTTCAGTTATCCCTCCTTCTGTTTCTGGTGAGCGAACTGTTCACTGGGATTCTCCATGTGGTGGGTGATAAGTCTGTGTTCATGTGTATGCATATCTTTTTCTCTACTCAACTTTTCTCAGTGTTCCATTTTGATTACTGCAACAATGAAGAAGGCGGAAGACCGTCCTAGTGCTGAGAACAAAATTGTCAAAATAACTTATACCGCACCATCCGATATGAAGCACAAATTGAGGGAACGTCGTCGACCGTTGGCATTGCTGGCTCCCGATGAAAGTGGTGGAAGGACATATTGAAGAAAAATAAAGAAAACCTGTTTAAAGCCAGCGGTACGCAGACTTCGTCAAAAATGTTGCACAGATTAATCAGGTGTTTTTGAAATTGCTTCAGACCAAGGATTTGCTTTCAAGCTAAAAGTGAATTACACAATGAAATTAATAAATAAGGCAAGTTGCTTTTATTAGAATTTATTTTCTTCTTCTCTCGTGTTCTTGAGGGTTCCTTCTTTTGTTTTGTGACGTAATTTAGTCTGGCACTGAATTTGGCCAAAATAATGAGCCAGGGTGGCAAACAGGTGGCAAAGCCAAGCCGTACTTAAGGCTTAACTTAACATCTTTCCAAGAATGCAATGAATGAATTTGTTAAGATTTTTCGGGATTATGGGAAACAACATTACTAATAAGTGGCCGCCGTGGCGTAATGGGTAGAGTACGCTGAAGGGTTTAGGTTCGATTCCGGCTGAACAGCTCGAATTTTTCAGGGCACCACCACTTTCGAGCTGCTGACAACACTCAAAGAGTGATAACTGTCTAAGAAAGCTTCTCGAATTTCGCCGTTTGGAGTCGGCAAAAAATTGTAGGTCCCTTCTACTCGTGAGAGAACAGAAGCGCGCACAACACGAGTAGTTGATGAGCAAGCTAGGCCCTGGTCCCCCTATGGACTTTCGCGCCAACAATTATTATTATTAATGAGCATGTTAGAAAGGAAGAAGCCAGGCGTATAAAGGGCCCGTATCCACTTTGAGACTGCCTGCGCCTTTGGTCACAGCATTGACATGACAGAATATAGAAACACAGCATTGGCATGACTTTCCAGAATAGAGTGGCCAGCCTCTCCATTCTTCCAAACATCAGCAAGAAATTCGTGGCATTCCTGCTATCTATAGACAAGAAAGCCTGGAGTTGATCTGTTGGCGTACTATGGAAACACATCACCATTGATAAGCACTTAAGTTCGATTGGGTTTTTTGCGAAGCATTCAGAGAAGGTGAAGACACTACAGAACACTTCTTCTGTCAATGTCACGCCTTTGGATACCGTAGGTCCTTTCTTATAGAAGTTCTTGTCGGGGTACCATCGGAAACCAAGAAATAACATTAAAAGTAGATACTTAGTCCTTAAGTGCTCCAGTGAAGTGTTTCCAACAAAAAAAAAAAAAAGACAAGCTTTGAAGAGAAGGTGTACATTATATTTCGGTAATAAATTGTTGCCGGATGACACTGAAATGTAAAGTTTCTTTCACGTTTGTGTGAAAATCCACGCACTTGTCGGGATATTTTGCCAGTCAACAAAACTTGTCTGCGAGCATTGCAGCCTATTCAGAAATGTAAAGTTAAGTGAGTTAAGCCATCTCACAAAAAAGTAAGAATCGATTTCGTTTTGTATTTGTTGGGTGTCAAAATGGTAATTCGGTTGTGTAGCTCTTACTTCTTGGTTGTTTTTGAATGACACTTCTGTCCGTGGTATAAGACGAAATCAAACATGATGCATCGTCAGCCCGCACCTCTTGCCAGCTCTCTTCGATTTCCCATCCAAGGTTGGTTGAGGTGCCATTCATCTAGTGTGTGCCATTCACCCTCTTAAATGTTGTCCCAATGGCTAGCAGTGTAATCCATACCCTCTGCGTTACAAAGCTTTCCAGACGTTATTTTCGTAAACGTCTGACCAGGCACATGCCGCCATATAGCTTATAGAGCTCCCCCGATGCAAGTAATGCAAGTAGGACCAAAACTCTCAAGTGAAACTTACATCTCGAAAAGACCAAGGGCCTCCACATCCATTTTTAACAACATCCAGGCTTCTGCACCATAAAGCAAGACAGGGGTAGACAAGATGTTATATAAAGGCCAATTGGTTTTTTTTTTTTTGAAAGACAGCATTAAACATAATTTTGGTACTAATGCCAGTCTCCTTGTTTACTAAATTCTTACACGTCTGGATGTTTGCTGAATGTCTAAACGATCTCCCCATTTCACATGGGAATTAATTTTGGCAAAAATATTCATGCGAGAGCATATCTGAAATTCTGAAATTACTTTGGAATTCGGTACAAGCAAAGTTCGAAAACACTGATTCCAAGAAGAATTCAGTATAGCATCGGTTTTCCGGACACAACACTCCATTTCTAAGACAAACCTGTTTTGCTCTTCAGTAGATCAGAAAATAATCATTGCCAACTTTTCCAATGCAAGCCGTCGGAAAGAAGACAACAGCCTCATTCCATCTGCATTTTGCGCTTTTTTCTTATAGACAAATTAAATCCTCCGGTGCTTAAGACTTTGCTAATTGTGGTAGTTTTTTCATTAGGATTTTGCACGCAGAATACGACGACGATGCTTCCGTTATGGAATACTGTACCGCCATATTGTGTTCGTACACTGAGGATGAGATCTTTGAGGGAGCACCATCCGAGTCACACGTTTCATTACTAATGGAAAGAAAGTAGTTTTATACCTTCTATCAGTTTCTTTTGAGTGAGGCATTAGTGAATGTAGATTGATTCTGGTTATAGTAACCTCTACTGTCGGAAGTATTAAAACTTGCGCTTTCGACATCTCTCAGAATTGCTTTACGACGTGTGATTTAAGGATTATAGGCATTCTAGCTTACAGTTCGTTGTTTTATTTGGAATTTTAAGCTCTGAGGCACCTCATTGCGACAAGCCGACGTCTTACTTCGCAAAACCCCCAAAAAACCCATACTTGCGCTATTTACGTGACGGTCTTTTGCAATTTTTCCACAATTTTTATACACCATTTTGATAATTGACAGCAAAATTATCAGATGCAAAATCATTATTTCTCTTTCAATAACGTTTAACACTTTACTGCATAGCACGGTATACAGAATACAAGGTAGGGGATTTCTGTCATTAATTTTTTTCTCTCGTTCTGCCAACTACCGAACCGAAATTGACATTTGTCTTGGTGCGAAGTATTTAAAGTGTATTTTGAATCTATTGTGAATAGTTTTCAGTGAAAGTTTAATTAAAAAATGGCAATTTGTGCAGTATTTGGATGCAACAATAATACGAAAAAGCACCAAAACAAAAGCAACGAAAATAATGGTGAAAAAAACAAGATTCTTTCGCTTTCCGCGAGATGCTAAAATGGCAAATGTTTGGCAAACTATGTGTGGACGAAAAGGCAAATTTAATTTAAAAAATGCGTATATATGCTCAAAACATTTTAATAAAGATCAGTATGCACGTAATTGAAGGCATGAACTATTGAATTATTTTCCCGAAAAAGCCAGAATATTAAGAAACGATGCAGTACCCTCAAAAGATCTTCCATGTGCAAGTTTTATGTCCATTGAGAAACAGGAACTGAATGCTGAAAGGGAGGAAACGATTCAACGGCGAAATAACCAAGCTATGGTGCAATCTTTGCTGAATGAATTGAGCAAGGAAGAAGACCACATCGTAGAGGAAGACCACATCGTTGAAGAAAATTTGGAACAAATAACGTAAGTTTGAATTCTTTCACGTACATTACATTTCCAAATGTTGTAAAATATTTAGACCTAAAGAACAGGAGTTACAGGATATAATATCAAACCCGCAAACTCAAATTAAATCGCTCCAGAATGAAAAAGAATCATTGCACGCACAAGTTCTCAAGTTAACCCACGAGAATTATATGCTATGGCAGGAGTGCAATGCAATAGGGAATATTGGAATGTCTGGCCGGGTATCTACTAAATCGGTTCAAAGAGAAAGTAGGTAATCTTCTAGACATGTATTCCGAGAGAGTGGATGAAAACATCGGAATGACTTGGACAGACGTGATAAATGAAGGAGGGCAACATAAGCGGAATCAAGCATTTATGGATGAAATTCAATATTTAGATAAGGCATTTAACGATTATAACAATAAAAATGTCAGGAATTAATTATATTAATGATATGTTTTTTTTTTTTGATTGATTGATTGATTTTTATTATTCAAATTATTAATTAACAATAATCAAGTGTTTCTGCGAAGCCTTATTAGGCTTTTCTGCAGAAGGTTGCTTTACTACTATAAAAAAATCTGTTTAAGTAAACTTAGTTCAATATAAACATAATTCATTACATACAATAAATTCATAATAAAATTATACAATTTAACAACAAATTAAATTGTTATATAAAAAATTTCAAAAAAATTTTCAAAATTGACTTTATAGTTTTTAAATGTTTGTGTTATTCAGAAGGAAACTTTTTATTCGAGATTTTCTCGTTCTTATATTTGAAATACTTCTTAGATCTTGAGGTAGGGTGTTGAGGATTTTTGGTACACTGCACTTTAACTCTCTCTTGCCGTAGTTGTTGTTAAAACGGGATTCATGTAGAATACCTTGAGCCCGTCTTCTGGTATTAAGTCCATGCTGGATTGGCACGATAAACCGACTGTCTTCATAGTACTCCAGGATTAAGCTCATCTTAAAGATGTCGTCTACCGAGAGAATTTTAAAGTTTGATTGCTCTGGAGTGTTGCGTTGGTTATATGGTTAAACTTGTCGTAACACTGGCGTTGTTGCATGAAATTTTAAATGTGTAAGTGCGTACAAAGCTTTTTTAAGGCTTGCGCGCAACTTATCAATATGCGTATTCCACAGAAAATTGCTGTCAATTGTGACGCCGAGATATTTATAGTTCTCAACAATCTCAATTTTACAACTAATTGATCTGTTACAGGAGTTATTTCTGTAGAGTATTGGTTCTTGGGTGGCCTTGAACTGTGGACTTCGTATGTGCATCATCTTAGTCTTTGACGCATTGATCACAAGTCTGTGATCGTGACACCATTTGACTGCCCTGTCAATCTCTTTCTGCATTATTTCGGTTGCCCTATGCAGAGACCTATGACGCACCACTATCGCTGTATCGTCTGCAAAAGCAAATGGTATTGCCAGTTTAAATACTCGTAAGAGCTCGTTAGTGTATAAAATAAACAGAATTGGTCCTAGTTTAGACCCTTGTGGGACTCCATATTGTACACTTTCGTTTTTACTGCAAGTTTGGTTTATCTTTACACAGAATTGTCTATTGTGTAGATATTCTTTAAACCAATTCGCGACCAATCCTCTTATCCCAGCATGCTCTAGTGCTTCGATTAGCTTGTCATGATTCAGGGTATCAAAAGCTTTACTGAAGTCTACGAATAACACTAAGACATGATGGCTTTTATTTAAGCTTTCGTTGATACAATTTGCGAATTCACCTAATAACTTGCCCGTACTTTTATTCTTCTGGAATCCATACTGACTTGAATGTATGAGAGAATTCTTTGCGATAAAGTCTTGTAGTCTTTTTGCTATAACTTCTTCGAGACATTTTTCGATTACAGGTAAAATCGATATCGGCCTGTAATTGCTGATTTCGCTTTTCACTCCTCCTTTATACACAGGTCGTACTACTGCAGTTTTTAGGCTATTAGGGATTTTCGATTCGCCTATACTCATATTTATCAACTTACAAACAATTGGAGTAAATATGTCAATGTGCCTTTTTATGTCTCCTGCCCTTATTCCGTCGAATCCTGGTGACTTCATATCGTTCAGCGACATAATTATGCTTTGGATTTCAGAGTAGTTGGCTTCTTGTATAAACATTGAACGGACATTAGTTGATCTTGTGTGTGTGGATGTAACAACGTTACATTGGTGAATGATGTCTCGTATCTGGCTGCTAAAGTTTGTCGCAAACACACTGGCTAGTCTACCAAGACACATTTTTCCAGAGAAATTCTTGCGAACAATTTCATCAACCCCAAGCTTTTTACGTCCATGTATCTCATTTATAAGACTCCATGTTTTACGCGGATCAGATCTTATTTGGTTGAATTTTGTCTTGTAGAAGGACGATTTTTGGGCGATTAACTCTTTGTTTAGTCTATTTCTGAATGTCTTATACTCTGTTTCATATGTCTTGTTAAGTCTGTTATTTTTCCATTTTCTGTAGATTTCGTCTCTTTTTTTACATTTGACAATTAGATCAGGAGTCATCCAAGGATTAAGCTTTCTTTTGTTTTTCATTTTCTTCTCAGAAAGGGCTTCATATAATGAGACTGTGTCATTATTACTTAGAATATCATCCCAATTGGTTTCTCTGATTAGTTCATCAACCTTGACGCTTGATATACAGGATAGGCTGAATGAACTCTCGTCGGTAACAGATCTTTTCATTGGCCGGAAGTATATGACAGCATAATGATCGGTGATACTGCTTTCAATAACGGCTGAATTGATTTGATGGTACAAGGTGTTTGTCAAAATGTGATCGATTGTTGATTTTGATCCAGTATTCGGATCTACCCTGGTAAAGTCCGTAATCATATTTATCAATCCCAATGACGCCAGCATTTCCAGGTATTCCTTGACACCATACAAATTCAGATCCTTCACGTTAATGTTTATGTCACCCATGATCACAATTTCGTCTTTACTTCTTAATTGACCAACACTGTTCCCAAATTCTTCAATAAACATTTTTTTACTGAAACCCGGTGGTCTATATATGCCCATTATATACGTATACTTATTTTCCTCTTTGACTTTAATCATGATGCTTTCATATGAACTACTTTAAGTTGTTAATCGTTCATATTGTAATTCATTACGAATTAACATCAATATTCCACCTCCTCTTCGTTTATCTCGGTTCAGGAATTCCGTTTGGAAACCCTCTAAGTTGTAATAGTTTATCTCCTCTTCATCAATATTTGTTTCAACTAACACAATGACATTTAATATATCCATGACGTGATTAATATTTAGGCAAAAGTCATTCCAATTCTTCCTTAATGCCCTTATATTAAAACATAAGTAACAATTTTTATTTTCATTTAATTCATTTAAATTGATACTGTTGAAGCCATATATTACCCTACAATTTATGTCAACTGCAACTTCATTCAAATCCATTTTGATGTAAAAAATGTTTGTGTATCATTTTGTATACAAACAAACCTGTTAGTGAGAGTTTATGATTTTACTCACATCATTAACCAAGAATGATAGAAAAAGAGATTGCGCAATAGAGGGTTCAATTTTCTTTCGTTCTGCGCAGCTTACGTCACGCGAGACATCTGATTTGACAGCTCTTTGTTATTGTTTAATCTCTTCATACAAATTGCAGCAGGAAAAGTAATTAGTTGATTTTGTTCTAATATTATTCAAGTTTAAGGAACTTTTTAACATAAAATAAGTTTTAAGTGTATGTCCAATTGAGTTAATTTAACTATCCAATTTCTTTCAGAGATATTAATTCAAGCATTTTGCATGCAGAGTTATTGAAATAAAAGACTAGATTTAAATTTTGTATTAGTGGACAATTTTATTATATTTTCTTTTTTTTCTGAATTGAAACTCGGTAATTTCTTTGTTTAGTTTCCTTATCCTAAAAAACATGCGTGCTCTAAAATAAAGTTTTTTTATTTTCTCCCCACAGTTCACATTTTTTGCCAATTCCAAATGTGTCTTGAGATATTCGGGGGAAATCAAGAGGTCATCTCCATTCACACGTTCGAAAATCTCTTCGAGTTGCTTCATATGAATCATTAGTGCAGATGTGGGTTTATCCAGGCCTCCTTCGTTTAAATGGTTAGCCCACGTAAAAGTCGTGTCCTTATTTTGAAGAACACGTATGTCGGGAATTTCATCCCCCAACTTATGGCAAATATATCCAGCCAAGTTTTCAAGCCCATCGTGAGCTAATGATTCCAATTCATTGTCCACCTGGCTGTAGACATCAGTGCTCGGAGGATTTATAGTTATACTCTTAAGTATCGTACCTTAAAGTAGAAAGAATATTAACATATTTATATATTTCAGATATGTATGTAGATAAAACATTACTTGTAAGAGTACATTCGGAAAATAAGTCAGGCGTGTCATCCGAAGCAACTGTTTGGTCACCTAAATGACCTAAGCTGGCGGTTCTTGTTATTGCCTGAGCTATAGTGTGAGAAAAAAGTTTTGTAGCCATTTTAGCTTTCTGTCCTTCAGTTCCAATAACATTTCAATGGCCTGCCGATATCTTATGGGTGACTGACATTCAGAAGCTGTGCACGTTAGAAGCGTAAGGATTATGTTTTTTTTTACTTCCTTTCCATTTATTTTGTCCTGGTCGCCGTGGCGTAGTGGGTAGAGTGCGACAATAAAATGATTCCGAAGGAGTTTAATCAAATGTCAATGTCACTGGTTTCTCCGCTAGTAGCTCTGACTTTGATTGCAATTTGATGTCGGGGGATCAAGGAGCGACTATTGCTCTCTGTTGGATTGTTGGAATTGTTCTCGCCTTCAACTTATACCTATTATTTTTGCAAAGGCCTGTAATAAAATTGTGACTTAATATGTAAGTAAATAAACAAATCATCTTACCCATTTCAAATTGCAAGTTTCTTTCAAAACTATCCGCAGTGAAATGTGCAGAACATATCCGGGCTGTGTTTGGATTGAAATTATCCTTTCTCCTGCAGAAGTGAATCCACTGTTTCCGGAGGATGTTGTGTTTTGGTACTGTATAAAACCGAACATTCGGTTTTCCCTTATTGTTGTTTGCATTGCAGCCAAACACAGCACACCTGATTTTCAAAAATTACTCTTTATTTGATTGTTTATAAATTTCAAAATGTGTTTCTTTTAATTTTTTTCAAATAAACGCGCGGAAATCGCAGTCAAATCTGGCATCCGTATATAAAAAGTAAACATCCGTTGTCTCCGCCTACGTCATCAAAAATTGACAGAAGGTGACAGACATGCGCAATGCGTAATCTGTATTTCTATCATTCTTGATCATTAACCGTATTTATGAAGATCGGCTGAGTACTCTCATTTTTTCTGGCAAGTATTCTGCCAGCGCTCTCCCACACAAACCTCCAGTTTTGTTGTCTCGCTCTTTCCTTAGCCATCCATAGTAGGTGTTTATTTTGCTTTGTCAGCTGATTGTTGACATATACCGTACTGTCTGGAATATTGGCACTCACATTTGAGCTGACATTGCTGTTTTGCAAGACAGTCTTCATTTTGATGGGGCGAGTGGAGCGTGTTCTATGAATGAATTCTTTTTTCTTGATACTGGATGCAAATGTTGCAATGATCACAGATTTTGTTGGGTTTTTGGTTTTTGTTCGATAAATATCAGAAATATCGCAGTCGTTTAATGGAAACGTGATTGTTTTGCCAATTCCCTTCACTATTTCTGTAAGGTTTTCTTGTGGAGTGGGGGGAATGTTTTTGATTTCAATATTATTTTTTATTAGTTGTTGCTCCATGGTGTTGATATGTGTTTGGAGACTTTGTATTAAGACATCTTTTTGTGCATTAGTTGATTTCAATTCATTTAATTCTTTTGTAATATTGTCCATTAAGTCATTATTTTTCTTTATGTGTGCAGAGAGGTCATCGTACTTTGCTGCTAGGAAATTACAGCTTGCAGCAATGTCTTTGATTTCCTCTCTCAGCAAACGAATTTCGGCTATAACAGCTGGGTTGTTTGATGGAGCGGTGTTACTAGTACCAACTAGTACCAACGGGGCTGCTGTGTTCCCTCATTCATGTTAGGTCTAAGTTCTGAAAGCGTCTTTTAGGTGTAAGATGTACTTTAAAATAAGAATAGAAAATAAAAAAATTAGTGAGAGTTAATATTCATAATAAATTGCAATTGAAAAGAAAATTAATTCGAATAGGTTCCTAGAAAGTTAAAATAACAAATAAATGTATGTATATTTTGTAAATATTTATGCGCTCAAATTAATTAAACAAAAGAAAAATAAAAATAATTTCATTGTTTATAAAATAACATATTACTTTTATTTAATTTATGCCGTAAATGATACACATTCAAACACAATTTCGAGTTTGTAATCTAATTCTACACCCAATCGGAAGTTACGGGTCGGCAGATGACGTCACTGGAAGTTGACAGATAAAGAAGTACATTACCTTCTACTCTGTACATCGTGACTGCATAGCACGAATGAAATAGAAGAGATTACGCCTTCGTGTGTTTTTTTTTTTTAATTCTGACAGCGTGACGTAGGCCGTGATGATGACAATCAGTGAAAACTATGTTTCAAAGTACTTTAATCGTAGTCACATCTTAAACACGGCATAGGTCATAGTAAATAACTGCCGGCGCAGTTAAATAAATCTATTAAAATTACACCAGAATCGACATAATCGTTTCAAAATAATAGCAGGCAAAGAATTGCGAACATGTGAAAATCTACATGAATACGGGAGTGTCATCCTCAGCAACGTTCGCAATATCGGAAAGAACTCCTTCATTGCAGCCCAACAAGTATGACCTAAGCCTGTATTTAAACTCCTGGCGGTGTGGATGATCGTGGAGGCCACCTTAGCTACAAATCCCGCCGAAGAAGTTTTCCAAAATGTCTTGATTAACGCGGTAAGTTAAAATGAAACGATGTTTCATTTCGACCAAGAGCATTTTAATTGCGTTATTGGATTGTATTATGCCTGAAACGAAATGTAATGTGATTCGTATTAACTTTTAGGAACGGTAACAAATATTCCTTTCCGATGACCCTTATATTTCTCATCAGTTCGGACATGTTTTCGAGGATTGGATCCCGAATCCAGTTATTTTTCTTTTCGCTTTCACTGTAAGAATATAAAGTTTTAATATTAAGTTATTGAAATGTCTTAAGAAATGTGCTTACATGTCCTGTTTCAGCAGTTCAATCATTCCTTTTAATTCCTTTATATTTTTATGATCAGGAATTAGGTCATTTTCGAGTGAAGGAGTTTCGTTATTTAGACAAAACTCGACTTCAGGACTCACGTCTGTTTCGACCTGAGGCTCAGCAATTCGACCTCAGGCTCAGCGATTCGTCTTTTAGAAGGGTAGCAATGGCCTTAGATTGCATCCTGATATCACGGGATGAAGGGTTAGCTGTTTTTAAAGGCTGAATAGTTGGCACAGTTTCTGCCTTTAACTTGAACCCATTGTTTTTGCAAAGGCCTGCAATTAAACGACAATCATTATTACATTTCCATGAACGTGCGATACCATTAACTTACCCATTTCAAATTGTATATTTCGTTCAATGTCCTCCTCGGTAAAATGTGCAGAGCAAATCCTTGAAGAGTCCGGATTTAAATTATCCTTTCTTCTGCAGAAATAAATCCATTGCTACCGCAAGACTTTGTCTTTAGGAAAGCAATAAAATCGCAAACTACTCCTTCCCCTGACGTTGTTTTGGTTGCAATTGTGCACGGCACACCTCATTTTGCTAAATAATTATATTTCTTTTTGTATAATTAATAATTAATTCTTTTAATTACTCTTAAGTAAATTTTAAAGCTTAACGAGCGGAAATCTTGAAATGTCACATCCGTATATATAGAAATGAATATCCGGCGCATCACGGCCTATGTAAGCAACATTTGACAGATAATTGGAAAATATGACCGATTTGGGGAGAGCGTAATATTCTTTTTTCATTTCATGTTTTCGCTCATTCCTTTACGTCAAATTTCAAATAACTGTGTGAATACTATCGCAAGTGTAATGTAACTTCTTTCAAATTCATAGTAGGCTGAGATTTTTTGGTCACAGCATTCAAAGTAAACCGTGAAGTGCAAAGAGTGAAAATGTGAAATGAAAAAGGAAAAGAAACTACAGAAAGTGAAAGAAAAATAATTTTAAATCTGCGGGAACACAGTAAAAGTTATCGAGAAATTGCGTAAATCGTGAAAAGTAATCGCTATACAGTTCGCAGCGTCATTTGATAGTTTCAAGGATGTACAAGTTTAAAAAGTGGAAAAAGAGAGGGGCACCCTCGCAAAATTAATACGAAAGAAGGAAGGCAAATAATAAGAATTATAAAAAAAGAACCAAAAACGACGTCTTCAGAAATAACTGTTCATCTAAGACAAAACCTAAATGTGCAAGTTCATCCAATTACAGTACGCAGGGCTATACAACGGGCTGGATACAATGCTCGAGTCGCAAGGAAAAAACCTTTTATATGCAAACGAAACAGAAATAGGCGTATAGAGTTCGCAAAAGAATTTGTTTCAAACGGTAATGACTTCTAGAGTCAAGTTTTGTTTTCAGATGAAAGCAAATTTAATATTTCCAAAACTCACGGGCGAATTTTGGTTTGGAAAAAGCCTAATACCAAACTCGATCAACAAAATTTGCAAATCACTGTTAAACACGGTGACGGAGGAATCATGGTCTGGGACTGTATGACTGCTAGAGGGGTTGGGGAACAAGTACTTATAGAGGGGAACATGGACAAAATTAAATACTTGGACATTTTGAAGAACAATTTGAAAAAAAGTATTGAAAATCTAAACCTTGGAAGAAATTACTATTTTGAACAAGACAACGACCTCACTGCTTATATAATTAATCCACCTCCCCAGTCGCCAGATCTTAATCCAATTAAGCAGGAGGGAAGGAGGAGTTGGACAGACGAATAAGAAGAGAAGTTATAACCAGTAAGATGCAACTTCAAAGGGACATATCTGAGAAATGGATATAAATCGGGGAAGATGTCACCAAAAAATTAGTATTTCCAATGAAAAATAGACTTTTGGAAGTTATATAAAGATAGGGCTACCCTACAAGGTATTAACAGATTTTTATTGTTTGTAATCGAAATTAAAATTGTAATGTGTCAATACTTTTGTTCATTCAAGTGAAGTTGGTTTATTTGTTTTTTTTTCATTTTTTTTAATTATTACAACCGTTCTGTAAAAAGTGTATGTACTCAAAACTTAGAAATTTATTGCTGATATAAATTATCAGAAAAGAAAATGCATTCCTTACTTTGTCCCATGAAAATATATAATTCTCTCAAGATAGAGAGAATTGGCACAGTTGTGCCAATACTTATGTTCATCACTGTATGTATGATATTTTATGCAAAAACGAAGTTCAAAATGCTTTTATCATATATCATATACGGAGTAAATTAAAAAGAAAAGACGGGGTAAGCTCGCAGCGGGTGTGTTGTTTCTTCATGACAACGCTCCTGTTCACACGGCGCGAGTTTCCAAGGCTGCTGCGCGAGGTTGTGGTTTCAAAGAAATCCAACACCCACCCTATAGTCCAGACCTTGCCCCTAGTGATTCTTTCCTGTTTTGGGATTTGAAAATATGTCTTCGTGGAAAAAGATTTTCAGATGCTGACTGAACCCAAGTCGCTAATAAATGGGTATTTTGCAGATAAAGAGGAAATTTATTTTTTGAAGGTTTAAGAAAACTTATCTCAAGATGTAACCAATGCATTGATATATTGAAAAATAAAAACCATTTAAATTTAATTCGCATTTTTCTTTATATCGATACCAAGGATTTATTGAACGCTGCTCGTAGATATAAGAAACCAGAAAAAATAAATATATTAATATATTTTTCTTAGATTACAATGATCTCTGATGAAGAAATTTTAAAAATAACAAGCAATCGGAATCAGACCAAGGATGAGTGTGAATGTCGGAACGATATGAGTGATGATGGTTTTGAGGTACTCTACATCAAAAAATTGCACATACAGCAAATTAATTTTTATGTTTCATCATTTTTATTAACCGTAAACTATGGTTTCGTGAAAGATAATTTTATGTTTATTTCGCCATAATGTAAGGCATAAATAATAAAAAACAAATTTTATTTAAGTTCAAGTACTCGTACAAAGAAAACAAATTTAAAAACTAACTCAAAAAACTGTACATACACCAAGCAATTGCAAATACACTATACAAATATAGGCTTTTTTCTGGTTTAATAACGTGTATGATGATCTTTTGCTATAATAACATCGGTTTTTCACTGAAAACACAAGTTTGCTGGTAATTTTGGCTTTCTCTATTTCGTTACATTCCTGTGTGACAAGTTCCTTAAGGTAACTTTTACTGGTCACTTCGTTTTCTCGCAGTTTCTTTTCCAAAATATCCCATAAATACTCGATAGGATTTACGTCTGCGGATTGGGGCGGATGGGGCAACACAGACTTCACATTATATAGCAACCATTCCATCATTAGCACAGATAAATGTCTGGGATCGTTGTCCTAAACTAATTCGAAATTGTCTTGCAAGCCTATTTTATTTGCACTTACCTTTTATTTGTTTAAGAATATCCATAGATACATTTGCTTATGTCTTGCAGTTTCAAATAAAACTAGTTTTCCCACAGTTTCGCTCCCATTGCTCCCCATACCGTGATACGGCCCCCACCTTGCTTTATAGTGGACTTTACATTTCTAATTTCTAAAGCTGTGTTAGCTTTGCACCATACAAAACGACGACCAACAGATCAAGAGACGTTAAATTTGCTTTCGTCGACAAATAAAACGTTGTTCCAAAAATCGTCCGATTTTGTTATGTACCAAGGTATACCGGTGAAATGAGCGCTTTTTGTTTTTTGAAAAAAAAAATTAATTATTAATGGGAAAGTAAAAACATTTTATTCGAAGTATCGACCATTGTTTTCAACACATTTTGACCACCTTTCTGGCAATTTGTGAATACCAAGCCAATAAAATTGTTCGTCTTTTAAAGCAAACCAATCAGACACCCAATTTTCGACGTCCTCGTAGGAATCAAAGTGCTGCTCAGCCAATGCGTGTCCCATCGATGAAAACAAATGGTAGTCGGAAGGAGTCAAGTCTGGTGAATACGGCGGGTGGGGTGTGTGTGAAGTGTTTTGATTGTATCCTGAACCGGTTTTGCTTTGTGTGCAGGTGCATTGTCATGGAGCAAAATTACCTTGCCGTGTCTTCTGGCCCATTCTGGTCGTTTCTCGATACATCGTTCAAATTGATCATTTGTTGTCGGTAGCGATCAGTATTAACGGTTTCACAAGGTTTTAGGAGCTCGTGGTACAGCACACCTTTCTGGTCCCACCAAACACACAGCATTGTCTTCTTGCCGAATCGGTCTGGTTTTGCAGTCGATGTTGATGGTTGTCCCAGATTAACCCATGATTTTATCAGTTTAGGATTCTTAAAATAAATCCATTTTTCATCGCCAGTAACAATCCGATGTAAAACCGATTTTCTTTAGTGTCTTTGAAGCAAAATTTCACAAGTGTTTTTTCGGTTTTCCATCTGTCTTTCATTCAATTCATGTGGCACCCATTTTCCACACTTTTGGATCCACACGGTCAGAAATTGTTTGTTGTGCAACATTTAACATTGCTGCCATTTGCTTTTGACTCAAAGTGTCATCTCCATCCAATATCGTTTTCAATTCGGCGTCTTCAGACTTTTTTGGTGGGACCTACAGTTTTTTGCCGACTCCGAACGGCGAAATTTGAGAAGCTTTCTTAGACTGTTATTGCTCTTTGAGTTTTGTCAGCAGCTCGAAAGATGTGGTGCCGTGATAAATTCGAAAAATTGATGTTGAGCTGGGAGTCGAACCTACACCCTTCGGCGTGTGAGCGTCGCACTCTACCCAATACGCCACGGCGACCACATTCTCATTCTCTCATTTCAAAATCATTATTTCTGAATCGTTGAAACCATTTTTTGCATGTTGCTTCTGATAGAGCATGATCACCATATGCCTCTACGAGCATTCGATGTGACTCGGCAGCACTTTTCTTCAAACAAACAAAAAATTAATGCTTTCCGCAAATCATCACTTCTTGGTACAAAAGTCGACATTTTTAACACGATGAAAAAATATGATGTTGTCTGTTCAATGACCTGATGTATAGTAAATATTTTTCACAGATGTCATAGCAAACAAACGAAAAAAAATTAAGGGCTCTTTCACAACAAATGTTCCCTATCGAGACATTTGTATCTTGACGCTCACTTCATACCGTAATAGCTTGATCTTTGGGGCTTACGGGTGCTTCTCAACGTCTTTATTCCACCTGGAGCTTTCCCTGATTCAAGATATGGAAAGCTGCACTATCGTCTTCTATGTCGTACGCCGAACAGTAGAAAGGCGACTTCAATACGAGGCGGACGTCACTTGCAGCCACGAGGAACTCCTACGGTTCAGTATAGCGATTTCTGTCCGCGACACAGCAGTCTCTGCAAAGTAACGGCTTTTTTACTGCTGACGGGGTAGTTGAGTCAGCAGGGCCAACTCATATAGGTTAAGTTATATGTAAGAAATTTTATATAAAAAATAAAAGAAAATAAATAAAAATAAAATAAAAAATAAATTAATAAATAAATTTAATAAAAAATACAAAATAAGAAAAAATACAAAATAAGAAAAAATACAAAGAAATACAAAAAAGTGCACCACGGCTTCTTAGATATATATGTTAAACATAAAAATAACACATATTCGCTCTGGTACACTCACCGGTAACATTGTACGGACATAGCTAAGATTATTGTAAATAATTAAGTAGGTTTAAGTTTTAAGTTCTCTTATTGTAAATATTTTAGGTAAGTTAAGTTTAAGTTAATTTTTGAGGTATAGTGAGGACATAAGTCAGGTTAAGAATAAAATATTTAGAAATCTAATTTTGTTTTTACAATTTTCTTGGAGGAAACTAAAAGTGTATATAGGTTAAAATACTGAATTTTAAAAAAATATAAGAGAGAGGTTTTAAGTAAAATTCTAGATTAGCTTAAGGTACTCATGAAGAGTCAGTAAATTAGAATTAAGATTATTAGATTATTAGATTATACTTGTAAGCTAGTTTAAGTATATTTGTCTAGCATGTAAGAAATGGCTGGCCGCCGTGGCGTAGTGGGTAGAGTGCGACGCTCACACGCAAAAGGTCTGGGTTCGATTCCCAGCTGAACACCTCGTATTTTTCACGGCGCCACTTCTTTCGAGCTGCTGACAACACTTAAAGAGTAATGGCTGTCTAAGAAAAATCATTCAAACTTCGCCGTTCGCATTCGGCAACAACAACACGAGTAGTTGATGAGCAAGCTAGACCCTGGTCCTCTGTGGACTGAAAATGAATTAAGAAAAAAAAATGCACTGAAATAAAAATAATAACAACTTTGAGCTCTACATTGGTCAAGAAAATGATGACCGCTTCCGTTTACCCACTGAAACTAACTTAGGTGCTAGTTCCAACGTTGTGATTCGACTGACTTGAAATGTTTCACTAGGAATGTATTTCAAAATATACTTCGATAACTACTACACTTCAGTACCATTCGTTTCTGAGCCACTTACTGGATCTAACAACTTGTAACCCATGGCTTTTGTGAGTTGAAAAGTGATAATATTTGTATTCTAAAGATTAATAAAAATATACTGTAAGAATTAGGCGTATATAGTGTGCAATAAAATAGCGTGTATAATGTGTCAATTAAAGAATGAAATAAAATAGTTTTGAGAAAAAAATATTTTCATGTGTGGTATATCACATATGATATGCATACAAAAGCGGAAATATCTTGAAAGCTGTCAAGTTTTTTTAAAAAAATCATTATCATTTTCGTTATTAGAGCAACAAAATATACAACGCAGTATTTTTCTTTTTCTTAAAAAAAAATCATGCAGTAAATAAAATAAAAGTAAAAGCTAAAAGTTAACCTCTCATATAAGCTATAGATATAGCCAGATGTAATTAATTGTAATTCAATGCCAGCTAAAGTTTTGAATGATCCAACCCTTTGGTCTTGCATACTCACTTCGTTTCTCCGTAAAGTTGTTCCAAAGAGATTCCAATACACTTGTAACGCCCTATTTTTCCATTTTCAGAACATGGCGTCTTTCGGAACGGAATTCTAAAATAGTCTAAGACTTTAGGCACGTTCCAGTATTTTTAGCATCAAATTATGAAGTATGTAATTTATTAAGGAGTGCGGGTATAAATCTCTCAAAATCGTACATAAAATGTAATTTATACCATATGTCATTTATGGATATCCAAATCTGAATAGGAATGTTCCCGTACGCGAAAGAAGCGGCGCAAGATAACGCAAAGCAGCGAAAATCTGTTCCCGTAGGTCAAAAAGGTGTGGTACGCACATCAACAATGTACCCACAAAATTATCTTCAGTCAAAAGTGGCAGAGTGGGAACATATTTTGTTCTCTATTTATTTTGTTAAGATTTGTCTATTCGGGGCATGATATTGTTCATGCCGCATCAAAATTGGCTTGAGACATACAGTGGAACAAACACCAGCGCACCGGGGCGGGCGTTGTTGAATTGAAAAAAAAACCTTCAACTGCTTTTGGCTAGAAAACCTCTTTTTTAAGTTAACGAGGTAATAATAATAATAATAATTGTTGGCGCTACAATCCAAAGAGGGACCAGGGCCTAGCTTACTCATGAACTACTCGTGTTGTGCGCGCTACTGTTCTCTCACGTGTAGAAGGGACCTACAGTTTTTTGCCGACTCTGAACGGCGAAATTTGAGAAGCTATCTTAGACAGTTGTTACTCTTTGAGTGTTGTCAGCAGCTCATAAAAAAGTGGTGCCGTGAAAAATTTGATTTGTTCAGCCGGGAATCGAACCCAGACCCTTCGGCGTGTGAGCGTCACACTCTACCCAATGCGCCACGGCGACCACCAGTTGTTGACGAAGTAAGGTAGGTTAAATTAGGCAAAAAACTGCCTTACGTGATACAGTATGGCCACAGGAAAAAAATTGCTGCAAGGTGTGGCAACAAGGTTTCTTCTAATGTCTTCACCAATTCCTTTCACAGTCTTTACCAGTGAATTAATTAGCCCCATGCAGAACCTGATCGCTCACGATAACGATTGGATTGCGTACAGGACAGCATCGAAGATTGGGGTCATTAATAAACGATAAACCCAGCGATTTTTGAAGACTGGACGCTACTACAAGCAGTGTGAAACCATCCTGTTCCGTGCTCCGTTGTACCAGGCTTCAAGGGATACGAATAAAACCGGCTTAAGTTCGGTATTTTGGACCCACATAGGTAGACGACCGTTAGCAGTGAGGAATTTAATGAAATATTTGGGCATTACGTTGGACCAGTTTCTTTATTGTTATCTCCATATAGCAACAGGTCTGCCAAAAGCCAGAAAAGCCTTCGCTTTGCCAAATAGGTTCATTTACAGCAGCCAACTTGAGTGAAGGTTATCTGCTACACGGCATTAGTTTGACCAATCACTGTGTATGGCTGTTCGGTATGATATAACTTCCATCATTCCCAGATAAAAAGAAGTAAGGGTCTTTAAGAGACAATGTCTGAGTACAAGAAGTTCTATGCTAATGAAATCTTGTAGAACGTAGAAAGCGTAAATAGAAAGGATAATTTTCTAATAACGTTGATACAAGAGCAATAACCTGGGAAAAGGAGCAGATATTCATACCCTACTACCCAAACGTTGCATATCATGGGAGCACACGCCAAAGTCAATTCATTCCGCCGGACTCGTTTTTGCTTTTGCTTCTGAGCCGAATTGGCTTATAGAAATGTCCACTTCTTTACCATAAAGTAAGACGGAAAGCGGAAATGCGGCTGTTGCACAAGATGTAGGAATCTTCGGTTCAGTACATTCATTCCGATTTGTGACACAAGAGAGAGGAAAAAGGATGTCCCAGCTGCTGAAAAATCTGATTGTTGGTTGTTGTTCACAGCTGCGAAAACTTGATCAACCTGACCGCTTTCTAGTCTACAACCAGATCACGTTTCTACTCATATCACAAGACATACCTTTTGTCGGCTCCTCCTATGTAATTGACGTAAACTGTGTCTAACGTTTAATGAGCAATCCGCATTAACACAATTTTCCCACGTCCCGCCACCTTGCGCACTGACAAGTTGTAATGATGTTGCTTTGCTTTGTTTCTTATTGCTGGTACACGAATATGGTACGTGACCGAATGGAAAATTTACATCATAAACAAAAAATTCATCAGAAAAACCGCAAACAAACACGAAAATCCCATCAAGAACCCGTTCAATCATTTTTAATTTATTGGCGGACCATTAGGTTTAGTTTAACGTAGAACGCAGATGCGTTCAATTAAGACTCGTTTCTACTGGTTGCAGGTTTCTTTAATTCACTTTGCTTCAATGGAAATTGTGAATCAGTCAGTTCGGAGTTAATGAACGATACACAATTTTCCGCTGCTGTCATTTGTCATTTGCTAAGGCTATCAAGAGGTTGAATGGAGAGCTGGCAATTTGTGAGTACCCAGTCTTATTGTTATCGTACGAAGTAACAACAAATGCTCTTGCAGTTTCCCGTAGGAGGGTAAGAGGAAATAGTTTTTGCAGACTCCTAAACGGCGGCAATAAGTCAAATCCCGCTATTGGAATGTTCTACTCCAATTGGACCATGACTAACAAGAATTTTGCCCCCCGACTTAGACGACGTCAAGGTAGCAATATAGGAACTGAAATCGAACAAAGTTGCTGGAGCGGGTGAACTGAGATGATCTGGTTGGGCGCATGCAACAGCTCATTTGTAAAATATGTTCGCAGAAAAGTATGCTCGATGAGTGGAATCTACGTGTCGCTTGTCTAGTCCACAAGAAAGAAGACCCCATTAACTGCGCCAATTTTCGAGTTATCAGCCTCCTCAACATCACCTGCAAGATCATTTCTGCCGTATTGTATGCGCTTTTTACAACATTAGTCCACAACCTGATTGGTTCTGTGTAGTTTCAGGCCAGGGAAGTCCACAACAGGCCAGATCTGTACTAAACGGCATGTCCCGGAAAAGACCCAAAGAGTACAGATTGATACTCACCATCTATTCGTCGATAAGGCCGCATATAACAAATCGTGTGTGACTTACACGTGCATACCAGAGGTACGATCTTTAAAAAGTCAGTTCAACACAAACAGTTGATGGCATCTGGAGATGAATATTCAACGACGAACTCTATGGGCTGTACAGGGACATGCGCCTGATCAAGTGTCTTCGGATGCAACACTTGAAGCGACAATGTAGAGCGCATAGACCCCACTACTCCGGCCCGAAATGTCTTCCAATCTGAGCCACTGGGACAACGCAACAGAGGACTGAGCTGAGATGGCGTTCACAAATAAAAAAGGATCTCAACCAACTTGGAGTGCGCAATTGGAGGCAACTGACGAGAGATCGGGCTGGTTAGAGAGGTATATTGAGTGAGCCCCAGGTAGAGCCGCACGAAGAAGAAGCCAAAAGTCCTTGGTTTATTTTTTATAATTGACGCGTGCAATAGGGGTTGCGAGTACCCTTAAGTGACCGGATTAAGTCACAGCACGGGCCGAAGGTATAGAGGAAGAGAGGAAGAGGAGGTACCGATGCACATTGGTTTTAAATGCCTGTGGATTGTAATGAGGAGCAAAAATCGAGCTGGGAAGAGCATTCCAAATTCGTGTAGTGAGGCTAAAGAACGAGTCTCTGAATTTGACTGTACGTCCGAAAGAGGGCTTGAGGGTGAATTGGTGGGCATTCCTAGCGAGGCGTGTATTGCGGGTGAATTCTTGAAGGGGAGGAATGCAACTGGCTAATTCATCTGAGTATTTCTTGTTAAAGTAGCGTTAAAAGGGTGACAACGATGCGACATTACGTCGGTGTTCTAACGAGTCAATCGACTTCGCAATATTACTGTAACGTATAAGTTTTATCGCTCGCTTTTGAATTCTATCCAGCAGGTGCAGGGAGGTCTTAGAAGCACCTGACCAAATAGGAGCGTTATAGTCAAGTTTTGGGCATATGTAGGCCTTGTATATTGTAGCCAGATCAGAGGGGGTGAAGTACTTCTTGCATCGTTTAAGGAAGCCTAGACATTTCGCAGCATTTTTGGCTTCCTCAAATATGTGATCGTTCCAAATAATTGTTGGGTTGATACACATACCGAGGATGGAAAGTCTTTCGGTTTCAACAATGCAAGTGCCGTTCATGGATAACGGCTGATTATTTTGCGATCGCTTTAACGACAGTAGACAGCACTGGGTTTTGGAAGCATTAAATTCCACTCTATTCTTATTTCCCCAATCGATTATGCTGTCAAGGTCGGAATTCAATGTGCTTAACATACACTACCGTTCCGAGTCTATGGCCGAAGTGGAGGGACGTGAGCCAAGGAACGAATATGAAAAGCTGAGGGTACTGTCATCAGCGAAGGATTGAATAGAATTAGAACTAGCAGACAAGAGATCATTTATAAAAATGAGGAAGAGTGTCGGAGACAAAACAGAGCCCTGGGGAACACCAGTATTAGTATGGTGAATATCAGACCTGAATCCATCCAAAACGAGTAGTATTGAACGGATCGAAAGGTAAATTCTAATTCATTGAAGAAGAGATTCATCGACGCCAAAAGCACACATTTTTGACGAGAGAGCCTGATGCCAGATCCTGTCAAATGCCTTTGAAATATGAAGCGCAACAATCTTGCTTTCTCCTACATTGTGCAAAGATTGGTTCCACTTTTCAGTGAGATATGCCATCAGATCACCAGTGGAACGGTTGCTTCGGAAGCCGTACTGCCGGTCATTAAGAAGCTTCCGGGACTTAAGATATTTCATAAGCTGACGATTTATCAGCGTTTCCATGACCTTGGAGAGAACGGACGTTAGTGCAATGGGTCGGTAGGAGGTGGGTGACAGTTTTCCACCTACTCGGAAAGAGCCCTGAAGAGTAGGACAAATGGAAAAGCTTACGTAGTGGTTTTGCCAGCGTAGAAGAACACCTCTTCAGAAGAACAGAGGGTATACCATCCGGGCCAGCGGATTTGTGTATGTTTAGATCTTTAAGTACTCTTGCTACTGTACGAGTGCGAAAGTGGATTTGCCCCATGGAGAAATTTACGCTCTCAACTACAGGCGGGGACAAAGTGCTATCTGGCAGCGTTGAGCTAGCTGCAAAGTGTGCAGCAAGCAGATTAGCTTTATCCAGAGAGCTGACAGCTGGAATGTCATTGCAAATGAGCGTTGGGATCGAAGACGAGGTTGAATTCCTTATGTTTTTTACGAAAGACCAAAAGCTTCTGCTACCCTTAGGGCATTGTAGGACTTTTTGCCTCAACTTTTGGTCAAAGGAGAATTTAAGACGTCTTATTAATGCATTACAGTCATTTCGGATCCGTTTGAACTTTTTCCGGGCTTCCTCAACTCAACTCAACTCTATCATAGTGATAGCCTCTTTGCAGCTCGAGTCGTACCACGCGTTTGCCTTAGGCTTGATGCTCTTCACTCTGTGAGGAATGAAGGACCTCATGCCCAGCGAAATAATGTTTGTGATCGCATCAGTAGGGGCATCCACGTCACTATCAAGGAACCATAGTGACCAGTTAAAATTCCTAAAGAAGTTGTTAAGTCCGCTCCAGTTGGCTTTCTTGTAGAGCCGTATGGTTTATGCCAACAAGCCGAAGAACATGTGGCTAAGTCGCAGAAGATTAGATCAAACGAATCGACTGCTTCAAACGTGCCTTCGGTAGCCATATGAAAGAAATCGAGTTTACTTCATAAACGTTGCGTTTTATATAAAAACAGAAAGTTATCACATCTGTTTTGGGAGAACCTTTACTAACCTTTGAGACTCCAAAGTCAATTCATTGCCAAAAACTTGTGAACTGATGCAAAAAGCATATTCACGAAATAGTATCGAATATAGAGAGTGATTAATCTTGAGGTTTAGTTTCCAAAAGGGTTCTTTCGATAGATCACGCATAACTCCTATCAAACAGTTTTCCAATTATTTTTTTTAATTTTTCTTTATTGAACAAAAATGTTTACAATTTCAAAATTTGTAAGCTAAAGACTATAATGAATATATAATATATATGTGTCAACTAAACAGCAGGGCCCGACCGACAATTGTCTTACATGGCTTTGAATGTGTACATTAGAATTATTTACAATTTAGCGATGTCCTGTCTGATCATCGAGGTGTTCAGATCCGTATGTCAATGGTGTTCCTTTGTATGGCGGCGTCCTGCCACCTCTCCTATTGTGCTTGCTGGATGATTCTTTACTTTCTGCCTTGAATAGATCCATTACCTACACCCAGGCTTATGTGGATGGTGTAGCCGTACTGGCTACAGGACCATGCCTTGCGGCCGTTTGTGCAAGAGGGCAGTCGGCCTTTGACAAGGTGTACTTTCAGTCAACTCTCTTAAAACTGTGGTTGCTCTCTTTACGAGAGAGATAAATTTGACTGGTCTGACTCAACTAACTTTTTAAAGGTTGACACTTTCACTTTCCAATGAGGCCAAATATCTAGGTCTTATTCTGGATAACAAACGTCTTCAGAAAAACCACATTGAGAAAAATACCTCCAAGGCGCTGTCAGTCTCTTATCAGTGTAAGTTAGTTTCTGACAAAACCTGAGGTCTACTACCAAAAAGATCCGTATGGATCTATACGGCACTGATAAGACCTCTTCTCTAATATGCATCAGTCGTTTGGTGGAACAAGCTTTCGCGCAAATACATGACTGCTGCATTCCCCAAGCTTCAGAGAACAGTTTGACTCGGGCTGTTCAGGAGCCTCGTCGTGTTGATCCGAATGCCCCACTTCTGGTAGTAGAAGTAGAGCTTCTCCATTTGTTGTTCGAGCCTCCACGCTGCTATCCCAGTTTACTTCAGTGGAAGTTACCCAACCAGATAGAGCACACTTAACACGTAGTGATGAAAGCCCATGATTAATTAAACCGTCGTCGCTTATATCGGTCTAAGCCTGTACAAAATTCCACTTGTGCTGGCGTCAAGGCCGGAACAAATGGAAAAACTCAGTAAATGTCTGGTTTCAGTAATGGAGACCATTTCTGTTAATGTTAAATAAAATTGACGAATTCGGGCTATTGATGAAGACAACTAAGAGTTGATAACTAAGAGAGCGCGTTTTGCTAGATTGTGATTTTCTTTGGCGCGTCTGGACTCTTTTCTTATAGTAATGGATCTGTGCCTCAACTAACATGCCTCTCCAGCCAGCACGATCTCTCGCTAGCTGCCCCCAATTGCGCACTTCAAGTTGGTTGAGGTCCTTCTCCACTTGCGTACGCCCCCTTACACTAGTCCGTCCTCTGTTCGACAACTTTTTGGGTAGGAGCAGTGTTGTCCATACGCCCTTCAGGGCCTAACCGTCTTAAGCGTTGTATCTGAAGACGCTTGATCAGGTGCATATAGCTGCACAGCCCATAGAGTTCGTCGTTAAATCTTCTCCTCCAGATGCCATGAATTTCTTTGAAAAGACTAAGGGCTTCCTCATCCGCTTTTACTAATGTCCAGGTTTTCGCGTCATAAAGTAGAACCGGGATGATCAAGCTATTATACAAATCAAGCTTAGTTCTTCGAGAGATGGCTTCATTACCTAATTGCCTCTTGAACCCAATAAAAACAGCGATTGGTATGAGTGATTCTGCGTTTGATTTCGGTACTGATTTTGTTGTTGTAGACGAAGTGCTTGATTACCTCGAAGTTTCTGGTGCCTTGTGTGACGCTCTGTCCGAGACGTCGATGTTGTGTGTCCTTCCTAGATGACAGCATGTACTTCGTTTTGCCCCCATTGACCGCCAGAACCAGTTTAGCCGCTTCCGCTTCAATGTAAGCAAACGCCTCATTGACGGCTCGCTGTATTCGTCCAATTACGTCAATTTCGTCAGCGTAAGCCAGCAAATGAACTGACTTTTGGGAGATTGTGCGTAAGGAGTCTGCAGAAATTATCCCGTCAGGTGCCGCCGGTGCTCTTTTCTTCTTTTTTGTTGGAAGAACTCACGAACAATCCTCGTTGTTCGATGCAGCGTTGCCTTATAGACGTCTTGTTTGGAAGCAAGTGATTACCTGCACTTGTTGTCATACCATGGGTTCCTTCTGGTTACGTGAAACCCAGCTTCTTGACAACGTTTCCAGTCGTAGTGCAGGCAGTGCACGGATCGCCATGTTCCTTTGTGAATGTTCAGGTGTGGGAACCGTGTGCTAGCTCCAGAGAGGTTCCGCCCGAAGCAAGTCCAACAGCCTGAGTCCATTTCCGTATGTGCTGTCGTGCAGGCTGTGTTTTCGAATAACTCCAGCAAAAATGTCCTCCTTTCTCAGTTGAGCGTTTAAGCAGCATTAACTCCCCCATGAAATAGTTGCTTCAATGCAAACAAAATTTTAAGTTTAAGACCAGCAGTATTCTAAGTAAATATAAATCTTTTGAAATTCTACGAAACATGTTCTAAGTTATCCTTCACCACACAATTTAAGTTAGCCTTAAACGACCGACATTCTCGTAGAGCTTGCTCGTACTTTCCGCATTTTTATGGTACAAGGGCTGGTTTGCAAGTAGGTCGCTGATGACAAAAACGTTGATTGTGTCGTGTCCGTTAGCTTTAATGTCAGCAGTGTACGTCCGCTAATATACATATCTTATATTCGCTGTGAACGTCGCCGTGCATATCGGGGGTTCAGCTCAACGTCAACAGTCAGCCGCGTTCTGCGTTTTTGCAAAATGACTCAAAGACTCAAAGACTGAATTTTATAAAATTTGATTTGAAAAAAATGAATCGTGGACATATGTATTTGTTACAAAAACTAAGAATAGCAACCAATTATGCTTCTCTGTGACACATGTGACACCGACTGACTCTGTGACAAATGAAGAACTGAATGTTTGCCGTGTAAAGGACAACTCAAGCCAGCAAAGTGGGCGAGCATGTTCCTCGCCGTAATGACTCATAAGCCGATTTTCCATTGAACAACTTTCATTTTGATACATCCCGTAGTCTTTGGCTAAAACTTGAACTGTTGGGTTGCACCCGCATAAACTTTACAATACGCAGGAAACCCACTTGTTAAACTTTTCATCACCTATACTTGTCATTCCCGTTTGACAAGAAAATACTAATCTAATACTAATCAGTCTGCATTTTGAAGTATTAATCTCGGTCCATTTTTATTTGACTAACTTCCTAAATTCAAAATGCGTCCTTACCTGAATAGACGTTTTTGGAAGTCCTTAAGGGTCCCTTGCGAGCTCTTCATCTTTCTTCTTTGGGAGCTGATTAAAATGTCTTTCGTCGGACTTTTGTGCATTGGCATTGCTAAAATCATCTTCTATCTAGTAGGAAGGTTTTCTCAAAACAGTGACAGTTTGATTTTTCTTTCCTTTCAGCTGGAAGAACCTGATCCTCTAACTTCAGATGCATTCACAATGGCTATGTCAAAACTTGAAGGTAGCCTTATAAAGAGAAGAAGTGATGTGCCGAAGGAGAAGGAGAAGGCGTTGCAAACAACGGCAGATGTTCCAGAAACGCTGTCAGATGACAATCTCTAATTTATCTCTCAAAGTTATGTGTCTTCAATGAGAATGAAAATGTTGTGTAAATTTAACCTTGTCCATGGTCGTCGATTGACTTCTCGAAAGACTGATTCGTTTCGGACGCACAAAATTAAAACTCTTTTTTATTGACAGACTGACCCTAGAAAAAGGTGCGGCCCCCGGCCGACACATGCACGCCTGCCCTTGCGTGGTGCAGCACCTTATAGGGAATGTTATCGTCTCACGGTTTTGTAGAATGTGGGCACAAGCCATAAACCAATGGAAATACTGTGAGGCTCAGGGTTGCAGATCGCTTGTTTATACAAAGCGGCAATGATGTCGTATTCAAATATTATGACACTGTGGTTTTGGATTCATATCAACATTTAGTGCCTTTGACCCTTAAAGCATGTACTTTAGGAATAAACGTGTACATATTTGGACTCATATCTTCCATTGTTCCATGCAAAAGATGTTTTTTTTAAACAAAATAGACATTGGAAGGACACCAAAACGTGCATCCGGCGCTTTGTGCGACTGGACTGGTTTCCAATGTCCTTTAAAAATACATGTTAATGATAATTCTTTAGAAAACGGATTTTTGAAACGGATTTTTTAAAGGAAAGTAAACTTAAAATATATGTCGTCGGTCAAAAGAACAACTTATCAAATGATATCTTATAAGTACTGGTCAGGACTACATCTCAGGCAAAGGTAACTTCTGAGGACAACACTACGTCTGAGGCCAAGACTACGACTGAGGCCAAGACTACGTCTGAGGCCAAGACTACGTCTGAGGCCAAGACTACGTCTGAGGCCAAGACTACGTCTAAGGCCAAGACTACGTCTAAGGCCAAGACTACGTCTAAGGCCAAAGTTACGTCAGATGTCAAGACCACGTCTGAGGACAGGGCATATTTAGAGGCCAAAAATACATCTGAGGCAGTCCATACGGGCTCGTTATAACTCGAGCAGTATTCACTTTTTAAACCTCGTCGTACGACTTTCTCCAAGTCTGACGTGTGTTGCCTTCTGCAATCGTTCATATAATCCAGTCAAAATAACCAAACGTTCTCGGTCAACTACTGTTGAAGACTGTACGTCTTCTAACATGAAACTCTTTAAATTAAATTCTACAGATCCAAGAAGAAGTATGTTAACAAACTCATAAAGACACGGATATTTCTAATATAGAATGTGATAAAGTGCTGTGTCCACCATCATCAAGCAAAAACGAAAATACTATCGGTTTGCGTTTTACATAAAACTACAAGTTAAATACATGCTCTTCTTAGTGAAATTAAAATCGAAATCTATAGTAAAAAGCGAATGAGTATTGGTAATTAGTTGTGGAAGCATCGATAGCCATACGCACTTGGTGGTCATTTGAAAACGAAAAATTATTAATTTTTTACACAAGACCTTAAAACATCAAGGTTATTCGAAGTTGTTTTGTTTGGACTGGAGGTATTGTTTACCAGTGAACTCAAAAATGAACTAGTGTCACTCGGTCAAACAAAAAACATATTAAAAAGAACTATATTCATTTTTATGCATTTCACAGACGTTTTTTTATATTGCATTTCTCGAAGTTGGGTCAGTGCGACTCGCTGAACTTAAAAAGAACTTTAAATCAATTTTCAAAACACTAGTGAAATGGGATTTTGTAAGACAACAAAATAACAGAGTTACGCACTGCTATAACTGGCAAATGTATGGGCATGGGGAAAAGAACTATCGCATTGTGACAGACAGACAGTAGGTGTGTTCCAGTACTTTCTGTACTGAATTCTGAAGTCTGTCATTTGTTAAGGAGTGGGGATAAATCTCCCTCAGAAAGAGGCAAAGTACGGGAACGCATCCAAACCAAATTTGTAAACTATGTCATTAAGAAATGTCAAATTCATTTTTTCACTACAAACAACAAAAACAAGAACAAAATTTGAGACACATACACAGATATATGTAATGGATCAATGCTCACTTATCCCTGTACTCACATCAATTAGATTAAAAAGAAAATCGACCACAGAAATTATTGTATTAAAATGGGCAGGGTGGGGAAATATTTTAATATCTCGAGAGAGCGCTCATTTGACGTAAAACCCATTTTTCGGTACGAGTATACGGGAACGGACTTCGTGTTAGTTTCTGTTGTTTTGTACTATTTTGTTTTGTTTGTTTGAGTTCGGGAACACACCTAATGTGCTATCTGTTCTGAGTGTCTTAAAACGAATGAATGCAACTCAAAGACCATCAAATGTGTCAATTACAATGGAACCCACAAATCTACCGATCTCAGCTGCATCAGTCGTAAAAGCTTTATGGAAATGAGATAAAAGCTTTCTGATAGGAACAAAACTCAAAGAGTTAGGAATATAGAATCAGTATTTGAAGCAAAGGTTATGAACTTTCCCACGCTCCCATCGCATCATAAAACTGCAGCAGCCGCACCGGCCAGCGTTCCCATTACATCAATCGCATGGGAGAAAGCTCCCAACAATAACAATAATATTATAAAAGGCGGCTAAGAGCTTTTTTCCCTGGAAGAAGTCAACGCCCTCACTGCAGAGATGATTGCTTTGCTCAGCACATGTATTACAAAGGCGGAACAATTCAACGCAATTATTCAATTGGCAATTAAGTATTTGCCGGCCGCCGTGGCGTAGTGGGTAGAGTGCGATGCTCACACGCCAAAGGGTCTAGGTTCGATTCCCAGTTCAACACCAATTTTTCGAATTTTTCACGGCACCACCTCTTTCGAGCTGCTGACAACACTCAAAGAGTAATAACTGTCTAAGAAAGCTTCTCAAATTTCGCTCGTGAGAGAACAGTAGCGGGCACAACACGAGCAGTTGATGAGCAAGCTAGGCACTGATCCCCCATAGGATTGTAGCGCCAACAATTATTATTATAATTAAGTATTTGTATAAATAATGAATCGTAGTAATGTAAACATAGTTTGTTGGAATGCTAGAATCATTCGAGGCAAGCATTTAGAATTTTATACATTTCTTGATAATTATAATACAGACATAGCACTTTTGACAGAAACATGTCTGAATTCAACCCATTGTCTTTAAAATTCTGCATACAAGTGCAACGATCTGGATAGGGAAGCGCGAAGTGGGGCGGTGTTAGCATTGTTTTGAAGCGCTCTATCAAACGCAAAGTTAATTGAAACCATTGGTATTGCAAGTCCTCTGGAAAATGGTTTGTCACTGAAAATATTCAGCAGTCTATAGAAGCTCACCAAAAAACGTATTGAATTTCGTTATGACCTCTTGAGATTAGTAAATAAAAACGGCATATTTTTAATGTGTGGTGATTTAAACTGCAGACAAATGCGATGGGGTTGCCTTAGGACGAACGCGTTCGGAAATATACTTGCAGACCTCAACTCAAGGCATCCATTTGAAATTCTCTAGCCTCCTAGTCCTTCATACATTCCATCCAATAATAACTAGAATCCATCCACGATGGACCTTTTCTTAACAAAGACATCTCAAATTTTCAGGAGTTAACCCTGAACAAGTTAAGCTCTGACCATTTGCCTGTTAAATGATATATAGTATTCTCACTTGTGTCTGATAGTTACCATACACTTAATTTAAAAAAAAACCCACTGTGGTCTATTTAAGAGTCATATGAAGGTTGAAAAATAGTACAGTGCAATACACAAACGATGCTCATATTGACCAAAATATAAATACATTCACCAATCCAATCCTGGAAAGCATTAAAATTTCAGTTCCAAAGAATACAAAACAATGAATGTACTGATTAAAAATGCAATTTTGAACTTTAGAACCCAAGCACAGAATGACAAGCTTCAAAGTATGGTAAACCGTTAAGAAGAAGCATCTACAGATACTTTCTTTTAAGATTGGTATTTTGGTTATGCTTTCATACACTGAGAAGGTAAATGTATTAGCTAACAAATACCTAAATAAATATTTAACATCAAGTAATATTATTCCATCTAGCAGTACCCAAAATGCTGTGGAAAAATCGATTGCATTCATAAATTCTTACGTAAACCGGTAAATAGCCAAGTTTACCTAGTAGCTACAGGCCAATTACTCTGTCCACTAAGTTCATCGCATTACTAATAATAATTATATACAGATTTTAAAAAAAGTTTCTCTGAAGGCAAAAGTACTGGATTGGATATATTGGATATATATATATTGCAAAGCCTGGAAAATCACATTGAATGCTATGAAGACTCAAGCTATTTTCTTTTCGCGCAAAAGGAAACCTAGTTTGCTCTCTAGAAACAACCTTCTACTCAATGACGCTAAAGTTAAGTGGAAGACTGGTGTAAAGACATCTATTTAGACAAACGATTAACTTTCTGTGTTCATGTGCAGGATGCCATGAATAAGGATAATACAATAAGCAGTCTCTACCCCTTTTATTTGTAGGTATTATAAGTGTTCAACTTTAAATACCTGCGCAAGTAAAAGGGGTAGAGACTCCTTATTTATTATCATTTTTGTTAATATTTAAGGCCATTTTCCAAGCAATAATATTTCAAAATAAAAATAATTATGCTGAATTTACTAAGACACTTTTCTACAGAGGAATTTCATGAAAATTGGGTGGCTTGGGCCTGTCCACACGAGAAAACGTTGTTGATTGTTGAACTGCCAGCACTCTTTTGGCGGCGCGACGCCCCCTGGATAGAAATCACAGCACCAATGTACCAATGTATGCAGCGAACACCTCTGCTCGAGGGCTAAATAATAGACCTTGCCTACCAGTCTGTGGGTTGTGTCAGAAGAAATCCATGGTTTGAAGACGAGTGCAGGCAAGTACATGTAGCTATACAAGACGCATGTGAGTCAACGCTGCATCGAACAACGAGGACTGTTCGTGGGCTCTACGAACAGAGAAGAAGGGAAAGCACCGGTTTCTCAGAAGAAACAACAGAGGACCATGAGAAACGTGCTGTCGAAAAAATGGAAAGGTGTTATGACAGAAATTAGGTCCGAAAGCTTTACAGAAAGGTAAAACATCTATCCGGAGGCTTCAAAGTATGGACCGAAGCCTGCAAGGACCGAAACGGACAACTTGTGGTAAAGTCGCAGTCTGTGCTGAGAATATGGCGGGATAATTTCTGCAGACTCCCTAAAATCGGGGACGGCCCACATTCCACTATTATTCAGAATGTTCCACTCAATTTGGAGGATGATAGACAAGAATTTTGTCCCCCCGACTTAGACGGGGTGAAGAAAGCAATATTGAAGCTGAAGTCGAACAAAGCGGATGGAGCGGAAGAACTTCTTAAAGCAGCTGGAGATGACCTGATTGGACGCATGCAACAGCCCATCTGTTAAAGAAGGTCGGAGGAAAACATGCCCGATGAGTGGAATCTCAGCGTCATTTGCCCGGTCCACAAGAAAAGAGACCCCTTTGACTACACTAACTATCGAGGGATTAGTCTCCTTAGCATCGCATACAAGATCCTCCCTGCCCTATTCTGTGAGCGTCTGAAACCATTTGTCCACAACCTAACAGGTCCCAATCAGTGTGGTTTCAGACCAGGGAAGTCCACGATAGACCAGATCTTCACATTTCGGCAGATCCTGGAAAAGATTCAAGAAGTTCAAATCGACAGTCACCACCTATTCGTCGATTTCAAGTCCGCATATGACGAGCTATAAAGTGCCATGTCTAGTTTTGGCATTTCTACCAAACTCATCAAATTGTGTAGGATGATGATGGAGAACTCTCGCTGCTCCGTCGGTGTCGGTAACGAACACCGAGGCCTTCAATGTCAAAAAAGGTTTTAGACAAGGCGACGCTCTGTGATGTGACTTCTTTAACATCATTCTTGAGTAAATCGTGTGCAACTCATAAGTCAACACCAGAGGCACGATCTCCCAAAAGTCAGTTCAATTGCTAGCTTACGCTCACGACATTAACGTGATTGCACGAATACAGCGAGCCGTCAATGAAGCGTTTGTTGGCATTGAAGCGGAAACGGCTAAAATGGGTCTGGCGGTTATTGAGGGCAAAACGAAGTACATGATGTCGTCAAAGAAGGACACTAATAATTGACGTCTCGGACAGAGAGGCAGCAGAAACTTCGGGGTAGTCAAGGACTTCGTGTACCTCGGCTCTGCGGTACATAGGGACAGCAACATCAGTACCGAAGTCAAACGCAAAATCACTCTTGCCAGTCGCTGTTTCTTTGGGCTCAAGAGGCATCTGAGTAATAATGCCTTGTCTGGAAAGACTAAGCTCGCTTTATATAATAGCTTGACCATCCCGGTCCTTATGGCGCGGAAACCTGGACCCGGTTACTAAAAGCGGATGGGGAAGCTCTTAGTCTTTCCGAGAGAAAAGTTTTGAGTTCGTTTCCCGTTTCCCCGTCCCGTTTGCGTTAATGGCACTTGGAGGAGAAGATATAATGACGAACTCTATGTGCTGTACAGTGACATGCACCTGGTCAAGCGTCGAAAGTGGCGCTCATGGCATGTCTTTCAAAACTCATACGCCTTGTCCTTTTCTCGTAAAATAAACGCTCCCGCAAAATACACTTTCAATCATATCCAATCAAACTAAGCAATCGATGTTGTCATCGGCTGTCATTTGAAAAAGTCTAATGAAAAGTTCAAAATTTTTAAGTTTTCCTTAATTTGAAACTCATCCGAGTCCATGTTGACATTCCTGCTGCAGGCATGGTTGGAATTTCTCGCCTTCGTCCTTGTGGAAGTCATCAAATTTTACATTCTCCTCTTCCTGATCTATGAACTGATCATGATCCTCTTCTATTTGGTAACAAGCTTTACTTAACTTACAACGCTCCTACTAACCTCGTTTCTCTTTGGATGCAGTACGAGACGGAAGACCTTACATCAACGTCAAGAAGTGATCTGCTCAAATTTTACAACCACGGAGTAGCTAACAATCTTGGTTGGGGATCTGTTTATCCTTACATCGTCGAATTGCCATCGGACACACAAGTGGGACGTCACAGGAAAGACAAATGATTTGATGGCAACTGAAATCGATCTCAGCCTTTACGTGACAATTCACTTGTAAACCAACAAAAAGTCCATTTATAAATATGTTTGTACATTGAAATGTCACAGAAACCTTTTATTTCACAGCGAACGTCAACCAATTGTGTATTCATGAATAAAAGGGGTTTCCAAAGCGAAGCTCAAAATTTGAATCGAAATGATCGGCAAACGAAGCAACTGGTAGCCTTCTGGACATCAGAATGAACTTCAAACACAGTTTCGCATGTTTTCGGATGCCGCCGAGTGCATCCAGTCACTTTTTTCATGATTTGTGTCGGGTTTGGGGTTCACGATTCTAGCACTTTGACCAATGGCTGCTTCCTGGACGTTAGAATGAACTTTAAACACTGTTTCGCGTGTATTCGGATGCCGCCGAGTACATCTAGTCACTTCTGATCGAAATTGACAAATTTCATAATTTTTACCGGATTTGGGGTTAACTTTGACTATTGGCCCGAAGAATTCCCGCGACCACTGGTGGCCTCTTGGATGTCGGAATGAACTTTAAACACTCTTTCGTATATTTTCGGATGCGCCGAGTACATCCAATTACTTTTTTCATGATTTTTGTCGGATTTGGGGTTCACGATTCTGGCACTTTGACTATTGGCACGAAGTCTTCCCTTTCAATTACAGTTACAAGCGATTTTGAGAGTTTTCAATTATATATTACAGTAATTGAAAAATGTAATTGATTTTTTAATACGCTTTCAGTCTATTGATTATATACGAGGAATTTGCATTGTCTCTGACGCCATTCACCAAAGATAAGGGAATCAATTGCTTATCTCTGCCATTCATATGAGACCAGGACTTTATTTCCTTGTAGATGCTAGCAGATACTTAGTTCGAGGAATAATACCCTTGATACTAGAGGATAGTTATTCAAATCTTCTGTAGCGAGAAGAGAGAGGGAACCAAAGAGAGAGAACGACGTCAACAAGGACAAGAGAAACAAAACTATCAGGCAGTCGTGTGCAGAATTGCAAGAGAAACAGATCGTGTTGTTCTTGGTGGATAGCTTGTTATTCCTAAAATATTGTCAAACCAATAAATATTTATGTTATTTGGAAACATTCTTCTTCTTCTTCTTGTGGCGCTACAGTCTGGGGTGGACCTGGGCCTCAACCAACATGCCTTTCCAGCCAGCACGATCTTTCGCCAGCTGTCTCCAGTTGCGCACTCCAAGTTGGTTGAGGTCCTTCTCCACTTGTGTGCACCACTTTAGTCTAGGTCGTCCTCTGTTGCGTTGTCCCAATGGCTCGGATTCAAAGACTTTTCGGGCCGGAGCAGTGGTGTCAAAACGCTCTACATGGCCTAGCCATCTTAAGCGTTGTATCCGTAGACGCTGGATCAGGCGCATGTCGCTGTACAGCCTATAGAGTTCGTCATTAAATCTTCTCCTCCAGATGCCATCAACGCAAACAGGACCAAAAATCGCACGCAAAACTTTTCTCTCGAAGAGACTAAGACCCATTTTAGCCGCTTCCGCTTCAATACCAGCAAACGCCTCATTGACGGCTCGCTGTGTTCGTCCAATCACGTCAATGTCATCAGCGTAAGCTAGCAATTGAACTGACTTCTGAAAGATCGTGCCTCTGGTGTTGACTTGTGAGTTACGCACGATCTTCTCGAGGATGATGTTAAAGAAGTCACATGACATTGCGTCGCCTTGTCTAAAACCTTTTTTGACATTGAAGGTCTCGGTGAGTTCGGTACCGACCTTGACGGAGCAGCGAGAGTTCTCCATCGTCATCCTACACAATCTGACGAGTTTGGTAGGAATGCCAAATCTAGACATGGCACTGTATAGCTCGTCTCTATGCACACTGTCATATGCAGCCTTGAAATCGACGAATAAATGGTGAGTGTCGATTTGCATTTCTTGGGTCTTTTCCAGGATCTGCCGTAATGTGAAGATCTGGTCTATTGTGGACTTCCCTGGCCTGAAACCACACTGATAGGGACCTATCAGGTCATGGACAAATGGTTTTGGACGCTCACACAATACGGCAGAGAGGATCTTGTATGCGATGTTCAGGAGACTAATCCCTCTGTAGTTGGCGCAGTCAAAGGGGTCTCCTTTCTTGTGGACCGGACAAACGACGCTGAGATTCCACTCCTCGGGCATGCTTTCCTCTGACCATATCTTACAGATGAGCTGGTGCATGCGCCCAACCAGGTCATCTCCAGCTGCTTTAAATAGTTCTGCGGACAGTCCGTCCGCTCCAGCAGCTTTGTTCGACTATAGCTTGGATATTGCTATCTTCACCTCGTCTAAGTCGGGGGGACGGAATGCTTGTCTATCATCGTCCAAATTGAGTGGAACATTCTGCCTAACAGTGGGATTTGGGTCGTCATCGCCGTTTAGGAGTCGCCAGAAATGATCCTTCCAGATTCTCAGCACAGACTGCGACTCTACTACGAGCTGTCCGTTTTGGTCCCGGCAGGCCTTGGTCCGACCTTTTATCCTCCGGATAGCTGTTTTACCTTTCGGTAAAACTTTCGGACTTCATTCCTGCCAAAACACCTTTCCATTTCCTCGACCGCGCGCTTCTCATGCTCCTTCTTCTTCCTTCTGAGAAGCCGGTGCTCTTCGCTTCTTCTCTGTTCGTAGAGTTCACGAACAGCCCGCGTTGTTCGATGCAGCGTCGCCTTATAGGCGTCTTGTTTAGCTGCGTGCGCTTGCCTGCACTCGTCGTCAAACCATGGGTTCCTTCTGGGTGGTGACGTGAAACCCAGCAGATCAGTGGCAGCATCTTTGATGGCTTCTTGACAACGTTTCCATTCTTCTTCTATGCTTAGTGCAGGAAGCGTCGAACTCTGAACGAGTTTCCGGGAGACTCGGTCGGCAAAGTTCCCAGCAATCAGCTGCGATTGTAGCTTTTCGACGTCAAACCGTTTTGGCCTTTCTCGACTCCGTTGCTCTCTCGATATCCGGGTTCTTACCTTGGCTACAACAAGGTGATGATCCGAGTCAATGTTTGCACCTCGGAAGGTTCGGACATGGAGAATACTGGAGGGGTGTCTGACGTCGATCGCAACGTGATCAATCTGGTTGACGGTTGATTGATCAGGAGATCGCCAGGTTTCTTTGTGAATGTCCAGGTGTGGGAACTGCGTGCTAGCCATAGAGAGGTATAGCCCCGAGGCGAAGTCCAACAGCCTGAGTCCGTATCCGGATGTGTTGTCGTGCAGGCTGTGTTTACCGATGACTCCAGCAAAAATGTCCTCCTTTTCCAGCTGAGCGTTGAAATCTCCTAGAACGATCTTGGTGTCATAGCTGGGGCATCGATCGTATGTTCTTTCTAGGAGATCATAGAAGTCATCCTTGATGTTGTCATCCTTCTCCTCTGTCGGGGCGTGAGCGCATATTAGGCTGATGTTCCCGAATTTAGCCTTGATGCGGATTGTCATGAGGCGTTCGCTGACTGTGTCGTAGCTCAAGAATTTTTGCCTAAGTCTGCCTCGAACAACAAATCCGCATCCGAATAAGCGCTGCCTTCTCTCTCTATAGCAATTGCTGTAGTAGATATCGCAGTTCGTCATTGCTTTTATGCCAGGCCCATCCCATCGCACTTCCTGGATGGCGGTTATGTCAGCTTTGTAGCTGTCAAGGGCCTCCGCTAGTTGTTCGGCTGCACGTGGCCTGTTACGGGACCTCACATTCCACGTGCAAAACCGAAAATCTTTGTCCTTAAAACGTTTGCTGGGGTCGTCAACAGTTGATCCTTCACTATCCGAGGCATGATGTTGTTTCTGAACTTTTGGTTTTACGTGGTGAGGAAGTTACCCTCACGCACAACCCACAGACTGGTAGGCCAGGCCCATTATTTGAATCCTCGGGCAGAGGGGGTCGCTGCATACATTAGTTCCCCATACAACGGGTGTTGCGATGGCTATCCAGGGGGCGCCACTTGGAGGCTGTATGTCTACTTGACCTGTGCACTAACGAGGATTGCCTTGGCAGCTCGCCATGTTGAGCAATCAACGACGTTACCTCGCTTGCATAGGCCCATGCCCCCCTATTTGGAAACATTGTGTTGTATTAAATATGAACAACTACGAATATTGAGTGTTAAATTATTTCGGTGATTATATCTTTTATGCGAAATTTCTTCTACCAAGAGGTTTTCCCGTGTGTCAATTTTTAAAAGCATAAGAAACATCAAAACTTAACTCTATTACGTACTTATACATAACTGTATATATGTATATACGCAATACGCATTACCTTTGGAACACGTCGTCACAGGTCTTCCGCCGGCTGGCTTATCCATGGTGTGGTTTTCACCGGCTCTCCGCAGTTCGAAGTGATAGATTACCATCCCCCAAAACATTATTAATCTCACGTACCGTTTCTCTAGCGAATTTGCCTTTAACGAAGGAAAACATTAAAATAGTGCGAATTTCGGCGTTAGTGAGCTCCATGTTTACACGGCTATAACTGTTAAACGCAATATCCAAACTAATCATCGGAGACCAATAGGGAGGCAGTCAACTCGCTCGCCACCCGCCCTTGAATACATTTTGATAGCGTTTGTTATAACATTTCCCCTCCGTAACAGCTGATTCACAGACAGGATATTTTTTTTTAATGAGAATACGCGTGAACTGCCTATACGGTGGATCTCCTCACTCTTCAAACTGTTAGAAGGAGAGGGCATATAAATCAAAAAATTGAAAGAAAGAAGGTATAGTTTTTTCCAACACAAAGTAATGGTTACCGATAGCCGCGTTCAGAAATGATGTTTGTAAGGCACAAGTTGCATCAAAAAAACAATATAATTAAAACTTTATGATTATTTCAAAAACAAAATGAGGACATAAACTTAGTTTGAACGCAAAAATGTACTGAATAGTTCTTATGAACTAATAAACATTATAAAAAGACACGTTTTTTATACAATTTTACAACTATTGTTAATAAATATTATGTCTGATATTAGTTTTGTTCTTATTGCCTCAAATAATACTCAAAAGGTATCTTAAATTTGTTTTATGTATATTCAATGTATTACAATTGTCATATATTTTCGTTCTGAGTTAAAATAGACTAGAATAGATATATTCGTTTTTTTTTTTTGTTTATTTTTATTGCACGAAACATGTTTATTGTTTGTTTTTGGGTTAAGTCTTTCCAAATGTGTGACTTTACGTTACTGCCCTGTTTTTCTACGTATTTCATAAGTTATTATAAATATAAATGTTATCAAACTATCCATTTATTAGAAATGAATCCTATTTAAAGTTTCGGTTACACTTACTTGCGTAAACAACGAATGCTTTGTGTTAAATGTATACAAAATGGCTGACGAATTTACAAACAGTGGGCAATTTACGAGTGTTTGACACTGCAAAAATTGACGAATTAGCCGCCATTTTTCCAATTTTGGGGGGGAAATGTATAGATGTATGAGTAAAATGAGACAATGTTCGATGTTACGTAAATAACTTTCACAAACTGGGGTTTTTTCCACAAAAACACGTAAATAACAGTTAAACGGTCGATCGACAAAGGGGAAATCAGCTGTTTGATCAGCTGTTCAGTTGAACATGCATAGCATCGTTTTGTAGGTTATGTCAAGACCTTTCAAATGATGTATAGTATTGCCAGATACGAGCTTTGTACATAGCCGGTAAATTCAAAAGACAAAAAGGTGGATATATTTGACAACCTTATATATTGGCCCGGCCTAGAATGGCAATCGGTAACAACACATCTAGTTCTAATTTAGGACATTTTTTGAAATAGACACTTTATAAAACTTCAAGGAGAAAGAAATGCTTTTAACGAAGAAACTAAAATTTTTATATTTTATGTATAGCTCTAATGAACTAGTTGTGATTTCGAATTCAGCACTGACAAATACTCAACTTGACTAAAATGAAGGAACCGCACATTCAACTACAAACATATATATATATTTATATATATATATATATATATATATATACAAACATATTTATATGTACATATAATTTTGAAATGATTTCATCATGTTCGACTTTGCCACTATTATGCTAATTACTTTTTTCTACGATCAAGCAGGCGCCTCATTTTAATTGCACAACATCATTATTACATCAATTATTAAACCCATAAACAAAATAATAAAAAATTCATTCTGTCAAAAAAGTCCCATTACCGGAAATGCAACCGGGCTTAAAATATATCTACACATTGCCAATGAACGACAAACAGTAAAATTGGTCAAACGTAACTCGTTTATGAACGCTAGGAAAATAAAAGAGGAGTTAAATTTACCCGTGGTGACATCAACAATAAGAAGAAGGCTGGTAAAGAAGAATTCATCTGCCAGAAGTCTCAGAAAAGTACCACTACTGCCAAAATCAATCTACTACAACGGGCCAAATTTGCGATGGAATACCTGAACTGGGAACCTTCTAAATGGCTCAGCATATTATGGACAGACAATGCCAAAATACTTTTATTTGGTACTCCTGGGACCAAGACTGTAATGACGCAGGAGCAAAAATTAAAGTATGGGTATGCTTTTCATGCTACCTTACACACAGATGAATATGCCGCTTAGATGGGTTCTACACAAAACAATGACTCAAACAACCCCTTTACGAAGGTTGCCTTTTATATTTCGGGATTGGTCAACCTTAGGGTTTGTAATCTGGCACCTGCCAGCTCTATCGTGAAGTTTGACATTTTTGAGGTTATTACGTATTCAGAACGTTTTGACATACGACCGCTATTTGTCTTGTTTAAGTAACTTAAATTTTGACTTAAAAGATTCATCTCGCCTAAAAATGGAATTAAATCGTGAAAATTTTCGTGCGATTATTTTTTACAACTTTCGTGGATTAACTCCACAACAGTGCATCGATGAACTTAATTCAATTTTTGGCGATGGAGATCCATCAAGGACCAGTGTTTATCGATGGTATGGTGAATTCAACCGAAGTCGTAGTTTACTCCAAGACGAATTTCGTGAAGGTCGTCCAAAATCAGTTCTTGTTCCGGAAACCATTGATGTTGTGCGCCAACTGATATTGCAAGATCGTCCCGTGAGATTGACACAACCTTAGGCATTAGTGGGACCAGCATACATTCAACAGTTCATGAACATTTGACCATCAAAAAAATTTGTTCGCGTTGGATCCCACACAGTTTGTCAATCGCTCTAAAAAAGGCTGTTGTCAATTGGTCGAAAAAAAAGCTCCAAAAATACGATCGCGGTGCTTCGAAACACGTCTATGACATCGTGACAGGTGATGAATCGCCAGAAAGTAAACAGCAGTCGACTGTATGGGTGTTTCAAATTGAGCCAAATCCAACAAAAGTAGCTGGCGCACGAAGCTCTTCCAAGCAAATGGCTGCCTGTTTTTTCGGAAAAACTGGACACGTCGTACCGTACCAACCGTACCACTAGAACAACGCAGAAGAGTCAATTCTGAGTGGTACATAACCATTAGTTTGCCAGTTGTCTTCCAAGATATCAGGAAAACCAATCGCCGAAGATGGATCACTCTTCTCCAGGACAATGCGAGCTCTCACACATCGGCTCAAACAACTGCATTTTTGAGCACTCGAAACATCGATTTGATGAGTCATCCGCCGTATAGTCCTAACTTAGCACCGAATGAGTTCTTTTTATTCCTGTACGTAAAAATTAAAACGAGAGGTCAACGTTTTTCGACACCTGAAGAAGCGGTTGATGCGTTCAGAATGCATGTTTTGGAGATACCTCAATCAGGGTGGCAAAAGTGCTTCGACAATTCGTTCAAACGCATGCAAAAGTGTATAGGTCTTAGTGGGGAATATTTTGAAAAACAATAGAGTCATTTTCGACGATTAATATTTGTTTTTGTTCTCTGATCACGAAATATTAAAGGCAACCCTCGTATGTACCATTATTAAGTATAATAAACACAACCAATTGGTATAGTTTCGGCTTATTTTTCAAAACGGCAACCAGTATTTTTGTTGTGAGACATCCGTGTACAATTGTCTCTGATTACATATTCCTTCAATTACATCAATGTAATTACAATTGAAAATTTTGGATGATTTTGTACTGTATACATGTAGTAGTAATTGTAATAGGCAGCTAAATTAATTTGTAATCATTACACCCCAACTCTGGATAAAATTATGTCTGCAGCACAAAACGAATACAATTTAAATAGAAACAAGATAAGCTGGAACAGTACTTACAGTAAACAAGTTCTTAGTGATTGAATTTTGTCGCAGCAAGGAAAGTAATAGTCTTATATCGTTTTAAGCACTCCTGTAGTGACCTTGACTTTTCGGCAAACGTTTGTATAATGCCTATCTATCCGTCTTAATTGTTGTTACTTATCTCTTCATCTAGTGTCGGCTCTTCCCGCTCTTTTTGAATCTCGTATAAGTTTGAATAGGTCAATAGGTCAAACAGATTTCCTCTTGAAGAGCTTCAAATCCCTTCGACCGCATGTAACATTGTAAATCATGTTTCGTTATTCAACGTAGGTTGAGCCATTTGTTTCTTCAAAAGATTGCTTTACTCTTAAACTGCCTTCCACCACTGTGTATACAAGGCGTGCAACAGCAACTGACAAGCTCCATTTCCCATACCCTTTTAAGCTCTGATTTTCCACAATAATTTTAAATCTCCTTTTTCAACACGATACCAAAACTGAAAAAGTTAAAATTTGGGAAGTTTTGTATAGTTTTTATGTCTAGCGGATTTCAAACAGCTTTGAGTCGAATGTCCAAATGCTAAGCGCGATCTTTTCTTCTTGCTGTTGCTGTGCGTTGTGTCTGATAATGACGTAAAATTCAAATCCCTACATTTTTAGAAATCTTCAACGTTAATGTTAACCGGTAATGTAAATGTGTAGTTACGATACATATACAACAGCTCTCTCCTCCTCTCCCTCTCTTCCTCTATACCTTCGGCCCGTGCTGTGACTTGATCCGGTCACTTAAGGGTACTCGCAACCCCTTTTGCAGTGAAAACATATTAATAACGTCTGCCAACTTCTTTTTGTAGTCTACGTACGAAGCTATGAACATAATTTATCACACTACACTTGGGGCGATTGACGTCTTCATTAAAATCAAAATGAAAAAAAATGCAAAATTAAATAAAGATATTTTAAGAAATGCTTATTTTTAAATTCTATGCCGGCTCAACCGGACAGAGGAAAATATCTCACTTATCGCCATAAGAGACATCTAGGTACTCTACCGTGAATTGAAATACGTATCTCATGTCACAACCAACAGCTGATGGGTGTCAACATTTCAATTTTGACGTTTTGTCGGCAATGTGTGGTGTTTTTCAATGTATCGCCTTTCTCGGTATATTTAAATTCCTCGTTAATGAATTAAAACAAAAAATAAATTATGTTTATTAAGAAGTTCTTGCAATTAAGATCATTCTCCAGTAAAGTCAATAGTTCATTCTATGTGACAACTCCGATTTTCTACGTTAACGCCTGTAAGTTATCAAACCACTTAGGAATCAAATCACATTCAAATCGCAAAATATTCATGTTTAGCACCTCACATTGGCCACTTGTATTCGGCTGTAATTGCTGATGCCATCATTCGTTATCAACGTCTCAAAAATCCGCAAAGGCAGACACATTTTTGCACTGGCACCGACGAACACGGAACGAAAATCCAACAAGCTGCAGCCAGGAATAACGTTCCTGTAGCAACGTACTGTGATACCATCTCCGAAAGCTACAAGAAAGTATTTCAAGAAGCCAAAATTGAGTACAATGATTATATCCGTACAACTGAAGACCGACACAAGCATGCCGTTGGGCATTTTTGGGTTCGTAAAACATTTCCTTAAGTTAGCCGGTCAAATTAGTTGTTTCAATTTCCTTGCAGAATGAAATTAAATCTCGCGGACATATCCATTCTTCGCAATATAATGGATGGTATTGCATCTCTGATGAAACTTTCCTCACAGACAGTCAATTGCAGACAAATCCCGATGGAAGCAAGTGCTCGCTTGAATCTGGTCATCCGGTGGAGTGGACTGAGGAGACAAATTACATGTTCAGTTTATCGAAGTTGCAAGAGGAGGTCCTGTATTGGGTGAAGAAGGGTGGACGCATTCGACCCGCGAAGTTTGAGAAAATCCTCTTGGACTATTTGAGTGAACCACTGCCAGACGTATCGGTCTCAAGACCAGCCAATCGCGTTCATTGGGGTATTCCAGTACCTGGCGATGATAGTCAAACGGTGTACGTTTGGTTGGATGCATTAATCAACTACCTCACATCAGCTGGATATCCAAATGAAAAGGTAGGTTGGAGGACGCTACGTGCAGTATACTGTGTGTACTTCTGAAATGCGAATTCGGGGTGTACTCGAGTTCTGAAGACAATTGTGCAACAGTGTGACCATAACGAACTCGGGAAAAGAGGTGAATTGTATGAACGCTTACTATTCAACCAACAGATGGTTAATACAGTTTTGAGCAGCTTTCACACTTGAACAGCGATGACATATGGCATATGCAGCGATGACAGTGAGTTAGGTCATCCGCAAAATTCCCAACTGTGACGACAATAATACACATTTTTAAGGAAGTTTTAAATTTCGTGAGTCTTCCATTATTGTTTTCTTTGAAACTGGGACAACCTACATTTGCTGGAGAGCTTATTTCCCAGAAACAAACACAATTTTCCAACTAAAGCGGGATAGAGGCAGAGAAAGCGCTTTCCAACGTTTGATCCCTTCACAACCGAAAAGGACTGGTTGTGCCCTAGCACACTGAAACGTCTTGACGAAAGTTTGTGAGCTGTTAGTGCGCTCGTAATTTTGCAATCTTGACATGTAAGAACGCTTGGTTCATAATACGACCCAATGTTAAGTTCTCCACAGGCCTTATATTTGATGAAACCCTCCACCAAGGACTCCAACAATCCCAGCATGAATTCTAAGAATATTCCATGTAGTTCTTAATTGGCAGATCCCTACGTGATCTTATTTTCGTTAATCCCGTGCTTGCATTTCAGAACTAGTTTAATGCCATTTGAGGGTTTACCATTTCTTAAGCTTCAGTGTTGCTATAAACACAAATTTCCTTGGGGATGCAGCTCATAAGTGGATAAAGAGGATAAGAAGAAAGAGCGGCATTCAGAAGTTTACTATGAAAAGACCAACGAGTGGTCGTAAAAGTTCAATTGCAATTGTTAACGTGATAGCATTTTCCATCAGACGAACGATGTATAGTACACAATGCTCTAACCGATCTTTTTTGTTGATAGGCTTCACGTTTTGTCAAAAATTTCGTACACATCAAAAAGCCAACAGTGAATTGGTAGTTTTTCATTCAATACACTCTTTGCAGATGATATTTATACAATGTCTGTTAGGTGAGATTCAAATCTACGTAGATACGTAGATACGCACGGCTACGTAGATTCGATCATTGATATTTTTATTTGGTTATGTTGTTTTACGTGTTCGGCGATTTTGGTCTTGGCTCTCTTGGGCTTTTTCATTGGGACGATTGGACTTTGGTTTCGATGTCATAACCATACCCGTGATTCGTCAGCAGTTATGGCCCTTTTAAGCAAATCTGAATCGCCATTGAGGTCATTCAACAATTACTGAGTGATGCCCATTTGACCTTTTTTTAGTTAAAATTCGCTGCCACACGCAACATGCCCAAAAGTTCTGAAAAAAAAAAAAATGCATGGGATGGGCCAACCAATATGCCGACATCTTCAGCAACTTCTCTATTAGCGTTCCAAAAATTCTCCATGATAATTTTATTCACTTTCCCAACATTTTCATCGGCTGTTGCTGTGCTGTGGCGTCCAGGACGAGTGTCATTATTCACATCTTCTCGACCTTCTTTCAAAAACTTGTACCCCTTGTAAATATTGTATTGACTCAGAGTACACTTACTGCGTGCCACTTTTAACATTTTAAGTGTTTTTAGCATTTACGAGGGGCTTTCAATATATTCTCGGTATCGATATGAAGGAAAATGCGAATTCAATTTAAATTGTTTTTAATTTTCAATATAGTCTCCCCTAACATCAATGCATTTGTTAAAGATAAGCTTTTTTAAACCAAAACAATAAATTTTCTCTTTCTGTACAAAATACCCATTTATTGCCTTCCACTTTTTCCACGAAGACATTTTTTTCAAATCCGGAAACAGGATATAATGACTAGGGGCAAGGTCTGGACTATAGGGTGGGTGTTGGATTTTTTCGAAACCACAATTTCGCGCAGCAGCCTTAGACAACAGGAGGGTTGACATGAAGAAGCAACACACCCGCTGCGAGCTTACCCGCCTTTTCTTTTTAATTTCCTTCCGCAAATTATGTAAAGTGGACGCGTAGGATGTGGTGTTAATGGTTTAACCTTTTTTCTTTTGTACTCAATGAGAACATTCTCTTTAAGTCCCAAAAAACTATGGCCATGAGGTTCTAGGCAGAGGGAGTGTCTTTGTATGTCCTTTGTATGTTCCTTTTTTATGCCACTGCATGGACTCTTGTTTGCTTTCAGGGTCATAGTGGTGAACCCATGTTTCGTTCCCAATAACAATTCGATCCATAACACCGTCCACGTTCTCACTACACATCTTCAAAAGCTCTCTACAGCATGCGATTCTCACTTTTTTCTGAGGCGCTGTGAGCATTCGTGGCACCCACCTTGCACTGACCTTTGAAAGGTTAAAATGGTCATGAAGAATGGTGTGGATGGTACCAGTTGAAAGCTTGGTGATCTCTGCCATCATTTTCACCTTTATTCGGGCTTCCTCAAGAACAAGTTGTTCGACTTCTTTGATGCTTTCTCCCGTACAAGCAGTAGCCGAGCGCCGGAACGGTGGGAGAGGTCTTCATTGCTCTCTCTACCTCTCTTGAATTCCTTGACCACTTTTGCACGGTTGATAATGAAGGTGCGGAACCCTAATCTCTTCATGAATAGTTTTTTTTTTTTACTTTTTCCTTGCTTAGTGAGAAATTTAATTACAGCGCAATGCTCAATTATCGTCTTAGTTGCCATTATGATTCTGCTCAACTAGAGATAAAACGCGAATTAATAATCACATTTATGATGAATGCACTAAAATAATATTATTATTTGATAAATAAGTCAATTTATATATATAACCACACCTTCACCCCGATACCGAGAATATATTGAATCGTATGTCAGAATAATGAGAGAAACCAAACTACCTTACGCGGAGGGGAATATGCCGTTAAGATGGAATCTACAGCAAGACAATGACCTCAAACATACCAGCGAACTGGCCAAAGAATTTTTCCAAAGCATTGGATATTAACTTATGGAGTGGCCGCCTCAGGCTCCGGTTTCCCGTTGAAAACCTTTGAATAGATGTATATGAAGCAAAACCCAAAAAAAAGAACAGCCATGGGATATTCTGCAGGTTGCGTGGAAGAATATCTCTCTTCAACAATGCCAGGCCTTAATCGACTCAATGCCACAACGTTGTGAGGCTGTACTTAAAAATAAAGGTTATGCGACCAAGTACTAACCTAATACACAAAAATAAAAACAAAAAATTTCACTATTCCATTGACATTTATGAAGTTTTGCGCAATCCGAAATTCGGTGTCATTCCGGATCGATCGTTCAGAACGTACTTTTTTCTTATTTTGTTTATGGGTTTTATTACTGATGGAGTAATTATGTTATACAGTAAATATGATTTGTTTGCATGACGGTAAGAAAAGTTATTAGCAAAATGGTATCAAAATAGTGACAAAGTCGAACACGGTTCTGTATATCATTTGAATGAACCACCCTTCTATTCTACTGTGAGTGAACGAAATCCTGTAGGATTTGGAAATGAAACTAATATTACTTGAAGCACGGCAGTTCGTATTCGCACAAATTTTCGGTGAATGCATATAAGGTTGACAAATATCTCCCTTCCGCTTTTTTGCACGCTTTTGGACGCTTCTGGTCGATCGCCTGCTTCAAGAGGTCCAGTTGTTCGCAGTAGATGGTAGAATTAAGCGTCTGGCCATTTGGGAGCAGCTCATAGTGGATGATTCCCTTCCAATCCCACCAAACACACAGCAAAACCTTCCTGGCCGTCAATCTGCTTGGGACGATTCAATACTTCAATACGTTGTTATCTGAAATTTTGCTCCAACGAATGCAGGATCCCCACTCCTGGTTATACCTCAAAATTGAATTCAAATATGGGTGCATTGATTGCTAGTTGAAATATATATCATGGAAATCGCTCCATGAGTTCAGAATGTATTGAAATTGTGGCACACTTAATGCGCAAAACGGGACACCGAAATTTCAGAAAATTTTGCTGTCTGTGGCGATTTATTGGTTGAGGTTCCAATCACGTAAGAATAGAAATCCATTAAAGTGACAAATACCGAATTACTGGCCACACACGCAACTAACATATCGTGATTTAGTTTTCCTGTGCTTCTCTCTTACAGTTTCGAAACCAATGGCCACCCTCAATACAAGTGATTGGAAAGGACATCCTTAAATTCCACGGAATATACTGGCCAGCATTTCTCATCGCAGCAGGTACACAAGCATCTTGCAGCTATACTTTGTTAATGCGTCATTATTAAATTAGGTCTGGAGCCACCACAGCAATTGTTCGTTCACTCCCACTGGACCGTCGATGGACAGAAAATGTCAAAGAGTAAATTCAATGTGGTGGATCCGATAGAAGCATCTAAAGTTTACACAATGGAGGGATTACGATATTTTCTACTGCGGGAAGGAGTTGCACACAGTGACGGCAGTGAGTACAAAACAGTATTCCAACTATTTATTGATTTCTCTGCCATGCCTTAGTTAAATTCTCTCCCACTCGACGTGGTGCCCCGTAGATAAAGTTGTCCAACTTGCGAACTTATAATTTTCAACAATATTCGCAAACATGTTCATGTCACCTTGTATAAAGTTGCACTTGATGAGGCTGGGAGCACATCCGCTCAGCGTCAGTGGGACAGTTATTCTCTACGAAGTTTTCCCCTGTGCAACGTCCTCAAAAGTTGCAGTAAACAACTTGGTTAACTTTGAATTTACAAGTATTGATGTTTATTTTTTTTGTTGGGATACATCACGAAGGTGGTGCCCCATAGGAGGAGCGCACCTATTCGCTTTTATGTACGACGGGGAATTGAATTCTACGACGAATGTTTAAAGTTATGCTAATGCTTTTGTGAGAAGGTAGCAAGGAGTGCCGAGATTTTGCAGAAAGATGATTGGTCTCGTTGAGTGGTCTCATTAGACAGGACCTTATAATCTCTTGTTTCTGAAGAGAAAGAAATGTTTGCTGGAAGAGTCGTTGCAGACGGATAGGGAAGGTGATGATAAAGTTTGAACTCACCGATGGTGCTGTTGCATGGAGCAGAAACAGTTGCAAGTTTGTACAAAGTTTTGCTGAAGTTTTTTGTTCAACAGGTCCTTTTTTGGACAGTTGCACAAAACTTTCCTGAGGCTATGTCAATAGCTTTCATTGTTCTATTTTAAAGTTATCTTTATTTGTATGCTCCGTCCGTCCTGAAATCCTCAAGATGGCAATAAAGCACATACCAGGACTGTCTTAGAGAACTTTAGTAACTTTTGCATTCAGAGCACAGCAAAGACTATAGATAACGCGATTTAAAAGCATTTCCTTAATAATCGGAAAGTTTTCAGACATTGCGATGATAAATTAAAAAATTGGCACTGTCACAAAACAGTTTGTGAGTTAGTCACTGGCACCTTAAGAACATTTCGAACTTACTTTACTATACAACTTGAATCAAATGATATCGACATTCAAAGAAGAAGATATACTGGATGTGATTTAACTTTGGCATCGCACAGAAATACATGTATAAAAATATTGGCTTGTCAGCCCACAACTTATTGTATATCCTTGGTGGCAGACATTTAAGCAATGCAAGTATGATAAGTGTTTCATTTAAAGTGCAAAATAATAGGAGTAAAGGTTGTCTTTTTAGTATCAATAAATCAATATCAAATAAAAGCTAGAAATAACTCTCTAAAAGACCTTTTGCATGATTTCGGTTGTACATTTCTGCTTTTTTCCTATGTATGCATAGTGGTGGAAATAATAGTGGTATTTAACAAGAACGCAAGATTAAAATGACTGATGCAGCAATTGAATTGTTTCTCTCGCTGTATGAGATGTGGCGCCGTCTTTTTGAAACCACATCCCCTCCACATTTCTTTCTTCAATTCTAGGCACGAAAAAATTGGTTGTCTTTCACGATACCAAGCACCATTGACTCCTTGCGCTTGACCTGAATCATTTTCATAAAAAAAGGTTCAATGATTCCTCCAGCCCAAAATCCGCAAAGTGACACGTTGAGGATGCATTTGCTTCTTGTGAATCAATCGAGGATTTCCTCGCACCAAATGCGACAATTCTGCCTATTGACGAAGCCATCAAGATGGAAATTGGCCTCGTCACTAAAGATGATGTAATCGGTAAAATCAGCATTTTCATGTTCAAAATGAGAATGCGCTGTTCATTCGTGTAGCGCTCCATTTTTATTAACCTTATACCTTCTACTAACAAACAATAATAATTGTTCAAAATGACAATGACAATTCGAATGGCGCAAAATTTAAATCTTGATTTATTGTTGGAACTCCCTTTATTAACTAAAGTTAACGCATTTTCAATGTACACATTTCGTCTTGGCTTCGACATTCAGGCCAGACAACACTCGAAGGAAGGTATGTTGAAATCTTTGCTGAGGTAAACAATTTGACCCAACTTGTGAACGAGTCACTGATACCTAACATTGCAGATCGTACCGTCAACACCTTGGACCTATTTGACAGTTGACAGACTGCCGCCTCTAGGCTTGTCAGACCACTGTGTCGTATCAGCCAATTTTCCGTACTTGCCCCAATCAGTAAGAGAGCAAATCCCTAAAAGAACAGTTTGACTCTACGAGAAAGCCAACTGGAGCGGCCTAAAGAACTTTTTTAGGGATTTTAACTGGTCACTATGCTTCCCCGATAGTGGCGTGGATGCCGCAGCTGATATGATTACAAAACTAATTTTGTCAGGTATAAAATCCTTCATTCCTCACAGAGTGAAGAGTATCAAACCGAAGACAAATGCTTGGTACGACTCGAACTGAAAAGAGACGAACAGGTTGAGAGAAATAAGCTTCCGGACTTTGAAAGCCAACCCTTCTGAGGAAAACCGGAAAAATTCAAAAAGACCCGAAATGGTAATAAGACGTGTTAAATTCTCCTATGATGAAAAGTTGAGGCAGAAAGTGCTGCATTGTCCCAAGGGCAGCAAAAACTTTGGCCATTTGTAAAAAACCGTAAAGAATTCCACCTCTTCTTCAATTCCAACGCTCATTTGCAAAGACATTCCGCCTATCAGCTCTTTGTACAAAGCAAATCTGTGAAGCTTAACGCTTCCAGACTACGCTTTGTCAGCGCCTGTGCTCGAGAGCCTTACTTTTTCCATGGGACACGTTCATTTTCACACTCGTACAGTTGCAAGACTACTTAAAGATCTAAACGTGCACAAATACGCTGGCCCGGATGGTATTCCCCCCGAACTTCTGAGGAGGTGTTCTTCTTCGCTGGCAAAACCACTGCGTAAGCTTATCGATTTGTCCTACTATTAAGGACTCTTTTCGAATAAGTGGAAAATAGCGTTTGTCCAGTCCGTCCCTAAAAAGAGCTAACCATCATAACCCACCACCTACCGGCCCATAGCACTTACGTCCCTACTTTCCAAGGTTATGGAAACGCTGATGAATCGTAAGCTTATGAAATATCTTGAAATGCGGAAGCTTCTTAATGACCGGCAATACGGCTTCCGCAACAACAGCTCCACTGGTGATTTGATGGCTTATCTCTGATTGCGGTAAAACGAATAGAGTGGAATTTAATGCTTCCAAAACTCAGTGCTGTCTACTGTCACTCAATCGCTCTCAAAACAATCTGCCATTATCTATGAATGGCTCCTGCATTGTTGAAACTGAAGGAATTTCCATCCTCGGTGCATGTATCAATTCAACACTAAGTTGGAACGATCAAGTATTCGAGATCGCCAAAAATGGAGCGAAATGTCTAGGTTTCTTAAAGCGATGCAAGAAATATTTCCCTTCTGACCTGGTAACAATATATAAGGCTTACATCCGCCCAAGTGGCCGCCGTGATGTAGTGGGTAGAGTGCGACGCTCACACGCCGAAGGATCTACGTTCGATTCCCGGCTGAACACCTTGAATTTTTGACGGCACCACCTCTTTCGAGCTGCTGACAACACTCAAGAGTAATAACTGTCTAAGAAAGCTTCTCAAACTTCACCGTTCGGAGTCGGCAAAAAACTGTAGGTCCCTTCTACTCGTGAGAAAACAGTAGCGCGCACAACGCGAGTAGTTGATAAGCAAGCTAGTCCCCGGTCCCCTGTGGACTGTCGCGCTAACAATTATTACATCCGCCCATAGCTTGAGTATAACGCTCCTATCTAGTCCGGTGCTCCTAAGACCTCTCTGCACCTACTAGATAGAAGCCCACAGCGAGCGATAAAACTTATTGGTGATAATAATGCTGCGAAGTCAATCGACTCGCTTAAACATCGACAAAATGTTGCGTCTCTATCACTATTTTATTGCTATTTCAATAAAAAAAATGCTCTAACGAGTTAGCCAGCTGAATTCCTCCCCTTCAAGAACTCACCCGCAATATCCGCCTCGCTAGGAATGCTCACCCGTTCACCCTTAAGCCCACCTTCGGACTTAAAGTTAAGCTTAGAGACTCGTTCTTCAGCCGCACCACACGAATATGGATTGCTCTTCCCAGCACAATTCCCCCCTTAACAAACCATTGCACCAAAGCATTTAAAACCAATGTGCATCGGTACCTCCTTTCCCTCTCCTCCTCTATACCTTCGGCCCATGCTGTGACTCAATTCCAGTCATTTCAGGGTATAAACATAATAAATAAATAAATTGGGTAAGAAGTATAAGGGTGTCTTTTGAATTTTTCGGCTATGTTTAAAGCGCTACAGAGCTCATATCTGGCAATACTATACATCATGACAGCATGATTAGTTTGGATATTGCTTTCAAGAGTTATAGACGTGTAAACATGGAGTTCACTGACAGCGAAGTTCGCGCTATTTTAAAGTTTTCCTTCGTTAAAAGCAAATCCGCTAGAGAAAACGTTTCGTGAGATTAATGGTGTTTGGACAATGGTACTCTATCACTTCGAACCGCGGAGAGCCGGTGAAAACGACACCATGGACAAGCCAGCCGGCGGAAGACCTGTGACGACGAATACCGATCGAATCATGGAAATCATCGAGTTAGATCGGCATGTGGCATCCCGTGACATCGCCCAGGAGATGGAAGTTAGTCACCAAACAATTTTAAACCATCTGCAGAATACAAAAAAAGGTTGATGTTTGGGTGCCGCAGGATTTGACGCAAAAAAACTTTCTGGACCGAATCAACGCCTGCAATATGTTGCTGAAACGGAACAAACTTGACCTATTTTTGAAGCGGATGGTGACTGACGACGACGTATGGATCACATACGACAAAACCAAGCGAAAAGGGCCGTGGTTGAATTCCGGTGAATCGTTCCAAACAGTGGCCAAGCCGGGATTGACGGCTTGGAGGGTTTTGCTGCGTGTTTGGTGGGATTGGAAGGGAATCCACCACTATAAACTGCTACCATATGGCCAGACGCTTAATTCTACTATCTACTGCGAACAACTGGACCGCTTGAAGCAGGCGATCGACCAGAAGCGTCCAGAATTAGCCAACAGGAAGGGTGTAGTGTTCCACTAGGACAACGCCAGACCACACACTTCGTTGACGACTCGTCAGAAGCTACGGGAGCTCGAATGGGAGGTTTTAGCGCCTCCATCATATAGCCTGGACATAGCGATAAGTGATTACCACCTGTTCCTGTCCACGGCGAACGCCCTTGGTGGTTTGAAGTTGAACTCAAAAAAGGCTTGTGAAAAGTGGTTTCTACGAAAAAACAGTTGTTCCTTGTTGATGGCCCTACAATCCCCTATCTTGCGTTTAAAATTCCCCATAGGTGTTCTATGGATTTAAGATCGGAGGACTGTGGTGACCCCTCCATAACTACTTTTTTATGATGCGTAAACCACTTTTCGCTGGGGGAAGAGTGTTTATGGTCATTGTCTTGCATAAACTCTCACTTTAGTGGCATGTTCACTTCGGCGAATAGCAGCAACACTGTATTTATAATGTGCACTGCACACATTTTGTTTTCTATCCAAAAAATTGGACCAAAGTCAGAAACCGTAAAGCCTGCCCAGATTTTGATGTTGACACCACTTTAAGTCTTAATCGTTTTTTTGGAGTACTTAAGATCGAATTCCGTGTTTTTTGGACGTCTCACGTACGTTTTCGGGTCGGAACCAAACAAATTATTCTTGGTTTCACTTGACCATAGTGCGTTGTTCTAGTTTTCACGATAAAGGTGCCTGGTCTCCTTTGAACATTTTAATAAAAATAATAATAATTGTCTGGCGCGACAGTCCACGGGGGCTCAGGGCCATGCTCGTTCATCAACTACTCGTGTTGTGCACGCTACTGTTCTCTCAGGAGTAGAAAGGACCTACAGTTTCTCGCTGACTCCGAACGACGAAGTTTAAGAAGCGTTTTCTTAGAGAGTTATTACTCTTTGAGTGTTGGTAGTAGCTCAAAAGAGGTGGTGCCGCGAAGAATTCGGCTCAGCAGGGAATCGTGGTCCTTCGACGTGTGAGCGTCGCACTCTCCCCACTACGTCAGAGCGGCCACCTTTGAACATTTTGATAACTGCCTAGGGAATCTGTCGCTTCTACGAAGGTTGCCTAGTGTTGCAATCTGGCAATTGCCAGCTCTATCGTGCAGTTTTACACTTTTGAGGTTCTACGTACTCAGACCGTTTTGACATACGAGCTCTATTTGTGTTGTTTACAGTAACTTAAGAGATTCATCTCGAAGAAAAAATGGAATTAAATCGTGAAAATTTTCGTGCGATTATTTTTTACAACTTTCGACGTGGATTAACGCAACGACAGTGCATAGATGAACTTAACTCAATTTTTGGCGATGAAGCTCCATCAAGGACCAGTGTTTATCGATGGTATGGTGAATTCAATCGAGGTCGTAGTTCACTCCAAGAAAAATTTCGTGAAGGTCGTTGTTCCGGAAACCATTAATGCTGTGCACCAACTGATATTGCATGTGACCTATCGTGAGATTGAGACAGCAGTCGACTGTATGGGTGTTTCAAATTGAGCCAAATCCAACAAAATTTGCTCTCGCACGAAGCACTTCCAAGCAAATGGTCGCCTGTTTTTTCGGAAAAACTGGACATTTCGCAACCGTACCAGTAAACAACGCAAACAGTCAATTCTGAGTGGTACACAACCATTTGCTTGCCAATTGTCTTCCAAGAAATCAGGAAATCCAACCGCCGAAGACGGATCACTCTTCACGACGACAATGCGAGCTCTCACACATTGGCTCAAACAACTGCATTTTTGAGCACTCAAAACATCGATTGGATGAGTCATCCGTCGTATAGTCCTGACTTGGCACCGAATGACTTCTTTTTATTCCCGTATGTAAAAAATAAAATGAGAGGTCAACGTTTTTCGACACCTGAAGAAGCGGTTGATGCGTTCAGAATGTATGTTTTGGAGATACCTCAATCAGAGTGGCAAAAGTGCTTCGATAATTGGTTCAAACGCATGCAAAAGTGTATAGATCTTAATGGGGAATATTTTGAAAAACAATAAAGCCGTTTTCGACTATTAATATTTGTTTTTGTTCTCTAATCCCGAAATATAAAAGGCAACCCTCGTACCAAATGCCTTATGAGGTCGGTCACTTTTTTCATTTTTTAGTAATATTGAAAACTAAATTTTTAATTGAGTAAAATTCTATATCCTGGGCAAGAAATCGATTCAGCGTTCATAAAATTTTTGATTCTTGCTGGCAAAAATTTATTCCAAGTGGTTTAGACGTTCTGATTTGAAAATAAGTTCCAAATAGTTTTAAAGAGACTGGAATAATTAATAGTCTGGGTCTTGTTGGTAGTATTGATCAATTCTGGCCTCTTCTGTTCGAGAGCATAATTAAATTTATCCAGCTCATCAAAATACACTTCAGAATTCATTCGACAAAAGCTAAAAAAAAAACGAATTCCTTAAAATCTCAACAAACGGACAACATAACCTTTGTTTTGTGAATATCGGGCTTTTAGGTGGTTGGAGCTGGTTCATTTTTTCTACACCATAATCTTTTGCGTTTGTGATATTTTTAAAATATGCCACTTTTCGTCGCCATTGACAATGCGCTTCAAAAAAGTATGTTTTACTTGACGTTTGATAAGATAGTCACAGTCAATAGCAAGCAGACGAGATCGCGGAAAACTGTACCTGTAAGTTATTGAAAGGTGTGTGTCAGCGTCTGTTTAAGACAACAACTTTGTTATTGACATCTTCGAAAATGTCCGGACTTGTCTGAAATAAACAGCATCTGCGGGAAGTTTTTTAATTTTTTTTAATTTTAAAGAAAAATGTAGGTGATGCCCATTGGATGCTTGTAGAAGATTATGACGACCGTGCTTCTACGGATAAATCATGCAGAGATAAGTTTCGGGGTTGCAAAAGTGATTCTAGCATCGAAGGCAAAAGGCGTCTTGATCAGCTCTTAAAGATGAACAATTGGAGGTTTTACTGAATAAGATCCATGTCAAGCGCAAAGTTAACTCGTAAAATCGTTCGGAGTAACTCAGCAAGCAAGAAACTTGGTTGCCTTACGAGTTGAGACCGAGAGATGTCGAAAGGCAATATTGGAACTGCTTCTTAGAACAAAGCAAAGGGAGGTATCTTTGCATCGGACCGCGGCTAGAGATGAAAAGTGTCAATAACGCCATGAAGAAAAGTTCCTATGCAAAGCCTGGTGAACCCGTTCCATCAATATCTACGATTCAATGGGTATGCACTTTATATGATGGCACCAGACGGGTGTGGCGTTCTATGAGTTGCTAAAACCAGGTGAAACCATTGTTAAGAAACGTTATCGACTACAACTAATGCATTGGAGTCGCGCATTGCGTGAAAAACTGCCAGGAATGATCAAAGGCATGAAAAGGTGATATTGCAACATGATAACGCTCAGCCACAGGTGGCTGTTCTGGTTAAAAACTACCTGGGCACCATGAAATGGGAACCTTTACGCAGACATTGCACCCTCCAAAAGAAGAAATTGAACAACTACTCAATGATTGGATCCCTGTCACAGGACTCATTTTTTAGAGATGGTTTTAGAAAATTACGAAAAAGTAATCTCTTCCGACAGATAATACTTTAAGTGATGTATTGTTTACGTTTTTTCAGTAAAAAAAAATTGCACACAACAAATGGTCTTAATTTTGTAAATATGTAGTCCGAATACACCACAAATCAGTCGCCAGTCAATGAAGCTGGTAACAACACGACCATTCCTCACTGCAGTAAGATTTCAAAAGTTTAAATATAACAAGAAGAAGGTATACAGCACACAAATTCCCACTTCTAGAAGTCCTAAAAAGTGCAAGTTTAGTCTTTAAACTTAATGCACAATAGAGGGCAGGAACGTCCTTAAAATCCCTTATTTGGCAAAGAATACAATACAACAGCACCGAACATTTGGAAAATATTCAAGAATTTTGTCGCACATCTAATGGTTTGTAAATGAGGCGTAAGGCGTTGGAATTCCCTTTGATTACGTTCAAGTTTTAAGGGCAACTTTTGATGTTCCCACAAATATATGTCAATATCAATTTTAAATAAAAAATCGTTTCGTTGTAAAGTTTTGAAAATTTTGCCAACACATTCATTCCATTCCGGAAACCTTAATAAAACCAACCCATTTCCATCTCAGGGTTAAGTTTTGCTCATATTACTTTCTCAGTTTCTGTTAACATGCAGAGAAACTCCGTAACAAATTAGCATGGACTGCTCCACACGTTTCAGCACCGCCCGAAAATTACTAAAATCGCATGCTCATGGTGTTTTCAGAATAGGCATGCATGACCACTGAAATGAAATAGATTATGCCGCCTATTCGTTGCGGCATCTCGCATTTCATGACAGCCATTCATCACTCTCGCAACCGCAGACGTCACATGCATGCACCTTCCCAAAATGCAATCAGATTCCGAATCACACAAACGCATGTGATGAAACCCATCAATTTTCGTGGATCCAATATCCTGCACCGTGAAATTGGAATGTCAACCGCTGTTCCCGAAAACCATTTATGGCCAACACCCACCAAAGGAGCGCAGTATTGTTTGCGACCAAGCACACAGCTTTAATTCTTATCAACATTCGGAGGTTTTCATTAACCTCAACCAGCCGCTGTAAGAAGCTTGAAACAATTCACAGTTTCATTTCCCTGTTTGTGAACGGGGCGAATGTTGACGGCGTTTTACATTCGTTTCATAGCCAAGGAATGTTTCTCACTTTTTCAGCTGCAAACCGTTTGACTATTATCGCAGTCGTTGCAATGAACTCTTCTGACACTTCCTGCGAAACTCCGCCTCAGAACAAGAGTCAGTTTTGCGAAAACATTTTATTCTTCTAAATCGCTTCAATGTGACTGTAATTGTGGTGTGACTCCATTCCAACGCATGCCAATTATACAATGCTAGTGCAGACGCGCCACTGAAAGGAGGACGAACAGAGGATGAAAGACGTAACCTAATGCATTTCAGCCGTGAGGAAAGTTCCTTCTTGTCACCGACTGCTGTGAATGACTCTGGATTTGGATTACATGAAGAGCCATTGAAAATTCATTTTAATGTGGCCAAGCATCGCTGGTGGTGTTACCGCGACAAGTGTACTCTAAATCATCTCGTTATCCTATTTAGAAGGAGGATTCACTGACTCCAGTATGCAGTTGAATGTAATCACCCAAAGGGGTTGGTGAATGCACAGTGATGCACTGAAGTACCACAGAGATTGAGAGTGTGCGAATACATGACTCAGGACACTACCACTCGGCACAATCCGAAGTGTTATGTAATTTAAATTGCATGAATTTCACTTTAATGGTGCCTCCGTTATGGTATGTAGCGTTATAATGCAGTGTAGCTCCTCGGTCCGCCGAGATTTATCTCGCCCCATATTTTTAGGGCATGTTTTGAGATTTTGTGTACAACAATGAAAAGTTATGGTTACAGGGATGGAACACTGAATTCGAGAAAGAACTTCGGAACGTTGCGAGAGTACAGTTACGGAGGGTAGTTTTTAAAGGAAAGTTGACAAAGCTTTAAATAAATCGATGGAGGTCTCTCCTGTTTACACACACTTAATTTACATTCTTCTTAGACAGTGACTAACAAGTTTGATCAAATTAATTTATATCATTTGTATTTCGCTAAATTTTATTGTTTTTTTTAAGGCTGTTTTGTTGTTTGTTGTAAGGCTGTTTGTTGTTTCTTAAAAAGGTGCTTAAGTGTAATTCGAAAATAGGTGTAAATGTTTTTTAACACGTTAAGGACTGTATGTAACACCAGTGGCTCACACACGAACGTTTTGGCTGATGGCGTGTTCTGTTTTACCTTTCTATAAAACTGCGACATAATACAAATAACGGTACAACAGAAGCAGTATGAAATTGATGTTTCGCAAAATTTGTTGTTTTTCTTCAAAATTTAAAAATGTTTTGTGCTCGGCATAGCCAGATAAAGCAACGTTTCATTTTTGCTGCTGCCAGATGATGCCAAATACCAAAAATTGCACCGTCCTCAACGTGTGAATTAGGTATGTGAGTTAAATCTCTTACTAAAAATGTTTGGTGCGACCTTTCTTAGCTTTTTGTTGAACGTTTTTACCATTGTGCTTCCCTTCGGGTGCATAGCTCTTGTATATTTTTACCGGGACCCGTTTTTTTGTTTTTAAGTGCTGTCATAGTTTCTGAATGGTATTGGGATTGTGGTGGCCAGTCCAAAATCGAAACCCCATGACTTTAAAGTTATGAGGATGTTGTTCACAATATATCCACACTCCCTTCAATAGAAATCTTGTGCCGTCATTTTCCGCAAATCCTTGGTTGGTCAGAGTGTCAATTCACCAAACTTCATAGGTTCTTTAACCATATGGATTCTGAGGTATTCCCTCGGTTCTTCTGGGAACCTTTTTCAAGTCCATTTACTAAGTATATATTATATATATTTTTTGAAGGATTCAATTGGAAACCTCTCGTCCCGTCCCGTCCGCACAATCGTCCGAAGTAACGCCGTTTGACCATTTTTTGTGGAGATATATGAAGTCGCTCGTCTGCGCCGATTAGTCCGGAATATTTGACCACCTGGAGGACAACATTCGCCGCGTTATTGCCAATATACTGTCATACACGTCAAAAGGACTAATCGAAACATGAACGTGGCGGTCGATTTTTTCAAATTTTATTTTTATTTTTTAACAGATTCTTTTCATGTCAATTAAAATCGTTGTTTTATTCCATTTTAATATTTTATACCTAAAAATGGGACCCAATATTTTATGTATTGTCCTTTGCAAGGAGTAAAAATTCAGTCCGTTTTTTGTGTTTAAATTTTTTTTATAGAAACCAATTTGAATAATACATCACTCAAAGTATTGTTCATCGAAAGTGACTACTTTTTCCCATATTTCTGGTAATTTTCGAAAACTTCTGGCATCAATCCAATCATTGATCTGCTCTTCAATTTATTAAAAGATCCGAATCATCTGTCGAAAAGCCAGTAGTTGGAAGGAGCAAGGTCTGGGACTATGGCGGGTACGGTTGGACTTCACATTTCAGTATTTCCAAGTAATTTTGACTGCTACAGCCACGTGGGCAAAGCGTTATCATTTGTAAACTCACCTTGTCATGCCTTAGGGTCATTTATGGCCAATTTTCAATGCACGACTCAAGCGCATTAGCTGTCGTTCACAACATTTCCCATCAATGGTTTCGGTTGGTTGTGCAGCTCAGACCTAACAACACCCACCATACGCAGAGCTTGATCCTTAAGCAGTGGATGTTTTTCTTTATCGTCGATGTAGACTAAGATGCTGTTTTCTTCGTGGGGTTATTGGAGTTTATTCTTTTTTCATCTCTAGCCACGATCCGGTGCAAAGATCCCTTCCTTTGATGGGTTTAAGAAGCAGTTCCAAGGTTAAAAGTTGCCTTATGACATCTCTCACAACCAACTTTTATGGCACCCAATTTCCTTACTTTCTTCAACAGGACGGAAATTGTTTGCTAAATCACTTGCAACGATTCTGCGAATTCAATTCCCATTTGGCATGAATCTTGATCTAGTTAGGTCTCCAATTCCTTACTCTTACACTTTTTGGGCTGGCCAAGATGCTCTTTACCATCAGTTTTGAAGCGTCAAACGCACAATCTGCATGATTCATAAGAAAGGCTAGGCCCTGGTCCCCCTCTGGACTGTAGCGCCAACAATTATTATTAGTAGATCACCCTAAACATTCGATGGGCTGAATTTTACTTTCAAAATAAAGAGAAATCCGAAACTTCTCGCAAATGCGTTTATGTAAGACAAATCCTTACATTTTCAAGAATGTTGTTGTTCTAAACGGTCGCTGATGAACACTTTTTATGGCTGATGAAAATCACACCTTTCCTTTGAAGTAGGTTATTGGTTCCAAGATCAGCCACAATTTGCATGTGGCGCCATCTTTTGAAAAAGGAATTCATGTGAACTTTAAATATTAAATTTGCATAGTTCGTTATTGACACGTATATCATAAAAATTAAAAGTAAAATAAAAAATATAAAAAACGGCGCTGTCTCACACCAAGGCTCGTTGGTTTGGTCTAGTCTTTTCTAATGATTTAACGTTACCACCACTTTCGACTTATGAACAGCACTTAAAGAGTTATATATGAAAATATTTATATATGAAATATTACTATTTGGAGTAGGTAGTGTTCTGAGAGAGAGAGAGAGATAAAGAGAGAGAACGAAAGAGGGATATAGAGATGGGTAAGGACGGAGGGGGGGGGATAGAAATTAGACGGGATCAAAGCCTGCGTTAGTGGACTCTAAATAACGGAGACAGGCCAACACAATTGTTGCAACTGATCGCTGGGTTTTAAGTCAGTCGAGTTTCCCATAGAACATCTCTTAATGTTCGTCACTGCCTGAACTAACAATAAAAGAAGAATGGGAATGTTGTTAAAAAGCCATCAAAGAAACAGCTGGGTTTCACGTCACCTACTGCAGGCAAGCACATGCAGCCGAACTGGAAGGCAGAATCCATATGCTTAGTAATGGTGCTCCAGCCAGAAAGGTTTTCGAATCAGAGCCACAAATCGGCCTCCTTTGAAATGACGCTCACAAGTGGAAGGGCTAAACCAACTTTGAGCACAACTAGATGCAGTTGGCGAGAGATCATGCTGGTGGAAGAATCATATTGGCTTAAGTCCAGTCCATACCGACTGTAGCCCATACAAAGAAGAGAGAAATAAATGACAAGGAAATTTGCTAATTACTCTTTGAATTAAAATTCCTCAAAAGAACTCTTTCATTCTTTTATTCATTTCATAAGTATCCCTGTCTGAGTCGACTGTTTTACCAAATGCTGTTTTTTATTTTTCTTGTACCACGTACTAACTAATTAACTTTCTCAAATTGCGTACGTTTTCGTCCCTTTGGTTGGATTAGTGGTCAAGTTTCAACCCACACTTAATCCCACGTTCGGCCAATTCGGACCTCCATCCAATTAAGAAACCGCCGTCATACTGTCCTCTAGCAGGACACCGTGGGAAAGCTTCTTGCAGCAGCTACCTTTATCGGCATCCCCGTAGAAATTTACAATTAAATTGGCAAATACCACATTTGTCTCTGTGGTTTCCTTTGTGCATTGCGAAACGCCACCCACAGACCGGGACACCCGAGGGTCCTTTTATTCCCCAGAACGCAATTAACAGATGTTTAATCTAATAAATTAAATTGCAGTCAAAGCATGTCTCATCTCTTCCCTTTGACCAGGAGCATCCCATTAATTTGTCTTTACCGCGTTGGTGGTGCGCTCGTCGTTCACCACATAGGATGTTACACATTTCCATGAGCCATAAACTAAGTTCGACTTTGCTAAATGTGACCTCTCTTAAGGAACCCTCTTGCTCTCAAACACGTGGTGTCTGGCATGGACATCCTATGGGCAGCCATTAAAACATCCTCGTGTGCACTGTGATCGCTCGTGGAACAGTTTAGTGCCTCTAACTTCAGTCATATCCACAATTTCGAATGACTCCTGCGTCTGGACTTCGATTAAGGAGTGTCGTGCAACACATTTCATGGTCGGGAAATGTTCACATTTGTGGTGGGATAAAAGTCATTACAGTCACTTGCCTTGTGAGCCGACTTCTGACCTTTTTTCCATCCTTCGGGCGGAGTTTAGTTTTCATTACGAAACCGCAAGCCGGGAAACCGCTTTCTGTAAGACTTTGCACGCGTTCACCGAAAACCCTCATCTCGCAATATAAGTCAGAAGGAGCGTGTGCATCCTATGGTTGGCATTTGTGTAGATAATTTAGCACAAGCAGATGAGAGCATAAATGATTCAAGTTCTTCATCTGTGGTGCATCAACCAAGGATGAGTAAACATGAAATATTAAAATTTTTTTCACTCAGAATTTCATTTCGCTGCTAGAGAACTGCAGCGTGTGCCCTTTTGGGATTGCTAGCTATCTGCTGGCTTTTTATCTGACATGTTCTCATCCATATTTTAGGGACAGCGCTTGGAATGAGGACAACAAAGTATTCTCAAAGAGACGGGAACCCAAACTCCCGGAAGCCTTTGACAAACATGTTTTTTCTGGAAGTGGCGAGGCATTTTTTGTGCACTGGATCACTCGGAGATTCATATCCACGACTTTCAGTCGTAAAGTTTACTTCGGCTGGAAGGGAATAACTTATTACTGCTCTTCTCTCTGTGGTTGGGTTTATTTGTATCTTCCGGTGGGGGAATCGTAAAATCCGCTTCCGAGAATTATATCCCGCAACACGGAGTGCTTATGAATAATTTAATTCATTTTCCATGGACTGTTACATTTGTTTACGACCCTTTGACTGGCGAATAGTTTGAGTTATCTTATTGCTGGGGAAAGAAAAAGATGCAATTCAGTTTCTCGTTGTTTTTACGTATTTCACCAGTTGTTTAAATTTTGGTGAAACGCTCTTTATTAAACGGCAACGATTTGCGAATCGACGAGACGAGAACTATTTATACACCGCAAAGGCACACGATGGAATAATGTATATTTAGTTCAGGTTCCAAAAACCAAAAGAGTGGTTCAAACTAAGGCATCTCTGCTTTAATTAATAATGAGAGTAATTTAATGGCGCGACAGTCCACAGAGGGACCAGGGCCTAGCTTGTTCATGTTCAATTACTCGTATTGTTGTTACCGAATGCGAACGGCGAAGTTTGAATGATTTTTCTTAAACAGTCATTACTCTTTGAGTATTGTCAGTAGCTCTAAAGAGATGATGCCGTGAAAAATTCGAGGTGTTCAGCCGGAAATTGAATCTAGACTTTCTGCGTGTGATTGTCGAAAATTGAACTTACAAATGTTTCTTACCTAAAACTTAACCTACGGTGCATTGGGAAATTTGGGCAAGGAATGTAGGAAAACAGAGACTTGAATAAACAACTCTCGGGTGACAGCGGCGGTGACATGGTAGGCGACGACTTTACCACTAGTTTATATATAAAACAAATTTCACTATTAAACCTTACTTGGTTCGCTATTAGTTCTTACTTGGTTCACTATTAATCCTTACTGGGTTCAAAAATTATTCTGTGTAATATCACGTTTCCAGGATAAACGTTTTTGTTAAGAAGTGACGTCGAGCTGCTGGTAAGTAATTTACAAAACGGTGCCAAATGCGAAGGGTTGGGCGTGGTGGAGTCTAGTCTAGATAACACGACTAATGTTGGCTTCCTTGATGTTTTGGTAGATGACATATTTCTGAAGAGGTGGGACTCTACATGTTCTCTGAGAATACAGTACAAAGGTGTGACATTGCACAATTTATCAAAGCAAAACTTGAAATAAAGTGCTTTCTTAAATGATTTTTTTTTTAATCCATTATTTCACGTACTTTATAGCTCTTAGTTTTCTTTAAACCAGAGCTCATCGAGACCATCTGCTTGAATTTCAATATTTCTGGTTTAAAGAAAAAAAATCGAAGATTTTACTCTATGCGTTATCAACTTTTTGCAGCACCGTAATGTGTGTTACAGGATCTTAAATATTTTGGATTTCGCGAGCATGGTACAAGAACCTTAAAATCGAATTAGCGGCGGCTTATTTACTTTAGGCATGCAGCACTTACATGAATTTAGAGCAGGCGTGAGGTAAGTAGCACATATTTGTCGCCTACATCAGAAACATACAATTCGTAAAATTTGCTCTACAATGGTAACTATTGACTTGGAACATTCTAATTTGGCTATTCTTGAAGAAATATGGCCATATAGTATACCAACTTAAACGAACATTTTATTTATTAACCTATCTATAGTGTCAGGAATATGCTTCTTCTCTGAACAAAACTTCACGTTAAAACTCTGGGTTTTTATGGACTTTGTCAAAGACCCATTCAGTGAAAATATAAAGTCCGGCTTCAATACATTGAAGTTTGAACACTTCAATGTCGAAAAATGGGATAAGTTGTCGAATACGCCAAACTGTTGCGAACAACGAAAACCAATTTGCAAACTCGTTGACTACGTCCTCAGCTACAACTGCAATAGCCTCCAATGCTTGCTGACTTGGTCCAACTAATAGAGTAACAGCCACTTACTATGTGTAGAGGGTTGTGAGTTCGATAAATGCGAAAAGGAAAGGAAAGTTACTTTTCCTATTAAAAATGAAAGTGAGTTTTCGGACAATAATCTCATCAGATGATTTAAAAATGTTTTTGCAATAACATATACCAGAATACCGGTATTTTTGAAAATAAAACACTAATTATTAATGTGAAAGTAAAAACATTCTATTTAAAGTATTGGCCATTGTTTTCTACACATTTTGACCACCTTTCTGGCAATTTGTGAATACCACGCCAATAAAATTATTCGTCTTTTAAAGGAAACCAATCAGACACCCAATTTTCGACCTCCTCGTAGGAATCAAAGTGCTGCTCAGCAAATGCGTGTCCCATCGATGAAATCATATGGTAGTCGGAGGGAGCCAAGTCTGGTGAATACGGCGGGTGGAGTAGCTGCTCCCAGCCATGTGTTTTGATTGTATCCTGAACCGGTTTTGCTTTGTGTACAGGTGCATTGTCATGGAGCAAAATTACATTGCCGTGTCTTCTGGCTCATTCGGGTCGTTTCTCGACCAGTGCATGGTTTAAATTGGTCGAAATTGGTAGCGATCAGTATTAACGGTTTCACCAGATATTCGGAGCTCGTGGTACAGCACACCTTCCTGGTCCCACCAAACACACAGCATTGCCTTCTTGCCGAATCGATCTGGTTTTGCAGTCGATGTTGATGGTTGTCCCAGATTAACCCATGATTTTTTCCGCTTAGGATTCTTAAAATAAATCGCCAGTAACAATCTGATGCAAAACCGATTTTCTTTCATGTCTTTGAAGTAAAATTTCACAAGTATTTTTTCGGTTTTCCATCTGTCTTTCATTCAACTCATGTGACACCCATTTTCCACACTTCTGGATCTTTCCCATAGCTTTTAAACGGTCAGAAATTGTTTGTTTTGCAACATTTAACATTGTTAACATTGCTGCCATTTGCTTTTGACTCAAAGTGTCATCTCCATCCAATATCTTTTCCAATTTGGTGTCTTCAAACTTTTTTGGTGGTCCACGTTCTTCATTTCACACATCAAAATCATTATTTCTGAGCCGTTGAAACCATCTTTGGCACGTTGCTTCTGATAGAGCTTGATCACCATATGCCCCGACAAGCATTCGATGCGACTCTGCAGCATTTTTCTTCAAATGAAAACAAAAAATGTATGCTTTCCGCAAATCATCACTTTCTGGTACACAATTCGACATTTTTAACACGATGAAAAAATATGATGTTGTGTGTTCAATGACTTGATGTATACTTATTATTTTTCACAGATGTCATAGCAAACAAACCAAAAAAAAAAAATAAGGGCTCGTTCACAACAAATGTTCCCTCTCGAGACATTTGTATCACTTCATACCGGTATACCTGGTATATGCCGTTTGGTAAGTGTTCGAAAATGAAGTCTGCAACTGGATAGACTTCTTCGTTTTCTTGTGGCGCTACAGTTCCAGGTGGACCTGGGCCTCAACCAACATGCCTCTCCAGCTAGAACGATCTTTCGCCAGCTGTCTCCAGTTGCGCACTCCAAGTTGGTTGACGTCCTTCTCCACTTGTGTGCGCCATTTTAGTCTAGAGTGACTATTCGGACCGGAACAGTGGTGTCCGTACGCTCTACATGGCCTAGACATCTTAAGCGTTGTATCCGTAGACGCTGGACCAGGATGTCGGTGTACAGTCCATAGAGTTCGTCATTAAATCTTCTTCTCCAGATGCGATGAGGTAGACGAAGTCCTTGACTACCTCGAAGTTTCTGCTGCCTAGTGTGACGCTCTGTCCGAGACGTCGATGTTGTGTGTCCTTCCTTGATGACAGCATGTACTTAGTTTTGCCTTCATTTACCGCCAGATCCATTCCAGCCGCTTCCGCTTCAATGCCAGCAAACGCCTCATTGACTCCTCGCTGTGTTCGTCCAATCACGTCAATGTCATCAGCGTAAGCTGGCAATTGAACTGACTTCTGGAAGATTGTGCCTCTGGTGTTGACTTGTGAGTTACGCACGATCTTCTCGAGGATGATGTTAAAGAGGTCACAAGACAGTGCGTCGCCTTGTCTAAAACAGGATAGACAGAATTGGTTTCACCTTATATTTCCTTTATTTTCCTATAGACGAAATCTTGGAATTTATTTTCAAAAGGAATTATCAAAAGTGATCAATTGCTCGAATCTCAAGAAGAAAGTATCGGATAACAGTGATTTCTGTATAAAAACAGCTAAACAATTTTTTGACGCTGTTCTGGTGTGTATTCCAGCGATAACTTGAACAAAAATTACGAAGAAATTTGACAGAAGTTCGGAAATGTTCTAATCTCCTGCTCACTCGAATGAAGAACACCAAATTTCGCTGAATTTGAAGTTTTGAACATTTCCGTAGACTGCTTGCTTTTGCGTCGATTTCGTTTTCTTTTTCTTCTGTGTGTGGTGCTTCAGTCCGGGTCAACTCTGGTCGTTCAATGCAGAGTTTGCGCAAAGGCGTCCTTTTGGCTGCATGGAATTGTCTGCAATAGGTAGTGACGTGAAACCCAGCATATCAGTTGCAACTTCTTTAATGACTTCTTGATAACAATTTTATTTTTCCTCTTCCTGTTTGTCCAGGGAGTGACGAACTTTTTTGAGACGAAACTCGTTCGGCTACAAATTCCAGCGATCGTTTGCGAACCGTTGCTATTTCTTTTGGCTTAAGAAGCAATTTATTTATGGTAAATGACTTTCATTAAATTATTTTCTTTTGCACCGGTTTGTGTTACATAGTTCGGGAAGGAGAAACACACGTCGCAGATCGTGTCCAGGACTTAATTCCCTTTCCTTTTTACTTTTTATCAATCAAATAGATAAAACCCTGGCTTAAGTCGATTTTCCAATATTAGGTATTGAAAAAAAAAATTAAATATATATAAAATAAATATTGAAAAAAAGTTCTGTTTGGCTTGGATGGAAACTAATCTGCCAGCCAGTCAGTATACCATGTTTGTTTGCAAATTTAAGTGGAAAATTCTGGAGAGGACTACATGTCAAAGGTGTTGTTGTTTGAAAAACTTCGGTTACAAGTTATTTTAGATAGCATTTGACAATACTATAGCTCATGTGGAAGTGGACATATTTGGTGTATATTGTCTGTTAGGAAAAAAGTTTAAGACTTAGCATGGATGAGATTCAGTATGTGTAAGTGTGCTTAAGTGTGGTAAGGCCTGTACCTCATCGTACACCTCAAGTCGAATATGTTACTGATGGCTCCAAGACTTCGATTTCCCAGCAATCACAACAATTGCATGTACCGTTCACTTCATTATTGCAACCAACTCCATCTTTTAAATGTTGAACATCATATAATGCAACAATTTAAAACCGCTGAAAATTCCAAACCCTTTTAGATGCACGTCGCGTGTGCCGGGACAAGGGCAGTAAAAACCAATTTTTCGAACATTCTCGTATGTGATGAAGATTTATTCGGCGTAATGTAAACAAACAAAATTGGAGCGCAATAGGTGTAGCGTTTGCCCAAAAAGGATGACTCTATAGTCACACATTGTACCCAACCGATTTAAGCTCCGTTAAATAAACAACGCCCGTATAAAAACTTTACATCATTAAATTCTATTCATCTCTTTAAGACAGTAGTCATCTTAAAGGTACTTTCCCAAACAGCTCTTCATCCACCTCGATGTAAATAATTTAAGGATGTTTTCCTCAATAATCCCAACTCCCAACGAATCTTTTAGAAGTACATTAGGCCACAGCACCACAAGGTATACATGGCTACCGACACACAGGCACTCAAACCTGGTACAGCCCCCTCCCATAGAACACAATTGGAGTTCGACAGGAACACCGATACACATTCGCACACAGTCAGACACAATGAATGACGACCTCCGAAGAGGTCCTTTGCATAATCAATCTCAGATAAAATGAATTTTAATTCAGGCGATATCCCAACTACTCGGCCGTGAAATTGAATGTGACCCACAACGGCGTATTTCGTTTTCTTATCTTCCATCTTTGAAATTGTTGGTTCGAATTAATTAATCCCCAATTCGCGGCGGCTTTAAGGGCGCCAATATCTTGGTCGATTCATCTCCGGGGATTAAAGTCCCTGCAGAGGTTATATTTTAAAGCTTCCACCAATTCCAGGGCGGTTTTTTTTTTTCAACAAGCCACCAACCGATGAAACACGAATTTGGGACGTCCAACGGTTGGAAAGATTTACTTACCCTCGTCGATGGTCAACAAGTGCGGAAGTGGCGTGTGCCCTGCCCGGTGTACGAATAAATTTATCAAAGTTGCACATTTTTTAGCGGCAGCGACGGGAAATTCACTTGCCGTGAGTTTTTATACCTCGCTCAGTTGTTCCTCCATCAAAGCCCGGCCGAATGAGGGCGAATCGCGCCCTGCTCTCTATTCCCCCCGGTCGCAGGTGTGAGCCTCTGGGATGTGGCATTTTATGTCTTCTGGCATTTATTACATGTAATCTCTTTTGTCCTGTGAACGTAGATCGTAAAAACACCAGCACCAGCGGCGACATGGCTGCGGCGGCAATGGACGGTGGCATGAATCCATCAAAATGAGATTTCCAGCGCCCGTATGAGGGGCAGACCTCGAAATGCCGGTGGATCTCTAGTTTAAAGCGAAAAAAATGTGTGGACTTGCTTTAATGGCGGACAAGGGGATAGCAAGTGATAATGTTATGACGTGTGAGATTACTTCCGGCTAACTATTGTGTCCCGATTTATCGGCAAAACGTGCCAGGAGTGAGTGATTATCCGTTGGAGCTATGCCAGATAAGGCGAAGATGTGGAAGTGATTTTAGTAAGTAGCTGTGTTCTTCATTATTTTCGATGAGTGTCGTGGTGGTGGAACGCAGTCTATCTCGGCCGTGGAATGAAGTCGGATGCGGGTATTTTGCAGAGTCCAAAGAATATTTGGTATCTTAAAGGGGATTTAGGTAACTCTGTGCCCGTGAGTTCTGGTTGAGATTATAATTAAATATTAATGCTGGTGTTCCCCAGGGCTCTGTTTTGTCTCCGACACTCTTCCTCATTTTTATAAATGATCTCTTGTCTGCTACTTCTAATCCTATTCATTCCTTCGCTGATGACAGTACCCTCAGCTTTTCATATTCGTTCCTTGGCTCACGTCCCTCCACTTCGGCCATAGACTCGGAACGGCAGTATATGTTAAGCACCTTGACAGCATAATCGATTGGAGAAATAAGAATAGAGTAGAATTTAATGCTTTCAAAACCCAATGCTGTCTACTGTCGTTAAAGCGATCACAAAATAATCAGCCGTTATCCATGAACGGCACTTGCGTTGTTGAAACCGAAAGACTTTCCATCCTCGGTATGTGTATCAACCCAACAATTAGTTGAAACGATCACATATTTGAGGTCGCCAAAAATGCTGCGAAATGTCTAGGTTTCCTTAAACGATGCAAGAAGTACTTCACCCCCTCTGATCTGGCTCCAATATACAAGGCCTACATATGCCCAAAACTTGACTATAACGCTCCTATTTGGTCAGGTGCTTCTAAGACCTCCCTGCACCTGCTGGATAGAATTCAAAAGCGAGCGATAAAACTTATAGGTGACAGTAATATTGCGAAGTCGATTGACTAGTTAGAACACCGACGTAATGTCGCGTCGTTGTCACTCTTTTATCGCTATTTTAACAAGAAATGCTCAGATGAATTAGCCAGTTGCATTCCTCCCCTTCAAGAATTCACCCGCAATACACGCCTCGCCAGGAATGCTCACTAATTCACCCTCAAGCCCTCTTTCGAGCGTACAGTCAAATTCAGAGACGTTCTTTAGCCGCACTACACGAATCTGGAATGCTCTTCCCAGCTCGATATTTCCTGCTCATTACATTGAAAACCAATGTGCATCGGTACCTCCTCTTCCTCTCTTCCTCTATACCTTCGACCCGTGCTGTGACTTGATCCGGTCAATTAAGGGTACTCGCAACCCCTTTTGCACGCGTCAAGTATAAAAAAAGGAGAATTCCTTCGTCGATAGGACTTCAAGGCCGCGTGGGGAAACTCCTCAGCGTAATTTGACATCCCAGGATGGTCATGGGTAGACGGATATAATGTTATGAAACTACGCCATTAGAAACAAACATTCGGCAAACTATAGTATAATTGCTTCGGATAGAGAGACAACATACATGAAAGCTACTTGGAGACTATCAATTACGTATTATTGAGGCAACATTAGGTGTCTTCTGAAAACATGTAGCCTGTATCATCGCAGTTATAATCCGCATCCTCAGCGACATTCACTGATGCATCCATTACTTAGCAATGCTAATAATATATTAACATGAAATATAAATTTCTTGTTCTTCTTGTAGCACTACAGTCCGGGGTGGATCTGGGCCTCAACCAACATGCCTTTCCATCCAGCACCATCTCTCGCCAGCTGCCTCCAGTTGCGCACTCCAAGTGGGGTGAGGTCCTTCTCCACTTGTTTGCCCCACCTCAGCAGAGGCCGTTCTCTGTTGCGTTGTTCCAATGGCCCACATTAGATGATTTTTCAGGCCGGAACAATGGTGTCTATACGCTCTACATGGCCTAGCCATTTTAAGCGCTGTATTCGAAGACACTTGACCAGTTGCATGTCGCCGTACAGCCCATAGAGTTCGCCATTATATCTTTTAATCCAGATGGCATCAACGCAAAACATTTCTCTCAAAATGACTTAGAGCTTCCTTATCCGTCTTTAGTAACGTCCATGTTTCCGCTCCACGAAGTAGGACTTGGGTGATCAAGATATTTTATAAAGCAGGCTTATTACTCAATTGCCTCTTGAGCACAAAGAAACAGCGATTGGCAAGAGTGATTCTGCACTTGATTTCGGTACTGATGTTGTTGTCCCTTGCTACCGCGGAGCCGAGGTAGACGAAGTCCTTGACTACCTCGAAGTTTCTGCTGCCTAGTGTGACGCTCTGTCCGAGACGTCGATGTTGTGTGTCCTTCCTTGATGACAGCATGTACTTAGTTTTGCCCTCATTTACCGCCAGATCCATTTCCGCTGCTTCCGCTTCAATGCCAGCAAACGTCTCATTGACGGCTAGCTGTGTTCGTCCAATCACGTCAATGTTATCAGCGTATGCCATCAATTGAACTGACTTTTGGGAGATCGTGCCTCTGGTGTTGACTTATGAGTTACACACTATTTACTCAACAATGATGTTTAAGAAGTCACATGACAGTGCGTCACCTTGTCTGAAACCGTTACCGACCTTGATGGAGCAGCGAGAGTTCTCCATCGTCATCCTACACAATCTGACGAGTTTGGTAGGAATGCCAAAACTAGACATGGCAGTCTATACCTCGTCTCTATGCACACTGTTATATGCGGCTTTGAAATCGACGAATAGATGGTGAGTGTCAATTTGCATTTCTTGGGTCTTTTCCGGGATCTGCCGCAATGTGAAAATCTGGTCTATAGTGGACATCCCTGGCCTTAATCCACATTGATAGGAACCTATCAGGTCATGGACACAAGGTTTCAGACGCTCACATAATACGGCAGAGAGGATCTTGTATGCGATGTTCAGGAGACTAATCCCTTGATAGTTGGCGCAGTCAAGGGGGTCTCCTTTCTTGTGAAACGGACAAACGACGCTGAGATTCCACTCATCGGGCATGCTTTACTCCGACCATGAGGAGTGCATGCGCCCAGCAAGATCATCTCCAGCTGCTTTAAATATGGTAGTTCTGCGGACAGTCTGTCCGCTCCAGCACCTTTGTTCGACTTCAGCTTGAATATTGCTATATTCACCTCGTCTAAGTTGGGGGGACGGAATGCTTGTATATCATCGTCCAAATTGAGTGGCACATTTTGCCTAACAGCGGATTTAGGCCGTCATCGCCGTTAAGGAGTCTGTAGAAATGATCCTACCACATTCTCAGGACAGACTGCGACTCTACTACGAGCTGTCCGTTTTAGTCCCGGCAGGCCTTGGTCCGAACCTTGTATCCTCCGGATAGCTGTTTTACCTTTTGGTAAAACTTTCGGACTACATTCCTGCCATAACACCTTTCCATTTCCTCGACCGCGCTCTTCCCATGCTCCTTCTTTTTCCTTCTGAAAAGCCGGTCCTCTTCCCTTCTTCTCTGTTCGTAGAGCTCACGAACAGCCCTCGTTGTTCAATGCAGCGTCGCCTTATAGGCGTCTTGTTTAGCTGCGTGCGTTGTCTGCACTCGTCGTCAAACCATGTGTTCCTTCTGGGTGGTGACGTGAAACCCAGCACATCAATGGCCTGAGTCCCTTTCCGGATGTGTTTTCGTGCAGGCTGTGTTTACCAATGACTCTAGCAAAGATGTCCTCCTTTCCGAGCTGAGCGTTGAACTCTCCTAGAACGATCTTAGTGTCGTAGCTGGGGCATCGATCGTATGTTCTTTCTAAGAGATCATAGAAGTCATCCTTGATATTGTCATCCTTGATATTGTCATCCTTCTCCTCTGTCGTGAGGCGTTCGCTGACGGGGTCGTAGCTCAAGACTTTTTGCCTAAGTCTGCCTCGAACAATAAATCCGCATCCGAATAAACGCTGCCTTCTCCCTCTATAGCAATTGCTGTAGTAGATATCGCAGTTCTTCATCGTTTTTATGCCGGACCCATCCCATCGCACTTCCTGGATGGCGGTAATGTCTGCCTTGTAGCAATCAAGGGCCTCCGCAAGTTGTTCGCCTGCACGTGGTCTGTTAAGGGACCTCACATTCCACGTGCAAAACCGAAAATTGTTGTCCTTAAAACGTTTGCTGGGGTCGTCAACAGTTGGTCCTACATTATCCGAGGCATTTTGGCGTTTCTGGACTATTTATTTTTTACGTGAGGAGGACGTTAACCTCACGCACAACCCACAGATTGGTAGGACAGGCCCATTATTGAAACCCTCGCCCAGAGGGGTTCGCTGCATACATTAGTTGACCATACAACGGGTGTTGTGATGGCTATCCAGAAGGCGCCGCGTGGAGGCTGTATGTCAACTTGACCTGTGCACTAACGAGGACAGCCTTGGCAGCTCGTCATGTTGAGCGCAATCAACGACGTTACCTCGCGTGCACAGGCCCATGCCAAATCTACATGATATATACCATATTTATGTACACGGAACTAAGTATGGTACTTTTTAAACACATGTTTGAGTTAATGTCCTTGCACATATATGATAGTTTTAAAATGTATGTAAAGTAAACATTTATACTGTGTTTACTTACATTCATTAATAAATTATGAATGTCTAAAATTTCAAACTCGAACAACATATAAACGGAAGAAAAAGTTGAATATAGATAAAATCCTTTTTGTAGTGGAAAGGAAGGAGAAAGCACTACATATAAGCACACAATTATAAAACCACAAATATACACTTGTCAAAAGCTGAAAATCCCATTGAGAACTTTCTTTAAATTAAATGTTACAGAAACAATATGATCTGCCTCACTAGACATAGTTTCAGGAACATAATAAATTCGAAACTACTCAACTCGGTTCACGAATCAATAAAATTTACAAACGTTAATGTGTAAATTACGTAATTTTTAACTTCATACATTTTCAATTCACCATCTAGGTTATGTTTAGATGAAATGTGTGGAGCTATTTTTAGTTGAAAAAAAATAATTAAAATATTTGCGAAATTATTTTCCCGGTTCGTTTTTTACAAATTAGAACATGATAGGAATTAAGTCCAGGAAATACACAAACCGACATAATTCATCGTACGACGGTCAAAATTGCTCGCATTCAGTATCAACCGTGTTTTGTAAAATAATGGATTACATTTCAGAATTGTAATAAAAAAGAAATATTATTTACGTATAACAGAAAAAAACAGATTTAAATTTTTGACCTTTTTTAAAAAAAAAACAAATTTTTGATGACAAAACTCATCGTACTCCCGCTAAACGCCGCAGTAGGTTCCTAGTACCTTCCACGGGATTTAAGGACAGCTTGTAGTCTACACGGCATTGAACAAACTAGCTTCTGGGTTAAATCTTCGGGTACCTTATCCTATTCTATTAACAGAGCTTACTTGAGTGTAGTTCTTGAAGTTATTGTGAACCTGTGGAGCTGTTTCTCTAGGAAGTCCCGCAAATGCTAAATGTGCAGTATGAGACTCCTTGTAATAAAAGTCGGGGTGAAATTGTACAATACCTTTATTAAAATTAAGAAGAAACAAATAATTGATTAAAAAGAAAAGCAGTACGAATGCCTGTATCCTATATAGAGGAGAATACGGGAAAATGCCCAGATTGCACCCCTAGGATAGGACCAGCTAGTTCAGTATTGTCAAAATCAGACCTCCTATTAATTCGCCTTAGAGTGACGTCCTTCAACGCTACTGAACGCGCTGTCGTTTTAAAACTTCTCAATTTTTCTTTATTGAACAAAAATATTTACAATTTCAAACTTTTAAGCTTAAGACTACAGTGAATATACAGATATATGCGTCGGCTCAACAATAGGGGCCCGACGGATGAAAACTGTCTTACATAGTTTGAGTGTTTACAAGTGAATAATTTACAATATAACGATGTCCTGTCTTAACATCGGGGTGTTCAGATCCATGTGTCAATGATGTTCTTTTGTGTTGGTGAGGGGGAGGTGGGGTTGTTTTCAGGGTCAACCTCGATGATATGTTGTATCACTGCTGGAGAAGAAGTAATATGGCTCGCATGCAGAATATGTCGGGGGGGAAATCTCTTCGTTTAACATGTTGTGTGCATTGAGAAATCGTTGTCCAGAGACTGAGCTCCTTAAGTTTCTGACGATTGGGTTAGGATGGATTCCAGTTTCGCATAACTGCTTCTTGGAAAGTTGCACCAAGAACTGTTGCAGGGGGATGATGCGCGATTTTTCGTAGACCTTCTTGTTGCTATGACGTTTCATCCGGTGCTTGTCAAAGGTGAGACCGGTGCAGATTCGTAGTATCTTCCTTTCGAAGACCGATAGTTTCTCCATGCTGGTCTTGGAGATGCTGTACCATACAGGGAAGCCAAACGCTACAATGGGTCGTATGAGCTGCTTGTACAGTAATAGCTTCGTCTTCTCGGAAAGTCCGTTCTCACGTCGCATCAATCAGTAGATGCGATGGAAAGCGAAACTGGCCTTTTGAAGGGTCACTTTGGAGTGAGGATTGAACTTCAACCTCTCAGTGAAGTTCACTCCAAGATACTTCGCCTTGGCCGTTGTCGTTAGTGCTATCCCGTTGGGTAGCACTACCTTAATGCTCCGGCATTTCCCGGCTGTTCGGGAACCTCGTCGTGTTGGTCTCCGCAGACACATGAGGACCGATTTATTGGTATTGATGCGGCTGCCCCACTTCTGATAGTAGAAGTAGAGCTTCTCTAATTGTTGTTCGATTTAAAACTTCTTCTGCTCCTCTTTATACACATACAATATCAAGAAAGCTTTTACAATCATTTCCACTGAATAAAGCTTTTACAAAATTTTACAAAACAGACCTTTTTTCTAATAGGGTAAATTACATCAATTTTAATGTTATAGCGCATAGTGTGAAAATAAACATAACAATTCAATTTGATTTCATTGACTAAATGTATCTTCAACTTAACAAAATTATTCTTATGGTATGTAATAATAATAAACAAAAGAATTCATTGACTTCATAAATAAGCCGTTATTACAAATGCGGTTTACATCTGAACTCTGTGGAGGAGATTACAACTGTCTCGGGGTATAGTGCACTAACCACTCCTACTAAAATATCCAGCCAGGACTTAAACCTAATTTCTCGATGACTCTAAATTTTCTCTCACTATATCCGGATACATGTGCTGGTCCAAATTTCCTTCTACGAATACCAGCTTTCCCACACAGGACCAAGCCATGGTCCCCCACAACTTAACACTGCCTTCCCCAGCTTAAATTGTTTTTCGGAGATTTTTTATTTCCAATGCTATGCCACACTTTCGCCATACTGAACCATCGTGGCTGAAAATGTTGTATTTACTTGCATCAGTGAACCACACTTTCTTCCAAAAAGACAAATCATCGCTTTTGTGCAAATTTGCAAGCCGATGCCTGATCTTCGTAAATACTTGACACTTTCTGTATTTTCATATGTTTCTACAATATACTGAATGCATGAGTTACTTTTTTCAGCGCATTTAGCAATTTCGGCCAATGATTTCTTATCATTCAAGTACAAATTCGCTACCACTTGTCGAAAATTTACTGCTCATATTTCTTTAACTGTTTCTAATAGAAAAAAACGTTTTTTTTTTATTAAAAATGAAACGATTTAAAATGAATAAAAGCAGTGATATGGGCATATTCTTTGACTTAAACAAACGTGAACCCAAACTTTTTTTTTTATTTGTTCGCGTTATCCAGAGCCTATTTTTTATTTTTGGGAAAAGTAAAAAGGAATTGTATTTTACTTATAAAAATAAAATTATAAGTACTGACAGTCGTATTTGTATTTAGATATTACAGGACTGGTAATTCGTAGGACCTGACATTGACAAGTTCAAACTTTAAGCCGAAACATATGAATTTATAATCTGAAACTCTTACCCTTCTTTTGCAGTCTATTCATTCGTAAATACCAAGCAGTAACAACCGAACACCTCGCAGCCCCAAATTAACACACCTTTTGAATGCTAATTGCATGATTGGAATCTACTGCGTTTCCTCCGGTAAATGTTAATAAAAAAAAATATCTTTCTACATCCCCCACTGAGAAAATATACAGCAGAAATTGATTTTTTGCTAAATTAGGAACGTTTATACGTCTGCGCCTAACTTATCAGCAGCTCTTTCCCTTCATCGGGCGAGACGTAAGCAATATAAACCGTCGCACAGTGGGGCAGAATGCTCTAAAAATCTGGAGTATTTGTCAATAAGAAGTGAAGGAAAATAGTTGGAACTCGACATTTTTTAGTTTACATTTAAAAAAATTATAGCTTGTGTTAAGTCTATCTTAATAATAATAATAATTAATAATTGTATGGCGCAACGGTCTACAGGGTACCAGAGCCTAGCTTCCCCATCAACTACTCTTGTTGTGCGCGCAATTGTTTTCTCACGAGAACCGACTCACCGACTCCTAACGGTGAAATTTGCGAAGCTTTCTTAGACAGTTATTACTCTTTGAGTGTTATCAGCAGCTCAAAAGAGGTGGTGCCGTGAAAAATGCGAAAAATTGGTGTTGAGCTGGGAATCGAACCTAGACCCTTCGACGTGTGAGCGTCGCACTCTAGCCACTACGCCACGGCGACCACTGCTAAAAATTTAAGCGAGTTAAATAAAAACATCCAGGAAATTTGAGATAACCACTGAAATGTTATAATCTTGTAGACACACTCCCAAGCTGAACTTCCGACGTTTTCTTAAAAAGAAGGTAACGACACTCAATGCTGTATTGGGTAAACTATTTTGTTTGGGGAAAATGAAAAAAAGAAATAAGGACGGCTAAAATCTTATAATAATAATTGGCGGCGCCACAGTCCATAGCGTGACCAGAACCTAGCTTGTTCATCAACTACTCGTATTGTGCGCGCTACTGTTCTCTCACGAGTAGAAGAGACCTACAGTTTTTTGCCGACTCCGAACGGCGAAGTTTGAGAAGCTTTCTTAGACAGCTATTACTCTTTGAGTGTTGTCAGCAGCTCGTGAAAAATTCGAGGTGCCGTGAAAAATTCGAGGTGTTCAGCCGGAAATCCAACCTAGACACTTCGGCGTGTGACTATCGCACTCTACCCACTACGCTACGGCGGCCACAAGGTTATCCGCTTTTTTGTTTTTTAATGATAGATGTCTAAAAAACTTATAATGTCTTGAATAACATTTAGTGGTAATAATGTATGAAAATCAATTTCCTTAACATTTCACAGGCACGTTTTCAGAATTCTAGTGGTTGAATCCGAACTAATTTCATAAATTTGCCAAAACTTCATATATCTCATGTCAAAAGCTCATTTTGAGAACATCTGTCGTATCCAATGACTTCCCGTAGCCCCAAAACAAATAGTTTAAAGGTTTAAAATCAGATGAGGGAAGGCTACAATTTCTTGGAGTACCGCACTTTGCAAACTTTTTCTTCAGTAAATCGATTGCAAAATATGCTTTGTGGCTCGTAGCAGCGTCCTGTTCCTGGTCCACATCCCGGACAAGTCAACACCTTGCAATATGTAGCTGAAATTGACACTTATACTGGTGCGATAGCCATTCCCATTTTCGTTAAAGTGGCATTATCAAGAAACAAATGGCATATCCATGTCCACACGTGTAGTCCACACCAAACAGTGATTTTTTTTAATTTAAAATGGTGTCTAGTGTGGAGTGCTATCCACCCAGGAATGAGTTTGCTTGTTGACACTGCCATTCAGTCACAATAGGCACTAAAAAGTTAAGGTGTCTGAAAGCGTGTTTGTTGATTAATTTTTTTATTGAATTTGGGAAACACTACACTGAACCGCTCAGACTGGATAACCATCAACCTCTTCTGTGATAAAGAGCCTTGGTTTATAGCGCCGAACAGCAGCCACCTGAGCCGAGCAAAGGCGGTACATTGACAGAGGGTGCTCTGCAGTGTCGTCGCATAGAGTACTGTCACTAAGTCCAAGCACACTTAAGTGCTTAGCTAAGACAGAGTGCCTCTTTCGTATGCCAACAAGTCGTCTGCAGTCTTTTCTATTTAGAGGTTGAAGAAAGCGGAGAATTTTTGGTAACATTTGTAACCTGGGTTTGTTCAACCTGCATTCTAGAGAGTTACTCCATCCCTAGTTGTGGTGTCGGGAATGCCACTTTTCCTTGCCTTGTGTAGCAAGTTCATCAGCAATATCATTCCCTATGATCCCGTGTTGTCCCGTGACCCAAACAAGTCTTAGCGATTTTAGTTTGAGAACCAAATTAAAGCAAGACTTGTACAACCTTGGAAATGGTTAGAGGTTGAGTAAGGACTTAAGCACAGCTTGACTTTTGCTACAGACACAGACAGCTCGCTCCTTCTACCTCTTCTTTCGTGGACATTAGAGTCGCATACGTTTCCGTTTGGAGGACCGAGGCGAAATTACCTAAAGAGGCCTAAAAATTCCCCTCTCCATCGTCTTAGAGCCGTCTGTAAAAATCCGAATACACTCCCTTTCCGGCTCAGCTTTTGTCCAGAGCCAGTCCTGGGCTGTAATCACGTAACTATTCAAGCAACTCTCATTCTGACGATCCAACAAAGCGATAGCGTCGATAATTTGCAATAAATAACCCCACCACTATCGTCTCGTCTACGGTCTATTTTGTACACGGTTTGAGCGCTACTGAACCCGACATGCATATCTCTTGTCATAATTGTACAGACACGGCAAAACAATGATAGACACAACAAAGCCTGATAGTTTTCATTGTCTTGTTGTGTATGTACACATTACGAATGAACGAACGACTGAGCGAGTGGTGCTCATAAAATGTAGAAAGCAACCTTTTATATTTCGGGATTGGGCAACCCTAGTGTTGCAATTTGGCAACTGCCACCTCTATCGCAAAGCGTAACATTTTTGAGATTATACGTACTCAGAACGTTTTGATCTACGAGCGCTATTTGTGTTTTTTACAGTAACTTAAAAGATTCATCTCGCCCAAAAAATGGAATTAAATCGTGAAAATTTTTGTGCGACGTGAATTAACTCAACAGCAGTGCATCGATGAACTTAATTCAATTTTTGGCGACGAAGCTCCATCTAGGACCGGTGTCTATCGATAGTGAACTTAACCGAGGCCGTAGTTTACTCCAAGACGAATTTCGTGAAGGTCGTCCAAAATCAGTTGTTCCGGAAACCATTGATGCTGTGCGCCAACTGATGTCGCAAGATCGTCATGTGACCTATCGTGGGAATGAGACAACCTTAGGCATTAGTGGGACCAGCATACATTCAATATTGCATGAACATTTGACCGTAAAAAAAAATTGTTCGTGTTGAATCCCACACAATTTGTCAATCGCTCAAAACAAGGCTCGTGTCGAATGGTCGAACAGAAATACGATCGCGGTGTTTCGAAACACGTCCTTGACATCGTGGCAGGTGATGAATCGTGGACTTACGCGAATGAGCCAAATCCAACAAAAGTTGCTCGCGCACGAAGCACTTCCAAGTAAATGGTCGCCTGTTTTTTCGGAAAAACTGGACATGTCGAAACCGTACCACTAGAATAACGCAGAACAGTCAATTCCGAGTGTTAAACAACCATTTGTTTGCCAGTTGTATTCCAAGAAATCAGGAAAACCAACCGCCGAAGACAGATCACTCTTCACGACGACAATGCGAGCTCTCACACATCGGCTCAAACAACTGCATTTTTGAGCACTCAAAACATTAATTTGATGAGTCACCCGCCTTGGCACCGAATGACTTCTTTTTATTGCCGTACGTAAAGAGTAGAATGAGAGGTCAACGTTTTTCGACACCTGAAGAAGCGGTTGATGCGTTCAGAATGTATGTTTTGGAGATATCTCAATCAGAGTGGCAAAAGTGCTTCGGCAATTGGTTCGAACGCATGCAAAAGTTTATAGATCTTAACGGGGAATATTTTGAAAAACAATAAAGCTATTTTCGATGATTAATATTTGTTTTTGTTCTCTAAACCCGAAATATAAAAGGCAATCCTCGTATGAGGTTTGATTTCAGGGAATGTTTTTTTTAAATAATTTTGGAGGTACATTCATACTTCCGTAAGCTGAAGATTATGTCTAAAACATGTTGTTATTACTAGTCACATTTTATCCTTACTTTTTTCAAATTTTCACCACTTACATGCCAGCGCAAAGCAAAACGATAGTGAAATAGCTATCGTCAAAATCCGATCGTAAGGACGATAGCGATTGGCAGTTTTGAGAGTACAGGAAGCATCCAAAAGGATATCGTTTTGGTCAATATCGTTCTTTGTGCTCACGCGATGTGAAACTCTCGTTTCAACGATATCGATAATCGTCGATAGTCGTATTCCGTGATTAGACCTCTGGACACAGGAAATGCCGACTTTGTATAAACAACACAACTGGGATGTTGGTGTTCCCGCATCAGACGGCATGTCCATATGACTTGAACCAAAGAGCATTCTTTTGTGCATCCCATGGTGTGGATGCCAAGAGAGAGGGAGATTTGTTGGTACATCAGGCGCCGAACTAGGCGTAAAGCCCTTGTGCAGCCAAAACCGACTGTGACTGCAGCAGTCACATACTTGCGCGAAAGTATCTTTCGAAAAACGGCTGATGCATAAGAAAGTTGAAGTCTGTTCATATAGATCCATATAGATCCCAGGTTGAACCAAAGACTTAAACCAAGTCGCCTTTTAAGTTTTTGTCCCAATGGGTTTTCCCCAAAGAAATTTTTGTACGAAAATAACATTTAAATATTTAACTTCATCGGAAATGGGATGCTGAAAAAGTGGTTTGGCTGAGCGGGATTGTCAAGTGAAATCTACCATATGAGGCATATGAGGTGCCCAATAGTAGGGTTTGCACGTGTAGGAGGAGTGTTGTGGTTCGGGTGATGGGCGATCGGAATAGAAAACAACAACTCTCACACAGTTCCTTAACTTTATTGCTCGGTCGATAAACGGAAAAGAAGAAAAAAACATATTTTGTCCATATTTATAATGAAGCTGTATTCCTGGTTGATAACCTGATCAGATGGATTGAGCAAAGCTTTGTGTAAGCCGTTTACGTTCGAAAACAAATCTAGAACAGGGTAATTAGTTATATTTATTTATTTATTATTTTTTCTGCTACACATGCAAATAAATTAAATAAGCGCTTTTCTAGTGCTCCTTAAATCTGTTCGTCATTCCATTTTTCATTTCAATTTTTCCATTTTTCCATTTTTTTATGTTTTGCCCCAGTGTGCGTAGTTGCCAACAATCCTCCTCATAGATGGTGGATAAATTCAAATTCAGCTCCGCATCTCAAGGCAGAATCTGTTTATTTTGCGTCCAGGAGGATAATTACTTCGACCGGATTCTAGGAAAAATATTGTTGAGACGCCTGAGTGCGCTCCGTGGCACGATTGAATCGCACGTCTCTCTGCTTTACCGGGGACGGCAATAACTTTATTTTGCTTTCCTCCTAGCGGGAGGTACACTTAAAGAAAGCCGCACATTCAAAGCACCAGTGAAGAAAATTCCTTGAGATTCTGCTTGAGATTCTTCCCCGATGGAAACTTATTTGAAGTGTGGGAGAAACGGTTGTCGAAGAAACTATGTTGTAGTTGCGACGAATAAAAAGCGGCACCCTCGTGAAATATAAGCTGTATCCTATTTTTGTATTATTCTGCTCTTTGAGGCTAACAAGATTAAAACTGAAAAGAAAGCAACACTTAAATGGGGTCATTACCAAGGGGATGTTTTTCTAGTGGAGCTGCTTTATGGGTGCAAAGTCTATGGAGAAAGGAGGATCTGTAGTAGAATCGCTTTGTTCGAACTTTGATGGTTTTAACTTTATCGAGGGGTGTTGCTAGCATGGGGGAGTACTTGTTTTTGACAGAGCTCATAGGATCCCATTGTTTTGTTTTCCTTTTATCATATTTCGCACATCAACGCCCCGAATTTTGTTCTGTTGGAATTACTATTTTTTGCAAATTACATTAAAATTGTACATATTTTAAAGAAAACAATATTTTCCTACAGGGACTCATAAATCGTCTGTACCTAAGCAGTTTGCATTTGGTTGATTCTTCTTAACTGCCTGTGGTATCAAAACGAAGCTATGTCTCAAAGCTTTAGCTTCTGCTTTATCTCCCCTGTCGAAGGATCAGCGATCCATCGCTTAACAATTGGTTCATTCCTATGTCTAGATCCTGTGCATTGAATTATCGCGCATTATAGGACGTGTTAACTTCTTTGCTTTTACCTCTTGAATTATCAGATTGTCATATTTTCCACTTTCACTTGTAAGACGTCGAGACAAAGGAAAAGCAAAGGAATGAATGTTTGAAGGTTCATTGTCAGTTAGAGAGACTAAAAGGGAAGTGGGAGCGGGAAAAAGCAGTGCAATGTCTGCTCATTACCTTTGTCTGAGACATGGGCAATACTTAAACAAACCTTGTGAGGTTGGATTTTAATTTGAAAAAAAGAATTTTACTTTGAATCTGAACAAAGCTTTGGACAGTTAAATTGACAAGCCATAGCCTTCTGGTGGGCCTTCTATATGATTCGCTGCTGGTTCTTACATCATTCTATGTGTTAGTTTGCTATCGCACACCCTTAACCCAGTGTCACCTGTAGGTGACAGAGTTTTAAACATAATTTTCTTGTGGTATGGTAATTACAATTTTTTATTCTGCTATTTCCTTTTAAGTATCTCTACCAAAGATGCGGGCAGTCTTAAGGTGGATACGCGTCCCATGAAAGCAAGTAAATATTCTCTTTATTTTTTAAACAAAAACAGTTTTACGGCAAAATAGCGCAAATCCATAAATTCGGAAAAAGAAGAATGGTTTAGCATTCTTCTTCACCCACTACTTCTTATTGAGCTACAGTTCTTGGTAGACCTGGGACTCAACCAACATGCTTCTCCAGCACTTCAAATTGACTGAGATCCTTCTCCACTTGAGTCTGCATTCTTAGTCTAGGCAGTCCTCTGTTGCGTTGGCCCAATGGCTCTGATTCGAAGACTTTCCGGGCCGGAGCAGTGGTGTCCATACGCTCTACATGGCCTAGCCATCTTAAGCGTTGTACCCGTAGACGCTTGACCAGGTGCATGTCGCTGTACAACCCACAGAGTTCGTCGTTAAATCTTCTCATCCAGATCGAATGCAAAACTTTTCTCTTGAAAAGACTAAGGGCTTCCTCATCCGCCTTTGATAACGTCCAAGTTTCCGTACCATAAAGTAAGACCGGGATGATCAGGCTGTTATATAAAGCGAACTTAGTCCTTCAAGAGAGGGCTTTATTACTCAATTGCCGCTTGACCCCAAAGAAACAGTGATTGGCAAGAGTGATTCTGCGTTTGATTTTGGGCAATGATGTTACTGTCTCTGTTTACTGCGATGCCGAGGTAGACGAAGTCCTTGATTACCTCGAAGTTTCTGCTGCCTAGTGTGACGCTCTGCCCGAGATATCGATGTTGTGTGTCCTTTCTTGATGACAGTATGTACTTTGTTTTGCGCTCTATACCACCAGACCCATTTTGGCCATTACCATTCATTGACGGCTCGCTGTGTTCGTCCAATCACGTCAATGTCATCAGCGTAAGTTAGCAATTGAACCGATTGAACCGATTGGAAGATCGTGCCTCTGGTGTCGTTTTGTGAGTTACGCACGATCTTCTCGAAGACGATGTTGAAGGAGTCATATGATAGTGCGTCGCCTTGTCTAAAACCCTTTTTGACATTGAAGGTCTCGGTGAGTTCGTTAACGACTTTAACGGAGCACCGAGAGTTCTCAATCGCCATCGTACACAATCTGACGAGTCAACCATTTAGGGAACCATAAATCGCTAAAGCAAGACCAACAGAACCTAGGACAAGATCGAAAAATAAGTCGTAGGGTGAAGCGCTACTGCTAGGAAGAACATCTCAAAATTGGAAACGCATTACAGCGCTCTAGTGTACCCGGAAAGAGTTCAGCGAACAACAGCTCAAAATGGATATAAGTCGTACACAACCAGGAAAAGGTCATTGATAAACAAAATTTAAAGAGAGAATAAACTTTCGTTCCCTCATGTTTACGTGAACAAGCCTACTGAATCTAGGCGGAAGATCGAGTTAAAATACAACATTTTTTGTTTTAACAGTCGCTAAGACAGCGGGGAAAAAAAGCCGATGCCTCAAATTCCGAGTCTACATTGAAGATTACGAAGCATGGTAGTGGCGGTATAAGGTTGTATGCTCTCATCAAGTTGGAAATAATCGAAGGAATTATGAATCAATTTGTGTATATGTAGGCGAAGCTACTGGATGTTTCAAAAAAAATTTCTCAAACAACAGGCGCATGACGCGCACATCTGCTTAAAATCCAGCATAAAGACAACTTATAAGGTTGACAACTATCTCCCTTCTTCCTTTTTGTCTTTTGAATTTTTCGGCTATGTACAAATTGCCAGAAAGGCCTTGACATAACCTACAAAACGACGCTATGCATGATTAGTTCGGATATTGGCTTGTGAAAAGTGGCTGTCCGAGTTCTTCGCAAATAAGGAGGGGGGCTTCTACGAGGTGGGTATTATAAAATTGCCGTCTAGATGGAAACAGATTATCGAATAAAACGGCCCATATTTAAACAAAATCCGATCACTGTAACACTTTTTATAATGCATTGAAATTTGGAGAAATTTATCAACCTTATATGAGATTAAGAGGTTCCCACTTTATTACAGCTGTAGCAACTTATTTTTGTTTTCCCTTATTTGTTAAAAAAGAAATACAAACATTAAACTTATCTGTCAGCTACTGTTTCTGAGCCATGGAACTGCTTTTTTACATTTTATCCTTGTGCGAATACTTTTGTGGAGCACTGTAAGCTACGCCATGAATTGAATTGCCGCCTCCATTCCGAACAAAAAATTTCAACATCAATTGCCAATCATGTCAATTGAAGAATTTCGTGTTTGTTTGATTTTCTTCTGTCGAATTCCCGCAAAATTACATTCGCCTCAGACGTTTCTGTTAATTAAGTCTGGTCCAATGAGTTTACACAGCAAATTAAAAGGAATTGCGTGTTTATGTGTATTTGCTACTTTTGCAGGACTTTCCATTGACTGACGTCTGACACTGGGCGAAAAGATTAGAGGCTGTTTCGCAGCACATCTGCCAGCATATCGCACACATGTGCGTGCAGCACTGAAAAAGATAATGTCTGGCAATTAATTGTCTGATATGTGTCTTATCTTTGATTGGTGTTAATCTCAGACGAGTAGATTTCTGATGTTTAACACGAGATTAATCTGCTTGACTGAACAATTCAAGTTGGTGGTTTGTTAGAAGGCAGGGACAGAAGAAGAACTTAAGGGATTTCTTACTCGAGTTGGGTTGTATGAGACATGACATGTTCTACTGAATACAGACCAGTCTGTGGGTCATGTAGTTCGCTTCTATTCTAAAAAAGGAGGAAATAAAAAGTTTCGGTCAAAAAATCTTACTTTGCGCCTCGGAACATAACTGGGATAGTAGTTATACAAAGTATGGTCTCTCTTTTAATTCCTTGTTGAAACGTCTTTAAAAATAATTGCAGAATTACTGCCCTTGATTTCAGCACTGACGAAATCGTTTTCTTTTTCGTGCTGCAAATATGAAAATTGTCCCGACCAACTGGATAACCTTGTACGTTGTAGGTTGTGGTTAACATTTTGCAAGTTTACTTTCGATTCGAGTTGTTAACAATCAGACTTATTTTCACATAATTCTTGTGCATGGAAGCAAGGGGTAAACTCACAGCTGATTGGGTCGTTCAATCGTATGCGTTAGCAAGCAGCCAAACGGACTTTTTAAAGATTGTGGCTCTAGTGAAGACTGGAAAAGTTTGAATGCCATGACTAGCCATCGCACTGTATACCAGTAACATGTTCTCTTTAGCTAGTGCCGTTCTGTGGGTTTATTTGTGAAGTCAATACGAACTAAGTCTCCATTCTGTTGTCCTGAAATTGTTATAACTGAGAGGATGGAATTCTTGGCAATCATCTTATTTTTTGTGTGGTGATACAGTCCAGGGTGGACCTGGGTCTCAACCAACATGCCTCTCCATCTCTCGCCAGCTGTCTCCAGTTGCGCACCCCAAGTTGGTTGAGGTCCTTTTCCACTTGTGTGCGCCACCAGAGGCCGTTGTCTGTTGCGTTGTTCCAATGGATCGGGGTGGAGCAGTGCTGTCCATACTCTCTACATACCCTAGGCATCTTATGCGTTGTATCCGAAGACGCTTGACCAGGCACATGCCATCAAAGCAAAAAGAATCAAAAATAAATCATCGCACAGATTAAATCTGAATTTTCTTCTGATAGGGACAGAGTTGAGATAAATACGGTGTGACACAGGGATCGAAATTAATTTCGTTTCTATTCTTCTTAATTATTATTATTTATTAATCTATTATTATAAATACATAAACTAACTTGAACAAAATGAGCGCTAGCTGCGAAGGCATTCGGCTCTAAGTATATAAACGGTTAAAGCTATATATATTTATGTTAGATTTGGTTAAAAAAATTATACATTTTAAGAATGTTTTCTTGATTAGGTTCACTTTATATTAAGTGTGCTGATGATCGGTGGATCGGTGGATCTGTCCTTATTCATGCACGAATAGTGGTGTTGGTAGTTCTGCCAGTCAGCGAATTGGGTAGCCTTAATTTTGGTGTTCACATCGAACAAGTCAGGAACACAGTGAGCAAAATTTGCAGCGGTGTTAGCAATTTCATTGCCACCACACAATTTGAAGCTTTTTGGGGCTCTTATGAGGAGGTCTCTTATTTTGTTTACTATATCAGAATTGTGATTCGGATTTTTGACTACATTTATTACTGTCAAACTATCTGAAAATATAACGTATTTGCCATGAGTTTTCAGAGCTCAGAAGGTTGCCTTTTATATTTCGATATTGGGCAACCCTAGTGTCGCAGTCTGGCAATTGCCAGCTTTAAAGTTTGACATTTTTAAGGTTATACGTACTCAGAACGTTTTGACATACGAGCGCTGATACTTAAAAGATTCATCTCGCCCACAAAATGGAATTAAATCGTGAAAATTTTCGTGCGATTATTTTTTACAACTTTCAACGTGAATTAACTCAACAACAGTGCATCGATGAACTTACTTCAATTTTTGGCAATGAAGCTCCATTAAGGACCAGTGTTTATCGATGGTATGGTGAATTCAACCGAGGTCGTAGTTCACTCCAAGACGAATTTCGTGAAGGTCGTCCAAAATCAGTTGTTGTTCCGGAAACCATTGATGCTGTGCGCGAACTGATATTCCAGGATAGTCATGTGACCTATCGTGAGATTGAGACAACCTTAAGCATTAGTGGGACCAGCATACATTCAATATTGCATGAACATTTGACCGTAAAAAAAATTTGTTCGCGTTGCATAACACACAATTTGTCAATCGCTCAAAATAAGGCTCGATTGGTCGAAAGAAATGCTCCAAAAATACGATCGCGGTGCTTCGAAACATATCTATGATATCGTGACCGGTGATGAATCGTAGATTTACGCGTATGAGCCCGAAAGTAAACAGCAGTCGACTGTAGGGGGGGTTTCAAGTAATAACAAACAACTGGTCGCCTGTTTCTTCGAAAAAACAGGACATGTCGCAACCGGACCATTAGAACAACTCAGAACAGTCAATTCTGAGTGGTACACAAGCATTTGTTAGCCAGTTGTCTTCCAAGATATCAGGAAACCAACCGCCGAAGAAGGATCACTCTTTACCACGACAATGCGAGCTCTCACACATCGGCTCAAGCATCTGCATTTTTGAGCACTCAAAACATTGATTTGATGAGTCACCCGCTTTGGCACCGAATGACTTCTTTTTATTCCCGTACGTAAAAAATAAAATGAGAGGTCAACGTTTTTCGACACCTGAAGAAGCGGTTGATGCGTTCAGAATGCATGTTTTGGAGATGCCTCAATCAGAGTGGCAAAAGTGCTTCGACAATTGGTTCAAACGCAAAAGTTTATAGATCTTAATGGGAAATATTTTGCTATTTTCGATAATTAATATTTATTTTTGTTCTCTAATCCCGAAATATAAAAGGCAACACTCGTATTGTGGTCTTATCAAAAGCAATTGCTTCCGCAGTAAAAATAGGTGCTATGGTGGACAGTATTCACATATTGAGCACTGAGCCGTCCTCTAACGTAGCCGCAAATGAAATGCTGGAGGCGTCCGTAAATATGAGCTTCCATCCATCAGACTTTAAAAACGAGGCGATGCTATGGAAATTTGCAGGCAATACTTCTTTAGGCATGATTGATTTGTTGTTGTTAGCCAAGTACATGACAAACGATGATAGTTCAATGGACCACGGTGGGTGTCGGGGGATGTATGCGCCAAACCTTCGAGCAGGTAATTCCATTTGTTTTACCCAAGCTAATGAGAGGGAAATCGTCGACGAATTACGTTTTGTTTTTCTTGATGATATGGTAGAGAAGTAGTCTGTGTCAGTGATAGAGTCAATGGAAAACGACAGCTTAGTATAGTTTCGCTCCAGTTGATAATAGGTGGTCTTCTATTCATGGGAGACCAGCTTCGACTAACACGTTCTTCATAGAGCTAGATTGTGTGGGATTATTATTTTGCTTAAATCACCGAAGGCGCTTTTAAAAAGGACTACAGATAGTGGCGAGCCTTGGGGAATGCAATTGAAAAGTGTGTGGGAAATAAATTCAGTTGTTAACTTTAACACAGATAGTCTACCTGTGAGGAAGGATTTTATGTACCCCATCGTTTTGAGTCCGACACCCCAAGTAGAAAGTTAATCTATGACTAGATGAATACCTATCCTGTCAAAGGCTTCTTCGAAATTAAGCGAGAGATTGTTACATGATTACGAGCTGGATATGAAAAGGTCCAGGTGAAGCAGCGCATCGACACAACCTTTAGTTGGTCAGGGCGTTACTTGACTAGGAATAATCAGTCTTTTGCAAGCTATAAACCAGAGCAGTCTTTTTGCGACAATTTTTTCTACCAGGTATACCAGTATGAAACTAAAATTTTTTTTTTAAATAAAACACTAATTATTAATGGGAAAGTAAAAAGAGTTAATTCAAAGTATTGGCCATTGTTTTCTACACATTTTGACCACCTTTCTGGCAATTTGTGAATACCACGCCAATAAAATTGTTCGTATTTTACAGCAAACCAATCAGACTCCCAATTTTCGACCTCCTCGTAGGAATCAAGGTGCTGCTCAGCCAATGCGTGTCCCATCGATGAAAGCAAATGGTAGTCGGAAGGAGCCAAGTTTGGTGAATACGGCGGGTAGGGTAGCTGCTCCCAGCCAAGTGTTTTGATTGTATCCTGAACCGGTTTTGCTTTGTGTGCAGGTGTACTGTCATGGAGCAAAGTTGTCTTGGCGTGTCTTCTGGCCCATTCTGGTCGTTTCTCGATTAATGCATGGTTCAAATTGATCATTTGTTGTCGGTAGCGATCAGTATTAACGGTTTCACCAGGTTTTAGGAGCTCGTGGTACAGCACACCTTTCTGGTCCCACCAAAAACACAGCATTGTCTTCTTGCCGAATCGATCTGGTTTTGCAGTCGATGTTGATGGTTGTCCCAGATTAACCCATGATTTTTTCCGTTTAGGATTCTTTAAATAAATCCTTTTTTCATCGCCAGTAACGAGCCGATGCAAAACCGATTTTCTTTCGTGTCTTTGAAGCAAACTTTCACAAGTGTTTTTTCGGTTTTCCATCTGTCTTTCATTCAATTCATGTGGCACCCATTTTCCACACTTTTGGATCTTTCCCATAGCTTTTAAACGGTCAGAAATTGTTTGTTGTGCAACATTTAACATTGCTGGCATTTGCTTTTGACTCAAAGTGTCATCTCCATCCAATATCGTTTGCATTTCGGCGTCTTCAACTTTTGTGGTGGTCTTCCACGTTCTTCATTTCTCACATCAAAATCATTATTTCTGAACCGTTGAAACCATTTGTTGCATGTCGATGTGACTCTGCAACACTTTTCTTCAAATGAAAACAAAAACTTACTGCTTTCCGCAAATCATCACTTTCTGGTACAAAATTCGACATTTTTAACACGATGAAAAAATATGATGTTGTCTGTTCAATGACTTGTTCTATACTAAATATTTTTCACAGATGTCATAGCAAACAAACAAACAAACAAAAAATATGGCCTCGTTCACAACAAATGTTCCCTATGGAGACATTTGTATCTTGACGCTCCCTTCATACGGGTATACCGTGCTTCCGCAAGGAGACAAACCGCATTGTCAAGGGTAGACTTAATTTCAGGTTGTTCTGACCTCCGTTGGTAGCAGATTATAGTTTCCAGTCGAGCCTCGAACCTATGTTGGTTTTGGTTGGATTCCTTAACATCTAAGTACACCCTACACCGTGCCTACATGCGCTGCCGCAAGGAGCCACTCTCAAGCGTCGCCTGCTTCCTTAGCAAGGTTCCTGATGGTGTCTTTACTCTGCCTAGTCTGCAAAATCAGGCTGACATTGAAAGTCCCATCCTTGCAAGATATGTTCGTAGCTCCGAGATCGCAGTTTGTCTTCATCAGCAAACCCCAATCGGCGGTTCTCCGCTTTGCAATGTTCACAGTAAAGGTCGAAGTTGCTTATATTTCCTATGCTCGGTCATTCGCGCCACTACTTGGACTACGGCAATTTCAGTTTTGTAGCACCCACGATTCTGAGCTTGTACGTCTGCGGCCCGTGTTAAATTGAAATTGCCGACAGCAGTAGATTTAAGTGAAGTTAAACCCTCATAGCACAGATCCATTGTTTATTCATAAAAAATCAGACATTATTTTATCCCTTGGGCGGAGGCAAATCCACGTAAGTACACCATTCAGTTGTTTGTCTGTATGATTTTTGTGATATTACGTTACAGGTGGGGCAGGTCATAACACTGTCTTTTTTGGAAAAGCCCACGTCCTCAGCTAAATTCAACTGCTCAGTGACAAATGTTTTGAAACAGCTATGACAATAGCCACATGGATAATAATTAATTGTTGGCGCGTCAGTCCACAGGGGGACCAGGGCCTAGCTTGCTCATCAAGTACTATTTCTACTCTCACGAGTAGAAGGGACCTACAAAGCTTTCTTAGACAGTAATTACTCTTTGAGTGTTGTCAGCAGCTCGAAAGAGGTCGTGCCGTAAAAAATTCGAGGTGTTCAGCCGGAAATCGAACCTACCTCCTTCGGCGTGTGAGCGTCGCACTCTACCCACTACGCCACGGCGGCCACATGGATCCGGAACAAATTAAAAAACCTTGTGCCATGTTGTTACGCTCTTAATTGCATGACAATTTAACTGGAGCCTATTTTCGAACCGCTGCAGACTTTTCAAACGCCTGTATTTACCTACAAACTGATGAAAAGAAGTGGTTCTTCAAAACGCATCCGTGCTCCCGATGCCACTTCCGGATTTGCACCGCTTTGTGGAGAACTTAAATCGCCTCTGCATCACGCTGAGTTCGCATAAAAACTCAAATAACAGCTTACCGCCCCTATCCGGGGTGTAATTCATGAAAGTTCTAATTAAAGGGTGTACCTTTGGCACGCAGACTTGACGAAATGTCGAGAGGTTATTGTTGGCGCCCAACCGGCTTGCATCGAGCCCACAAATGAATTGGATAAGGACGCGAAACGAATACCGCGCAAATATTAATTTTCCGTAAAGCGAAACAGGGGGAACAGAACACAAATAGCAAATTCGCATTGAAATTAATGCACGACTGAGTATTAGCTCCTGGCGTCCCAGAGTCCCTCCGTCCACGGGGAGTCGTTTATGTAATACATCTGTTCAAGGTCCCGCCCCATGGATGACGAGATTTCTGCTCCTGTGCTTTTCCCCGTCGCTGCTCCCCCATAGGGAAAAGGACATCGCTCAGAATAATAGTTACATTAACATATTTGATTTGGGTAAAGATTTCATGGCAATTTGTTTGGCGGCCTTAGCTACATGACCAATTATGTGTGTCCTGGATTAACACTCGATGTCCGGTCATAATTCGTTCTTTTCTTAGACTTCCCGGGAATGATTTGTGCGTGTGGGAGGTGGCGGTGCTAAGATACTTCTGCTGGTAGATAAGCGATTGCCTGTGGCGCTTTAATAAGGAGATGAAAGCACTTTTATTCGTGACTCTGAATTATTCGCCGCATTGAGAGATGCCCCTTTATGTTGGAAATGAATTTCTTTTATGTCCCGAATGAGTTCGAGTCACTGATGTGCACATGTGGGTGAATATGAATGAGTCGTATATGCGGGCAGGTGTGCTTTGTTGCATGACTTGTGTGTCTTGGGCACAGATGCGTTCCCCGTGACTGATGAATTTGACATGAAGGGGTTTGTAATATAGATTGTTGCATGGAATTGCAGGTGCATATATAAAAGAACCTGCGTCGATTTCAATTCAACTTCGGGGTTAAAAATCTCTGTATGTGATGTAGAGAGTTGTGTCAAGATGAAGATACGTGATTTAATTTACATCTCTTTAAAAAAGCTCTCAAATTTTCAATGATCATTCGCTCGACGAATTTTCCTCAAATGAAGCAGTTTTTATAATGTTATACGTGTATATATAGGAAACTTGTGTAATGGAAGTATAAATTTATTCCGTACGTTTTCAAAAGATGGCGCCACCTGCAAGTTGTGTGTGGCGGACAACCACACCAACGGTCCGGCCAACCAGTGCAGCTGAGCATACTGAACGGACTACGCAACGGCACACTCAGCAGCACATCGCAGTACGTGACCTAACCCAACGGCACATAACCCACGCGAGGATATCCTTCCACGCAAAATAACATCTGCGATCGCGGTCCGTACGTCGTTGGGTAAACAACCCAACGAACCCAGCGGTGCCCGCGACGCACAAGAGGATATCCTTCGCATCCCACCAACGCCGAGGGATGCAACGTGGGCATGTGCCTACGGAGCAATAAAAGGAATGGGTTGGGTCACACAAAAGGACACTCGCAATTAGAAAGTCACACGGATCATACTTACATAGAAATCGCCGACGATAACTTATCTAAATAAAATATTGTATACCTAAATCGACTCCTCGCCTTTGAATTAACTCCAAGTAGGACATACTTGTGGCAACGAGCTACAAATTGGTGACCCCGACGTGATTTCAGAAAACGATCTGAAGTTTCGTTATTGACGAAATCGTGTTTGTAAATGTCCTACGAGTTACGGAGTAAACGGAAGCTAGTGTTCGAATCTGACGTTGAAAGTGATCGCGAAACAATGGCCACAGACGAAGTCAACACCGAGTTGATAAAACAACTTCGCGATCAGCTTCAGGCGGCAAATGAAGTAATCGAGTCGCTCAAGCTTGACTTCAAAGCGCAATCTTCGTCAGGTTCTGGAGCAACCGTACAACATCCAGCTCCGTTACTACCGAACAGTCAACCGTCGCAGCATAGTCTAGAACGTGCGAACTTGCCGAAATTCAACCCGGAGTATCCTCAGCTGTGGCTGACTCAAGTGGAATTGGCGTTCAAACTTGGAGGCGTGGTCAACGACGACGAACGGTACGCCAATTTGCTAGTTTGTCTTGAAGGCGACGCCTTAAGAGCCGTAGAAGACCTAGCAAATAATCCACCATCAGCCAACAAATTCGTCACACTCAAAGAGCGACTCATCCACCATTTCGCTCCATCACCAGAGTCGCAGTTACGACGAATGCTTCGGGGCGAAGATATGACTGGCAGAAAACCATCCGGCATCTTGGCGCACATGAGGCATCTTGCTGGCGGTCGCTGTGATACGTCTATCATGAGAACATTGTTCTTCGATAGACTGCCCGAAAACATGCGCTCAGTGTTGCTGGCAACAGGACAAGAAGACTTGGATAAGCTAGCCGAAGTCGCCGACAAAATCTTCGACATGTCCAACGCACAGCTGTGCCCTGTTTCGACCACTTTGCAGCCCACACAGGACATCCAAGTCATCAATAGACAAGCCGATTCAACGTTGGACGACATCAGGAAGTCTATTCAATTTCTACGTCAGGAGATTCATCAATCGAAGATGGAGAGTCCACGAAACCAGCGATCGACCTCACGAAGAAGATCAACATCCCGAACCAGATCGAAAAGTAGGTACAGACTCACCCAGACTAACAAGAATGGGTTGTGCTACTACCACCAGAAGTTTGGCGATGAGGCGCGTAATTGTCGTGCCGCTTGTCCGAAACATTCGGAAAACTAGGATCGCCGCTGGGCATAAAGGCGGTAGCTCACGGCAACTACAACTGTCACCGCCTACAAATAAAGGACAGAATCAGCGGCGCATCTTACCTAGTTGACACCGGCGCCGATATTTCTGTCCTACCGAAAAAATTTACCGAAAACCCGACAACTACATCGCGTCAACTTTACGCTGCCAATGGTACTGCAATGCCAACATATGGTACAAGAACTCTGGTACTCGATCTGGGACTTCGACGAGAGTTTCGTTGGACTTTCATCATAGCCGATGTTCAACAGCTCATCATAGGAGCGGATTTCATCGATCACTTCGACTTGACGATACGCTTAAAACGCCGAATGCTTAGTGATAACATCACCAAATTAAGTGTTTGCGGCAGCGTAGTCAGCAGCTCCCAACCATCGCTGAAAACGATCGATGAAACCAATCGCTTCGCCGACATACTGAAGGACTTCGTTGACATCACGCTCGACGACAACAAATGCGTTGCAGATCATCACGTCCAACATCACGTTGTTGTCAGAGGACATCCAGTTGCGGAAAGAGCTCGTCGGTTAGCCGGCGATAAACTCAAAGCAGCGAAGGACGAATTTGACAACATGATCCGACTGGGAATTTGCAAGCCATCAAACAGCGAGTGGGCATCTCCCCTGCAAATGGTGCAGAAGAAATCTGGTGGATGGAGACCGTGCGGTGACTACCGTCGCCTCAACAAAATCACCGTTCCCGACAGGTATCCCATACCACATCTTCGAGACTTCAGCCATCAACTCACCGGCTGCACCATCTTCACCACACTGGACTTGCAGAGAGCGTATAACCAGATACCACTCGCCCCAGAAGACCGATCCAAGACAGCCGTCATCACACCATTCGGCCTCTTCGAATTCAACGTGATGACATTTGGATTGTGCAACGCAGCGCAGACGATGCAACGATGTATGGACACAGTGCTAAGAGGACTTGAATTCTGCTTCTGCTACATTGACGACATCATCATCGCGTCGCCAAACGAAGTGATGCATCGCCAACACTTGAGCATCGTCTTCGAGAGACTTCAGCAGTTTGGACTAACCATCAACGTATCCAAGTGTTGCTTCGGACACCCGGAAGTGCGATACTTAGGATACACCGTCAACAAAGCTGGGATAAAGCCTCCCACGGACCGGGTTGAGGCCTTGACCAATTATCCTAAGCCAGCAACGATGGAGCCTGGAACTTCTACCGTAGCTGTATGCCTGGTGCGTCCACGACACAAACTCCGCTGGTAAACCTGACAATCGGAGCTAAGAAAGGAGACAAAAAGCCAATCCAGTGGACACCTGAAGCAGAGGAAGCATTCAACCAATGCAAAAACAAACTGAGGGATGCAGTGCAACTAGCCCATCCACGTTCAGGTGTTCCCTTAATCCTCCGATGTGACGCATCAGATTCAGCAATTGGAGCCGCACTAGACCAGCGCATCGGCGACAAGATCCAGCCTCTTGGTTTCTTCTCCCAGAAACTAACTTCGAGAGAATCGCGATACAAGGTGTACGACCGAGAGCTCTTAGCCATATACAGAGCGGTAAGGCATTTTCGTCACCTTATCGAAGGCCGCGAACTCATTATCCTCACAGACCACAAGCCGTTGATATATGCATTCGACCAGAAATCAGATCACGCCTGTGATCGCGTAGCCCGGCAACTAGAGGAAATTGCCCGATTCTCGACAAGAATGCAGTTTGTTTCTGGTGGAGACAACGTTGTAGCAGACGCATATTCCCGCATCAACCTCATCAACATGCCCATCATGTTCAGCACTGCAGAACTTGCCGAGATGCAGAAAAATGACAACGAGCTCAGATTTCTTCTCGCAACACCTGAGAAGACTTCACTGAAGCTCCGTGGACTACGCATCGATGATACCGATGTCATTGTGTTTTGCGACGTTGGAGGCAGGAACATTCGACCGTACGTGCCAGCCGCTCTGCGAAGGAAAGTGTTTGACAACGCCCACAATTTGTCACATCCCAGCGGCAGAGCTACAAAACAAACCATCAGCGAGAGGTACGTGTGGCACAGCATGAACAAGGACATTATTTCATGGGCCAGGTCCTGCATCCAATGTCAACGAAGCAAAATCAGCAGACATGTGAAGAACATCCCACAACGTATCCCGATGCCTAGTTCCAGATTTCAGCATGTCCACATCGACATTGTCATAATGCCGCCGGTAAATGGGTATCGATATTTACTGACGATGATCGACCGCTTCACGAGATGGCCAGAAGCAATTCCACTGAAGGACATCACTGCTGAAACGGTTGTCAACGCATTCTATGCATGCTGGATCTGCAGATTTGGTTCACACGTGACTATCACCACCGACAGAGGATCCCAGTTCGAATCAGCGTTGTTCGAAGCTCTAACTAAACTAGTTGGAAGTGCGCATATCCGGACAACAGCATATCACCCGTCCTCAAATGGTATGATCGAACGATGGCACAGATCACTTAAATCTGCCATCAAGTGTCACGAGTCGACAGACTGGGTAAGCGTCCTTCCAACAGTTTTATTGGGGCTGCGAACTAGCTTCAAGGAGGACATCAAAGCAACTGCAGCAGAACTTGTCCTCGGAACCACACTGAGATTACCTGGCGAATTTTTCACACACGAAGAAGTTTCGCCAGACCCTCAAATCTTTGTGGAAAAGTTCCGAGAGCACATGCGACAAGTCAAATCAACACCTTCAGCACATCATCACAGACGACGACCATTTGTGCACAAAACACTGTACAACTGCACACATGTCTTCGTCAGGGTCGACTCCGTCAAGAAGCCCTGTGAGCAGCCGTATAATGGGCCATACGAAGTGCTGGAGCGTTTGTCGGACTATGTTTTTAAAGTCAACGTCGATGGAACACCAACAACACTGTCAACAGAAAGACTAAAACCAGCTTTCTTTGAAAATATCCCAGGTAGCATCACATCACCATCATCCACTACAATTGAAGAAGATCGACAGCATCCACGCAGCAATAGCCCATCCAGCCTACCACAACCATCCACATCAACATCATCATCAACATCCACTGCAACCAATACCAGAAGCGAAGCACTTAGAACGTATTCTAGGGCATCAAGGAAACAAGTGCGCTTCCAACTAAATCCGTGACGCAGTCACTGGAGGGGGAGTACTTGTGGCGGACAACCACACCAACGGTCCGGCCAACCAGTGCAGCTGAGCATACTGAACGGACTACGCAACGGCACACTCAGCAGCACATCGCAGTACGTGACCTAACCCAACGGCACATAACCCACGCGAGGATATCCTTCCACGCAAAATAACATCTGCGATCGCGGTCCGTACGTCGTTGGGTAAACAACCCAACGAACCCAACGGTGCCCGCGACGCACAAGAGGATATCCTTCGCATCCCACCAACGCCGAGGGATGCAACGTGGGCATGTGCCTACGGAGCAATAAAAGGAATGGGTTGGGTCACACAAAAAGACACTCGCAATTAGAAAGTCACACGGATCATACTTACATAGAAATCGCCGACGATAACTTATCTAAATAAAATATTGTATACCTAAATCGACTCCTCGCAATTAGAAAGTCACACGGATCATACTTACATAGAAATCGCCGACGATAACTTATCTAAATAAAATATTGTATACCTAAATCGACTCCTCGCCGCTTCTTCAGGTGTCGAAAAACGTTGAGCTCTCATTTTATTTTTTACGTAAGGGAGTAAAAAATAAAGAAGTCATTCGGTGCCAATTCGGGAGTATACGATGGATCACTCATCAAATCGATGTTTTGAGTGCTCAAAAATGCTGTTGTTTGAACCGATATGTGAGAGCTCGCATTGTCGTGGTGAAGAGTTATCTGTCTTCGGCGGTTGGGTTTCCTGATTTCTTGGAAGACAACAAATAGTTGTGTACCACACAGAATTGACTGTTCTGAGTTGTTCTCGTGGTACGGTTGCGATATGTCCAGTTTTTTCGAAAAAACAGGCGACCATTTGCTTGGAAGTGCTTCGTGCGCGTGCAACTTTTGTTGGATTTGGCTCAATTTGAAACACCCATACAGTCGACTGCTGTCTACTCTCGGGCTCATACGCGTAATTCCGGTATGCTGGTCCCACTAATGTCTAAGGTTGTCTCAGTCTCACGATAGGTCACATAACGATCTTGCAATATCAGTTGCCGCACAGCATCAATGGTTTCCGAAACAAAATCTGATTTTGGACCACCTTCACGAAATTCGCCATACCATCGACAAAACACTGGTTCTTGATGGAGCCTCATCGCTAAAAATTGAATTAAGTTTATCGATGCACTGTTGTTGAGTTAGTCCACATCAAAAGTTGTAAACATTAATCAAACGAAAATTGTCAGGACTTAATTCCATTTTCTGGGCGAGATGAATTTTTTAAGTTACTGTAAACAACACAAATAGCGCTCGTAGGTCAAAACGTTCTGAGTACATACAACCTCAAAAATGTAAAACTTTATGACAGAGCTGGCAGTTGCCAGGTTGCAACACTAGGGTTACCCAATCCTGAAATTTAAAAGGAAACCTTGGTATTCCTGTGAGCCAGCAAAACAATTTTAGATTCATCTGTCCATTTCGAAACATGTAATCCAATCCATTTTATCACTTTCCTCGGCCAAATACAAACCAACAACGGAAACAAATATTCGTCTTTATACAGTGCCAAGCAAAACCGGTCGAATAAATGAAAAAAATCAGGAAATTTTTTATAACATTTTTATTTATAGCCGTACTGGGATTTCTTTTAATTTACTTTATTTGTTGAAATGTAATGAAAACACAACCGAAAAGTCTACTTCCTTCATTCATCCACTTTTGCACGTCTCATTTGCAGTTCATGGAAAGCATGTAAACAACAAGTTACTGCTATATTTTTTGTTTTCCTTTTTCCATACATCTGCTTAAAAATAATAATTGTACAGCGCGACAGTCCACAAGGGGACCAGAGCCTAGCTTGCTCATCATCTACTCTTGTACTGTTCTCTAATGAGTAGTGGGACCTTCAGTTTTTTTGCCGACTCCGAACAGAGAAATTTAGTTTACTTTACGCGTACTCTACCCACTCCCGCTTTTATTGTGCGCAATTTTATTTCAGTTTTCACGACAGAAATTGCTTTTTAATTTATTTTAAGAATCATGGACTGTTTAATACAAAATGAGAAAACTATAGAGTAGCTTGGAACATAGTATCAAGGTTCTCATTGGAAAAGGTTTGTCCACCAGGAAAATTGAAAAATTGCTGCAAGTTAGTTATTCCACAGTGCTCATGGTTAAGATTAGAAGCCGGTAACACACGCAGTGGTCGTCCAAGGCTGTTATCAAGTGAAGATACACGTCTTATTGAACGTATGATGTTACTGAAACAAACTAAAATACCAAAATAATTCGCAAAAGCATTTAATAAGAATATTAGCGAGTGGATGGCTAGAAGAGCACTTCGTAGAATCGGTCTGCTGTCAGCATTATAAAGAAAATACCCGCTTTGTCTGACGAAACTATTAAGGCTCGTCAGAAGTTTTGCAAGGAACACAACAATAGACAACAATAGATTGGATCTGTTTAGTCTTGTCCGACGAAACAAAAATTAAACGTTTTCAGTCAAATGGGAAGGCAGCATTCAAACACATCAAGTTAAACAAACTGTCAAACGCGTAAGTGGTCATTTAATGGTGTGGAAATGTATGATTTGGTAGCATATTGGTAAGAATCGTGTGCATTCTGGAAGAAAAAAATTATCTTGATATCTTACGGAAAAATCTACCACAATTTTTGGATGAAGGAAGAAGAATAATGTTTTAGCGAGATGGAGACCCAAAACACAGCCAAAATTTTAAAGAAATGGCTTGAGGATCAGCAGATCAAACGATGCTTTGACCGGCACACAGCCTAGATATGAACACCATCGAAATGGGCGTTCGTGAAAAAAATATTGTTCCAGTACGAGGAAGCAATCTCACCGAGCAATCTCAATCAACTGTGGTCTTGAATGTTGACTCTACGATTAAAAAATTGGTGGAAAGCATGTCAAAAATAACAAATAGTCTTATTTAAAATAAAGGCTTCTGTCCAAAATACTGATAGCAATACATTAGGGTAACCCAAAACGTGCAAAAGTATAAAAATACGTCAAGTAGACGTTTTTGATTTTTTACTGTTTGTCCTGTTTGAATGAAATATTTTGTTTTTAGTTTTGTTAGCTGGTCTTGTTTTCCTTTCACTGTTAGCGTCTTTTCCTAAACTGTATGTATTCATTCTTACTTTGTAAGTTCAGGAGAAAAAGCTTTTTATAGTTTCACTGCTATTTTTGTGTTGACACCTTTACCAACAAATTTTCTTTTCATAGAATTTAAAGAAAGAAGATACATTTTTGAAAAATTTCTACGTTTGGACACCAAGTTAAATCGATTTAAAATGCTCCGCATACATTTTGACCTACTTTTTGCATACCTACCAGAAACACACCACTTTGCCCAGTTTTACCTTGTCTCTCTTCACTAACCCACCCTCTCCCGGTGCCTCTCCACTGGTCACTTACCATATCAGTATGTACACTTTCCACTGTATGTATGTTGAGATGAGGCATAGAGTCTCCTTTTTTCTACTGAACTGCTCCAACTGTCAAAACGAAACTTGACCTGAAATTAAATTAAGAACACAAAACCATTCTGGCTTTCGTTCGGTTTCTGTCGGAGGACCTACGAAGTCAATGATTTGCATTTCAAATTCGATCCCACCACCGGCCTCTTGCAACTCTCTAACTGTCCAGGGAAAACATTACTTCGACTCAAACATATAGGTCACATTGAGGTTTGTCGACAAAAGAGACCACCTCTCTGTCTGTTTGTAAGTTATGCTCCTCAGAGGGATCCCCAGCAGGGCGAGCGGTCTTTCCTCCCATTTAATTAATCATAAATAAGGATGGAGCACGAGCACATCCTTGGGGAGACATTGCCTTACACGTGTGTGTGTATTTGCATTCACCTATGCTTCCAAAGGCCAGAGGAAGTTTCTAAAGAATCGTTCTTTCTTTAAACAAAAGAATAATATTCAAACGGTGAAGAGGGCGAAACTTTACTACTGACATCCTCCAATAGACTCCCATTGGTTCCATGTCAGGTTGACAAATCGCGAAGTTTGCATTTTTCATCAGAGATGCATCCGGGGAGACTTATTTGCCCTGTCGGCTAATGAAGATGACAAATGCCCAACGCCAGACGGGTCGCCGCTGCTGTCAAGAAATTTGCTGAAATAAGTTCATTTTTCGTGCGGAACCGAAATCGATTTCAATATATATTTGGGTAAGGATTCTACGTTTCAATCGCATCCCCAGGGTGAAAGAATTTACAAATTGCGCTTTGAACTTCTGCTCTTGGTGGGGGGATGAGCGGCTGAATATCCTCAAGAGCAAATCGAGAGAGTCCCCCGACTCAAGGTGAGTGGGTCGTGATCAGATTTTCTGCACTTCTATGTTATCTTTCCTAACTTGCAGCTGTGCGAGGGGAAGAGGAGGGAGAACTGAGGGTTTGCACAGCATCCCAGTGAGATGGGGTATCTGGTGGAAAATGACATCTTTAGGGAACGTGCTGCACTCGTCTATCGAGGAATGTAATTGAATTTAGAATAGAATAGAGTGTGAATAACTTCTCGAAGGAGGAGTGCACTCACCAGTAAATGATATCATGGTGTCACGGAATTGGGGCTAAGTGCAACTTCTCAATGCATTTGGGCGACAGAGTATAACATCCCGACCACCTGCTGATGGTGATTAAATTTTACATAATAGAATGACTACCGTTTCGATTAATGTCTGCCATGTTGGAGACTTAATTTAAAGACTTGCGTGGTAAAGTAGTTAGAATGGTTTTACAGGTTTTGAGCCAACTCGTCAGAAGGCGTTTGTAACTTTCAAATAATTGTTTACTTACAAATACCGTAAAATAAATTAACAAACTCAAATTACTAAACTTTGTTCAAAAAGTTCAAGTAAAAAAAAAATAATACAAATTTAAATTTTGCTCAATATTAGACAACATTTTTCTATCCCATTTTCGAGTTCTGTGGTCCCCGTGGCGTAGTGGGTAGAGTGCGGCGCTCACACGCCGAAGGGGGTAGGTTCGATTCCTGGCTGAACACCTCCAATTTTTCACACCACCTCACCTCTTTCGACACCACCTCTTTCGAGCTGCTGACACCAATCAAAGAGTAATTACTGTCTAAGAAAGCTTCTCAAACTTCGCCGTTCGGAGTCGGCAAAAAACTGTAGGTCCCTTTTACTCGTGAGAAAACAGTAGCGCGCGTAACACGAGTAGTTGATGAGCAAGCTAGGCCCTGGTCCCTCTTTGAACTGTAGAGCCAACAATTATTATTATTTATATTATTTTCGAGTTCTTCCTAAAGAATTCCTAGCCGGCTTGGTCTAAATCCTTTTGAAGAGCAAATCTGATCGGACAGCGGTAACTGTAGGCTTCACGGTGGTATAGAATATCAGTCCAAACTATGCTTGTCTTTGCCTTGCCATATTTGGGATTCACGTCAGAGTAACAAGTTGTCAATGTGCAGTTACATTTGAACCACATTTGTTTTTATTGTGAAAATTCGCACAATCCTCTAAGTGACTTAAAAGTTCCTTTGAGCCTTGTTCTATGTTTCTGATCTGGCGTAGGTTCACAAGTATGTTTTTTTCCTTCTTTTTGCAAGATTCCTGGCAGTCAATGAAATGGTCAGACATCATCATTCTCATCTCTTTAGCTCTTGCAGAAGTCATTGTTGGAGATGTTGAGCATGGAGGCTTGCACTCCAGGTCACTCTAGGCCAAGAACACAATTACCATCCTCCAACGCTTGTTAATTATGCTTTAATTAAAAATGTGAATGGGCAGGAAACTCAATTACCTCTAACTGGTCGCCCGGCGTGCACTAACTACAGCTGCTTTGGTTTTTTGCAAAGTCACCCATCATTTAGTGGACTCCGTGCTAATTACCGCCTTCCAACATAATCTGGTGGACGCTACGACGTTGTTCTACTGAATAAAGTGTTAAATGTTTATTTTTGGTCCTGATGACGTAGATAACATTTGGAGGAGAAGATTCAACGACGAACTTTAAGGGCTGTACAGCAAAATGCGCCTGGTCAAGCGTTTTCATTGTCGAGCGACAACGCTAAACTAGGCCAAGTAGAGCGCATGGTCACCACTGCTCCGGCCAGAAAGGCCATCGAATCCGGGCCATTGAGACAACGCAACAAGGACGGCCCAGGCTGAAGTGGCCTTGTATTGTAACATTTCTAAAGTCTGAAAGAAAAACAAATTAAAAATTATATCAACAAATCCTTAATATTCACCGCTTTTGATTGTTAGCCAACACTCATTCATTTCATATAACTTTGGCCTTATTCGCTGGGTGACACAATAAGAAAAAGGCAACCCAGTTGTCGTTAAACTTTCTGTAACACGGAAATCTAACGTAAACTGAAATTTCCTTGTAAATGCAAATAAATTTGAATTCGTCAAAAATCATCACTGGGGGAACGCAACGCCTTTTCTCACTGTTTGTTGACAAAGATTTCCATATAGCTCCGCCCTCAGAATGGAGAAGGTACAAAGAGACTCCTCTTTTTGGAATTACATTACAAACTGAAGCCTTAAGAAAAGAAAAAAATTTAATTTTAGAACAGAAAAACGAAAAAAAAGAATATGCGATACATTTGTGGTTTTTATCTGCCTACCGTTTACAAAATTGAAATCAAGGTGTTTACCAGAGCTTCGACTGACATGATTTTGATACGTTAATTGGTATTAACAGTCACTTTCAACTTCATTGCCACTTTACGTTAATTTCAGGAAATTCTTAACAATCATTTTGCACTTACCAGCATTACAAGTTCATTACACGATTTAATATAACACCTATCAGAGTGCCAACAAGCCTCTCTTCACTTGATTCGATGTCAATTCGGCCAATCGAAATTGTCTTAAATGGAAATGAATAATTATTGCCACTTGAAGCGCTTTATTGTGGGACATTTCCACAGTTGCAACAGTATTCGATTCCAGATAGGAATGTAAATGATATTTAAAGTGACGGCGAGATGTCAATTTTCATTGCGTAAATTTAATCAGTTCCATTTTGTATTCGTTGAATGTAACGAGTTGACAGTGCAATGGTTAACGTGATGCAATGCAGCTCATCCTTTTGAAATGATAAATTTACTGCAACAACATTTTTATTGTATTGGGTTGAAGGATTTCGGATCGTTGTTCTTTTTTCTTTTAAAAATAAGTCCAAGTTTCCTTTACTAACCTCTTTGCTTCTATCAAGGCGTGTATTTATTCAAGTGTTCTTTTTACAACAACTTGGGATGGTGATAAGTGGCACTGATCCTTTTCCATGGTTCGACACTATGATTAAAATAAGGGGAAAGAACACAGATGAGCATGATATAATAAGCTTCTGATGTTAGCGTCAAAGATAGTGAAGCCATATTGCAACACCTGGCGCCAGTACGGAAGCTATGTCGAGACTCCATGCAGGGTATACCCCAAGGCCCAGTCCTAAAACAATTTGCTTCAAATGTGGTTTCGCTTTCTTTGGTTCTGATGAAAAAGTTAAGTTGGAGCCGAAACTCGACATTTTTGTATTTTTTTTTTAATTCTAAAGAAAAAAAAAATTGACCGAAAATCGATTTGGCCTTCTGATTATAAAATGAGATCAATTTACAAGAAGTCAATTTCAGTGCTGCAACACGTAAGACGAAATCATACACGTATAAAAGTTTATTTGGCAAAATTTTGACTTGAGTCGAGCAACAAAAGTTTAGAATCAATTAGACATGACCACAGAAAACTTCGGCGGACTTATAGGACCTCCATCTTTGCGTGCAGTAGTTTTGGATCGTCTTTGATCTTTAATCATCATCGTCTAGTCACTAGCCGCGTGGTCTACGCCCTAGCTCCACCGAAGGCGTGGTCTTACCAATCGTTTAGCATGAAGCTACCCAAAAAAGAGTTTATGGAACAGTTCCTTTTCTCCACTGCAAGTCAGGTGGTCATCCCATCTCCCTCCCATCGGAGTGTATATTTCGTGACTAAAGCGTCTTTAAAATCGTCCTCCCCATATAATAATTATGCGAAACACTTGCTTTCAAACGCGGCTAAGAGATCTGAGTACTTTTTACTAAGAACCCAACTTTCGAATTCACACGAAAGCAGCTTCGATGTTATGGTGCGATTTCTTGAACTAAAAAGCCTTGGCAGAGTGTAATGACTTATGTTGGACTTGAGCAGTCATCATCATATTTCCTTTTTCCAATCTCAAGGATTTCACAACTTGCTGCCTCGCTTTCTTAGAGGTTTGATCAACTGTTCTTTCCATGGACGACGCGATTGTGTACTACTTCCTCTAGTGATGTTCAGTCCCAGGTTTCTTGCCGCTTGCCTAATCTGGATGATGGATTCGTTATAGCAATTTAAAAAAAATGCATCACTGAATCTGTACAAATTTGGCGCAATCAGTCATTGTTAAAATGCAGCCAGAGATGGCTATCGGATACATACGAGGGGCGTTCAATATATTCTCGGTATCGATATGAAGGAAAATGCGAATTTAATTTAAATTGTTTTAATTTTTCAATATAATCTCCCGTAACATCAATGCATTTCTTATAAATAAAATAAATTTGCAAAATACCCATTTGACTTGAGTTCTTTATCATCCGAAAATCCTTTTCCACGAAGACATTTTTTCAAATCCGGAAACAGGAAATAATCACTAGGGGCAAGGTCGGGACCATAGGGTGGGTGTTGGATTTCTTCGAAACCACAATCTCGTGCAGCAGTCTTGCAAACTCTCGCCGTGTGAACAGGAGCGTTGTCATTAAAAAGCAACACATCCGCTGCGAGTTTATCTCGTCTTTTCTTATTAATTTCCTCCCGCAAATTATGCAAAGTGGTAGCCGTGGCGTACGCCGAAGGGTCTAGGTTCGATTCCCAGTTCAACACCAATTTTTCAAATATTTCACGGCACCACCTCTTTCGAACTGCTGACAACACTCAAAGAGTAATAACTGTCTAAGAAAGCTTCTCAAATTTCGCCGTTCGGAGTCGGCAAGTCCCTTCTACTCGTGAGAGAACAGTAGCGCGCACAACACGAGTAGTTGATGAGCAAGCCAGGCCCTCGTCCCCCTTTGGACTGTAGCGCCAACAATTATTATTAAATTATGCAAAGTGGAAGCGTAGGTTGTGGCGTTGATGGTTTCATGTCTTTTTTTTTTTTTTTGTACTCAACGAGCAAGATTCCTTTTAAGTCCCAAAAAACTGTGGCCATGAGCAGACGGAGTGACGTTGAACTTCTTCGGGGGTTCTGTTCCTTTTTCATGCCATCGCATGGACTCTTGTTTGCTTTCAGGGTCATACTGGTGAACCCATGTTTCGTTCCCAATAACAATTCGATCCATAACACCGTCCGCGTTCTCACTACACATCTCCAACAGCTCTCTACAGCATGCGATTCTCACTTTTTTCTAAGGCGCTGTGAGCATTCGTGGAACCCATCGTGCACTGACCTTTGAAAGGTTAAGATGGTCATGAAGAATGGTGTGAATGGTACCAGTTAGAAGCTTGGTGATCTCTGCCATCATTTTCACCTCTATTCGGGCATCCTCAAGAACAAGTTTTTCGACTTCTTTGATGCTTTCTCCAGTACAAGCAGTAGCCGGGTCGCCGGAGCGTGGGTCGTCTTCACTGCTGTCTCTGCCTCTCTTGAACTCACTTGACCACTTTTGTACAGTTGATAATGAAGGTGCGGACGCCTGGTAAACAGCCACCATCTCTTCATGAATAGTTTTTTGACTTTTCCTTGCTTAGTGAGAAATTTAATTATAGCAAGAAGTTCAATTTTCACCATCATCGTCTCAGTTGCCATGATGATTCTGTTTAACTAGAGATAAAACGCGAATTAATAATCACATTTATATGAAATTTTACATGAATTCACTAAAATAATAGTATTACTTGATAAATGAGTCAATTCCTATATACATATATATATATAAGGTTGTCAATTTTCTCCCGCCTTTTTGTCTTTTGAATTTTCCTGCTATGTACAAAGCGCTACAGAACTCGTATCTGGCAATACTATACATCATTTGAAAGGTAACCTAAAACAGGACGCTTAGCACGATTAGTTTGGATATTGCGTTCAACAGTAATAGACGTGTAAACATGGAGTTCACTACCGCCGAAATTCGCGCTATTTTAAAGTTTTCCCTTATTTAAGGCAAATGAGCTAGAAAAACGTTCTGTGAGATTAATCGTGTTTTGGGGGATAGTACCCTATCACTTCGAACCACGGATGAATGGTTTCAACGATTCAGAGCCGGTTAAAATGACACCATGGATAAGCCAGCCGGCGGAAGACCTGTGACGACGAATACCGATCGAATCATGGAAGTCATCGAGTTAGACCGGCACTTGGCATCTCGTGACATCGCCCAGGAGATGAGAGTTAGTCATCAAACCATATAAAACCATCTGCAGAACACAGATGGATACAAAAACGCATGATTTGACGCAAAAAAGCCGTCTGGACCGAATCAACGCCTGCGATATTCTCCTGAAACGGAACGAACTCGACTCATTTTTCAAGCAGATCTTGACTGATCACATACGACAATATCAAGCGAAAACGGTCGTGGTTGAAAGCCGGTGAATTGTCCCAAGCAGTGGCCAAGGCGGGATTGACGGCCCAGAAGTTTTGCTGTGTGTTTGGTGGAATTGGAAGGGAATCATCCACTATGGGCTGCTCCCATATGGCCAGACGCTTAATTCTACCATCTACTGCGAACAACTAGACTTGAAGCAGGCGATCGACCAGAAGCGTCCAGGATTGGCCAATAGGAAGGGGGTTGTATTCCACTAAAGCACAAAATGATCGAAGGTTCACCAGCAAACTGGGTCAGTGGACACCTGGAAGACACCGATCTGAATAAATTAGTGACAATTAGTTTAAATCAATGAAATAAAATATTTAGTCCACAGACAAGTTCCAAGCCATGTTACACGCTTATGAGGCGCAACGCACAAAGGAAGTTTCTGCGTCTTTTGTTGATGGTCACGAAACGATTACCTGTTACAAAGGGACACGGGAAGCAGTGGGCTTCACACACGATCGTAGGGATCTAGTGAAGACTGTTCCTTTAGTCAGCAAATGAATGCTCGAAATTGTTTGATTCTTGTGTAAGGTCATTGGAAATGCTCAACAAATAGTGTGCGTTAAACTGCAGAATTATTGCACCGATTCGACGTCGAATCACACAGACAACTTTACAATTTGGTTCACTTCGCCTTCGCTACGTTTATTTATTGCTAAAAGGGGCCGTATACAACATTTTTTAAATTTAGTTGAGGTCGGATTCGCTTTGTTTACAAGTCTCAAAAATTTGCTTGCGCGACGAAAACATGTGTGGAGTGGGATTGTTGCCTCCGCCCCGAGGACTCGAAAAATATTCTTTTCATGCGAATATTTTAAAGTGAGTGGCCGCCGTGGCGTAGTGGGTACAGCGCGACGCTCACACGCCGAAGGGCGTGGGTTCGATTCCCAGCTCAACACCAATTTTTCTAATTTTTCACGGCACCACCTCTTTCGAGCTGCTGACAACACTCAAAGAGTAATAACTGTCTAAGAAAGCTTCTCAAATTTCGCCGTTCGGAGTCGGTAAAAAACTGTAGGTCCCTTCTACTCGTGAGAGAACAGTAGCGCGCACAACACGAGCAGTTGATGAGCAAGCTAGGCCCTGGTCCCCCTTTGGACTGTAGCGCCAACAATTATTATTAATTTATTTTAAAGTGAATTCATTGTGAGACCAATTTTCAAATTTTTAGCTTTTCTTGCAGTAGTAGTTGTTTATGTAAGACGTCTGTCAGCGAAATTGACGAATCAAACATCACAAAAACTCGACGGATTTCATGTAGTTTTCCAAAACCACTCCAACTGCATGTGACAAAGCTTTCACTTTCAATTTAATAATTTGCCAAACCGTCAAACTTATCTACGCACCATCATTCAGTGATTGGTTTTCCCTAGCACCTCTCGTAGCCAAGCATCAGCGCGGGCACACCTTGTTCGCATCAGCAACCACTTTGACCACACAACACCACCCTCGGGGAGCACAAATCAGAATCAAACACTTGAATTGGGCAAAACATCGAAATTCACCGGAATTAATCGGACCAGGCATTTCAAAATTCCGCAAACACTCAACAGACACACGTGGCACAGTGATGTCCGATGCAATCTATTGGAAACTCTCCCGATCCAAATTCTAATCGAAACAAACCAAATAATCCTTTTTCTGCACGGTTGCTTATTGAATTTTAATTGAATTTCACTCTTGGCGGCAGCATTTGGGTGTGCGTGTGGGAGGGCGATTAGAGAACTGCTGCATCACAATTTAATTTAGTTTTCATCGATGTGGGCTTTGTCTACTCTCAAAGAGTAATTGAGGTCTGTTAGGAAATTGATTTGAGAGAAATTCATGAAACAACTGAGAACTTTGACGCTGCATTCCACTTCACTTCGGAAGATCCAATCGGGAACCGGTACTCTGGCAGCGGTGTGTTTTGCAAAACGATTTTTGAAGTAGTTGCAAAAGGCCTTTTATGATTTTTTTTTATTTTTATAAAATTGCGTTCTTTTTCAATAGTTACCATCTCGAATATGATTTGTTTGTAACATTCAAGGTGTTTTCATTTATCGCCTGAAAGACATTTGTCAGGTTCAGTGTGTTGAGTCTGTTTGACATTGCGTTTAGCATCATGTGCAAATATAGAATTGTTCTATTCAAAAAATCAGCAAATAGTTAGCTGTTTGCAGTGGGCTTTACTCATTTTGCAGTGGCTGTCGCCGGTGAATGCACTCATAAATCACTGCTGTACTCGAACGTCGAGGAGAATTTTGTGCAGTATCTTTCTTGTAAGTCCATAGAACTGTACCTTTATCAGACTTGTCTTGATCCTTTATTTATGCAAATCGGCACTGGAGATAAAAGTAAATGACCCATTATTCACGGAGTAGGTTCTCAATAAAATCTGAAGTGTATCACAGATGGCTTTAATTTCTTAAAAGCTTTTTCCGGTTAAGCCTTGGGCAGTCTATAGATCTTCACAGACCTATCAAAAATAAGGTTGGAAGATGAATATGATCCCAATGCACTGTATGCGTATCAAGCTGAAAATCGTTCAGGGAAGAGGTACAAATTTATTCGATGATTGATTTTGGAAGGGGGTACCTACCTCGTTGAAAGGGTTCACATTTGGTAGCACTAATAAGTGCGCATCAGTGTGTATTTAAACAGCAACATTGTTTCTGCCTCTTCGAAAATGACCGGATTTGTGTTAAATAAACAGCATCACCTAGAACTTTTGATATTTTTTTAATCGGCAAAGAAATGTATCTGAAGCCCACTAAATGCTTGTAGAAGTTTAATATCAATTTCCTCCTACCGAAAGATCATGCAGATAACGGTTACGATGTTTTAAAAGCGTTGATTTAGCCTCGCTGGTAAATAGAGCCTTGACCAGCCCAAACAGTTTGAATATGAAGGATTGGAGGCTTTAGTGAATCAAAATCAGTACCGAAAAGTTAACTCGCCAAATCGTTACGATTAGGCAACGAGTGAGAAAGGAAGCAAATTGTGTACCGAACGAGTATAAGCCGACAGACGCCGAATGGCGATTTTTCACCTCGGAGTTGCTTTTTGCTTTCTGCACCGCATCGTGACTAAAGATGACAAATGGATACACTAGTATAATCCCAAGAAGAAAAATGCTGTGCAAAATCTGATAAACCCATTTCATGATAGCCTTCATCAACGCCAAAGAAAAATATCGACGGATCAAACGTCATGCTCTCACACATCATTCAATAAGTCCGGGGACTGACCTATAGGCGGCGCCACTAAAAAACCCATATTACTTTTAGGAAGTACAAATATTCAAATGACACTTGTCAAATTTTCATGACAATTCAACATTTCGATAAATTTTTATAGAACGATTTATCCTCAAAATAGGCTTCAGTTTTGGCGATCATCTTTTTATTCGAGCAATACTTTTTCTCCGGCTGTCATTTTTTTGAGGTCTGAAAAGAGCTAGAAGTCGCTGAGGACCAGAGCTGGGGAATACGGTTAGTGCGGAAGTAATTCAAAACCCAATTCGTGCAATTTGGCCATGGTAGTCAACGACTTGTGACACGGTGCATTATCTTGGTGGAGGATAATTTGTTTCTTCTTCATATGGAATCGGTTTGTTTTGTAATTTCCTCCTTCAAATACACCAACAATGCCATTTGATACTTTTGTGTTTCTCAACATAGTTGATAAATAAAATTCCGTAATAATAATAATTAATAATAATTGTTGGCGCTGCAGTCCAAAGGGGGACCAGGGCCTAGCTTGCTCGTCAACTACTCGTGTTATGCGCGCTACTGTTCTCTCACGAGTAGGAGGGACCGAACGGCGAAATTTGAGAAGCTTTCTTAGACAGTTATTACTCTTTGAGTGTTGTCAGCAGCTCGAAAGAGGTGGTGCCGTTAAATTCGAAAAATTGGTGTTGAGCTGGGAGTCGAACCTAGACCCTTCGGCGTGTGAGCGTCGCACTCTACCCACTCGGCCACGGCGACCACACAATAAAATTCCGTGTGCATCCCAAAATACGGATGCCATAATCTTACCAGCCGACCTTTGTGTTTTTTCACCGGCTACTGTCCACTCTGCTGACTGCCGATTTAACTCTGGAGTGTAGTGGTGGGTTCATGTTTTATCCATTGCGACTTACTGACGCAAAAAGTCCTGTTTATTCTGGCGGAACAGTTCCAAACAACTCTCAGAATCATCCATACGTTGTTGTTTTTGGTTCATTGTGAGCAAACGCGGCACCCATTTGGAAAACAGCTTTCTCGTGGACAAATGTTCACGCAAAATAGTGTACACAATGCCTTTTAATATCCTTAAGGTGTCAGCTATCTCACGTAATTTCACTCTGCAGTTTTCTAAAACGATTTTGTGTACTTTTTTTAAGTTTTCAGATGTAACCACCTCAATTGGCCTTTCAGAGCGTTCCACATCGTTGGTATCTGTACGGCCACGTTTAAAGTCAGTATACCACCGACAAATAGTTCTTTTTGATTATTTTTGATGAAAAGTGTTACAGAGTCCCTGTAACACTTTTTAAGCAATTGCTGAACTTTCACGATATTTTTCCCATCAAAAACAGTGTTTCCCCAACATACGAAATTCTGTTCTTTTCCTTTGTTTTAAAAATCGCAAAATAGCTTCACTTGAAGCTCTGTAAATTATAACTTAATAATGGGATGCCCTGAATGTTTATCAGGTATCACTTCTTAAAAATAAAACGATTTTTTTGTTAGTGGCGCCACCTGTATGACAGTCCCGGGACTTGTTGAGTTGAGTGTTATATGCCAGGGTCTACGAGGGTTAGAGAAGTATAATATTGGCAGAAAGTGTTCTCTAACTTCTTCGTCTTCTTGTGGCGCTACAGTCCTGTGTGGACCTGTGCCTCAACCAACATAACTCTCCAGCCAGCACGGTCTTTTGCTGCCGCCTCCAATTGCACACTTCAAGTTGGTTGAGGTCCTTCTCCACTTGTGTGCGCCACCGTCCCATCACCGTTGCCACAGGCCGTCCTTTGTTGCGCTATCCCAATGACAAAAACTTTTCGGGCCGGAGCAGTGGTGTCCCTACGCTCTACATGGCCTAGCCATCTTAAGCCTTGTATTACACAATTTGGGTCTCCCTTCTTGTGGACTGGACAAACGACGCTGAGATTCTACTCATTGGGCATGCTTTCCTCCGACCATATCTAACAGATGAGCTGGTGCATGCGCCCAACAAGCTCATCTTCAGCTGCTTTGAATACTTCCGCGTTTCCAATCTTCTTCAATGGTTAGTGCTGGCAGTGTCGAACTCTGAGCGAGTTTCAGGGAGACTCTACAGGCAAAGTTCCCAACCTGTTGCGATTGTAGCTTTCCAACGTCAAACCGAACTGGCTTTTTCTCGATATCCGGGTTCTTACCTTGGCTAAAATAAGGTGATGATCGGAGTCGATATTTGCACCTCGGAAGGTTCGGACATCGAGAATACTGTAGGATTGTATGACGTCGATCGCAACGTGATCAATCTGGTTGACGGTGAATTGACCGGCAGATCGCCTTTTGCCACAGAGAGTCCGTTTCCGGATGTGTTGTCGTGCAGGCTGTGTTTACCGATGACTCCGGAAAAAAATTCGTCTTTTATCATCTGGATCATTGATTGTGTGTCCTTTCTAGGCGATTATAGAAGTCATTGTCATGTCGCTGACGTGGTAGAAGACCTTTTGCCTAAGTCTGCCTCGAACAAAAAATTCGCATTCGAATAAGCGTTGCCTTCTCCCTCTGTAGCTACAGCTTTAGTAAATGCCGCAGTTGTTCACCTCTTTCTTGCCGGACCCATCCCATCGCACTTCCTGGATGGCGGTAATGTCTGCTCTGTAGCAGTCAAGGGCATTCGCAAGTTGTTCGGCTGAAAGTGGTCTGTTAAGAGACCTCACATTCCACGTGCAGGACCTAAAATCATTGTCCTTAAAACGTTCGCTGGGGTCGTCAACAGTTGGTCCTACATTATCCGAGGCATTTCGGCTTTTCTGAACTAAATTATTTTTTGCGTGGTGAGGACAGAGGGGTTTGCCGCATGCATTGGTTCACCATACAACGGGTGTTGTGATGGCTATCCAGGGGGCATCGCGAACAGGCTATATGTCAACTTGACCTGTGTACTAACGAGGATAATGTTGGAAGATCGCCTTGTTGAGCGCAATCAACTGTGCTACCTCGCGTGAACAGGCCCATGCCTGTTTTCTGACTAAGCATTATTAAATTATACTTATATATTTGCACTGTTACTTTTAAGCTTTCCGACACTATCTCATCTAGGTCTTTGCGCTGTTACAAATTCGGGTACTAAAGCACAAAATTCCGAGAGACTAACTAAGTGTTCAATTTCCTAAAAAAAAATGAGACAAAATTGGAAACACTCAAAATAACATAGAACTTGATTCAAGACCTGCTCTAACTTCCTTAGCGTCGTTAAGAAGACACATATGAAAGCAACGTTCATACCAACAGTCCCAAAAATCTTGTCAGGTTATTCGGGATACAAACGTTTAAGGCTCGTGAACAATATTGGGCGCTAAATAAGACACTTAGAACTGTTTGATAAACGCAACAAGAGCTTTTATTAAAAGTACCTCAGTTTAAATGCTCAAACTTTTTTTCAAAAGAAACGGTAAACAGTGCGAGGTTTCTTTTGCATTTACAACTTAATGGCATATCTTCAAGAAGCAGTATAAACTTAAACATCGTTTCCAAATTACTTAGTTGTTGAAGCTTATACTGCTCTTTGATTACATGCCATTTAGACCATTTCACTGCAAATGATGTCATAAAGATCATTTCGATGCCATTATTATCACGTTTATTTATAGCACAAATGTATAGCAAATGAAACTGAGAAGTGCGCATAGTGAAGAAAATATCTCCGTCGCTGGCACTTTCTTCAAGAGTTAACAAATTATTCTACATTTGGACAAAAAAAATTCAATCCGTGGACCATTTTAAGCGTCACGAATTCGTAAATTGAACTGAAGAACAACTTGACATTGATATTGATTTTCATCGAAACTTGATCTTCAACGAGGTGGGTCATTTTCGGCCGAATGGATTTTTCAATATGCAAGATATGCGTTATTTGGCAGGCAGCAATCCCCAATTCGTCTTGAAAAAATCACTGTATGATGTGAATAATATGCTGAACCGTTTGAGCACTTTTTTGTTTACGTTTCGCCATGCTACTCTTAATGGAAATCACTATTGCTTTTTGATAGTAGATTATTTTAAACTTAAATTGCCAATATGTTGTTTCAACAGGACTCTACCACTAGCTATAAGCCACGCAGCATATGTTGCAATCGAATTGTAGAAAAGACTTATTTTGGCGAATACGTTATTTCTGTGAAGCAAACATACCTTAGTGCAGACCTATACAATTTGAAGCTGTAACAATTTCTGCTGTTGATATTCAAAGGATTATGGGCACACGCCCCTGAACCATGTGTTAAATTCATGAATTGTCAAAATGAATTTGTATATATTTCCTATGTAAAGTACAAATTGTAAACTTCCCTTTTGTTCTTGAGTTTCCTAAGAGCATATGCATAGATAACATAAAGCGGTTCCTAGTCCGCCCATGTTGTGTGGGTAAACATCTTATAACAAAAGAAAATCCTGATGGATTCGAACTACTAACGCATGCATTAAAACTTTAATTAAATGGAACCCAGAGCTATTAAATTATCGTTTAGTTTCAATCCTATCAAAGTTCAAATCTTCACACGCCTCCCAGTATGTTTTACGAAATTGATCCCACCCACAAACTATCATCAATTCACAGTTTTCCTCCTTGCACTCTCTCCCATTTCAGATTATAGCAGCACCAAAGCACTACGCATCCTGAACTCTGAATTAGCAGACACCCTGGGGAATCTTCTATCACGCAGCTGTGCGAAATCCCTTAATCCCCGGCAGCTTTATCCGCGCATTTACACCCATCATTGTGAAGAAATCCTTCAATCAGATGCATCCAAAAGGCTGCAGGATGCGCTCGTTGAGCTGCCAGGTGAGTTTCACAGCCTAATCCTTGCCTTTGTTGGGAAGTTTATTTGCACTTTACCAACTCCCGCAGATCGCTGTGCCGAGCATTATGAAAACAACAACTTCTACATGGTGGTAGACGCAGTTATGGGGGCACTGCATGCCGCGAATAATTTCTTCGAGTGCTCCAGGCCCTGGGAATTGAAAAAACCCGCCATGGAAGAAGCGTCAGCAGAGGAACGCTCGCAAAAACTGCACACAATCATCGCGATGACAATGGATAGCCTTCGTCTGTGCGGTATCATCTTGCAGCCGATTATCCCAGACATTAGTGCGAAGCTGCTGGACAGGTTGAATGTGCCGCCGAGTCAGCGAGGGTGGTTCAACCTGAAGGAGTGCTTTGTCTTCGATAGGAACTGCCGCCAACAGGACACAGCTCTGCTGGACGCTGAAATTGTTCTCTTCCAGCGGATTCTGCTGCAAGATGAAAAGGATAAGCAGTCGCAACAGAAACCAAAGCAAAAGAAAACGAAGAAGGCGCAATAACAATGAGATCCGTCTGATTTTTAATTCGTCCTTGTTGAGGGAATGACAATAAAGGGATAAAGAGCATGCTTGTTATTTTTATGGTTTCGGTTTCATTTTCGTAATTTGTTACAAATTAAAAATTCTACTCGGTGAAGTGGCACAGATGAACGTAATTTAAAAATTGCTTACGTAATCAATCCAATCCTAAGTGGTGTACCTTGTCCGACTGTCTTTCAATCATCCGTAGAATGCCTGTGCTGCATAATGTTGAAGTATGAAGCTTGTAATAAGCTTTAACGAAAATAAACTCTGAAGGAAATATTTTCTCCAGTAAGCTAGTCAGCGACGAACATACAGTTACGCCCAATAGTAAGTATGCACTTCATCAACAAATAATGCCAACAAAATACAACCTTCTGGTAATACGAGGTCTGTTCAAAAATAGGGCGCGCATCTCAAATGGGATACTGACATATCCTCAAGGCTTTCACCAAAGTTAAACTGACTATGGGTATATAGACTCTGCGGTACAAAGCCTTAACGCAATTCGGACACCTCTTGGTGTGAATTGTTTTCGACTGTGCGTGTAGGTTCCTCCCTCGGTCATTTTTACAAAAGTCACTGCCGTTATGCTGCTTTCTGACACGAGTAAATATTGGACGGTGTCTAGTCATCACTTTTAGTTTAAATGCATGGTCCTCTAATTAAAGACAACTTTCAGGCGTTACCGCTTTCCGAGAGCTTAGAGGGTTTATTCCTGGCAGGGAGTCCGCTACACCACTACGCCGCTTGATATTAAAATCTGTGACTCCTTTAAAGAACAAAAAAAAAAGGTGAAATAAAAATATGCACATATCCTAGACACAAAACATAACATATTACTCAATAAGTCCCTGGGCGTCACTAACAAAAAATCCATATTATTGTTTAGGAAGTACAAACATTCAAATGATACATGTTGAATTTTCATGACAATCTCATTATTTCCGGTATACCAGTATGAAGTGAGCATCAAGATACAAATGTCTTGATAGGGAACATTTGTTGTGAATGATCCCTTATTTTTATTTTGTTTGTTTGCTATGACATCTGTGAAAAATATTTAGTATACATCAAGTCATTGAACAGACAACATCATATTTTTTCATCGTGCTGAAAATGTCGAATTTTGTACCAGAAAGTGATGATTTGCGGAAAGCATTCATTTTTTGTTTTCATTTGAAGAAAAGTGCTGCAGAGTCGCATCGAATGCTTGTCGAGGCATATGGTGATCATGCTCTATCAGAAACAACATGCAAAAGATGGTTTCAACGGTTCAGAAATAATGATTTTGATGTGAGAAATGAAGAACGTGGAAGACCGCCAAAAAAATTTGAAGACGCCGAATTGCAAACGATATAGGATTGGGATGACACTTTGAGTCAAAAGCAAATGGCAGCAATGTTAAATGTTGCACAACAAGCAATTTCTGACCTATTAAAAGCTATGGGAAAGATCGAAAAGTGTGAAAAATGGATGCCACATGAATTGAATGAAAGACAGATGCAAAACCGAAAAAACACTTGTGAAATTTTGCTTCAAAGACACAAATTGGTTTTTGGATTGTTACTGGCGATGAAAAATGGATTTATTTTAAGAATCCTAAACGGAAAAAATCATGGGTTAATCTGGGACAACCATTAACATCGATTGAAAAACCAGATCGATTCGGCAAGAAGACAATGCTGTGTGTTTGGTGGGACCAGAAAGGTGTGCTTTACCACGAGCTCCTAAAACCTGGTGAAACCATTAATACTGATCGCTATCGACAACAAATGATCAATTTGAACCATGCATTGATCGAGAAACGACCAGAATGGGCCAGAAGACACGCCAAGGCAACTTTGCTCCATGACAGTACACCTGCACACAAAGCAAAACCAGTTCAGGATACAATCAAAACACTTGGCTGAGAGCAGCTACCCCACCCGCCGTATTCCCCAGACTTAGGTCTCTCCGACTACCATTTGTTTTCATCGATGGGACACGCATTGGCTAAGCAGCACTGATTCCTACGAGGAGGTCGAAAATGGTGTCAGATTGGTTTGCTTTAAGAGACGAACAATTTTATTGGCGTGGTATTCACAAATTGACAGAAAGGTGGTCAAAATGTGGAGAAAACAATGACAAATACTTTGAATAAAATATTACTTTCCCATTAATAATTAGTGTTTTTATTTTCAAAAAAAACGGTCATTTCACACCGGTATACCTGTATGTAGTTACAATTGACAGTGTTCTAAGTGTAAGTAGTGTTACGTTTACAATGGCTTGAAGATTGTAACTGGGACTCTGCTCCATTAAAAACGTGGACGTACAGACATCAACGATGGGGAACGCTCTGGAAGGCCGATTGAGGTGGTTACACCTGAGAACGTCAAAAAAGTTTACACAATCGTTTTGGAAAACCGCAAAGTGAAATTGCGTGATATAGCTGAAACCTTAAAGATATCAGGAAGGCAGTGTGTACACTTTTTTGCATGAACATTTGCCCACGAGGAAGCTGTTTTTGAAATGTGTTCCGCGTTTGCTCACAATAGACCAAAATCAACAACGTGTCGATAATTCTGAGAGCTGTTTAGAGCTGTTTCGCCAAAATAAACTTTTGGGTCCGTATGTTACAATGGATAAAGCATGTAAAAAGGCGGATAGCAATGTTTTGGCATCCGTAGTTTTGGATGTGCACAGAATTTTATTGATCGACTATCTTCGGAAAGGTAAAAGGATCAACAGCAAATACTACGTTACATGGCATTATTGGTGCATTTGAAGAAAGAAATTGCAAAAAGAAAAAAATCTCTTCCCTAAGACGTTGGCTACCATGGCCAAATTGCACGAATTGGGCTTTGAATTGCTTCCGCACCCACCGTATTCTCCACATCTGTACCCCAACGACTTCTACCTCTTTTCAAACCTCAAAAAGATGCTCGTCGGAAAAAAAACATGGCTCGAATGGGGAGAACCATTTTGAGGCCAAAGACAAATCGTTCTATAAAAAAGGTATCGAACTGGACTGAATGTATCACTCTTAAAGGAAACTAACTATGTTGATGAATAAAGTTGAATTTTGTTCAGTAAATGTGTTTTATTGGTTAGTTCGGGACTTATTGAGTGATGTGTTACTTTTTGTAAAATGAATGGTCTCTATCATACTCTCCATATAACAAACCAGGCTTCACGAGATCGACAATAAACCTTGACTTGATGAAATCATAACGCCCAAAAATATGCAACTAACTTTTGCCTACGTGTTTTTTATTTTTGTAAGTGACGCGCGCTATGGGGATTGTTTGTTTCCTTAAGTGACCGGAATTAAATCACAGCGCTGGACGATGGTATAGAGGAAGAAAGGGAAAGAAGGAACCGATGCACATTGGTTTTATATGCCTGTGGATTGTAATGGGAGGGAAAAGTTGGGCTGGGAAGAGCATTCCATATTCGTGTGGTGAAGCTGAAGAACGAGTCTCTAAACTTAACTGTACGTCCGAAAATGGGCTTAAGTGAGCATTCCTAGCCAGAAGGGTGTTGCTGATGAATTCTGAAAAGGGCGAGATGCAGCTGGCTAACTCATTAGAGTTTTGTCGTCGATTAACTTCGCTGCATTATTATCATCAATAAGTTTGTTCGCTCCCTATTGGATTCTATCCAATTTTCATCGGAATTAAAAATTTCATGATTTTTGCAGGGTTCGGGGGCGACGATAGTAGCACTTTGACCATTCTTCCGAAGTTTTCCCTCAACCACTGGTGGCCTCCTGGGCCCCCGAATGAATTTCAAACGTTGTTTTGTGTGTTTTCCGATGCCGCCGAGTACAACGAGCCACTCTATATCGAAATTGAAAATTTTAGGGTTCGGAGGCGACGATACTAACACTTTGACCATTTTTCCTGAAGTCTTCCCGCTACCACTGGTGGCTTCCTGGGTCCCCGAATGAAATTTCAACTTTGTTTCGCATGTTTTCGGATGCTGCCGAGTACATCTAGCCACTTTTTATCGAAATTGAAAATTTCATGATTTTTGTAGGGTTCGGAGGCAACGATGAGCTGACGATGCCGGTGTAAGGAATCAGGCGATGCCGTTATAAGGAAAAATGTCCTTTTTAAGCCTGAATTCCTTCTTCGACCACCGGAGGCTTCCTAGACGTTAGAATGAACTTTAGACACTTTTAAGCATGTTTTCGGATGCTGCGGAGTACATCCAGTGACTCTTTATCGAAAGTGAAAATTTTATGATTTTCGAGGTTCGCGGCAGACGATGCCGACATAAGGAAAAATGTCCGTTTTTAGCCTGAATTCCTTTATCGACCACTAGTGGCCTCCTAGACATCAGAATGAACTTTAGACGTTGTTTCGCATGTATTCGGATGCCGCCGAGAACATCTAGCAACTTTTTATCGAAATTGAAAATTTTATGATTTTTGCAGAATTCGGGGGTAGAGTTGATAGAGTGCGACGGTCACACGCCGAGGGGTCTATTCCCGGCTGAACACCTCGAATTTTTCACTGCTCATCCTCTTTCGAGCAGCTGACAAAACTCAAACAGCAATTACTGTTTAAGAAAGCTTTTCAAACTTCGCTGTTCGGAGTCGGCAAATAACTGTAGGTCCCTTCAGCTCGTGAGAGAACAGTAGGGCGCACAACACGAGTAGTTGATGAACAAGCTAGGCCCTGGCCCCCTGTGGACTGTCGCGCTAGCAATTATTATTATCGGATCCTGTAGTAGTTGCAGAGGGGTCTTAGGAGCACCAGACTAGATAAGAGCGTTATACTCAAGCTTTGGGCGGATGTACGGCTTATATATTATTGCCAGGTCATGATCATCAGAAACCTAAACATTTCATTGCATTTTTGGTGATCTCGAATATGTGATCGTTACAGCTTGATACACATGCCGAGGGCGAAAAGTCGCTTGAATACAACAAAGCAAGAGCCATTCTTGGATGGCCAGTTATTTTGGAATCGCTTAGGTACCAGTAGACAGCACTGAGTTTCGGATGCATTAACCCCAACCAATTATGCTGTCAAAATCGGAATTAAATGAGCTTAACAAACGCTGCCGTTCCATATCTATGGCCGAAATGGAGGGTCGAGAGCCGAGGAACGAATACAAAAAGCTGATGGTGTTGTCATTAGAGGAGGAGTGCATCGGATTACAAGTTACAGGCAGGAGATAATTTGTAAAAATGAGGAAGAGTGTCGGAGACAATAGCGAAAATCGCTATTGGCCTGCGCAAAGCCCGAATTTAAGTCCGGTTGAAAATTGTTGGGCTTTGCTCGAAAACAAAAGGCTGCCAGTCTGTGAATGGAGTGATGTTTGATTTTTTATATGCTTTATTTTTTATTTTTGCCTTTCTTTTTATTAAAAATGTGTTGAAAGGGAGGGGGAAGTTAGGTGTATTTGGGGACATATTTAACTTAGTCATTTTGAACTTCTCTTTTACGCTAAGGGCCTTTATAATAAAGCGTTCAAAGGCTTTATTCATATGAAGGCTTATAGCCGAAAAAAATCGTATGTATTAAATAATTGGAATCGACAAATACCACATGAATTGATAAAATCAAATAAATTAAATTAAATTATAGTTCGCAAATACTTAGGGACACGAGGTTTCATTTTCTTTTCACCCTGTAAATCCACCTGCATATTCGCCAGTCAGACTACAAAATCTTTAAGAATTAATTAAAAAAAAGGATCAAACAGGAAGTACAGTACTACAGTATGAGGAGTTTCCTTAGCGGATGTACAACTGATTGTGTAATTTGACTTTTTCTCAGTTGTGCACTTAGGGCCTATAAACTGAAAATTTCGGACGCTCATATGGAAGCCTTACCTCAGCCGTAAATAAATAATTTGGACTGCTTGGCTCAATTAAAGATTTCACCTCTCTTCTGTTTGTCAGCTGGTACTCTCACTCACGTTTAGATTGTGATGTAAAAGGTTTTCCAGTAGGAACTTGATAAATTGTTACATTTCTCCTTCGTTTTTATACTCCGAAGAAGAGGGACGATTTTGCCTGCCGGCTCGAAGAAAGGTAGCGGGATAAATTTGGTGCCCCGCAATACACCTCATACCTTTTAATTGGTTTCCGAACTCAAAACCACAAATAGGTTCATTCACGGAGACCTAATTTAGCGATAGAGACTGGGCGCGGTGTTATTCTACTACATTTTTTAAATATCTTAATTAAACAATTTTCTAGTAAGTCTACCTAGGTGACTCGAAAAAATTCAAAATTTTCACTTTATGTACCATGCTCTCAATGAATGATGGATATTTCAGGGTATTTTGTTTTTCTTTAAACACGATTGATCATTGCAGGTAATAGTCTCTTTCGGGTCTTCCTGTTTGGTTGGCCACAATGTGCTATCATAGGTTGATGAGCCGAACAATGACAAGAACATAACATGCGCCAAAGAAAACAAAATCTCAACCCACGGAATCAACCCGTTGGAAAAGTACAATATGAGGACAGGTAAGAGGAAATACAACACAAGACACTTCACCTGTATATGGGTTAAGTCCTTCTTCTTCTTCGGATGGCGCTACAGTCCGGGGTGGACCTGGGCCTCAACCAACATGCCTCTCCAGCTAGCACGATCTCTTGCCAGCTGTCTCCAATTGCGCACCCCAAGTTGGTTGAGGTCCTTTTCCACTTGTGTGCGCCATCTCAGTCTAGGACGTCCTCTGTTGCGTTGTCCCTGTGGTTCGGATTCGAAAACTCTTCGGGCCGGAGCAGTGCTGTCCATGCGCTCTACATAGCCTTGACTAGGCTCATGCCGCCGTACAGCCCATACAGTTCGTGGTTGAATCTTCTCCTCCAGATGCCATCAACGCAAACAGGACCAAATATCGCACGCAGAACTTTTCTCTCGAAGAGACCAATGGCTTCGTCATCCGATTTTAGTAGCGTCCAGGTTTCTGCGCCGTAAAGCAGGACTGGGACGATCAAGATGTTGTACAAAGTCACTTTGGTCGTTCGGGTGAGGGCTTTATTACTCAATTGCCTCCTAAGCCCAAAGAAACAGCGATTGGCAAGAGTGATTCTTCTGGTTAAGTCCCACGGACTGTTATTTTAATTGCGCTGTGACTTTGGCCAAACTCACTGGCTATCAATCACTCCTATGGCTTACTTTTCTTTTTGCTTTTGGCTACTCCGGACAGAGGGAGACCCTCGACTGATCATTGGCAACCCTTGCTTCCCACTTTGGCGTAAGTGACAGACAATTACAGTTTTGACGTCATTCAACTATCCAAATAGACCCGCAACTAGAACATCTTCCAAGGAAATACACAAGAAAGAAAGGAAGGAGTTGAAGCCATGGCCGCCGCCTGGAAGGGTGACTGCCATCCACTTGCGATACCTCCTCACTCGGAAATATGTTGGCGTTAGGGAGCGGCTTCTTATATCTGGAAAACATTGCATGATTGTAGGCGAAAAACTTTAGCCAGAAAAGTTATTATACATTTGAGCTACCTCTGTCAATTTATTCAGAAAACACAACATTTTTAAAGTACACGAACGAACAAAATCTGCAAATTGTAAAATTTTTAAAGCGTTGCAAAAGTTTGAGTCCGCACATTCGCTGTGTGATATAGGCGTGTCACCGAGGCAACGGGTTGGTCACAGTGAAGAAAATACCGCTGCTCTTTAGCCATCTGCAGCAAACGATCAAAAGCAGTTAGTCCCACGGCCTTCTCAAGAAATGGGCACCACTCAGACCACATTATGATGTAGTTATTGTAGGAATCATGGTTTACACCCATATAAGGTTAAGCTGACTGAAGAACTGAAGTCGATGGACCATTTGAAGCGACATACTTCTGTGCTTGGGTTCTGGAGAAGATGTGAAAAGAAAGTCATCGAAAAATCATTTTTGGAGCAATAAATTCATCAGTAAGCAAAAGAGCCGAAATTGGAAGAAATGTGCTTGGGCAACATGAGGTTTCAACACGAAAGTGTCATAAGCCATACATCGCACGAAACTATCGATTTATTGACGAGTAAGTTTGGTGAGAGTGTAAGCTCAAGAAATAAGGCCGTCGATTGGCCGCCCCATTTGTGCGATTTAACGCTAATTGAATATTTTCTCTGGGGCAACGTCATTGATTTATGCCAACAAGTCGATGGCGTTGACTTAATTTGATTTGATTTATTATTATTTAACTTCATTACCATTGTCACATTGAATGTGAAATAGCTGCCGTTTTATCTGAAATGTGCTGTCAGAGCGTTGAAAATTGAGTAATGATTAGAATACTGCAAACGTGTCAGTCATTATGTAAAATTGTGTTTTTCAGAATAAAATGATTATACTTTGGAGGAAAATACTAAAGAAAAACAAAAAAAAAAACACAAACGAAAGTATATAAACAAATGAACAATACAATTTTAGTAATTACAAGTTTTGTAATAAATAAATGAAAAAATAAATAAAGAAATAAATAAACAGATAGATAAGTAATTAAATAAATATAGCACAGAGACATTGAATAATAATAATTGTTGGCGCTACAGTTCAAAGGGGGATCAGGGCCTAGCTGGCTCATCAACTGCTCGTGTTGTGGGCGCTACTGTTCTCTCACGAGCAGAAGGGGCCTACAGTTTTTTGCCGACTCCGAACGACGAAATTTGAGAAGCTTTCTTAGGCAGTTATTACTCTTTGAGTGTTGTCAGCAGCTCGAAAGAGGTGGTGCCGTCAAAAATTCCAAAAATTGGTGTTGAGCTGGGAATCGAACCTACACTCTTCGGCGTGTGAGCGTTGCATTCTACCCACTACGCCACGGCGGCCACAAACATTGAACATTGAATAAACACTAGAAATTAAGTACCACTTAGAATATAAGCGGGTTTTCAACAAAACTACAGCGTTCCTGGAATTTTAAATTTTGTTTCTGTATCCTGAACAGTATCGTGATCGTGTATCGTGAACAGAACTTTCCTAATCACACATTAGTTCAGAAATTTTGTTAAACAAACTCAGTGAAACAAATTCCCACGTTTGGGAATTTTTATATTTTAATTTAATTTCCAAAATCTTTCGCACTCAGTTTCTTCTCCAAACTTGTTTATTTTTTCTAAAGGCTCGAGTTGTAATTGGTTAATACACTCTAGGTGATAAATTTTAAGGATGGGTCTCCTTAAAGACGGATTGAAATTGACCACTGAACACCAGATTAGGTGGTAAAGAACCACTTGTTGCGCGTGGTTGTATGTTGGCGATGAGAACAGAAGTGACTCAGCTATAGATTCCCGTACATGTTCCACTAGATTTATTATCTCTTTAGTTTGCTGCCATCGAAATTCGTTAAAACTCGATTGGAACCTAAGGCAAGAGCGCAATGTCAAAATAGATAAATTGACTAAAACACCAAATATAGACCTATAGCTTACTCATCAACTACACGTGTTGTCAGCGCTACTATTCTCTCATGAGTAGAAGGGAACTACAGTTTTTTTACCGACTCCAAACGGCGAAGTTTTAAGAAACTTTTTCTTAGACAGTTATTAATCTTGAGTATTGTCAATTGTCAGCAGCTCGACAGAGGTGATCCCGTAAAAAATTCAAGGTGTTCAGCCGGGAAACAAACCTAGACCATCGGCGTGTGAGGACTCTAGTCACTATGCCACGGCGGCCACTCAATGGAGTAAAACCGTTGAAAAAGAGGACATAGAGCGCCACTCCATTACCCATCAACTCAACAAAAGCAAAGGATCGACAGACCAGCCAAAAAAAAAGTGTTTTTTCCTTTTTATTCCAAAACTATTTTATTTATAACAACCAAGAACTTCAATGAATCTTAAACTAGCAAGCCTTTATATATGTAGAACAATCATCTCCTATTTTAAAACTAGCGTAAAATTAAACGTGCTTCAAAGGACGCGCGAAACAAAGGGAAATTAAAAAAAAAATATGTTCCGAGAACTACGCGTTAGACGACAGCATTAGCTCAGATTCACAAAATCTTCTACAATATAATTTAATCTAACGTTTAATTGGCACCCAAAGTATAAGAGACATCAAATTTCGGTAGCCAGTACGAGGGGCATTCAATGTATTCTCGGAATTGGGGTCAAGCTATATATATACATTTGACTTATTTATCAAGTAATACTATTATTTTAGTGCACTCATGTAAAATTTCATATAAAAGTGATTATTAATTCGCGTTTTATCTCTAGTTCTGTTTATTTAGCGATAAAACGTAACTGGCAATTGAGACGATGATGGCGAAAATTAAGCACCGCGCTGTAATTAAATGTCTAACTGAGGAAGGAGAAAGTCAAAAAACTATTCATGAAGAGATGGTGGCTGTTTATCACGGTTCCGCACCTTCATTATCAACTGTGCAAAAGTAGTCAAGTGAGTTCAAGAGAGGCAGAGAGAGCATTGAAGACGACCCCCGATCCCGCTTGTACGGGAGAAAGCATCAAAGAAGTCGAAAAATGTGTTCTTAAGAAGATAAATTGACTAAAACATCGAATTCAAGTAAAAGAATATAAAAAAAAATTAATTAACCATCTAAAAAAATGAGTTGCTTCCCTGAAGAGGGGCCACCAGTCATCTTTCTTCCCTCCTTTGAAACGTCCTGATTATTGTAACCAAATGGAAACAGAGCGTGGTTTTTTTGTATCGCGTTGTCACTTTTTCTTGTATTCTTTGCACAGTTCTGTTTTTGGTTTTTAAAAACGTATGGTTTTGCTTTCCAATAATTTTTGTTTTCCATAACCCAATTTTTTTTTAGTGTTTGAAGGGGAGGAGAGGAGCTTGATACAAATTTCACTTGTAGGCTTTATTTGGAAATTATACCATTCACAACTACTCTATTTGTTGTTTTTTTCGTAGGAGGTGGGGTCTGTTACACTTCCACAGCCACTGTAAAAACATTTTCTTCTAAAACATTATGTTTTCCTTATAGTATCATGACTAAAACGTGCATACCATACGTTTTCTATTTTTTTGGCTTTTGTTTTATAAACAGTCTATCGAACTTCGCATCCAACCTAGATCGGCCAATCTCAACTTCCGTGCACTACCAACTGCCTAACTCGTGCCCCAATCCTACCGGGCAACGCCACCGTCGATCGGAAGATCAGTCCCTTTCATCAATCTTAAGGGTCCACCGATTCCAGCATCAATTACTGTTCCAAAGGCTCCGCTTACTCTTCCTCGCATGGTAGCCAACACATACTCTACCACATATTCACAAGGTGAACTGCCAAAAAGCAAAACAAGCAAAAAGAAGCAGAAACGAAAAGCAATAACAAAAGAAAGGGGTCTGGCAGACTTTGAAAACGGTGTTCGAAACGGCTTTCTTTGACACCAAAGCCGGTTGCACTACTCCGCAAGGTTTGTAGGAACTGTAACATTGTCCTCATCGATGCCCCATCTGTTCCCCTTCCTTGACAAATCTATCATCTATTTCTATGTGAAAACTTTTCTATGGTAGGAACCCAAAATATTACCCTTCTCCGTTTGGTTTTTGAACCATGTATCCGCGGAGACAACTTCCATTTCCTAACCAGCTATTGGACATCGACTGAGAGAACAGATTCTATCTACTCATGTAATAAGGATTTCAAAAATGCAATCGACAAAGCATGTGAATCCCAATTAGAACCATGCAAAGCCAAAGCCCAACTTACCTAGAACTGATAAAATCTCCATCAAATTGTAAGTCCTATCCATGCGGGGATACTCAAACCATCGATCACTATCAATGCGAACCATTTAGATTTGGCTGGCGAAAGCAATGAATATCAAAAAATGCACACACAGTGTTTCCAAACCATGTCAGCTTCCAAGGCTTTACGAAGGGCTTTGTGTTTGCGAATGCTTCAATCCACTCAAAGTCAGTAAACTCATTTCTCGCTGCAATCGAATTAACTCCCGTCTCGTTGCCAACTTCCCTCCATCTCGTCGCAATCCGGACACCTTTGATTCGACTGTGTGTTTTGTACTCACAATAGTTCCCGTAGTTCTCTGCTGACTCCCAGGATATTGTTCTTATCCTCCTTCGTTCCTTTCGCATAACGCCATTATCCTTTGTCCTGGCGCAGGGATAAAGGCTCCGTTCTTTTTCACAGCTGCTTGGCGCACAAGTACAACGCACCGTCAATGTCACTTGTCGTTGTGTCCCCGCATCCGCATCACAATCAAATCCCCATCAAATTAAATTTAAATTGCAAATAAAAAAATAAATAATAAAATCCTATTACCAGTTCGCAAGTGCTTGGGGTCTGAGGGTTTCGCCTCGGCGAATTGTCACGGCGAGGAATTTTCCGGCCAACCAGTGGGAGAGCATTATAATCGATTGCGACAATTTTCATCGCCGCCACTTAACCTCGCTGGCCTGGCTCGGCAAGGGTACTTATGTCGAATTACTGTGGTTATCGTGTCGGGCTGTCAAGGAGCATCATAAAATAGCCTGGCAATAGAATGAGCGAACCTTGAGGCGGCAGGCGAATGGAAAATTAATTTAATTTTGAGCGTTTATTGGGCATCCTTGTTGATTGGGGGTAGTTGTTGATGTTTATTTCTGGAAAAGGAGGAGGAGACATGTCTTTGGATTAAACGCGGCTGGGTGGGTTGAGAGACGCTGAAGTGGAGTTGTTGGGGCGCTGTGCTTCTATGTAACCTAGGTCCGTTTATTACATCCTGTCAACGTTTTTTGTGAATGAACTATATAGCTATGAGGTAGCTGTAGTGCCCTGTGCAACTTAAGGAGATTCGTTCTTATTCGCGGTGTCGGTATGATGTCCATTGAAATCTAGTTATTTCCAAGTTACAGGCCTACACTCAATGTCTAATGCTCTTGTGTATGGTACCTATTGAAGAAGTCGTATGAAGTGCAACAGCGTTTGTTTTGACTTCGCAAGGGATTCGCAACGATCCCAGCTACGACTGTCAGCTTCAGTTTCATGTTTCATTTGGAAATTAAAAAATTGTAACCAAGTTGTAAGAATGGCAAAAAGAGTAGTTACTAACAAAAGAAGGTTAAGTTGCTGACATACCGTGCAAGATATTAGATTTAATAAAAACGAAGGTTTTCGCCGCAGGAATATTTTAAATCGCAACTGTTGTTATTTTATTTGCGGAATGGTTCCCCAGGACAAACAAAGTGAAGACACCATCAGGAGCTTTGCTATAGAAAACTTAAGCCTGCCCTTGCGTCTGCACGTCGTTAGGCAGAATGTGTTCGGTCTTGATTGTTAAGGAATCCAACACAGCTGCGAAGCTTAACCGGTTTATATACCCTGGTAACAAATTTCATCCTGACCGAGTGGTTGGCCTCCATATGGGAGTATTGTTCTGAATGTTGTTTAAACTCAAATCGAGGGAAGTGTAAGGAGTAGTCAACTGGGATTTCTGATCAAGTCCCCCTTAGCCATCAAGGTCGGATTAGTAGATTTCCATATACTTACAATAATCGGCAGCTCTCTTTTTGCCATGACTAAACTTTGCCTTTATCTGATAAATTCATCTGCCTATTTGACGGCAATTTAAGACATCTATCAGGCGTGCACCTTATCTTGCTTGTACTTCGCCTACTACTTTTGCTTCAGCTTAGGCATTTTCTTTTTTTCATATTCTGTTTATCAGTTTCATAAACAGACAAGGAAAATAATTAATTTCTGCTATAAGGACACTTCAATTATTGGGAAGACAGATAACAATACCAGGTATACTGGTATAAAGTGAGCGTCAAGATACAAATGTCTCGATAGGGAACATTTGTTGTGAACGAGCCCTTATTTTTTTTTTGTTTGTTTGCTATTACATCTGTGAAAAATATTTAGTATACATCAAGTCATCATCATATTTTTTCGTCGTGTTGAAAATGTCGAATTTTGTATCAGAAAGTGATGATTTGCGGAAAGCATTAATTTTATGTTTTCATTTGAAGAAAAGTGCTGCAGAGTCGCATCGAATGCTTGTCGAGGCATATGGTGATCATGCTCTATCAGAAGCAACATGTAAAAGATGGTTTCAACGGTTCAGAAATAATGATTTTGATCTGAGAAATGAAGAACGTGGAAGACCAACAAAAAAGTTTGAAGACGCCGAATTGCAAACGATATTGGATGGAGATTACACTTTGAGTCAAAAACAATAGGCGGCAATGTTAAATGTTGCACAACAAACAATTTCTGACCGTTTAAAAGCTATGAGAAAGATCCAAAAGTGTGCAAAATGGGTGTCACGTGAATTGAATGAAAGACAGATGGAAAACCGAAAAAATACTTGTGAAATTTTGCTTCAAAGACACGAAAGAAAATCGGTTTTGCATCGGATTGTTACTGGCGATGAAAAATGGATTTATTTTAAGAATCCCAAACGGAAAAAATTTTGGGTTAATCTGGGACAAGCATCAACATCGACTGCAAAATTAGATCGATTCGTCAAGAAGACAATGCTGTGTGTTTGATGGGACCAGAAGGGTGTTCTGTACCACAAGCTTCTAAAACCTGGTGAAACCATTAATACTGATCGCTACCGACAACAAATGATCAATTTGAACCATGCACTGATCGAGAAACGACCAGAATGAGCCAGAAGACACGGCAAGGAAATTTTGCTCCATGACAATGCACCTGCACACAAAGCAAAACCAGTTCAGGATACAATCAAAACACTTGGCTGGGAGCAGCTACCCCACCCGCCGTATTCACCAGACTAGGCTCCTTCCGACTACCATTTGTTTTCATCGATGGGATACGCATTGGCTGAGCAGCACTTTGATTCCTTTAGTTTAGTTGCTTCAGATTAGGGCTTATTCGGATGCAAATTTACATGCAGTCCAGCTGTATTTGCTGCCCCGTGTACATATATAATACCAGCCAATTGCAGAATTATATTTATATTCAGAAGATTTAGCTTCCTTCTTAATGTTACACACTGCGTATTGTGTAAATAAAGCCTTTATGTAGCTAAAGATACACATACTTATATAGAGTGAAAAATAAGTGTTTTGAAATTGGTGTACTTATAGAATTTTTACTCTCAAGATGAAGCAATAAATTAATAATGAGGCAAGATGCGAAATTCCTCCTGGATACATTTTGGTCGAATGATATATACGTCTATATTCTACTATCTTCTTTTTAAGAATGCGAGGTGCCGAATTGAACATTCGTGTTCTTCAATCGAAATGCATTTACAATTGTGAATTGAGTCCTTAAAAGTTAATTTCGATATTTTTCGTTCATTTACATTTTTCACTCGAATTTAAAATGGTGTAACCTTGTGCCGTGATTTAAGGTAAGAGGGGCGTTCAATATATTCTCGGTATCGATATGAAGGAAAATTTAAATTGTTTTTATTTTTCAATATAATCTCCCCTAACATCAATGCATTTGTTACATCTTGAGATTAGCTTTTTAAGCCCTCAAAACAATAAATTTCCTCTTTCTGCACAAAATACCCATTTATTGCCGACTTGAGTTCTTCATCATCCGAAAATCTTCCACGAAGACATTGTTTCAAATCCGGAAACAGGAAATAATTACTAGGAGCAAGTTCTGGACTATAGGGTGAATGTTGGATTTCTTTGAAACCACAATCTCGCGTAGCAGCCTTGAAAAGTCGCGCTGTGTGAACAGGAACGTTATCATAAAGAAGCTACACACCCGCTGCGAGTTTACCTGTCTTTTGGCGTTGATGGTTTCACCTTTTTTGTACTCAATGAGCAAGATTCCCTTTGAGTCACAAAAAACTGTGGCCATGAGCTTCAATGCAGATGGAGTGACTTTGAACTTCTTCGCGGGGGTCTGTTCCTGCATGGACTCTTGGTTGCTTTCAGGCTCAAAGTGGTGAGCCCATGTTTCCTCCCCACTTACAATTCGATCCACAATACCGTCCACGTTCACACTACATATCTAAAGAAACTCTTTACAGCATGCGATTCTCACTTTCTTCTGAGGCGCTGTGAGCATTCGTGGCATCCACCTTGCACTGACCTTTGAAAGGTTAAGATGGCCATGAAGAATGGTGTGAATGGTACCAGTTGAAAGCTTTGTGATCTCTGCCATCATTTTCACCTTAATTCGGGCATCCTTAAGAACAAGTTTTTCGACTTTTTTGATGCTTTCTCCCGTACAAGCAGTAGTCGGGGCGCGAATTAACACTCACCTTTATATGAAATTTGACTTGAATGCACTAAAATAATAGTATTACTTGATAAATAAGTCAGTTTATATATAACCACAGCTTCACCCCGCCCCTCGTATTAGGGTGGTTTCTAGAAAATAGCAACATGGTTAATTTGGTTACCAACTAAGTCCGGATTTTTCTAGGAAAAAGAAACCCTACTGCTAAACATATTGTTTGTTCAGTTTATAAAAAAGTGACAAGGTGCTATAGGAGCAACTATTGACTGTAAAACCAGCTCGGTTTTAGAAGAAGTTCAGACCAATAACTCCACCAATGTCAAAACAAAATTCGCAGAAGAATTTTTTTTAACCATTCACTGAATCTATACCTTTTTAAGTGATCCTTTAGTACCTTGTAAAACCAAACTAAATATAAATCACTTACAAACTTACTGACAAAATGGCAAATGAAATTAGCTCCAAATCAATATATCGCCAAAAAAACACCATGCTGCACCTCATTTGTCAATTTTTCCGGTTTAATGTTTTTCTTAGGGGGTTACATTTTTTAACTTGCATATGTAGTAGGATCTCACTACCCGGTCTTTGTGTTTCAGAACTCAGTGCAACTTAAGGCTACTTTTGACGTAATTAGCAAATGTGGTAAGGCCTCAATACCCCGACCTTGTGTTTCAGAACTCAGTATAATTATAGTCTGCTTTTGACGTAACCGTAACGTGATCGCCATGGCGTAATGGGTAGAGTGCGACGCTCACACGCCGAAGAGTGTAGGTTCGACTCCCAGCTCAACACCAATTTGGAATTTTTCACGGCACCTCTTTCGAGCTGCTGACAACACTCAAAGGGTAATAGCTGTCTAAGAAAGCTTCTCAAATTTCGCCGTTCGGAGTCGGCAAAAAACTGTAGGTCCCTTCTACTCGTGAGAGAACAGTAGCGCGCACAACACGAGTAGTTGATGAGCAAGCTAGGCCCTGGTCCCCCTTTGAACTGTAGCGCCAACAATTATTATTATTTTGACATAACCAGCAAAAGTGTTCCTTATCATTTTCCTATTTCTTCCAACCGAACCACCAGTGGACGTCGTGGCTCCGAGCAATGTCCGTCTAGTATCGGAGTTGTTTTCCTTCTGGTTACCGACCAGGGTGCTCAGTATCTACTGAACTACTCTGTGTGCTATTTTTCTATCATGGGTAAAAGGGAGTGCAAGTCTCCAAAAGGGTACGTTTGAAAAGCTCTTTAACAGATCATCAGCAGTTCTTATGGTAAACGACTCGAAAAAGGCGGTCTGAAAAATAGCCCAAAGCATTCAGTACAGGAAGCGAAGCTTGCTTTCGATGACGTGTCCGAAAAAAACATCCCCATTATGAAATTATGCACTTAGAATGACTTGATTTGGTGGTTTAAAATAAAACACTTTTGCTGCCGATTTATGTTTGGTTTAAAGACCAATTTTAAAGGCAGATTCGAGGTTGGTGTACTGTACTGCCTGGTTTAATTTTTGTATTTTACCATGACTAGACTTTCCCGGCTTAGTGTGGAATTCACTCTCAACCGGGTGCTGCGACCCGGTTTTAGAAACGCCTCGCTCCAGACTGAACGGACACCTGGATAAATAAAGCGTCTAATCTTGGGTTATATGCGACTTTTGGGAAAATGGACTCTGTGGTACAAGCTATTAAGGTAGGTGATTATTTTGATCTAAATAGCTATCTAACGGTTAAGTAATTTCAAAACTTAATCCATTTTCTCCCTTGCACTGTCAAGACAACTTAAAAAACTGACATGCAAAACACAGTTTCGCATTTAAAACGAAAAACTCAAGCACTGCCTAAAGCCCGGTCACTTAAGTGGATAAACAACAGGAGGCCAATTGCTTATAAAGCTTTCAAAGTGATCGCTGATGTCAAACTGATCACATGATGATTTGATAATTTGATCTGTCTTCTTATTCTTTTGCTTTTCTGTTTTGTATTATGTTGTTCTATTTAGCCTCAGTCTTAGTTTGAATATGGTAAAGACAATAAAAAGTCTTTAGGAAAAAAAGATTGTTTCTTTCTTTATTTATCGTAAATTTTACGTTACCCAAGGAGCTGCAAATTTTTTAAAGTGTAAGAGAGTTTTTGGCAAAATTTACGGCCTTTCACTAAAAATATCTGTTTAGCACGGCACGGCAATGATTAGATTTCATCCCCCCTATGCAACAGTTGTTTGGTGGAATATCTTTTTATATGTGACTGCTGCTTTCACCAAGGTTTGATGCACTGTTAAATCCCCCTCTCTTTGATATCTACATCTTGAAATGCACAATCAAGGCCATCTTTTGATTAAAAAAACAGTGGTCCATGGTTCAATTCGCATTGGCTCGCGCACCGCATCTGGTGGCATTCTGTGATAATAGTCTTATGGACATGCCGTCTGATGCGAAGACACCAATAATCTAGCTGCGCAGCTTATACAAAATCGAATTTCTCTATGTCTAGGACTAGTTCTGGCCAGAAAAAGAGCCAGCAAGAGAATGTACTCGGATTTTCATAGACGCCTCTAAGGCGATTAAGGAAATAAGAGCTGCGGCCTTCTTGGAGAATGACAACATTAGACTTCACAGCTGTTCAGGTACCATCACGTCAGTTTTCCTAGGGACATCTTTGCGTTGCTAATGACTATGAAGTATATTGTAGAGAACAGATTGAAGGAGCGAAATATCTGCGTGTGTTGCGATAGTCAAGCCGTGCTAAATGTGGTACTCAATCCTCTTACCACTTTGAAGATAGTACAGGAATCCTAGTCTTTCGTAAATTTGGGCAGCAGAAACTAATTCGTCAAAAATAATCTGGGACTCGGAAAACCTTGGACTCGTGGTAGGTAAGAAACAAAAAAGGTTTTAAACTATATTTACATATATTATTGTAGTTACTAAAATATAATATTTCGAAAGTGCAGAGTTCTTGGCAAAGTAAAATTGTTCGTGAAGTGCATTGTACTCCCAAATTGCTTTCTGAGGGTAACACTTACGTATTTATAAGTGAAGTTTTTGAGTGTTCAAATAAAAGCATCGCAAACGAACGAACGAACGAATAAAAGAAACCCCCGTCGATGAACGACAAATAGTAGGATTGGTCAAACGTAACCCATTTATGAACGCTACTAAAATAATAGAGGAGTCAAATTTACCCGTGCTGACATCAAAAATAAGAAGAAGGCTGGTGAAGAAGAATTTACCTACCAGACGTCGCAGAAAAGTACCACTTCAGTCAGAAATCGACTTACTGAAACGAACCAAATTTGCGAAAGAAGGGAAGGGAATCTTTTAAATGGCGCAGCATATTATGGACGGACAAATCCAAAATAATTTTATTTGGTACTCCTGGGACCAGTACATTTGTTCACAGAAGAATTAAATGGATTCTACAGTAAGACAATGACCCCAAACATATAAGCTAACAGGCCGAAGAATTTTTCCAAGGCAATAGAGTTATTTAGTGGCCGCTTCAGTCTCCGGACCTGAACACCATTGAAAACCTTTGGAAATGTAAAGAAATATTAAAGTATGAAAAGGGCATTTTTTTAAATAATAATTAACTAATTATTAATGGGAAAGTAAAAACATTTTATTCAAAGTATTGGCCATTATTTTCTACACATTTTGACCACCTTTCTGGCTTTCTTTCTGTGAATACCACACCAATAAAATTGTTCATCTTTTTAAGCAAACCAGTCAGACACCCAATTTTCGACTTCCTCGTAGGAATCAAAGTGCTGCTCAGCCAAAGCGTGTCCCATCGATGAAAACAAATGGTAGTAGGAAGGAGCCTAGTCTGGTGAATACGGCGGATGGGATAGCTGCTCCCAGTCAAGTGTTTTGATTGTACCCTGAACTGGTTTTGCTTTGTGTGCAAGTGCATTGTCATGGAGCAAAATTAACTTGCCGTGTCTTCTGGGCCATTCTAGTCGTTTCTCGATCGATGCATGGTTCAAATTGATCATTTGTTGTCGGTAGCTATCAGTTTTAACGGTTTCATTAGGTATTATGAGCTTGTGGTACAGCACACCTTTCTGGTCAAACCAAACACACATCATTGTCTTCTTGCCAAATCGATCTGGTTTTGCAGTCAATGTTGATGGCTGTCCCAGAGTAACCCATGATTTTTTCCGTTTACGATTCTCAAAATAAATCTATTTTTCATTGCCAGTAACAATCCGATGCAAAACCGATTTTCTTTCGTGTCTCTGAAGCAAAATTTCACAAGTGTTTTTTCGGTTTTCCATCTGTCTTTCATTCAATTCATGTGGCACCCATTTTCCACACTTTTGGATCTTTCCCATAGCTTTTAAACGGTCAGATATTGTTTGTTGTGCAACATTTAATATTGCTTCCATTTGTTTTTAACTCAAAGTGTCATCTCCATCCAATAAGCAATTCGGCGTCGTCAAACATTTTTGGTGGTCTTCCACGTTCTTCATTTTTCACATCAAAATCATTAGTTCTGAACCGTTGAAACCATCTTTTACATGTTGCTTCTGATAGAGCATGATCACGATATGCCTCGACAAGCATTCTATGGGACTCTGCAGCACTTTTCTTCAAATGAAAACAAAAATTAATGCTTTCCGCAAATCATAACTTTCTGGTACAAAATTCGACATTTTTAACACGATGAAAAAATATGATGTTGTCTGTTCAATGACTTGATGTATACCAAATATTTTTCACAGATGTCATAGCAAAAAAAAAAAAAAAATAAGGGCTCGTTCACACCAAATGTTCTCTATCGAGACATTTGTATCTTGACGCTCACTTCATTCGGGTATATCTGGTATAAAGCAAAAGTCAAAAATCCAAAATAGCTATGGGATGTTCTGCAAGTTGCGCCGAAGAATATCCCTGTTCAGCGATATCAGGACAAAGAATATATGACCAAGTAAAAGGTGACTTTTTGAAAACTACAGGAAAGCTTTTCAAAAAAAAAAAAAAAAAAGAAACACATGAAATCAAGAAAAATGCATGAAATCTTTATTTGAATGTATAGTAAGGTTCATATCATTTAATTTTTGAAAATTAATTCATGCAAATGCGCCTCAAATTGTCCATCCGCTTCGAACCATTTTGGCATACTCTTTCCAACATGTTGTCTTTCAATGCGTTAATTGGAGCGGGCTTGTTCGTATAGACATAAGCTTTAACATTGCGTCCCGAGAAATAGTCTACAACCGTTAAATCGCACGATGTAGGCGACCAATTGACCGGTCCCGTACGTGAAATAAAATGTGCACCACACTCGCCTCTCAATAAGTCGATTGTTGCGCGTGCAGTGTGGCATGTGGCACCGTCTTGTTGAAACCACATATCATGCAAGTCAAGCTCTTGCATTTTGGGCGAAAAAAGTTGGATATTATCTAACGTAGCGCTCACCATTCACAGTTACGTTACGATTCTCATCATCTTTGAAGAAGTACGGTCCAATGATGCCACCAGCCCATAAACCGCACCAAACTGTGACTTTTTTCTGGATGCATTGGGAGCTCCGGCTGATATTCACTCCGAAATTGATAATTCTGCCTATTTACGTACCCATTGAGCCAAAAATGAGCTTCGTCCATAAAATGGAAGAGGCGCGCAATGGACTTTCTTTACAGAGCACGCATTTTGATAATAAAATTCAATATTCTGCAAGATAATAGCTAAAGAATCACCCTTTACTTACCCAATAAAATGTCTTTTGACACAAAATTTCCGCACTATGATCCCTGAACGAGACGCGTGGTCGGCTAACCCACAACGGGTTGCTGACGTTACGTGCATCTCCATCGATGGATCAAAAACAAACGAAGGCGTTGGTTGCGGAGTCTACTCTGAGGATCTGAACCTTGGTCTAAAATTTAGACTTCCCAATCACTGTAGCGTGTTCCAAGCTGAAGTAATGGCCATTCGCGAAGCACTGTCTTGGCTGAAGAGGAATAGTATATCCTCAGCTAATATCCTTATTCTTACGTATAGTCAGGCAGCACTCAGGACCCTAGAATCTGTCTCAATAAACTCAAAGACGGTTTTGAACTGCCGCACATCCTTAGATGAGATGGCTGAGCAGTTCAACATACGCCTGTGCTGGGTGCCAGGTCACAGAGACATTCCGGGCAACTGTCAAGCAGACGAATTGGCCAGGCTTGCCACAACGCAACCACTACTTGAGGAACACGAACACCTCGGTATCCCTCTCGCCGCAAGTTAGTTCTGCATTTGAACGCAGACTAATCAAAGATGGTTTAACCATAACCTTTGTCGCGTCTCCAAGAAGGTGTGGCCCTCTCTTGATCCAAAACGCTCCAGACACCTACTATCGTTCAAAAGATCAGACATAAGCCTGGTCATGGGAGCCATAACCGGGCACTGTCTAATCGGTGAGCATGCTAGCAGGCTACGGGCTCGCTCAACCGATTTTTGTAGCAGCTGCAGGGATGAGGAAGAATCAGAAACTCTCCTACACCTGTTATGCACATCCCCGGTGCTTTTGCGCCTCAGACACAAGCACTTTGGGAGCTATTTACTCAACGGCCTACATGACCTCAATAAAACCCCTCTCGCCGACATTTTAAACTTTATTATCGGCTGCAGCTGGTTTTAGGTTCTCCCCACATGCTGTGGTAGCACAATGGTCCTGTATAGGATTAAGTGCATTCATCAGCAACCTTAACCTACCTACCTACCTAACCCAATAAAAAAATAAATACAAACAACTTTACTATTCCATTAACTTTTACTTCATATTTATAGTTCTTTGCACTTGGTGCAAAACCTATACTAAATTATGAAATTCGTAGACTCAGAGTAAAGGGGAACATATTTTATGTTACCATTTGATCAATTCTATAAATTAAACCTTTTAAATTCATCAACTTCTTCTTCTTCTTGTGGCGCTAAAGTCCTTGGTGGACCTGGGCCTCAATTCTGTATTCGTGTTACGTACGGTAAACTGCCAGTGGAAACACCGCAAGAAAAATATGTACAAATTTTCCAAATTGTCATCAAAACTTATGGAGAAACTTGTAGTTTATTCCTCTTTCTTTAGAGTTTTGTGGGACTTTGAATCGGATGTGAAAATTCTGCATGGCACTCCTTCTTTTCCAATATTCTCTTCAACGTCTGCTTGTTGTGGTTTTCCTGCTCTTATTTCTTACATCTTCCAGCAGAAGTCCCGCAAACCATATGCGCTTCACATGACATTTCAATTGAAGAAATTCCCAAACGAATTTGAGTCTTTTTGTAATCCTGCACAGAAGACCACAGTCAAGTGTCAAAACGGGTTCCCTGTAAGCAGGCTCTGTCCCTCCAGACTTTATCTGTATGCATCAAATCACTTCAAACTTTGCTTGTCCTTTGCCAAATCTATTTTCTGGAGCATCCTTAAACATATTTGCGTAAATATCTGTCCTCCGATGGAGTTTCGAAAACCGCTTGGGGCTCCAATTCACCAAACAGAAATCACTTTGTGCGCCAAGCAGAGAATATTCACCGAAGCGAAGATAAATCTTTGCTCCCATTGTCGTGGCAGCAATCAAATTGGGAATTCATTGGTCGTGCTCGATGCTGCTTCAAGGAGGCACCATCCCTACTCCTGCTTCATGCCATAATCAAAAGCAACATCGATTTCATCTTAACGTGGCACCACCACCAACTCGTTACGGCACGTTTTTCGCAGAGCAAATTGAACGATTCTTATGTTGTGCACCACCCCGAAATGTTCCATTAAAAGTGGTCACCCTTCCTCCACGCTTTGACACCCGCTCCCCGCACAGACCGAGTCGGCATTCGCATTCAATTCCATTCACGTTCTTTATTTAAATCAAATACCAATATTTTCATCCTTTCGAAATAGAACCAGCAACTCCAAACAAAAGCTTAGACCCTTAATTTATCGCCAACGGAAAACAAGGAATTTCAATACTGTGCTACAGATTTGCCTACCACCCACCCTCTCACGCGGGGGCGCAAGAGAGAATAAAGGCATACCATCATGCTCCAGCTGCAGAGAGCGGAGGGGAGATGGCGAGAAAGAATTTAAAGAAAAAAAGGAAAACACAGATACTCTGGGATGATGAATGGCGGGCCATGGAGGGCTTCAATACATTTTGGGTTGGTTAAGCATCTGACAAATGGGTGCGCCTGCCGCAGGATGCCGAGTGCGGGGTGTTATCCTTTTTCATCGTGTATTCAATGAGTTTGTGTTCGCCTTCAAATTGATTCATTGTTGAACTGAAAAGGGGCTATTAACGCATTATCACTGCAGGCTCGCGCTGGGGATGAACGTGGCGCCCAACGGGCAGCTATAACTCACTCAGGTTCTGTGCGTAGAGCGACAAGTGGGTGGTTGTTAGGCGTCATTAATACGATTTCAATTAAATTTTGAGTCGTTTCGGGATTTAAAGCTGTTTGGGTGAAGGAATTAGTGGGAAGACTGAAGCTGACAACGCAGTTACGTGCAACGGTAATTGTCTCAATTAAAACTACAATAGGGGCGGCAAAGTTGAATTTAATTACAAATCAGGATGCACCTGCCGGTCGAAAGAGAACGAGTGACACTTACCCTTAAATAGGAAGGGTGTCTCATCCTGTCTTATGAGAAATAATGAGTGAAGGACTGCAATTAAACTTAATTCCCAAGCAGGCAATAAAATATAAGTTTTCAAAAGGAGAAAATGTAAAGCGGAGGTGGGATGGAATATAATCTGAGATGCTTGCCTTGAAATTTAAATGCCACCAGAAAAATGACGCAATTCAGTGCATTTCTTTAAGAATTTTAATGTTGCAGTGCCACTTTGAAACAGGCGATGATCCTGGGATCGTTGAATTTAAAGCATTTTCAAATATTCAATAAAATAAAAATGCATCTTTTCAACTGGTTAACTATTGCTTTCATTGCGGCCATAGCATGTTTTAAAAGGAATTCCCTTACATCCCATTTATGAATCATTTATATTGCGAGTGCCTAATAGAGATAACGTGCAGGTGTACCAATATCCTCTTTAGCTTGCTTGGTTTTCGCAACATCTTTAATCTCTTGTTTTTTGAGTTTTGGAAACAGTTTACTTTACGACTCAGTCTCGAAGACTGGTCCAATGTGCTGCCAAGCCGTAACCTACATTTAACAACATTTTTTGGGCCTTCAGAGAAATACCAACAATCACTTCGGCGATAACGAGCCTAGATTTCAGCTCCAACTCCATCAGGCCCGAACAGCCACTACTTGATCCGAGCAAGGCGGGACATTAACGCAGTGTTTTCACCTCCTCTACATATGTCCCAAAAGTTTAGTCACTAAATCCAACCACACTAAAGTTCTTAGCGATTGTGGAGTTTCAGCAAGCCCTTAACAGTCGTATCTGTTTAGAGATAGCAGAAACGTCTCGAATCTTTGGTGACGTTTGAGAGCATGCACTGGATCGGTCTTCTCTTGGAGAGTCATGTCATATCTGATTATGTTGTCGCGAAGATCTGTCTGTTGGTGGAAGCCCTAATCGAGGACACGGGTACTCCCAAGATGGTTTCGGGCTTAATAAATGCTTCTTTGATCCCTGCCTATTGAATTCATCGTTAATCTTATTCCCAGTAAACCTCTTGGTGTCCCATAACCCAGAAAAGTTTTATTTTACCTTATTTTGTCTATTCTAGTTAAGGATAATTTGGATTCCTGTACTATCTTTAACCTGGTTATAGGCTTGAGTAAGGCCTTGAACACAGTTTGGCAGTCGCTACAGAGGAAGACAACTCGCCCCTTCCACCTGCTCTTCACAATATAGTTCGTGGTCATAAGAATCGCAAAAGGTTTCACTAGATGCGACGTTACCTCAAGAGGGTCTTCGATCTCAATTAACTAGGCAGCAAGTTGCACAAAGGAAAAGTTGCGATTTCAAAGGTTGAATTTATGGTTCTCGTACTGTTGCACGGTTAGCTGCAATAGCTTCGATTCAGCTCCACATACGTTCTCCCAGTGGAGTCAGGTATTTTCTCGGATAATAGCACAAGAGTGCTATAGAGTTCAAGTTTGCCTGAACTGCTGCGCAATAAGCAAATAAGTTTGTCTCCGAAGTTCTGCAGACCAATGGTCATGGATTCAATGCGTGGCTTAACATAGTGCTAGTCATGAATTTTGTGTTTAATGTTAAGAGAAACACAGAGTTTTGAACTTCTTAAGCGGAAATTTATTATCCTTTTTTTGTTTTTTTTGTTTGTAGGTAGATATTGTAGGAGGAGTGTTGAGGTTCGGGTGATGGGCGATCGGAATAGAAAAACCAACTTTCACACAGTTCCTTACCTTTATTGGCTGGTCGATAAACGAAAAAGAAGAAAAAACCATATTTTGTCTCCTATTTATAATGAAGCTGTATTCCCGGTCGATAACCTGATCAGATGGATTGAGCAAAGATTTTGCAAGTACATGTAAGGCGTTTACTTGGTTTTCGAAAACAAATTTAGAACAGGGTGATTTGTTCTATTTATTGATTTATTATTTTTACTGCTACAATGTAAAATATGATCAGCGGCCTATTTTACCCTGGTTTGGTCTACGTTCAATTTCAGATCTAATAAAAGCCGGTTTTGTTCTCGTAGAGTTTTTGGAAATGCCATTTCTGTTTACTCAACGGCCTTCCGATGTACATAAAGCAACTTTCTTAAAAACGAAAATTTTAATTTTCTACGTTCTTACTGTCTATTGTGCCGTACATGTGGAATGGAACTCTCAAACATGTTCCAAGCTAGGTGACACTACAGTCCATAGGGATCCATCATCGGCTTAGTTGCATCAACGACAGCTTTCCAGGTTTTTGCTTGCGCCAAACAGCTAATCTGAGAATTTTTTTCCAATTGTAGTCTGTAAATGTGTAGCAATTTGAAAACCCTTGAAGACGTGATGTTCAAGCCAGGAATCGAACCAGGGACCTTCGATACGGCCAAGTAGTTGAAGAAACTTATGGAACTGGAAAACCAAGTATAGACGCACATAGTGTTTGGAATTGTACTTCTTGCTTCAAAAACAGTCTGAGTGATGGGGAGAAGGCAATTGTCAAAAGAGCAATTACAGCCGAAGTGTAGTCAGTGAAAAAACTTAGATTGCTGTTTAATTTAAACAACGCAATTGTTGCGAATGAGATGATTGAAGTAAATTTAGGCACTTGAGAGTAACTATTCTCTTCTGACACAAGAGGTTGGCAAGGATTTCCCTTTCCTTTTCCCATTTAAAGTTAAAGGCTCTTCTCCTTACGTCAACTCAAAATAGTTTTTGTTATTATCATGACATGATATGATAAACACTTCATATGCATCCCAGGCTAAAACGATGATTTACTTGTATATTCTTCAACAGGTCCAAATCATTAGAAACATATTCTGCTATAAACAAATGGCTTTCATCTGGCTTTGGTTGACTGATTACATCGCAAGTTTCTGTCAAGTTTCAGCAATTAAAGAATTACTTTTGTCAATAAAAAAGCTTATGAAATTGCAGAAAAAGGAAAATTGCAATTTATGTTAAAAGGAAAATAATCGAGCAAATAAAAAGTAAAGTAGGTGAAAATTCGAGAAATTGAAAGCTAGAGTGAACTGAATGTTTGTTTTGTTGAACAAAGGAAGGCATATGATAACTTAATTGTTGGAGGAGGGGTTTATATAATGGATGCCTGATGGTTCAGTGTTGACAAAAGTCAGAGATTGAACAAAAACTAGAAGTCTAAAGCACATTTAAATTAAAAAGAGGAATTTTCATACACAAGGCGCATGTTGACTTTGTTTTTGTTTTGATCCCCTTTTAAGTTGAGTTGTCAGTCTTGAGTTGAAATGAAAAAATACAGTCCGGTGTTTACTTGAGCTGCCATCTTGTTTGTTAAAAGAAAAACAGTTAAAAGAAAAACACATAATGTGTGGAGTACAATTTAAATACAAAAAGATGTACCCTTCAATTCCATAAATTTAAATGTAATTTCATGATGGAATTGAGGTAAGAACTTGGCGGTTGGTAGAACTACTAGTATTTGGGTGTGAATGAAAGCGTATATTTTGAGCTAATTGCAACTGCTGTTACAGGTGTGACAGCAGGATATTCAAAATTCAAGTGTTTCATACATATTTGTCACGTGACACATCACTCAATAAGTCCCGAGACTAGGAAATACAAGCACATTTTCTAGACAAAAATTCGACTTTATCCATCAAAATAGTTTTCTCACGAGTGATACAACATATCCATACCTTTTTTATAGAACGATTTATCTTTGGCGTCAAAACAGGCTTCAGATTCGGCGATCACCTCCTCATTAGAGCCATTTTTCGGCGAGCATCATTTTAAGGTCTGAAAAGAGGTAGAAGTCGCTGGGGCCTGACCTGGAGAATACGGTTAGTGCGGAAGCAAATAAAATCCCATGAAATTTGCCATGATAGCTAACGACTTGTGATACGGTGCATTGTATTGGTGAAAGAGAATTTTTTTCTTTTTCCATTTATGCAATTCCTTCCTTCAAATGCACTAATAATGACAGTAACATAGTATAGGCTATTGATCCTTTTGTCTTTCTCAACATAGTCGATGAATAAAATTCCGTGCGCGTCCCATAATACGGATGCCATAACCTTGCCAGCCGACTTTTGTGTATTTGAAGGCTTTGAGCGTGGTTCACCGGCTACTGTCCACTGACTGCCGATTTGACTCTGGAATGGAGTGGTGGAATCATGTCTTATCCATCGCGACAAACCGATGCAAAAATTCCTATTTATTCCGCCGAAACAGCTCCAAACAGCTCTCAGAATCATTTATACGTTGTTGTTTTATTCTATTTTATGTGAGCAAACGCGACAACAATTTCCAAAACAGCTTTCAGATGAACAAATTTTCAAGGTGTCAGCTGTCCCACGAAATTTCACTTTGCCGTTTTTCAAAACGATTTTGTGTACTTTTTTGACGTTTTCAGGTGTAACCACCTCAATCGACCTTTCAGAGCTTTCAGCACCGTCGGTGTATGTATGGCAACGTTTAAAGTTGGCATACTGCCGTGAAATAGTTGTTCTAGATGGAGCACAGTCCCTGTAATACTTTTTAAACCATTGTTGAGTCTGCACGGTATTTTTTTCTCCATCAAAAAGTAGTATTTAATCAACACACAAAGTTTTATTTTTTTCATTGTTTTAAAAATCGCAAAAGTACCGACACTTGAAGCTCTGTAACTTGTAACCTAATAATCAGATTGTCATTTGTACTTCCTAAAAATAATATAGATTTTTTATTAGTGGTGTTAAATTTATGTCAGTTCAGGGTTTTATTGAGTGATGCGTTACACTTAAATCGTTCATATTACACTTTTATGTGAATGCTCTGCTTTATTCCCACAGAACGAATTCCCTGACACTTACTTCCTCGCTTCATCATCTACCTTTTTCAGATTTTGTAGTAATATGTTTTATGCTGTTTCTCTTTTTAGCGAATTGTTATAAAACAGGCACTTTTCTTCAACACACACAGACACGCGCGAAAGATTTAAATAAAATGGGCAAGATGCTCACTAATTTGAGACATTTGAAAAAAGTACGGAATGCTGACACACCGCTAACTACAGTTAAGATGGAAAATAAAATGACAACTGAATCATCAACATAACTGAACTTATAGGAATTCAATCAGATTTAGGTGCGGTTTTAGCTTCAGTTAAACGCTTCGGGTTTTGCGTATAGACATTCATTTAAAAGCCTAATTGAACTGGAACTAAAATTATTGTCTTATGATTGTGGCATCAGAAAGGTATGTAGCAAGCACGGCTTTACTTACAATAATTGTTTTTGGAATATACATGTGTCGATATGAACGCACCCCGTATGCGAGTGCAAAGAGTCAGCTGCAAGCCGAGGTGTTGCCGTCCATCGGACACGTGGCGTATGTGTCAAAAAAACGGAAACTTTTTCTTTTTTCTTGAACAACCGAAGCGAACGGTCGCTTATCGAAGTGTCAAGACCCAATGAAGTTAAATAAAATTTTGATTAAAAAGCGTTAAAATTAACCTTCACATACACCTTGACTGATTCGAATTGACAACCAACTTTAGGATGCTATAAATTCCAAACAATTTATGTCTGTGAGCTCAAAATGAATACATCCGTACACCGTGAAACCGTCTTATAGGTAGCCATCGTCAAACAGGTCGTGGACAGTGGACATTTTAACAGGAGTCGGCGCAATCTTACCAAGTGAGAGTCTAACAAGATTGGTCAAAACACAATGATCGACACTTCAATTCTTCGACAAAATGGACTGCAAATTTTCCGGAAGCAAACTAATTGGTATTCATTGTTCAAGGTACTTTAAGTTTGGAGGAACTCAAACAAGCACTTCGATAGGAATGGACCAACACACATGACAGAGGCACTTGCATGAAGCGTGTGATAGTTTTTCTGCCGTCTGAAGGAAACTATTCGCACCAACGCACTATGGGGCAGCTCTATGGCAGGAGCGGCGAGAAGTCGATTTTTGAAAAGGTAACCGATCTCAATAAAATTTACCTTTCCGGTTGGGCTGATGTGCCATATGGTTTGGGAATTTTTTTCCCAATAAGTGGCTTAATCACTCAGCGTTTGGCCTCAAAGTTGTAAGAATAGGGAAGTTGCGTTCATTCAAAAGTACTTGACGCAACTTCGTTCAGTTGGTATATTAAAAAACAAGTGTTTGTAGCAAATGTTTTGGATTGTATTTATCAAGTAGAATATGTTCTTTGAACACATATAGTTTTCACTCGGTTATAAAATACCGTTAGCCCAAAAAATGGCAGATTACAAGAACATTAAGGTTGTTTTTAAATAACGGTACTTTTTGAATAGGCAAACATCGAGTTAAATTTGAACTTAATTTTAGCTTAATCATTTCTTCACTGAAAACCGAAGCAAAAAGTCACCGATGTTTGCCTAAACTATTTTTTTTGAATTTTTGGTGTATATACAGCCCGGTTTAGAATAATGGCACCATTATTGATTTTGCTAATAACTTCTTCCCATGGTCAGGTAGGCGCTTCATATTCATTGCACAACATCTTTATTACGTTAGTCATACAAGTAAAAAACAACATAATAACAAAAATGCATCTTGTCATAAAAAAAACATCCGAATACCGGCAATGCAACCTATTTTAAGTTGCGCAATATAATATCAGCACGTTATTCTGAAGAGCCTTCTCGTACCATACACCAGTAGTTAAAATTTCTTGACTTTAAACCTAATTTTACACATATTATTATAGATACAATTTCAAAAGTGCAAGTGCAAGTACAAGAGCATGTGTAAGTGTCGAAAATATTGAACTATTGTTATTATATACAAGCTGTCAAAATGCATTTTTTTTCTTGCGAAAGACAGGAGCTCTTTGAAATATTTTTGAAAAGTAAATTTAGGACTTTTGAGTAAGGAATTGAAGATGTTGAGACATTTTTAATAACAAACACAAACTGCTGTGAAAACCATGTATTAGAGTTAAGAAAAGAATTAACCCGTTTCAAAAGTGAACTCAAATCTAAATGGAACAAAAGCCACCGCACAAGGTCTGTGTTTGAAAAAAACGAATCAATTTGACTTCAAGAAAAAACAAACTTCGCAATGTTTGCACAACCCTCTGGCTGTCCTCAGGTAAGTTTTCATCAATTGAGTAATCGAAGAAAACGTGAAAGAATAGCCGATCTTAGGGACACATCCGCTGAAGAACTTGTGTTTGCTGCTCAAATGAATTTTCGAGCTTCTGGAGACAGAAGAACTGCTGAATTATTAGAAAAAACCTTATCTCCTCAACCTCAAAACTTAAAAGCCAGGATATGGCAATACGAACACAGGAAATGTGGCCAGGCGCTTCTTTAAAAACGCAATCAAATCAAGCGAAATAACAGGTATAGACGTAAATCTGATAAAAAATTTCACATAATTTTGCAGTGCTTATCCAGCGGATTTAATATAGATGTGCCAAAATTTAAAATTATTGCCTTTAAACTGCGAGATTGTTTGTATCGCTGTATCCTTGGTATTATATGAGTACTTCAGTTCACAAGATATTGATACATGGGCATGAAATAGTTTCGAACTCAGAATAACTTGTAAATTAAATCTTGGAAAATGTAAATAAAATGTTTTACTTTTATTTAAAACCCAGATACACAAAATATTTTATTTTCAGATTTTCCAACTTTGTAAATTGTCTCAAAGTAAAGTTGTACTGTTCTTCCAAAATTTTAATTTAAAAAGTAAATTAAATGTTAATTTATTATATAAATTTATTTTAAATTGACTGCAGAATAAATAAAAATAATAAGTCCATGATTGTTTACTTTATTTTGTAGATCCAACCTCTCACTTCGCAAAAACTACCAAACAAGTAGCATTTTTAAAATGTTATAACGGTTCTTTCAGAAACCTGAGCAGTTACAGTTATTTTGACTTCGGATTTGAATTCAGCACGCCCAAATCCTTTAGAAAAATATATTTTGGTTAACTCAACTAAAGGGCTTATAATTATCGCCGTCAAACGGCCAGTTCTGCCTCACTGTGCAACGGTTGGCATCTTGAAAAGTACTACCATTTTAAAATTAATGTATTCTCCAACATTATTTGTTCGGCACAATTCAAAATAGTTAGCCCAAATGCACAAGTTTTCGTGAAGAAACTAGTGCATCTAGGGTAACCGTTTCTTCTAAAGTTTCGGAAACAATAACACTTTTATTTTTTTATTTATTAGCTGTTTCAATAATTTATCACTTTCCCGCTCCAACACAAAGGCCACCATAAAATAGTTTACGTGAACATACACCTCCAAGTTGTGTGCACCTATTAGCGAAAATTCCGCAAAACAGATTTGTGATTATTCGTTTTTCGGCAACAAAGCCTGATCCAGATCAATGTTAAGCCAGTGCCACCAACTACGTGCCCTTTTCAACAAAATGTAAATTCCCTACAACGGGACCCCTCCCCCATCCCGAACATAGCCTAAAACACAGCCAATATCCTCTTCCCGCTGTCGAGTAGGATGAAGCGTTTTTTCATCTTCTTGAATAAAAAGCCGATTACGGACTAAGACCTTACACATAATGCTTTTCGTTTTATATCCTTAATCACAACCATTGCTGCTTTTATTATCCCCGACAGTTTCCGTCGGCTTAAAATTTAGAATAAATAAAAGGGAGGTTCCTGCACGAGGTACTGGGAACTTCCCTTCAAGGCATCGTGATTATTTTTAAATAAGAACCTTCATTTAGTGTAATATCAAGCACGAAGTGTGTGTGCAGAACGAGAGCAGGTTTTCTCAAAGAAACGATTCAAATTAATAATGTAATACCTAGCTGCTGCAATGGCGAGGGAACTCTGAAGGAGGATGGATGACTGGTGACTGACGACAACTTTAATGGAATGTCAAACGTTCTTTTAATAATGTTTCCTTTTGATTCCTAGGTTGTGCGGCAGAGATGACCTGTTGCTCTGGTCAACAAATGATCCATGGAACACACTTCAGTAGCAAGAGCTAAAGGAATATAACGAAAAGATAAAAAATTACTCGACACTTCAGATTCGCTTGTTGCATAAACCGCACTTTAATTGAATGAACATGAGAACTATGGCTGAGATTAAGTTCGTAAAGTTATACCAATTAACTAATTGTTGGGGCAAATAGTGAAGTGAAGTACAGCTGAAAGGGAGATTTTCCTTGACAACGTCAGGTGGAATGGGCTCTCAAACACCTCTTTTGATGTTTCCACAGAGGGACTGCATAAGTGCATTGCAGGCACGCCACCTACATGATTTGTTCTTGCACCAATTAACTCAGAGTGTCTTGTATTATAGTGATTTACACATATGCCGAAGTAATGTAGTAGCGTGCGTACAAAGTATGATTCCAGTTGCTGCTAGCACTTAAAGAGGACTCTTAAAGAGGACTCTGGACTACAGCACGCACAAACGCGTAGAGTTGGTAATGAAACATGACACACGTCCCTTGTGAAGTGTAGCCCCTTTATTAAGTTAATTTACAATGTTTATTTAATCTCAAAATATTCCTGAACAGATTTTTACTTAACTGTAGATCCTGGGAATGATCCAAGAAGTCAAGATCTATACTTATTCGCCGATTGTAAGACCACATATGATAGTGTGTGCGGGGCATGGACCTGTGCACGTGAGGTAACGTTGTTCATTGCGCCCACCAAGGCGAACTGCCAAAATTATCCTCGTTAGTGCAGGTCATAGATAGCCATCAAAACACTCGTGGTATGGCGAACCAATGTATGTGGTCAACCCCTCTGCCCGAGGGTTTACAAAATAAAGTGTCTAGCCTTCCAGTCTGCGGATTGTATAAGAGGACAACTTCCTCACCACGTAAAACAAAACCAGTTCAGGGACGATATCATGCCTAGTAAGAGGCAAACGTTTTAAGGACTACGATTTTCAATTTTGCACGTGAAATGTGATGTCCCTTAACAAAAGAACATACGATTGATGCCCCAGCTATGAAAAGAAGATCGTTCTAAAAGACTTCAACACTCAGCTGGGAAAACGGGACATCTTTGCTGAACTCTTTGTAAAACACAGCCTGCACGAAAACACGTCCGGAAACGGACTCAGGCTGTAGGACTTCGCCTCGGGGCGGAATCTCTCTGTGGCTAGCAAGCGGTTCCAACACCTGGACCTGGCGACCTCCTGATCAATACACCGTCAACCAGATTGATCACATTGTGATCGACGTCAGACACTCCTCCAGTATTCTCGATGTCCGAACCTTCCGAGGTGCAAACATTGACTCGGATCATTACGTTGTTGCAGCCAAGGAAAGAACCCGGATATCAAGTGATCAGCGGAGTCAAGACGGGCCAATATGGTTTGACGTCGGAAAATTAAAATCGCCACTGACTGCAAGGAACTTTGCCGACCGAGTCTTCCTGAAACTCGCTCAGAGTTCGACGATTCCTGCACTAACCATAGAAGAAGACTAGAAACGTTGTCAAGAAACCATCAAAGAAGCTGCCAGTGATGTGCTGGGTTTTACGGTACCACCCAGAAGGAACCCATGGTTTGACGACGAGTGCAGGCAAGCGCATGCAGCCAAACAAGACGCCTATAAAACAAAGCTTCATCGAATATCGAGGGCTGTTCGTGAGCTCTATGAACAGAGAAGAAAGGGAATAACACCTGCTTCTAAGAAGGAAAAAGAAGGAGCATGAGAAGTGCGCGGTCGAAGAAATGGAAAGGTGTTATGGCAGGAATGAAATCCGAAAGTTTTACCCAAAGGTTAAACAACTGTCTGGAGGATTCAAGGTTCGGACCGAAGCCTGTCGGAATCAAAATGGACCACTTGTGGTAGAGTCGCTCATAATATGGAACGGCGATGAGGACTCCAATTTCGCTGTTAGGCAGAATGTTCCACTCAATTTGGACGATGATAGACAAGAATTCTGTTCCCCGACTTAGAGGAGGTGAGGATAGCAATATCGAAGCTGAAGTGAAACAAAGCTGCTGGAGCGGGCGGACCTTCAATGCCAAAAAAAGTTTCAGGCGCAAGGTGACGCATGTGCGTAACTCACAAGTCAACAATAGAGGCACGATCTTTCAAAAGTCAGCTCAATTGCTAGCTTACGCTAACGATATGACGTGATTGGACGAACGCAGTTAGCCGTTAATAAGGTATTTGAAGCAAAAACGGTTAAAATGGACATGGCGGTTAATGAGGTAAAAACGAGATACAAGCTGTCATCAAGGAAGGATACGCAACATTGACATCTCGGACACAGCGTCACATTTAGAGCATATGGACACCATTGCTCCGGCCCGAAAAGGCTTTGAATCAAAACCAACTCAACAAAGGACGGCCTAGTCTAAGGTGGCGCATACAAATTGAGAAGGACCTCAACCAACTTGGAGTACTCAATTTTAGGCAGGTAGCGAAAGACCGTGCTGGAGACGCATGTTGGTTGAAGCCCAGGTCCATCCCGGACTGTAGCACCACAAGAAGAAGAAAACTTTTCGAGACAACAGAAAATAAATACCGACTTTTCACAACAATCAATCGGTTCGCCCGACCATGGAGTAATCGAAGTGGAGCCGTTCTACATTTTAATTTTTTGTGCGTTGTTGAAGACATTTTCGGCGAATATATTTTTGTGTGAGAATGTTGTGTTGATCTTGTGATTGTATGTAATTCCTTTACTCCGTGATTTTATGACCAGATTAACCTTCCGCTAGCAAATCGTGCAGAAGTATAAGGTTGCCAAATATCTCCCTTTCGCTTTTTTTGCTCTTCATTCAATGCTTCATAAAAAGTGTAACAGTGATTGGATTTAGTTCAAATATGCTCCGTTTTGTTCGATAATCTATTTCCATCTAGACGGCAACTTCGTAATACCCTTTTCATAGAAGCTCCCTCCTTAGTAGCGAAGAACTCGGACAGCCAGTTTTTATAAGCCTCTTTTGAGTTCAACTTCACACCACCAAGGGCGTTCGCCATGGACAAGAAAAGGTGGTAATCACTTCCGATAAAACCTCCCATCCGAGCTACCGTAGCTTCTGATGAGTCATCAGCGAAGTGTGTGGTATAATCTATTATAATCTATTTCCATCTAGACGGCAACTTCGTAATACCCTTTTCATAGAAGCTCCCTCCTTAGTAGCGAAGAACTCGGACAGCCAGCTTTTATAAGCCTCTTTTGAGTTCAACTTCACACCACCAAGGGCGTTCGCCATGGACAAGAAAAGGTGGTAATCACTTCCGATAAAACCTCCCATCCGAGCTCCCGTAGCTTCTGGCGAGTCATCAGCGAAGTGTGTGGTCTGGCGTTGTCCTGGTGGAACACTGCACCCTTCTTGTTGGCCAATCCTGGACGCTCCTGGTCGATCGCCTGCTTCAAGCGGTCAAGTTGTTCGTAGTAGATGGTAGAATTAAGCGTCTGGCCATATGGGAGCAGCTCAAAGTGGATGATTACCTTCCAATACCACCAAACACACAGCAAAACCTTCCTGGCCGTCAATCCCGGCTTGGCCACTGTTTGGGACGATTCATCGGCTTTCAACCACGACCGTTTTCGCTTGATATTATCGTATGTGATCCATTTTTCGTCTACAGTCGCCATCTGCTTCAAAAATGGGTCGAGTTCGTTCCGTTTCAGCAGGATAACGCAGACGTTGATTCTGTCCAGAAGGTTTTTTTGCGTCAAATCATGCGGCACCCAAACATCAAGCTTTTTTTGTATCCATCTGTATTCTGTAGATGGTTTAAAATTGTTTGGTGACTAACTCCCATCCTCTGGGCGATGTCACGAGATGCCACATGCTGGTCTAACTCGATGATTTCCATGATGTGATCGGTATTCGTCGTCACAAGTCTTCCGATGGCTGGCTTATCCAGGGTATAATTTTCACCGGCTCTCCGCCGTTCGAAGTGATGCAGTCCCATCTCCCAAAACACCATTAATCTCACGGAACGTTTCTCTAGTGGATTTGCCTTTAACGAAGGAAAACTTTAAAATAGCGCGAATTTCGGCGGTAGTGAACTCTTTGTTTACACGCCTATAACTGTTGGACGCAATATCAAAACTAATTATGCATAGCGTCTGTAGGTTATGTGAAGGCCTTTCAAATGATGTATAGTATTGCCAGATGCGAGCTCTGTAGCTTTGTACATAGCCGGAATATTCAAAAGACAAAACGGCGGAAGGGAGATATTTGGCAACCTTACATTTATGAAGCTACACATCTTAAGTCAACTCTGGTTAGTGAACATTCGTAAAGAAACCGTCCTTTTCTTTTCTCTTTGTCCAGAGCTCAAATTGAAGTGTACTTCATATGAACTTCATCCGTGGTTCCTTTAAACACCAATCTCATTGGTTGTTGGTTCTGAAAAGTATAATCGAATAAAAATCACTTTCTCCCAGTCATTTGAAATTAGAAGTTAAACTATATTTTGATGTAAAAGTTCAATGACTCTTCGTTGCTGACAGATCTCGCACTTTACAGATTGCGAGATCTATGGTCACGTTGTTTGCCTAAATGTACCAAAATTTGACTAAATCTTACCTCCAAGGAATCACAATTTGAAAAGCTCCCAGGTACAATCTCTAAGTAAGCCATTTCCTACACAATTATACCGATGTGAAGTTAGCGTCAAGATACAAATGCCTCGATAGTTAACATTTGTTGTGAACGAGCCCTTATTTTATTTTTTGTTTGCTTGCTATGACATCTGTTGAAAATATTTAGTGCATATCAAGTTATTGAACAGACAACATCATATGTTTTCATCGCGTTAAAAATGTTGAATTTTGTACCAGAAAGTGATGATTTGCGGAAAGCATTAATTTTTTGTTTTCATTTGAAGAAAGGTGCTGCAGAGTCGCATCGAATGCTTGTCGAGGCATATGGTGATCATGCTCTATCAGAAGCAACATGCAAAAGATGGTTTCAACGGTTCAGAAATAATGATTTTGATGTGAGAAATGAAGAACGTGGAAGATCACCAAAAAAGTTTGAAGACGCCGAATTGCAAACGATAGTGGATGGAGATGACACTTAGAGTCAAAAGCAAATGGCAGCAATGTTAAATGTTGCACAACAAATAATTTCAAAAGTGCACAACAAACAATTTTACAAAAGTGTGGAAAATGGGTGCCACGTAAATTGAATGAAAGACAGATGGAAAACCGAAAAATCACTTGTGAAATTTTGCTTCAAAGACACGAAAGAAAATCGGTTTTGCATCGGATTGTTACTGGCGATGATTTATTTTAAGAATCCGGCAAGAAGACAATGCTGTGTGTTTGGTGGGACCAGAAAGGTGTGCTATACCACGAGCTCCCAGATGATGTGACTGGATTTATGAATCACACGATTCAAAATCACATCCGTATCACTATTTATAGTGTCAACGGAATGACTGATGGAGAAAAGACCATCTGCTGATGGCGGCTAACAGGCCCAGGCTTTAAGGGAGTCTGACTGGTAGTGACAGCTTGACCAGAGGCTATATTCTAATGCCACTGGAGGTCAGGGGCCCCTGGAACTTCGGTTCCAGCCTGACCGTGCGGTAGTCCCCCTTGTGGGAGTATCGTGGTGGCTGTGGTTCATCACCTAACATCGCGGGTAGAGTCGAGGATAGTGTACTGTGCTGATTTGTCTAGTCGATTGTTCACCCACAACTAGGCAAGGCGGTTAGGGGACTATCCCTTCTCAGTGTGAAGTTGCATTCTCAACAGGGCCCTGCGACCCAGAGAGCGGAAGAGGTTTTAGAAAGGCCTTGCATCAAACCAAGGTGTGGTGATTGCCCCTCAAGCATGATCTCAGTTTGGTACTTGGGTAACTAAGGCGTCTAGTCTTGCGTTACTTATGACTCTTGGGAAAAAGGTTCCCCGTGATATAAGATGTTAAGGCAGATGGTCACGTAAAACCAAATCCTGGTGACACCGTTAGTACTGATCGCTACCGACAATAAATGATGAATTTGAATCATGCATTGATCGAGAAACGACCAGAATGGGGCAGAGGACACGGCATGCTCCATGACAATGCACCTGCACACAAAGCAAAATCGGTTCAGGATACAATCAAAACACTTGGCTGGGAGCAGCTACCCCACCCGCCGTATTCACCAGACTAGGCTTCTTCCTACTACCATTTGTTTTCATCGATGGGACACGCATTGGCTGAGCAGCACTTTGATTCGTACGAGGAAGTCGAAAATTGGGTGTCTGACTGGTTTGCTTTAAAAGACGAACAATTTTATTGGCGTGGTATTCCAGAAAGAAAGCCAGAAAGGTGGTCAAAATGTGTAGAAAATAATGGCCAATACTTTGAATAAAATGTTTTAACTTTCCCAATACTAATTAGTGTTTTATTTTAAAATACCGATATACCTGTGTGTGTGCTTTTTGAGGTTTCCTTTCGCAATCGAAAATTCAATGTATTTGCTTTGTCTACATAATACTAATAAGTTTATTGCGCGACAATCTACAGGGGGACCAGGACCTAGCTTGCTCATCGACCACACGTGTTGTTCCCGCTGCTGGTGTCTCACGAGTAGAAGGGACCTACCGACTCCAAACGGTGAAGTGTTGTGAAGTTCCTTCTTAGACAGTTATTACTCTTTGAGTGTTGTCAGCAGCTCGAAAGAGGTAGTGCCGTTAAAAATTCGAGGTGCTCAGCCGGGAATCGAACCTAGACCTTCGACGTGTGAACATTGCACTCTACCCCCTTCACCACGGCTGCCTTCATATTTTGAAATATATTACTGGTCTGTAACACCTTGGGAATATGTGAAGGACTGCACTTATGCATGATCACCCTCCTTGATATTAATCCATGCAGTGCAACGGGTGCATTTCTATTTTTTTAAGCTTTGTACACGCCAGTTGAAGTGCGGATTGTTCACTGTCTTCGATCTAATTTTGCTTACGGTTCGCGTTCTCTCCTTCCTTCTTTTCTGTTCTAGGAATTAAGGAAATCTTTTTTTGAAAGCCTCCGATTAAGATGCAATGGCTTACCCGATCCTATAACTTGAGCAAGAAAGGAGATATCACAGTACGTGATTATTTTCCCAAACATATCCATAGGCAGGTTGATGGGGAAAAAACTTTCAAATGTCAAGACGCATAGCAACAGAACGGACTTGAACTCATCATAAACCACAGATAAAATCTTAATAGCCAAGAAAAGATTTAAATATTAATTTGGTTTCTATTTAAATGCACTAAGTGTTAGTTCACAAAGCAACATTTTTATCCTCCACTTGACATCCTTACATCCGAGGTTCGTAATTTCTGGCAAATGACAGCCAATGTCTGAAGCAACACATTCCCCAGCCAAGGCCTCAGTGGATTAGATTAACAGACAGATTTCCAATGCCTCCATTTCCTTCATATCCCAGTAATCCATTGTCCCAAGTACAAATTGTTGTTTTATTGTGTTTCTCCTTCCTCTGATCTCTTATCCCAGGAGGATGCGATTCCGCTGTAAGCCGAGTGGGGGTTGTGTGGAGGATGCGGGCACATCCTGGAAAGGGTTATTATTCTTTTCGATTTGTGTCAGTCGAATGTCGGTAGCTTAACGAATGGCAAATACGATGAGCTGGTAACAAGAATCGAGCTGATTCAGAGCAGCAGGAAGCGCTCACTCAAACACGCACTCTACGTGCGCGAATAAGTTTCAGTTCGTGTAACAAATGACGGCACAGCTTCGTAAAGCGTGACGAAAGGGGAGAAGATGCGCATACAAGGCGTTGCTCTGGCACTGCGTTGTTTTGCTGCCGACTTTGAAGAGCTCGGTGATTCTTTTCTGCAGGGGATTCTCTGTGATTAAGAATTGAGAATGAAAATAAATTTGAAGCCCTGACGTCTTGAGGGCTTTTCGAGAGCTCTGCTAGCTGACGGATGTGACAAATGAAAGTTTTATCTTTGAAACGTGCCGTGAATTTGATTGATTCGGTTCCGTTCAATCGTGGGAATTGCCAGGATTGTGTCATTTTAAAAATGAAAATCTCAACAATTTTCAAAGCGAATGTTTCCCCAGAGTAATCCCCACAGACCACGACAGCGACGATGACGCACTCAGGCATGTGTTACTGTTGGTTGGCTTTTGTTTACAGGAAACTCAACATTTACATGCCTCTTGGGCTGATCCTGACTTTGGGAGTGAATTTTTCGGTTTTCGATTTGGCTGGAGTGAAGAGCGGTAAACCAGAATGTTATTCCTTGTTGACAGTGTTCGTTCGTTACTGTAATTTGAAACATGCACCATTTTCAGAAAGAGAAAAATCCCCCGACATTCGTTTCATTGTTTCGTACGTCCGCATGCATTATAAATATTGAAAACGAAGGAGTGAGCCACACGGCAGACATATGCTCTTAAGTGGAGCTATTGACACCCATCCATTTAGCGATGCGATTTTTTACAAGTTACGTGTTGTATTTCCCATGGAGTGTGTATGCCCTGCAATATCGCTACATAGGATGCAGATGTTTCATTGATTTTGGGGATACGTGTAACAGTCCAGTTTCGAGGGCAATTTAGCGTCAAGATACAAATGTCTTGAAAGGGAACATTTGTTGTAAATGACATCTGTGAAAAATATTTAGTATACATCAAGTCATTGAACAGACAAAATCATATTTTTCATTGTGTTAAAAATGTCAAATTTTGTACCAGAAAGTTCTGATTTGCGGAAAGCATTAATTTTTTGTTTTCATTTGAAGAAAAGTGCTTGTCGAGGCATATGGTGATCATGCTCTATCAGAAGCAATATGATAAAGATGGTTTCAACGGTTCAGTAATAATGATTTTGATGTGAGAAATGAAGAACGTGGAAGACCACCAAAAAAGTTTGAAGACGCCGAATTGCAAACGATATTGGATGGAGATGACACTTTGAGTCAAAAGCAAATGGCAGCAATGTTAAATGTTGCACAACAGACAATTTCTGACCGTTTTAAAGCTATGGGAAAGATACAAAAGTGTGGAAAATGGATGCCACGTAAATTAAATGAAAGACAGATGGAAAACCGAAATATAACTTGTGAAATTTTGCTTCAAAGACACGAAAGAAAATCGGTTTTGCATCGGATTGTTACTGGCGATGAAATTTATTTTAAGAATCCTTAACGGAAAAAATCATGGGCTAATCTGGGACAACAATCAACATCGACTGCAAAACCAGATCGAATCGGCAAGACGACAATGCTGACCAGAAAGGTGCGCTATACCACGAGCTCCTAAAACCTGGTGAAACCTTTAATACTGATCGCTACCGACAACAAATTATCAATTTGAACCATGCATTGATCGAGAAACGACCAGAATAGGCCAGAAGACACGGCAAGGTAATTTTGCTTCATGACAATGCACCTGCACTCAAAGCAAAACCGGTTCAGGATACAATCAAAACACATGGCTGAGAGCAGCTACCCCACCCGTCGTATTCACCAGACTTGGCTCCTTCCGACTACCATTTGTTTTTATCGATGGGGCACGCATTGGCTGAGCAGTACTTTGATTCCTACGAGTAGTTCGAAAATTGGATGTCTGATCGGTTTTCTTTAAAAGACGAAGAATTTTATTGGCGTGGTATTAGCAAATTGCCAGAAAGGTGCTCAAAATGTGCAGAAAACAATGACCAATACTTTGAATAAAATGGTTTTACTTTTCCATTAATAATTAGTGTTTTATTTTCAAAAAAAAACGCTCATTTATATATATCTGGTAAATTTTTCTCTTATAGGTATTCTTATTCTTATGTGTATTCGTATGCGATATGTCAAATTTTCCGGGCGTTCGTCTTCTTCTTCTTCTTGTGGCCTCAGCAAGGCCTCTCCATCCAGCACGATCTTTCACCAGCTGCCTCCATTTGCGCACCCCAAGTTGGTTGAGGTCCTTCCCCACACCTTAGCCTAGGCCGTCCTCTGTTGCGTTGTCCCAATGGTTCAGAATCGAAGGGCTTTTAGGCCGGAGCAGTGGTTTCCATGCCCTCTACATGGCCTAGCCATCTTAAGCATTGTATCCGAAGACGCTTGACCAGGCGCATGTCGCTGTACAGCCTATAGAGTTCGTCGTTAAATCTTCTCCTCCAGATGCCATCAACGCAAACAGGACCAAAAATCGCACGCAAAACTTTTCTCTCGAAAAGTTTAAAGGCTTCCTTATTCGCTTTTGCTAATTTCAAAGTTTCCGTGCCATAAAGTTGGACTGGGAAACTGCTGGATCAAGCTGTTATATAAAGTAAGCCCAGTCCTTCGAGAGATGGCTTTATTACTCAATTGCGTCTTGAGCCGAAAGAAACAGTGATTGGCAAGAGTGATACTGCGTTTGATTTCGGTACTGATGTTGTTGTTCCTAATTACCACGGAGCCGAGGTAGACGACGCTCTGTCCGAGACGTGGATGTTGTGTGTTCTTCCTTGATGAGAAAATGTACTTTGTTTTGCCCTCATTTACCGCCGGACCCATTTTAGCCGCTTCCGCTTCAATGCCAGCAAACGCCTCATTGACGAGTCGCTGTGTTCGCCCAATCACGTTAATGTCATCAGCGTAAGCTAGCAATTGAACTGACTTCTGGAAGATCGTGCCTCTGGTGTTGACTTGTGAGTTACGCACGATCTTTTCGAGGACGATATTAAAGAAGTCACATGAAAGTGCGTCGCCTTTTCTGAAACCTTTTTTGACATTGAAGTGACGAGTGTTTGGTATCGTCATCCCTCATAATTTGACGAGTTTGGCAGTAATGAAAAAACTAGAAATGGCACTGTACGAATCAGAACGTTTTGACATACGAGCGCTATTTGTGTTGTTTACAGTAACTTAAAAGATTCATCCAGCCCAATAAATGGAATAGAATCGTGAAAATTTTATTATAATTATTTCTTACAACTTTCGACGTGGATTAACGCAACGACATTGCATCGATGAACTTAATTCAATTTTTGGCGATTAAGCTCCATCAAGGACCAGTGTTTGTCGATAATATGGTGAATTCAACCGAGGTCGTAGTTCACTCCAAGACGAATTTTGTGAAGGTAGTCCAAAATCATTTGTTGTTCCGGAAACCAATGATACTGTGCACCAACTTATATTGCAAGATCGTCATGCGACCTATAGTGCGATTGAGACAACCTTAGGCATTAGTGGGACCAGTATACATTCAATATTGCATGAACATTTGATCGTCAAAAAAATTTGTTTGCGTTAGATCCCACACGATTTGTCAATCGCTTAAAAAAAGGCGCGTTTCGATTGGTCGAAAGAAATGCTTCAAAAATACGATCGCGGTGCTTCGAAACACGTCTATGACATCATGACAGGTTGTGAATCGTGGATTTAAGCGTATGAGCCCGAATGTAAACAGCAGTCGACTGTATGGGTGCTTCAAATTGAGCCAAATCCAACAAAAGTTGCTCGCGCACGAAGCACTTCCAGGCAAATGATCGCCTGTTTCTTCGGAAAAAACTGGACATGTCGAAACTGTGCCACTAGAACAACGCAGAACAGTCAATTCTGAGTGGTACACAACCATTTGTGTGCCAGTTTTCCCAAGAAATCAGGAAAATCAACCGCCGAAGACGGATCACTCCTCACCACGACAATGCGAGCTCTCACACCTCGACTCAAACAACTGCATTTTCGAGCACTCAAAACATCGATTTGATGAGTCATCCTCGTATAGTGCTGACTTGGCACCGAATGACTTCTTTTTATTCCCGTACGTAAGAAATAAAATGAGGTGTCAACGTTTTCCGACACCTGAAGAAGCGGTTGATGCGTTCAGAATGCATGTTTTGGAGATACCTTATTCAGACCGGCAAAACTGCTTCGACAATTGGTTCAAACGCATGCAAATGTCTATAGATCTTAATGGGTAATATTTGTTTTTGTTCTCGAATCCTGAAATATAAAAGGCAACCCTCGTATTAGGTTCTTCTTAATTTTTGTGTTGAAGTTTTTTTTCTAATAATGTTTTCTAAGGTTCTAGTTGATGATGGTTATAATATGGAAGTACTTAGCTTTTAATAGCTTTAAACTGAATATGGAAGGACACACGCGCACAAATTTGGGAATGGTTTTCCCATTCTTTGCACATGCTTTCACTTCAAAAGTTTCTTTGCCTGACTTTGTAATTTCTAGATAGTTTGGCAATAGAAATGTCTTTACTCTCGTATGAGTTGCATTGCGGCAACCCGCAATATGTTAACTCTTTATAGCGTCTCCACTTCTGCATAGCCGCATTACTACTGAGCATTGGTTAATGAACAACTAAGGAAGAAGTTTAGATTTCCCATTTACTAGGACTTCTGGATGGTTGTCGAGATGAGTATAAGCAGAATCCTTTGTAACAGTTCTGAATACAACGATGGGGAGTTATTTTTATAATAGCCTTGCTATGTGTGGTATACAAAATAGAAAAACAACATCCACTCTTCTACTTATGATCAAAATTCATGACCTGCTTTACATTGGTATGATTTTTCGTAACCGAACTTTTCTTGTTCCTTAACTTTAAAGTCACCGGAAAAAACTGAGATGCACGGCTCAGACGAGTTAGTTGTAGTCAAAAACTTTTTCCATCAATGAAGACAATTTCCAAAAATTTTCGAAGAAAAAAAAAGTCCAAAACAGACCCTGATGTGCACTAATTATTGCTGACACATGTCACACCTACGTTATTGCTTCCAAGGTCAACCACAACTTGCAGACGGCGGCATCTATTATATATACAAAATAGAAAGTGTGTTGAACGTTCTGCTCTCCAAATGAGAAACGGAACCTTTTTTCAGAAACAGACATGAGTGGTGTTCCCTAAGTACACAAGTCCGGAAAATTAATTAAAAGGCATCTGCTACTTTCATTCCGATCCTAAACAACAAAACGAACAGAAATCGGACACATTCTCACAAATTGCTCATAATCGGGGACACTTTAGTGGGGGATTTATCTGAGATTGACACTAATTGGAATGCTGTTAATTCAATCCCGTGCCCCAAATCAAGTCCACAAACAAACAAAACCCAACCCTAGGGTCTCGGGAAAGTTTTCGAGTTTTTCCAAGGAATTCTTGCGGCATAATTTATTCCATCTATTGCGGTCACAACAACCACAGCCAATCACTCGTCCAGCCGAAAAATGGGTCGACTTTCGCAGAAACCAAATAGTTGAAGTTAGCTTCGAACATATGTAGGCATGTGTGAGCATGAACAAGCGGTGACCCTCTCCCAATGGCCATGCATTCCATTCCTCAGACAAATGAATTCATTTTCTCTGCGGAAGACCAAAAGCGAACCTCAAAACTGATTTAAAACCTAAGGAATTTCTCATTTAAGAATTTTCAGCTCGAGTGGCGGTGGCGATGAGACGAGAATCTGTTTGTGAAATGAATTAATCATTTGAACGAAAATTCTCTGTAAACCAGAGCAAAAAGTTGGGCACCCCCGGCTGCCAGCGACGATGTTGAGTGAAGCATGCTGAAGCAAAGCAGAAGCGCGCTTCATAATTTCATTTCCGGCGGCAGATAAAGTCTCGAATAATCGATTCATCATCGGGGCAGAATGAAAGTGAATTCATCAGCAGCACTTAATGCATTGGCGATTGATACAGCTGGTTTTGTAATTTTTGAAATTTAATTAAGTCGAGGGTACTTCATTGCCGCTGTGGAAAGTTTACCGAAGTTTTCACATTCAATTTGAAATTCTGTTTGAGGGAAAAGTTTTCTTCTCGGATGTTGCTGGCCGAAATTTCGATTCAAACTCAACGCCAAGGTCACTTCAAGTGTGATGAACTGATAAGATGGCGGCGTGTGTTTATTCAATTAAGCTGAAACCAGAGACATTTTCGAAATTGGTAAAGTATGTCTTGGATTTCCTTGCCTGTGGTTCTGTCTGGTGAAAAGTTTAAGGAGGACCGATTATGGAGTGGAATAAGAAACTAATTTTAGGCACATTGTTCTGAATTATGGTGGAGATGATTTTCAAAGAGATACTGCTTTAGGTAATTAAAAGAACAATTTAAAGGTGAAGTTTTTGGAGTTTGACTTAAGTTATTGGTTCCCGTAACTGCTTCTGGTTTTGGGAATTATAAGAGCAAAAAAAGAAGGAGTAAATGACGAAAGGACAAGGCTGTGGATCTGTGTAAAGAAATTCATTTATTGTGAAAGTTAATGTCCCACACATGGAAAAATGCAAAACAAACGTGTCCCTAGGATAACCCAAAAAGTGTCTCTAATTATTGGCACTTAGTGAGAACGTGTCTGATTTGTTTTCGTACGAGGGTTACCTTTTATATTTCGGTATTAGAGAACAAAAACAAATATTAATCATCGAAAATAGCTTTATTGTTTTTTAAAATATTCCCCATTAAGATCTATACACTTTTGCATGCATTTGAACCAATTGTTGAAGCACTTTTGCCGGTCTGAATGAGGTATCTCCAAAACATGCATTCTGGACGCGTCAACCGCTTCTTTAGGTTTCGAAAAACGTTGACCTCTCATTTTATTTTTTACGTAGGGGAAAAAAAGAAGTCATTCGGTGCCAAGTCAGGACTATACGCCGGATGACTCATCAAATCGATGCTTTGAGTGCTCAAAAATGCATTTGTTTGAGCCGATGTGTGAGAGCTCGCATTGTCGTGGTGTAGAGTCCGATCCATTTTCGGCGGTTGGTTTTCCTGATGTCTTGGAAGACAACTGGCAAACAAATAGTTGTGTACCACTCAGAATTGACTGTTCTGCGTTGTCCTAGTGGTACGGTTGCGACATGTAAGCAAAACAATGACCTAATACATACGAAGAGCCTGTCCGAAGATTTTTTCCAAAGCCATGGAGTTCAAGTTATGGACTGACCGCCTTAGTCTTCGGACCTGAATCCCATTGAAATCCTTTGGATATATGTTAAGAAAGCTGTATATGAAGCAAAACCAAAAAATACAAAACAGTTATGGGATTTGTGCAGGTTGGGTGGAGAAATATCCCTGTTCAGCGATGTCAGGCCTTAATCGACTTCATGCCGCGATGATTTGACGCTGTGCTTAAAATTGAAGGTTATACGACCAAGTACTAACCCAATAAAATTAAATCAAAACAAAAAGCTTCACTATTCCATTGGCTTCGACTTCATATTCATGAATTTTTGATCTTGCTGCTATTATTTTGCACACACAGAAATTCGGTGATATTCCTGATAACGGGCCTTTTCTAAGTTCAGAATGCACTTTTTTTTTATCTTGTTTATAAGTTTTATTACTGATGGAATATGGATGTTGTGGCGTAATATGATGTGTTTACATGATTTTAGGAAGAAGTTATTAGCAAAATAGTGATAAGACCGAACATGGTAATATTGTTTTGCACAGTGCTGTAAAATCGAGTAGCAAACGTTACAATCGATTTATTTATTCCAACAAGCCTTCGACGTTGAACGAGTTAATTGAGAAACATCACACTGGAGCACTCGGACTCAAATACTTTAACTGTATTTTTTAGACTTCCGGAAGAATACCAGGATATTGATAAAGAGTACAAGTTTTCAGCTCTAACCACATCAGAACCAAACAGACACCATCTGACTCGAGTGAAGGTATGACAATGAAAGAGGAACTGATCTGCAGTGGATTCGCCATCTGTACAAGCGTCTCAGAGGGTGCTTTAACTACTGCGTGTTTAGATAAGAATTGTGTGACAGAATAAGCAACTGAGTCGTTTTGATGCATACCGATGGTGTCGAGTTGAAATGTCTCCATTTTGCAGTCAAAATATTCAAAAACTTAAACTTGTTTGGATTTCAATTAAAAAATAGTTTTGTGATTATGCATAACCCTGAACATGCTAATTTATAACTGAGCAAAGAAGCATCTTACAATTGCTTTAGATACTGCTTCACATGGTCTGCTGTAAAAGCATGCCCTTATTGGAGCATTCGAACTTCGGGATGCCTTGTGAGATGGAATTCGACCGCAGCAGAATGTTTTTGATGATCCAGCGTTCCTAATTGTGGGAATTTTGCTCATATTAAATGGCGGAACACTTATGAATGTCTGTGACTAAGCTTATGGAACACACTATACTGCTGTTACATTTTAGAAAAACGAAACCTTTGACGTTTGATTGTGCTTCTTAATTGAACAAGCTTATAAGTTATTTTTTTGTGTTGAAAGAGACTTCAAAATCATACTCCTCTTTTAAAAAGGAGGTAAGATGTTCGTCTTTGTCTGAGGACAATTTTTGGGGATTTTCTTAATTTTTTTTCCACCCTAGTGTTACTGGCTGCGGAAATCAAATCAAATCAGAAACATCATATAATATCAAAAAGATTTGGAAGTCAACCAAATATGCGAAGAACAACATCTCTTAAGTTTAATGAAGGTTCCTTAGTGGCTTTTCCTTCAAATTAAAACTGTGATATTGTGGGGAAGGGGTAGGCGAACTTTGAACAATAAGTAAACAACAAGTACTTAGTGACGTGACAGTTTATTGCAAAAGAGAGAGAGTTCACATGAGTTGTGGGCTAACGGGAGGATCAGCCGATCATGAGACTCGTTCTTTAAGTAATTATCTTTTACACGAATGTTAATTATTAGACCTCGAAGGGTGTAATAGAAGTGTGATGACACTGTTTCTCAAACTTTTCGAATATTTTTCTACAAATCGGCCATCCTGAACGGAAATTGTCCCGATTACATTTACAATAATATAAACAAATTAACGATAAACTAAGTATTTAAGCGGCAATAAATTCGTATGAACTTACAAGCAATATTATAGCAATAAAATACGAACAATTATAGTTTATGATTAAACAATATTCTTTTAAAATTGTATCTTATGTAAATTAACATAATTGTACAATGAAAACACTATATCATTAGACGAGGAACAAAATAGAATTTTATACATTTTCAAATTAATTTTAATATTTAATAATTTTAATAATTAAAAATATCATTGCCAACATTAGAGGGGCCATCGAGGTCAATAGTTAAATAATATGGATCAATTTACTTGTCGCGTTCTGCGTCGTCATCCAAGTCCTCATCATCATTATTTCTCAACCTTGAATCCGGCATAACATACAACCGCATGTTGCTTGGAGAACTAACACCCTTAAAGAGTAACCGCGTCAATTGAAATCCATCGATGTCTTCTATCACGTATCGAATAATTGTTGGCACTACAGTCCATATTTATCCCAATTTTTAGTAGTTTGTTCCTCACATTCCTTTGCTAAGCAAATCATTACGAATTTTTTCCAACTATAGTTTATGAGAATATGGTAGCCTTCTTGGTGGGCAATGAAACGGATTTTCCTTGGACAAAGTTATTTTCATTTTGAATTGGTTCTCCGCTAAGCAGTTCTTAGATAAATCACGAAAAAGGCTGGTTTAACAATCTCTTTGACTCGCAGTTTTACATAATGCGGTATATTCTCATTAACATTAATATCTAACTCTGATACTCTTTCACTTTCATTAATATTACAAATTTCTTCGTCTATACTATTTTTTTTTTGCAATGTACTCACATTATCATACAAATTGTTTTGGCTTGATGACGGCGACGATGAACTTGAATTACGATGACTATTGATATTGGGCGACTCTGATAAAGGAATATTATTTTGTTCGGTGTTTTTCTTGTATGTTTTCTGCAACTCCAAGCCAATGTTGTCAATGAAATTTCTTCCAAGAACGACTGGATAACTCATCGAATTGTTTTTAACTACAAGTAAACAAAGATTATTAGATGAATCGTTAAAATGAACTATTGAATTAACACTTCCTAATACATGAAGTGGGCTGCTGTTGATACCACAATACGATTTTTCACTCGGTTCCAACGGTGCTATCACAAACGAAGGCAGAAACTTTTCTTGTATGAAGCTTATGGGGCTGCCTGAGTCTAAAAGTGTTGAAAGGGTTATTACAAATTTTGATTGATCGTTAACGAACTGGAACAACACATCTTTCTCGAAATTGTTTGGTGTAGCGCATCGCTGTTGTCCAAAATGAGCATTCCTTTTGCCCGAAATATTCTTTATAACGTTTCTTTCGCGTTCTTTTGCACTGCCTTTGCCTTGAAGAACCAGGACTGGATTGTTGTTCTTGTAGCAGTTCTTTGCAATGTGTCCCATGCCGCCACACTTAAAGCACGTGAACTCCTTTCTCAGATTGATACCAGTAGCAGATGTAGCGTTTGCCGATCGTTCGAACTGGCGATCGTTTGTCCTTTGGGAATTGCCTTGATTAACGCCTCGAATACTAGGCTGAGATTTACTTGGCCTATGTGGTAAACTGTAACGATTGTTTTGCTTAAAGTTTTCGTACTTTCGCAGTGCGCGCTTGAGCTGTTCGAGGTTGTTTGCGCCGTAAAATATACTAATGTTGACCTCGCTATCAGTGATGCCTTTAATAATGAACATCATTAAATCCTCCTCTTCCACCTCTTCCTCTTCCAGGGTTTCGTGCTGCAATTTCTTGCATCGACAGAACGTACTGTTGCACTGTTTCGTCGCGTCGTTTTTTTCTCGCACTGAGTTCACTAAAAATATCTGCTTTAGTGACCACACACTGAAACTCACCCTTAAGAGCATCCTCGAGTTCCATCCAATTGCGCAATTTCCGAGATCGGACAAACAAACGTGCTGTACCACTGAGAAGCCTCTTCGCAAATATAAACTTTGACCGATCATCTAATTTAAGAATTTCAGCATATTCATTGAAATGATCAATCCGAAGATCTATTGCGAAGTTATCATCCCCCCCCCCCCCCCCCATCCGGTTGCAACATGTCATCAATGTCTCTAAAATTGTGCGTAACTTGCGGCCTTTGACTGTAGTTTGCGTCCTCCATTTGCATTTCCTTCAATTTGCGCTTTAATAAGATGATTTCTTCTTTTTTTCTTACATGCTTCCCGTAGTGAGTTGAGCTCCTCATCAAGATCATTTCCTTGTATCACGAGTGAATTATCCTCCAACTCGGATTCGCTGACGTCTGATGATGCTGCTGATGATGCTGCTTCCTCATTTCTTCGGGCACAAAACACTGAATGATGTTTTCAAGATCTTCCTGTGAAAAGTCATTAACTGCATTCTCCACCCGCAGTTTTAGGTCTGCCTTAGTTCCATTAGTCCTCAACTTGAATGACTGCAAAATGTTCTTTAACATGGGCACATTTGCCTTTTCCACGAACTGGTTAAATACTTGGGACATAATTATTCTTTAAGAATTCCAAATTTACAAAAAAACAAAATCACACTTTACAAAAATAACACGTCGACAATAGCAAACAGAAACTGGAATTGCGGACGATTCAATCTCACTTCTGAAAACTGTGGGGAAGGGGTAGGCGAACTTTGAACAATAAGTAAACAACAAGTACTTAGTGACGTGACAGTTTATTGCAAAAGAGAGAGTTCACATGAGTTGTGGGCGGTATATATACCATCGCCTAACCTAAAGAATATGCTAACGGGAGGATCAGCCGATCATGAGACTCGTTCTTTAAGTTAATTGTAATTATCTTTTACACGAATGTTAATTATTAGACCTCGAAGGGTGTAATAGGAGTGTGATGACACTGTTTCTCAAACTTTTCGAATATTCTTCTACAATATATTACTTAAAAAAGGATATTAATATCTTAGTAGTAAGGTAACATGACCGTTTCTTTTAAAAATGTAAGACACACAAAAACTATTGTAACTTTTGTCACAATAAATAAATAAATAAACATTCCTTAAAACCAGTTTTTTTTTTCATTGTCATCGAAAATTGAACCGGCATACAGTAGTTGTCATGACCTAATTTCTTTGAACCTCTCACAAGTGGTGCTCTGTAGCAGCTGATGACCCATTTTCAGAGCGTGCATGTACCCTATCCTCACGGGAATGAGATATGTCAGGAAATCAAATCAAACGTCAATTTCCGAAATATCTTCGATTCTGAATCCAATATACACTTCAATTCGAATGTGTAACTGGTGTTTGCACAAATGTAATTTCATCTGATTGATGCAACAGAGTTCTTATCTATTGGTCACATGCCAGCATTACTGAAGTGCATACCAATTACTAATTGCCTTCACTTGGACATCTCAACGCCTAATCCAGGACCAAGCCCTCAATTGGATTTCTCCACCAGACACAAACCCCTGGCGTTGATGTGGGTTGTCAATATGTTGTAAGATATTGTAAATTATTGGATGAGTTGGGTGTACTGCTGGTGAAATTATTTGCTTTTAGCTGAGTGTTACGTTTAGTAAGTAGCACTGATTACGAACTATCCGGAGTGATAATCTGTGTTCAATTAGCGTAATAACATCTCCAACATATGTTTATACAAATGCCGGCTAATCTGATTAGTTTCTGTTTAACAAAACGAATGCCCTTGGTGGTTGGTGAGAGTGATCGACTGCAACGAGAGCGGTCGAAAGATAACCGTATTGAGTTTTCAATGGGATAACTGTGTGAAACCTTTCCGGAACTGGCATAGAAATGCTGAACAGCTCTCGAAGCTTGTTCAGCCGGTTAGCTTGGATGATTTTGAAATGCAGGTTAGCAGGCTTAAGATAATACGGTTTTAAATTGTTATTCATCCCGATTGTACGGTGCTCCTGTGCATATATAAGTGAAAAAGCAAAGAGCCGAATTAGAATTGAAGTTTCACAACATTTGCCTAAATATGTACATATATGTATATAAATTGTTAGTGATCCAAATAAAGACAAACCGAAGAATAATGTGGAGAGAACATCTCGCCATGAATGGCTCAAGATATTTACTTGGCTGCAAAATAAAGGAAAGATGCAAACATGTAGTGCATGCGATAGAATTCTCACTAATCACTTGGGTCACCTAAGAGCAAATGAAGTAAAGGAGTCGCATATTAAAAACATGGAAGCAAAGAAAAAACAATTGTAGATTCATTCCAGCATGAAAAGACAAGTCTGCAAAAAAATTTCGCGGAGCTAATGCTTGTGCAATTTTTACTTGTCTACAATCTTCCATTTAATTTAATGGATTTTTTGCCAAATCTTTTAAAAGATTGCTGTCCGGATTCTGACCAGATGATGTGACTGGATTTATGAGTTACATGATTCAAAATCACATCCGTATCACTATTTATAGTGACAACAGAATCACTGATGAGACCATCTGTGGCGGGATGGCGGCTAACAGACTCAGGCTTTGAGGGAACCTGACTGGTAGTGGCAGCTTGACTAGAGGCTATATTCTGGTGCCACGGGAGGTCAGGGGCCCCTGGAACTTCGATTCCAGCCTGACCGTGCGGTAGGCCCCCTTGTGGGAGTATCGTGGTGGCTGTGGTTTATCACCTTACATCGCGGGTAGAGCCGAGGATAGTGTACTGTGCTGACTTGTCTAGTCGATTGTTCACCCACAACTAGGCAAGGCGGTTAGGGGATTATCCCTTCTCAGTGTGGAGTTGCATTCTCAACCGGGCGCTGCGACCCAGAGAGCGGAAGAGGTTTTAGAAAGGCCTTGCATCAAACCAAGGTGAGGTGATTGCTCCTCAAGCATGATCTCAGTTTGGTACTTGGGTAACTAAGGTGTTTAGTTACTTATTAGTCTTGGGAAAATGAACCCCGTGATATAAGCCGTAAAGACAGTCGATCACGTAAAACCAAATCCCTCATCTGTCCCGATTCTGATGTGGTAAAATTAATTAAATGCGGACGGACAAAAGCAACCCAGCTTGCGGAAACTTTAGGAACAGAAGCAAAGAAGAAAATTGTGTCTGAATTGAAAAAAAAAAAAACGAAATTTTCCTTGATCACCGATGAGACCACCTATCTTTCAACTAAGAAGTCCTTAGTCATTTACTAACCACGAACTCATTTTAAAATGCTGTGAAAATATTTAATCCTCTTAATTACGATTCGTTACGTTTATTTATATTCATTAATAAAAAAAATAATAATTGAGTGAGTGAATTTGTTTGTACCTGTTCTTTTGTTTTTGTTTTTTATTAATTGTTAATAAAATAACGTGATGTGTGCAATTGCAACATTGAATGTAAGATATAAATATGTGGTGATGAATAAAATGTAAGACATTCGTATGTCATGAATCAAATGTAAAATATATGTGATGAATGTTCTTGCTTTAGTAATATTTTGGTGCTTTTTATTAACATTTGGTCATTTTTATTTCCAATTTTGGACACATTTTTTTCCAAATGGTAACCGTGACTAGGCCCCATCTATCTGACATGTTTTTCCTAAACCATGACTATAAGAGAAGTTAGCATCAATCAAATTATGCCAAGCCGCCTAAAAGAGAAAGAAAAGATTCTACATCAGCCTCGGCAGGAGCCTATATATCGACAGCACTCTTGTTGATTGTCCTCGAGCCTTCCAAAGCCTGTGTTTAAATATCGCCATTTAAGTTAAGGGTTTCTCCTTCCCATTGAAGAATATTAAGCTCTAGTTGCTTTTAAAGAAATTTGTTCCTGCACTGTTTAAAATTGTAACTAAAGTCGTCGAAGAGTGTTGCAGGTGAATAAAAACTGATATTTCTATAGTAAGCCAACGAACGGACTCTTGGCGAACTGTCCTTAAGGCAACATTTTAATCAGTCCAATTTGCATTTGTCAGGAGACTTCCGGGGCGAGATATGCAAAGTCAGCAGCAAAACGCAATCACTTCAGAAGTTCTTACCTTCTTGACAGTAACTTCATTACAAACCTGTCAAGGAACTTTGCCACAATAGACTCCTCACAGGCCGTGGGTGACTTTGTTTGGCAGCCAGATGTGACCTTCGCACCGCGACGGAAGAAACTAAGTTATCATCAGCAAATTGCATTCGGAGAAGTGTTTTCAAAAAGTTTACCAAGGGATTGCCTCCACCAGACCACACCGCCCTCCACACGACAAACAAATAAGTTGCAAGCCGCGCGTCAAGTTAAAAGCCAAGCAGGACAAAACTTCAAAATTTATTCCCTCCCATGAATCTCCGTGGAAATATCGTTTCACTTGCGTGCACAAACTTTGCCCTCATTATTCATAGGGCCGTAGAGCTGTAGGGAGCAACTTTTCCACTCATGGTTACCGAGCACACCCGCTTCGTGGCATTTCTGGTGTTTGGCATCGGCGCACCACGTATTCGTTTTCGTTTAACGTCTTTCGCTGTTGGCTGACGTTCGGCGGCAGGTGATGCACCGTAACCCGCGCATATGCACCACTCAACCGAACGCCCCATTATTCCGATCGCATAAATACCCGCTCGGCACGTCAGTGTTATTTGTACCATTCCGCCTTTCGTTGCTCCCGTAAAAAAGCTCGTAAGCCTGGCGTAGTCATGAAAATACAGTTCCGCCTGGGTGAAGAAAAGCAGGATGCCTCTCTGAGCACACACATTAAGGATCCGGAGCTCTGCAACAAGTGCCATAATCGTAAACAGGACTGCAAACAATAAGACATTCGTGGGGATACGCCAGCCAAAGCCGTTCGGAGCATTAAGACGTATTTGGATCCGTACATGCGGAGCAGCCGAGTGGAGGAGTGCTTTCATTGAGAAGGATTTTATTGAGAAGGCAACTCGGTAGCAGGCTGTCGCCGTGTCGGATGCGGGGACATACTTGTAGGCGTTCATATTTCGGATAAGTGAAGCCGAAGGAGTTGGAATAAATGCTCCGTCGATTGGTAAGTACGGGGCTGAGGCAGGTATCTGTGCGGGTCGATGCAAGAGAGAGGATAATTTTAGTAAACAATATCCTTCGGGCAAATTGAGTTTCGGGAAATAAAACAACATTCGAAGGACATAAATCTTTTGATTTACTCTGCTCGAAATCCAATAAGTCGCCATGATTAAGGACGATAAGGGCGGCCGTACATTGGTGATTTGCAGAAAAGGGGAAATATGACTTCACCCTGGTATTTATGTGTCCGACAGGTTGTATCGATTGACAGTAAAATGATAGGGAGGTTTTGTGTGAGAAACTTTTTCTCAGAAGGAGCATGTGGCTTTGGGGAAGTTCTTAGTGGGTTGACATTGAAAAGATTTAATGTTAGAATTTAAAAACAATTGTCAGTTGCGATTCCTATTCTTGGATGTCGAGCACATAAATCAAAGAAACCTAAAAAACTTCGGTTTGATGGTGACCCGTTAAAGTTGATTTAAAAAGTCTCAAATTCGTGTTTGTTGAACCACACTCAGGTACTTTGGGAAGGTATTTAAGCGAGGTTAAAATTTCCCTAAGTCACGGAGCGACAATTCAGCTAGGACGGTAGTCATCTCAGAAAACTCCGGAGTCTTGGCCGAATTAAAATATTGTCGCACATTTCGCAACCGGGTTTCATTTAATAGCCATGCCTGCCGCTGTCCGAAAAGAAATTTATTGTTGAGATTTTGTGATCACAGACAAAACATGGGTGCATTTTTATGCACAAGAGACGAAGGAGGCAGTGGACGAGTGTAGTCCTTCTTGGGCATACTACTTCTCTATACCCAATGATTGCATGAAACCGCAACCAAATTGCAGAAAAAATAACCCCTTTTGGCGTGCTGTTGTTCCACCATATAAAGACACTGGCAAAATTAATTCGGTCCATTTTCAAAAGATGGCGCTATATGCGAAATTTGGTTGATGGAAGTGGTAACCTCCTTCATTGGAATGTTATGACATTTTTTAGTGTACCATACAGTATCGTGTGCTTAAGTAACGACATTGTATTCTGAATTTTCGAAAATGTTGATTTGTCTGGAATATTTCGTATATGGAGGAAAAGTACAGCTGAAGCCTATTGAATGCATGTCAAATATTGTGGTGAGTCCCCCCCGACCGATAAATCATACAGAGACTGGTATCGAAGCTTCAAAAGTGCTGATTCTAGCGACGAAGGCAAGAGGTGTCTTAATCAGCCTAGAAGTTTGAAGATGAGGAACAGAAGGCTTTTCTGGACCAAGACCCATTTTAAGCGCAAAGTGAACTGGTAGAATTGTTGGTAATGACTGAGAAAATTGCTGTTCGGTTTAAGAAATTTGGATTAAATCAAAAACAAGGAAAGTAGGTGCCGACTATCCAAAGCAGCAACATGTCGAAAGAAGATCTTTCACCATGGAACTGCTTCTTTAAAGACATCAAAGGAAGGAATTTTAGCACAGAATAGTGACTGGAGATGAAAAGTGGCTATTCTACTATAACTCCTGGAAGAAAAAATAATTTTGCAAGGCCTCGTGAAAGCGTTCCATCAATGTCTACCGCTCAAAGATTATGCGATTACAAGTTATGCGTTTGAGCCGTGAGTTGTGCGAAAAACGACCGATTGGCATGACACTATGATGAATCTTGGTCCAACATGGTTGTTGCGGTCAAAAGTTTAAAGTTGTACCTCAGCCTCGTTATATTTCGAACCCGACTTTTTCCGACCATTAGCTTTCTGGACAGATTCACGATTTGTGTTGTTACCGGGTTCGGGTTTGTGAAGCATTTAAAGAATGACTCAATGTTTGATCGATGCCAAAGAGGACTCTTTTAAGGGATGGTATTCGAAAATAACCAAAGAGGTGGGAAGAAGAAGTCGTTTTCGACGGGTAATATTTTCAGATATGCTTTTTAATTTGACTTAATTTGGTTTCCAAACCTCAAGAAGTCACTTACTGAGCAAATATTTGAGTGAAGTGAAATGGTTTTTGACACCCCAGGGACCTGTTTTGCTAAACGTCACCCGTTTCTCAATTTTCTAAGACGTGTTAATAACATTGAAGTATCGCTGGTACGATCGATGATAAGAAACTATATATTGTTGGTTTTGTGCTGCTGACAGCCTTTATAAAAAAACAACAAAAATCTTGACAGAAAGCCACAATCTGAATAATATTGGGATATACGAGGGTTGCCTTTTATATTTCGGGATTAGAGAACAAAAATAAATATTATTCATCGACCCCCCATTAAGATCTATAGACTTCTGCATGCATTTGAACCAATTGTCGAAGCACTTTTGCCACTCTGATTGAGGTATCTCCAAAACATGCATTCTGAACGCATCACCCGCTTCTTCAGGAGCTGAAAAACGTTGACCTCTCATTTTATTTTTTACGTATGGGAATAAAAAGAAGTCATTCGGTGCCAAGTCAGGACTATACGGCGGATGACTCATCAAATCGATGTTTTGAGTGCTAAAAAATGCAGTTGTTTGAGCCGATGTGTGAGAGCTCGTATTGTCGTGCTGAGGAGTGATCTGTCTTCGGCGATTGGTTTTCCTGATTTCTTGGAAGACAACTGGCAAACAAATGGTTGTGTTCCACTCAGAATTGACTGTTCTGCGTTGTTCTAGTGGTACGCTTGCGACATGTCCAGTTTTCCCAACTATATGCTTGGAAGTGCTTCGTGCGCGAGCAACTTTTTTTGGATATTGCTTAATTCGAAACACCCATACAATCGACTGCTGTTTACTTTCGGGCTCATATGTGTAAATCCACGATTCATCACCTGTCATGATGTCATAGACGTGTTTCGAAGCACCGCGATCGTATTTTTGGAGCATTTCTTTCGACCAATCGACTCGAGCCTTTTTTCGAGCGATTGACAAATTGTGAACAAATTTTTTTTACGGTCAAATAATCGTGCAATTTTGAATGTATGCGATCCCACTTATGCCTAAGGTTGTCTCAGTCTCACGATAGGTCACATGTTGATCTTGCAATATCAGTTGGTGCACAGCATCAATGGTTTCCGGAACAACAACTGATTTTGGACGACCTTCACGAAATTCGTCTTGGAGTGAACTACGACCTCGGTTGAATTCACCATACTACCGATAAACACTGGTGCGTGATTGAGCTTCATCGCCAAAAATTGAATTAAGTTCATCGATGCACTGTTGTTTAGTTAATCCACGTCGATAGTTGAAAAATTCCACTAATTGGGGGAGATGAATTTTTTAAGTTACTGTAAACAACACAAATAGCGCTCGTATGTCAAAACGTTGTGAGTACGTATAACCTCAAAAATATCAAACTTTACGATAGAGATGACAGTTGCAAGATAGCAACACTAGGGTTGCCCAATCCCGAAATATAAAAGGCAACCTTCGTATGTTACAATATTTGAAAGAGTGTGAGCAACACTCAATTCATGAACATCAATTTACCATCGGTAAATAGCGGCTTTGCAGCAATTTAGGAGAAAAATACCGGAAAACTCACACGTTATCTTCAAGAAGGCAATGTATTCAAAGACAGTGGCTGTTTTTTGCGAATCGGGGATTTGTGCTTTTATTTAACAAGGTGGATTTTAACACTTGCCTGGGTAGAAGAGTGGGAATGTGTCGCCATGTAGACCGACATTTTTGCTAAAATGTATGAGATGTGTTGATTGTTATCATTAGCTTGTCGCCTCTTAACTGCGAATTAGTTTGACATTTTTCTTAAGAAACGTTGATGGTAGTTTAATGGTCGTTTGATGGTAGGTTTGTGACAGGCAGGTTGGATGGCAGTCACATTCTAACTTTAAAAATTCTGTTATTTGAGGTCTTAGTGTTAAAAAGATTTAATCGGTGAACACGCGAAAGCGACGTTGGTCAGGTCTCGGTGTGGACTTAAAACTATGTAACTTTTCTCAATGTCTATGTGGTACTCACATAAATTTTCATAGTGACTCAGGGTATGATACTTTTGGGGAAATAATCGGACGATGAATTTGTCTACGACGATGGCGTGGAAGATGGCATGGAAAAGGAATTAGACGAGGAGCTGTAGTCATTAAGACTTTTCTTCGTTTGCTCACTTTAAATGCTACTTTAAAATAAACGAAATGAGATGTCATCACCGATTATTCTAACCGGACTGTGTCATTGTTCCGAAAATTCAAAAATAGTTTTGTTTTGTTCGTTTGATTGTTTTTAATATTCCTTTCCGCGTTTGCTTCAGAGTTAGATTTAGACTTCGTACTTAGAATTGATTAGACTTGGGCAATGTGGTGCTTATGGTCACAACTGCTATGATCCGAAAAGTTGTTGAATAAGAACCATTGGGGCAACGCAACAGATGACGGCCTATGTTGGGATGACGCACACAAATGGGGAAGGATTTCAACCCACTCGGAGTGGACAATTGGAGGAGGCTGTCTGGAGATCGTGAAAGCTAGAGAGACCTGTTACTTGAGACCCAGGCACCATACAAATGAAGAAGAAGGTTTGGGAAGAACTTGAGTAAGGCATTTGACACTGATCAGGTCAACTGAACGATGACAGAGTGAACAGACTTGTAATTAAAACTCAGACGAGGGACTTGCAAGAACTGCGATAAAGACTCGGATTGGAAGCTAAACAGGTACTTGGGATGGAATTATTAAAATTGCGTTAACTGATTGGCTTGTAAAACTATAACGGCTACGAAAAAAGTAAGAACATTTACACAGACCGGCTCCAAGTTTCTATAAAGACCCTCTTGTGATACACATTTCATTCCATTTATCCTTTCCTTCTATCGTCCCCTCTTAATCTTCATTTCGTAGAAAGGTTACTTGATCTAAATGTTATATTCTTCCTGCTCAACAAAGAAGTTAATTCGGATTTATTTTTGCCCACTGAGACAACTTTCTTCATGACTGGCAACCTCTGGAGCGTATCGAAATGCTTCCCTACCGCAAAGTGCGATCACACATCCACAGCAGCGAAGCGATAAGCTGCCGAAACGAAATTTCCAAGGTTATTAATTCTAAACCACTTGACGTCATCTGCAGGGCGGCCGAAAAGAACGAATTAAATTACGCTCGCCTGAAATTGAAAACTTTATTGCAGCTGCGGCTAATCGTAAACCGAAACTCGATGCACATTCGATTTTCAAGTGCTTTCCAATTCACTGCCCCCAAAGGCAGCCACAGAACTCAACCGAGCTTCCTGGTCGACCTTTCATTTTATATTTATTTGTTAACTGACATAACATTTAATTGAAAACATTAAACGGAATGTCAATCATTTCAATTTGTTCGGCATGAAAGGACACTCTGCCGCCCGTGCGCCCCGTGGAAAAACAAAATTCAAACTCATTGGGGAGGAATTAAGTTTGTTTATTTTTTTATTTTATTTCCCAGTGCCCTGTACACACCGCCTGTCCGTAGCTTTCCAGTAGGTAATTGTTTAATTTGCTTTCATTGAAATTCCATCACAAACATTGCAAAGAATATAAAAAAAAAATTCAATTAAAAAATACCCACCAACGTCCCCGCACCAAGGAAGGGAGTCTCAACAGCCCGGCATCCCCTGCCACAGGGCCTTACTTAAGTACGGAAAAAAGCGATACCTTGTGTGAAGAAGGAAAGCCGCTTTGACATCCTAGAACAACCTCCGAGTGCCTATCATGGCAACCCCCAGCCAGCGCGTGGGGGCGAATTAATTTCGAGATGAGTATCTTTTTCGAAGCCGTAATTGCCACAAGCTCACAGGAAGCAATTAATTATTTTACATATTCTTGCGTTCAAGGCTGACAGACACATACGATGAGTCTGCGTTCGGGTTTCGTTTGAGTCCGGGGAGGGTTTGATTAATAATGATACCTACCACTCATGGAGGCTGCACACATTGTATTTTTCACAGCAGTGTTGAGAGACCAGCCCACTACTGAAACTAGGGTTGAGAGGCCGATATTAAGGATAATTACATGGGAACGAGTTTGACGAATATCCTCTTCGACCGAAGAGCTTGCTGCGGTATGGGACGTAGAGTTTGTGGATAATTGAGTTGTTGGATTGGGTGGAAGTAATTCGACTACTGATGAGGTTACCGAAGGATTTAATGGCGAAGGTGTGATCTTCTCGTTGATTGCGGGAGTAAATATTGATTGGGATCCCACTTGGAATCCCAGCCAAGTAGTACGAAATCAAGAACAATAATTTATAGCCATGTCTTATGAGGAAATCTCTTACACTTGAGAATAGGAATACACTTTTGAATACGACTTTTGAAGATAGAGAAGATGGCAAAGAAGAAATTCAGGGATAAAAACAAAGCTAATGAACAGAACAATAATATAGCGGACTACGTCCAGTATGTAATTTCGGAGGTAAACAAGGGCTAGTGCTCAAGGCAGGTTCATGTCTACCCTCCATGCTGGTCGACTCTGCTTGTCGCCTTGAATAGATCCAACACATACACCCAGGCATTTGCATGTGACGGAGCCGCTCTCATCACCGAACCATGTCTTGCGTCCGTGTAGAAAAGTGGGCAGGAGGCTCTTAACATGATCGATGACTGGTGCACTAGGAATGGACTTTCAGTCACTCTCAAACCTGAGGTTATTCTCTTCACGAGGAGGATAAATCTATCTGGTCTGACTCAAATAGTACTTAATGGTGTCATCTAAGCGAATACTTCCTTGGAAAAAAACTCATTGAGACGAAGACTCACAAGATGCTTCCGGTATTCTGGCAATGTAAGGGAGTCTTCGCTGAAACCTGGGGCCTATCACCAGGAAGATCTGTATGTACCTATACGGCATAATAAGACTTTTTCTTTTCTATGCAGTTGTTTGGTGGAATATGCGCAAGTACGTGAGTGGTGGTTTCACCATGTTTCAAAGAATGCGATCACCCGCCTTTGCTAACGTTCATGTTTCCGCACCATAGGAAGTAGGAACGGAATGATCAGGCTGTTATATAAAGGGAGATTAGCGCTTCGAGAGAGGGCTTTATTACTCAATTGCCTCTTGAGCCCAAAAAAAAAAACAGCGATTGGCAAGAGTGATTCTGCATTTGATTTCGGTACTCATGTTGTTATACCTGTTTACAACGGAGCAGAGGTAGACGAAGTCCTTGGCTACCTCGAAGTTTCTGCTGCCTAGTGTGACACTCTGTCCGATACGTTGATGTTGTGTGTCCTTCCTTGATGGCATATTGTCATATGCGGCCTTAAAATCGATGAAAAGGTGGTGAATGTCGTTTTGCAATTCTTAGGTCTTTCCAGGATCGGCCGTAAAGTGAAGATCTCGTCTTTGTCAACTTCGTTGGTCTGAAACGACACTGATAGGGACCTATCAGGTTATGGACAAACGGTTTCAGACGCTCAGACAACACGAGAGGATCTTGTATACGATATTAAGTAGGCTGATGCGTCGATAATTGGCGCAGTCAAAGGGGTCTGCCTTCTTGTGGATTGGGTAAACGACGCTGAGATTCCACTTATCGGGCATGCTTTCCTCCGACCATATCTTACAGATGAGCAACAGCTTCAGCTGCTTTAAATAGTTCTGCGTTTCCAATCTTCTTCTATGGTTAGTGCTGGCAGTGTTAAACTCTGAGCGAGTTTCAGGGAGACTCGACAGGAAAAGTTCCCAATCTGTTGCGATTGTAGCTTTCCAACGTCAAACCGTACTGGGTAAGCGTTGCCTTCTCTCTCTGTAGCTACCGCCTTAGTAAATGCCGCAGTTGTTCACGGTTTTCTTGCCGGACCTATCCCATCGCACTTCCTGGATGGCGGTAATGTCTGCTTTGTATCAATCAAGGGCCTGCGCAAGTTGTTCGGCTGAACGTGGTCTGTTAAGAGACCTCACAATCCACGTGCAGAACCTAAAATCATTATCCTTAAAACGTTCGCTGGGGTCGTCAACAGGTGGTCCTACATTATCCGAGGTATTTCGGCTTTTCTGAACCATATTATTTTTTACGTGATGAGGACAGAGGGGTTCGCCGCATACATTGGTTCACCATACAACGGATGTTGTGATGGCTATCCAGGAGGCGCCGCGAGGAGGCTGTATGTCAACTTGACCTGTGAACTAACGGGGATAATAATAATGCTTTGTTGAGCGCAATCAACAGTGTTCTCTCGAGTGTACAGACCCCCCACAAACTTTGGAACTCTACCGAAAGAGTTTCCCTGAAACTTAGAGTTCGACACTGCCTGCACTAACGATAGAAGAAGATTGAAAACGCAGAACTATTTAAAGCAGCTGAAGATGAGTTGGTTGGGCGCGTACACCAGCTCATCTGTAAGATATGGTCGGAGGAAAGCATGCCCTATGAGTGGAATCTCAGCGTTGTTTGCCCAATCCACAAGAAGGGAGACCCCTTTGACTGCGCCAATTATCGACGGATCAGCCTACTTAACATCGTATACAAGATCCTCTCGACTGTATTGTCTGAGCGTCTGAAACCGGTTGTCCATAACCTGATAGGTCCCCATCAGTTTGTTTCAGTCCAGGGAAGTTCACAATAGACGAGATCTTCACTTTACGGCAGATCCTGGAAAAGACCCATGAAGTGCAAATCGATACTCTCCACCTTTTCGTCGATTTTAAGGCCGCATATGACAATGTGCACAGAGATGAGCTATAAAGTGCCAATCAATCCAAACTAGTCAAATTGTGTAGGATGACGATGAAGAACTCTCGCTGCTAAGTCAAGGTCGGTAACGAACTCACCGAGACCTTCAATGTCAAAAAAGGTTTTAGATAAGGCGACGCACTGTCATGTGACTTTTTCAATATCATCGTCAAGAAGATCGTGCGTAACTCACAAGTCAACAACAGAGGCACGATTGTCCAAAAGTCGGTTCAATTGCTAGCTTACGCTGACGACATTGACATGATTGGCATTGAAGCAGAAACGGCTTAAATGGGTCTGGCGATAAATGAGGTCAAAACTAAGTACATGTTCTCATCAAGGAAGAACAGACAACATCCACGTCTCGGACAGAGCGTCACACTAAGCACCAGAAACTTCGAGACAGTCAAGGACTTCGTCTACCTCGGCTCACCTGAAAGTAGGAAGAACAGCAATAGTACCGAAATCAAGCACAGAATCATTCTTGCCAATCGCTGTTTCGTTGGGCTCAAGAGGAAATCGAGTATTGAAACCCTCTGTCGAAGGATAAAGCTCGCTTTATATAACAACTTTCTCATCCTAGTCCTACTCTATGGCGCGGAAACCTAGCCCTTAGTCTTTTCGATAGAAAAGTTCTATGCGTTTTTTTGGTCCTGTTTGCGTTGATGGCATCTGGAAGAGAAAAGTCTTTGAATCCGAGCCATTGGGATAACGCTACAGAGAACGACGTAGGCGAAGGTGGCGCACCCAAGTGGAGAAGAAACTCAACCAACTTGGAGTGCGCAACTGGAGGCAGCTGGAGAAAGACCGTGCTGGCTTGAGAGGCATGTTGGCTGAGGCCCAGTTCCACCCATGACTATAGCGCCATGAGAAGAAGAAGAAGAATTTCATTTGTATTAGCTCGGCAGGTCCGAGGACGCTTCGACCTTAATTCACATACCTAAAGACTTACCACTCACTTTTGTCAATTCGGTCCCATTTCGCTTAGTATTCTGCTTAAGGTCTTTTCCCACATTTTGTTGATTTGTCTTAGTGTTTCGAATTCAAAGACTCTGCAGTTCATAACTGTGTTGGCCGATCGTTCTGTTGGGCCTCCGGCAAGCTCCGACTTAACTTGAAAGCGCTTTCTTACTTCATTGGAGGTGTGTGACAGTTGTCAAAAAAAAAAAAAAAATTAACACAAAAACATTATCTTTTCTCTTTTTTAAAATGTCTGGAGGATTGGCGAACAAGTTTGATTTTATTTTTGATTTTGGAGAACAAGTCAAGCTGAGGTCCATAGAATGATTGGAGAAAAATGTGGTGAGCCTGTTCCTACCGATAAGTCACGCAGGAAGTGGCTTTTTTACTTCAAAAGTGATGATTTTCGCGTAGAATACAAAGAGCTGGTCAAGCTTAAAAAAATTGCAAAATTTGATCCTGACCATACTAAATCAAGATCTGTGCCAAATGTAAGAAAACTCGGAAGGAATCGAAGAATGGCTCAATGCTTGGATCGAACCAGGGAGGACTCGTATTTTAGAAATTTTGTTGGAAAAACGCCAGGAAGATGAGATTCAAAATTTGTTTTCCATAAAATAGAACGGAACGAATTTGTACTCCCTATACTCGTATAAGGCCTACCGCAGATGCCTTATTATGTTTGTTCCACCAACAAATTGAGTTTTTCTTTCAGCTGCTGAAAAAGGCCAAACAGATAAAAACTTAAGGGCCAGCTTACACGCTATTGGGGTTCGTGGTCAATATTTCTGAATTTTGTAACAGAAAGAAGAAAGATTATGGTATTTCTTATGGTATTTCTTTGACTGTTCACGATCCAGTATTGCAACGAACATAACGCCCACTTGGTAACACATAAACTTTCGTATGAAACCGAATCTACTCGTATCACATCTGTGCATTTCCTTCTGTGCTTCGCAGTTCTCCTACTTTTAATTAAAATTTCACGCGAGGCCATTCATCTTAAGCAGGGCGCGAAATTTGCAAGTAAATTTGCATGTAAATTACTACCCGCAACCCCTCATCTGCGCCACCAACACCAGTGCGCACCCCAAACGAGCGTATGCACTTAAATGTGTCGAATTTCATTATGAAACCGAGAAGGACAGTCCCCAACTGGAGGCATTCGTCCCCGCTTCCCGCCGACATCATGAAAAAACCATTTGCAATGGGTGACCAATTTACTCGCTACACAGTCAACCCGTACATTGTATTAAAGGCCCATTTACCGGTTGACTACTGTCCCACAAATTAAAATTGCAAACAAGGATCACAGCGGAGAGCGGCCTTCATAATTTGCCCATGAATGCTTCCCTTTGTTGTTTTTGTTGGTAAAGTTTGCCCCATGCCGACACAATATGTGTGAAAACAATCACTAGTCCTTTTGACTCGATTTAATTTTTTGGGGCATTTTATGCCCCAAAAAGGAAGAGGAATGGACTTTAAGGAAAAAGGAAATTCACAAATGCTGGCTTTTGTCGTTTCACTTCTCCATCTTCCATCGAGGCAACTGCTATGGACCTGTTCAAATGTCCAGTTGCTGATTAAATCTGAACCCAAGCACCTTCGAAGGGTTGCCTTTCCATCGAAGTTCATTTCCCTCAAAGTCCATGCAAATATCGACTTGCATCAAATTTTGTTTTTCTTTCCATATCATTATTGAAAAATTAAGGAAAAAGTGTTGCCTTCCACATTGCCCCGATAAATTGATTTTATCAGCGGCTCCCTGAAAAGGGTTAAAAATAAAGATAGGGGTCCGGAGAGACAGTCAGTCTATAGTTGTAATTTATTCGAAAGATAAAATCATTCTGTTGCCTGTTTTTGGATCGCTGGGAGAGGGGCCAGGACGGTAGGCAAATTGCCTCTCCCGGAACGCTGTGGGATGATGGAGGATGCTTATGTGTGCGGAAATCTTTATTTGGTAATTCAAGTCTATTGGCGCTGGTCGATACAGAAGATTCGGGACACTCGTAGTGATGTGATACGTGATAAGAGATGGAAACCTTTTCACCCAAAAGTGTGTCACTAGTCTTGAAAGACCTCAATTTATGACCTTAATTGAATCACTTTAGGAACTTGTGGATGAAAATGTTGGGACTGCCATTGCTATAAATTCTAATCGACAGTTGGTGATGAGTTATTGGATTGGGCTGATATTTGAAATTGTCCAAAGAGTCTGAGGCCAGTTGAGAGATGTTAAACGAATAACAACGTTAGATGCGTTGTGTTTCTCGACCTTGAAACTTTCACCGCAACAGATTTTAAAGACCTATTACTGAAAACAGACTTTATATGTTTTTTCACATATTATCAGGTGTCCTAGGATACATCTAACTGCACAAAGTTTTGAAACATTAGGAAGACACTTCACTTCTGCCGGCATTACCGTTCGCACTTACTCTCCTTACATGGACTGCTGTTTTCATTTCCACAGGATGAGACTCGGCTTCTTATACGAAATTGGACTTCGAAAGTATACTCTACTACGGATTACTTGAGGTGGCGCTACAGAATAGGTTGGATTTAGACAAACATCTGCAGTTAGCTTGATTTAATGTTGACGGCCTTCAGCTTCAACGTAAAGTTGGTTTATGTTTCTTTTCACTTGCGTGCTCCACCGCTACATGGTATTCCTCTACGGCAACACCTCTAAAATGAGGATTTTCTGGGTCAAACATTAGCGACTACCCGCTTGGCAGCTGAATCGTTGGATCTTCAGTCGATTTTACTTAAGGGCTTGTACAGTTCACTGTTAAGACTGCTCCCCTATTCACTAGCAGTGGGGACGGAACCCAAAATACTACCAGAAGAGTTTTCCCAATGAAACAGCCAGGACCAACCTAGTCCGCTTATTTCAAGGTCCATGCCTCTGCTTCATAACAGGGCTGGTACGATTAAGGCCATATGGCAAGTCAGAGAGAGTTTTGTTTGTTGAATTCATTATTTCCTCAAGAAGCGGTGGCAAGCATATAATTTCAGACGACAGCATAAACGTAGTTTGCGTTCATTAGCCGTTCAGTTCAGTTTTCCAGCATCAAAAACAATGCCCCCAAATGTACCACTGACTTTATCATTGATTTTTTTTATTTGGTTTTATTTCTGTTATCGGTTGATCCAAATAGTTGAAAGAACTGCTGAAAGAGACACCATGCAAGGCCCTGTTTTCCTTGTGGAATGTTGCCTAACCTATACAAAAAAAAAAATTCGGTCTGTTTTCAAGAGATGGCGCCATCTATAAGTTGCGGCTGATCATGGAAGCAATCATCTAATTCATTGGAATAGTTTGACATTGGTATTCATCGGCATTTAAGACAACAACATTGTTTTCTGCCACTCCGGATTTGTCTTAAATAAACGGTAGTAGAGGAAAGTTTTATATTTTGTATTTTTTGTTTTAAGTGTAGCAAAAATGTAGCCTAATCGTATTAATGGTGAATCTACTCAAACCGATGAATTCTGCAGAGAGTGGTTTCGGCGGTTAAGAAATTTTAGCGTCAAAAACAAAGACGAGTCCTCGCAACTGTAAGAAATTTACGCCGAAAAATTGACCTTTGGAGGAGTTAGAAAAGTTTTTTTTAAGGTAATCTGCAAATTGACTCAAATGCAGAAGAAAAATAAAAACATTGAAACCCCCAAAAGGGTTGTGTATAAATTATATGAGGTCTGTTCGAGGACTACGAACATCCGATTATCGATTTTTTTATTTAATTTTGTTGGAACACTCGTCTCAAACATATGTTTACAGATTCAGCTATATAGCATATTTATTTTGCTTTTGGGAGGTATAAAAGGTAGACGTGGTATACGTATTCGGCAATTTTCTGCTATATCAAAGAATATGTATTCAATTTTGTGTGAAATATGTAATCAAGTGCTAAAAGTACTTGAAAAGGTAACATTGGCATACGGTGAGTGTTCTTCAATCAGACATTTTTTTTACAAATTGTACAAGCTTTTCAAGGAAGGTTGAGAAGTTGTTACTGTCGACGCATGCGGTGGACGCCCCAGATCATCATCAACCAATAAAAAATGTTGACAAATTGTACAAACTTGTGGAGAATCATCGAATCGCTATTAGAGAAGCTACTAAAAATATCGGCATATCGGTTAACTCATGACATGCAATTTGTTTGAACATTTAGGGCATGAAGCACGTGGCAGTGAATTTTAAACAAAAGAAAAAAAACATGTCTCAAAGTCCAATCGTCCAAATTGAAGAGCCCAGAATAGGCTAAATACACCCCACGTTCTATCATACGTGAATGTTGTGAATGGTTTATCGATTACCGGACGTAAGGCATCAGAAGTTCTTACCACATGTTCGACGGTTCTTAAGTAGTGACTAAGATACTTGTGCGCCGCTTACGAGAAGCAATTCGAAGAGAACGACCGGAATTTTGGCAAACAATTTGTGATTTTTGAATCACGATCATCGTCGTAGTTTTTGGTCCAAAAAAAAAAAACACAGAAATCAATCTGCAGCCACCATATTTACCAGACTTCGTCCCCTACGACTTTATCCTGCTCCCAAAATTGAAGCCACCCATGAAAGGACGACGTTTTGCGACGAATGAGAAGATACAAACCGGAACACAAACAGAGGTAAGGGGCATATCATACAGTGCATATCAGAACTGTATTGTATCTGTAGGTAAATGTTTTTAGGGTGACAAAATAGAAATAGATGAATAAATAAATGTGCATTGAGTAAAATAAAAGTTCACCTTATTCCAGGTATGCCGGTATGAAATGATAATTATTAATGGGAAAGTAAAAACATTTTATTCAGAGTATTGGCCATTGTTTTCTACACATTTTTACCACCATTCTGGCAATTTGTGAATACCACGCCAATAAAATTGTTCGTCTTTTAAAGTAAACCAATCAGACACCCAATTTTCGACCTCCTCGTAGGAATCAAAGTGCTGCTCAGCCATTGCGTGTCCCACCGTTGAAAACAAATGGTAGTCGGAAGGAGCTAAGTCTGGTGAATACGGCGGGTGGGGTAGCTGCTCCCAGCCAAGTGTTTTGATTGTATCCTGAACCGGTTTTGCTTTGTGTGCAGGTGCATTGTCATGGAGCAAAATTACCTTGCCGTGTCTTCTGGCCCATTCTGGTCGCTTCTCGATCAATGTATGGTTTAAACTGATCATTTGTTGTCGGTAGCTATCATATGCCTATTAAAGGTTTCACTAGGTTTTAGGAGCTCGTGGCACAGCACACCTTTCTGGTCCCACCAAACACACAGCATTGTCTTCTTGCCGAATCGATCTGGTTTTGCAGTCGATGTTGATGGTTGTCCCAGTTTAACCCATGATTTTTTCCGTTTAAAATTCTTAAAATAAATCCATTTTTCATCGCCAGTAACAATCCGATGCAAAACCGATTTTCTTTCGTGTCTCTGAAGCAAAATTTCACACTTGTTTTTCCGGTTTTCCATCTGTATTTCATTTAATTCATGTGGCACCCATTTTCCACACTTTTGGATCTTTCCCATAGCTTTTAAACGTTCAGATATTATTTGTTGTTCAACATTTAACATTGCTTCCATTTGCTTTTGACTCAAAGTGTCATCTTCATCCAATATCGTTTGCAATTCGGCGTCTTCAAACTTTTTTGGTGGCCTTCCACGTTCTTCATTTCTCACATCAAAACCATTATTTCTGAACCGTTAAAACCATCGTTTGCAAATTGCTTCTGATAGAGCATGATCACCATATGCCTCGACAAGCATTCGATGCGACTCTGCAGCACTTTTCTTCAAATGAAAACAAAAAATTAATGCTTTCCGCAAATCAAAAAAATTCGACATTTTTAACACGATGAAAAAAATTATGTTATCTGTTCAATCACTTGATGTATACTAAATATTTTCACAGATGTCATAGCAAATAAACATAAAAATAACAAAAGGCTCGTTCACAACAAATGTTCCCTATCGAGACATTTGTATCTTGACGCTCACTTCATACCGGTATACCTGGTACACGGAATCAATTAGTAGTTTTATTTACAAGACACTACATTGTGTCCGATGCATATGTACTTGGAACGAACATGTCAAGCATTTACTTAATTGCAGGGATGGTCGGAGGATAGTATACCCGATGAGTGGAATCCAAGCATCGTTTTCCAGGTCCACAAAAAAGAAGACCTTCATCATCAGCTATCTCAACATCGCACAAAAGATCTTCCCTGCCGTATTGTGTGAGCGTCTGAAACCGTTTTTTTCATACTCTGATAGATCCCAATCAGCGTGGTTTCAAGCCAGGGAAGTCCACGATAGACCAGATCTTCACTTTAAGGCAGATTCTGGAAAAGATCCAAGAAGTAGAAATCAACACTTACCACCTATTCGTCGAATTTAGGGCCGCATATGACAATGTGCACAGAGATGAGCTATACAGTTCCAATCATTCCAAACTAGTCGAATTGTGTAAATCTAATAAATAAATTGTGCAACCCTACCAAACTAGTCAAATTGTGTAAAATGACAATGGAGAACTCTCGCTGCTTCGTCAAGGTCGGTAACGAACTCACCGAGACTTTCATGTCAAAAAAGGTTTTAGACAAAGCGACACACTGTCATATGACTTCTTCAACATCATCCTCGAGAAGTTCGTGCAGAACATCGACGTTTCGGACAGAGCGTCACACTAGGCAGCAGAAACTTCGAGTTAGTCAAGGACTTCGTAAATCTCGGCTTCGCGGTAAATAGGGACTTTAACACCAGTACCGAAATCAAAAGTCACTCTTGCCAATTGCTGTTTCTTTGAGCTCAAGAGGCAATTGAGTAATAAGGCAGTTTGTCGAAAAACTAAACAGGTCCACCCATGGCAGTAGAGCCACAAGAAGAAGAAGAAAAAAAAGTAAAAGAAGAAGAAGAAGAAAAAGAAGAAGAAGGAGAAGAAATAAAAGAAGAAGAAGAAGAAGAAACAGAAGAAGAAGAAGAAGAGGGGATGTTTAACGTTAACACAATTGTAAGTAAACCTTGAGCCAATAATTCTAGATAAAGCGGAATATTTGGTAGTAGGGGTGTGACAGTACACAGAGCTCAGCAGGTTAAGGGAAATTACGATGCTGTGCCCACACAAAGTCAGTCTTGCGCTGATCGGGTGAAACAAACAGACCCATCCTCACACAAACACACGCTTTGTGGGTAACACGTCCTCACACAAACACACACTAGAACCGAATGCAACTGAGCGGCTTAAAGAATGTTGATATACACACATGTCCTTTTGCTAATGAAGTTTTCTACGAAATCAATTATTGCTTCCCACCTTAATTGCGCTTACGATTGAGTTCTTTTTCGTGCCCAGAGGTTAAAAACAATTCTCACACTCCATCTGCCGTGCACAAACGCCCACTGTAATGAGATCCTTTTCGAACAACTCGCATGCATGTCATTCAGGTCGATGACAAAAGACGTTTGAGAAAGTAATTGGACACCCGTAGACGGTCGATTAAAGCGGAAAATCACTTTGTGAAGTTCACTGGAGGTCCCTGAAAGGGTCAAAAGTTCAGTCAGATGGAAAGAAGTGCACTGAAGCGTATCGCTGTGCTCCTCAATTCATATGACATCTTTCAGTCATCAACCGAATTACTGACTAATCGAGTGTGATGTCATCTTTCTCTGTGATCCATGCCAATATGCTTTGAGTGGATGCGGATGCACGCAATTGGCTTAGTTTCCAATTTCAGGGATTAAAGCGAAAAAACTCACCGAACCCGCTCAAACTTTGGGACAATCCCTTAAAGGAATCCACTGCTTCAATTGATTTCCATTTCAAACGGCACAAGTTCGTCCTTCTACAGCCCGGATATAAGCCTCTTTTCCTGAGCGCAAAAAGAAACAACCCTGATGATGCTCCACACCATCACTCATCGATGGGACAGAGGCAGCGAAGGAAGGTAAACAAATAATGCGAACGAAATTAAAGGAGAAACAGTATTCATCCTTTTCTTGCCGCTTAAATGTTCAAACAGAATTCCGCTCCCCCCACGGCGAATGCGAAATAATCACAACCACTTGGCTGTTGACTTAACTGACTCGGCTGCCAGTGAATATTCACCATCCACTGGCCGGCGCTGGCTCTCCTTTCCCAAGTGTCCTTATTCTGTTTACATTTAGCCCCATACCGTCACTGCATAACTGACCATCTCCGTCCATGGTGCCCACGGAGGAAAAAAAGGAATAAATTAACGCTACAAGCTTAATGGTTGCCTGCAGTCGACTATAAGGGCTACCACTAGGTCCTTTTGTTTTCCACCTCACCGACCGGCAGATGGCCCTCGGGCTCCGGGCTTCGGGCTCCAAGCCGGGTGAGGATGTGCTCCGAATCTAAATCGATATCCAGCTACAGTCCAGCTGGTTGACTGGATGTGTTTGTGTTTATCTTTTTCACTCGCTGAAAAAAAAAAACGAAAATCTGTTTAAAACCTACGTTTATCCGCGCGTCCGTCATTCCCCCTCGCAAGGCGCACGGATTCGGGGAATGATTGGTTTTTATGTCAACAACATGGCAGTGCGGTGCAGGGAAGCGAGTGTGTGCTTTTTTGCAGGGCGGGGATGATCATTTTCCTATGTTTGTGCCAGATTTTCATTCCCGTTTGAGAACTGCATTGTTGTTGAAGAGCTGAAGTACTGTGGCACTTTCCGGAGGAACTTAGTTTTGAAAGTTCGTTTTACAGCAACCGATGGGAGGAAATAATATTCGAAGGGGTGGATGTCATTCGCGGAAAACTTTTGAATTCGATAACTTCCAGTGGGGTCGGATCGGAACTAAACTCCTGATACCATCAGTTACGGATAATAATGTTGAAATCGATAAAATAATTTTTGAAAAAGGATTTCTTTTTTGTTAGAGAAGAGTTGACTTCGTGTAGGATTTAGTGCACCGTGGCAGAAATTGACTTCTTGCGGGTACAAGGGAACCAGAGGATTAAGGGAGACCTTCGATTCGCACGGCTATTGAACAGCTCAAAATATAGTTTTAATTGATTGTGGAACACTTTTAACTCATTCTATGAATAGAAGTGTTGCTTTCGCAGAACTACTTTTTTTTTACTTACCTGACGTTTCTTAAATTTTGAAACTTACAAAATTCCGTTTACTGTCTAAGACTGCTTAAGACTGGTTTCTCTTTAACAATGTTTAATTCCGATTGACTCCAATTTTCATCTTTCTCTTTTTCGGGAGATGAGGTGATTTTAACCCGGATGAGAGGAAGATGGCAATATCGATGCTGAAGTCGAACAAAGCTGCTGCAGCGGACGGACTGTCCGCAGAACGATTTAAATCAGCTGGAGATGAGTTGGTTGGGCGTAAGCACCAACCTAACTATGAGATATGGCCGGAGAAAAACATGCGCGATGAGTGGAATCTCAGCGTCGTTTGTCCGGTCCACAAGAAGAAAGACCACTCTGACTGCGCTATTTATCGGGCTAACAGCCTTCTTAACCTAGCGTACAATATCCTCTCTGCCGTATTGTCTATAACTTGATAGGACCAATGTAGTTTCAGACCAGGGAAGACCACAATAGACCAGATCTTCACATTGCGGCAGATCTTGGAAAAGACGAAGGAAGTACAAATCAACACTCACCACCTATTCGTCGATTTCAAGGCCCGATATGACAGTGTTCACAGAGACGAGCTATACAGTGCCATGTCTAGTTTTGGCAATCCTACCAAACTTGTCAAATTATATAGGATGAAGATGGAGAACTCTCACTGCTCCGTCAAGGTCGGTAACGAACTCACCGAGGCTTTCAATATTAAAAAAGGTTTTAGACAAGGCGACGCACTGTCATGCGACTTCCTTAGCATGATTCTCGAGAAAACCGTGCGTTACTCACAAGTCAACAACACAGGCAAGATATTCCAAAAGTCAGTTCATTTGTCAATTGACGCGTTTGGACGAACACAGCAAACCGTCAATGAGCAGTTTGCAGGCATTGAAGCGGAAGTGGATAAAATGGGTCTGGTGGTTAATGAGGCCAAAACAAAGTACATACTGTCATCAAGAAAGGAAACACAACATCGATATCTCGGAAAGGGCGTCACACTAGACAGCAGTAACTTCGAGATAGTCAAGGACTTCGTCTCCCTCGGCTCTGAGGTACATAGGGATAACCATCAGTACCAAAATCAAAAGCAGAATCACTCTTGTCAATCGCTGTTTCTTTGGGCTCAAGAGGCAATTGAGTAATAAAACCCTCTCTCGAAGGACTAAACTCGCTTTATATAACAGCCTGATCATACCGGTCCTACTCCATGATACGGAAACATGGAAGTTACTAAAACCTGATACGGAAGCCCTTAGTCTTTTTGAGAGAAAAGTTTTGCGTGCAAATTTTGGTCCTTTTTGCGTTGATTGCATCTGGCGGAGAAGATTTAATGACGAGCTCTCTGGGCTGTACAGCGATATGCGCCTGGTCAAGCGTCTTCGGACACAGCGCTTAAGATGGCTAGGCCATGTAGAACGTATGGATACCACTGCTCCGGCCCGAAAAGTCTTCGAATCTGAGCCATTGAGACAACGCAACAGATGACGGCCTAGGCTAAGATGGCACACACAAGTGGAGAAGGACCTCGGCGAACTTGTAGTGCGCACTTGGAGGCAGAGGTATATTGGTTGAGTCCCAGGTCCACTCCAGACTGTAGCGCCATAAGAAAAAAAATAAGAGCCCGGGTGGCTTTTCTGGTTTAAACGGTCATTCGCCATCTGCTTCCGTTTAAGCACATTAAGTTGGACAATATCCTTCTCTGTTCAAGTGTGTTATCTTGCTTCTGGACATCGCCTATTGTGTTATTTCAATGGCCCGGAATCAAAGACTTTTCGGGTCTGTGCAGTTTCAGGGATAAGGCATCTTGTTGCAAAAGCTGCTGTTCAACCCGTATAGTTTTGTGCTCTCATAGCGATTTAGAATTTCCTTATTCATTTGGAATAGGGTCTATTTTTCTGCGTCAAAAAGCGCAGAACTGTCACGTAAAGTCAGCTTTGTATTTCTGGAAATGATCCAATTGTCGCTTGAGTCCTGCATTTGATTTCGGTAGTCATGCTGCTGTACATACGCACAGTCGAGGAAGAAATAGTTTTTGGCTTAGACGAAGTTTCTGCTGCCTTATGTGTCGCTCTTTCTGAGACGTCGATGTTGTGTGTCCTTCCTTGATGACAGCATGTCTTTCTTTAGCCCTCATTTATCTACAGACCCATTTTAGCCGCTTCCATTTCAATGCCAGCAAACCCCTCACTGACGGAGCGCTGTGTTCGTCAAATTACGTCGATATGGTCCGTGTAACCCAGCTGTTGAGGAAACTTTTGAAAGGTTGTGCCTCTGTTGTTGGCTTGTGAATTACACACAATATTTCCAAGAATAAAGCTGAAGATGTCACAGGACACGCCTTGCCCAAAATCTGTTTGGCATTGAAGGTGAGTTCGTTGCGGATCCTTACGGAGCAGCGAAGTGTGTTCCATTATCATCCTGCGCGACCTGATGAGTATGAAAAGAATGTCAGAACTAGACGTTGCGTTTTAGCTCGTCTCTATGCACGGTGTCTTCCGCGGACTTGAAGTCGACGACAAAGTGGTGAGTGTCGATCTTCGTTTCTTGGATCGTTTTTAGGATCAATCGTATTATATGGATTTGGCCATTGGTGTAGTTATCTGACATGAAACCTCACTAATAAGAAACTATCAGAAACAGAAGAATCTGGCCCGCGCTGCTGCTTAACATCCTGAGATAGGTAAGATCAACATCAAGTGGAATATAATCATATCAACATCAAAGGCACATCTGCATTAAACGAACCGTTGTCCCAGAAAAAATACCTCAATGACCTACTGGTAATAGTTTTCCTAAAAAACTACTAATAAACCAAAACTTTCTAAAAACGTCAGATTTCAATGACCGAATTCAATTTTTAATTTAAAATTGTCAGCAGTCTATAGGAGAATGTACGAGAAAAGGAACCGTCAGTATATAACACAAAACAGATACAGAGAACCGTTTTGTTCCAAAATTCAATGCACTCAAAATCACATGCAAATCCAAATGCGATGGGAAGTCTATTTATTCCATTTATTTAAGCTATAGAAAAATTGTGTTCTGTTCTGGCATTGAAACAGATCAAAAATAAACTGGAGCATCTGTTCCTTAAAGGCAAACAGCAACCGTCAAAGTGTAGAGACTCTATTGCCGACGAATAATCCAATTCATTGCAGTGCACATTATCCGTGGCCACCCAAAAGAAAGAACAACGAAACCGAATGCAATCCAAAAGGAATCATAACAACGGACGGAAAAAAGCGCAATGGAAAGAATCCATTAGACAATGTGATGCGGAAGAGTGGCCTTTACTCATCCTTTCGTTCGACGCGGGTGAATGGGTACAAAGTTTGCGCTCATTCCCCGCCCAGACGCGGACGACACAAAAACACTAACAACGCAAAAACTAATTATACCCGTACTTGAAGCAAAACTTTTCCATTGCCCCGGGTCGTGTGCGAATTTTGTGCTGAGAAAGTGAACAACAGCTGCGCTTATGGCGAAAGACTATTTAAACGCGAAGCTTAGCGACCAAGGGAGATGCTTGGTATTCACGAAGAACTGGCTGTCTTCACGCGATGCCTTCGAATGAATTACTAAACGGATTTATGGCTTAAATACAGAGTGGCCGGAAGCAATCGTGTTGCCTGAATGGTTTTCTTTTTGCAGCTTCTTCAATAGGTTTCGTGAGCACTGGACGCCGAACGACTGTTTATTCGATATGATTTATTAAGAGCCAGGGATGCGGGATAGTATTGCGAGTTTAATTGCTTCTGCAATTGGTTGGGGAAAACTGTACACGCGGATGCCCTTTTACTTACAGTTTTAGTTTCACCATTTTTTTAAAGGTTAGGGTTAAAAGATGAATCTTACTTGGAATGGAATAGTGCAACCTGATAACTGTGGTGTGACTATAGCTTTGAAAATCACAAAAATCTGCTTATTTTCCTTTCCAATAGAAACCATATGAGCGTTAGATTGTAGTTGTGTGGCGGTGGGCCACATAGACCCTGCGCCCAAAATGTTATTATTCTTCTCTTTTGCTGCGCACTATAATCCAAGGCGTCTTTAATTAACATGCCTCTCCAACCGTCACGTTATTTCGCCGACTGTTTCGAATGTCACACTCCAAGTTGATTGCTCTATTTATGGATATTCCATGTTGCGTTGCACTTGTGATTTCAGGTTTGTATCTGCAATTTACAAGACCTTCCCAGCCTAGGCATTAAGTCTGACTCAAGTCGTTTTTCAGCCCGTACTACTGATCATTGAGTCTTTTTTCCTCGAATAGGCCAAAGGCTTCATCATTCGCAATTAAAAACAATTATATAATAGTTTAGAGCCATAGTGCGGAACAGAGACCACTGAGAGAGGCTCTGATTTAACTTTAACGGATCAGGTATGGCCATTAACAAACAGCGTTACCATTTGGGCATCGCTTGGCAAGCCAACAAGAAAACTTTCAGGTCAGTACAGCAGCTTTTAACTGCTCAGCTGTGTTGCGAAAATCAGTGTTTAGTTGAAAATGTTTTTCGTGCGAACCTAGGAACTTACAACGACCCTACTTCTGCCAATTCCTCGAATGCCACTCAACCGATAACACCACATCCAGTACAGTTCGGCGCTACTTGCACTAATAATAGAAGCAGAATGGAAATGTTATTAAGGAGCCATCAAAAAAGCTGCCGTGCTTGGTTTCACGTCACCACCACGAAGATAACCATGGTTTGACAGTGCAGGTGAGGATTGAAACAAGACGGATAAAAGGTAACGCTTGAACAACGAGAGCTGTTCGTTACCTCTACGAACAGAGAAAACAGGGAAGCGAAAAGGCTTCTCACAAGGAAAAAGAAAGCATGAGAGGCGTGAGGAGAGAAGTGGAAATGTGCTATGGCAATGATGAGGTCCAATAGTTTTACCGAAAGGTAAAACAGCTATGCGGCGGATAAAAAGTTCAAACCGAAGCCGATCGGGATCAAAATGGACAACTTGCAGAAGAGTCGCAGTCCGTGCTCAGAATCTGGAAGGATCATTTCTGCAGACTCCTTAACGGCGATGACGGCCCAAATCCCGCTTTAAAGCAGAATGTTCCACTCAATCTGGACGATGGTAGACAAGAATTCCGTCCTCCCGACTAAGACGAGGTGAAGAAAGCAATATGGAAGCTGAAGTCGAACAAAGCTGCTGGAGCGGACGGACTGCCCGCAGAACTATTTAAAGCAGCTGATGATGACCTGGTTGGTCGCATGCATCAACTCATCTGTAAGATTTACCGATGCCCGATGAGTGGAATCTCAGCGTCGTTTGCCCGGTCCAAATGAAAGGAAGACCTCTTAAGATGAGCATGTAGAACGTGTGAACACCACTGCTCTGGCCCGAAAAGTCTTTGAATCAGAATCATTGAGGCAACGCAATAGAAAAAGGCCTAGGCTAAGGTGCCGCACACAAGTGGAGAATGACCTCAACCAACTTGGAGTGCGGAATTGGAGGCACCCAGCGAAAGATTGTACTGGCTGGAGAATCAAGTTGGTTGTGGTGTAGGTCCAGCCCGGACTGTGTGGCCACAAACAAAGGTTACGCACATGCTTTATCCTGTTTACACTGGAATATTTGCAGCGCTGACTAAAAGTTCCTATGCTACAAATTATTCTTTGGTGAAATATTCCGCTTTGCTTCGTGCAATTCAATAACCTACTTTTCACTCGTATTTCTATTGTTTAAGCCCTCCGTTCACTGTACGAATACCCAGGTACCTCATAATTTGGTTCGTCTCATGAATCTACGCCTTGAAAGAAACTCTACATTCATAACTGTCGTTGTATTCCACGTGCGATCCCCATTCCAGGAAACAAGTTGCTGCCATTGACATGACTCCACATTTTCGATTTCCCTAAAACGATTTGCATGAAAATGCCTTTCATGGATTCAGAGTCCCCAGCCGACGAAGATTTGGTTTGAGAATCCATTTAATCTTCGCCCAGTTGCCTGTTGACAGCCCTCAGTGGGAAGGTAAACAGTTTAATTCTTGTGTTAATTGGCTCACTGGACATCGACAGCATGGCTGTGATGGGATCCCGGCAGGACGGCAGTCAAATATTGACAAAACTCTTTCCGAACGCAAACATTTGCACTCAAGACTAACGCAGAATTTTGCTCATCCCTGAATGCGCGGTGCTCCGCATTCGATTCCCATGAAGTGGGGAGGATTGGAGTCGGTTAGACTGTGAAACGGAAGGATGGGAAAATTCACCGTGAGTCCATTATCAATGTCGCTTATCCACAAACTATTATCCTATTCAAAGTGCCGTAAGTTATACCGCCACCATCGTGAAGCACTGAAGGAGAATTTATGTCCTCCGTACTGATATGGAGCTCTTGAGAAGTTGTAGAGTACTTCTGGCCTGGATATCCGCTTTGAGTTCCGATTCGAATACAATGCAGCAGATAGTTGCGAAGTTTCAATCTGCTGCTCTTAAAGAGAGCGGTCTGTGTTAGCGACAGGCTGAACGTAGTTGTCGTCGTTCGTCAATTGTGACGACTTACATCCTGTGCGGTCGTTGCAAGTGAAGCGTACTTCGCGCCCAGTCCACTTGACACAATAAATTCCGGGCGAAAGCTATAAATTATTTCACACGCATACACACCATACACCGATGACGTCGAGACCAGAGGAGAAACACGAAATTTCCGAATGGCAAGGATCAACGACGAGAATCCTTCCTTTTTCCGCTGTGCGCCCTTCTCTAGCCGTCAGGAGTTTCACCCGAAAGTGTTGTTTTTAGGGTCATTCAAGTGCGTCACGAGTTAGAGGCGATGTATCTGCCAACAGAGGAGGTGACTTTGAGTGAAAGGGTATGCTTGCAGTGAGAACTTTTCCGCCGCAGAGCGGAAAAAAGTAGTCGAATGAATGTGTTTTTAGATAAGAAGGGTCCAGCAATTTGTATTGTTGGATAAAAATGAAACGGATGGCGTCGGGGATTAAAAGAGAAGTCATGGGAAGACAACTTGTTTGAAAGAAATCCAAGTGGCGTTGGACGAGCTAACGAGTAATTGCATCACTGGCACGGAGGGAAGGGGTACACATTTGTTTCAAGGACACATGAGGGCGAATGGTTTCAGCAGATTGGAATGAAAGTTTTTGTTTAATCTGGTGGAAGTTTCGAATTGGAGGAATTGTTTTAAGTTTGTGGCAAGCTGAACGTGGGAGGTGAAATAAATGCGATGTAATTTTTAAATGCTGTTGGACGTTATAGAAGGTCTCTAGTACAAGGAAGGTGAAAAAATGTTCTGGACTGCAATAGAATCAAGAAAATTTTGGTAAAGTCTTTCAATAGAGTAAACTGAAGATTGTACACGCTGGAAAGGCTGCTGAATGTGAAGTGAAGAAGGTATCTACATGTACATTAATTTTTGTGTTTCGGAAGTAAGCCACACACAACAAAACATTTTTAATAAGAATTGTAGTTTTTTGGGAATTTTGAGTAAAATGTTAAAGAAATTGTCCAAATGGCCTTATCGGGTAGAGTTGCAGGAGGCCTTTCTTTTCGGAAAACGTTTAACCAATTTTTATCAGATTAGCTTAAGTAAATGGGAATGTCTAGCCTAAATAATCTTAAAAATTATTTTCCTTAACACGATATTCTACGTAGCCTCATCGAAAAAATAAACAACCAGCATCATATTTGGGGCCGCCGTGGCGTAGTGGGTAGAGTGCGACGCTCATACGCCGAAGGTTGTAGGTTGGATTCCCGGCTCAACATCAATTTTTCGAATTTTACACGGCACCACTTCTTTCGAGCTGCTAACAACACTCAAAGAGTAATAACTGTCTATGAAAGCTTCTCAAACTTCGCCGTTTGGAGTCGGCAAAAAAACTGTAGGTCCCTTCTACTCGTGAGAGAACAGTAGCGCGCACAACACGAGCAGTTAATGAGCAGGCTAGGCCCTGGTCCCCCTTTGGACTGTAGCGCCAACAATTATTATTATTTATCATATTTGTCCTAGCGACCGCCGTGGCGCTATGGGTGCGACACTCACACGCCAAAGGTTCAAGTTCGATCCCCAGCTAAACTAGACCCTGGTCCCTTTGTAAACTTATATATATCTGTATGGCGAGAGAGCTTAATATAGTGGAATAAAGTTCTTTGTTCTTTATTTACCAATGACTACTACTTAATGCTACGCAATCTTGTTCTTCACTTAACAAACAGAAGCTTGCAATTTAAAAAAATACAGCAATTCTTCTATTTTTTTAGTTGGGGAGCGCTAGAGAGATTATTTGATATCTTTAAGTAAGCGTGAGGTCGACGTTCTAGCGTGTCAGTTGTTTTCACAGCACCATGAGTCCCAATAAGCTTAATCGGTTATGTTAGGTCTTGGGTGCTTCAAACCAGATATGAGCGTTATACTCAAGTTTTCGGTGAACAATCGTCAGATACGAGTTATCGGGGTGAAGCAAAAATTGAGCATCGCGTTGTTATTAAATTTCTCACTAAGCAAGGAAAAAGTCGTAAAACTATTCATGAAGAGATTGTGGCTGTTTATCAGGGTTCCGAACCTTCATTATCAACTGTGCAAAAGTGGTCAAGTGAGTTCAAAAGAGAGCATAGAAAACGACCCTCGCTCCGGCGCCCCGGCTACTGCTTGTACGGAAGAAAGCATCAAAGAAGTCGAAAAGCTTGTTCTTGAGAATGCCCGAATAAAGGTGAAAACGAAGGCAGAGATCACCAAGCTTTCAACTGGTACCATTCACACCATTCTTCATGACAACCTTAGCCTTTCAAAGGTCAGTGCAAGGTGGGTGTCACGAGGCCTTACAGCACCTCAGAAAAAAGTGAGAATCGCATGCTGTAGAGAGCTTTTGGAGATGTGTAGTTAGAACGCGGACATTGTTATGGATCGAATTGTTACTGAAGACGAAACATGGGTTCACCACTATGACCCTGAAAGCAAACAGGAGTCCATGCAGTGGCAAACACACGGCGCGAGTTTCCAAGGCTGCTGAAAAAATCCAACACCCACCCTATGGTCCAGGCCTTGCCCCTAGTGATTATTTCCTGTTTCCGGATTTGAAAATATGCCTTCGTGGGACAAGATTTTCGGATGATGAAGAACTCAAGTCGGCAATAAATGGGTATTTTGCAGAGAAAGAGGAAATTGATTATTTTTTTGAGGATTTAAAAAAGCTTATCTAAAGATGTAACAAATGCATTGCTGTTACGGGAGATTATATTGAAAAATAAAAACAATTTAAATTGAATTCGCATTTTCCTTCGTATCGATACCGAGAATATATTGAACACTCCTCGGTGGTCAGATCAGAAAAAGGCCCAAAGGAACCTTCAAGTCACTAAGAGGATTGTGCGAATTTTCACAACGGAAAGAAATGTGGTCCAAATGCAGTTGCACATTGACAATTAGTTACTCTGACCTGAATCCCAAATATGGCACGGCAAAGGCAAGCATAGTTTGGATCCAACGACACGACCTTGGAAGACAAGAGTTTCAGTTTCGTAAAGAAATAGCAAAATACTCTTGGAAATTATATGCATTCGAAGGATATCAAAATGTTTAAGACGTGTATATAAATTCAGCAAACATTATTCAAAAACATATATTTAGGTGCCAAGACACTTGGATTCCCAAAGAACGCACCACTTCTTCAAAAAGAATGCCTAACAGATGAAACGATTTAAGGTTACATAAGAAATGCAATGGAGCATATTCGTTGACGTGGCCAAACTTTATTTTTTTTGCAGAAATCATCTTGGTAAATTTTTTAAAATGTAAACGACGAGAAGAAGCTGCTTAGTCTGAAGACTCCGGTAGAACACCAATGCCATGGAAGTGAACAGGAGGAATTTTACTTTCGAGAAGTTCATCAGGTACTAGTTTAAGTAGTGAATGTTTGTTCGTGGGCTTTGAGCAAATCTCTTTTCTGTGTACTTTCAGCTCTCCGACTATTAACCAAGACTGTAATCACGTAACTTTTTGAGAGACTATCGTCTATCGTCCTGACAATCAACCAAAGCGATATCGTCGATAATTTGCATCACATAGCCCAGCCACTTTTGTCTCGTCTGCGGGCAATTTTATACACAGTTTGAGTGCTACTGAAGTAACTATCCCTTGTCATAATTGTACACACACAATGAACAACGACTGCCTGAGAGTTCTCATTGTTTTGTTGTGTGTGTACACATATTACGAATGAGCGAAAGGCTGTGCGAGAGGAGCTCATAAAATGTATGAAGTTGAGGTTTTAAGTTGTTGGTTGAAGGAAGGAAGTTGTTGTAAATTTGAGGTTGAAGGTTGAATGTACATTCATATTTCCCTTAGCTGAGGATTATATCCAAAACATTTCTTAATTACTGATTACATTTTTTTTTCTTACTTTTTCTTCAAATTTTCATAACTGGGCATGAAAGTCCAATGCAAAACGATAGTGATGTAGCTATCGTCAAAAACCGGTCGTCAGGACGATAGCGATAGGCAGTTGTGAGAGCACATGAAGCAACCAAAATGATATCGTTTTTTTTTGCTTACGCGATGCAAGACTCTAATTTCAACGATATCGTCGCACGATAGTCATCATCCGTAATTAGATCCCAGAAGAAAAGGGGTGAAAACATCCTGCATCCATTTAAGGAACCTACACTGAATTGTTGATCGTGAATTGTTGTGATTGTGAATTATTATTCGTAAACACACCGCAGTTGGAGGGTCGTACGATATCAGCAACGCAAGAGCCATTCATGGAAAATGGCTGGTTATTTTGCATTGCTTTAGTGAGAGTAGGCAGCATTGTTTCGGAAGCGTTAAATTCCATTTGATTCTTTTTACCCCAATCACTTAAGCTTTCAGTATAAGAATATTGTGAGCTCAACATATTCTGGCATTCCAAGTCTATGTCCGAAGTAGAGGGATGAAAGCCAAGGACCAAATACGAAAAACTGAGGGCACTGTCTGGCACTGAGGGAAGTTACTCATAAAAATGAAGCAGAGTCTCGAAGACTAATCGGAGTTCTAGGTAACTTCTTCTTCTTCTTCGTCTTCTTCTTCTTCTTCTGCTTCTTCTTCTTCTTCTTCTTCTTCGTCTTCTTCTTCTTGGGGTCCTTGTGTGCTTCAACTTAGCCCGGGCTCTCTTTCGGGCCGGAACAGTGGTGTCCATACGTTCTACATGGCCTAGCCGTCTTAAGCGTTGTATCCGAAGACACTTGGCGCATGTCACTGTACAGTTCAAAGAGTCCATCGTTAAATCTTCTCCTCCAAATGCCATCAACGCAAACGGGACCACAAATCGCGAGCAAAACTTTTCTCTAAAAGACTAAGCGCTTCCTCACCCGCTAAAGTTCAGGTTTCCGCGACATGAAGTTGAACTGTATACCGGTATAAAATGAGCGTTTCTGTTTTGTTTTTTTTTATTAATTTTTTTATTAATGGGAAAGTAAAAACATTTTATTCAAAGTATTGGCCATTGTTTTCTACACATTTCGAACACCTTTCTGGCAATTTGTGAATACCGCGCCAATAAAATTGTTCGTCTTTTCAAGCAAACCAATCAGACACCCTATTTTTGACCTCCTCGTAGGAATCAAAGTGCTGCTGAGCCAATGCCTGTCCCATCTATGAAAGCAAATGGTAGTCAGAAGAAGCCAAGTCTGGTGAATAGGGCGGGTGGGGTAGCTGCTTCCAGCCAAGTGTTTTGATTGTATCCTGAACCAGTTTTGCTTTGTGTGCAGGTGCATTGTTATGGAGCAAAATTACCTTGCCGTGTCTTGTCTCCCATTCTGGTCATTTCTCGATCAATGCATGGTTCAAATTGACCATTTGTTGTCGGTAGCGGTCAGTATTAATGGTTTCACCAGGTTTTAGGAACTCGTGGTACAGCAGACCATTCTGGACCCACCAAACACACAGCAGTGTCTTCTTGCCGAATCGATCTGGTTTTGCAGTCGATGTTGATGGTTGTCCCAGATTAACCCATGATTTTTTCCGCTTAGGATTCTTAAAATAAATCCATTTTTCATCGCCGGTAACAGACCGATGCAAAACCGATTTTCTTTCGTGTCTTTGAAGCAGAATTTCACAAGTGTTTTTTCGGTTTTCAATCTGTCTTTCATTCAATTCATGTGGCACCCATTTTCCACACTTTTGGATCTTTCCCATAGCCTTTAAACGGTCAGAAATTGTTTGTTGTGAACATTTAACATTGCTGCCATTTGCTTTTGACTCAAAGTGTCATCTCCATCCAATATCGTTTGCAATTCGGCGTCTTCAAACTTTTTTGGTGGTCTTCCACGTTCTTCATTTCTCACATCAAAATCATTATTTCTGAACCGTTGAAACCATGTGCATGTTGCTGCTGATAGAGCAAGATCACTATATTATTTATATTTATTCTGCAGCACTTTTCTTCAAATGAAAACAAAAAATTAATGCTTTCCACAAATCATCACTTTCTGGTACAAAATTGGACATTTTTAACACGATGAAAAGATATGATGTTGTCTGTTCAATGACTTGATGCATACTTAATATTTTTCACAGATGTCATAGCAAACAAACAAAAACAAAAGGGCTAGTTCACAACAAATGTTCCCCATCGAGACATTTGTATCTTGGCGCTCACTTCATATACGTATTTCTGGTATTGAAAGCCAGATTCATTGACACCGAAAGCACGCATTTTCGACAAGAAAGACTGATGCCCAACTCTGTCAAGGGCGCAACGATCTTGTTATATCCTGAACTGTGCTAAAATTGGTTCCATGTTTGGGTAAGATATACCATCAGATCACTATTAAACATATTGCTGAGGAAGACAGTTAATTTAGCGTTGTCATGATCATAGAATGGACTGACGCAAGTACTTTGCGTCGTTAAAAGGCGGGTGATGAAGAATTGCCCTTTTTAGGTACGGGCTGGACAGCACTTAGTCGGAAAGAGCTCTAAAGATGAGTATAGATGGAAATGCTTACGTAATGACTTTGTGAGCGTCGACCGCAACTTCTATAGGGGTATACCATCCGAGCCAGCGGATTAGTGCACGTTGATAAACAGCTGCACCAACAAATAATCGGATAAAGGTTGTTATTACTTTTCAAGCAATACAAGTAATAAAATATGTTGAAAAGGCTATTCGTTTTGCAAAACTACAAATGCGTGACCTTCATATAGATGATCCTACTACATTACCAACAAAGTATTATAGAGTGGTATTTTACTTTACATTAAAGACTCAATTACTTCATTAAACGGAGAAGAGAGATGGGGCAAGCGTAGTTCTCGTTGGTCACTAGAGCTCAGCATGAAAAATTGTTACATGTCGATGCTCTAAGTGGATCCTTAAACGTTTTGTATGTAGACGGCGGCATTGAAACAATATCTGAAGATCATTAAGATTTGCTCGATCTTAGCAAAAAGAGCAATTTTGTAATTCTATATACCACGAAGTATGGAAAATCATGTTATATGTACGCACCATAAAGACTTTTTTCATTTAGGTTTATTTTTTTTATTTTATTGGTTTCTGGAAACGAAAAATTAAATGTTTTGTAGGGGGATTATTTCATATAGAAGGAATAATTTCACTTTTAGTGAGTTTGAGGAGTTTTTTAGGCTATATGGTGCAGTGTCTATAAAAGTTGTAACGCACTCGCCACAATCAAGCTGTCGCTATGAATGCTTAAACCGTGTAATCATACCGATATTAGCTGAAGAATGTGATGCAAACACTACAACTGATTGTGACGAACATATGGCTGAGGTTGAAAAATCCAAGTACCTCACTGTTCAGGAGGACTCAAAGAGGTAAACTATCTAATCGAGTCCACCATTGTCTTTCTAATTGACTTTGCAGATAGCTGAGATCTCTCATGCAATGACATCTAAAGAACACATGAACAAAATAAAAGAAATTATGATAATCATCATGCGAAACATGAAATGTCAAAAAATATTTCAGAAAACTTTATACAGGATGTTGTCGCCCCTATGAAGTTGAAAGAGTCTTGCTCTACGATAGGTCTGTCAGCGGCTTTATTGAAGGTCCTCAGTTGATTCGACTTGCGTTTAAAGACATTTGATGATACATTCAATTGCTAAGAGATTCAATATCGTATATCAACAACGTTCAACTAATATTGTGGCTCTTCAAGCAACAGCTGAGTTAAGTATGAGTTAAGTACGTTAAGTTAAGACCAAGCAATCATGAGAAAGCCACAATTTTGCCAAAATTACCGATTTTATTCACCGCCGAATGAATTTCAAATGAGATATAAGACAGTGTTGTGTCCAACAATGGGCAACAGTTTGAAAAAACTGGCAAACTACGTGTTTCAACTGAGTCACTCCATTCTCTGTAATTTGAGGCCCATTGTAGTGCGGCAGCATTTTTGATCACTGTCAATATATATTTTCTGTCTGCCCAAACGTTTTACACTCCATTTCATCAAAAAAAAAGTGCAGTCATCTGAAAACAACTTGCTATTTGCAATCACCGCCAGCAGCTTGTTGCAATTTATCGAATTCATCAAAATTGTTTTTTGTTCGAATTCTGTGAACGTATTTTGTCGGACTTGCTCCATTAAACGCAGAGCTACCCCACTCGTCCTACAGCAGAGCAACACAACGAGATGAAAATCAAAGCGTGACATTTTACCGAGTCATCACATTTTACATGCAGAAAGTTAATTTAGTTTCGGTTTGTACTTTTTATTCCCACAAAATGGACTTTTATCGATTTTAGCTGATGATGAGCGTTTTGATTGACAATGGTTTCCCGCTGACCGCCACCGGAAACCACTAAAATTTTTGCATTCATCTATTCTATTTGTTTCGTGGCAATGCACATTATTGCAGCAGCTGCCTGTGTGTGATGTTAATTTTGTAACGCTCGTCAAATTAAAATAAACAATTTGAATATTTAATTTGGGTGTCCAAATAGCGGTGACTTGTTTTGTTAGAGGTAAACATTCTCTTAATTTATGTCATTGATTCGATTTGGATTTGGTCGAAATGAAATATTCGTGGAATTTGACTTCTTATTTAACATTGTTGCTAAATTAGTAAATTGTTTGCACAAGTAATTAGTTTCGGTGTGACTGTATGGAAAACATGGGCATTTCTCTTTTATATGTATGCGCTGGTGTGGATTTGAAGTAGAACGCTGAGGCCTTTACTATGTAAAGGAACTCCGATAAAAGATGTTCTAAATTATTTCTGGCATTGAAAGTCTTAGTTCCGTTGACGTTGAAGGAGTATCAATCATCAAGGTCATCCTACACGTTTACTATACATACATAGTGTCGATTTGCATTTCTTTGTTTTGCTCCAGGACCTGCCTCAGTGTGATAGTCTTTTCTTAAGTAAACTTGCCTTATTTGACAAAGCCTTGATATACATAAATTAATTGAAACCCGATTGTTTCCGAACGCTATACGCAATCATTTTTCATGCACCAGTGTGGATTTTCAACAGGACACTGAAGTTCTTGGACCTGTTGTGATCCCATATGAGGTCTGTCCAAAAAATAAGATTTCGCGGGCTGATTTGGTTATCGATTTGTTTTTTTTTTCCTTTTTTTTGTTGGCACATACAGTACCTCACAAAATTGAGCATACGCCTATCATTACTTCATATTCGTGCTGTTTTAAGGCCGACCACTTTTTTGTTTTATTTTTTTGGTATACAATCATGACTGAATACATATCTTAAACAAGAGTATATGCCAAATTCACAGGCAGGCGGCTTCCTACCGGTATTTTTCGTATAAAAAGGAAACAACCCCTGAAATCGACACACAAAATTAAGCATACAGATGTCATGTGTGCGATATACACAAGCTTCGCAGAATCGATACATGCAAATTTGTTCAGGAATGAAGCACCAAATGTCCCTGATGATCATTTCTGCACACGCTTTTGAACTGAAAAGACCGATATTCTCTTCTTTGTGCGAAAATATGGAAAACATGCGAAAATATACTACTTTGTCAACGAGAATGCTCGTAATTGAGCTAGTATCCGAGGAAAAGTTGATGCGAAAAATAGCAGAAACTGCTATCGCGATCGCATCGCATGCAACGGTAAAAAAAAATAAAAAACAGACCTGGAACGGAAAGAAAAAAATTGCTCTCAGAACAAACTAGCGGTATATTGTTCGGACAATCAAGTCCAATCCAAAAGTATACCAAAGTTGACGGCTGAGGTGTCATCCGTAATTGATAAGCCTCTTTTAGTGGAAACCGTTCGCAGAGTCTTGAGAACGAATTATTTAAATGGTAGCATCGTTCGAAGAAAGCCGTACATTTCCCTAGTTAATAAGAAGAAAAGATTGCAGTTTGCTAGACAATATGTAAACCACCCGGAAGGCATTTGGGAAGGTGTTTTGTTTTCAGATGATACAAAAATAAATTTATTTGGGTCTGATGGCAAACAAATTGTTTGGAGGGAACCAAATACAGATCTTAAAGCTAAAAATATAAAGTCAACCATAAAACAAGGGGGAGGATCTGTGCTGTTGTGAGGTTGTAAGCTTCAAATGGCTTTGGAAAGTTCGAATTTATAGAAAATACTATGGACAAAATTGAGTTTTTGAATATTTCAAAACGAAATTTACGAAGTTCCGCAGTAAAATTAGGTCTACCTTCGGTTTTCTACTTCCAACAAGATAATGATCCGAAGCACACCTCCAAATAAGTACGCGAATGGTATAACGCTCCAAAGCAGCTAAAAACACCCCCACAATCGCCGGATCTTAACCCTATTGAACATCTATGGCACGAAATAAAAGTGCGGGTTAAAAAAAGTACTGCTCTAATAAGCAGGAGCGAAAAGCTAAAACTCTCAGCTTGGGAAGGGATTCAGCCATTTTTTACTGAAAAACTGGTAAAATCTATGCCACGGCGGTTACAAGCTGTCATAGGTGCTGAAGGAGGTGCCACGCGTTACTAAAATTTTATTTGTTACTGTTTTTGTTTTGTGTTTTAGCCGTAACTCGAATTTACTTTAAGTGTATGCTCAATTTTGCGTGTTAAAATGAAGTGGCTTTTTTTAATAGCATAGAAAAAGTAAGTTATTTTTTTATTTTTATACTTTTTTATGGTTTTTAGCAATTGAAATATGTCAATTCGAACTGCATTTAAGTTTTATTAATTAACTACTTTTTGTAAGGCGAAAAAGATAAAAATATGTTTAAGCTGTGAGTGTATGCTCAATTTTGTGAGGTATGTCTCAATCATATGTTTACAGTTTTAGCTATATAAATTACATTTTTTTAGTGGCCGCCGTGTGTAGAGTGCGACGCTCACACGCCGAAGGATCTAGGTTCGATTCCCGGCTGAACACCTCGAATTTTTCACTTCACCACCTCTCTTCAGGTGCTGACGACACTCAAAGAGTTATAACTGTCTAAGAAAGCTTCTCAAAACTTCGCCATTCGGAATCGGTAAAAAACTGTAGGTCACTCTTACTCGTGAGAGAACAGTAACGCGCACAACACGAGTAGTTGAGGAACTAGCTAAGCCCTGGTCCCCCTGTGAACTGTCGTGCCAAAAATTATTATTATTATTATTAATTTATAATTTTATTTTATTATATTTTGAAAAAAAAAAAAATTCGGAGGCTTATGCCTCTTTATTCTCTCACTTCAAACTTGAAACTGATTTCACAATTATTTCTCTACTTATAATGATACCTATGCTCTAGTGTCAGTTATTGCATCCCGCGGGTAGCTGAAATGTCGCGGTGTCAGGTGCATTCCGTCTCTTCCTATGAATTCACAAGTTGTCAACAGCAAGTGTTCCTTTTATGAGCGATGAAATGTGCCTGCTCAAGTTGCTTCGTCGGACCAGTATCTTCGTCGTTAACTTATAGCATATTTATTTTGTTTGCGAGAATTATAGAAGTTATTGCTTACAAAGCAAGTGCAAAAGTTTCAATGGCGATGTGAAATACACGTAGTTTAGAACATTTATATTTCCAGGTAGGCCTTAGGATTTGGGGCTTCAATTTGTCAGGTGTGCCGAAAATTGACTTCTTAACAAACCCAATGGAGAGGTCAACACCACTTTTCGAACACAAAATCAAACGAAAGATATCGGTTACAAGCCAATCTTTTGAGAATGTTGAGGGCGGTTTAGGTTCTCAAGGTAAACAAACCATTCTACAGACACGAATTCAAAGAGGGCCGTACATACGAGTACTAAGAATTTCTGAAAGGCTTGGTGAGATACTTAGGCGTTTGGTTGGACCAGTATCTATACTTTGACAAACATGTAGATGCTGCTCTGATGAAAGCCAAGAAAGCCTTTGCTGTGGCAAGAAGGCTGTTTTACAGCAGCCAACTTGATTCCAGGGTAAAGGTAATATGATATGTGGCACTCATTCTTCTGATGATGGCGTACGCTTGTCCTGTGTGGTTCAACGTGAGTCCTTCAGAGATGGAAAAGATGAGGTTGTTGGAGAGGCAGTGTCTCAGGACATGTCTCAGGTTGTATCGAACTCCCGAATAGGCATATAAATATCTGATTCGCCCTGGAGCACGCGTCCTTACGCCGGACATAGTTAATGTAAAGTATGCTAAGTATTAGTATGTAAGAAAAAATAAAACAACGAAATGCAGCCAAGTTTTTAATAGTTTTCTTAGCATAATTTAATTTAAGTTTGGATTAAGATAAAAAAATAAAAAAAAACAAGATGCCAAAAGGCAGTAATATCAACCATGTTTAGATTAACGTAGGGCATCCGTATAGGGTCAATAAGATAGATGAAAGAAATGTATATGTTAAGTAAATAAGTAAGAATTAGTAAGAATAATGTTTAGAAAATTTGTCTAGTATATAAGTATAACCCTGAATTTTCATCAAAACAAATTTGCAATAAAAACAAAAAAAACATACGAGTACTACAGTGGAAGTCCCAGGAGCTATTATTGTCCAGAAACACATTCTTGAATTCAGTTGTAAAAATATATGGTTTGATATTAAAAATTCTGTTTTAACCTCTGTTGAAAGTGAGCTCACTCGCGGGTTTTGTAAGATTGAAAAATGAACAATACCAATCAAGAAAACCAATCATGGTTCTTAGAGGGAAATTGCTCGGTGAAATCAAGGTGAATTCCCTTTGACGATGGAAACCACTGAAATCTTCTGAACCACAGATGTACTTACACTTAAAACGATTTGAGTAAAAGTGCCATGCCTCACTTATGTTAGAGTTTAAAATGTGGTTGGTAATACTTGTCGTTTTGGAAGACTGTTAAATAGTCGGGTACAATAGTTCGGTGTGAATTTTATTTATTGTTCTCGAGCTTTTTCCATAGCACAGCTAAGTATGATGGTGACGTCTTGTAGTCCTTGGTAAGTTCAGTTTTGAAATTATTGCTTCACACACTAGATTTTGCTTGACCATTTGCTTCAATAGGGCTTTGAAGCAACCTGTCGGACCATTCTTGCATTCTACTACTACCCTCTATGCGGTCCAAATTCCAACAACAAATGAACTGTAGACCCACATCATTATCGAGCTCCCTTTACCCGAGCATTCGTTTTTGAGTCTTCCTTTGTTTCTCTTTGTCTAGATAGGTTAGATCGTTTCGATTTGAAGCTTAGTTTTGCCTCTATTTTCTTCTCACTAAGGGCTTTCTTCATTTTTTTTTTTCGATAATAATCATACCGTGCAAGTAAAACGACTTATTTTCTTTCCGATGTCTGCCTGTTCTATACTTGCTGCTTCAGAACTTGTAATTCCTGAGAGCTTTAGCCTCACCGAACTTTTATTATTCAGTGAATTTCTGGGCCTCGCTTTTTTTAATAATTGGCACGCGCTAATGGGTGCATATGCTTCGTTGCTGAAGCATATGAAAGCTCTCCTTCGATTTCGCTTCATAAATTGCCACATTTCTCTAGCCGTTGTGCAATTAATGATATGGAGTAGAGGCTGATTTGCTATGGTGGTCACAATGATTTTTTGTGCTCTGCTATCTCCACGTGTCCAGGTAGATTCAGCTGCAGCTAAGTTTTCCGACTTAATACTACCCCCAACAACAGGATACAAAGCTTCTCCATTTACATATTTAAGCAGATCACTTGCATTCAGGATTATCTTAACCTGAAATTTCCACAGATTCCATTGCTCTTGCCCGGCTAACTTTTCTATTTTAATTTCTGATTCCGCCATTTAAATTACAAATGAGCTTTTCGTAATAGCACTAAAGTGACCGGAATTAAGTCACAGCATGGGCCGAAGTTACAGAGGAAGAGAGTGAAAGGAGGTACTGATACACATTGGTTTTAATTGCATGTGGATTGTAAAAGTGGGAGGAAACTTTGGCTTAAAACATCATTCCATATTCGTGTGGTTCGGCTAAAGAATGATACTTTACTGTACGTCCGAAGGTGGTATTAAGGGTGAACGGGTGAGCATTCCTAGCGAGATGGGAATTGCGAGTAAATTCTTGAAGGAGGGGAATGCAGCTGGCTAAATTATTAAACATTTTTTTTTGTTAAAACAGCGATCAAATAGTGGTAGCAATGCAGTATATCGTCGATTTTCTAGCGAGTTGATTGACTTCTCAGCATTATTTTTATCAATAAGTTTAACCGTTCGCTGTTGCATTCTATCTAGTAGGTTCCGAAAGGTCTTAGGAGAACCAGACAAGATAGGAGCGTTATACTCAAGCTTTGGGCTTATGTACGGCTTGTATAGTGTTGCCAGGTCAAAACGAGTGTAACACTTTTTGTTTATTATATTTTTAATTTACATAGAAGGTGAACAAATATCTCCCTTCCGCCTTTTTGTCTTTTGAATTTTCCGGCTATGTACAAAGCGCTACAGAGCTCATATCTGACAATACTATACAACATGGGAAAGTCTTGACATAACCTATAAAACGATGTACGATTAGTTTGGATGTTGCGATCAACAGTTATAGACGTGTAAACATGAAGTTCACTTACGCCGAAATTTGCACTATTTTGAAATTTTCATTCGTTAAAAGCAAATTCGCTAGAGAAACGTCCCGTGAGATTAATGGTGTTTTGGGGTATGGCACTCTATCACATAAATAAAGGTAGAGGAATGGCTTTGACGCTTCAGAACCGGTGAAAACGAAAACGACACCTAGGATAAGTCAGCCGCGGAAGACCTGTGATGACGAATACCGATCGAATCATGGAAATCATCCAGTTAGACCGGCATGTGGCATCTTGTTACATCGCCCAGAAGATGGGAGTTAGTCACTAAACCATTTTAAACCATCTGCAGAAGGCTGGATAAAAAAAAGCTTGATGTTTGGGTACCGCAAAAAAACTTTCTGTACCGAATCAATGCCTGCGATATGCTGAACGAAGTCGACCGATTTTTGAAGCGGATGGTGATTGGCCGGTGCATCGTCACAAACAGTGGTCAAGCCGGGATTGACCAGACCAGGTTTTGCTGTGTGTTTGGTGGGATTGGGAGGGAATTATCTACTATGAGTTGCTTCCATATGGCCAGACGCTTAACTCTACCATCTACTGCGAACAACTGGACCGCTTGAAGCAGGCGATCACCTAGGGGAGTCCAGAATTGGCCAACAGGAAGGGTGTTGTGTTCCACCAGGACATCGCCAGACCACACACTTCGCTGATGACTCGTCAGAAGCTACGGGAGTTCGGATGGGATGTTTTATCGCATCCTTTATATAGCCCGGACATAGCGCCAAGTGATTACCACCTGTTCCTGTCCATGGCGAATGCCCTTGGTGGTGTGAGGTTGAACTCAAAAGAGGCTTATGAAGAGTGGCTGTCCGAGTTCTTCGCAAATAAGAAGGGTGGCTTCTACGAGAGGGATATTATGACATTGCCCTCTAGATGAAGATTATTGAAAAACGGCGCATATTTGAACTAAATCCGATCACTGTAACACGTTTAAGGAAGCATTGAATGAAGAGAAGAAAAAAGCGGAAGGGTGATATTAGACAACCTTATATTATTTCTCATGTTTGTTTATATTCTCATACCCAATCCAACGAAATTCAAAATAAATGAAATAGTAAATTAAACATTTCTTATAAAAAAAAAAAACTAGAATAAGTTTGCAATATAAAAAATAATAACAGCATATGCCGGTAAGTTCTTAATTCAATATTTGGCCTATTTCCCTTTTGCCTTAATAACAGACTCCAATTTCTTGGGCATGTATTCAACCAATTTTTTGTAAATTCGTATGGAATTTTTGTTAAATTTTTGTGGTCTTCGGCGTCCAGAACAACAACCATTCCTTTACAATTTTTGCCGTGTTTCATTATCTTTTTGGAATAACAATCCTTATTCCAAATGCAGTTTCGGTACGCTAGGTTATCTAACGCTAGCAATGCCTCAAAATAATTAAATAATGCTTTTTTCTTATTATTGTTTCCGAAAAGTTATAATATTATCAACACCTGCCGCCGTCATGCATTACCAGACCTTAAGCGACCCCTCTCCATGCTTAACTGTATGGACAATCTTCCTATCGTCAGACGCCTTATTTTCTATTATTAAGTGCCTTGAGCTCTTTAAGCTCCGATCTAGATAGCATAATTTTTGGGGTAGAAAGAATAGAGTGGAATTTAATAATAATAATTTAATAATAATAATTGTTGGCGCGACAGTCCACAGGGGGACCAGGGCCTAGCTTGCGCATCAACTATTCGTGTTGTGCGCGCTACTGTTCTCTCACGAGTAGAAATTTTTGCCGACTCCGAACGGCGAAGTTTGAGAAGCTTTCTTAGACAGTTATTACTCTTTGAGTGTTGTCAGCATCTGAAGAGAGGTGGTGAAGCGAAAAATTCGAGGTGTTCAGCTGTGAATCGAACCTAGACCCTTCAGTATGTGAGCGTCGCACTCTACCCACTACGCCACGGCGGCACAGAGTGCAATTTAATGCTTCCAAAACACAGTGTTGTCTCCTGTCACTCAAGCGATCTCAATATAAACAGCCATTCATAACAAATAACATCCGCCCAAAGCGTGAGTATAACGCCTCCATCTTGTCTGTTTCTCCCAAGACCTCTCTGCATCTACTAGATAGAGACCTACAGCGACCGATAAAACTTGTTGGTAGCAATAATGCTGAGAAGTCAGTTGACTCGTAGAACATCAAAGAAATCATGGGTCTCTATCACAACTTTATCACTATGTAAACAAAAAATGCTCTAAATAGTTGCCCAGCTGCAGGGAGGAACCCCTGCAATACCCTTAAGCCCATTTTCGGACGTACGAGGGTATTCCCGGTATCGGTGTGAAGCTGTGGTTATGTATATAAAGTGACATATTTTCCAAGTAATACTATTATTTTAGTGCTTTCATGTAAAATTTCATATAAATGTGATTATTAATTTGCGTTTTATCTCTAGTTAAACAGAATCGTAATGGAAACTGGGATGATGATGGTCAAAATTGAGCATCGCGCTGTTATTAAATATCTCACTAAGAAAGGAAAAAGTCAAAAAACTATTCATGACGAGATGGTGGCTGTTTACCAGGTTTCCGCACCTTAATTATCATCTGTGCAAAAGTGGTCAAGTGAGTTTAAGAGGGGCAGAGAGAGTATTGAAAATGACCCCCGCTCCGGCGCCCAGGCAACTGCTTGTGCGGGAGAAAGCATCAAAGAAGTCAAAAAACTTGTTCTTGAGGAATGATGGCAGAGATCACAAAGCTTTCAACTGGTATCATTTACACCATTCTTCATGACCATCTTAAGCTTTCTAAGGTCAGTGCAAGGTGGTTGCCCCGAAGGTTCACAGCGTCTCAGAAAAAAGTGAGAATTGCATGCTGTAGAGAGCTTTTGCAGACGTTTTTTGGAGAATTGTTACTGGGGACGAAACATGGGTTCACCACTATGACCCCGAAAACAAACAAGAGTCCATGCAGTGGCATAAGAAAGAAACAGACTCCTTGAAGAAGTTCAACGTCACTCCGTCTGCCGGGCAGCTCATGGCCACAGTTTTTCGGGACCCAAAGGGAATCTTGCTCATTGAGTACAAAAAAAAAATCTAAAACCATCAACGCCACATCCTTCGCTTCCACTTTGCATAATTTATGGGAAAAAATTAAAAAACAAGACGAGGTAAACTCGCAGCGGGAGTGTTGCTTCTTCATGACAACGCTCCTGTTCACACGGCTGCTGCGCGAGATTGTGGTTTCGAAGAAATCCAATATCCACCCTTAAGTCCAGACCTTGCCAATAGTGATTATTTCCTGGTTCCGGATTTGAAAAAATGTCTTCGTGGAAAAAGATTTTCGGATGAAGAAGAAGTCGGCAATAAATGGGTATTTTGCAGAGAAAGAGGAAATTTATTTTTTTGAGGATTTAAAAAGGCTTATCTCAAGATGTAACAAATGCATTGATGTTAGGGGAGATTATATTGACAAATAAAAACAATTTAAATTTTCCTTCAAATCGATACCGAGAGTATATTGAACGCCTCTCGTATTTTTCAGCCGCATTACACGATAGAATGCTCTTTCCAGCGTAACTTTTCCCACCATTACAATCCACTAGCGTTTAAAACCAATGTGCATTGGTACCTTCTTTTCCTCTCTTCCTGTATATATTCGGCCCGTGCTGTGACTTAATGCCGGTTACTTAAGGGTATAAGAAATTCCTTAAGCGCCCGCCTATTTTATAAAAAAAATTACTTGTATAAGCTGGCACATTAGAGTCCCTTTTAATTTCTTTTGAAATTTTCACAGCACTAACAGATGAATTTGTCTTTACTTCTCGTACAATGGATCTTATTTCAGATTTGGAAAGTCGCTTGGCTCTACCAGTGCGTGACTAATCTTCAATTTTTTTTTAAAAATTTGGGCTTCCTCAACAAATTTGTTGACACTTTGGTGAGTTCTTTTTCTTTAAATATCAAGGCAAGTATTTTCAACAGACGTTTTCCGTTTGCTATTACAATTTATTGGAGGAAATGTAGACTACCGCTTTTAAAAAGCAAAAGAAAACAAATGAGACTAAGATAGAGGTTTTGTCATTAGGACCAATAAAAATATTATGTAAAGCTGAGTCGCAGTCGGTGCTGAGAATCTGGAAGGATCATTTCTGCAGACTCCTAAACGGCGATGACGTCGCAAATTCCGCTGTTAGGCAGAATGTCCCACTCAATTTGGATGACGATGGACAAGAATTCCGTCCCCCCGACTTCGACGAGGTCAAGATAGCAATATCGAGACTGAAATCGAACATAGCTGCTGGCGCGGACGGACTATCCGCAGAGCTGTTCAAAGCGGCTGGGGATGAGCTGGTTGGGTGCATGCACCAGCTCATCTGTGAGATATGGTCGGAGGAAAGCATGCCCGACGAGTGGAATCTCAGCATCGTTTGTCCGGTCCACAAGAAAGGAGACCCCTTCGACTGCGCCAACTACCGAGGGATCAGTCTTTTTAACATCGCATATAAGATTTTCTCTGCCGTACTGTGTGAGCGCCTGAAACCGTTCGTCAACAACCTGATAGGTCCTTATCAGTGTGGTTTCAGGCCAGGGAAGTCCACAATCGACCAGATCTTCACACTGCAGCAGATCCTGGAGAAGTTCCAAGAAGTACAAATCGACACCTACCATCTATTTGTCGATTTCAAGGCCGCGTATGACAGCGTGCATAGAGACGACCTATACAGTGCCGTGTCTAGTTTTGGCATCCCTACCAAACTCGTCAGATTGTGTAGGAAGACGATTGAGAACTCTCGCTGCTCCGTCAAGGTCGGTAGCGAACTCACCGAGACCTTCGATGTCAAAAAAGGATTTAGACAAGGCGACGCGCTGTCATGCGACTTCTTTAACATCATCCTTGAGGGGATCGTGCGGAACTCACACGTCAACACCAGAGGCACGATCTTCCACAAGTCCGTTCAATTGCTAGCTTATGCGGATGACATTGACGTGATCGGCCGAACTCAGCGAGCCGTCAATGAGGCGTTTGCTAGCATTGAAACGGAAGCGGCTAAAGTGGGACTGGTGGTAAACGAGGGCAAAACGAAGTATATGCTGTCATCGAAGAAGGACGCAGAACATCGACGTCTCGGACAGAGCGTCACTATGGGCAGCAGACACTTCAAAGTAGTGAAGGACTTCGTCTATCTCGGCTCCGCGGTGAATAGGGACAACAACATCAGTACCGAAATCAAGCGCAGAATCACTCTTGCCAATCGCTGTTTCTTTGGGCTCAAGAGGCAATTGAGTAATAAAGCCCTCTCCCGAACGACCAAAGTGACTTTGTACAACACCTTGATCATCCCAGTCCTGCTTTACGACGCAGAAACCTGGACGCTACTAAAAGCGGATGAGGAAGCCATTGGTCTCTTCGAGAGAAAAGTTCTGCGTGCGATTTTTGGTCCTGTTTGCGTTGATGGCATCTGGAGGAGAAGATTCAACCACGAACTGTATGAGCTGTACGGCGGCATGAGCCTATTCAAGCGTCTAGGGATACAACGCTTAAGGTGGCTAGGCCATGTAGAGCGCATGGACAGCACTGCTCCGGCCCGAAGAGTTTTCGAATCCGAACCACAGGGACAACGCAACAGAGGACGTCCTAGACTGAGATGGCGCACACAAGTGGAAAAGAACCTCAACCATCTTGGAGTGCGCAATTGGAGACAGCTGGCAAGAGATCGTGCTAGCTGGAGAGGCATGTTGGTTGAGGCCCAGGTCCACCCCGGACTGTAGCGCCATCCGAAGAAGAAGAAGAAAGCTGGGAAAAACACTTAATGGTATTCTCTGTGTTCTGTAAATAATATATATTGTTGCAGTCATCCTTATAAGAATATAATAAACTTTTGTAAACTGAAGTGAATTATATAAATAACGTTATTTGTTATAGGATACTTGAATTGCCACAGATTTATTTTTATCTTTACACATAATTAAATTAAGTACATATTTGTTCTATGTAAAAACGAATTTAAAATGTGGTACACGAATGCACCGTGTTGCTTATTCATACAGACAATTTAATGTCGTGGAATGAATTGAAAAACATATAAAATTAAGAAAACTGAAGAAGTAACCGTTACAATAGTGCACATAAAAAGCAAGCTTTAATTTTGAAGATTCGTGCGGATCTACATTTTTTAGAGTACATAAAGCGTTTGTTTGTGTAAGGAAATCTGCGATTTTTTCCTTTCCGCCAGAATATCATTTTTTTTCGAATATTTTTCATTTTAAAGTTTTCAGATTCTAAGAAGTGAGCTCTTCCAGTTATTATTTATTTGCTTTGAATTGAACTTATTTTTTTGCTCAGATCAAAAATCGGAAGACTTAAAATTAACAACCATGTCCAATAAAACTTTCCAATATTTAACGAAAGTTCTGCGTTTTGGCAATCCAAAAAACTATCAACCAATCAAGAAAATATCGAAAACAAGAACTGAAAGCACACACTTTTTTTATTTACTGAGTCTACTTTCCATATTTTTATCTGGTAGCAGTTTTGCCGTTGAGAATTTTCAAAAACGGGCCAATTTAGGGGTCCAGGGGTTTAAAAAAAGGTTTTATCGGAACAAATGAGAAAATATCATAAGACATCATCAAAAATTAATTCTGCGTTAACAGAAACAACATTCAACATTCAATAGTTACTAAAGGATAACAAAGTAGGTGTTTAAGTCTTAATTTTTGGCGTAAAACCAAACAAAATAAAAAAATTTAAGGCAATAGTTCACAGCTTTTATTAAAAAAAAATATCAGCATTTACATATTATACATTTAGTCTGCTTTTGCCTATCTTCCAATGCATTGAGGGCTGATAACATTGAATCGCAGGTTTCAGCCTTGAATCTATTATGAGGGTTACCTTTTATATTTCGGGATTATAGAAGAAAAACAAATATTAATCATCGAAAATAGCTTTATTGTTTTTCAAAATATTCTCCATTAAGATCTATATACTTCTGCATGCGTTTGAACCAATTGTTGAAGCACTTTTGTCACTCTGATTGAGATATCTCCAAAACATGCATTCTGAACGCATCAACCGCTTCTTCAGGTGTCGAAAAACGTTGACCTCTCATTTTATTTTTTACGGGAATAAAATGAAGTCATTCGGTGCCAAGTCAGGACTATACGGCGGATGACTCATCAAATCGATGTTTTGAGTGCTAAAAAATGCAGTTGTTTGAGCCGATGTGTGAGAGCTCGCATTGTCGTCGTGAAGAGTGATTCGTTTCCGGCGGTTGGTTTTCCTGATTTCTTGGAAGATAACTGGCAAACAAATAGATGTGTTCCATTCAGAATTGACTGTTCTTCGTTGTTCTAGTGGTACGGTTGCGACATATCCAGTGTTTCCAAAAAAAACAGGTGACCATTTGCTTGGAAGTGCTTCCTGCGCGAGCAACTTTTGTTGGATTTGGTTCATTTTGAAACACACACTGTCCACTGCTGTTTACTTCGGGCTGTTTACTTTCTGTCACGATGTCATAGGCGTGTTTCAAAGCACCGTGATCGTATTTTTGGAGCATTTCTTTCGACCAATCGACAGGAGCCGTTTTTTGCGCGATTGACAAATTGTGTGGGATCCAATGCGAACAAATCTTTTTGACGGTCAAATGTTCATGCAATATTGAATGTATGCTGGTTCCACTAATGCCTAAGGTTGTCTCAATCTCACGATAGGTCACATGGCAATCTTGCAATATCAGTTGGTGCACAGCATCAATGGTTTCCGGAACAACAACTGATTTTGGATGACCTTCACGAAATTCGTCTTGGAATGAACTACGACTTCGATTAATTCACCATACCATCGATAAACACTGGTCCTTGCTGGAGCTTCATCACCAAAAATTGAATTAAGGTCATCGATGCACTACTGTTGCTTTAATCCACGTCAAAAGTTGTAAAAAATAATCGCACAAAAATTTTCACAATTTAATTCCATTTTTTGGGCGAGATGAACCTTTTAAGTTACTGTAAACAATACAAATAGCGCTCGTATGTCAAAACGTTTAGAGTACGTATAACCTCAAAAATTCCAAACTTTAGGATAGAGCTGACAGTTGCCAGATATCAACACTAGGATTGTCCAATCCCAAAATATAGAAGGCAACCTTCGTAGCTAACTTGTTCTTCATCAGTGTCAACTAGAACAGCCTTTCTGCACGGGCACTTATGTAAGGAAGAACTAGAACCTTTCATAAAAACTTGTAAAGATCTTCATACAGTAATTAATTTAAGTGGTTTCGCAAATTTCCTTCAGTGTACCCGGAAGTCCATGTCTGCACTGTTGTGTGTTTGGGTAAAGTACAAAACAGGGGTGGTTGTGGATTCATCTTTGATTTGGTTGCGTTCAAACGATCAAATGCATACATACTGAGCTTATGGTCTGCTCGTATTAAAAAAGGGCTCAACGACAACCATGTCCGGCAGTCCCCATTACATTTTCGGTACTCATTTTTGACAAAAGTGTTCAAAATCAACTACAATTTGAATGTTAACAGAAGAATATTAGAGCAACGGCCTGCTACAATAGGTGTGTTCCTGTACCCTAAACAAACGACACGAAAGCAGTACAAAATAACACAAACCAACACAAAAATGGATTTGACTTCAAATGAGCGCTCTATTGAGAGAGTAAAATAATTCTTTACCCTGCCCATTTAAACACAAGAAATTTTTGTGGGTCGGTTATTGGTTTTCTGTAAATTACATGTTGTGTGTACAGAGATAACTGATAAACTTGTCTTCTAACCGAAGACGCTTGAACAGTCATATGCCGCTGTACAGCCCATAGAGTTGGTCGTCAAATCTTCTCCTCCAGATGTTATCAACGCAAACAGGACCGAAAATTCTGTAGAAAATACTCGGGGCCTCCTCATCCGCTTTTAGTCATGTCTAGTTTTCTGCGTCATAAAGTAGGACTGGGATAATAACGAACCGGTGATCGGTGCTGCTATTGTTTGTTGCCCTGTCGTGTACGAAACGACATGATTATTTGTTTTTCTTCTTTTGGCGGTCCTTCTTTGGGCCTACTATCGAGAGCAGCTAGAGAACAATTTTCCCTTTCACTTCAGTCAACGCTATCGGGCCTATCTACGACTGGTGGAAGCAGAGATTACGGCCCACGATATCTCCTCCCACAACCAAAAACACGTCGCAGATGTACTATTTCATTCTTGTATGTAATTTCTTGAAAAATGTATGATTGCCCAATATGGCCAGCTTCCTAAGATAAGTCGTTTTGTTTAACGTAGGTCTGTGGTAACACTGACTCAATGACTGATGGACTTTTCTGAAGTAACATGCCTGCTTGATGTCCTTGGAGGACCTGGGAAGATAACAGCTCTAAACAAACAAATTTGAAATCGTTTACATTGCAGGAAAACTTACTTCTTTAGTGAAATGCTCCATCACCTCTTTCGAAGTTCATGATTATTTGTCTCCACCTGACTTAACAGCCACCATCAACGATTTAAAAAATTGCTATCATTAACTGAGTTTAAAAAAGTCGTTTAAAGGACCTTAAAACGGCCTTGTCTGGGAGATAATTAACTTTCTTTATCACACCATTGCAGGGATGCACTCAGCTCCAAAAGCGCATCATTATGTCGACTTAAATGAACACATCATCGTCCCAAACAATCGTATTCCTCTTCGAAAAAGCTTTTGCCATTAACTTAACGGTTACTGGGTGAAGGAGAAAATACCAGGGGAAAAATTGGAAGACCGGAAAACACGACGTTGGCCTTGAATTTGCCACGGGTTGGGAATTCCTGATGAAGAACAATTTGTCTCTCTTCCCGGCAAACACCGTGATCAACAAGATGCCGGCCTTCGGAATTTTAACACTCCCCAAGCACGTTCCACGCTCGGGATGATGATGAACATAACTTTAAATGCACATGGAGTATTATCGAACGGATTGTTTCAATTCCCTATGGAATGTCATGTGGCGTGGATTAAGAGGTTACGTGAAGAGAGGACTTCATCTATAAGTCGTTCCTTTAAAACGATTTTCCAAATATGATGTTGGGGTCCTTGAAGGAATAACAAAAACTGAACGAAAGGAAGTAAATTATTGATGTTGAAATGATGACAATGGGAGTCTTTTTTTAAGCGTGTACGACAAGTAAAGAATTTTTTACAAATTATTTTCACTTTAAAACCGAACTACTGTAATAACTCAGTCGTTAGCAGTACGACCGACGCAATTTGACTTGAAAAATCCGTAGTCGCACAAATGACATAACCCCTTCTGGCGAATTTAGACATAACCCCTTCTTTTTGGAGCCGTCTCTTCAGTGTTGGAACTCTAGTTTTTTTGTTCTTCTTCTGCTTTTTGTGACTCTACAGTCCGGGGTGGACCTGGGCCCCAAAATACATGCCTCTCCAGCCAGAACTCCAAGTTGGTTAAGGTCCTTCTCTACTTGTGTGAGCCACCTTAGTCTAGGGCGTCCTCCGCTGCGTTGTCTCAATGGCCCGGATTAAAACACTTTTCGGGCCGGAGAAGTGGTGTGCCGCTTTAAGCTTTGTATCCATAAACGCTTGACCAGTCGCATGCCGCTGAACAGCCCATACAGTTGGTCGTTAAATCTTCTCCCCCAGATGCCATCAACGCAAACAGGACCAAAAAACGCACTCAAAACTTTTCTCTCGAAAAGACTTAGGACTTCCTCATCCGCTTTTGCTAACGTCCAAGTTTCCGCACCATAAAGTAGGACTGGGATGATCCAGCTGTTATATAAAGCGAGCTTATTCCTTCGAGAGAGGGCGATATTACTCAATTGCCTCTTGAGCACATAGAAACGATTGGCGAGAGTGATTCTGCGTTTGATTTCGGTTCTTATGTAGTTGTCCCTAAGTACCGCAGAGTCGAGGTAGACGAAGTCCTTGACTACCTCGAAATTTCTGCCGCCGAGTGTGACGCTCTGTCCGAGACATCGATGTTGTGTGTCCTTCCTTGATGACAGCAGGTACTTAGTTTTTTCTCATTTACCGCAAGACCCATTTTAGCCGCTTCCGCTTCAATGCCAGCAAACGCCTCATTGACGGCTCGCTGTGTTCGTCCAGTGACGTCAATGTTATCAGCGTAAGCTAGCAATTGAACTGACTTCTGGAAGATCGTGCCTCTGATTTTGACTTGTGAGTTACGCACGATCTTCTCGAGGATGATGTTGAAAAAGTGAAATGATAGTCCGTCGCCTTGTTTATAACCTTTTTCGATGTTGAAGGTCTCGGTGAGCTCGTTACCGACCTTGACGGAGCAGCGAAAGTTCTCCATCGTCATCCTACACAATCTGACGAGTTTGGAAGGAATGCCAGAACGAGACATGGCACCATATAGCTCATCTCTATGCACACCGTCATATGCCCCCTTCAAATCGACGAATAGGTGGTTAGTGTCGATCTGCACTTCTTGAGTCTTTTCCAGGATCTGCCTATCTAGTTGTTTTTTGAGCTGCTTTAATTTTCCCAATGGTTGTTTAGGATCTTTTTTACATGAGTACGTCATTAGATTTAAGGATGTTCTCTGTTGAGTTGTCTGAAAAAGCTGGAATATGAAATTGTTTTGGACATGAGCTTTTCATTCTTAGCGTTGATTCCAGTAGTTCCTTATTATTCAGAGTGTTTAGATCGCGGTTGCATCTTCGGCGTCGAATCCGTTTTACATTATCAGGATCAAAAATCAATCACAAATTTATACTTCTTGACACAGGACTAGGGGGACTGCAAGTATATATTTGAATAAACATAAATTTGATTTATTTGGAAGATATTCTTATGGCATTATAACTAAACTTAATCTGGAGTTCCAATTTTCGCTAAATTTTTGCGATATTTTTGCTCGTATATCGTAAATTACGCGGCGACGACAACTTCATACAAGGCCTGTTTTCCAAAAATAAGATGAATTTTCAAACGCCTGCGACTACGTATAGTTGCGATCAAAATAATAGCAGTGCAGTTTTAAACATAGTGATCCTCCTAATGATCTGACTACTATTCTGATCTACTCAATTCTTTATGGCCAATGTAACCTGGATTCTACTACTAGAATATCAGTGTAATATATTCCATGCATAATATCCTTAGGGGTATAACAGTTGTTTTCCAGACGTCTTCTTATTTGAAAATGGTATTAATTAAGTCGTTTCTTGGGCGTTCAAAATAATAGCAGTGTTTTGTTTGTGTCCAGATTTGCTTGCTTTTTCATAATTTGTTGTTCGTCTCTTCTTTCTTTCTTTGAATTTTTAAGGTAAGCAAGCAAATTTAGTTATATTTTGGACTCAATAAATTCAGTTTTGATACAGAATGGGACGCGCAGGACACTGCACTAAAGAAGAGCGATCTCTTATTCGAAAGCTTCTTGACGATGGCAAAACGTACAAAGAAATTGAAAAAATCATCGGTTGTTCCGCAAAAATGAATCCAAATGCAAAAAGTAAATGAAGAAAAGCGCGAAACTCGGGGCCGAAATAGAGTTCTGTCTCCAAGAATTTCTAAGCGTATTGTTCAATATTCCATGAATAATCCCAGTGTTCCAGCTACAGAGATAAAAAAGCAATTTAATTTGGCAATTAGTAATTTAACTATTAGGAGGGAAAAAAATACTAATAGATAATAATTTACATGCTCGCAGTCCAAGAAAAACCCCGCTTTTGAAAAAACAACACCTCACAAAAAGACTTAAGTTTGCTAAATTACATAGTGAGTGGCCCATTGAGCAATGGCGAAAAGTTCTATTGACAGACGAGAACAAAATTGTTTTGTATGGGTGCTCTGGATCCCGTCAGTATGTAAGACGCCCACCAAATACAGAGTGCAATCCCAGATACACGACGAAAACCTTAAAACATGGAGGGTCCAGTATTATGGTTTGGGCATACTTTTCGTACTATGGTGTAGGCCCAATATTTTGGATCAAAGGGACAATGGATCAACATTTATACGTAGAAATCCTTGAAAATACTATGCTGCCTTACGCTGAGTATGAAATGCCTTTGAAATGGGTGTTTCAACAGGACAATGATCCGAAACACACTAGCAAGAAAGCAACAAATTGGTTTAAGGCGAACAAGATTGAAGTCATGAGTTGGCCAGCTTAATCTCCTGACCTCAATCCAATTGAAAACTTATGGGCGGACGTCAAAAAAGCTGTTTCCGAAGCAAAACCATGCAACGATATCCAATTATGGACAGTTGTAGAAAAATCATGGAAGAAAATACCGCTAGAGAGGTGTCAGTCTTTAGTGAACTCAATACAGCGAAGATGTCAGGCAATCATACGGAACAAAGGCTTCACAACAAAATATTGAATCCATTTCAATTTCTACCATAAATACATTATTTTATTATATTACTGAATTCATGTTTTCTATGTTGTTTTATGATGAATTACTTGCACTGCTATTATTTTGATTCTTTACATACAGGTGAAAAATCAAATTTTTGTTTTTGTTTTTTTTTCCTTTAATGAATTTGTTGTTATTTTTGTATATTTCTTTTGAGTTAGTTTTAACCTATACATAGTTAATGTATGTAGACCAAAATAAAAGTATAACTTTACAAAACATAGACATTTGTAGATTAGTTACTACCACTGCTAATATTTTGAACGCAGCTGTACATACATTCTCTCATGATTATACAATCATTAGTGTGCATCAGCGTCTATTTTAGCCATGAAAACTGTGTTTTTTGCCTCTTCAAGGATATCCGAATTTGTTCTAAATTAACTGCAGTTCTGATTTTGTTTGTGCTTTTGGAGAAAATTGCAGCTGAAGACACAGCGATGGTTTTTTTTCCAAAAATGTCGCATAAAAATTGCTCCGGAATATTTGAATAAAGTAAGCTGCGGTCCAGATTTGTTTAAAAAAGTCAAAACTGATGACCAATCATGGATATATGGTTATGACATCGAAACCTAAGTTCAATGGTTCCAATGGAAGAGGCAGGAGAGCACATCAAGTTCGATCAAATGTGAAGGCTTTGCTGACTATTTTGGATATTCGGCTCCACTCTGGCAGACTGGAAACTGATGTGACTAGTGTAAATCAGCAATCAGTACATGTACGTCTTGTCCTGCTCTAAGTACACTGCTTATCCTCCCTTCCCTTGACATCCACTTTATGGGATACATTATCAAGGCCATCTTACAACTAAAAAGGTATGGTTTTTGGTTCAAATCGCACTGGATGTCTGATGACCTCACGCACCGCATCTCCTTTGACACTAGTCCGTTGGACACGCCATCTGATGGGGGGACACCAACAATCCAATTGCGTCATTTAACAAAGTCATCTTTTCCTATGTCCAAGATTAGCTCTGGCGAAAAACTGAGTCTGGGAAGGAATATATTCGGACTTTCAGGATAATGGAGGGATCTGTAACTAGGGTATTTGTGGAAAACCTCAACACTAGATTTCACGCCTCTTATGGTTATTTTGCGTAGCTCTTCCAGGCGGAAACGTATGCGTTCATAGTGGCCAAAAAATATTGTATATTGTGAAGAATAGGTGGAGGGGGTGAAGTGTCTGCGTTTGTCGCGACAGTCAAGCTAAACTACTACTAAACTTTCTCAACACTTCCAAGATAGTGAAAAAAAAGTCTTCCCTTAATTTGGTGGGCAGATTAAATTCGCGAAGACTTGTCTGGGTCCTGGGACACTGCGGGATCATGGGAAACGAGATTGTCGATTATATTGCAAGGAGACGATCAGATGAGGCAATCTTAGCGCCCGAAGACACATTGGGACTGCGCCCGTCCTTGGTTAGGACTTTCGTCGACGCTTGGGTTGCTTGATAGCACAACCAGAGATGGTATGAATCTCCAGGATGCACCTTTTCTATCTCTTAAAAGGAAATACTATAGACAGATTATTGGCGTACAAACAATGCACTTCACCTAAGCACTTGTAAAGCGTGCTTGGGTTAAGTGAGGGTATCCTATACTACGCCTGTAGTGAAGGTTAAGACACTGCAGAGCAGTTTCTCTGTCGATGTCCCATCTCTACTCGGATTAGGTGCTGGCTGTTTGCAGCTGATGTGGTGGAAGCTGAAAACCTAGGCTCTTCATCACAGAAGTGCTTGCTGGTTTTCCTCCAAAAGGCAAAGGATATGGCCAGTATTTGTGTCTGAGCGCTCCAGTGCAGTGCATCAAGTTTAAGTATAATCAAAGAAAATTTCTCCACTAATTGGCCCCACACTTTCGTGGTGGGATTTAACTCGCGTTGTTCCAATTACTTAAACTTATTGTCTCTACATTGTAGAAAACTGTTCACTTCTCTAAAAATCCGACATTTAACGTGTCATTACGACTGAAAATTGATTAATTTAATTTATTATAATTTATTATTATTTATGGCAATGGGAAACTCTAAAACAAAGCAACCATGTAGAGATATTAAGTCGTCATCACGGGCAACACCATCACGTCGAGTAAAAATACAGCTTTTGATTAATGGTTGTGGCAGAAGATCGTTGGCTATATTTCCCACAAGACATGTGGTTCCCCATGCTCAACGTGGATTTTCATATTTTTTTCTGACGGATCGTGCAACTGCTTTTTGAAGGTGTTTGCGGGTTGGCAACATCCGTTTGAAATATGCTCAAGGCAACAACTCATCACATTGAAAATGACTCATTGGATGAGCGACACTTCATCGTTTGTAGTGCCAGCCACAGCACCCATGCCTTTTCTCTACTTCAACATACTCGTGGAAACCTGTTTTACGTCGGATTCTGTTCTTCGGTCATTCGTTGTTTTATGGTTTTCATAGGTGAGGTCGACTTCGATCACTCTGCAAACTTTAGTGCTACCTAACCAACCGACTATTCAACACCAAAACATGAGTTTGAAAGTGTTCCTAATTTTCATTTGTGTAATCTGTCTAATAAATTCGGTACATTTAGCCAGTATCGGCTCCGGTGGGCCACAGTTTAAGGGGCCAACCTATTTGCCTCCAGTTGTGCCATCAGCAAAAGTTCCAGTATTTCAAGGACCCACGTATTTACCGCCCATCCAGTCATCCGAGGCAGTAACAGAACCTGTACCACCCGCAGCATCACCTGCACTGAATATCAACACCCTGAAAACTATAACCGGATGACACATACATAAACATAATTTAAATTTGCCGCTTTATGTGCTATATGACAAAAAAATGTCGTGCCTTTGGTCCATTTGTTTGGATTTTATATCTGTATCGTGACTTTATTTCAAAATTTGCAGGAATGCAATAACTTTAAATTTTCTCCAAATCCTTTATCGGAATAAAATTTTGTTTATGGGGCAGAAACGAAGTAATCTGCAAATAAAATATTTTCTTATTTGGGAAAGCAGTGTTGTTATTCATTCCTTTTACGCGTCACCGCTCATGGTAGGACGATGTGGTTTTCGTTCGTTTGTTCTTGTGTATACTGTAAACTTGTGTTAACTAAGCTTTGATAAGGTTCGAAGGAAGAAGAAATGGAGAAGCAAAAAATAAACAACAGCAGTGACTCCGGTCATATTTCTATATATCTTGTTAACATAAAATGTGTAAATTGAAAATACACAGATTTTAATTACTCAATACTAATGTTACTTCTTCTCCTTTGTAAGGGGTGGACGAAGGCTTTAAAAACCATGCCTCTTCAGTCAGCACCATCTCTCGGCAGCTATCTCCAGTTGTGCACTCCAAGTTGGTTGAGGTACTTCTCCACTTGCGTTGATAAGTTGCGCATACTTTAGCCTAGGCCGTCCTCTGTTGCGATGTCCCAATGGTTGTGTTTTGTAAACATTTCGGGCCGGAGCAATGGTGTCCATACGTTCTACATGGCCCAGCCATCTTAAGCGTTGTATACGTAGACGCTTAACCAAGCGCATGTCGCTGAACAGCCCATAGAGTTCGTCGTAAAATTTTGTCCTCCAGATGCCATCAACGCAAACAGGACCAAAAATCGCACGCAAAACTTTTCTCTCGAAAAGAATAAAGGCCCCCTAATCCGCTTTTGCTAACGTCCAAGTTTCCGCACTAAAAAATAGGACTGGGATGATCCAGCTGTTATATAAAGCGAGCTTATTCCTTCGAGAGAGGGCGATATTACTCAATTGCCTCTTGAGCACAAAGAAACGATTGGCGAGAGTGATTCTGCGTTTGATTTCGGTTCTTATGAAGTTGTCCCTAAGTACCGCAGAGTCGAGGTAGACGAAGTCCTTGACTACCTCGAAATTTCTGCCGCCAAGTGTGACGCTCTGTCCGAGACATCGATGTTGCGTGTCATTTCTTGATGTCACTATGTATTTTGCTTTGCCCTCATTAACCACCAGGCCCATTTTATCCGCTTCCGCTTCAATGCCAGCAAACGCCTCATTGACGGCTCACTGTGTTCGTCCAGTGACGGCAATGCTTGCAATTGAACTGGCTTCTGGAAGATCGTGCCTCTGGTGTTGACTTGTGAGTTACGCACGATCTTCTCGAGGATGATGTTGAAAACATGAAATAAAAGTCCGTCGCCTTTTTTACAACCTTTTTCGATATTGAAGGTCTCGGTGAGTTCGTTACCGACCGTAGCTACAGCTCTCCGTCTTTATCCTACACAATCAGACGAGTTTGGTAGGAATGCCAAAACTAGACATGGCACTGTATAGCTCATCTCTATGCACACTGTCATATGCAGACCTGAAATTGAAGAATAGGTGGTGAGTATCAATTTGCATTTCTTGGGTCTTTTCCAGGATCTGCCGTAATGTGAAGATCTGGTCTATTCTGGACTTCCCTGGTCTGAAACCACACTGTTAGGCACCTATCAGGTTATAGACAAACTGTTTCCGACACTGACACAATGTGGCCGGGAGGATCCTATATGCGATGTTAGGAAGGCAGATCCCTCAATAATTGGCACAGTCAAAGGGGTCTCCCGTCTTGTGGGCTGGGCAAACGGCTCTGAGATTCCACTCATCGGACATGCATTCCTCAGACCATATTTTACAGATGAGCTGCTGCATGCGCGCAACTAGGTCATCTTTAGCTGCTTTAACTGTGGGCAGGCCGTCTGCTCCATCCGCTTTTTATGATTTCAGTTACGATATTATCTTGAGTTCGTCCTAGCCGGGAGACAGAATTCTTGTCTACGTTCGTCCGAAATGAGGAGAATGTTCTGCAAAAAATAGGGATTTTTGTCGTCATTGCCATTAAGGCCTACGAAGAAATTACCTTTTCAGATTCCCCGCACAGACTGCGACTCTGCCATCGGTATTACATTTTGATCCCGGCAGACTTCGGTCTGAACTTTGTATGTAGCAGATGAAACTTTCGCGCTTCATTTCGTCCATAACAATTTTCATTTCTTCCACCGCGCTCATGTTATTTCTATTTTCTTTTGAGAAACTTTTGCTCTTCCTAACGTCTCTGTTCATACAGCTCACGAACAGCTCTTATTGTTCCAAGTGTCATTGCCTTTTAAACGTTATCTTGCTTAATAATCTGCAAAAAGGCTTAATTCAAGGACTCAAACCTGATTTTCGTAAACAGACAGAGGAAGAGGAATGAGGATATACATTCGATACCCTGGTAAGAACCGACGATGGGTGCAAAAGTACGACGATCGTGCTAGCACATCTCAACGCACAGCTATATAAAGAAGTAATCTTTGCAAGAGCCATCCGAAAACACAGCAAGTGCGACAAGAAATCCTGAAATATGCACAAGGGGAAGGACTTCGCCAAGGGGTGGTACCTCTCTGTAGTATTCCAGGACTCACTGGTCATACAGGGATCTGGAGTTGTTCTGATCAATTATCTGTGCTCAACTTTAGCATTTGGATGGAACAATGATATAGGTAGCCAGAATTGCCGAACAGAAATGCTTGTTGTGACAATGTCGATCCACACATTTCTTGTGACTTTACAAAGAGAGACGACCAGGAACTAATGTCGCTCAAGTCGCTAAAAAAACTTACAGTGTTTGATTCGGTTGAATTACAGAACTGCCAGCAATTCATATTGGGGGAACAAGATTCGGACTGTTCATTTGAACGGTCCGGCTGTTCGAATCGGCAGAACAACCGACAACGCAAACATACTGGTTTCAGTTGGCATCGATCCGGATAGGACCGTGTTGGACAATGAGTTCTTCATTGTTAAAGATGTAAAAAAAAGGTAGAAGCAATAGGAGCAGCTTTTCAGGAAGCGTATACCGTCAACGAAGGTCTTAGGCCGAATCACGGCTTGGAAAACCTTGCTTAACCATTTCCTTGCTTTACCATTTCCACCTTCGAAATGAAATACAGCAATGGCGTTCTCAGAATCATGGTTTCGGCAGATTCAATGACGAATATAAAGCAGATAATGCTGTTGCCAAAGGTGGCTCTAGTGCCATACTTATTTCAGTTTGAAAAACAAAAAGTCCACAGGAATAGATAGAATACAAAGTATTGTGTTGCGTCATCTCCCCGAAGAGGCGGTAGAATGTTGAACAGTGATTTAGATAATTCACATTATCCAGAGCATTGAAATACGGCAGTAGTTCAACCCATTCCCAAGAGGGACAAAGATTTCTCGCTCCCGGGAAATCTTCGATCGATAAATCTCCTCCCTTGCATATGCAAGGCTTTCGAAAAGATTGTCAATAGAGTCCTGCTACAGTGGACTCAGGACAATATTACCGCATAACCAATTTGTATTTAGGGCGGGGCATGATACTTTACATGCCGCGTTAAAATTAGTTTCGGACATTCAATGGAACAAGGCAAAAACCCAGTGCACCGCGGCCTGTCTTGTTGACTTGGAAAATGTATTCGACACCGTCTGGTTAAAAGGCCTCTTCCTTGGGTTGACGAGGTTGTGTATAAGCAAAAAACTATTTTACATGATCTACAATATGGTGACAAGTAGAAAGGCGACAAGGTTACTACTAATATTCTTTGCATTAAAAATGGGCTCCAGCAGGGCGTGGTGAACTCACCGATTCTATTCATTGTCTTGATCTGATCGCGTACGCTGACAATTTAATCGCGTACAGGACTGCGCCGAAGATTGAGGTCTAATTAAGGTCAATTTTGCAACGACTGGAAGTTGAAAATCAACTACTAGAAGTGTGAAACCTATCTGTTCCGAAATCCGTTGTACATAGCTTTAAGGGATATGAATAAAAACTGGCGTGAGTTCGGCATCTTGGACCCACATGGGCGGTCATTAGCAGTGAGGAATGTGGTGAGATACTTGTGCATTATGTGGGATCAGTATGGTAATATCAATGCAGCAACAGGTCTGGCAATAGTCAGAAAAGCCTTTTCTGGCCAAGCAGCTTGTTTTACAGCAGCCAACTTGATTCCATTGTGAAAGTTATCTGCTACACGGCGCTAGTCCGGCCAATCATGTGGCTGTACGATATGGTTCAACTTGAGTCCTTCCCAGGTGGAATAAAGGACTGATGTAGAGAACCCCAGAATCTGACTACAAGAAATTCTATGTAAATGAAATCTTGTACAATGCAGCAAACGTGAATAGGCTGGATAATTTTATTATTAAGCAGTGTCAAAGACTTGTTGCACGAGAAATGTCTTCGGAAAATTTGCTGATATTCGGAGCTTCCTAACCAAATTACGCATATCATGAGAGCGCACACTGAAGTGGATTCATTCCGCTTGAATATGGAACCGATTTGGCTTGGTTCATTATGCAGAGGGTTCTTCACTTCTGCATTACAGCATCAGTACGTCGTAAGACGGACAATGGACAAGCGGCTGCTCTACGAGAGTAATGTAAAAATCGTTAGTCCGGGTGATCCTCGGCTCAGCACATCCAGCCCAATTCGCTGTAGAATTTAGGGGGAAAGGAATAGGCATTTTTATTGGTGGCTAGAACCGTATCAAGTTCTCAGCTGCTGTCAGCTGAAAAAGCTGATTGTTGGTTACCTACGGCAAACTTACACTTAACATAAGTTTAGATAGGTTGGTACGTTAGAAAAATAAAAAAAAAACAAATAAAAAAAAAATAAGTTGCAATTTAGTTTGCATAGTTTAGTAAGTTTTTTGTAAATCTTTTGTGAGTTAAGCTATTAATTAAAAGTATATATTAAAAAAACTTAAAATGTCCGTATAGGACCAGTAATATCGTTCTTAATAATTATAATTTTAATAAACAGTTCAGGTATTTCTATAGCTAGACATAAAGAATTAAAATAATACAAAATAAAAAGAAAATACAATTCAAAAACAAAAACATCTCTTATGGCTTGAAATTGATTTTAGGTTCTAGTTTGGCAATCCTAGGTGCATCTACTATATAGGTTTAAGTCAAGTTAGTTTGAACCCTCTTCTTTGGCTGCAAACTACGAGGGGCACTCAATATATTCTCGGTATCGATATGAAGGCAAATGCGAATTCAATTTAAATTGTTTTTTTTTTTCAATATAATCTACCCTAACATCAATGCATTTGTTACATCTTGAGATAAGCTTTTTTAAACTTTGAAAAAACATTTTAAACAATATACCCATTTTGTGCCGACTGGAGTCCTTCATCATCCGAAAATTATTTTCCACGAAGACATTTTTTCAGAAAATAATCGCTAGGGGCAAGGTCCGGACTATGGGCTTTGTGTTGGATTTCTTCGAAACCACAATCTCACGCAGCAGCTTTGAAAATTCGAGCCGTGTGTCATGAAGAAGCAACACACTCGCTGCGAATTTATCCCGTCGTTTATTTTTAAATCCCTCCCGCAAATTATGCCAAGTCGAATAGTAGGATGTGGCGTTGATGGTTTCACTTTTTTTTTTGTACTCAATGACTAAGATTCCCTTTGAGTCCCAAAACCCTGTGGCCTTGAACTTCCCGGCAGACGGAGTGACTTTGAACTTTTTCGGGGGGTCTGTTCCTTTTTAATGCCACTGCATGTACTCTTGTTTGCCTTCAGGGTCATAGTGGTGAACCCATGTTTCGTTCCCAGTAACAATTCGATCCATAACACCGTCCGCGTTCTCACTACACATCTCCAAAATTTCTCTACAGCATGCGATTCTTCAATTTTTCTGAGGCGCTGTGAGCATTCGTGACACCCACCTTGCACTGACCTTTGAAAGGTTAAGATGGTCATGAAGAATGGTGTAACTGGTACCAATTGAAAGCTTGGTGATCTCTGCCATCATTTATTCAGGCATCCTCAAGAACAAGTTTTTCGACTTCTTTGATGCTTCCTTCCGCACAAGCAGTAGCCAGGGCGCCGGAGCGGGTGTCGTCTTCAATGCTCTCTCTGCCTCTCTTAAGTTCACCACTTTTGCACACATGGTAATGAAGGTGCGAAACCCTGGTAAACAGCCATCATTTCTTCACGGATTGTTTTTCAACTTTTTCCTTGCTTAGTAAGAAATTTTATTACAGCGCTATGCCAATTTTTCACCATCATCGTCTCAGTTGCCATTATGATTCTGTTTAACTAGAGATAAAATTCGAATTAACAATCGCATTTACCAGGTATACCAGTATGAAGTGAGTGTCAAGATACAAATGTCTCGATATGGAACATTTGTTTTGAACGAGCCTTTAGTTTTTTTTTTGTTTGCTATGACGTCTGTGAAAAATATTTAGTATGCATCAAGTCATTGCACAGACAACATCATATTTTCTTGTTGAAAATGTCGAATTTTGTACCAGAAAGTTTTGATTTGCGGAAAGCATTAATTTTTTGCCGTGGCGTAGTGGGTAGAGGGCGACGCTCACACGTCGAAGGGTCTAGGTTCGACTCCCAGTTCAACACCAATTTTTCTAATATTTCACGGCACCACCTCTTTCGAGCTGCTGACAACACTCAAAGAGTAGTAACTGTCTAAGAAAGCTTCTCAAATTTCGCCATTCGGAGTCGGCAAAAAACTGTAGGTCCTTTCTACTGTGGGAGAACAGTAGCGCGCACAACACGAGTAGTTGATGAGCAAGCTAGGCCCTGGTCCCTCTATGGACTGTAGCGCCAACAATTATTATTATTATTATTAATTTTTTGTTTTCATTTGAAGAAAAGTGCTGCAGAGTCGCAACGAATGCTTGTAGAGGCATATGGTGATCATGCGCTATCAGAAGCAACATGCAAAAGATGGTTTCAGAAATAATGATTTTGATGTGAGAAATGAAGAAGACGCCGAAATGCAAACGATATTGGATGGAGATGACACTTTGAGTCAAAAGCAAATGGCAGCAATGTTAAATGTTGCACAACAAACAATTTCTGACCATTTAAAAGCTTTGGGAAAGATCCAAAACTGTGGAAAATGGGTGCCACATGAATTGAATGAAATACAGATCGAAAACCGAAAAAACACTTGTGAAATTTTGCTTCAAAGACACGAGAGGAAATCAGGTTTGCATCGTATTGTTACTGGCGATGAAAAATGGATTTATTTTAAGAATCCTTAACGGAAAAAATCATGGGTTAATCTGGGACAACCATCAACATCGACTGCAAAACCAGATCGATTCGGCAGGAAGACAATGCTGTGTGTTTGGTGGGACCAGAAAGGTGTGCTGTACCACGACCTCCTAAAACCTGGTGAAACCGTTAATACTGATCTCTACCGACAATAAATGATCAATTTGAACCATGCATTGATCGAGAAACGACCAGAATGGGCCAGAAGACACGGCAAGGTAATTTTGCTCCATGACAATGTGCCTGTACACAAAGCAAAACCGGTTTATATATTTATGGAGTTCATTATCATTATATTTACTACTTATTATTAAGAAAAATTTCAAAGAAAACACTTAATAAGTGAACATATTTTTTTAGTTAAAACTTATATGCTAACTTACATACTACCTTAAAATAACTTAATACTACATTAACTAAACATACACACATATATACATGTATAATACTATACGACCATATATATTTGCGTGTACCTAAACTATGTACATTTGTATACACATGAGTACACTCAATGTACTTAGATTATTTTGTAGATTAATTTTTTAACTTTATTTTTTGTTTGTTTGTACATTTATATATAAAACTTACAACTATCTTACACTAAGTCTGTAAGTCGGCCATAGGTAGCTTGATCATATCCGCTGCAAGACCGACTACTTACTTGGAGGAGAACTGTGCTACCCATTCTACCCCTGGACTAAAGGGTTCGACGGGGGAGTTCCCTTCCTCAGCCACCAAAACTTTCGATGTTACAACGCAACATTTCTCTTATCCCGACTCGACACCGCCATACTAAACCGAAGAGGATCTCCCTCAGCTCGTTGTGCGACAGAACGGTCGTACTTGTGTCGCCCACAGTTGAACGGGCGATGTGAAAGAGGAGCGTTACCCCATTTATGTCTTTTATATGGTAAGACCCTGCCTATCAAAATGGAGAAATGCTTCTAGGGAGACGAAGCCAGTTTTAATTACTCTTTCGTAGTACTGTAGATTGTGGTAGTACGCCCCAGAGATCAAGTTATTATCCGAGTTCATCGCTCTCGCAGTGTGACCTCGAATCAACTTCACCAGGAAATTGTCCACTCGTATCAGGTTTTCATTGGAGTAGAATTTTATGTACTGGGACTCTGGTGTTCTGTAGAGGCGAAGGCAAATCTTAAGACATGCCCTCTCAAACACCCGAATCTTTTCCATCAAGCTTGCACTCACGTTGAACCACACGGGATAGCCATAGATGAGCATTGGCAGTATGATGGCCATGTAGCAGATTACCTTCACCCTCGCATCGAGCTGGCTGTTGTAAAACAGTCTCTTTGTACATGTTTGTTAAAGTATAGATACTGACTTAGTCAGATCCCCAGGTATCTGACTACAGTCCTTTGCGCCAGTGGTTTTCCGTGTCGTCCAACAATTGAGAAATTTCGCCAATTCTTTTTTGTATCCACCGAAGCCTTATACAACGGCGCTCTGAACGGAATGGTTTCCGACTTCTGAAAGTTGATATTCAACTTCCAGTCATCGCAATCTCTCATGAATGAGTCGAAGTCACCCTGCGCTAGCGTAGTGATGTCCTCGATCTTTTTGCCTGATCTGTACACCATCAAATCATTGGCAGACGCATACGCATACATGAATGCACTAAAATAATAGTATTACTTGATAAACAAGTCAATTTGTATATTTAACCACAGCTTCACCGCGATAAGGAGAATAAATTGAACGCCCCTCGTAACTTGACTTGAATATTAGTCGAAGAACCTCTGAAAACTCCACCGCCCCCATGGCACCACTTTGCCATATTGGTTCTGTGTTTGTTGAAAGAGTTTTTTGGCTTGTCTCATTGATTTCGCAGCAGTTGTCAGTTAAAGGTCAGTAAAGAGATTTCGAAGCTCAGCGTGGCGTATACGTAATCTGCTTAGCCATTTAAGACAACAGAATTTCTATGGAGCTCCTCTACAACCTCAAACTGCCGTCATGACTCTCGCTTCAACTGTGTCTCCTTTTGCTGCTTAAAGCATCTTCGCCACATCTGAAAAGAAAAATCCTCTCATAAAATAATTGCAACGTTTCATGCAATTATACCTCCACCAGATCGTAAAACATTTACTGTCCAACTGCCTTCGTCAGACTTTCACCACAAATTGGGCTAACTCCCCAAAGCCATTTCCGTCCGACTTGTGTCCACAGCAAAGTAAAGCCAACCCCGTCAAGCGACAACTCCCGTTTCACGTCTCACGGCACATTCATTGGCATCCGCTGTTATTTGCGTGGCGCTAGGGAATCAGGGATTTGATCTGACGAATTAAACCGAAAGATAGTATTTCATTTCGTTTGTGGTCGGCCGAGCATAACCTCAAGTTGAACGACGACTCTCAGGCGGAATACAAATCGAGTCGTTATGCATGTGGCCACGTAAGCACTTGGCCGCAACGCAGCCAGGCAGCGCAGCAGCATGTTGCGTTAATAATGTCTTTCATTTACTTGCAACACGTTGGATGATTTAATAGCAATCAGCAGACGGCCTGCTACGCTCTCCCACGCAGCCGATCCAATTTGTCTGGTTTAGCTGTCGATGGCGGGCGCCTAACCCTAGCCGCAGGATAACACAGAAACTCGAGACGAAATGTATTCATATCCTCCTCGGGGTATTCACATACTTATGCGTGCTCGTGCGCTCGTCTTTCATTCGTTTCGATATCGGTCGAGATGGCAGGAATTGCGCCATCCGGCGTTTGGGGGGATAATGAGGTATGGATGAATCTGGCGGCACAACTTTCCCCAAAAGGATTCGCCTGTCTTGTGTGTGGATTACCGCCTCTCATGGCGGAGGAGGCAGGAATAAAAAGTTTATTGCCGAATTGCGATAACGGTATTTATTTCTTTATTCGACGGAAAAATTTACATCACTGAGAGCATTGAGAGGGAATTCGGAAATTCGAGGATGTCGTCCCCGCCCACCAACCGGATGAATGAATAAGTTGGTAATAGGATTTCCATTTGTGTGTCGAAATTGAATTTCACTGGAGATAACTGGGTTAAGGTGACAAACGAACGGAATAGGAGTAGCCTTTGAAAGCTTTGTGCTCACTACGCACGGGGGCTCTATTATGCGAAACTTCAACTTGACAGATATTGGAAGCCCGAGATCATTCGATAGGGTTTCGCATATGAGTTTGAAATAACAATACGACGTATGGGTATCTTCGGGCTTATGCCTTTGTGAGCAAGTTGAGAAGGTACTAGTTCTTCGGCTTGGCCTTCTGGTCATATATATTGGATTTGAATACTCTAAGTTGATGTCCATTTCACCGTTGTTTGTAGTTTCGATCGAGTTGTTGACAATATCAATGAGAGCTCAACAACGGTCTCTCAGATATAGAAGACCGCTTAAGTGTTGTTCTGTTGAGCAGAGAAATTTTGGCTTCCTCAGTTAGTTTTATTTATTTTCTCCTTATTTTAATAATTAGAAATTAAGCCCCTGAAAGTACAAAAACCTGTCCAAGCTGACAGATTTTATAAGCACTTCAATTGGTTAATTTTTATGGTGAATACATCGGAACTTCTGTGGCTGCCGTAGTGGGTAGAGTGCGACGCTCACACGTCGAAAAGTCTAGGTTCGATTCCCAGTTCAACACAAATTTTTCGAATTTTTCACGGCACCACCTCTTTTGAGCTGCTGACAACACTCAAAGAGTAATAACTGTCCAAGAAAAAGTTTCTCCAATTTGGCCGTTCGGGATCGACAAAAAACTGTAGATCCTTTCTACTCGTTAGAGAACTGTAGCGCGCACAACACAATTAGGTGATGAGCGGCCCTGGTCCTCCTATGGACTGTCGCGCCAAACATAGGAACTTCTAACCAATCTCCGTCAATTTATTACACTTCCAGTTGTGTGTGGCGCAGTCGTGTGATGATGGAAGACAACGAATTGTACTGATTGGATAAAACTATTTTACTACTTCACTCAAGTTCAGACTAGAAATGGAACTTAATAAAAATGGAAACAGGAATTAATAAAAAATAAGTAACGTCAAGTAAAAAAAGGGAGAGAACAAAAATTGATTGCCGAAGCGGGACTTGGTAATCTTGAAGTTCAAAGACTTGAATAAATGTATTCTTTGACTTTTTGGGACGGAACAATGGTGTCCATACGCTCTAAAAATGACGCTGAGTACGAGTGTCCTTGTGTGTCCTTCCCTGATGACAGCTTGTATTTCGTTTTGACCTGATTAACCGCCAAACCCTATTTAACCGTTTCCGCTTCAAACGCCTCATTAACGGATCACTGTATTCGTTCAATCACGTCAATGTAGTCAGCGTAATTGAACTGACTTTAGGAAGATCGTGCTATCTTCACCTCGTCTAAGTCGGGGAATGGTATTCTTGTCTATCATCGTCCAAAATGAATGGAACATTCTGCCTAGCAGCGGGATTTTGGTCGTCATCGCCGATTAGGAGTCTGCAGAAATTATCCTTCCAGGTTATCAGCGACTGTACACAAGTTGTCCATTTTTTATCCCGGCAGACTTCGGTCCGAACTTTGTATCCTCCGGGTAGCTGTTTTACCTTTCGGTAAAACTTTCGGACTTCATTCCTGCCAAAACACCTTTCTATTTCCTCGACCGCCCGCTTCTCATGCTCCTTTTTTTTTCTTCTGAGAACCTGGTGCTCTTCCCTTCTTATCTGTTCCTAGACCTCACGAACAACCCTTGTCGTTCGATGCAGCGTCGCCTTATAGGCGTCTTGTTTGGCTGCATGCGCTTGCCTGCACTCGTCGTCAAGCCATGGGTTCCTTCTGGGTGCTGATGTGAAACCCAGCACATCTCGCTTCTTGACAACATTTCCAGTCTTCTTCTATGGTAAGTGCAGGCAGCGTCGAACTCTGAGCGAGTTTCAGGGAGACTCGGTCGACAAATTTTTCCAACCGTGTTGGCCATTTCTCGACTTCGTTAATCTCTCGATATCCGGGTGCTTACCTTGACTACAACAAAGTGGAGATCCGAGACGATGTTTGCGCCTCGGAAAGTTCGGACATTCAGTATATTGGAGGATGGTCAGACTTCGATCGCAATGTGATCAATCTGATTGACGGTGGATTGATCAGGGAATCGCCAGGTCTGCATTGTAGCATTCAAGGGCCTCCGTATGCTGTTCGGCTGCACGTGGTCTGTTAAGGGACCTCACATTTCACGTGCGGAACCGGAAATTATTGTCCTTATAACGCTTGTTGGGGTCGTCAACCGTTGATAATACTTTATCCGAGGCATTATTATTACCTCGTACAATATGTTATAATATATATATAATATTATATTTTTAGATTTTTTTTCATTTGTTGCTAAATGCCTTACACCTACCTGAGCCTATAAGGGTTGGCCCCAATGAGTCAACTATCCTGTTTTGTACTTACGAAGCTAGCGGCATCGAAAGCTGATTCTGGTGCAGGCACCAGTAAAAATGCCGTTTGCCAGGAAGTGCTCTACAGCAGGCAAAAATCGCTCTATTAAGCCGTAGGATCTCCACGTGGAGCGTGGCGAGCGACGTCCGACTCTTAGTGGAGTTGCCTTTCTGCCGTTCGGCGTGCGACGTGTGGACGATTATAGGGCAGTCTTCCCTATTTTGTATCAGGCTTTTCTCATCCAGATATTGGAAAACTTCAGGCGGAATGAAGCCCTTAAGACGTTACGTTTTATGGAAAATTTCAGTTGGGTAGTAAACCTCCAGTAACCTTATAAGAATAAACCCCTATCCTTATAAGGTATGCCTCTTTATATTTTTTTGTACTCTGATTCTGGTGTTCGATATAAACGAAGGCAGGCCCGAAGACACAGTTTCTAGAAGACCTACATCTTTTCCATTTCGGAAGGACTCACCTGGAACCACTCAGGACGACCGTCTACCATTATTGGCTGGATAAGACCATGTAGCAGATTACCTTCACTCTATTGTCAAGTTAACTGCTGTTAAACAGCCCTCTTGCCATAGCAGAGGCAATCTTAGCCTTGGTTAGAGCTGTGCCTATATGGACACCACCATATAGAAACTGGGCCCACCAGATGCCTAGATGTCATACTACACCTTAACGGTCGATGGCCGTCGACTATTCTAAACTTACGCTAGTTCATTTTCGTGTCCCTTCAGGCTCTGGACAGCGGGGTTCTGAAAAGGATAGTTTCACACTCCTGGTGGTTGATTTTCAACTTCCAGTCGTCGCAATATCGTTGAATTGTATCGAAGTCACTCTGCAGCAAACCATTTATTTCTTCTACCCTCAGAACTGATCTGTACGCTACTAGATCATCGGCAAACACTTTTAGGTTGGGCATAAAGTCTATAAAATCGCTGGTGAATATAGTGAACAAGATCGTCGAAACCACCGCCCCTTGTTACGGTTGTCGGAATTTCGTTGCCATTTTTTACAACGAACTATAATAGGAAGTTACCAATCTTCATTCTCATTTAATCTGTGAACGATATAAGTTTGCACCAAAGATCAGATAACGCCACTTCTCTGCTCAGGGAGCTTCCAAACACATTGATTCTGTTGCAATGTTGCCGCAACATATAAACTCATGTTCATCAGATGGCATCTCTTAAGCAATTCGGTCCGATAAAAATTTACGGTCAATTCATAGGCATGCCATGATGAAGTGCAAATTGCTTTGGCGAGCTGTGTCTCGTCTTAAGTGGAATGAAGTCATAGAAGACCTGTTGGGTTACACTCTTACAAGATTCTGTGCAACTTTTTTTTTTTTTTTTTATAATTGACGCGTGCAAAAGGGGTTGCGAGTACCCTTAAGTGACCGGATCAAGTCACAGCACGGGCCGAAGGTATAGAGGAAGAGAGGGAGAGGAGGTACCGATGCACATTGGTTTTAAATGCCTGTGGATTGTAATGTGGAGGAAAAATCGAGCTGGGAAGAGCATTCCAGATTCGTGTAGTGCGGCTAAAGAACGAGTCTCTGAATTTGACTGTACGTCCGAAAGAGGGCTTGAGGGTGAATTGATGGGCATTCCTAGCGAGGCGTGTATTGCGGGTGAATTCTTGAAGGGGAGGAATGCAACTGGCTAATTCGTCTGAGCATTTCTTGTTGAAATAGCGGTAAAAAAGTGACAACGACGCGACATTACGTCGGTGTTCTAACGAGTCAATCGACTTCGCAATATTACTGTCACCTATAAGTTTTATCGCTCGCTTTTGAATTCTATCCAGCAGGTGCAGGGAGGTCTTAGAAGCACCTGACCAGATAGGAGCGTTATACTCAAGTTTTGGGCGTATGTATGCCTTGTATATTGTAGCCAGATCATAGGGGGTGAAGTACTTCTTGCATCGTTTAAGGAAACCTAGACATTTCGCAGCATTTTTGGCGACCTCAAATATGTGATCGTTCCAACTAATTGTTGGGTTGATGCACATACCGAGGATGGAAAGTCTTTCGGTTTCAACAACGCAAGTGCCGTTCATGGATAACGGCTGATTATTTTGTGATCGCTTTAACGACAGTAGACAGCACTGTGTTTTGGAAGCATTAAATTCCACTCTATTCTTATTTCCCCAATCGATTATGCTGTCAAGGTCGAAATTTAATGTGCTTAACATACGCTGCCGTTCCGAGTCTAAGGCCGAAGTGGAGGGACGTGAGCCAAGGAACGAATATGAAAAGCTGAGGGTACTGTCATCAGCGAAGGAATGAATAGGATTAGAAGTAGCAGACAAGAGATCATTTATAAAAATGAGAAAGAGTGTCGGAGACAAAACAGAGCCCTGGGGAACACCAGCATTAATATAGTGGATATCAGACTGGAATCCATCCAAAACGACTTGTATTGAACGATTCGAAAGGTAATTTCTAATCCATTGAAGAAGAGACTCATCGATCCCAAAAGCACGCATTTTCGACAAGAGAGCCTGGTGCCAGACCCTGTCAAATGCCTTAGAAATATCAAGCGCAACAATCTTGCTTTCTCCTGCATTGTGCAAAGATTGGTTCCACTTTTCAGTGAGATATGCCATCAGAATGCCAGTGGAACGGTTGCTTCGGAAGCCATACTGCCGGTCATTAAGAAGCTTCCGGGACTCAAGATATTTCATAAGCTGACGGTTTATCAGCGTTTCCATGACCTTGGAGAGAAGGGACGTTAGTGCTATGGGTCGGTAGGAGGTGGGTGACGAGCATTCGCCCTTTTTAGGGACGGGCTGGACAAATGCAGTTTTCCACTTACTCGGAAAGAGCCCTGAAGAGTAGGACAGATGGAAAAGCTTACGCAGTGGTTTTGCCAGCGTAGAAGAACACCTCTTCAGAAGAACAGGGGGTATACCATCCGGACCAGCGGATTTGTGTATGTTTAGATCTTTAAGTACTCTTGCTACTGTACGAGTGCGAAAATGGATTTGCCCCATGGAGAAATTTACGCTCTCAAGTACAGGTGGGGACAAAGTGTTATCTGGCAGCGTTGAGCTAGCTGCAAAGTGTGCAGCAAGCAGATTAGCTTTGTCCAAAGAGCTGACAGTTGGAATGTCATTGCAAATGAGCGTTGGGATCGAAGACGAGGCTGAATTCCTTATGTTTTTTACGAAAGACCAAAAGCTTCTGCTACCCTTGGGGCATTGTAGAACTTTTTGCCTCAACTTTTGGTCAAAGGAGAATTTAACACGTCTTATTAATGCATTACAGTCATTACGGATCCGTTTGAACTTTTTCCGGGCTTCCTCAGAAGGGTTGGCTTTATAATCCCGGAAACTCAACTCTCTCACCCTGATAGCCTCTTTGCAGCTCAAGTCGAACCACGCGTTTGCCTTAGGTTTGATGCTCTTCACTCTGTGAGGAATGAAGGATCTCATGCTTGTTGAAACTATCTGTATGACGCCTTGAAACAAAGTATTTAAGAAATGTGAGTAAGTTTTCTATTCCCTTAAACTTAAATTTAAAAGAAGAACTTTTGAACAGTCGGTTTCAAAACACTCGACACACCTCAGGGTGAACACCACATTTACTGCGGTTCAATAATCGCTGTTGACATCATAACCAGAGAGCGCCTAGTTTCATACGAAATTGAAATTTGTAGACCTCTTGCTTTAAGTTTGCTATATAGTGTCCAATAAAGGTTGCGGGAACTTATTGAATATTCTACCACACAATTCAAGGACGCAGCATCCATTTCACATCTTCAATTCAAGGAACGATGATTTACTCTTATTCTTGAGGGGCAATGAATTAGCGTTATGAAGTCATTTAAGGAAGCCATAACTACAGAATGGAGACCAACAGTGTCAGAGAGGCAAGAAAATGAATACGCACCTAATTCAGATTTTGTCTTGTTTTTGGGAATGGAATGAAGTTAACCACTCAAGAAACTGAGGTTCAAGTTGTTCAGTTCCTAAGAGGCCGCCGCATTGAGCATGGCGGAAATCTATCACGAAAAAGAAAAGAACATTTTATTTACCAAATACAATACACCCCACCATCATTTTTAGTCTTAATACGATAACTTTTGCTACAGTCATTATTGTTTTGGTAAATGAATAAAATAGTCATCAGTCCCTTAGATCCAGTAACAGTTAGCTTAGTCTAAGCCTTTAATCGACTAAAATTTTCATAGTCTGTCTATTAAAAGGTTTTAAAGTTTGCCGTTTGGAGTCGGCAAAAAAACTGTGAGTCCTTCTACCGTGAGAGAACAATCGCATGCACATAACGTGTACGTACAGAAAAAGCTAGGTTCTGGGCCACGCCTGGACTGCTTCGCCATACAGAAATTGAAATGTTAGAACGTGAAGTAAAACTCTTCCGATAGTTGAAAACACCCACTCGAGTCAAGCTTACCACATACCCAAACAAACTTGATATCATATACCACTTAATCTGGGACTTTAAAATCAGCTTCGAAATTTTACAGATTTCCATTCGAGAAGCGCTTCAAATAATCTGCTTTCATTTGCACCCAGCATGAACTGTCTACGGTTCGGGACATAGGGGGTGCTGGGGCAGTTTCCCTAAGTACAGAGTACATATTTTCTACGTAATCCTATGACTTATCATGTTGTTTTGGCAAACAAACGATTAATTGCGAGTGGCGTGCATGGGAGCTTTGGAGAACAGTGCATCCATATCTGTCACAAAAATCCCTGTGGACATACGTTCATGTCCCTTCTTTGGACCGCCGCAGACCTGATTACAGTCCCATGTCCATCCCAGACGATTATGTCCTTCAGCAAGTGCTTAATGGGGCTATGATAACGAAGTAGGATGTGAAATTAATGGATGTTTCCAAAGTTTCGGCCACTTTATGTTTTCGGGTAACTGCAAGTTGATGTTATTCCCTGTTGGGGTGATGATGGATGAATAGCTCCGCATTTAGAGAATGAAACAAATTTTTCGGAACGAGATGTAGAGAATGGGAGTACTTGTAATCTAAAGCTTAAACACGCTTTAGTCGAGTATTTAAATAAAGCCGATATGTGTCAGGTGCGACATTGAAAATTCCGGAATAAGGGATGTATTTTATTTAGCCCAAAACATAAAATAAGACTAAACCCTTTGATGAGGCAAAAACAGAATGACATGCAATTAACTGCATGGGGTCCTCTAAGCCCCTTTCTTGATTTAAATTTGTATCCACCACGAAGCTGACTATTGTCATAATATGTTCGAGTCCATTAATTGTATTGTTGTACTACCGCTGCGACGCAGCACATCATCTGGGGTCGGTCATATTTTTAACAAGTTTGTAATGTACACTCCCTGAAATACGGTACAACTAAACTTTTTCTGAACTGAACGTCTTCTTTTCCTAAAGAAACACATTTGAGTTTTGTTGTATGTACTTGGACCCTCAAATTTGAAGACCAATCATTCTCATACTCGTGAGAGAACAATTATTGCTACAGAAATTATATCCAGGTTTCTGTTGTGCATTCATTATTCGTACAATTCTTAAAAAGTTGACAAACAGGAACTTAACAGATCTGCAAGGTTGTTTTACTAACCAGCGATGATGAGAAGATGAAAAATTGCTCCACGTTTATCTCATATCTGAGCATACCAGGCATAGCGGTATGATTTCTGAAAATAAAACACTAATTATAAATGGGAAAGTAAAAACATTTTATTCAAAGTATTGGCCATTGTTTTCTACACATTTTGAGCACCTTTCTGGCGATTTGTGAATACCACGCCAATAAAATGGTTCCTCTTTTGAAGCAAACCAATTAGACACCCAATTTTCGACCTCCTCGTAGGATTCAAAGTGCTGCTCAGCCAATGCCTGTCCCATTGATGAAAGAAAATGGTAGTCGGAAGAAGCCAAGTCTGGTGAATAGGGTGGGTGGGGTAGCTGCTCCCAGCCAAGTGTTTTGATTGTATCCGGAACCGGTTTTGCTTTGTGTGCAGGTGCATTGTCATGGAACAAAATTACCTTGCCGTGTCTTCCGGCCCATTCTGGTCGTTTCTCGATCAATGCATGGTTCAAATTGATCATTTGTTGTCGGTAGCGATCAGTATTAACGGTTTCACCAGGTTTTAAGAGCTCGTGGTACAGCACGTCTTCAAACTTTTTTGGTGGTCTTCCACGTTCTTCATTTTTCACATCAAAATCATTATTTCTGAACCGTTGAAACCATCTTTTGCATGTTGCTTCTGATAGAGCATGATCACCATATGCCTCGACAAGCACTTTTCTTCAAATGAAAACAAAAAATTAATGCTTTCCGCAAATCATCACTTTCTGGTACAAACTTCCACATTTTTAACACGATGATAAAATATTATGTTGTCTGTTCAATGACTTGATGTATACTAAATATTTTTCACAGATGTCATAGCAAAGAAACAAAAAAAAAAAATAAGGGCTCGTTCACAACAAGTGTTCCCTATCGAGACATTTGTTAAGGATTCACTTTGCAATGTATGCGCTTCGCAGATATTTTGCCAGAGAATACTGCAGCTTTTGCTCTGTAGAACACTTTAGTTCATAAAATTGTAATATTAACTTTGTATGTATATGTATCAATCAATGCACGTCTGGTGTACAGATTGTAGTGGACATAAAAGTGAGATGCTGGTGGGATGCTGATAATTACTTAGTTTTGAAAATTGGACTTGCAATGCTTCCCTTAAAACAATCATCAATAAGACAATTTTACGTAATTTCAACAAAAAATTTGTTTTATATGATTTGTTAATTAGTCTGTGTATGTTAAGAAATGAAACTTAGAAAGAAAAATTAATTTCAATCAATTCTGTAGTCGGAAACAAAATCATTTATTTTATAGCCTTGTTACTTGTTAACCAGACTGTAAGTCTGGCCACCTGATCAAACGATTCTCCCGAAATGTCTCCAAATCAGTTAACAGCACAACAGAATTTTAGTACTTAGCATAGACATATAAATACAATTGAGAATGTACAGTTAGCCCTTAATTAACTCGAGACACCAGCAGATTGTTGTTCTTTTTTTTTTGCACTCATCCCCATATCTTCTTCGCGTACAAAAATACTTTTAATTATTCAAAACAGGACTAAGGGGGTTTTCAATAGTGACTTTGAATTCATTTCGTGAGCGCAGTTTTTTACTCATCATCTTATTTAGCCAGCTAAACATTTTAATCATAATAAACCTCGCGAACGATCAAATTCTGCAAATTTTAAAAGTGTTCTACAGACATTCGGAGTCGGTGAACACAACTTCAGTACAGGAATTAGAAAGAAGAGGTCGAGGAATGGGAGTTTACATACATATTCGTTGTGTTCTGTTTCATTAAGGCAAGGGAAAATAAATATTGCTCCCAATTAGGTATCTACAGCAAATGATCGATATCAGCCAATTCTAGGTTGTTCTCAAGAAACGCGGATCGGTAATACTACATTATGGCGTGTGTTGAGTAAGAATGTTAGTTTATAAGCATACTCATAAAAGATCAAGGTAACTCAAGAAGTGCAGCCGATGAAACAATTAGAGCGACTAACGTCATCGTCTGGGTTCCGGACGATATGCGCGTTATGATTTTCATCGAAATATTATCTTCAGTGGCGAAGCTCATTTCCTACTAACACTATGATTAATATTCTATCATACTTTCGAGATGGTCTTACCTGTAAGACCTTCTCCTGTAAGACTTTCTTAAGAAAGGCCTACCTTTCTTAAAGGCCTAATGGAAATCAATGTAAATTAGACTACCTGAGATATATCTTTTCTAAACCTTGTGTTTATGTTATTCTTGTGAGACTTGGTTTAAATGGAATATTTCTAATGAGTTATATGGTATTAATCATTTGTCAATTTTTAGAAATGCCAAGATCACATCTACCAAGTGGAGGTGGTTTCGCTCTCTATTGTAAGTCTTCACCTAAATGCAAGATCATTTACAAATTGACTGGGTCTGATTCTGAGTTTCCGACTGCTGAGCTGTATGATGGTTCAACTAAATGTCTAGTTGAATGTGTTTACGTACCAGATCGCAGCTGTTCGACTCAAACAATTTTTGTTATTGTCTTGCGGAATTTTTAATCCAGTATGAACATATTGTTTGTGGTGACTTCAAATGTCGATCTGCTCAAAAATAATGCTCGGCCTTTTCGCTTGGACTCTATATCCACGCGTTTTTCCAAAGGACATAAACCTAGCCTTCGTGACCTAACTTATCCTCTGTTCTTCTTTTTTAACAAATTTCCCAAGACTTTATTTCTGACCATGACCTTACCTTTACAACATAAAGCTTGACCACTCTGCTATACCTCTTAATTTTTCTTATATGGATTATAGGTCTCTGAGTATTGATGCACGTGGATCAGAAGCACTGAATGCCCCATGGACGAACTGTCGATTACCGGTTGAATATCATGAGAAGCATAACACATTCCAAAATATTACTTCTGATCTATTCGATTAACATATTCCACTCAAAACTGTTAAGAATCGAAATAGGTGCTGTCCTTGGTTCTTAATTGTAGTTATTAATGTAGTTAAATTACAAAACCGACTGAAGTAGATGGAAAAAAAGTCCCTCGCTTAAATTGGCAGTCTGGAATAATTTTCGTCACATTAGAATCACTGGCAGCAAACTCAATCACAGTCGTGTACATAAGCCTGATAGTCTTAACAATTTCTTTCTTGAAATACATACAATAGCGACGCACCAAATTTTTTTGACCTACTGACGATACTCGTCTTAGAAAAAGCTTCTCCAACTTCGCCATTCGGAGTCGGCAAAAAAATGCAGGTCCCTTCTGTGTAGTGCACACAACACGAGTAGTTAATAAGCCAGCTAGGTCCCGGTTCCCCTGTGGACTGTCTCGTCCGAGCAAATTAGCCATTTCAAACCGTCGACACTCCATTTCTTATGCTCTTTATAGAACTTAAGACGCGCCATTTAATTTTTTTTTAAACAGTTTTTTCCGTATAATTGATGCTACCAAACCGGTCTTTTGCAGAGCTCTTTTAGCTATCCATTCACTCACGTTCTTATTGATTAATTTTGCTGCTTTCTTTGGGGCCTTGCAGTCTCTACGATTAATTAAGGGTTTTATTAAACGTGCGTCACTATCAGTAATCACGTTTGGTCACCCTGGTCGATGGCTTTAACAAAGCACATGTTTCCTTTTTTGACCAAACGAACAGTACATTGGCGTATTTTGATTCTCTCGGAAATTTTTCTTGATGATAGCCCTTCTTCAAGTAGCAAAATAATGCTATTTTCCACTTCGGCTCTATTTAATTTTTTTTGTAATCTTTAAATTTTAATTTTTTATGTAAAACTCCGAATATTATTTTTCAAATATTTATAACTAAAACTTTAAATAGTTTCCATAACGAAATGTTAATTTGAAAAAAAGGGTAAATGAACCAATAAATAAGGCAAAGTGAAACGTTCAAAATTAAATACATGGTGGTTACCAATTATATTATTTATTCTTACAGTTATCTTGGCAGCAATGTTTGTGTTTTCTATTTTATGTTGTACTCTAAGGACATAAGACCATTTCACCATTTAAAAGAAAAATGTTTTTTTTTCGTTTTTCTTAATTTTTCCTAAACATGTACTCAGTTTTGCTCGGGACTGTATATCTTCATATTTCTCAGGAATCAGAATTGTTTTCTATCCTCTTGATGAATTATATCTTAGTACTATAAAAGACTCATGCCTTATTGTAGTCTTACACCAAATAAATTAAATCGAAGTAAATTAAATTGAACCAAAGTTATCGAGCCTTGATTACTGATTGTTTTTCACCTACATTAGAAAGACATGGACCAGGGCGACATGTAGTTTCAACAAGATGGTGCCAAAACTCACACAGCATAAGTAACAATGGATTCTTTGACGAGAAATTATGTTGAGCGTGTTATCTTAAGAAATGTGCCTGTCGATTAGTCACCGTGCGATTTAACTCCTCTAAAATTTTTTCTGTGTGGCTGTGTTTAGTTATTGGCCCATGCCAAAAAAAACAAAAAAAAAATTGGGTCCAACGATACCACTTCTGGTAATGTTGTTGAACGAAATCTGGTTCCATTGATTTAAAGTTTGTTTAAATTTAAAAACAAAGTTGTTTTCAAGTTTTTCATGTTAATTATTTTGGAAAAATATAATTTAAACATTCAGAGCTTGATTTATGTTACAGTTTTGATGTTTAAACCATCATACAATTTTTTGTTACTTTGACAAGGCTGATGGATGCATTCAAGAGTAAAAGATTGCATTATAACTTCTCCATACAAAGGAGGATGGGACGTTGGAAACAGACGCTTAAAACCTTTGTTGACATTATTCGTCGGCAATAGAAAAATATGCGACACGAGACTTTTGTCAATGAGGGAGGGACCACAAAGTGAAAGATGTCACCCATATCCTTTGTCAACGAGTAGTCATATGGAGGAGAAGTCTTTTACAATTCACAAAATAAGCTAACCTAACTGCAAGACATGTAATGTTACAAAAGCGTATGTCGACTTGACATTAGGTTTACCATATTAAACCGCTTCGCCCGAGTTTATTATCACACAAATGAAGTGTCTTCTATGCTGACACAACTCATTTTAGACCTCAATACGAGTACATGCAAATAATCTCAATTTTCATCTCCATCCATCGAGTAACAATATCCGCCATCCAAAATAATCCTTTCAATCCCACCAAATGCATGTCCTTCGTTTGAGTTTGCCTACAATAACCCCACCAAATTCAGCAAATTACGAACAAAAATATTCCCTCTGCCACTTAAAGACGTTGTCGGCAATTTCACTCAATGGTTATTCACAGACAAAACATTTATTACATCTCCGCTAGATTTTCGGAGCTCTCCGGCACAACTACGTGTTCGCCTTTTGTTCTGGCAAAAATTGAATTGACACACCTTCAATCAGAGCCCAACGGTAATAGGGCACGTATCAGGGGATTATCCTTTATTGTACCCCGTGTAAGGGAAAATAAATCGAATCTCGCATTTACACTGCCGTGACGTACGTGTATCCGGCATTAGACTTCTCTGGCAATAGATTTCCCCTTCGGCGGCGCCCCGAGAGCAGTATTCACCAAAACACATTAACCAGTTCATTGTTCAGTGCTAAATTTAGGGCATCCCTTCAAATGCAGAAAACACTTTTCAAGGATCAAACATAATTTCATTACAGCGGGGCGGCTGGCGAGAGGTGCAATACTTTCACAATCTCTTAATTCTGGAGAGAGGTTCATTCAATAAACTGCGCCTTTTAATTTTTTCTCCTCCCGACTCCAAATGTGCTTCCTTTTTTGAGTCGATTGCCGTTAGGCGTGGAAGCGATTAAAAGTTTGAATTTCTCCTTGGCTTGGTCGGTACACGGGACCGGTTGTCGTTGGAAATTTTTGGCTTTAATTAGTTTTAACGAGTTTTATGGCAAGGGGGCTTGAGAATAAAATTATAACGCTGATTGGGATGAGACTTAAGCCAATCTGGTTTACGATTATACGACTTTGATTTTTAAATGACTCCATGAAGTATACAGTGGACAGTTTTGTATTGCATGGTCTGGAATCGTGGAACTTATTGAATGTTTTATTGGTGTTGAGAATTTTATGACATAATATTTAATAAGCCTCGAATGGTAGCAGAATAAAAGGGATTTTGGAAAGGAACTCGCAATCTTAAGACTTAGTTAGTTTCTGTGGGCCGAAAGTCAATAAGCTTTGTACATTTACCATGAACAATGTTGATAGGTATTTAAAGCACAGTTCATGCCGTGTCCAACAGGCTTGTTATCTGAAACTCTCAAAGCGTTAATACGTAAACAAAGTGTTTTGCATGTATAGATGAGGACTCTTTTTTGTTTGAGATAGAGCAGTACTACACAGGAGCACTCCGTTAGTTTATTCTACTACCAGGCAATTACGTTGGTCTTCCGGAGGAGCATTTAAGTGAAAACGAGTTTAAGTCTTAAGCTTCAACTACATCAGCGCAAGTCTCTCGCCACATGATTCGAGCAAAGGTTGGACAGTGGCAGAGGAAGTGATCTGCAGTATCTTTGCTTTCTCTACAGACGTCACAAAGGGTAACAACTCTCAGCCCACTTAAGTGCTTAGTGCAAGTGTAGTCTTTTCTGCCCAGAGATAACAGAAACGCCTCAGAAATCTCACTGAAGTTTGGAAACATGCAGCTGGTTAGCCTGTAACAGGAAGCGTCATGCAATCTCTGTTCATGCTGTTACAAAACACAATTGTCGATGAAAACCGTGACCAATGATGATGCCAGTCCAAGGAGAGCCTAATTAATGCATCTTTTGATCTTTGCTCAGTAAATTCATCGGCATTCTCATTTCCCACCATTCCGAGGAGCCCCAAGCCCAACACAAGTTTCACCGAAAAATGTTTTCTGAACAAATTGAGGGTAGACATCCATTCCTGAACTGATTTGGAAGTGGTTATGGAGGCGAGTAAGTCCTTGAGCACTGCTTGGATGTCGCGCACCTATTCTTTGCAATATTGTTGGTGGCCATTAGGATAGAATGCGTTTCCGCTGGTAATACCGACGCGACGCAGTGGTGTGGAATTCCATTTTGCCGCTGGCCCAGGTCTAGATCCCTCCAACGTCTCGGAGCCGTCCATGAAAATCCGAATACAGTTTCTGGCCAAAGGCAGTCGTTTGGTGACCCCGCATCAGAAGCGGTGCGAAAGGTCTTCAAAGCTCCAGTGTAAGTTGAACCAAAGACCACTTCTTTTTAGTTGAAAGGCAGCCATCATTGTCCATCCCATGATGTATATATCAAGAGGTAAAAGATCATCAATAGTAGATCCAAACACACCATCTTTTACAGCTGGGTACGAGAAGGAACCACGTGCTTGCGCGAGTAGATAAGCATGGAGTACAAGCTTAACAAGCATAATAATAATAATAATAATTGATGGGGCGACAGTCCACAGGGGGATCAGGGCCTAGCTTGCTTGACCTAAAATTTTTTGCCGATTTCGAACGGCGAAGCTTTCTTAGAAGGTTATTACTCTTTGAGTGTTGTCAGCAGCTCGAAAGATGTGGTGTCGCGAAAAATTCGAGGTGTTCAGCCGGGAATCGAACCTAAAGCTTCTGCGTGTGAGCGTCGCACTCTACCCACTACGCCACGGCAGCCACTTGTGGATTTCGGCTTACATCCATTGGGATTTTTCAACGATCTGCCACGGTGTTGCAGGCTAACACAGTCCATGTTAAGTCACTTGAGATCACCGTGCACAACGTAAAGCAGTCCGTATAAAAACAAGGGGTAATCAAATGACTAAAATGGGTCTGGTGGTTAAGGAGGCAAAACGAAGTATAAACTGTCATCAAGGAAGGACACACAGCATAGATCGTCTACCTCTGCTCCGCGATGAACAGGTCGCACAGCAAAAGTACTAAAATCAAACGCAATATCACTCTTGCCAATAGGCGTTTCATTGGGCTCAAGAGGCAATTGAGTGGTAAAGCCCTCTCTCGAAGGACTTAGCTTGCCTTATACAACAGTTTGAACATCCCACTTCTACTTTATGGCGTGGAAACCTGGACGTCACTAAAAGCGGATAAGGAATCCACAAGTCTTTTCGAGAGAAAAGTTTTGTGTGCGATTTTCGGTCCTATTTGTCTTGATTGCATTTCGTTGTAAAGACTCAACAACGAACTCTATGGGATATAAAGCGACATGCGCCTGTCTAATATATCCAATATGTGGTTCGACTTTTCGGTGAGACATGCGTACTACCTGTTATTAAGAAGCTTCCGGGATTCGAGTTATTTAATAGGCTTACGGTTTATTAGTGGAGGCATGGGTCTGTGCGCACGAAGAAATATCGTTGATCATGCACAACAAGGTGATTTGCCATCACTATTCTCTCTAGTGCACAAGTCAAGTTGACATGCAGCCTCCTCAGGGCGCCCCCTAGAAAGAGCCATCGCAACAATCGTTGTGTGGTGTACCAATGTACGCAGTGAACAAGGGTTAAAAATGGGTCTAGTCTTCCAGGTTTCGGGTTGTGTGTGAGATTACCCCTCTCTCCACAAAAAAAATCTGCTTTGGAGAAAACAACATTCCTCAGATTAGGAAAGATCAATTTTTGACGACACAGGCAAAAGGTCAATGATTTTCAGTTTTGCACGTGAAATATTATATGAGGTTCTAAAAAAAAAACGTAAAACCGAAAATTTTTCAGATGTCCTTACTTGCTATAAAGCAGAATGAGATGAGTCTGGCAACAAGCTATAAGAAATTGTTATTTTTATCACAGCAATTGCTACGCCGCCGTGGCGTAGTGGGTAGAGTGCGACGCTCACACGCCGAAGAGTCTAGGTTCGATTCCCGTCTGAACACCTCGAATTTCTTTCGAGCTGCTGACAACACTCAAAGACTAATAACTGTTTAAGAAAGCTTCTCAAATTTCCCCGTTCGGAGTCGGCTGCAGGTCCCTCATACTCGTGAGAGAACAGTAGCGCGCACAACACGAGTAGTTGATGAGCAAGCTAGACCCCGGTCCCCCTGTGGACAGTCGCACCAACAATTATTATTATTAGTTGATAGAAAGAGGGAAGTCAACGATTATTCGGATGCGGATTTGCTCTTAGAGGCAGGCTTAAGCAAAAAGTAGACTATGATTCCATAAGCGAACGCCTCATGGCAATCTGCGTAAAATCTTTATTCGGAAATATCAGACTGATCTGCGGTCAAACCCCGACAGAGGAAAAGAATGACAACATCAAGAGTGGCTTCTGACATTTTAGAGAGAACATGGGATCAATGTCAGAGCTATAGTGCCAAGATAGTTCTAGGTTGTTTCCATTTCTCAGGTTGAGAAGGATTACGTACATCCAGGTTCAGACTGATGGACTTCGTTTCGGCGAGGAACCTGTGTTTGGTTAGCACGCGGTTCATGCACCTGAACATTCATAAAGGAACCTGGTGATCCCCTGTTCAATCAATCAGAGTCAAACAGATTCTTCACCGCTGCTTTGTATGTTATGATTTAAATCGCAGTCCCGCAAAATATCTTCTTGGCAATTTGAAGCTTATTATGTAGATGTAATAGATAACAGAAACATTGCACTTAAGAAACAACTAAAACTTAAGCTTACTTTACTATTACAGCCATGTAGAAGTTAGCGGGAGTTATCAGTTTGCAAAATCACTTTTTGTGAGTCACTTTCAGTAAGTTCCGTCTGGCCGAAATCTTCATGCACTAAAACCTTCAACCCCTCATTCGTATACTTTTTGGGCTGACCAAGACAAAGAGCGTCCTTCGACTCTAAAATCATTGCTGCATGATAATCCCTGCATGATTTTTAAGTTGGAGCAGATTCACATAAACTTATACAAACATTCGAACGACATTAGCAGTAGTTTTCTTCCGTATGTGTCCCGAAGCAACAGACAATGTTGTTGCCTAAACTGACGCTGATGCATACTCATTATTGCTGACAATAGTCACGTCTTTCCAATGATGTAGATAATCGCTTTGAAGATCAGCTACAACTTCCAGATGGCGCCATCCCAATTAATTTGTACCCGCAATGGGAAAATTTCCGAACACTCAGCCTTAAAGTCAGCAGATACCGATTCGACGGTGGTCATCAAGGCAAAAAAGTTAACAACCGACTCTCAAAAATAAACAGAAACTGGTTTTTCAACGTAGTCTGCTCTCAGCGACCGCATGCGGGTGAAATTTACTTCTGCAATCGTTAATTGTGCAGCTGAAGGTCAGTGACTCCAATCAGCGGCTGGTCATGACAAACATGAAGCGTGTCGTTTGCACCTTAATGAGGCGTTTGCAATCACTTTAATGATAGAGTCGGCCGAGAAGCTGTTGAATGAAAATTTATTTTCACTGGGAAGCACTTTGACAGGGAGAAGGAAACCGAAGTTGGTTCGTTAGGAAATAACTTGTGTTTTTCTTGAGTCACTGTTGCACTCGTCTGAAATCGTGAAGACTTAAGGTCATCCTCTAAAAAGACCAGTACGGAGTTTATGTTTGTTAATTAAATGCTTGCTTCTATTGCTGGGAACCGCCAACGCGGCAAAGAGAAAAAAATGTTTGTATAGCGTGAGCACAATACGCTTGTAACACATCACCCAATGAGTCCCGGGACTGAAATTTAGAGAACCCCATTAGCAAAAATCAATTTTACCAGGTATAACGGTATAAAACGAGCGTTTTTTTGAAAATAAAACACTAATTATTAATGGAAAATTAAAAACATTTTATTTAAAGTATTGGCCATTGTTTTCTACACATTTTGACCACCTTTCTGGGAATATGTGAATACCACGCCAATAAAATTGTTCGTCTTTAAAAGCAAACCAATCAGACACCCAATTTTCGACCTCCTCGTAGGAATCAAAGCGCTGCTCAGCCAATGCGTGTCCCATCTAAATAATCAAATGGTATTCGGAAGGAGCCAAGTCTGGTGATTACGGCGGGTGGGGTAGCCGCTCCCAGCCATGTGTTTTGATTGTATCCTGAACCGGTTTTGCTTTGTGTGCAGGTGCATTATCATGGAGCAAAATTACCTTGCCGTGTCTTCTGGGCCATTCTAGTCGTTTCTCGATCAATGCATGGTTCAAATGGATCATTTGTTCTCGGTAGCGATCAGTATTAACGGTTTCACCAGGTTTTAGGAGCCCGTGGTACAGCACACCTTTCTGGACCCACCAAACACACAGCAGTGTCTTCCTGCCGAATCGATCTGGTTTTGCAGTCGATGTTGATGGTTGTCCCAGATTAACCTATGATTTTTTCCGTTTAGGATTCTTAAAATAAATCCATTTTTCATCGCCAGTAACAATCCGATGCAAACCCGATTTTCTTTCGTGCCTTTGAAGCAAAATTTCACACTTGTTTTTTCGGTTTTCCATCTGTCTTTCATTCAATTCATGTGGCACCCATTTTTCACACTTTTGGATCTTTCCCATAGCTTTTAAACGGTCAGAAATTGTTTGTTGTGCAACATTTAACATATTGCCATTTGCTTTTGACTCAAAGTGTCATCTCCATCCAATATCGTTTTGCAATTCGGCGTCTTCAAGCTTTTTTGGTGGTCTTCCACGTTCTTCATTCCTTACATCAAAATCATTATTTCTGAACCGTTGAAACCATCTTTTGCATATTGCTTCTGATAGAGCATGGTCACCATATGCCTCGACAAGCATTCTATGCGACTCTGCAGCACTTTTCTTTAAATGAAAACAAAAATTAATGCTTTCCGCAAATCATAACTTTCTGGTACAAAATTCGACATATTTAACGCGATGAAAAAATATGATGTTGTCTGTTCAATGACTTGATGTATACTAAATATTTTTCACAGATGTCATAGCAAACAAACAAAAAAAAAGGACTCGTTCACAAAAAATGTTCCCTATCGAGACATTTGTATCTTCACGCTCACTTCATACTGGAAGGAAGTACAAACATTCAAATGATACCTGTCAAATTTTCATGACAATATGATTATTAGGTTACAAGTTACACTTAAAAGTTCGCTTTACTTGCGATTTTGAAAACAATGGAAAAAAACGAACTTTGGTGTGTTGATTAAGTATTGCTTTTTGGTGTGAAAAAATTCCGTGCAAGCTCTGCGATGGCTTGAAAAGTGTTACAGGGATTCTGCGCAATCAAAAACAACTATTTGTCAGTGGTATGCTGACTTCAAATGTGGTGGTACAGGCACAAATGTTGCTCAAACGAACGCTCCTCTTTTTCAAAATATTCCCTATTAAGATCTATACACTTTTGCATGCGTTTGAACCAATTGTCGAAGGACTTTTGCCACTCTGGTTGAGGTATCTCCAAAACATGCATTCTGAACGCATCAACCGCTTCTTTAAGTGTCGAGAAACTTTGACGTCTCATTTTGTTTTTAGGCACTGGAATAAAACAAAGTCATTCGGTGCCAAGGCTGATGACTCATCAAATCGATATTTTGAGTGCTAAAAAATGCAGTTGTTTGAGCCGATGTGTGAGAGCTCGCACTGTCGTGGTGAAGAGTGATCCGATTTCGGTGGTTGGTTTTCCTGAGAATTGACTTTTCTGCGTTGTTCTATTCGTGGTGGGACGGTTGCAACATGTCCAGTTTTTCCGAAAAACAGGGGAACATTTACTTGGAAGTTCTTCGTGCGCGAGCAACTTTTGTTGGATTTGGCTCAATTCGAAATACCTACACAGTCGACTGCTATGTCATAGACTATGTCATAGACGTATTTCAAAGCACCGCGACTGTATTTTTGGAGCATTTCTTTCGACCAATCGACAGGAGCCGTTTTTTGCGGATAAGTTTTTTTGTCGGTCAAATGTTCATGCAATATTGAATGTATGCTGGTCCCACTAATGCCTAAGGTTGTCTCAATCTCACGACAGGTCACATGACGATCTTGCGACATCAGTTGGCGCACAGCATCAACGGTTTCCGGAGAAACAACTGTTTTTGTACGACCTTCACGAAATTCGTCTTGGAGTGAACTACGACCTCGGTTGAATTCACCATACCATCGATAAACACAGGTCCTTGATGGAGCTTCATCGCCAAAAACTGAATTAAGTTCATCAACGCACTGTTGTGCTCCCTTCGAAAGTTGTAAAAAATGATCGCACGAAAATTTTCACGATTTAATTCAATTTTTTAGGCGAGATGAATCTTTTAAGTTACTGTAAACAACACAAATAACGGTAGTAAGTCAAACCGTTCTGATTCCGTATAATGTAATATATGAGCTCGCGGTTGGAAGATTTCAACACAAGGGTTGCCCAATCCCGAAATATAAAAGGTATTCTTCGTAGATATCAGAAGGCAGTGTGTATGCTATTCTGCATGAATATTTGTCCATTGAAATGGGTGCCGCGTTTGCTCACAAAAAAAAAAAAAAAAACAAATTATCGGTGACTCTGAGAGCTGTTTCGTCAGAAAAAATAGGACAAAAAGATGCTCGCCGGAACAAAATATTCCAGACAAAATTTAGTTTTAGGCCAAAGATAAATCGCGGCATTGGACTGATTGTATCACTTTTGAAGAAAACTATTTTGATGAATAAAGACGAATTGTGTCTAGAAAATGTGCTTATTTAGTCCCGGGACTTATTGAGTGACGTGTTACACAAGATTGTTAAAAAATGTGGCCAAGTCAACGTTTACCCACGCTACGGTATGAAATAGTACGTCGTTACTAAGAGAAGGAGTGACATTACCGAAGTGAAACAACTGCAGGGTATGGAAGGAAAATTTGTTGTTTACAGTGATTCCAGGAACGAAGCTCCACTTTATTTTCCTAAAAAGAAAGTTCATGAAACGATGCTTAAATTGACCAGTCTCAGGCGTTGGACACCTATATTTCTTTCATAGACCCGGTTAAACGTGCCTACGATAGGCAAAAACCAATCCAAGCAAATCTGGCCCCTTAGCAGCTTCACACCATTACCCTCTTAAGAGGAAAGAAACTTAAAAGAACCTAGCTAGCGTAGAGAAACTAAAAGACAAACCACATTCTCTCCATCACTGCCTTTGCCAACTATAAAAAAGAATGCCTACATGTATTAAAGAAACCCCCGTTCTGTACACTTCAGTTGACTGCAGAGGCCTTATTTCCATTACAAAAAAGTACTGCTGGGAAGACCGAAATGTTTGAGCTACATATGACTTAATTCAGTTTATAGAATACGTTCGCAATAATTGTGGTTTTCGACAAGGCCCTTTACCATCTCCTGAAGTTTTGATTCATCTTTGTCATACCTCTTCAATCATCACGACCTCTTGCTAGATGCCACCAATCACGCTCTCCAACTTGCTTGGGGTCGATCTGCACTAGTGTTTGTCATTTCAGCAGAGGCATTTCTCTGTTGCGTTATTCCATTGGCACGGATTCCACGATTTTCGGGACGGAGCAGTGGTGCCCATGCGCTGTATATGGCCCGGCGTTATGTCCGCAGACGCCTGACCAAGTGCATGCTGCCGTACAGCACACAGAGTTCGTAATTATATCTTCTCCTACAAATGCCATCAATGCAAACTGGACCACGACAAACCTTTCTCTCGAAAAAACTCCCTCATCAGCTTTTAGTGACGTCCACGTTTGCGCGCCATAATGAGGGTGATCAAGCTGTTAGACAAAGCGAGCTTAGTCCTTCAAGAGACGGCTTCAGTACTCAATTGCTTCTTGAGCCCAAGGAAACAGTGATTGGCATGATTGATCCTGCGTTTGATTTCTGCGTGGTTGTACCTATTTACCGCTGAGCCAGGGTAGACGAAATCCTTGACTAACTCGAAGTCTCCGCTGCCTAGTGTGACGCTCTGTCCGAGGCGTCGATGTTGTGTGTCCTTCCTTGATGACAGCATGTACTTAATTTTGCCCTCATTTACCGCCAGACCCATTTTAGCCGCTTCGGCTTCAATGCCAGCAAACGCCTCATTGCTCACTGTTTTCGTCCAATCACGCCAATGTCATCAGCGTAAGCTGCAATTGAACTGAGTGAATTGAATTTCTGGAAGGTCGTGCCTCTGGTGTTTGTTTTTGAGTTTCGCACGATCTTCTCGAGGATTATGTTAAAGAAGTCACATGACAGTTTATCGCCTTGTCTTTAACCTTTTTTGACATTGAAGGTATCGGTGAGTTCGTTACCGACCTTGATCGAGCAGCGAGAGTTCTCGATCGTCATCCTGCACAATCTGACGAGTTTGGTAGGAATTGGCGCAGTCAAAGAGGTCTTCCTTTTTGTGAACAGGGCAAACGACGCTGAGATTCCACTCATCGGGCATGCTTTCCTCCGACCATATCTTACAGATGAGCTGGTGCATGCGCCCAACCAGGTCATCTCCAGCTGCTTTAAATAGTTCTGCGGACAGTCCGTCCGCTCCAGCAGCTTTGTTCGACTTCAGCTTGGATATTGTTATCTTCTTCTCGCCTAAGTCGGGGGGACGGAATGCTTGTCTATCATCGTCCAAATTGAGTGGAACATTCTGCCTAACAGCGGGAATTGGGCCGTCATCGCCACTAAGGAGTCTGCAGAAATGATCCTTCCAGATTCTTAGCATAGACTGCGATTCTACCACGAGTTCCATTTTGATCCCGGCAGTCTTCGATCCGAAATTTGTATCCTCCGGATAGTTGTTTTACCTTTAGGTAAAACTTTTGGATTTCATCCCTGCCATAACATCTTTCCATTTTCTTGACCGCGCGCTTCTCATGCTCCTTCTTTTTCCTTCTTAGAAGCCGGTGCTCTTCCCTTCTTATCTGTTCGTAGAGTTCACGAACAGCCCTCTTTGTTCGATGCAGCGTCGCCTTATAGGCGTCTTGTTTAGCTGCGTGCGCTTGCCTGCACTCGTCGTCAATCCATGGGTTCCTTCTGGGTGGTGACGTGAAACTCAGCACATCAGTAGCAGCTTCTTTGATGGCTTCTTGACAACGTTTCTATTCTTCTTCTATGCTTAGTGCAGGAAGCATCGCACTCTGAGCGAGTTTCAGGGAGACTCGGTCGGCAAAGTTCCCAGCGATCGGTTGCGATTGTAGCTTTCCAACGTCAAATCGTTTGGGTCTACCTCGACTCCGTTGCTCTCTCGATATCCGGGTTCTTCCCTTGACTACAAGGTGATGATCCAAGCAGAAATTTGCACCTCGGAAGGTCCAGAGATCGAGAATATTGGGGGAGTATCTGACGTCGATCGCAGTGTAATCAATTTGATTGACGATGGATTGGGCAGGAGATCGTCAGGTGCATTTGTGAATGTCCAGGTGTGGGAACCGCGTGCTAGCCACAGAGAGGTTTCGCCCCGAGGCGAAGTCCAACAGCCTGAGTCCGTTTCCGGATGTATTCTCGTGCAGGCTGTGTTTACCGATGACTTCAGCAAAGATGTCCTCCATTCCCAGCTGAACTTCAAAATCTCCTAGAACGATCTTGGTGTCGTAGCTGGGACATGGATCGTATGTTCTTTCTAGGAGATCGTAGAAGTCATCCCCTATGTAGTCACCCTTCTCTGGGACATCGATCGTATGTTCTTTCTAAGAGATCGTAGAAGTCATCCCCTATGTAGTCACCCTTCTCTTCTGGTTGATGTTCCCGAATAAAGCCTTGATGCGGATTGTCATGAGGAAAAGTTTTGTGTGCGATTTTTGGTGCTGTTTGTGTTGATGGCATTTGGTTGTAAAGATTTAACGACGAACTCTATGGGATGTAAAGCGACATGCGCCTGTCCCAGCGTCTTCGGAACAGAGTGTATGGATATCACTGTTCCGTCCCGAAAAGTTTTCGAATCTGTGCCATTGGGATAATGAGACAGAGTACGCTCTATGCTAAGGTGGCGCACGCAAGTGGAGAAGGACCTCAATCAACTTGGAGTGCGCAACTGGAGACAGCTGGCGAAAAATTGTTCTGGCTGGAGAGGCATGTTGGTTGAGGCCCAGGTCCACCCCGGACTGTAGCGCCACAAGAAGAAGAAGAAGAAAGACTATTTTTATGCAGTTTTTTTTTATTGCTCTTCTCCGAGAGGACTCTTGGAGATTGATTCCATCATCTGTGCACACATTGAGGGCTTATGGGGAGGGAGTGTTATTAAAATACCAACTAAAACGAGATATCAATGTGCACAGGCTTACGAACAAGGAAATGTGTTCTGCACTCACCCAGATGGAAGCACTACTCAACTCACGACCTATGCGATTGACATCTGATATTGACCCAATGGCTTTGAGCCCTGCGCTTTTAGAAAATATCAGTGCCACATCGGGCTAAATGGCAGGAGCAAGAAAGTTCCCTCGAAAATAATGATGGCTTGATTAAGGATTCTAAACTACCACCAACCAAGTGAAAATTGGCACGAGTAAAAAAGATTTATTTCTTTACGCATTTTTTCACATTCCCCCCTTTACTCCACGCACATCAGTTACAGTTCTAACTGAAGCTCCTTCCATTGACCTTTAACGTACGTGAATTCTTGCTGCCTGGGGACTGTGCAACAAACGAAATTTATTTTGACCAAGACAAGAGAGGGGGCAAACATATTATACTCCGGTCTATATACAACCTCATAGATGTCCATAAACTTTTGATTGAACCCTCCGAATCCCAAACTAATCCGAACCATCCTTACACAGAAGTAGATAAATCACTTACGCTCAAAAACAATCTAGTCATCGTTGTGACATCAAATTCGGAAAAGCTCTTTACTATTTCACCACAAATACGCTGCAAGCCACTGCCGTCCCCTCAGTAGGTCACAAACAATCGGAACTTCTTCACTGCCTCCGCACACATCTCCACGAATGATACGACCGATTTTTCTTGGTTAGGCCACATCAACGGCGGCCCCATCACATTAATTCGTGATAAATTATCCAGGGCGCGCAAGGAAGAATAATACGAATTGTTCGAAGGATAATGAATTGCTGAAAACGTCCATACCATCAGGCTCGCGTCCGGGGGGGATAACTACACAAAGGATACACACTGTGCGCCAGTCATTCCGCTATTTAAGGTTGTCCGTGACTTATTCATCGATTCCGCCCTGACCTTGTTCTTGAATTTCACTTATCCTCCGGGGGGCATTTCCGGACGCAAGGGAATCATTTATAAGGGCCAATCCAACGAGTGGTTGAGGGATTTTTGTTTTTGTCACGCCTGCCTGTCTGCGGGACAGGAATGGGCGGCCAGCCGATCGGAACAGTGTAAGTTCTTGCTAATGGCCTTTCTCGCCGTTTGATTGACTGACATGCGGTTATTTATTTTTTGCTAATTGCCATCAATGTGTTTGTTAGATTGTAGTTAATTTGTCGAAAATAAAATCGACTGACTGGGAGGGGGGCTGAATTTAACGAAGCGTTGACTTTGAAATGAAAACGAGAATGGGACTTATGCAGTGTTGATTTGGAGCAGATGTGATGATATCTGATTTGTGCATTGGAATTGTTTTGTTTTTAGTTTTTTTGTTGGAACTGTGCCAGCATTTCGATTTTAAATTTTACAAGGGACATTAGCTGGTACCTACGTGAGCTTGTATCGCTTGCCAACGTATAACATGGAATTTTGTGGAATTCTTTACGCACAGTCCAAAAAAATGGGTAGCAAATATTTCCCCATTTCAATGATAATTTTCGAAAACCATCTCTACAGCATGAGTCCCTTCTGGCATCAATCCAACCACTGACCCGTTCTTCAATTTCTTCAAAGAATACGAACCGGTGACACCCGAAATAGTTTTTCTTGGTGTCATACGTTTTAATTTGGCAAAATCACTTTACCATGCCTTTCAGTTATCTATGGCAGTTTTTCATGAGCCGAGCAATGGTTTCGCCTGCCTTAAGCAACTCATAGCACACCATTCCCATCTGGTTCCACCATATGACGAGCATAACCATTGAACCGTGAATATTTTTATTTGGCGTCTATGTTGACGATGTTGTAACGTTCTCACCAGGCGTTACATAGTAGTTCCTCTTCCTCGAGTTATTAAAGTATATCGATGACAAAATCACTTCCTTTGATGTCCTTCAAGAAGCAATTCAGAGATGAAAACCAACTTTTCGACATTTCTTGGTTGCCACTCGCATATTGCTTTTTACGGCTGAGTCACGTCACCATTCTGCGAGTTTAATTTGTGTTTGGCATGTATCTCTGATCAGAAAAGCCTTCGATTCCTTACCTTAAAACAATTGGGACTGATCAAGACGCTATTTGTCTTCGACGCTTTGATTCACTCTGCATGATTCAGCATATACTTCTACAAACTTTCATCCAATTAAAAAAAAATCAAAAACTCCCTCATATAATGCTTATGGACATTTACGAAGCGCTAAAAACAGTGCTGTTTTTTTTTTAAACAAACGCTCTTGGACACTAATTACTGACACATATACCAGGTAGACCAGTATGAAGTGAGCGTGAAGATACAAATGTCTCGATAGGGAACATTTTTTGTGAACGAGCCCTGTTTTTTTTTTTTTTTTTGCTATGATATCTGTGAAAAATATTTAGTATACATCAAGTCATTGAACAGACAACATCACATTTTTTCATCGTGTTAAAAATGTCGAATTTTGTACCAGAAAGTGATGATTTGCGGAAAGCATTAATTTTTTGTTTTCATTTGAAGAAAAGTGCTGCAGAGTCGCATCGAATACTTGTCGAGGCATATGGTGATCATGCTCTATCAGAAGCAACATGCAAAAGATGGTTTCAACGGTTCAGAAATAATTAATTTGATGTGAGAAAAGAAGAACGTGGAAGACCACCAAAAATGTTTGAAGACGCCGAATTGCAAAACGATATTGGATCTAGATGACACTTTGATTCAAAAGCAAATGTCAGCAATGTTAAATGTTGCACAACAATCAATTTCTGATCGTTTAAAAGCTATGGGAAAGATCCAAAAGTGTTGCAAATGGGTGCCACATGAATTGAATGAAAGACTGATGGAAAACCGAAAAAACACTTGTGAAATTTTGCTTCAAAGACACGAAAGAAAATCGGTTTTGCATCGGATTGTAACTGACGATGAAAAATTGGATTTATTTTAAGAATCCGAAACGGAAAAAATCTTGGGTTAATCTGGGACAACCATCAACATTGACTGCAAAACCAGATCGATTCGGCAAGAAGACACTGCTGTGTGTTTGGTGGGTCCAGAAAGGTGGGCTCCTAAAACCTGGTGAAACCGTTAATACTGATCGCTACCGAGAACAAATGATCCATTTGAACCATGCATTGATCGAGAAACGACTAGAATGGCCCAGAAGACACGGCAAGGTAATTTTGCTCCATGACAATGCACCTGCACACAAAGCAAAACCGGTTCAGGATACAATCAAAACACTTGGCTGGGAGCAGCTACCCCACACGCCGTAATCACCAGACTTGGCTCCTTCCGACTACCATTGAAACATATAATATATAACAAATAATGATAAATAATAAACAATAGATAATAAATAATAAATGATAAGAAATAATAATAATTGTTGGCGCTACAGTCCAAAGGGGGACCAGGGAATAGCTTACTCATCAACTACTCGTGTGGTGCGCGCTACTGTTCTCTCACGAGTAGAAGGGACCTACAGTTTTTTGCCGACTCCGAACGACGGAATTTGAGAAGCTTTCTTAGACAGTTATTACTCTTTGAATGTTGTCAGCAGCTCGAAAGGGGTGGTGCCGTGAAAAATTCGAAAAATTGGTGTTGAGCTGGGAGTCGAACCTTCACCCTTCGGCGTGTGAGCGTGGCACTCTACCCACTACGCCACGGCAACCAGATAAGAAATAAACAATAAATAATAAATAGATAATAAACAAGTATGAAATAGAGTTTTTGACAAATGACAAGTATACAAATTTAACTAGCTTTAAGTCTGTAATGAGTTCATTATCAGTATTACCGCATCTTAAGTTACAATTTTTTTTGAGAACTTCAATCCTTCTTCCAATCTGGATAACACCGGCTTGTTCATGAAGAATAAGGGTGGAAAAATCTCGAGGCAGATTAAGCATCATTTTAAGTACTTTCTTTTGCGCTATTTGCAGTCGCTTAATATGAGTTTTCGCGTATTTTCCCTTAACTGGAGAAACAGGTCATCATTGCTTGCAAAATGACATTAAAAATTATTATTTTATTCTTTTTCTTGAGCAAAGACTTGCGATTGATAAGAAGGTAAAGTATTTTAATGAGAATATCAATTTTGGCTCACGTATGTGATATCCGAAGGTCAATTTCTGATTTAGTACCCCAAGGTACTTTACATTATTAACCCAAGGTATAATATTACTATCCAAATTGAGACTACCAGTAGGTAAAAAGGAACTTAATATTCGTCTTGTGAAGAAAACAGCAAAACATTTACCGACATTAACTTAAATTTTCCAATGTGTATAATATTCGAAAAATGCTTGAATTCCAGTTTGTAGATGGTTTTCGATCACAGAACCGTAAATATGGAAAGAGTACAAAGCTAAGTCATCAGCATAAACAACAATTTTACAACTGGGCACATAATGTAAGTCTGTCAGAAAGAACTGGAGCCAGAACAGAGCCTTGTGGAACCCCAGCCGGAAGAGAACGCTCCACTAACGTAAACGCTGAAGGCTCGTCCGAGCAGATAACTTTGCAGAATTTTAACATGATATATAGGAAAATTCAATTTAAGCATTTTGTATATTAAACCATCGTGCCATACTGAGTCAAATGCCTTTTCAATGTCCAGAAGGACAAGACCAGTCGATTTTTGGAGATTGAATTGTTCCTTAACAGTTCAGGACACAATCACAACACTTGGCTGGGAGCAGCTACTCGCATTGGCTGAGCAGCACTCTGATTCCTACGAGGTGGTCGAAAATTGGATGTCTGATTGGTTTGCTTTAAAAGACGAACAATTTTATTGGCGAGCTATTCACAAATTGCCAAAAAGGTGGTCAAAATGTGAAGAAAACAATGGCCAATAGTTTGAATGAAATGTTTTTACTATCTTACTAATAATAAGTGTTTTATTTTCAAAAAAAAAAAAAACGGTTATTTCATACCGGTATATGTATTACATCTTTTTAAGAAGGCAAGCAAAGGGTTAGCCAACGTGCACCATAAGAGGGAAGACAGGACGACACGTTGCTGGCAGGCCCTCTCTCTCCCGACATTTCGTACTGGTCACAGTCCGTTTCAGCGAAAAAGGAACATGCACTTCAGTACTTCAGTTCGTTGCTCAATTCACATTCTAAGGCAATTTGTTTGTTTAAGTTATAAACTAAGTCCTTCTTCATGTTGAGTATCTGTCCAATCCCACAGTGGAGCTTCACACGGCTACTAAGGGCGTAACTAAAATGGTGTGGAATTTTCTTATACTGCCGCTCCATTCACTAAGTCCCTTTTAAATTCACTTCAAATACCCCATCTCCTTGCTTAAAGCAATTCTCCTTGCTTAAAGCAATTCCCGTTCCCTTGCAGTGACAACTCACCAGTAAATTAAAACGGAGTAAATTCTTTTCCTCCCGTTAATGTCCACATAAAATCTTTCAAAATTATCTTTTTCTCCCATTTCCGCTTGCCCTTTGGCAATTTTGATAGAAGCAACGACGTTAATCGCAGCATGGCTCTTCCCAAATATTATCTCATTGTTCACCACTCGTACACAAAACACAGCCCCCGTATCGAACTGTGTGTCTCGCTTAAATGGCGCCCTCTAGCTAGCCGGCCGCAAGGCGATGTATGAATCCGAGCCTAACAAAGCAAAGTCCATTAACGTCCAAAGAAAAATATTTATCCAGTATTGTGCAGGAGTTTCTGGCATAATCACGTGTAGGACACAACAAAGGAATCCGCGTAGGATTCAGCAGCACGTCCTGTCTGTTGAGTGAGAATTTAGTCAAGAAAATGTTGCGACATTGGCTTCTTCGCAAATAATGTGTGTTTGTTTTTTAAGGACACAGATGTTGTTGATTTATTCACTTTGGAAGATTTGTGATTTTGAGAAGAGTAAGGAGCCAAAAGCGCCTTTGGCGAGACTCATTTTAGTCGCTACGGGCATAGTCGTCCTGCACGAGGACCATTTTAAAATATTTCTGAAAACAAACATTTGCTTTGTAAAGTCCTCCAGCAGTGTATGGTGAAAAGCAAACAGTCACGTTTACTGTCAGGAGAACTAAGCCATAAGATATGCAGGGAACGCTTGCAAATGTTCCCAGGCGGACATGGTCGAACGTGTTTAGTTTGCCAGGAATGCTGGCGGGAACGCTGTGCTGCGTTAAGTTTAACCCAACAACGAAGTGCCGCTGGTTTCTGGCTTGCCTAAGCACAGTCCTTTCCCTTCAGGGCAAATACAATTTTCAACGCTCTTCAAATGTAAGCAAACTATAACAGGATGGTGTAGCGAGCAAATTCTAAATTCGTTGAGAGCTGCAATGTGTTGTAAATTGACAGAAGAGTGAGAGGTACACATCGTTTGTATTTAGAACTGGTGTCGAGAGAATATCTCCTCGCACTGGTTAAGAACAAGAAAAAGGGGGGTCGACGTAGTTCTGATTAGGTGATGTGTAGCAAATCCCTAAATGAGATATAACTGCTGTTATCTGATTAGAATAAACGATTTCTTTGGTAAGTTAGTACTTGAAGTTGTGAGCTCGTGCAATGAAGCTCATATATGAGAGTCGTATGGTATTAAAGATTATCTGGAGATGCTGGCATCGCTGGGATTTACTAATGTGATAACGAAGCTTACTAGGGTAGACCCGAGCACAGGTTCAAAATCAACTACTGATCACACCTTGACTAACGCTGGTCATAGCCAAATCAATTCAGTTGTAATTGAAAGCTGTATTTCTGGCTGTCATCGAGTCCTTAATGACCTATCATCGAACCGTTAACTATATTTGTAATCAAGCGGAACCACTTCTGACGAAAGAGACAACTGTTTTAAAAATGTCAAAAGAAGAAAAAAAATAAGTTTCGCGCATGCTCTCATCGTGTCCTGCCTTAAAAAGGAGGTTATGCAGAGTGGTCGCCGTGGCGTAGTGGGTAGAGTGCGACGCTCACACGCCGAAGGGTCTAGGTTCGATTCCCAGCACTACACCAATTTTTCGAATTTTTCACGGTACCACCTCTTTCGACCTCTTTCGAGCTGCTTTCGAGAGTAATAACTGTCTAAGAAAGCTTCTCAAATTTCGCCGTTCGGAGTCGGCAAAAAATGTAGGTCCCTCTACTCGTGAGAGAACAGTAGCGCGCACAACACGAGTAGTTGATGAGCAAGCTAGGCCCTGATCCCCCTTTGGACTGTAGCCAACAATCATTATGCCGAGTTTCTCGATTGAAAATTTGAAGTTTTTCCCATGTTGCTCAACCCAAAAATATTCCAATTGTAAGAATTATTTTGTATTCACAAGTATTTCTAATTATTCCAAATTACAGGAAATAAAATTAAGTTCGTATTCCGGAGAATTGTTCTTCGTAACACATTTTTTCTACTCTTCGAAATTCAAAAGGTACTTATTTTTAATAAGTTGGAGAATTTTTATTTTTTGGGGTTTGCAGCAACATTGGCCATTACCCAATCATATACTTCCCACGAAGTCATGAATCTTCCGTCAATGAGAACAAAATCAAAGCGATCGTCATATCTATTAAGAAAGTTAACGAGCTTATCACCAATTCTAACTGGATCTTGTTTCAAAATGAATGCGACGCCTTTTCCCTCTATCATGATAGAATGAAGTTTTTATATGTTGAAGACACATGTACGAATTAAAAATGAAAAAATTAGGGACGAACTTCATGGAAAGTGAAAAAGTAATAGACTAACCCAAACGTTCGAATAGGAATACAAGAACTACATTAATGAATCAGGAAATAACGGGCCAAAACTCGCTATATATGAAAGAACGGATGCCAAAAAATGGCGCGAATACTGGGCCGTAAAAGGTCAAGTCTGTATAAGACAATACGGAATAACTTTAAAGAAGAAATGTGTATCAATAATCTAATTAACGCATGTTCAAATAAATTTAGCAAACAAATAAAAGATATTGTAAATCATTGCCATTCGAGGACATCAACACACGTATACACTAGATTGCCTAACATAATTTGTGTTCAGGAAACAAATTTAAAGCAAATAGGAAATACAATAAATCAAATGAACCAAAACAAGTCGCCGGTTATCGATGAAATTCGATGAATACTTAAAAAGACATGTGTACATATTCACGCCAATATTCTGCAAACTCATCAACTTGAGTATTACAGAGACAAAAATCCCTGATACACTGAAAATTGCGGTAATTAACATAGACCGATTTATTGAAGGAGGCCCGAGATATGAACTTAATAACTATCATCCAATATCAATATGGAAGTGTATGGAAAAGGTGATAGCCAATAGTATACAGGATTTCATAGCTAAAAGTAACAAATAACTAGCAAATGCTAATTAGAACGGTTTCCAGAAACATAAAAGTACTGTTAGATGTGTTAATGAAAGCCTGGGCCGCAATCACGTAATTTTTCAAACGACTATCGTCCTGAAGATACACCAAAACGATATCGTCGATAATTTGCATCACATAACCTAACCACTATCGTCTCGTCTACGGTCTATTTAAAATACAGCTTGAGCGCTACTGACCGTAACTATCTCTTGTCATAATTGTACATACACAACAAAACAATGAATGAAGACTGCGTGATAGTTCTCATTAGGTGCGTTCCCATTGCTCTGAATTGCTACGAATATCTACGAATTTGCCAGAAAATCTAGGAAAAAGCGTTCCATTAGCTGATTTTTTCGTAGAAGAGTGTGCTCATGAGATAGCAAAATATTTCCGAATTTCTGCCGAAGCAAAAACTGTGGGCAGCAGCACGGCAGTAGATTGCTGTCAAATCAAAAATAACATAAACCTCTGAACTTCCATATTACCGATAGGTGCTTACGAATTTCAATGAAAAGTCGCTTCACAAGTTGCGGTTGAGTTACTCTCTGCAAGAGAGACTTTTACCCAAACTACTCACGAATTTCTGTACACAATCAATTGGAACAGACCTATTGTTTTGTTGTGTGTGAACACATCACGAATGAGAGAACTGCTGTGCGGGAGGAGCTCATAAAATGTATGAAATTTGATTTCAAGAAATAATTTTTTAAATAGTTTTGAATGTACATTCACATTTAGCTAAGATGAGGATTATATCTTAGACATTTTGTAATATCATGCCAGCCCAATGCAAAACGATAGTGAAATAGCTTTCGTCAAAAACCGGTCGTCAGGGCGATAGCGATAGGCAGTTTTGAGAGTACTTGAAGCAACCCAAATGACATCGTTTTGTCTATATCGTTTTTTCTCGCTTTAACGATCCCACGACAGTCGTCATCCGCGATTAGACCCCTGAATAAAAGCTATCATGTCTTGGTGTTACTCGTGGCAAAGCTTTCGACACTCTCAACCATACTGCACTAATTGAAAATGAGAATATAAAGTTCCGCAAGGTTTAAAGTTGGGTCCACTTCTATTTATATTGTCAATGAATTATTACGAATTTTCAAAAAGACTGTGGCATTCGCATATGCCTCTGATACGGCTATTGTGGTGCGTCATAGATCATTGCAGGTGGCTCTTGATGATATGACAACGCAGTGAAGTTGTGTCACGACAAGAGCTTGTCAATCAATGCATCTAAAACTAAAATGATGCATATACGAAATACTAAATTCAGCGCTACACAATCACAACTCTGCTTCAGAAATAAACTATGTACGAAGTCCACATGCAGTGCTATCGAAACAGTAGAAAATTATAGATATTTGAGAGTTACCATTGACACCAACTTTCTGTGGAATGTACACATAGATGTGAGTGAGTCTAAGACGATCATTATATGCACTTAGTCATATACGGTATAATCCCACAACGGTATACTTTGCCATTGTTGAGTTTCAGTTGATCTATGGAATACTTGCTTGGGGCAATGTATCAGCGGCATACATTCAGAAGCCTCAGAGACTCCAAAACTCAGCACTGAAGAACCAGCACAACCAGCACAACATTCAGGAACAACGGCATCTCAAACTGCTTTCAGTTAAAAATATTTTCAAGATGACTTTTATACTGGAGTATTACGATAACAATCGATTTGTAACACCGATTCAACATGAAGTCAACACAACACACAAGTCACTTTTAATTCACTCCTTCGCTGATGACAGTATCCTCAGATTTTCATATTCGTTCCTCGGCTCTCGTCCCTCCTCTTCGGTTATTGACTTGGAACGGCAGCGTTAAGTTCCGATCTCGACAGCATAATTGATTGGGGTAAAAAGAATAGAGTGGAATTTTATGCTTCCAAAACTCAGTGCTGTCACTCAAGCGCTCCCAAAACAATCTACCATTATCTATGAATGGCTCCTGCATTGTTGAAACTGAACGACTTTGCATCCTCGGTATGTGTGTCAACCGAACACTAAGTTGGAACGGTCACATATTCGAGATCGCCAAAAATGAAGCGAAATGTCTAGGTTTCTTAAAGCGATGCAAGAAATATTTCACCCCTTCTGACCTGGTAAAAATATGTAAGGCGTACATCCGCCCAAAGCTTGAGTACAACCCTCCTGTCTGGTCCGGTGCTCCTAAGACCTCTCTGCACCTATTAGATAGAAGCGGGTGATAAAACTTATTGGTGATAATAATGCCGCGAAGTCAATCGACTCGTTTAAACATCAACGAAATGTTGCGTCCCTATCGCTATTTTATCGCTATTTCAACAAAAAATGCTCTAAAGAATTAAACAGCTGAATTCCTCCCCTTCAAGAATTCACCCGCAATTCCCGCCTCGCTAGGAATGCTCACCCGTTCACCCTTAAGCCCACCTTCGGACGTATAGTTAAGTTTAGAGACTCGTTCCTCAGCCGCACCATTCAAATATGAAATGCTCTTCCCAGCCCAATTTCTCCCTACATTACCATCTACAGGCATTTAAAACCAATGTGCATCGGTACCTCCTTTCCCTCTCCTCATCTTTACCATCGGCCCGTGCTGTGACTTAATTCCAGTCCTATAAGGGTATATGGTAAACAATTCCTTTAGTGCGGGCCAATTATAAAAGAAAAGGCGGGCCCAAGGCATGCTGTTGAGCCCCGTTTCAACAACAATTTTGGAAGACCACAGCTATACAAAAGTTGAAAATAAAGAAAAAATGATAAAAAAAGCTTTTCTTAATAATAATTAAATAAATATTTAATTAACTAAAATAGATTATCAAGAATCACATTGTAAAAAATTCGAAAGCAATCTAATCTTAGAATTATGCAAAATCATTGAAGCTCAATCTTCTACAGAAAAGCTTTTAGGGCTTCGCCGAAAAACCAAATCGTAACCTATTAATAATGAAATAAATAAAATGAAAATTAAAAAAAAGAACTATATTAGACAAATTGGAGCGGCTTGAACCCATGTCCAGTTCAACCAGTGAAATAATTGTTAGAAAATTGAATGGTTAATGCTGGCTTTGAATATTGGTCATCTTCATTCAAGCACAAATATAGAAATCATAACAGGGTGGGTGAATCAGGAGCACATTTCACGTGCGAATTCTTGCAAAATGGACTTGATCTATGCAGTCTGATGTTTTGAGGGTAATTGCACTGACGTACTCTTCCATCTGAATAAAAACTTGATTGAGTAACGGTCCTTTACTTGAAACACAACGCAATTAAAGAAAACTCAAAAACTGCTTTAAGAGAGTCACAAAATGTCGATGCCCAGGAATCCTTAACTGGTAGATGAAAGAGAAAATTCCATAATTTTAATTCTGGCATGCCGTTTAAACCTTCCTTACTTTAAAATTTTTGTCACTCGTACGAAATGGGAAAAGGGTTTCAACCTAACGTCTTAATGATAGTCTTACTAGGAACCAATAGTGGAACGGCATCTCGATAGTTGTTGACGAACCGGTATCAATCAGCAATTTTCAAGAAACGTTTCCGAAACAGACTTGATACCCGATATCCCGATACCACCAAATTGAACACAGAAGAAAGCACGGGAAATTTGAGGGCATTGTATTTGAGTCAACTACTCCCTAGCGGCGTTGACTTCTCGAAGTTTTCCGAAGCATGTAATTTTAAGTGTGATGGGAATGAGGTTTCACATTCTCGACTACTCTGCGCAAAAGCGAAGCGTCAGCAAGAGTTTTGAGATAAGCCAGTCTAACACTATCTTGAACCGAGCGATCGGCTTTTCCATCAAGAAACTGCATTGACATTCATTCTGACATGCTTCGGTTGGACGCTCATTGGAAACAATTTGTGTCAGCCGTTGTCGCAACCAAGAGCACATAAATCTTCTTTATGCCGCTGAGGCCTAGTCCTGAAAGTTGAGTGTCTTTGTTGTGAGCGGAATCTAAGCTCCAGGGGATATTAGTTTCTTATAGTTACCGCGATCAATGGCACAAAGAAAGGACAAGATGACTCTTGAGCTGTTTCGTTCCCGTTGCTAGCATTCCATAAGCAACTATATCGAATTGGATACACCAACTAGATGTGCTGCTGTCGAACGGCTGTGACTTGGTTCTGCTTGGGGGCTTTGACGAATTTTTATATTTTATGGTGTTAGGGTTTATTCTTCTAATGTGGAACTTTGGAAAACTTTCTCGGCAAAAGTCGAAGCGCCTAGTCCTTTAGAGTTTTTGCTGCTGATTCTTCAACTCGATCAGTTCCGCGGTCTGTTTTATCACGCTTGCCCAGTCATGAAAAAACTAAGGACTTCCTCACCAGGTTTTATTAACGTCCAGGTTTGGGCGCCATTAAGCAGGACTGGAATAAACAAGCTGTTATAAAAAGCGAGCTAAGTCCACCGAGAGAGGGCTTTATTACTCAATTGCCTCTTGAGCCCAATGACACAGTGATTGGCAAGAGAGATTCTGCGTTTGATTTCGGTTCTGGTGATATTGTAGGTATCAAGGTAGACGAAGTCCTTGACTTCCTCGAAGTTTCTACTGCCTGGTCTGACGCTCTGTCCGAGACGTTGATGTCGTGTGTCCTTTCTTGATGACAGCATGTACTTCGTTTTGCCGCTACCGCTTCACTGCTGGCATATGCCTCATTGATGGCTCGCTGTGTTCGTCCAATCACGACAATGTCATCAGCGTTAGCTAGCAATTGAACTGACTTTTGAAAGATCATGCCTTTGGTGTTGACTTGCGAGTTACGCACGATATTCTCCAGGAAGATGTTGAAGAAGGCACATGAAAGTGCGTTGCCTTATCTAAAACCCTTTTTGTCATTGAAGGTCTCGGTGAGTTCGTTACCGACCTTGACGGAGCAGCGAGAGTTCTCCATCGTCATCCTACACACTGTGATGAGTTTAATAGGAATGCCAAAACTAGACATGGTACTGTATAGCTCACTTCTATGCAAACTGTCATATGCGGCCCTAAAATCGACGAACAGGTGGTGGGTGTCGATTTGCACTTCTTGAGTCTTTTTCAGGATCTTCCGTAAAGTAAAGATCTGGTTTATAAACGGCTTTCATGAACTGAAAGCATTCCAATAAGGACTTATCAGGTTGTGGGCAAAAGGTTTCAGACGCTCACACAATACGGCAGAAAGGATCTTGTATGCAATGTGAAGAATACTACCTTCGTCCAAATTGAGTACAACTTTCTGCCTAACAGCAGAATTTGAGCCGTCATCGCCGTTAAGGAATCTGCAGAAATGATCCTTCCAGATTCTCGACACAGACTGCGACCCTACCACAAGTTGTTCATTTTTATCACAGCAGTCTTCGGTCCGAAACTTGTATCCATAGGATAGGTGCCTTACCTTTCCGTAAAACTTTGGACTTCTTTCCTGCCACAACAGCTTTCGATATTTTCGACCGCGCGCTTCTCATGCTCCTTCTTTTTTCTTCTGAGAAGCCGGTGTTCTTCTCTTCTCTGTTCGTAGAGCTCAACAGCAGCCCTCCTAGTTCGATGCAGCGTTGCCTTATAGGCGTCTCGTTTGGAATAATGCGCTTGCCTGCACTCGTCGTCAAACCTGGGTTCTTTCTGGGTGGTGACGTGAAACTCAGCACATCAGTGGCAGCTTCTTTGATGGCTTCTTGACAACGTTTTGAGACTTCTTCTATAGTTAATTGGCTATGTCGATTTCTGAGCGAGTTTTATGGAGACTCGGTTGGCAATGCTCCCAGCGATCGGCTGCGATTGTAGCTTTCCGACGTCAAATCGTACGACTGTCTCGACTCCGCTGCTCTCTCGACATCCGCGTTCTTACATTGGCTACAACGAGATGATGATCAGAGTCGATGTTTGCGCCTCGGAAAGTTCGAACATCGATTATATTGGAGGATTGTCTGACTTCGATCAATCTGATTGACGGTGGTTGATCACGGGATCGCTAGGTTCCTTTGTGAATGTTCAAGTGCATACAACGCATGCCAATAAGACACAGGTTCCGCCCCAAGACGAAGTCGAACAGCTGTAACAGCAGCAGTTCAAGCTGCGTTTCCCGATGACTCTAGCAGTGACGTCCCCCTTCTCAACCTGTTAATTGAAATATCCTAGAACGGTCTTGGCTTCATAGCTCTGGCATCGATCGTATGTTCTTCTTAGGATGTCAAAGAAGTCATTCTTGATGTTGTCATCCTCTGTCGGGGCGTGATCGCAGATCAGGCTGATGTTTTCAAATAAAGATTTCACACGGATTGCCATGAGGCATTCGCTTAGGGAATCGTAGCTTCCTTTTAGCCTAAGTTTGGCTCCGCATCCGAATCAGCCCTGACTTCCCTCGTTCTAGCAATTACTGTTATAAAAATTACAATTTCTTATAGTTTTATGCCGGACCCATCCCATTCTGCTTTATAGCAGTTCAGGGCCTCTGGAAGTTCTTCTGTTTTACGTGGTTATTTTAGGCACTTCACATTTCACATGCAAAACTGCAAATCATTGTCCTTTTGCCTCGGTCGTCAACAATTGATCTTTTCTTATCTGAGGAATGTTTTTGTTTCTTAATCACCTGGTAGACTTGGGCCATTTTTAACCCTTGGGCAGAGAGGTTCTCTGCATACATAATTTGAGCACACAGCGGGTGTTGTGATGGCTATCCAAGGGACGCCGAAAGGAGGCTGTATGTCTACTTGACCTGTACAATGGCAGCTCACCAGTTGTTGTTTAGCGCGATCAACAAATATGCTCGCTTGTACAGGCCCTTGCTATCCTGCAATATATGTCACATTGTTCTTAACTTCTAACAATTAACATACATGAAGCTATGACGGAAATTACTCTTTTGGTCAATGTTCACATAAATTCTTAAGGATGTCAACCAGATTTACATCCTTTTGCGGTTGATTCCAACATAACAGATTTTTAGTTTTGCTCCTCGGTGCCTTGGTGGCATTGGTGTGACTGCAATAAACTTCAGAATTGCTCACGTCTCAAATGTTATACTCTTGAATTGGTAATGTTTTTCATGGAATGAGAAGCACCCTCTGCGAATGTCATACCAAAAAGTAGTTTTTTGTATTTTGTTTGAATTGCATTAATTCTGTCTAGGCGAAAAATTGCCCATCATCTACTTTCTTTGTATTTCGGTTCCAAGATGTCCAAGTTTGACTGCATACTGCAGTCATAATCCCATCAGAATTAGTTCCAGATCCTTTTCGTTGTTTTGTGCAGCAGTCCTTCTTCTGCATTCTCTGCAACGTTTTTAAGACTGACCACTGAAGCTTTTCAACTTAAGATGGTAGGTCGAATCTATAAATTCACTTTTTTCCTTTCACGTTCATTTCTGAGATCCAAGTTCCAAAGCTCCCCTCAAATCCGATAAGATGTTCCATATTCCCATTGCAGAGTGTGCAGCAGCTGTCATAAACCGAAAAAGAGTTTCCTCTACCTGACATGCCCCCAAGTTCCCATAACTGAACTTCAAAAAGGGCGAGAACCCAAATGCGATTACTCACTTTTTGCATTGGTTATGCATTTCACGTCGCATAGGACAATGTACCAATGAAATATTACACGTCCTGTGGTGCCTGCAATAAGTCGTCAAATTTGACTGCAATAAACAGTTCAGTCAACGAATTCATTCTTCTTAGGCACGCTGTGTGTGGTATGTGCTGGCGAGGACTTATGCAAATATAATTTGCACTCGATTGAAATTGATGCTGTGTGGTTTGCACACCTCAGAAATGATCATCAATTAACCACAGGCGTTGATGGGTTAATTAAAATCGTCAACCGTCGCAGTCGTGACCAGGCACACTTCTGTTTATGTTTTCCTTTATGACTGCGGTTAACCTCACTGTCATGGTCGGGCTCTGCCATCAATTCCATTTAATTTCATGGCAAATACAATAAACTTCTGCGCGCATCTGCTGTCAGGGCAATTAAAATGTTGCGCTCAACGAGAATTGAAAATGAAGCAGCTAAGAAATTTTCCCTTTAGGTGAACGAGGGGATGGGGCGCAGACTAAATGCTACTTATGAGGTGATGAAGGTTCCCTTGTAAGACTTGTAAGTCTTTCTATTGAACATTGAATGAAAAACTTGGAAAACCTCCTAATGGCTGGAAGCACAAAAAAAAATGATGATAATTTCCGGACCTGAAGTATGCATATTTCACAGATGCTGTTTATTTTATTTTATTTTTTTTATAATTGACGGGTGCAAAAGAGGTTGCGAGTACCTTTAAGGAACCGGATCAAGTCACAGCACGGGTCGGAGGTATAGAGGAAGAGAGAGAGAAGAAGGAACTGATGCACATCGGTTTTAAGTGCCTGTGTATTGTAATGAGGAGGAAAAATCGAGCTGGGAAGAGCATACCAGATTCGTGTAGTGCGGCTAAAGAACGAGTCTCTGAATTTGACTGTACGTCCGAAAGAGGGCTTGAGGGTGAATTTGGAGGCATTCCTAGCGAGGCGTGTATTGCGGGTGAATTCTTGAAGGGGAGGAATGCAACTGGCTAATTCATCTGAGTATATCTTGTTAAAATAGCGATATAAGAATGATAGCGACGCGACATTACGTCGCGTCGGTGTTCTGACGGGTCAATCGCCTTCGCAATATTACTGTCACCTATGAGTTTTATCGCTCGCTTTTGAATTCTATCCAGCATTGGGTCTTAGAAGCACCTGACCAAATAGGAGAGTTATACTCAAGTTTTGGGCGTATGTAGGCCTTATATATTGTAGCCTGATCAGAGGGGGTGAAGTACTACTTGCATCGTTTAAGGAAGCCTAGACATTTCGCAGCATTTTTGGCGACCTCAAATATGCGATCGTTCCAACTAATTGTTGGATTAATACACATACCGTTCATGGATAACGGCTGATTATTTTGTGATCGCTTTAAAGACAGTAGACATCACTGGGTTTTGGAAGCATTAAGTTCCACTCTTTTCTTATTTCCCCAATCAATTATGCTGTCAAGGTCGGAATTTAATGTGCTTAACGTACGCTGCCGTATCCAGTCTATGGCCGATATGGAGAGACGTGAGCCAACGAACGAATATGAAAAGCTGAGGGTACTGTCAGCAGCGAAGGAATGAATAGGATTAAAAGTAGCAGACAGGAGATCATATATAAAAATGAGGAAGAGTGTCGGAGACAAAACAGAGCCCTGGGGAACTCCAGCATTGATATGGTTAATATCAGACTTGAATCCATCCAAAACGACTTGTATTGAACGGTAGGAGGTGGGTGACGAAGATTCGCCCTTTTTAGGGACGGGCTGGACAAATGCAGTTGTCCACTTACTCGGAAAGATCTTTAAAGAGTAGGATAGTTGGAAAAGTTTACGCAGTGGTTTTACCAGTGCAGAAGAACGCCTCTTCAGAAGAACAGGGGGTATACTATCCGGGCCAGCGGATTTGTGTATATTTAGATCTTTAAGTCCTTTTGCTATTGTACGAGTGCGAAAATGGATTTGCCCCATGGAGAAATTTACGCTGTCAAGTACAGGTGGGGACAAAGTGCTATCTGGCAGCGTTGAGCTAGCTGCGGAAGTGTGCAGCAAGCAGATAAGCTTTGCCCAAAGAGCTGACAGCTGGAATGTATTTACGTTTACGAGCGTTGGGATCGAAGACGAAACTGAATTCCTTACGTTTTTTACTAAAGTCTAAAAGCTTTTGCTACCCTTGGGGCATTGTATAATTTTTTGCCTCAACTTTTGGTCAAAGGAGAATTTAACACGTCTTATTAATCCATTACTGTCATTTCGGATCCGTTTGAACTTTTTCCAGGATTCCTCAGAAGGGTTGGCTTTATAATCCCGGAAACTCAACTCTATCATCCTGATAGCCTCTTTGCAGCTCGAGTCGTACCACGCGTTAGTCTTAGGATTGATCCTCTTCACTCCGTAAGGAATGAAGGACCTCATGCCCAGCGAAATAATGTTTGTGATCGCATCAGCAGCGGCATCCACGTCACTATCAAGGAAGCTATTGCAACGGGGTGTAGTTAGCATTGCAGCGGAAGTAGCAAAATATAGCGCCTTTGGTATGAAAGACATGTAAATGAATATGTTTCGGGGTACTTAAAAGTCGGTCCGTGCTCCAAAGACGGTGCTGTAAGTTGTGACTGATCTTGGACTTTTTAGAGCTTGGAATTGGAAAGGTATGACATTTGTCAGCAGCAATTAGTTAACAACAACATTGTGTTTTTCCTCCTCCAAGATGTCCGGATTTGTCTTAAAACAGTATTTGCGGGAACCTTTGATTTCTGGAAGAAGAGTGTAGTTTTTGGTAAACCTGCTTGAACCGACTACGAAAATATTTTCAAAGCTTCAGTCGAGTTGCTGATGGTGATTTTGCAGTCGAGAATTTTTGGCCGGTTCTAAAAGAAGATTAGAAATTATAGATTTGACTGGATTTAGATCCGTGTCAAACCCAGAATCGAGGGGCTTGACTCAGTAAACAATTTCAATTTTTAAGTTAATTACACCTTTTGGCTTCAACTCTTATGCGTTGAAACCTAAAGGTCTCAAATGGCTAATTTTCACCACGGAATTGCTCCTTAAAGAACATCTAAGGAAGGTATGTTTGAGATGAAATGTGGAAAATTTACGATAAGCTTGAGAAGCAAAAATGCTATGCAAAGTCTGGTCAACCCGTTCCATATCAATGGCATGTACGGCTCAAAAGTTCAGCTCTACACATAGTGGGATCATACGAATGTGGTGTAGTGTGAGCCTCTAGGGCCAAGCGAAACCATTGATGAGAAACGTTATCGACTACAAGAAATGAATGTAACAAGTGCATAGCGTGAAAAACAGACAGAAATGACCCAAAGGTATGCTAAGGTAACTTTGAGTGCTTTGGTAAAAACCTACCTTGAAACCCTGGTTTTTCGAACGAGATAATGATGGTTTTGTGGCCGAAGTTTGCCAGTGCAAGGCGGGGACAATAGCGTGGCTTAAAATTATATTGTAAATGTATTGGTCCATTGCTCTGGACATATTAAAGGTTGTCAAATGTATGCTATGAATGAACTTTGTTTAGTCCAGACGCTTAACCCTAATCAACCCACCCCCTGACTACGAGTCACTATTTCAGTTTTTGTAGCAATTTTTAAAAATGTTACAGGAGCTATCTATTATGTAGTTGCTGACTTTGTTTCTTAATGAAAACACTACGTACAAAGGAAAAAAAATTAAAAATAACTAAATATAACTGTAAATGAAAATATAACTCTAAGAACGATCATTATTAACCAACCTAATCCGCCCAGATTGTGTCTTACAGTCACCTGTATTGTAGCAGTAATATTTCATGTCGAAAAACATGCCTTGTGAGATATACTCACGTGGCGTTGTATTGCCATGGTTACAAGCGGAAACTATTCCATGTTTTTTCCTTTTCGACTAGGTGTCAAGCAATTGTTGCTGCTGATTTCAGCTCATATTTTTTGCGCTCCAGAAAAAAAAATTTCGAACTGTCGTGCGTGTTCTTACATTTTTTGTTATTTTTTGTGGGTGTTTTTTTTTACATAGAATTCAGAAAAAGTATAAGACATAAGAAGGACGATAGAAGCTGACTCGGACAATGATGTTCCGATCAATTATGAAAGTGAGTATTTGGTTAGTGATGATAGTGAGGAAGATGCTACTGAAGTCTCTGGGGAATTGGCTGATGAAATTGAATTAAATGGAGGGGATGAAAATGAGTATGTTCAAGCTCAAATATATTTTGGCAAGGATGGAACTGAGTGGAACTCTGGAGCGTTCAGTCATAGAAGTTGCCCCACTCATTATAAAAGTTAAAGTAGATCAAGTTTCTTACCACCGGGAAAGCATAGTGACGACGTAAGTAATGCATTCAGCCTCATTTTTGATAGTACAATTATTGGCCTTATTGTAAAATATACGAATGCCCATGCCGTAGAAAAGGAGGGACAGAAATTAAATCTGACTGACGTTATTGAAATAGGAAGTGTAATAGGACTGCTTATTTACGCGGGCACTAAAAAAGGAATGAATTTTCGATTTCACAGACTTCTGGGATGAAGTTCATGGCCAACCAGTTTTCCGAGTAACAGTGTCCCAAAATCGGTTTGCTAAACTTGAACTTGCGATTCGATGACAAAACAACTAGGTCAGATAGAAGACAAAGCGGCAAATTTGCATCAATAAGAGAAATCTCCATTATGACAAATTTGGGCCTCAACCAACATGCCTCTTCAGCTAGCACGATCTCTTGCCAGCTGTCTCCAATTGCGCACTCCAAGATGGTTGAGGTCCTTTTCCACTTGTGTGCGCCATCTCAGTCTAGGACGTCCTCTGTTGCGTTGTCCCTGTGGTTCGGATTCGAAAACTCTTCGGGCCGGAGCAGTGCTGTCCATGCGCTCTACATGGCCTAGCCACCTTAAGCGTTGTATCCGTAGACGCTTGACTAGGCTCATGCCGCCGTACAGCCCATACAGTTCGTGGTGGAATCTTCTCCTCCAGATGCCATCAACGCAAACAGGACCAAAAATCGCACGCAGAACTTTTCTCTCGAAGAGACCAATGGCTTCCTCATCCGCTTTTAGTAGCGTCCAGGTTTCTGCGCCGTAGAGCAGGACTGGAATGATCAAGGTGTTGTACAAAGTCACTTTGGTTGTTCGGGAGAGGGCTTTATTACTCAATTGCCTCTTGAGCCCAAAGAAACAGCGATTGGCAAGAGTGATTCTGCGCTTGATTTCGGTACTGATGTTGTTGCCCCTATTCACCGCGGAGCCGAGATAGACGAAGTCCTTCACTACCTCGAAGTGTCTGCTGCCCATAGTGACGCTCTGTCCGAGGCGTCGATGTTGTGTGTCCTTCCTTGATGACAGCATGTACTAAATTTTGCCCTCATTTAGCGCCATACTTCGTTATGCCCTCGTTTACCACCAGTCCCACTTTAGCCGCTTCCGTTTCAATGCTAGCAAACGCCTCATTGACGGCTCGCTGAGTTCGGCCGATCACGTCAATGTCATCCGCATAAGCTAGCAATTGAACGGACTTGTGGAAGATCGTGCCTCTGGTGTTGACGTGTGAGTTCCGCACGATCCCCTCAAGGATGATGTTAAAGAAGTCGCATGACAGTGCGTCGCCTTGTCTAAATCCTTTTTTGACATCGAAGGTCTCGGTGAGTTCGCTACCGACCTTGACGGAGCAGCGAGAGTTCTCCATCGTCATCCTCCACAATTTGACGAGTTTGGTAGAGATGCCAAAACTAGACATGGCGCTGTATAGCTCGTCTCTATGCACGCTGTCATACGCGGCCTTGAAATCGACAAATAGATGGTGGGTGTCGATTTGTACTTCTTGGGACTTCTCCAGGATCTGCCGCAGTGTGAAGATCTGGTTGATTGTGGACTTCCCTGGCCTGAAACCACACTGATAAGGACCTATCAGGTTGTTGACGAACGGTTTCAGACGCTCACACAGTACGGCAGAGAAAATCTTATATGCAATGTTAAGAAGACTGATCCCTCGGTAGTTGGCGCAGTCGAAGGGGTCTCCTTTCTTGTGGACCGGACATACACCATACCAAAAGGATTGATTATAACGACAAGAACAAAACAGAGTTTAATTTGTTTTACAATTCAACGAAAGGTGCAATTGATACTCTGGATCAGATGTGTCATGCATATTCAGTGCAAAGGAAGTGGAATAGGTGACCCGTTGTGATTTTTTGCAATCTCATTGACATTACGGGTATATACACGCTTCCGAATTTTGATATGGACATAGTCAAATCAGGTTTTTATTAAGTTTAAAATTAAGATAGGTTAGGTTAGGCTTACTCTCAGACCCAAGATTTATATCTTTTTTTGGGGAAAAAAAATATATTATTATAAACAAAATTTTATTAACAAACTATGCCCAAAGGCAATTTTTAAAATACATCAAGAATAGCTTAGAGCACCTGCTAATGGTCAGTAAGTTAGATTTAAGAACTACTTTTAAGATAAATGTAAGCTAGTTTTAAGTATTTTTCTAGAATCAAATTAAGATAACATTAGATATTTAATAAAATATGCCAGAAAACAAAAAAACAAACAAGTATAGCAACATATGTAATTTGAATGAAAACATATCCCAGCTGGAATGCTACCAACAAGCAGAAGTTAAAACCGTTATTTCTCAGATCTTGCAATGGGACAAGTGACGCTTCAGATTTTACGCCGCAAGACTCAACATTTATCAGGACATCTCAAACATGCTGTTAAAGAAAGTAAGGAATCATGCTTGGGTATTGAAAATAAATTAGTTGCATTAATATCCGAGACAAAATATTCAGGTATTTATTATCAAAACAAGTTTAAGTTCAATAAGAATGCGCGGGTTGTATTGAGCAAAGCGAAAATGGCCCCTTCTATATTTAAAAAAATTCTAACGTCAAAACATTTTTCCCAAAACACAAAGATTTTAATTTACAAGACACTTCTATGGCCTATTATTTCTTATGGTCTTAGTATCTGGTTTTCTATATCTCCAACCGCAGCAAAAGAGTTAGAAACATTTGAAAGAACAATCTTACGTTATTGCACTGGTAAATATCGATAACCAATCAAAAAATGGTTTTCAAATTATACTTTGTATAACTTGACAAAGGTTAGACATCTAATGACATATATGACAGCCTTATTAAAAATCAGACTTCGTTCCAGTGTTAGCCATACGAATCCACTTGTTAAGGGATTATGGGATGCAATCGTTGTTAATGAAAGTACAAATCACCACTATTATCAATCGCCGTTTAACCTTTTGCATGATAGAAACCGATTCTTAATAGAATGTGAATTACATAATCCACTAACTTTGGCTTGCAAGCCTTACAAAATGTCCTAAGAGGTTAATATTTTTCTTGACATAATTAATAATATTTTGATGAAAGTACAATTAAGAAAACAAAGGCATTTTTAATAAATTAAAAACGTTAACACTTCTTTAGCCAATCAGCGAACAAAGAGTAAAATAATATTACGTATTAGTTTGTATAAGTCATAAGTTTATTTTTCCAATATATTTATGTATATGTATATGCAGTTACTTTAGTAACTGCTTTCCTGAACTTAAAACCAACTTCTATAAAATATTAGAAACAAAAGGAACTGTTCTAAAATTTAGGTTTATGCATTTAACGCATCATTTGTTATTTAAGTTTTATTAGTCTTAAGTTTGGCCTTTACGAATCACAATGTGAACGTATTCCGGGAGCAAGCGTACGGCTAATTTAATTGCGAAAAACATTTTAATTTTTTAGCAAAAATTATTTATAACCCAGACATACCTAATAAAGTCGGCATCATCAAAACACTGTAATCAAAACTCAACTTGTGAATTTAAGTCTCAATGAAGAAATAAAATGAATGAATTCAGGACGCAGCTACAATTCGGTGCACAGACAGATCGTCTTAGAGCTTGGACTGGATTTCGGTAAGATAATAGGTTATTTTTTGTTTTCTTTAATTATGCACTAGCGAGCAAATTTTAAGACGCAAAGTACTTTTTACTTCATATCAGTACAACTTGTGGTCCACGAGAATGAGTATAACGTTCCTGTGCATTCCCAGCCCATATTACGTCGTGATGAAAACTCAGCCGGTGCTAGCCGGACTTAAGGATGAAAATACGAATACCAAATACTTACAACAATATGCTGAAATCACCAATACTCCACCTCAAGGAAACGACAGTACCGATGGCCGCATTTTGAAGTTGCTGAGCAGTTCGCCTACTTTATTGTCCTAAATATCCATTAAATGAACTATTTTAACTCAAAAGGAGCAAAAGATGGCAGATATTAATATTTATGCGAAAAGTCATAGTGCGTTATCGAAATTTTAAGTCGGCAGGTAGAAGACACAACAACGAAGATTACCAGCATGTTCGTAACAACAAAATATTCCGCTGGCTCTACCACTTTATGAGCAGAAAGGACTGCGTTTATGCTCTTGAATTTTCAAACGTATATTCAAGGAGAATCGGAGGACTTAAAATTCGAATCCTTTGCGAACTGAACACAGCTCCGGAAAGGACGAAAGGTTTAACTTTTTCTCCTTGATCTTATTTAAAGATGTTGCTAATAATTTTGTTAATTTCACACCTATAATATCCTTCAACATGTTCATCCCATATCCACGCATTTAAGGCATACATATATCAAAAAATGCGAATCATCTCTGAGCAAACCTCATTGGCAGTCGACTTGAAGCAACCGGCGACAAGGTTTTTGAAAACCAAGGTTAATAAAACCAAGACTAATAAAACCTCGGACTCACCTCCCGTTCACACTTTATGCTTCCGAGGGACCTGACATTTAAGAATCTGTTGCCAATCTGTTCGGGAAGTTTACTGCTACTTTTAACAACATAAATCTCAGCCATCTATCAAAGGTAGTGAATTGAAAAAGTCACTCCACCCATCACACTAAACGGTGCCACACCTCGATTTTCGTGTCCCAAAAAGGCGATTTTATCACACTTTACTATGGGTGCCAGACATAAATAATTGATTCTCAAGACTTTATGAGTTAGTTAAATACCCATTATCTTGGTAATCGCCAGCTTTCGTGATTTGAGCGTTTCAGGTATTAACAGTCTGAAGGAGTGTCAATTTCATTTGCATTGTTATCTAAATGACTTTTTAATGAAAAGAAAAATAAATCTGAGCAAAAAAAAAGTATTGGCACAGAGGAAATTATTAAAGTCAGTTGAGAGTTCATTCTTTTACCCTACTTCTTGTGGTCTATTTGTATTTACCACTTTGATTGATACCAGTTTTGCGTGTGTTTTTTTGTTCCTCTAGAGAACTTCGGGCTTAAGGGTGAACAAAGTAGGAAATCCTATGAGGTCACATTTTGTTCATAATCCCACTTCTGAAACTATTTCTGTAATGTCCGATGTGGCCATACAACTCCACACTCCATCATTATCTTATTTTACTGTGGAAAATAGGTTTGTCCTTTCAAGCAATTTGAAAGCAAACACAATGCAAAAAGATAATATTGAGTACAATTTTAAACGGCAAGCTTTCTTTTACTTGCATCATATGAACATGATTTTTCCATTAGGGTAGACCACCCAGTGTTTTATTTCAATTATAAGTAAAATTCACTGTCACTGCGAAATTCTGAAATTTGCTAAAAGAACTTGGAAAATATTATATTTAAAGCTTTCAACGGGAGTATGGACATAAAGATGACACGTAAATTTTTTGAATCCGAGACCTTGGACGACGTAACAGAGGACGGTCTGGGTTGCAATAGCTCCAACAATTTGAAAACCAACTTGACCACCCCATAAAGAAATCTACTACCGTCGGACTTAGAGATTTCCCGATTGGGATCGAACGACAGAGCGCCAAGAAACTCAATGGAGTATGGCCGTGGGAAAAATAGAAATGGGACGCCACGCAGTTGCCGTGCTCGACACGGTCTGTACCCCTAGAACTGTGACTAAGGGCAAGAATCCAATCCTCCACAGAAACAGAAGCAGAATAAACCGAACAGAAAAGAAGACAGAGGAAAGTAAGGATGAAACAAGACAAAACGACGTCAATTCAGCTTAAAATTATAATTTTTTATTATTTTTATTCAGGTTTAATTTCATTCATTTAAACTTAAACTAAGAAAACCTTATCAATATTTCACAATTATTTCTTAACTTACAAATATCTTAACTAAGACACGAAACAAGGACACACGAAAAAAGAGGAAAAAAATATGTTCCCAGTACCGTACTCGAACGCGCGTCTCGCGATTGGTAATATCCAGTGCACCCACGCTGTAGCCGACAACACTAACTCAAAATTACAATTGCAGTCTTATAAATGTGGCCGCCGTGGCGTAGTTTGTAGAGTGCGACGCTTACACTCCGAAGGGTCTAGGTTCGATTCCCAGCTCAATACGAATTTTTCGAATTTTTCACGGCACCACCTCTTTCAAGCTGCTGACGACACTCAAAGAGTAATAATTGTCTAAGAAAGCTTCTCGAATTTCGCCGTTTGGAGTCGGCAAAAAACTGTAGGTCCCTTCTACTCGTGAGAGAACAGTGGCGCGCACAACACAAGTAGTTGATGAGCATGCTAGGCCCTGGTCCCCCTGTGGACTGTCGCGCCAACAATTATTAGTCTTATAAAATCCTTGTCTACCTAGAAAAAAATGCCTTTAAAATGAAACAAAATTAAAAAACAAGAAAGCAAAGCAAGTCCAAGTATAAGGTTGTCAAATATCCCTTTCGCCTTTTTCTTTTGAATTTTCGGGCTATGTACACAGCGCTAAAGAGCACGGCTTCGAACCGCGGAGGAATGGTTTCGATGATTCAGAGCCAGTGAAAACGAAACCATATATAGGCCAGCCGGTGGACGATTTTTGACGACGAAACCATCTAGTTAGACCGGCATGTGGCATCTCGTGACATCGCCCAGGAGATGGGAGTTAGTCACCAAACCATTTTAAACCATCTGCAGAAGGCTGGATACAAAAAAATAGCTTGATGCTTAGGTGCCGCATTATTTAACGCAAAAAAACTGGACCGGCAAAAAACTGGACCGAATCAGCGATTGCGATATGCTGCTGAAATGGAACGAACTCGACCCATTTTTGAAGCGGATGGTAACTGGCGACGAAATGGATCACATACGACAATATCAAGCAAAAACGGTGGTTGAAGGCCGGCGAATCGTCCCAAACAGTGGCGCAGCCGGGATTGACCAGGAAGGTTTTGCTGTGTGTTTGGTGGGATTGGCAGGCAATAATTAACTATGAGCTGCTCCCATATGGCCAGAAGCGTAAAGAATTGGCCAACAGGAAGGGTGTAGTGTTTCACCAGGACAACGCCAGACCACACACTTCGTTGATTACTTGTCAGAAGCTACGGGAGCTCGGATGGGAGGTTTTATCGCTTCCATCATATAGCCCGGACATAGCGACAAGTGATTAACACCTGTTCCTGGCGAACTCCAATGGTGGTGCAAAGTTGAACTTAAAGGGTGCTTGTGAAGAGTGGCTGTCCGAGTTCTTCACAATGAATGAGGGGGGCTGCTATAAAGGGGTTATTATGAAGTTGCCGTCTAGATGGAAACAGCTTATCGAACAAATCGGCGCACATTTTTACTAAGTCCGATCACTGTAACATTTTTTATGAAGCATTGAATGAAGAGCAAAAATGCGGAATGAAGATATTTGACAACTTTATATGTTATATATATATGAAAAAAAAATATTAAACAGAATCTAAGTTGGTGAGGAAAAGAGCTAAGTAAAATTAAAGAAAAATTTAAAAAAAAATGTTTACCAGGAGAGGTCACCTGCCGTCTACCTCCCATCAGGAACGTCCTGATGACCTGATCGCTTCTCATTCTTTTCATATGGTTTGAGTTCACTCACACACTCTATTCGTTTTTGTTTTTTTTCCTTCTTTTTTGAAAGAAGTGAGCAAAGTGGGGTGGCTCGATACAAGAACACATTTTCTTTTTGTGCGGCTTTATTTCACACTCTCACACATACACTATGGTTTCTTTTATTCTTTTTGTTTTTGTTATTTTTTGATATTTTTTTTTATTTGATAGTATTGTATGTATTGTATTTTTTGTAATTTTTGTTTTTCTCTGGGGATAGCTCCACTCCGGACTACACTACCGCTTAATTTTTGTTTAAGTTATTTTCGTGTTTTCTTTTCCTGTTCCTCTTTGGTTTTACTTTTATAATAAATCACTGGATATGAAGGAAAATTCGAATTTAAAGTACATTATTTTTATTTTTTAATTTATTTTGTCTTTAAATCAATGCATTCATCACATTCCCTAAAATGTAGTATTCGTTCTTCTCTGCAAAGCTGTTACATAGAGCAGCTCTTTGTCATGGAAAAATCAAATCAGCGATTAATTAGTTGCAGCTAGGTCCGGGCTGAATATCTTTGAAACCACACAGCCAACCAAACAGGTTCGATGTTTGAAATTAAACTCTTCGGAAAGGAAGCGACAAATCGGCGGTCAGTCGGCCCCTTCCTTTTCTAGTAATTTCATCCCTCAAATATTGTTAACTGGATGCGTATGATGTCGAGTTTATGGTTCAGATTTCTTGTACTTGGTCAGCACAGTACACGTTGAGTCTCAAAAAATTGCAGCTTTCTGGCAAACAGAGTAATTTTAGAGTGGTTTTGTGCCAACATTTTTGAAACAATTCAAGTCTAAGCCACTCAAGAAACTTTTGAACCACCTTTCCTGTTATGGGTTTTCTTTCAAAAATAAAATTGCATACACCTTTTGAATTTTAAATTGATATACTGATTGACACTTTATCTGAATTCATGAATAGCATAATTTCATTTCTTGCATCTTGTGTTGTTTATCCATTCCTCAATAGCTACTGCACTTGCTTCATCCGAAGATGTGTGCGCTACTGATTTCTCACGAGTAGAAGGGACCTGCATTTTTGCCGGCTACGAACGGCGAAGTTTGAGAAGGGTTTTTCTCACTATTTGTACATATGTGAAAGCTGCGCTAAATTTGGTGGCCTCTTGGGCGCCCGATAAATTTCCACTATTCGTACGATTTAAATTACATCGTAGTCGAGTAAAGAGCGTTTTAACTTTCTCTGGAAACGAGATTGCAATTGGTTACGGAAATGTGTTTCTTTCTGCTACTAAATTGTAGAAACAACAATGGGATTGTATTTCGAGTTAAATGTGCATCTAATTGACGGAGCAAAATGCAGCTGTGTAGCAGAACTTTTATGCTTACAGCCGAAACCTTTTCTTAATGCCGTCTATTTCACATTAGGCGAGTTTGTATCTAAAGTCCAGGGAGGAGGCCTTTGCCCCTGCCTCTATATACTACTTTGACCCATCCACGAATACACAAAGTGGGACAGCTTAATTTGCTGTCTTATATAAGACTTAAACCACAAGTTTGCAAGAGGTTCTCACATCAAGAAATAAAATTTTGTATCCTCTACAGCAGAGCACAATTTTCATTTTCAGCGGTCTCACATCCAAACCAACGAATTAGAGGTCAATTGAATGATATCACAATCTGTAGCCCCAAAATACCTTGCTGGGACTGCATCTCTAAATAGGCCTGGCCCAAGGGTGCTTAACTTCCTCACTGATGGTAGATGCCTTGATTTCATTGCATTTGCTAATGGGAAAACATTGTCTCGTCTGTTGAAGCACGGGTTTTTTTGTTGGAGGCTGCAAAACACTGCACTGGAGCGCTCGACTCAAACACTGGCCCATTGTATTACCATGCAGTAACCTACATTTAATGTAATGTTTTCCAGAAGGAAACTATTAAGCACTTCTATGCTAAAGACTAAAGAGTTTACAGCTTCCACCACATCAATGCCTAACAGTCGCCACCTGATTCGAGCACAGACGGAACATTGTCAGAGGAAGTGCTCTGCAGTGTCTTCAGCTTTTTACTGGCGTCACAAAGGGTACTGTTACTAGGCCCAAGCACATTTTAGTATTTAAAGAAGTGAAGTTCATCGTTTTTACGCCAACAAGTCGTCTGAAAACAAGGGTTTGCCTAATGGAGATTTTGAAATCACAAAATATGGCCGCAGAGAATTTTTACCTCACATCTCAACCTCTCGTAAAATGCGACGCAGCGAATGATACACGACAGACGCATCGTCTGACTATAACACCAAAATTTTCTTTGTTTCACCTTACACGGGCCAAAAGCCCTCCCCCGAGATGAGTTCACTAACCAGCGAAAAACAGCATGTCGCCATGAAGGACGACAAAATTAAATGAAATCAACCGAAAACGTGTCTGCCAGTCTCGCTAAAAGCATTCTCATCTCAAAGAACTTATCGGCGATCAATCCTGGGCTCCAACCCAACACAATTTGTGTCAAAAAACATGTTTAACAAAATAATTATCTTTTCAGAACGTGTCTGGGTACTTTATACGCGTCATTGAGCGACACATTGCTTACATGTCGGCAACCACTGTGGGCGTGACTTTGTACACGGGGTTGGCTCCGTCTCGTCATCTAAACAAATAATCTCCGAGGAAGCCCCAATCACCAACTCAGAGGCTCCCTTTGCACGGAGTACATTCATTTTGAAATTTTTGGCAAAATACTTTGCACTTGACAGTGTAGGTATGGATGCTGTCCTCAGGCACTTTTACTGAACTCAAAGTCGCTTTGGGGATGGTGATGGAACATCTGAGCAGAGGCTTCCATTTTCCACAGATATTGAGGAAATCCCTCCATTAAACTTGGCCAACGTCTAAATTTACCTTCACCGACGGCCTGGAGAAACTGAGGCCCTTCATCCATCAATTACCAGCGATACCTGGCTATTGTTCATAGAGTCTGCCAGACGCCCACCTCTCGCAGCGCAATAAATCTTCATCAGTCGCTAAACAAACGAACTTCATTAGGATCCACCTCAGCGCCACGAGGAATTATTAATCACAACCACCACCCGGGAGTCTGCTTATCACTCAACGAATCAAATCGGAAGTTTATTATGATTAACAGTCTAAACAGTTTCCAAGAAAATCCACAACTTCGCTGCCAAGGTTTACGGTGAAACATTCAATAACATGCAGCCTACGTTACTGGGAATCGATGGTGAACAACAGCTGTGGGAGGAGAGGACGGCATGTTCAATTCTTCAATCAAGTGCAACATGGGCACACTGGAGTCGCGTAGGGCTGAAGGGGATTACGCTCTGGTCGTAAAGGACACGAATTCCTTGAGTTTTATCTTGACTCCACCGGTTGGCCATTGAGGTCGTGGACTTGAGGCCCCCACGAATTTAAAATTGTAACGACATCCTCGAGGGAGTGTGAAGTGTGAAGTCGGCTCCGTCGAGATGCGCTCTTGGTTTGAGGCATGGTGAAAGCTCGAATGTTTTGGAGCGTACAACAGGTGAAAGCTTGACAAGGGCATAGGTCTGCGCGGAGTTGTTTTTCAGCTGGACATTGGTGAAGGCTGCTGGCAGCCAGAATGTGAGCCGCAGTCTGTGTCGCTCTGGTGGATGGGCGACATATGGTTTGAGGGGGGGCACGCTTTAATGAAACTCAAATAGTGGGCAATTTTTACGTTGTGTAGGCATACCGTTTGCTTAATTTTAAAACTCCAACCTGATTTCATGTGGTGAGATTTAATAAATAACTATTATTTATGCCATGTCGGTCCGCATTGGAATCTAGCATCAATTTGTTTGAAAGTTTCGAAAAGAACGTTCTAAAATCAAACGCAGTTACAAAGTTTGTACAATCAGACGAAAACCATGATGAGATGACAGGCATAAAGAGGGGCTGTCTTAACCAAATATTTTTCAAAATATTTGAATATCTACCAAAAAAGAACGAGATAGCATTTTCAAATCAATAAGTTGGTTCTTCAGAAGGTTCCATTCAATGTTTGAGCATTTTATCAATATTCTCTCATAGCAAGGGCTAAACTGGCACACGACTTGGTCAGGCCATCATATATGAACAAAAAGTTTTCAAAAGATTTGTTATCTGGGTTCAACCCGCTCCTTAAACTGAACTGAGCGACGAAGAGTAGTGGATAGGTACGACTATCATTGTTTGTTTTCTCGATTGATTTTTATTAAAACTAGGACTTACGAGTTTTAATAGGTTTTATGCTATACTCTATTCTCCTCGCCTGCATATAGGGACTTGTAAACCCAATCCTCGCTCTGTTGTTCAGCCTTTAGTCCAGCCAGAACTACCAATTTCGATGATGCATCTTTTCCGCAGTTTCCAGCTTTATGGCGCGGAATCTTGGACGTTAGCAAAAGAGTATGAGGAAGCCCTTAGTCGTTTCGAGAGAAAAGTTTTGCGTGCGATTTTTGGTTCTGTTTGCGTAGATGGCTGTACAGCGACATGCGCCTGGTTAAGTGCCTACGTATAAAACGCTTAATATGGCTAGGCCATGAAGAGCGTACGGACACCACTGTTTTGGCCCAAAAAGTCTTTGAATCTGAGCCATTGGGACAACGCAACAGAGGACAGCCTGTGCTAAGGTGACACACACAAGTGGAGAAGGACCTCAACCAACTTGGAGTGTGCAACTGGAGGCAGCTGGCGAACGATCGTGCTGGCTGGAGAGGCATGTTGGTTGAGGCCCAGGTCCACCCCGGACTGTAGCGCCAGAAGAAGAAGAAAGTTGGAAACCAAATAATCAATTATGGATTGGGAATAAACTCCTTTTGTTCCCACATTCCTTCGTGTGAAGCACCGTAAATAGCAACGGTACGAGAATTTCCTAATCGTTGACAAAGCGACTTTTGTTATTTTTGCGATCTGTTAATACCAACAAATATGGTCAATTGGTACCCTGTATGTTATTAAGTGTTTATTGAATTTTCTCATTACATTTACTTGCTTCGCAGTAAATGTCAGAATCTTAAGCTCTCCGAAATAGGAACTGCGCAAAAGATCTTCTTCTTCTTCTTCTTCTTGTAGCGCTATAGTCCGTGGTGGAACTGGGCCTCAACCAACATGCCTCTCCAGCCAGCACGATCGTTCGCCAGCTGCCTCCAGTTGCACACTCCAAGTTGGTAGAGGTCCTTCTCCACTTGTGTGTGCCACCTTAGCCTAGGCTGTCCTCTGTTGCGTTGTCCCAATGTCTCGGATTCAAAGACTTTTCGGGCCGGAGTAGTGGTATCCATACGCTTTACATGGCCCAGCCATATTAAGCGTTGTATACGTAGACGCTTAATCAGGCGGATGTCGCTGTACAGCCATAGCGTTCGTCTTTCAATCTGCTCCTCCAGATGCCATCAACGCAAACAGAACCAAAAATCGCAAGCTAAACTTTTCTCTCGACAAGACGAAAGGATTCCTCATCCGCTTTTAGTAACGACCAGGTTTCCGCGCCATAGAGTAAGACTGGGATGATCAAGCAGTTATATAAAGCGAGCTTAGTCCTTAGAGAGAGGGCTTTATTACTCAATTGCCGCTTTGAGCCCAAAGAAAGAGTGATTTTGAGTTTGATTTCGGTACTGATGTTGTTGGCCCTGTATAACGCGGTGCCGAGGTAGACGAAGTGCTTGACTACCTCAAAGTTTCCGCTGCCTAGTGTGACGCTCTGTTCGAGACGTCGATGTTGTGTGTCCTTTCTTGATGACAGCCTGTACTTCGTTTTACCTTCATTTATCGCCAGATCCACTTACGGCGCTTCCGCTCCAATGCCAGCAAGCGCCTCATTGACGGCTCGCTGTGTTCGTCCAATCACGTCAATTTCATCAGCGTTAGCTAGCAGCTGAACATGTTTTCTGGAAGATCGTGCCTCTGGCGTTGACTTGTGAGTTTCGCACGATCTTCTCGAGGATGATGTAAAAGAAGTCACATGACATTGACATTGAAGGTCTCGGTGAGTTCGTTACCGACATTTACGGAGCAGCGAGAGTTCTCCATCGTCATCCTACACAATTTGACGAGATTGGTAGGAGTGCCAAGGCTAGACATGGCACTGTATAGCTCATTTCTATGCGCACTGGCATATGCGGCCTTAAAATCAACGAATAGGTTGTGGGCGTCGATGTGAACTTCTTGTCTTTTACAGAATATGCCGTAATGTGAAGATCTGGTCTATTGTGAACTTTCCAAATCTGAAACCACACTGATAGGGACTGATAGGGATCAAGCCATGGACAAACGGTTTCAGACGCTCACACAATATGGCAGTGAGCATGTTGTATGCGATGCTGAGGAGACTAATCCCTCTGTAGTTGAACCAGTCAACGGGGTCTCCTTTCGTGAACCGGGCAAACGATGAGGGCATGGGCCCGCTCATGCCAGGCAACGCTGTTGATTGCACTCAACAAGGCGAGCTGTCAACATTCTCCTCGTTTGTGCACAGGTCAAGTTGACATACAGCATCCTCGCGGCACCCCCTGGATAGCCATCACAAAACCCGTTGTGTGGTAAATCAATGTATGCAGCGAACTCCTCTGCGCTTAAATAATGGGCCTGGCCTACCAGTCTGTGGGTTGTGCGTGAGGGTAACTTCCTCACCACGTAAAAAACAATAAATTCAGATAAACCGATATGCCTCGGATAAGGTTTCCAACTCTATATTTCAATTAAACGAACTTTTAGCTCTCAGTTGTTAAAAACATTAATTTACTATTATTATCTATCCAAAAGTTAGTAGCATCTATGCAAATTCACCTCAATAAAATAGTTAAGATGGAATGTTATCCTACTAAATGCTAAGACTCAAAGTAGTATCTTTTTATATAATATTAATTTATTTCATATTCTTTTACAGTCGCAAACTTTTGTGGACTTAATTTGCTACTTTTGTTTTTGATTTCATTATAATTCTTGAATAGATAATAATAATGAATTAATTTTATCAGTATCTGAAAATTAATGTTTTGTTTTACTGAAATATAATTTTGAAAGCCAAATTTTCACTTATGGATTACTGCACGCAAACTTTTGTGGAACACTGTATCATTTGAATTTAAGAACACGACGGTTGTACTGCGATCTGTGATTTATTTCCTCTGCTTTGTCTGAGATAAGCTTATAGTTTCAGGGCTTCAGTCACAGTTCGTAGAAATTTAAAGTACCACGTAAATAAAAGTTTTAAGTCCTTGACGGTCACAATTGTCTGGGTAATAAGTCTGTAACTAAATCCATTGTTTCTGTAAGATGATTTATCTGTATATGATGATGGATTTCGCATTGGGATCGAATAGTTTCCTATTTTTACACTTCACGAATTCAATTTTCATTCAAAATTACTCCGAACTCACGCTAACTCCAAACATTTTATGTCTCTAAAATTGAAATGTTCAAACCTTATGAAATTTTCAATGGCACCCATCCCTGCGGTTAGTAATTCTACATAAAGCTCCAAGCTTTGCGAATCTCTTTAATGGCAAAACTTATGAGTTGAGAGACTTGATGAATTCCTGAAATTGAAATTGAAAATGCTTATGAAATACATTTCCGGGGTCCCAAATCCCTCGTTGTCGAAACCTCAATGCGATTAGACTCTATTTATTTTGGCCCTTGTTGCAAGACATGGACTTGGGTGACATGAAGTTTAACATGATGCTTCCACAAACCAATCGGTTTATTCCAAAGTAAGTATTGTGAGCGTGTTATCTGACCCAGTCGATGGCTCGCCTTTGACTATTTCCTGTTAAGCCGACGCCGATGGACGAGCTTGAAGCCAACATTGAACACGAAATGGCTGCCGTTTGGGCCGAAACGTGTCGAAGGTGTGTTGACGATCGGGCCACATGCATATATATTTGTTTTGTCACTCAACAAGTCCCGAAACATATAGGGGGCGCTATAACAAAAAGTATTAATTTAATATTTTTGTTAGTGGCGCCCCCTATATAACCCGTGGCTCATTGAATGAAGTGTTAATTCAAGCTGGTATAACAAGTTTTGAAATATCTCAAATAATTTGCGTTTAATTTAAAAACAATGTGGTCAGTCCCTATTGGAAAACGCAAAGTAATGCATTCATAAGCATTGGTCGTAGCTTTCAAACCTATTCCTATATGCAAGCCACTTTTAATGTCTCACGGTTTCTATATATGTCGACAGGTCGCTAGCATTGTCTTAAGACTGACAAACTCATCACAATGGACAGTTCTTAATTAGCACGCAGCACTTCCTCACAGTTCATGCCAGTTCCCAAAATTTGAATAAACGCGAATCCTAGCTTTCTTACGACAATCGCTTACCTCTCTTCTTCTGCATTGCACTTATGGGTCAAAAAAGGAACAAGGCGCAAGTTACAGCATTAAAACCAAAAGTCTGGAAACAAGTCCGTCAGTTCTTGCAAAACAAATACAGCTGTGACGCAAATGAGTGTTTGCAATGATTGGATTAGCACGGTCGGTAGCCACATTATTCAAGATCGCAATCCTTCCATAAGTCTATGTTTGTTGATACACGTTCTTGTTCTAATTGCGTGTTCAATAGATCAACGAAATGACTGTCGACTGTATAGCACAGACAGGAAAGTATTTATGTGGTGAGTTCACCAATGTCGTGCCTTAATTGAACATGGATTATGAAACTTTTAAGTCCGTCTGATTAAACTCTTGGGCTATAATGCAGCCGATGAAATAGAAAAGACCACGTTGCCTTTACTTCAGGAACACGCACCCTATGTGTATTCTCGGGTAGATGGGATTTCCTTGAACACAACCATAAGAAATATGACCGTCATGAGATCGTAAACACTCCAGTCAACTGGTCTACTAGCAAGAATACAACGTGTTCAATCGACGTGCAAAAGAAAGAACCATCTGCGGGCACTAGCACGTAACAAAAATACATTTTTATGGAGGTACTTTTCTATCGTTCTACATGACCTCTTAAACTCCCTCTTCGTTTCAAAGTGTTTTTTATATTTATTGGTATCAGGTAAACCAAATCAAATTTTGACATGAACAGAATTAAGAGCACATTGTGTGTTGGAGCTTAGATAAAGTTGGATATGGCAATCGCGCTGCAGGTAAACAACGTATTTATTCGAATTGGCCTTGTTGTTGAGGCAAAAAATTAAGATGAATGAGTAGTGTAAAGAAAAGTGAGGAGCTGTGAGACCAAGACGTTTTACAATCCTTCAGGTCTCGATTTATACTCCCATAAGTCCGAGTTTGTAAGTATGTATTGCCAAGAACAACCAAACTTCATCGCTCTCTGAATAGTGAAGATCTTCGCTAAGCGATTCGAAGTGTGCGTGTTATGCTTTTGTGAATAATAGAATAATATTTGTGTTCGAAATATTTAATTAGATCACACACACAAAGGATCTGAACTTGCATTTTTCAGCCTGAGTAATGTCTTGGACTATATGAACTATCAACGGTTAGTTTAATAGATGCAAGGTCAAGCCTAACGATACTTTTGTCAGCAGCTCGAAAGAGGTGATGCCGTGACCAAATTCGAGGTGTTAAACCGGGAATCTAACCTGGATCTTTGGCGTATAAGCCCATTATTATATTACTGTTGGTCGCTTCTCCTCGTGGGACAACATCAGCGCGCACAACACAAGTACTTGATGAGCAAGCTAGGCCCTGGTTTCCCTGTGGACTGTCGCTCCAACAATTATTAATTATTAGGTGTAGCCTGAAACTTGTCGTTCTTCGTAGCTTTATTTGGCGTATTCAGAAAATGAGCTTCTTGATATTCGATTACTTTATCTCGGATAGCTATGATTTGAAAAAAAAAAGGCTTTAAAGCCAAGCACATAATGGGAGTTAAATATGTTCTCAGTATCGATATGAAGGAAAATGCGAACTTAACTTAAATTATTTTATATTTTTAACATAATCTCCTTTATATCAATGCATTTGTTACATCTTGAGATAAGCTTCTTTAAACCCTAAAAAAAAATAGATTTGCGAAATATCCATTTCTTGCCGACTTCAGTCCTTCATCATCCAAAAATCTTTTTCCGTGAAGACATTTTTTCTAATCCGGAAGCACTAGGGGCAAGGTCTGGAGTATACTGTGGGTGTTGCATTTCTTCGAAACCACAATCCGCTGCGAGTTTACCCCGTTTTTTTATTTAATTTCCTCCCGCAAATTATGCAAAGTGGAGGCGTAAGATGTGGAATTAATAGTGTCACCTATTTTTTTGTACTCAATGACCAAGATTCCCTTTGAGTCCCAAAAAACTGTGGCCATGAACTTCCCGGCAGACGGAGTGACTTTGAACTTCTTCGGGGGGTCTGTTCCTTTTTAATGCCACTGCATGTATTCTTATTTGCTTTTAGGGTCATAGTGGTGAACCCATGTTTCATCACCAGTAACAATTCGATCAATAACACCGTCCGCGTTCCACTACACATCTCCAAAACTCTCTATAGCATGCGATTCTTCAATTTTTCTGAGGCGCTGTGAGCATTCGTGGCACCCAACTTGCCGTGACCTTTGAAAGTTTAAGAAGGTCATGAGGAATGGTGTGAATGGAACCAGTTGAAAGCTTGGTGATCTCTGCCATCATTTTCACCTTTATTTGGGCATCCTCAGGAGCATGTTTTTCGACTTTCTTGATGCTTTCTCCAGTACAAGCAGTAGCCGGGGCTCCGGAGAGGCGGTCATCTTCAATGCTCTCTCTGCCACCCTTGAACTCACTTGACCAATTTTGCACAGTTGGTAATGAAGGTGCGGAGCGCTGGTAAACAGCCACCTCTTCAAGAATAGTTTTTTGACTTTTTCTTTGCTGAGTGAGAAATTTAATTACAGCGCGGTGCTTCTATTTAACTAGAGGTAAAACGCGAATTAATAGTCACATATATATGAAATTTTACAAGAATGCACAAAATGAATAGTATTGCGCATCAATAAGTCAATTTATATATATAACCACAGTTTCACCCCGATACCGATATTGAACGCCTCTCGTAGAATAATGTCCCTTTGAAAAATAATTTATTCAAAAAGCAAATTATTTAACGTTTTGCAATGTCAAACCTATTGAAATGTATTCAGGAATATAAATGCTTCAATCAACGCCAACATTAATCCTGGTATCCGTGCAACACGCGTTCCCATGGTTAAACGATTAGCCTCAAATTTGAATGGACTATCTAAGACGTAGGAATTTCCAATATAAATGGGTACACAAGAGCTAAATGATATGCATTGTTCTTTAAATTGATAACAAAACTGTCAAATTCACTTTTAAATCCATTCATTTTGCTTATATGACGTTATATATCAAACCTCACCCACTTGTCACGCGTTAGATGCAGCAACACATTACATTTTTGTCATGTGTAAAAGATCTATGCAACTGCATCTATGCAACTGCAACTGCCGTGCGATCGTGTATACTAAAGTGACATTTTTTGTTACCTTTTTTACAAATGTCACCTCAGCCATATTTTTACCTCTAACTTGTATTCAAGGAGATTGACTTTGTATTCAATTTGTCATTAACACACGTTTCAATCGAAATGTCGAGACGATTCCTTCATTCCAATTTTTCCATTTATTTTAGGCCTAAGAAGATTCCTTATCACCCTCCAAGGTATCCAAAAATATACTTAAGGAATCCCTAAGCTCCAATATTGACAAAGACAAACTACAGCAACAATTTCATCTTTAATCTTCCAGGTCACTCAAACAATGGTGATTCCTTAAAGTGTTCCATTGTAACGAAAGATTTTGCAGGCGGTTCCCTTTGCTGCCACCAGCGCCAACGAATAAAGTGACAACAATCACTTGCACACTTACTAAGCCACCGGAAAGCACCGTCCTCCATCTCAACCGCAAGCATTTTAACCATAAACCATTCGAGCCCATGAAGAACCTCAAGCGAGTCGTATATTTAACGCCTTCTCGCTGGGCACCCTGCGGCGAGCATATCGTTGCCAGAATTCGCAGTAAAATGGCCTGTCTGAGGCTTTCTTGTTTCATATCTCATTACTACCCATCTGCCATGCCAGCCACTTTCACTGCTAATGGCATTTTCACATTTTCCATAAGTCTAGGCTTTCACATGCCAGGGCACCTCCCGGTGTCTGCCCGTTCTGCACGCAGTCAAAGCGAACTTGTTGAACAAAGCGGAAGCATGGTGACAAGGGTGGCAGGGCACAGTGTCTCCTCCTTCCTTGCCTGCCCCCAACGTGCTGCTTCAAGTATTCATTTCAATAAGGAATGATAAGTGTATTCTGAATCTTGGACGGCCAGGCGGGTGGCGGTTCGAGCCATCGAACTGTGCCAGATTCCCGGGGATCTTCTGAATGAGTGGACATTCTCCAGTAGCTGGCCATCAAAAGACCGGCCAGCAAAGTGGAGGGGTGCCAGAGAAATAATTTTGCCTCCTTTTCCGATTTCCTTTGAAAATCGATTTACCACAGGCTATTGGATTTCATTGTTACACCCGAAATGGCTATTTATGTGGATAAACAGACGCTCATTATTGAATGGGACTGTAATAATCGGGAGATTGGTTCCGCCCAGACTTCTGGGGCTACCTTCCCATGGGAACTGAACATCTTTCCGGTCCCGAAAAGCATGCCTATCGGTCGACAGCATGCCTATCTCTGACAATCGACTTGAATAGGTTTAGCTAGTTGGTGGGGGTAAGGAGAAAACTTTATGGTCTCTGAATCCTTTCACGAAGTTGTGCAGAGTTGGCCTTCAATGCGTCCCATGTCCAGTCAACAAGTGAAAATATATTCCCTCTAGGATACTTTATCGCCGACCCCGAAATGTTTTCGTGATTTATCTTGCGAACCACTTACGTCCGAAATTTGTCGAGATAGTTGACTGAATTATCTCGGCACAATAATGTTGCCTTCGTCTGCTGTCGGTGCACGTCGGAGGATGAACTCGTGCAAGTAATTAGTTTCAGTTCTGCCTCGTCCTTAATTAAGCGCTGATTTAATACAGTTGAGGAGATGTGCCATGCGACAACTTGCCAGAGGAAGGGGAATCGTTTTCTTGACAATTCATTAATTCATCGTTGTCATGGTGTTCATTAGAAACTTTTCAACAGCGGCTACTGCTGCGAATGGGAGAAATTAATTGTTGTCGTGTGTCATTGTGAATGGAAGGGATACATGAGAGCTTGTGCGTGTTCTTTGACAGCCTCCATAAAACTCGTTAATTGCAAAGGATATGAAGCTGAAACTCCGTCCTGCTCCCATAAAGATGTTGTCTAACATTGACGAAGAAAATTAATAAGTGTGGGCACTTCCGGGCACCGGGATGTCACTTTCACAAATCCGATTGCGAAAAAATAAAATTGCTATTAACGGTAAAAGACGCAAATTTCAATAATAATAATAATAGTAATAAATGTTGTCGCTACAGTCCAAAGGGGAACCAGGGCCTAGCTTGCGCATCAACTACTCGTGTTGTGCGCGCTACTGCTCTCTCACGAGTAGAAGAGACCTACAGTTTTTTGCCGACTCCGAACGGCGAAATTTGAGAAGCTTTCTTAGACAGTTATTACTCTTTGAGTGTTATCAGCAGCTCCAAAGAGGTGGTGCCGTGAAAAATACGAAAAATTGATGTTCAGCTGGGTGTCGAACCTAGACCCTTCGGCGTGTGAGCGTCGCATTCTACCCACTATGCCACGGCGACCACAGAAACACTGTGAAATTTATAAGAGAGTCCAACTGCGATGCCATTGTTTTTTTTTTATTTCAGTTCTAATACAACAATCACTGCCTGGATCATTTAAGAGAGTTTACAAGTATAAGGCAAGATCAAGAAGTACGACTAATTGTTTTGGAAAGAGTGTGAACTCCCAGCGGGGGTTTGCCCAGATTAGGTTAGATTTTCACAAACCCGCTAAACGCTGAACTTAAAGAGTTTAATCTAAAAAGGACACACAGCGAAGAATGGCGATAGTGGAAGAAGTGTCTGCACAGCTGATACTTTGGAACAGAATTTTCTCAAAATATGTTTAGTTTAAAATTTCCTTTTATTACAGCTACCTTTCCCGATATTGAAGTCCTACTGGCAATTTCCATATCCCCTTACCCATAAGCTTTGGAGAGGTTAAATAGGATTTTCACACATGCCACCTATTGCCACGCACCAGTTAAAACCTTGGCGTGGTAGAGATTGGTAGTACTTTAAGCTTCTTAAAAGAGGTGAGGGATGCAGGAAAAAATTTTCCTAGAAAGGAAGACTGTATTGGCGCAGGTTGGACCAAATGACTAATGTGCATAGTCACCCTCAGAGTCTTCATTGAAATTGTGGGGACGAATAAAATACCACTGTCGGATAGAATACTCAACAATGACAATAAACAAGAATTCCCACGAGACCGAAATACCAACATGAGGATAAACAAAACGAGCTCTAGCAGGACTATCAGCAGGACTATATCCACAGAACTCCTAAAGACATCAATAGGTCATCTAAGGAAATGCGCGAAATAATCAGAGGAGGAACCCGTGATAGATGATTGGAATTGAGGAGAAAGCAGTTAGTTATATACCAGCAAGTCATCAACTTCTTGTCAAATCCTTAAGAAGACCCGAGAAGTGGAGATCGACAGACGTCATCTACTCTATTCTTGTTTGTGTGACCCTACAATCTCGTGCGGAAATGGGATTTAATCAATAGCCATTTCTAGCCTGCAGGATGTTTCGCCACCTGCTTCCAATTACGCACTCCAAGTTTTTGACAGAGGCCGTCCTCCGTTGCGTATTCATATTACATGATTTTTCGTGCCGGAGCAGTAGTGGGCATACGCTCTATGCCATCAATGCAATCAGGAGCAAAAATAGCGCACAGAACTTTCTCCTGGGAATAGAAGTTTCTTCATAAATTTTAAGTAACGTCCTATTTTTGCGCTCCATAAACAGGATTAAGATGATCAGGTTGTTATTCAAAGTCAGAGAGAGTGGGTCTATTACTCACTCGACTCTTTAATGTAAAGAAGCAGCGATTGGGAAGAGTGATTCTGCGTTTAATTTCGATACTGTTATTCTTGTGCCTATTTACCGCGTAGCCGAGATAGACGGGGTACTTGACTCCTTCGAGATTTCTGCTGCTTCATGTGGTGTTCTGCCAGTGAAGTCGATGTTGGGTGTCCTTACTTTAAGACACACATCATTTCTGGAATTCCCGGAACTGAAACGACATATAAAAGGTATCAAATGCTCGCACGATACGGCAGAGAGTATCGTGTGAGTTATATCGACAAGGCTGATTCATTCATAGATACCTCTATCAAAGGGGTCTCCTTTTTTGTGAACCGGACAAACGACACTACGATTCCACCCAACGCGGTAGCTTTCCTCCGACCATATCTTACAGATGAATTAAAGTATGCACCCAAGTAGGACATCTTCAGCAGCTTCAAATATGAGGTTTGCCTTTTATATTTCGGGATTAGAGAACAAAAATAAATATTAATCTTCGAAACTAGCTTTATTGTTTTGAACCAATTGTCGAAGCACTTTTGAAACTCTGATTGAGAAATCTCCCAAACATGCATTCTGAACGCATCAACCGGTTCTTCAGGTGTCGAAAAACGTTGACCTCTCATTTTATTTTTTACGTACGGGAGTTAAATGAAGTCATTCGCTGCCAAGTCAGAACTAGACGGCGGATGACTCATCAAATCGATGTTTTGAGTGCTCAGTAACGCAGTTGTTTGAGCCGATGTGTGAGAGCTCGCATTGTCTTGGTGAATCCGTCTTCGGCGGTTGGCTTTCCCGATTTCTTGGAAGACAACTGGCAAACAAATGGTTGTGTACCACTCAGAATTGACTGCTTTGCGTTGTTTTAGTGGTACGGTTGCTACATGTCCAGTTTTTCCGAACAAGCAGGCGAACATTTGCTTGGAAGTGATTCGTGCGCGAACAACTTTCGTTGGATTTGGCTCATTTTGAAACACACACAGTCGACTGCTGTTTACTTTCGGAGTCATACGCATAAATCCGCGATTCATCACCTGTCACCATGTCATAGACGTGTTTCGAAGCACCGCGATCGTATTTTTGGAGCATTTCTTTCGACCAATCGACACGAACCTTTTTTTGAGTGATTGACAAATTGTTTGGGATCCAACGCGAACAAATTTAATTGACGGTCAAATGATCAAGCAATATTGAATGTATGCTGTTCCCATTAATGCCTAAGGTTGTCTCAATCTCACTATAGGTCACATGACTATCTTGCAATATCAGTTGGCGCACAGCATCAATGGTTTCCGGAACAACAACTGATCTTGGACGACCTTCACGAAATTCGTCTTGGAGTGAACTACGAACTCGGTTGAATTCACCATATCATCGATAAACACTGGTCCTTGATGGGTTTATTGTCAAAATTTTAATTAAGTTCATCGATGCACTGTTGTTGGGTTAATCCATGTCGAAAGTTGCACTACCAGACAATAACCTTCATTTGATGTCATTTCTTCGTTTTCCGATGGAAGACTTGCAACCTTTAAGTTACAGTACTAACTGAAGCACAATGGGCGTAAAGCCTTGGTTGTTATCCTCATCATTATCCACCCACTCATTATAGTCGATCTCTTTTAGGCGAAAACCTTTCGGCTGAAGGAAAATTATAATAATGTGCTTCCAATTTTAAGTTTTCTTTTTTGAATTAGAATTAATTTTATATATTGCTTCTTACAATTTGTTGTATATTGTAATGTATAACGATACTTGTGTTTTTTTTTTCAAAGTTTCTAGTATATACGGTTTTTTTTCGAATCTATGATAACAATTGAATTTAGAAAAAATTTCATTAAATGAAAATAAAAGTAAAATTTTTTACTCTGTATGTGTCCTACCGTAGTCCAGATAAGTGTACAATCTAAAATCACAATCACTCGGTCTCTAACAGTAGGGTCGGCCTTCCCGGAGGCTGGAAATCGAAGATCCTCTTGCCGTGCCTCTGTGTTTGACAGATTTTTGCCAATCGAACTACATCCCCATCTTGGTACACCACATAGAGTTTGAGGTTATGTCTTCTCCTCCATTTTGCTTTCTCACATACAGGACCATTTATTCGTCGCAGAATTTTTGTTTTAAGAGAACCAGGAATCTGCTCTGTTTGTTCTGCTTATCGTCCAGCACTCGGTCTCACATAAGAATAGGCGAAGAATTAGCGCCGAGTCAGGAGTTTCGACCTTAGATGTTTTGACAAACTGAAATAGCAACAGTTGCCAAAGGTGATTCTGCGCCGAATCTACACTAAAGTGTCATTTATGGAGTTCATAAAGTAGATAAACTTCTTTACTACCTCAGAGTTGTGGCTCAGAGAGGTGGTTGTCGGTTCTTTGTCGACAACATATGCTTCGTTTTTTTCTCATTCACTCAAAGACCAGCTTGTTTCGCCTGCTCTTCAATAACCTTGAGTGCTTCTACAACGGTTTGCTGTGAACGGTCGATGACATCGATGTCATCAGCATTTCCCAATAATTGCGCTGATTTCTAGAGAAACTCGGATTTCTAGAAAACCCTCTAGGCACCCTGCCTTTCGTGTTTAAACCTGTCCTTCACACTTTCATCTCCAAAACTATATTGAAGCAGCCCCACATATTAAAGTATGCTTGCTGAAATCCGGTGAGATTTGAAATGGTTCAGAGGTTCTCGAATCAAACTGCACGCTGCATCGCGTTTGTGCGAAACAGTTGGATTAGTTTTCGTTTAGTCATCGTTTAAAAAAGTTCTTTGGGAAGAATACTGTCGTATACGGCCTTGAACATGTGGTTTGTATCGATTGCATTTACATTTAGTGTGTATATGTGGTCTATAGTTGATTTACCGGCCTGGTACGTGCTGATAAGTGAGACGTTCACATAGTATCGGGACCTGATCTTCTAGGCGGTATTCAACAGGGAGATACCGTGATAGTTTTTGAATTCACCTTTTTTGTGGATGGGACATATGAAGCATTCCAATCGCTGGGCAAGATTCCGTTCTACCAAATTCTACAGATGATTATGTCTTTGCTCCCAACCAGAACACTGCCGCCATCCTGAAAGAGCTCTTTGAAGAAAACCTGCGGCTTTTTTGTTTTTGAATGCTGAACCGACTTCTTCAAAACTGGGCGGTAGAACTACTTCACCGATCGGGATTGGGGTTTCCTCGTCCCTCTACTACCCTTTCCTAGTCATGCCCGCTAAGTAGCTATTGGAAATGGTGCTTCTACACATCCAAAATTCTCTTTGGGTCAGAAACTAGGTTACCCTCACAATTTCGGAGTGAATGAGTGCCTTTCTGGAAGCCTACTGGCTAAATTAAGTTACATATAAAAAATATGTATAATTTGTGAATCAATATCCACTAACTAGTCAATATTTTTTAAGAAACAAAAAGAAGAAAAACAACACAACTTAACAGAACAACCGGCAACGCAAGCATGATGTCGTCAGTTGGCATCGATCCGGATAAGGCCGTGGTGCTTAATGAGTTCTTCGTTGTTGAGGATGCCCAAGAGAAGGTAGAAGCAATAGGAGCAGTTTTTAAGAAGTGTATATGGTCAATGAATCTTTAAGACCAAATCACAACTTGAAAAACATAGCCTTGCTTAACCATTACCACCTTCAAAACGAAATAAAACAATGGCGTTCTGAGAATCATGGCTTCAACAGATTCAATGACGAAAATAAAGCAGATAATGCTGTCGCCAAAGATGGGTCTAGTGCCATTCATATTTCGAAATTGTACCTCAAAGGCATTTTTATCAGTTTAAAGAACAAAAAGTTCACAGGAATAAGATAGAATACCATATATTATGTTGCGTCATCTTCTCCAAGAGGCGGTAGAGATATACACAATGTTGTTCAACAGTGCTTTAAGTGATGCATATACCTCAGAACGTCGTAAGACGAGGAATCTTTGTCCCCAAAAGTGACAAAGATTCCTCGCTTCCAAAAAAAAGGTAAGTCTCATAGGCAAGGTTTTCAAAAAGATTGTCAATAGAGTCCTGATACAGTGGACTGAGAACAAAACAATAATACCAAATAACCAATTTGGACTTAGAGCAGGGCATGATGCTGGAATGGAACAAGGCAAAAACTCAGTGCACCGTTGCCTGTCTTGTTGACTTGGAAAAGGCATTCGACCCCGTCTCGTTAGAAGGTTTCTTCCTTAAGTTGACGAGGTTGGGTATAAGTAAAGAACTGTGGTGAACTAGCCAATTCTTTTCACTGTCTTGACCAGTGAATTAATTGGCTTTATGCAATACGATTGATCTGACGATTTGACGATTAGGTCGCACACAGGACTGCGCCGAAGATTGAGATCATTCATATACTCTTGCAGCGTGAAAATCCAGCAATTTTGCTACGGGTTTGGCAAAAGCCAGAAAAGCCTTCTTTATGACAAGCAGCTTGTTTTATAATATGGTGACAGGCAGAAAGCTTGTTGTTAAGAGTGGCGACAAGGTTTCTACTAATGTCTTTTGCATTAAAGATGGGTTCCAGCAGGGCGCGGTTATCTGGTACATGGCGCTAGTCCGGCCAATCATGATGTAGGACTGTCCGGGGTGGTTCAACTTGAGTCCTTCCTAGATGTCTTCAAAAGGCAATGTCCGAGTTTGCCTTAAGACGTACAGAACCCAATAATCTGAGTACAAGAAATTATATGCAAATGAAATCTTGTATAATGCAGCATCTTGTATATTGCAAGAGCAATGACTCTGCAAAACGAGCTATTATTCGGAGCCTACTATCCAAATGACGCATATCATGAGAGCGCACAACGGAGTGGAATGAATCCACCGGAAGCGTTCTTGTATCTGGACCGACTTGGCTTGGTAGAGGATGCGGAGGGATGTCCACTTCATGGGCAGTGGACAAGCGGCTGCTCTATGAGAGTAATGTAAAAATGGTAACTATGGGTAATTTCGGTTCTGCACATCCATCCCCATTCGCAACAGGAATGAGGTGGAAAGTGATAGCCCTTTCTATTGGTGGCTAGAGCCACAGCTGCTGTAAAAAAAAAAATTGTTGATTCCCTACGTTCAATTTATAGTTAAGTTAGGTTAGGTAGGATAGGTTAGCACGTTCAACAAAAAAATAAAGTTGTAATATAGTTACATAGTTTAGGGAACATTGTAGGTTTGAGCATATAGTATTACGTTAGATTTATAAAAAATACATTAGGTTACTAAATTTTTTCAATCTTTTCTTACTAATAAATTTGAACATATTGTCCTTAAAATTAAAACAAAAAAACAAAATCATACACCCTGAAAGGCTATTAGATTCATGAATAGATTAGGTGTGTGCGTGGAGCCCGTAAGATCTTTATTAATTATTATAAATTATATAAAAAGTTTGAGTATTTTAATAGCTAGACTTAATTAATTAGAGAAAATAGAAAATAAAAAAAAATATTTCATGAGCAAAATAAAAAAAAAAACCAAAAAGATATAATAATTTATTAACGCATGATTTGTGGTGGCCCGCGTGGCGTAGTGGGTAGACTGCGAGAAACGACGAAGGGTCTAGGTTCGAGTGCCGGCTGAACACCTCAAACTTTTCACGGCACCACCTCTTTCGAGCTGCTAACAACACTCAAAGAGTAGTTACTGTGAAAGCTTCTCAAACTTCGCCGTTCGGAGTTGACAAAAAACTGTAGGTCCCTTCTCTTCCTGAGAGAACAGTAACGCGCACAACACGAGTAGTTGATGAACAAGCTAGGCTCTGGTGACCCTGTGGACTGTCGCGCCAACAATTATTACTATAATTTGTGGGCGGGATGGAAGGGGTTGTGTTTGAAATCCACTTTCGTTGTGTCCACCTTCAGTGGGAGTTATTCCTTTTTTTTTTCTAAATTTTGACATATATCCTGGTCCTGCTGTGCTAATCATTTTATTTTCCATGACTCTAGCAAGTGGAGGGTATACAATCAAGAGTGCTTTAAGGAGTCTTAAAGTTCGGGCATCCCTCCTCGTACGCTACCTCTTCCTAAATTTATGTTATCCCCTGAAGTCTTCTGGGAAAATCAAGATTTCGTGTTCATGAAAAAGAGGGGCAACTACAAGGAAACGACTTTAACTTGTTGGTGTTCCTCTATTGTTAGCATCTTGTAGCGACATGGAAACCGAGGCACTCCCCATTCACCGATAGCTTGCATCCATCCCATGACACCATGGGTTGCCTTAAAATTATCTCTAGGAATTTATGAGATTTAAGTGTGAAACCCAGCCCAGAGGGATCATGAGAACCAGGGCATTCAGGAAACAAACGAAAATAAAGAAAATGTATCCTCAAACTTTTCCATTCAAATAAACTCAAGTCCTAGTGTTATGTTGCGGGGCGAATTGTTTCCCACAGACGAATTCATACATAACTCTAAAAATCGATTCTGTGATTTGTCTGTTGTCCTCGCATTCACAATATTTACACAATTTATCGGGTAGGGTTTTGCATACATTGCCGGGGCTCCCATCAACAATGAATTCCCTTTCATATGAAAGTCGTCATACTTCAAGCATCGCTGCCCTGTCAGCTTTGCAAGTAAACACAGCACCATTGTGGGTTCCCCGATGAGTGTGCGGCACAGCTTGGAGCACACAACCCTCCTCACTTGGTCGTCCATCAGAATCTCTCATGCAGAGTATACCCATCTGGAGACGGCGCGCCGCTCTCTCGGCTACATGCAAATGTCACAATTAAAAGGCGAGTGTGTATAGCGAAACAAACTCATTTGTGCCTCCCGCCCCCAACCCATTAGACACAGACCTTCGGAGCGTACTGGGCTAGGTAGCGTTCCAACGACCACGGTGGCACCTCGGCGTTATCCTTTGAATCGAATCCGAACAGAAGCAGCACCCAAGTTATTTTCGCATCAAAATTATACACTCTCCGTCTATTAACCTAATCGATGTGGTATTAGGCATACAACGCCGGGCGCCCTGCAAAATATGGGCGCACACACGCGAGCTGGTTATTGATTTATGATTAATCGACGGAGAAAGGCATGCGAATCCTACCTTCGGTTTCTATTTCAGTGTCTTTCTGAGCCGTAAAAAGACGTCCGTATCGATTTTGCCGTAATCGTATTGAAAAATAGCTGAGTTATTTCAGGATTAAAATCGTTCCTTTTCCTCGGCAGGGTGCTGAGTTCCGGGAGTTGAGGGAAGGGCGTGCAGATGTTGTCGACAAATTTTCTTGCAGTTCATTAGGAAATGAACGTGATAAGGTGAAGACGAATACCAAACGGGAGTGATGGCTGGGGTGATCGACGTTTCGACTGGAGGGCAAACAAATTAGTGATTTCCATGCGATGGAAACATATTGCTGTGGAATATTGCAAAATCGTGATTGTTTGTAAAATCCCTGTCTTTTCCAAGCAAGGTATGAACTCATCCAATGCGGAATAAATGAGAAAGTTATATTTCTTTCCCTATTTTTAGATATTCGATCTATTTATTGAAACAGAAGCATTTATTGGTTTATATCTGTCTGACTCTGTGGATGTAGTTCTTAGGCATTACCCTAATTATTTATTTTCTTCAAATTTGATATTTTTGGACAGGGCGATATTACAAACCGATTGACTACAGACAAGCGCTAGAGGTTGGGAAACACTGCAATGGAGCGTTCCGACTTGATAACTGTTTTATTGTACTACGAGGCAATAACCTTCATTTGATGTAATTTTTTAGTGTTCCGATGGAAAACTACCAAGCTCTTCTACGGTAAGTGCTAAGACATGATATTGACAGAGGAAGTGCTAAGCAGTGACTTCACATTCTTTATACTAGACGCTTACGGCACCGTCACTAAGCCCAAGTAAGCTTAAGTGCTAAGTGAAGATGAAGGTCCCCGTATGTGTACTAACAAGTTGTCTGTGGTATTTCAGATTCAGAGATAGAAGAAAACCCGTATATTTCTGAAGTTTGGGAGCATGCACTTGGTCAGTCTGCTTCCCGGAGAGCCATCACTCTCTGGTTGTGCTGTAGGGAGACCCAACTATAGACGGAAGCCCTTACCAGGGACGCGGGCAGTCTCAAAGTGAGTCCGGGCCCTGTAAATGTTCTGTTTGATCCTTGCCTAGCAAGATCATCATCAATCTCATTTTTCCATAATCCCGTGCTGTCCCGGGACCCAGACAAATCTTAACGAATTCAGTCTGCAGACCAAATAAAGGGAAGACTTGCATTCCCGGACTATCTTCGAAGTGGTTAAGGGGTTGAATAAATCCTTTGGCACAGCTTGGCTGTCGCTAGAGACGTAGATACTTCACCCTTTCCACCTACTATTCACAACTAGGATCGCATTCGTTTTCGCCTGGAAGACCGATGACAAATTATCTAATTCCCTGTGTATTCTTGGAGCCGTCCGTATAAATCCAACTACATTTACATTCACATTCCAATCGAAATTCGAAAATATGAAATCACATTGCTTTTAACTGCAGGCGGCGAGACATGTCTTAAGAGTGTTTATTAAGTTCCAGCAAGCGAAATTTAGCGAATTAAAAGAAACGTGCCACTTTCGCTTTCTATTGATTTATTGTACACTGACACAAGATAGGTTTCATTTTGGACAACGTACCAATTGTATCACTTTTTTATTTACTCGACAATTTTAATACCATGAAACGCTTAATCATTTGCATCAATTTTGAATTTCTATTTTTTTTTTTTTTTTGAACAAAAGTATTTACAATTTCGAAATTTTCAAAGCTGACACCTACTTCTGTAGGTGCTCATTTTTCTCAAAAAATATTTATTTATTCACCAATTTTGTTTCCCTCAAAGTAGTCCTTTTAGATATAAAACACACTAGACAACTTCACGGTAATATTCCTTATTGCCATGTATCCAGGTGTAAAGAAATTCTGATGTACTACGCCACTGAAATCCAAAATATTCTTTTTTTTTCCTTGGTTTTCCTGGGTTTCTCCATCGGAGCGATTGGACTCTGGTTTCCATATAAAAACCATATCCACATGACTCGTCAACAACCTTTTAAGCAAATCTGGATCGCCGTTGACGTAACGCAACAATTCCAGAGTAATGCTTATGCTTCACTTTTTTTTTTATCAAAATTCAATTTTTAGGCTCCATGTCCAGGATTTCTGAAGAAATTGCATGGCATGAGTCAACCGATTTGCCGACATCTTCAGCAACTTCTATAACAGACAATTCTCTTTCACAATTCTATTCACTCTCATTTAATATTTTCATTAGATGTTGATATGCGGGGGCGTTCAGGCGTGCGTCGTTGTTCACATTTTCTCGAACTTTTTTGAAAAACTCGTTCCACTTCTAAACATTTCTCTTTAGTACATTCACCGTATGTAAAGAGTCAAAAGTTTTGGTGTCTATGCCTTGCTAACGCCTGGATGGGTTTCTATACTAATTTGTTGGATGTTCTGGCAGAAGATCATTCCTTATATATGTGACAAAATGTCCTACAATTGTAAAAATACTGTCAACATGATTTTCCATTCTTCTACAAAAATGCCGATTAAGGGCGCCAGCAGCCAAGTTCGAAAATTTTCATTGCGAATTTTGTCCTTTTGTCTCTCCCGCGAGCTTATGCGAGGGTTGCCTTTTATATTTCGGGATTAGAGAACAAAAACAAATATTAATCATCGAAAATAGCTTTATTGTTTTTCAAAATATTTCCCATTAATTTCTATACACGCTTGCATGCGTTTGAACCAACTGTCGAAGCACTTTTGCCGGGAATAAAACGAAGTCATTCGGTGCCAAGGCCGGTGACGCTTCAAATCGATGATTTAAGTGCTCAGTAACGCAGTTGTTTGAGCCGATGTGTGAGAGCTCGCATTGTCGTGGTGAAGAGTGATCCGCCTTCGGCGGTTCGTTTTCCTGATTTCTTGGAAGACAACTGGCAAACAAATGTTTGTGTACCAGTCAGAATTGACTGCTTTGCGTAGTTCTAGTGGTACGGTTGCGACATCTCCAGTTTTTCCGAGCAAGCAGGCGAACATTTGCTTGAAAGTGACTAGTGCGAGAGGAACTTTTGTTGGATTTGGCTCATTTTGAAACACACACAGTCGACTGCAGTATACTTCCTAGTCACACACATAAATCCGCGATTCATCACCTGTCGCCATGTCATAGACGTGTTTCGAAGCACCGCGATCGTATTTTTGGAGCATTTCTTTCGACCAATCGACACGAACCTTTTTTTGAGCGATTGACAAATTGTGTGGGATCCAACGCGAACAAATTTTATTGACCGTCAAATGACCATGAAGTATTAAATGTATGCTGTTCCCATTAATGCCTTAGGTTGTCTCAATCTCACGATAGGTCACATGACAATCTTGCAATATCAGTTGGCGCACAGCATCAATGGTTTCCGGAACAACAACTGATCTTGGACGACCTTCACGAAATTCGTCTTGGAGTGAACTACGAACTCGGTTGAATTCACCATATCATCGATAAACACTGGTCCTTGATGGAGCTTCATCTCCAAAAATTGAATTAAGTTCATCGATGCACTGTTGTTGAGTTAATCCCCGTCGAAAGTTGTAAAAAACAATCGCACGAAAATTTTCACGAATTAATTCCATTTCGAATTAATTAAGTAACTGTAAGCAACACAAATAGCGCTCGTATGTCAAAACGTTGTGAGTACGTGTTACCTGTAAAATGTCAAACTTTACAATTGAGCTGGCAGTTGCCAGATTGCAACACTAGGGCTGCCCAAACCCGAAACCTTCCTAGTTTTGCGGACAGGTTATTCACTCCAGCAGCGGAAGTCATCTACAAATCATTAGTTTACAGCTTTAAAGGTCATACAGGACAACGTGTTAAAGGACGACTAATACATCGCCAAATCAAGTTTTGATCACGTAAAATGAACCCCAAGGGCTTGTGACTTTTGCTCACAGCGCCTCAGAAAAAGTGAGAATCGCATTCTGTAGAGAGCTTTTGGAGATGTGTAGTGAGAATCCGGACGGAGTTATGGATCAAATTGTTATTGGGGATGATACATGGGTTCACCACTATGACCCTAAAGGCAAACAAGAGTCCATGGAGTGGCAAAAAAAGGTACAGACCCCCGAAAAAGATCAAAGTCAGTCCGTCTGCCGGGAAGCTCATGGCCACATTGAATACAAAAAAAAATAAAGGGTAAAACCATCAATGCCTCATTTAACGCTTTCACTCTGCATAATTTGCCGGAGAAAACTAAAAAGAAAAGACGTGGTAAACTCGCAGCGGGTGTGTTGCTTCTTCTTGACAACGCTCCTGTCTACACGGCGCGAGTTTCCGAGGCTGCTGCGCGAGATTGTGGTTTCGAAGAAATCCAACACCCACCCTATAGTTCAGAACTTGCCCTCCAGTGATCATTTCTTGTTTCCGGATTTGAAAAAATTTCTTCGTTGATAATGATGAAGGATGATGAAGGACTCAAGTTGGTATTTTGCAAAAAAAGAGGAAATTTATTTTTTTGTGGGTTTTAAAAAGTTTATCTCAAAATGTAACAAATGCATTGAAGTTAGGGGAGATTATATTGAAAAATAAAAACAATTTAAATTGAACTCGCATTTTCCTTCATATGGATACCGAGAATATATTGAACGCCCCTTGTATTTCCGAGTTGTTTGTTAAAATTGACCAAATCTATTGTTATTATGCAGGGGAAACTGTCTTACCTTCATCGGCTTTTTTGGTCACTGTTGTTTTTCAATGAAACCAGGTTATTTCATTGTTATTATCCCAACTTTTCGGCAGGGATTGCTGCCTTCATCAGGGAATCTTTTTTATTGAAACATTAAAACAAAATATTTTATGTCAATACATAGTAACAATGCAATTTAACAAATGAAAAATAAACTGAACCTACTTAAATTGGTCGGGGTAGTTACGAAAATTATAGAAAGATGTCGAGGTCGATGTCGACACCAGCACTTCAGATTTAGTTGTACAAAGTTTTTATGCTGTTTAATTTACTCTTTGGCCCAAACAACCAAAAAAAGGAAGACGCCTGCACGCCTTCAAGCTTTGTGCATACTGCAGGATAATAGCTGTCACATTGCGCAGATAGATTGCGTGTTGTTTATTGCTACGTGTACGGAAAAGTACACACACATTCATCAGTATGCGACACTTCGGGATCAAAGCCTCTAAGCAAATATACAATTGGCAGTTATCTTCTTAAATTTTTTATCATATCATTCACATGAATCAATCGGTATGGTTCGTTACGTTATCGAAACTTCCTGATAGATGCAGGAAAACAAGGAACGCCATGACCTATGCTTTGAGGGGTGGAAATAGTACATGTGAACACCTCTGGCTGGGCAGAGGTCGGGGACGAACGAGGACAATAGTGTAAATAAGCAGACGCCGGATATGAAGCAAATGAGTTACAACATGAAGGTGTACGAAAAATCACGCGTCACCCCCATGCAACAGTACTTGATGCAACTGTTTCAGGAGTAGCTGGACGAAATTGGATCCCACGCAAACCCAATTATTAGAAACTTAAGGAGTTTTCTTACCAGACAATGATATCTCAACGCAACAACATCCTGACCGAGATCCTTTCCACAACACATCACTTCTAATACAATTTTCCAAAATTACAGTAAAAAATATTTACTCAGGGATATGCACTATCCTCTGTTTAGACAAGACACTTGGCTGGGAGCAGCTACCCCACCCGCCATATTCACCAGACTTGGCTCCTTCCGACTAACATTTGTTTTCATCGATGGAACACGCATTGGCTGAACAACACTTTGATTCCTACGAGGAGATCGAAAATTGAGTGTCTGATTGGTTTGCTTTAAAAGACGAACAACTATATACTATTGGCTAGATATTCACAAATTGCCAGAAAGGTGGCCAAAATAAGTAGAAAACAATGTCCAATACTTTGAATAAAATGTTTTTACATTCCCATTAATAATTAATGTTTTATTTAAAAAAAAAATAGAAATAGGTTTTGGAAACTTACTTTGTTCAAATACCCTAAATACATATATGTGTACTGACTGATAGTTTGTTTAGAGGTAAATAACTCCTTAAAACTGAACTTCAGTTAATTAGTCTTGCAACTTACTGATTCAATAGTATATTTCCTTCACAGTGAAACAAATTTTAAATAGGATTGTATTTATCAACTTACAAAAGAGAGAAACCTTCCGACGCCACATCGTTTTAAATCGCATTTGAATACAACTCGCAAAGGTATGGTTGTTTTTAGAGAAATCTGTTACGGAAACCATTTCCTCAAATAATTAAGGAAATTATAAGAATAGTAGAAAATCCAACGAACTTAATAACGTATGTCAAAAGAATACCCTTCGTTTATTGTTTTATCCCGGTAATCTAAAACTAAACACACTACAAAGTCGCATTTGTTTTGGGCGATTACGTGCCAAATGTGTGGGATAGAGGGAAGGCCGTCCATCCCGGTGTGGAGCGTTGAGCCGTAGCCAACGTCTCCGCCAAGGGGCTGTCTCTCACAAATTCGCCAAGAGAGAGAGAGAGAGAGAGAGCAAAGGTTATGTCAACTATGGCATGAGGGTTGGGATGGCTACGCACAGAGGGGCAGCTCCATAGGGATCAGTGCGCAAAAGGTCACTTTCAAGTATTAGTTAAACATGAAAAAAACTGTTTCTTTTCACATAGCCTACGGTATTTTTGTTACGAAAAATGCACTTTCCTTTTTTTCATGTATTGCACTGAGCTACTAAATTCATCAAAGTTGCCAAGTTTCCTGTGTAAATTGGAATTGAAGGAATGAAAAAAATATTGTTAATTTCGATTTTATCATATCTTTGTTGTTAAGCGTTCAATTACAAATATAAAATATGTCCGGAGAAGGAAATAATGTGTAGATTTTATTTGTTTACTTCATAAATTAAAACCATTAATTGTTTAATTAATTCAGGGGATTTAGGCGAGGGCATTTGTTTTCTTTCTTTGTTTTAATGTTTGCATAATATCTTCTGTTCCGGCAAAAGTTTAGCATATCTATTAACTGGCCATATTTCTCACATATATAATTAGTTGATGTCAAAGCAGAAGTGCTAAGCTTTTGACGGAAATATTTGTTTTTATTTTTTTTTAATTTTGTCAACTATTCGAGAAAGCTATTATTTTTTGTTTTGTTATTGTCCTGTACTCAGAAGTAAGTTAGTTATCTTAACTTATAATAATAATTGTTAGCGCTACAGTCTAAAGGGGGACCAGAGCCTAGCTGGCTCATCAACTACTCGTGTTGTGCGCGCTACTGTTCTCTCACGAGTAGAAGGGACGTACAGTTTTTTACCGACTCCGAATGGCGAAATTTGAGAAGCTTTCTTAGACAGTTATTACTCTTTGAGTGTTTTCAGCAGCTTGAAAGAGGTGGTGCCGTGAAAAATTCGAAAAATTGGTGTTGAGCTGGGAGTCGAACCTAGACCCTTCGGCGTGTGAGCGTCGCACTCTACCCACTACGCCACGGCGACCACCTTGACTTATTAATTTGACTTTAAAATGTTTATGTCTTATGATTATTTAAGAAAACAAGCAGTTGAAGTGTTTTTAGCCAGTGACCATAAGAATTTCCTTAAACGTAAGCATTGAAATTTATTTACTTGTGCTTCAAACTTAAAACACGTTTTTCGGAGCATGTAGTGAATCAAAAAAAAAAAAAAATAACAAACTGCGCAATCAAGAAATATGTTTCTTACGAATGAGCTGGTTTATGCTGCTCAGATGAGTTTGAATTATCTTTTGACCACTGTATACCTGGTACTATTTGAGTGTAACAGTGCAGAAAGTTTTAATTCATGGCCAGTTAGTTGCTTCTTCTTGTCTTTCGCCGATTAGTCAGTTAAGTTCGGAAGCTTTGGAATCAAGAAACATAAATTTCTAAATTTTTAGGAAGCAATGCAGCCGAAAAACATTAAGAATCGACAATTTAACTAATAGCTTCAACAAAATTATGATTTCTTCAGATCCTTTGTTATCATGTCTTAGGGGTCGTAACATTTTTGTTAGCTTAAAATACTTTTGTTGAGATTATATTGATTTGTTTAAAGCGGAAAACATTTCTTTGGAAAATGAAAAAATTAAATTGTATTATAAAGTGTGTCCCAACAAGAACGCAAGATTTAAATTTTAATCAAAACGCAGATATTAAAAAAATAGTGAATTCTTTATTAAATCGTAAAGAAGACAGGATGATTAGCAGTCTGTGCTGAGAATCTGGAAGGATCATTTCTGCAGACTTCTTAACGGTGATGGCCCAAATACCGCTGTTAGGAAGAATGTTCCACTCAATTTGGACCATGATAGACAAGCACTTCGTCCCCCCGACTTAGACGAGGTGAAGATAGCAATATCCAAGCTGAAGACCGCAAAACTATTTACAGCAGCTGGAGATGACCTGGTTGAGCGCATGCACCAGCATGATATGGAATCTCAACGTCGTGTGCCCGGTTCACAAAAAAGGAGCCCCTTTGATTGCGCCAACTACCGAGTGATAAGTCTCCTGACATCGCATACAAGATCCTCTCTGCCGTATTGTGTGAGCGTCTGAAGCCGTTTGTCCCTATCAATATGGTTTCAGGCCAGGGAAGTCCACAATAGACCAGATCTTCACATTACGGCAGATCCTGGGAAAGACGCAGGAAATGCAAATTGACACTCACCACCTATACGTCGATTTCAAGGCAGCATGACAGTGTGCATAGAGACGAGCTATACAGTGCCATGTCTAGATTTGGCATTCCTACCAAACTCGTCAGATTGTGGAGGATGACGATGGAGAACTCTCGCTGCTCCGTCAAGGTCGGTAACGAACTCACCGAGACCTTCAATGTCAACAAAGGTTTTAGACAAGGCGACGCACTGTCCTGTGATTTCTTTAACATTATCCTCGAGAAGATCGTGCGTAACTCACAAGTCAACACCAGAGGCACGATCTTCCAGAAGTCAGTTCAATTGCTAGCTTACGTTGACGACATTGACGTGATTGGACGGACACATCGAACCGTCAATGAGGCGTTTGCTGGTATTGAAGCGAAAACGGCTAAAATGGGTCTTGCGGTAAATGAGGGCAAAACGAAGTATATGCTGTCATCAAGGAAGGACACACAACATCGACGTCTCGGACGGAGCGTCACACTAACGCAGCAGAAACTTCAAGGTAGTCAAGGACTTCGTCTAACTCAGCTCCGCGGTAAATAGGGACAACAACATCAGTACCGAAATCAAACGAAGAATCACTCTTGCCAATCGCTGTTTCTTTGGGCTCAAGAGGCAATTGAGTAATAAAGTCCTCTATCGAAGGACTAAGCTCGCTTTATATAACAGCTTGATCATCCCCGTCCTACTTTATGGCGCGGAATCTTGGACGCTAGCAAAGGCGGATGAGGAAGCCCTTAGTCTTTCTGAGAGAAAAGTTTTGCGTACGATTTTTGGTCCACTTTGCGTTGATGGCATCTGGAGAAGAAGATTTAATGACAAACTTTTTGGGCTGTACAGCGACATGCGCCTGGGTAAGCGTCTACGGATACAACGCTTAAGATGGCTAGGCCATTTGGAGCATATGGACACCACTGCTCAGGCCCCTTTCGGTCTTTGAATCCATGCCATTGGGACAACGCAACAGAGGACGACCTAGACTAAAGTGGCGCACACAAGTGGAGAAGGACCTCAACCAACTTGGAGTGCGCAACTGGAGACAGCTGGCGAAAGATCGTCCTGGCTGGAGAGGCATGTTGGTTGAGGCCCATATCCACACCGGACTGTAGCGCCACAGCAAGAAGAAGAAGACAGATGAGGTTATATGTGGAATAACACATGGGCCAGACGGCCGCCGCGGCTTTGCTGGCACATACGCTATCTTTTAATGAAATTTTCAATGACCGTTGCATTAATGCTGCGGTATTTCATTAACGCAGCGTCTAATTTCCTCTTTTAAGACTTGAGTCATCGTCGGCTTACTCGCATAAACCATCGACTTCAAAAAATCCCAAAGAAAAAAGTCCAATGGTGTTAAGTCCCACGATCTAGGCGGCCATATCAGATGTGGCGCCTTCTTGTTGAAAACACATCCCTTCCACATTCATTTCTTCGATTCTAAGCACGAAAAAATTGGTTATTATTTCACGATACCGAACACCATTGATTGTTGACTATGGATTGAGTTTGAGCGACATCATTACGTACTGCTGCGATATTTTCGATCGATCGACCTGGTTGAAGGCGCATTGTTGTCTTTACATCAGTTATAGACCCAGTTTCAGCAAATTTTTCTATTAATCGCTTTACAGTTGACTTTTTTGGAGCATTATTGTATGCCCAAATTGATCGCAATGTGCAAACTGTAGCCGCAAAACTTTCATCATTTTGTTCTCAAATAGTTCTTCATTCGTTTCTATTTACCTTATACTTTCTACTAACAGACAATAGCTATTGTTCAAACGTCAAACAATGACAATTCGAATGGCACCAAATTTAAATTTTGCGCTCTGGGACACCCTTTATTAATAACATTATTAAATATAAATTAAAAAATGCAGAAAACATTTCACTTTTATTAAATTTATTATCTTTTTATTGTTAACAAAACATTATAGCAACACAAAAACAAAATAAAAAAATATGTTTTCTGTAAGTTTTTGTAAGTTTCACATAGGTTTATATTGAAACAAACCTCCAAATTCATATTTTTTTAATTAAACTTAAAATTGGACTTACAACACAAAAACACAAAAAGGCCCTTTACACATTTCAAAAAAATTATCGCACGAAACCACTACTTTTGCCGCACTGTGCGAAGTGTGCCAACAAAATGAGGCACGCGCGTGTTTTAAACGAACCTTTTTCACGGAAAGACGATGGAAAGGCGTAGCTTCACAGTGGGGTAGAGCTAGAGTCGTTTTAAGTTAATATAGGTCTAGTGTAGGCTCAGTTTTAGAATAATAAATTAACTTAGGCTTAAGATGGGTTAGTTAGCTTAGCTCCGGGAGCTTGAGGCCTTAAACACCCTTCTTTTCCATTCCGCCCTCCTTTTACTTTCATACTTTAGATGTCAGTCCGCTGACTGTTTAGGGTTTTCGCCTTCTTTTTATTTTCTTGCAACCTTTTTTTTCTCTTCCTTCCATCTTCCTTAACTAGCTTAAGCACGATTCTTTTGTGTGTAATGGGTGATGCGCGAGGCGGATAAGAACCACGTCGACCGACGAGCTTAGTCGAGCAACCGCAAGCGTGTCGCCGTTTTCCTTCTCATCATCAAAGCTGCACTTGTGGTGAAATGAAAAAAATCATATGTTTAATAATAATAAAATAAAAAACTCTCTTAAAAACACTTAGAATAGAGCGAAAAACTGAGACCACGTATGTGTACATCGAAGAGGATAAAGTGAAGTTGAGTTTTTCGCTAAACGGACTATTTGGCGGGTGGGGTAAGACCTTTCAGCGGTTACAGGTAGTTTTTGGCAGAATCGCCAGTAGCCGAGCGTAATTATGTTGCAATATCACCTTGTCAAGCCTTCCAGTCGTTTCTTGACGATTTTCAGACTATGCACGTCTCAAACGCATTAGTAATAGAGAATAACGTTTCCCATTAATGGTTTTGGTCTGGTTTTTGAAGCTTATAGTCCACAACACCCGTCTGGTCTTCACATTCTTTGAATCTTTTATGTCTTTTTTGGCGTTAATGTAGATGATGATATAACTTGTTCACCAGGCATTGCAAATTATACAAAACCGCGAATTCAGAATTTCGGAGGAAAACATACAATTACGTGGTCGCCGTGGCGTAGTGGGTAGAGTGCGACGCTCACACGCCGAAGGGTCTAGGTTCAACACCCAGCTCAACATCAATTTTTCGAATTTTTCACGGCACCACCTCTTTCGAGCTGCAGATAACACTCAAAGAGTAATAACTGTCTAAGAAAGCTTCTCAAATTTCGCCGTTCGGAGTCGGTAAAAAACTGTTGGTCTCTTCTACTCGTGAGAGAGCAGTAGCGCGCACAACACGAGTAGTTGATGAGCAAGCTAGGCCCTGGTCCCCCTTTGGACTGTAGCGCCAACAATTATTATTATTATTACATACAATTTTTTTTTTTTTTATTTTTTGTTGGATGTTTGGATTAACTACACTGGCGCACTCAGACTCAAATACTGGTCCATTGTACTACCAGGCAGTAACCTTCATTTAATGTAATTTCTTCGGAAAACCAAGATGCGCTTCTGTGATATAGAACTTAGGTTTTCAGTTCCCACCATATCAGCGCCAAATAGGAGCCACCTGATACGAGCGAAGGCAGGAGACTGACAGAGAAAGTGCTCTGAAGTGTCTTCACCTTCTCCACAGGCGTCGCAGAGAGTGACATCACTAAGCCCAAGCCGACTCAGGTGCTTAGCGAAGGTAAAGTGTCCCGTTAATACGCCAACAAGTCTTCTGCACTCGTTTCTGTCTAGGGATAGCGGAAAAGAAGCGGATTTCTTGCAGACGTTTAGGAGCATACTCTTGGTCACCCTGCATCCTGGAGAGTCACGCCATCTCTGGTTGTGCTGTAGGGATACCCAACCATCGACGGAGGCCCTGACCAGGGACGCGGGTAATCCCAAGGCGGGTTCGGGTCCTACGAATGCCTCTGCTGAACCTAGCCTAGCTAGTTCATCGGCAGTTTCGTTTCCTAGGATCCCGTGATGACCAGGGACCCAGACAAGTCTTAGCCAATTCAGCCTGCCGACCGAATTGAGGGAAGACTTGCATTCCTGAACTATCTTGGAAGTGGTTAAAGAGTTGAGTAAGGCCTTGAGCACAGCTTGAATGTCGCTGCAGACGCAGGGACATTCACTTATTCTTCACAATGTAGTGGTGGAAGACCGACGCGAAGTTTCCTAAGGAGGTGTGAAGTCTAATGTTGTCGTTTTCCACGAAGGCTCCAGCTCCAGAACCCTCCGTTGTCTTGGAGCCGTCCGTGAAAATCCGACTACATTCCTTTCCCGGTTCAGTTTCTGGCCACAGCCAGTCCAGGACACGTGGAAAGTCGACTTTGTAAAAGCGTCGCAACTGTGTTATTGGCGACCTCGCATCAGACGGCATGTCCATGAGAATAGTATCACAGGAGATGCGGTGTGCGAGGTCATCAAAGCTCCAGTGCGAGTGGAACCAAAGGCCATTCCTTTTTAGTCGAGAGATGGCCTTGAGTGTACATCCCATGATGTGGAGATCAAGGGGGGGAGATTAATCAGAAAATCAAGAGCAGAGCCAGGCGTGCTGGGGAAAGCCCCTGTGCAGCCGAGACAAACTGTTCTTTGAAACTTGGTGAAAGCGGCAGTCACGTATTTACGCGAAAGCTTGTTCCACCAAACGACTGATGCATAAGAGAGGAGTGATCTTATCAGGACTTGTCTTATCGTATAGATCCAAACGGATCTTTTGGGTGATAGACCCCAGGTTTTGCCGAAAACTCCCTTGCATTGGCAGCAGACTGACAGCGCCTTGGAGGTTTTCGTTTCAATGGGTTTTTCCAGAGAAGTTTACTGTCCAGGATAGCACCTAGATATTTGGCTTCATTGGAAAATGGGATATTGACGCCTTTAAGTACCAGTCGAGTCAATTACATACATATAAAACAGAATAATTTATGAATGCATCCTTTCATCTCTTCTTCTGCTACCCTAAGGAGCATTATTTGACTTTAGTCTTGGTAGCCCAATTTATAATTTTTCAAGGTCGGGGGACCTTATACTGTAGACTCTGCAGAAATGCTCAAAAGAATCAGCAATATTCTTCTTACTGAGCTTATTGCTCTTTATTCGTTATGATCTTTACTCGCCTGTCAGAAATACTAGATTAGCGATGGGACGGCAGTAGCAATCCAGTTTAAACTCATTTACAAAGCAGTCAATGACTTTGTTCGCGCAAATCGATCAAATGCAAGCCACTTTGCAACTGCATACAGCGAACAAGCAATTGTCATAAATTTTACAAAAAATCATGACGAAGATGGTAAGCACATAGGCAATTATTTCTGTTATTGCCATCTAACGTGTGTATAGGCAGACTCTGGTAGTTTCATTTTTTGTTGTCTTTCTCTTAATTTCTATCGCCAATTGCGAAAGATGAAATAACCTGCAATTATTGCAAATATGTCGCGAAAGTGTGAATTACACTGAAATGTAGATGTGTCACGAACATTTAAGAAAAGATGGAGGATATGTATAACTTGCCTAAGTGGACATTCATGGGACCATACAGCCACATCATATGGAGTTGTTTGGAATTCCGACATCCGATTCAGTTTTTTTTTCTGATGTTGACAAAAACCCGAGTGTCACACTCGTTCGCTGGTGCTTCACCACTCGATATACTGACAATTGTCATATTTTCCATTAAGTTGCACTTCTTTCTTCTTCGTCGAGAATTGGACTTCAAATGCGGTAATGATCGCTGTTATTCACACTCCTATGATCCTTCTCCAGTTCTCCCCCTCTGATCGGGCTACAATATTCAAGGCCTGCATACGCCCAAATCTTGAGTAAGACGCTCCTATTTGGTCAGGTGCTTCTAAGACGTCCCTGCATATGCTGGATAGAAGAGATAGGATAGAGATAGCGAGCAATAAAACTTATAGGTGACAGTAATATTGCGAGGTCGATTGACTCATTAGAACACCGACGTAATGTTGCGTCGTTGTCACTCTTTTATCGCTATTTTAGCAAGCCAGTTGCATTCCTCCTGGGCTAGGAATGCCCACCAATTCACCCTCAAGCCCTCTTTCGGACGTACAGTCAAATTCAGAGACTTGTTCTTTAGCCGCACTACACGAATCTGGAATGCTCTTCCCAGCTCGATTTTTCCTCCTTATTACAATACACGCCTCGCTAGTAATGCCCACCAATTCACCTTCAAGCCCTCTTTCGGACGTACAGTCAAATTCAGAGACTTGTTCTTTAGCCGTACTACACGAATCTGGAATGCTCTTCCCAGCTCTATTTTTCCTCCTTATTACAATCCACAGGCATTTAAAACCAATGTGCATCGGTACCTCCTCTCCCTCTCTTCCTCTATACCTTCGGCCCGTGCTGTGACTTGATCCGGTCACTTAAGGGTATTCGCAACCCCTTTTGTACGCGTCAATTTTAAAAAGAATAAGTAATCTTAAGTTAAAAAATTAAAAATAATTTTTTTTAAATTGCACAAAAAAATATTTTGCAACAATGTACGACAGTAAATTTAGGCTCAAAACAAAGTTGGAATTCATACTAATATAGAAAAATGACAATCAATACTATTTACCGACTCACTTTTGGTGTTAAAAATTGTAAAATGGGAATTTAGTGTAGTACGGCTTGCGATTCACTACTTGTTGGTTCATGTCCATGGTGTTTGCGGAATACAAGCATTAGAGGAGAAATTGTAGGAAAATTACAAAAAAAAAAAAATGCCGGAAAATACGTCTGACTGCTCCACTTAACAACTCGTTCTCCCAAATAGGAAAAAAGTGATATTTTTTTGCACCATCGATAGAGAATACTTCAACCTACCAGAAAATATGGATTTGCCTTGAAGCCTTTTACGAGTATAGCACTTTTGGGATGCTCTCCGCAAAAGGTGGCCTTGATCAAAAGCCTGATTTTAAAAACTTGTGGTTAAAATGAAAATAATGTTTATTAAATATACTCCCTTTTGAAAATATACAACATCATTTTTCATGGTGGCTTTTTAAACATCGATTTTTTTTTTAAATAAATTTTTGAAATTTCAAGGTTCCAACATTGAGCTTGGAGTATACCGAAACGGCTCACTAGAAGTCAACAGAAGTTTGGCTGTCTGGGTTCTTAAATACCCATAAGTAGAATTGAGGAACTAATACCATTTGGCCGAGAAAAGTATTTCATTTTACGAATTTTTTTTCCCCTAGGGTGCTACTCTGCGCCGTGGCGTAGTAGGTAGAGTCTGACATTTACACATTGGAGGCTTCAGTTCCGATTCTTGGGCTGAATAGATAAAATTTTTTTCACGGCATCATCATTTTGGAGGTGCTGCCAACAATTGAGGAAAATTATATTTTCTGTTGAACGCCTCATAATAAACTGTTAGTTCTTTGCTTACATTCACAACCCAAAAAATTGTATTTCTATGATATTTTAGCATAATAAGCTTTACAAAAATCGAACGTAAATTGGCCGAAATGAAGTATGAAAGGAAACATGGCAACGGCAGTGGAACGAATGAGTTAAATTCTAGAGCTGACAGTTGGTTATAGTGAAAACAGTTGCACTAAATTATGATTGTATCGTACGCAGGTCTTGTCATAGCTGTTGCTGTGACGAAACCGAGATACAAGTCTATTTTGCTCTCACAGCACACACGTGAAAACTTCTTTTTCGAATGTGCTCGGGAAAAAATTTAAAGGACTCTCTAGTGCAACAAATGTGGTGAAAGGCCGACACCGGCCAACATGGCATATATGGCGTCTCTGTTAATAAATATAGCTGCAAAATAATTAATTAATCATGGCCTGCAAGCATCATGATTTACAGAAAAGTTTTATTAAAGATCGACCCGTCCTGGAACACAGAGGGCAGACAGAATCTCTTTGCTTTAAGGAGTCTTCAGTCTGATGACCAGTCTTCGAAGTGTCCATCACACTGCCAAATTTCGAAAATTGTCAATGTTCAAAAGTGTCCCCTCAAGCTCGGCTTCGAAATTAATACTGTCCCACAAGTTCTTAGTATTCAATTCTGTCAACACGAGGCTGGTGTTATCCATCATGTTCACACGAGCATTCGTTTGACATTATTGTACAATGGCAATAACCACCCGGAGTTTGACTCCACTTATTGTTCTTTACAAAAAGATGCGACGGCGCTTCTGTCAATTGAAATTTTCACCATTTCTATACGAACTCAATTTACGAGTAATTTTATTTACGAAGAATAAAGCTATGTGTGTGCATACACACTTTTCAAGGATCTGTTACAGTGAATGTTAAAAAGACTATAAAATCAGTCCACCAGTGGACTTTCTCCGGCTGTCAAATGCGAATGCAGTGCAGATGGATGATACCACGATGTCTCGTGCACCGAAATTGAGAGAGAATTTCCGTGGAAATGTAATAAACGTAACGAGGGCCAACAAAGTGAAAACATCTCTGCCAGAGGTCGACTGACAAAACTCGCTCAATGAAAGTTTTGTTCGAAAAATTTAATTTTCAACAAACAACTTTAAGTTTGCACTTGACGATGATTTTCCAGTTCTCTCGGAATCTTCGGGGCAAAAGCTCTCCTTTGAATAGCTTATCTCAATCAAATTCAATCTTGTTTGATTCTTGCTGTTACGACAGTTCGGTGCAGATTTTCGGAACTCAGACAAAGTTTTCCTTACCTTAGAAAGCTGCTCTTCATGTTTTCAATGAAGTGTATTTTATTTAGAATGTGCTTCGAAATTTTGAAAAGAAAAACTTATATAAAGTTAGGAGCTCTTGAACTTAAGGTTTAAAAAGCAATTTCCACATCACCATACTATTGTCGTTAATTGTTGCAGTTTTAGATGAAATAAATACGTTACCTACACAATTCAGAAAAGTTTAAAGCAAATAAGGGAAGATTTAAGAGGGTTGGAGTTACGGACCGTCAAGGTCGGTAACAAACTCACCGACACCTTCAATGTATATTCACTGTCATGTGACTTCTTTAACATCATCTTCGAGAAGATCGTGCGTAACCCACAAGTCAACACCAGAGGCACGATCTTCCAGAAGTCAGTTCAATTGCTAGCTCACCCTGATGACATTGAAGTGATAAGACGAATGCAGTGGGGCGTCAATGAGGCGTTTGCTGGCATTGAAGCGGAAGCGGCTAAAATGGGTCTGGCGGTAAATGAGGGCAAAACGAAGTATATGCTGTCATCAAGGAAGGACACACAACATCGACGTCTCGGACGGAGCGTCACATTAGGCAGCAGAAACTTCGAGGTAGTCAAGAACTTCGTCTACTTATGCTCCGCGGTAAACAGGGACAACAGCATCAGTACCGAAATCAAACGCAGAATCACTCTTGCCAATCGCTGTTTCTTTGGGCGCAAGAGGCAATTGAGTAATAAAGCCCTCTTTCGAAGGACTAAGCTCGCTTTATATAACTGCTTGATTATCCCCGTCCTACTTTATGGCGAGGAATATTGGATGTTAGCAAAGGCGGATGAGGAAGCCCTTAGTCTTTTCGAGAGAAAAGTTTTGTGTGCGATTTTTGGTCCTGTTTTCATTTATGGCATCTGGAGGAGAAAATTTAATGACGAACTCTATGGGCTGTACAGCAACATACGCCTGGTCAAGAATCTACGGATACAACGCTTAAGATGGCTAGGCCATGTAGAGCGTATGGACACCACTGCTCCGGCCCGAAAAGTCTTTGAATCCGTGCCATTGGGATAACGCAACAGAGGACGACTTAGACTAAAGTGGCGCACACAAGTGGAGAAGGACCTCAACCAACTTGGAGTGCGCAACTGGTGACAGCTGGTAAAAGATCGTGCTGGCTGGAGAGGCATGTTGGTTGAGGCCCAGGTCTACCCCGGACTGTAGCGAAGAAGGATTTAAGGATTTTGTTGGCTGGAGCCTTGACAGATATAGAATAAAAGATTTGAGAATGAATCCTTTTCTGCCACCAGATGTAATCCTCCTTCTTGCCCCTGAGCAATAAGGCTCGAACCAAAACCGCCCTTTGATATACTTAGTCATTGCAATATTTTGAAAGGTCTCTACTTTCTTTTTCAACTTTCAATTCTTTTGAACACAAAATGGCTCAACAAAATTATTAGACTTCGGCTTTGTGCCCTCGCCACTGAGGGATCAAGTAATGATATAGAGTGGATTAACTTTTCTTGAATTTCTCTCATACCTTTAAGTTTTTCGGGCGGTTATAAATATTTTTCCAAAGACACTGTTTTGGTAGGGAATAAGAGCAGAGCTGATTAATATTCCTTTCGCGGTACTTTTATTTCGCCCACCACATTCTTCATTCAAACACCTGTTCAATACAAACACAATGAGCGAGCCGAACAACAAATGGTCTGATAGCCGCACTTGTCTTATTATAAAAAGAATTGACTAAAGGCTTTCTTCGGCTCAATGGAAGCCCGTCTACGGAATGTCGTTGGTGTCATCGCAAGTAAATAAACTTAAAAGTTATTGAGCAGCCAAATGTGTCCTTAGGGTAGTCGCTTGAAGAAGATAAGATAACTTTGGTTGTCACACCAAAAGTCGATATTCCTCAAAATATCAACTTAATAGCTAACATTTTTTCTTTGTAAGGCAAGAAAATCGTTTTTTCTCACCATTAAAAATAAGCTCATAGTTTGCACAGAGAATACTTATTTTTTTTTTAAATTAACTTGCAAATTTATAGCAGTGATAGGGCTCCATCGCAAATAGGTAGGGAATGCCCGACAAAGGTCATGTTTCTATTTGATCAAGTCGAAAACCCACTTCTGGTGCACCTTAGTGGCATTCCATCAATACAATCTAAATAGCTTTTCGGTGAAAAGATTAAACATCGGCACAAGGGCCACTACATCTAAGGAAGTGTGTATTCTAATAATAAACATTGTAATACATCACTCAATAAGTCTTCACCACTCTAACCAATAGAAACACATTTTTTAAACCAAATTCGACTTTATTTATCAATATAGCTTCTCTCAAGAGTGATACAATCGGTCCAACGCCGCTATAAAATGTCGATAACTTTTTTTATAGAACGATTTAAAATGGGCTTCAGTTTCGGTGATCACCTCCTTCGTCGAGCCATGTTTTTTTGGCGAGAATCTTTTTGAGGTCTAAAAAAGGTCGCCGAAGTCGCTGAGGGCCAGATCTGGAAATTACGGTTGGTGCGAAAGGAATTCAAATCCCAATTCGTGCAAAAGTGGTCAAGTGAGTTCAAGAGAGGCAGAGCGAGCATTGAAGACGGAGAAAGCATCAAAAAATTCGAAAAGCTTGTTCTTGAGGATACCCGAATAAAGGTGAAAATAATGATGATGATTCAACTGGTACCATTCACACCATTCTTCATGACCATCTTAATCTTTCAACGGTCAGTGCAAGGTGGGTGCCACGAATGCTCACAGCGCATCAGGAAAAAGTGCTGTAGAGAGCTTTTGGAGATGTGTAATGAGAACGCGGACGGTGTTATGTTATGTCAAAATGTTACGAAACATGGGTTCAAGAAAAGACGGGATAAACTCGCAGTGGGTGTGTTGGTTCTTCATGACAACGCTCCCGTTCACACGGCGTGAGTGCTGCGCGAGAATGTGGTTTCGAAGAAACCTTAGGGTCCAGACCTTGCCCCTAGTGATTATTTCCTGTTTCCTGATTTGAACAAATGTCTTCGTGGAAAAAATGTTCGGGTGATGAAGAACTTAAGTCGGCAATAAATGGGTATTCTACAAATTTATTTTTTTGATCGTTTAAAAAAGCTTGTCTCAGGATGTAACAAATGCATTCATAATAGGGGAGATTATATTGAAAATAAAACCAACTTAAATTGAATTCATATCCTGCTTCATATCGATACCGAGAATATATTTAATACCCCTCGTAAAATACGGATGCCAGCCCTTACCAGCCGACCGTTGTGTTTTTGGACGCTTTGGGCGTGGTTCACCGGTTGCTGTCCACTTTGCTGACTGCTGATTTGACTCTGTAGTGTAGTGGTCCATGTACCATCTATTGTGACATACCGACTTAAAAAGTTCTGTTTATTCTGGTGAAACAGCTCCAGACAGCTCAGAATCATCGATACGTTGTTATTTTTGGTTCATTGTGAGCAAAAGCGGCAACCTTTTCAAAAACATCTTTCTCATGGACAAATGTTCATGCAAAATAGTGTACAATTTCTGATATCCTTAAGGTTTCAGCTAATAATAATAATAATTATTGGCCCGACAGTCCACAGTGCCTAGGTGGCTCATCAACTACTCGTGTTGTGCTCCCCACTGGTCTCTAGAGTAGTAGAACGGTGAAGTTTGACAAGCTTTCTTAAACAGTTATTACTCTCTGAGTGTTGTTAGCAGCTCGAAAGAGGTGGGGCCGTGAAAAATTCGAGTTCTTCAGCCGGGAATCGAACCTAGACCCTTTGGCGTGTGGTCGTCGCACTCTACCTACTACGCCACGGCGGCCACAAGGTTTTAAGGTTTCAGCTATCTCACGCAATTTCACCTTGCGGTTTTCCAAGATGATTGCGTGCATTTTTTTGAGGTTTTCAGGTTCAATCACCTCAATTGACCTTCCAATACGTTCAGCATCGTGTGTGTCTGTACGGCTACGTTTAAAGTCAAAATACCACCGACAAGTAGTTTTCCTTAATGGAGCAGAGTCGCTCTAAATTTTTTGACGGCATTGCTGAGCTTGCACGGCAATTTTTTCCATCAAAACGCAGTGTTTAATCAACACACGAAATTCTGTTTTTTCCACTGTTTTAAAAATCACAAATGTAGCGTCACTTGAAGCACTAAAACTTGTAACCTAATAATCAGATTGTAATGGCAGGTTTCATTTTTCAAAAATTTGACAAGTATCATTTGAATGGTTGTGGTTCTTGAAATATGAGCTCGTTATTAGTGGAGCCCTCTTTATGCTTGTCCCGGGATTTGTTAAATAATGTGTTATTACTGAGTGAGTAAATTTGAGTCACTGGTATAAATAAAACATTGATTTATGACATGGAATTGGATCGATCTGACCCGGAACACAAGATATGTTCCGGTTGTTATACAAAATTTAGTATGGTTTCGGTTAAGTTCCAATAAAATTTGAATTTGTTATTCTACTTCCGTAAACTTAAGAAAAGGCAAGACGAGTATGTGGTGATAATTTTTGTGTCTTTTGTTAAGAAGAAGAAGTTTTATGTTTTAATCACCCTTGGACCTAATATTCAGTCTCTTAAAAAAATAATCAGCAGAAGTTTTTTTTTAAATAAACAAAAGAAAATTAATAAGAACTAAAGACAACTGCAAAGAGGATCAGTGTTAAAACCAATGATATTTATTTTCAATGACGAAAAGAGACAAAACTAAACATGACTATATTGATTTTTGGTCAAAAAATTCATACCCCTTAAAACTGCTATAAGTCATTTGAAAGTTTTGAAAATTAATGAAAAAAAAAATAGTACACAAAAAATAAGAATACTAATCTTTTGTATATCTATGCAATATCTGTGTCATTTTGGATTTTTTGCTCTTTATGGCTATCAAAAAATGAGTAAATTTTACACAAATGTGAAGCAAAAATGACTTATAATCGTTATTACATGTGAAGAATATAAAGGTATTAAAGGAAGCTTAGTTTTAACTTTTTTTTAGAAATATTTGTAAAATATTTGCTTCGTGAAATAAGTGTTCATTTGTTTGTTTAGATATAAAATAATAATTTGTAAAAAATTAAGCTTTTTGCTTACTATACGCTTACTTACTACACTCCCGAATACGAATCTGAAATATGCAGCAACTACGGTGTTCATATTGTGATGTAGTTTTGCAAACCTTTCAACACTCAGAAGTTCTGTAAATAATAGTGGAAAAAAAAGGAACACAACTTTTCGTTAAAAATCCAACACATTTTAGTTCAATGGCCCTTACATAGATAAACACGAATTAAATGAAAAAAAAAAAATAAAGAAATTTAAAAGTACATTTTGTATTGGACACATTCTTCTTGCTGATTTGATGATTTGCAACAAGAACATTTTCGTTTTTTGCTTGACCAACAGTAAGCGAAACGAAAAAACAATTAAAGAAGAAAACTCGAGATTCGCTTAAGGGCATCTTCACCCAAAAAACTAAGCTGACAAGCGGCGGAGAGGCTAAGCGACATGTTTTAGTGGGACTTCCTGAATGGTAATGCCATTGTTAAGTGCTGTAGTTTTGTTTATGCTGATCTGCATTTTGTCACCACGCAGCTCAATGTATGACCATAGTTTTAATCTGCGTACAAGTTTGTATATACCATATAATACAGTGATAGACATAAGTATTGGCACAACTGTGATATCTTGAGAGATTTATATTTTTTCATGGAACAAAGTAATCAATGCACTTTCTTTTCTGATATTTTTTATTTTTATAAAACGGATGTAATTATTAAAAAAAAATTAAAAAAAGAAATAAACCAACATAACCTGAATAACTAAAAGTATTGACACATTACAATTTGAATTTTGATTACAAACAATAAAAACCTGTTAAAACCTTGTAGGGTAGCCCTTTCTTTTTATACTTTTAAAAGTCTATTTTTCATTTGAAATACCAATTTTCTGGTGACATCTTCCCCGATTTTTAACCATTCCTCAGATATGAGCCTTTGAAGTAGCATCTTACTGGTTGTAACTTCTGTACTTATTCGTCTGTCCAGCTCCTCCCAAAGATGCTCAGTAGGATTAAGGTCTAGCGACTGGGAAGGTGGATTTAGGAGGTGGGCAACATTAAAGACAAGCCACTGACGAACGATATAAGCAGTATGGGTAGGAGCATTTCTTACTAATAATCGTACAACTTTTTATGTCAAATATGCAAAAATTCTAGAGATTAAGAATTGTACACATTCGCGAAATTCGCGAATTTTCATCAATATCTGAGACGAATGGCTCATTTTGAGCCATTTGTTACTCAGTTTTTTGTCAAAGTTCTCTCGTTAGTCTCATAGCATATTTTTGTAGGCGAATGAAATAACTTTCGGACCGTCCTGCCCAGGTAATAAACACTTTGCTTTAAATACAAGTAGTAGGCAGGTTCATTTCTACCGGGTATACCGGTATGAAGTGAGCGTCAAGATACAATTGTCTCGATAGGGAACATCTAATGTGAACGAGCCCTTTTGTTTTTTTTGTTTGTTTGCTATGACATCTATGAAAATATTTAGTATACATCAAGTCATTGAACAGACAACATCATATTTTTTCATCGTGTTAAAAATGTCGTATTTTGTATCAGAAAGTGATGATTTGCGGAAAGCATTAATTTTTTGTTTTCATTTGAAGAAAAGTGCTGCAGAGTCGCATCGAATGCTTGTCGAGGCATATGGTAATCATGCTCAATCACAAGCAACATGCTAACTATGGTTTCAACGGTTCAGAAATATTGATTTTGATGTCAGAAATGAAGAACGTGGAAGACCACCAAAAAAGATTGAAGGCGCCGAATCGCAAACGATATTGGATGGAGATGACACTTTGAGTCAAAAACAAATGGCAGCAATGTTAAATGTTGCACAACAATCAATTTCTGACCGTTTAAAAGCTATGGGAAAGATGCAAAAGTGTGGAAAATGGGTGCCACATGAATTGAATGCAAGGCAGATGGAAAACCGAAAAAACACTTGTGAAATATTGCTTCAAAGAAACAATTATAAGAAAAATCGTGAATTCCTTATTGTATCGTAAGGTAGACAGAATGAGGTTATGTGTGGAATAACACATCGTCCAGATGGCCATAGCGGCTTTGCTAGCACATATGCGATCTTTTAATGAAATTTTCAATGACCGTTTTGCATAACTTCTGTGGTATTTCATTAACGCAGCCTCCAATTTCCTCTTATAAGGCTTGAGTCGTCGTGCAATTTGTCCATGGTAGCCGACGATTTGTGTCACAGTGCATTGTGTTGGAGGAATATAATTTGCTACCTCTTCATCTGGGACCGTATTTTACAAACTCTTTCTTCAAATGCACCAATAATGCCATGTAGTATTCGCTGGTGATTCTTTTGCCTTTCTCATGATAGTCGATAAATAATACGCATCCCTAAATACGGATGTCAAATCCTTGCCATCCGACATTTGCCTTCTTGGACGGTTTGGGCGTGGTTCACCGGCTGCCATCCACTCCGCTGACTGCCGATTTGACTCTGGAGTATAGTGGTGGATTCATGTTTCATCCATTGTGACATACCGATGCAAAAAGTCAAGTTTATTCTGGCAAAACAACTTCAAACAACTCTCAGAATCATCGATACATTATTGTTTTTGGTCAATTATGAGCAAACGCGACATCCATTTCGAAAACAGTTTTCTCATGCACAAATGTTCATGCAAAATAGTGTACAAACTGCCTTTTGATATCTTTATGGTGTGAGCTATCATACGCAACTTAACTTTATGGTTTTTCAAAACGATTGTGTGTACTTTTTTGACGTTTTCAAGTGTAACCACTTCAATTGGCCATCTAGAGTGTTCAGCATCGTTGGTGTCCACATCTAAAGTCAGCATACCACCGACAAATAGTTGTTTTTGATGAATCAATGTCTCCCTAGCACTTTTTAAGCCATTGCTGAGCTTGAACGGCATTGTTTTCAAATCAAAGGGCAGCGTTTAACAACACACGAAATTCTGTTTTATTTTATTGTTTTAAAAATCGGAAAAGTAGCGATACTTGAAGCACTGTAACTTGTAACCAAGTAATCAGATTGTCATAAATATTTGACAGGTGTCATTTGAATGTTTGAACTTCTTAAAAATAATATGGGTTTTTTGTTAGTGTCAATCCCGCGACTTATTGAGTGATGTGTTAAATACCCCGTGAAAATTGGCTTAGGACATAAAGGAGAAAATTAATTCGCCACCGTCTGGCTAGACGGGGTCTTCCTTTAGTTATGTTTCTTCCTTTAGTTATGTTTCATCCATTAGATAAGAGCAAAGAACAATCTACAACATGATAACAAGTAGAAAGGTAATTTGTTTAAAGTGGCAACAAAGTACCTACTCATGTTTTCAAAATAAATAATGTGGGCGAAAGAAATAACCTCCGGACCATCCTGACCAGGTAATTGCCCGAATTTCACTTTGCTTCAAATACAAGCAGTAGGCGGTGCCACTTCTATGTACTTTGCTAAAAATACAAGTAGTAGGCATTTCTGTGTAGCGTTCCTTTCACTTTGGTATAAATACAAGCAGTAGGCTGGACTGCTCTTCCTTTCGTTGCGATATAAAATAAAGCCGTCTCTAATCAAATCAAGTTTTTCATTTTTTGTGCCCACCTCCACCCGCTCTCCTTCAATTTCAGAAGTGGGATTCGTTTAGATCTGCTGTATAGTCGAATGTGCATCCCAATTTAATACTACGGGTCGATTTCAAGTTAATTTCGAGAAGTGAAGATTTAATAATTTCTGAGAAGTGGATAGAGATTCAGAAATTTTCGACGGAACCCAAACTCAAAGGTATTCCCAGATTACTCAAACTTCCTACTATCGGTACCCAGGCAGAGCTTAAACTTCGAGTCGAAAAAGCAGTGCTGGATTTTTCGGATGACGACTATGCCAGGTTGATCAACGAGTTTGCTTCAGACACTAGAGAACAGTCCGCTAATAACCCGACGCCAGTGGATACCGAGGTGCCTGAGGAGAGCAGTGAGGGTGAGGAACAACTGAATGAGGAGATAGCAAAACTTCAACGAATGTGCAAGAAGGAAGAGGAAATTCCGCAATTGAAACAGAAACTGCGAGAATTTTGAATTGATGAAGTTCAAGCTATTCCCAGGTCGACTCCAAGTTTCCACTTCAAAGACGTCGAGGACTCAATACCCATTTTTACTGGAGATAACACTTTCTCCGTAAATCGCTAGATTAAGCAGTTCGAGGAGTGCCCTGAAGTTTCGGAACAGGATGGTAAGAACAAATTTATCTTCGGTAAGCGCTTTCCTAAGGGCACAGCAAGACTTTCCCCAGGACTGTTAGCCTCCGCAGTTGGACTCAATCGAAAAACGCATTGAAGAACAAATTTCAGAAAAAAAATTACCACATCAGATGTTTACAACGAGCTGCGGAAACGAAAAAATTTGATCCACGAAACAATGCAAGAGTACGTGCTTCATATGCAATAATTGCAACATATGGAACTGTCGAAGAGGAAGACTTGATTCAATACATTATCAGAGGAATACCTGGTTCTGAGACGAATAAAATTATTCTGTACAATGCTATAGGCCTTGTGGAGAGGAAGCACTGCGGAAATATAAGAGACTAAAGAAAATATCACCTTGAACATAACAGCGATAAAGTGTCCAGGGTTAATCCGGCTGTTTCTAAAAATCGCCGTAGTTCTGCTGCCAAACATTCAGATCCCAATAATAACAAGAAGGATGTCACGTACTTCAGGTGTAAGAAAACTGGTTATATATCCCCTAATTGTAATAACATACGTATAAATCGAGTAATTACACTACAAGAAAATCAAAAAGGGAATACTTCTCTAGCTGGTGAAAGAAATGATGGGAATTTTCTGAAGGAAGCTTTGTTACCCGAAACTGAAGATGACCTGATGGACGCTGTATTCGTTACGAGTGGATAAACAAACATGTGGAGATCTCCCTAAGATTGTTGACGCTGATTGACTCAGGAAGTCCCATAAGCACAACAGCCCACTTCAAGGTATCAAGGAGGTATCAACAGCCATATTTGGTTTCAAATTTCAACTATACAAGTTAATCTTTTAGTAGTAAACAATTTTTCTATGATATATCCCGTTGTTCTAGGTCGTGACTTCGTTGCAAAAACAGACTTAGCATTCCGACATATCAACGAGGACGAAAATCGAGACCGAAGATAATATCCTACAGCAGGTAATGAACATTGAAGTAGCGGCAGATTGTACTGAGTCTCAATTCAACATTAATAACACTTTGTGTGAAAGTGTTAAAGACCAAATAAAAGAGGTATTTAGTTCCGCTTATTTTCAACCAAAATCTCGCTTGTCACAGACAGATTTCAGAACGGATATAACATTGTCCAAACATGTCCCATTTCGGTGCACTTCAAGGAGACTTCCGTACGCACACTAAGTCGAGCTTGGGAAAATTTTAAACGAGTTGTTGCAAAAGGATACAATTCGTGAATCTAATTCATCATACACTTCCTTACTTGAGCAAAAGAAAAATAGAGATCTCCGTTTATGTGTAGATTTCAGGCAATTGAACAAAATCACATTACGTGATAATTACCCCTTACCCCTCATAGAAGATCATCTTGATCAACTTCGGGATAAATTATTTTTTACCACATTAGATAGATACGTAAAATTCATCGACTCATCTGTCGATTGGACATGATGAAAGTCATTCTCATCATGTTCAATTGGCAGATGAATCGATGAAGTTTATGTATTTTATAAGGCCGCTAGAGCAGTTCCAACAAACACGGATGCCATTTGGGCTCAAGAATGCCCCGACCGTGTTTGAAAGATTCATGAAACATCTCTTCGGAAATCTTGTTTCAAAGGGTAAAATACTTATTTACTTTGATGATATTCTCATTGCGAGACAGTTTATTGAAGAACATCTTAATATTTTACGCGATGTAACAAATATAATAACTGAACATTCATTACAGCTCAGGTTAGACAAATGTAGCATTTTGCAAAGTGAAATCGTTTATCTCGGATATAAAGTCACTAAAGATGGTATACGACCAAATGACAGTAGTTTAAGCGGAATTAAAAGTTTTCCTATTCCTTCCCCCACTAAAAATGTACACAGTTTTTTCAGACTCTGTTCCTATTTCCGAAAATTTATTAATGGCTTATTGCGAATGTGGCTAAACCGCTCTATGATCTTTTAAAAAGGGATATACCATTCATATTCGGTGTAAAGGAAATGGAAACTTTTGAAGCTTTATTCATCCCTCATAATGTCACAGAGCTGCATTGTGATGTTCGGTTGGCTACGGTGCAATTTTCATGCAAAAACAGGTCACTTTTAGAGACACTTTCGATTATATACGCTCGTAGGAGATTTAGAATTTATCTCATAGGCGTTACTTTTAAAATTGTAACCTACTGTCTGGTTTTAGCATTGACACAAAAAAAAATCTTTAAATTTTCGCATTTCACGATGGACATTGGAGTTGTAAAGCTTCGACTACATCGTTCAGCATAGAAAAGGGAATAGAATGTCACACGTTGACGCTTTAATTCTCTCATTAAACGTTTTGTATGTAGAAGACAGATCATTTGAGTTCGTTTTGGCGGCTGCCCAGAAGCACAACTTAAAGATAGAAAAGCGCTAAAGCCCCATTAATGATAGATGGTCTAATATACCGGAAGTTTTTGACTTTGACCGATGGCATATATGCAGCACTGCTGCAAAAGAGCATAGACCCTATACTGCCGGCTCAAAAAAGAATCTTCACTGCCAGCCTCAAGCTGGCTTACATTCCAAGCACCTGGCGTACAGTGAGGGTAGCCTTCATACCGCAAGTTGGTAAAGGAGACTACTCTCTCGCCAAAAACTTCAGGCCTATCAGTCTCACCTCCTTTATGCTAAAAAGCTGGGAGAGGCTGGTCTAACTGCACCCTCACACAGTTCCTTATCTTTATTACTCGGTCGATAAACGGAAAAGAAGGCAAAAACATATTTTGTCTCCTATTTATAATGAAGCTGTATTCGCGGTCGATAACCTGATCAGATGGATTGAGCAAAGCTTTTGCAAGTACATGCAAGCCGTTTACTTTGTGTTCGAAAACAAATCTAGAACAGGGTGATTAGTTCTATTTATTTATTATTTATTATTTTTTCTGCTACAGATGCAACATGCCTAACAGCGCGGAAAATCTTGCGAGACAGCACTTAAAAATCTCGTCGGTAGAATTGAAAGTGCACTTGACAGGAAAGAATACACACTGGTCATTTTTATCGACATAGAGGGTGCTTTCGACAATGAGACTTTCGATGGTATGTGTAACGCGGCCAGAAATCACGGCGTAGAAGAATCACTGGTGTTGTGGATAAGAGCAATGCTAGTGAACAGGACTATAATCGCGGGGGCGGAGAGTGACAAGTTTATAATGTCGGAGGTTAACAGGGACTGCCCCCAAGGCGGCGTCCTGTCTGCCCTCCTATGGTGCATGGTGGTCGATTTTTTGCTTTCCGTTTTGAATAGTTCTATCACATACGCCCAGGCTTATGCAGATTGCTGGTGTACTAGGAATGGGCTTTCCGTCAACCCTCTTAAAACTGAGGTTGTTCTCTTTACGAGAAGGAGGAATATGACTGGTTTGACTCAACTGGTACTTAAAGCCGTCAATATCCCACTTTCCATTGAAGCCAAATATTTTGGGTGTTACCCTGAACTTCTCTAGAAAATTCACATGGAGACGAAACAAAAAAACCACAATCGCTGTAAGTCTTCTGGCAATGCAAGGGAGTTTTTGGCAAAACCTGGGGTCGATCACCCAAAAGATCCGTTTGGATCTATACGGCAATGATAAGACCACTTCTCTATTACGCATCAGTTTTTTGGTGGAACAAGCTTTCGCACAAATACGTGACTGCTGCTTTCACCAAGCTTCAAACAACAGTTTGTCTCGGCTGCACATGGGCTTTCCCCAGCACGCCTGGCTCTGCTCTTGATGCTCTGATTAATCTGCCCCTCCTTGATCTCCACATCATGGGATGTGCACTCAAGGCCATCACTCTATGAAAAAGGAATGGTGTTTGGTTTCACTCACACTGGAGCTTTGATGACCTCGCCCACCGCATCTCATATGATACTACAGATGCGAGGTCCCCAATAATACAGTTGCGACACTTATACAAAGTCGACTTTCCCCGCGTCCTGGACTGGCTGTGGCCAGAGACTTAACCGGGAAAGGAATGGAGTCGGAATTTCACGGACGTCGGAAAACGACAACATCAGCCTTCACGCCTCCTTAGGTAATTTCGCATCGGTCTTCTAGGCTTAAGCCTTCACGATCCTAATGGCTACCAACTATATTGTGAAGAACAGGTGAAAGAGGAGAAGTATCTGAGTCTACATTGACCGTCAGGCTGTCTTTTAAAGCCTTACTCAACCCTTTAACCACTTCCAATATAGTTCAAGAATGCAAGTCTTCAATTAATTTGGTCGGCAGGCTGAATTCGCTAAAACTTATCTGGGTCCCGGGTCATCACGGGATCCTGGATCCGAGACTGCCGATGAACTAGCTAGGCTAGGTTCAGCGGAGGCAGTCGTAGGGCCCGAACCCACCTTGGGACTACCCGCGTCCCTGGTCAGGGCCTCCGTCGATGGTTGGGTCTCCCTACAGCGCAACCAGAGATGGCGTGACTCTCCAGGATGAAGGGTGACTCTCCAGGATGAAGGGTGACCAAGAGTATGCTCCCAAACATCAGCAAGAAATCCGCGTCTTTTCTCCTATCTCTAGAAAGAAACGAGTGCAGACGACTTGTCGGCGTACTAACGGGACACTTTACTTTCGCTATGCACCTGAGTTGGCTTGGGCTTAGTGATGTCACACTCTGCACTTTCTCTGTCAGTGTCCTGCTTTCGCTCGTATCAGGTGGAGGTTATCTTGCGCTGATGTGGTGGGAACTGAAAACCTAAGTTCTATTACACAGAAGCGCATCTTGGTTTTCCAAAGGATTAACAAAAATAACATTAAATGAAGTTTACTGCCTAGTAGTAAAGTGGACCAGTATTTGAGTCTGAGCGCTCCAGTGTAGTTTATCCCAAAAAGGTTTTCATCTGCTACTTCTACGTTCCATCAAATGTGGAAACCGAAGTAATACGTACGCATCATGAAGCGATGTGTCATGTGGTAGTAGAAAAGTGTTTTCGGTATCTATCAGGGTGCTATTGGTTTCCTAATACAAAAAAATCGAAGAACACATAAGAGGCTGTTTGAAATGCATATATTTCTCTCCACACCCAGGTAAAGTTGAAGGAAACTAACATTCCATACCCAAAGTAGGTGTTCCATTCCATACATTTTATATCGACCAACTTGTTCCCATGCCTAATTCATAGATACGAAAAAAACACGTTCTCCTTGTAATTGATGCTCTCATGAAATTTATAAAACGTTATCCTGTTAAGTCCATCCAAAGTAGTGAAGCCATAAAGTGTCTGGTATCGTTTTTTGATAATAACTCGCGGCCAAATCACATTGTATCAGATCGTGGAATCTGTTTCACGTCAACAGAGCGCCAACTTTCCAAGCGAAAATAATATTCAGCACGTGAAAACTGTCACGCACTTTGCTCAATCAAATGGACAGGTAGCGCGTGTAAATTTTATAGTTGTGCCGATTGTTAAGGACTCATAACATGAACTTTTTTTTACATTTGTTCTTAATTCTCAAGTACCATTTACATACTACTATATTACCCGTATAATCTATCATGATATATTATGAACTTCCTATAATCCATAATTTCTCTCTTGCTATTACATCTCGTTTGTTTTGTACTTTGATTCGGTCTCTTTTAATTTTTAAATTTTCTTGTTTTCTTCTCACTTTAACTTCATATTTGTTTTACTTACCTTCTTACGAATTGCTAAAACATAAAGAGTCAAGAGTCATCATTCATACTTTTCTCAGCGTAATGGTCATAGGAGTCGTGCTCTAAAATGTCTCCCTTGACAATGACAATGTGGGTTATGAAAACTATTGCTTGAAAGAGAGCACATTCTTAGTCCTAGCATTGAAAATTGCGAAATCTCTCGTTTACATTCACTTGGATCTCGACAATCTACAGGAGCACACCTTTGGCCAGCGATTGATAAGTATCACCAATAAATATATTTTTTGCAATTGTTATTTGAAGTATTGGCGTTTTCGTTTATTTGGCGAATCTAGTTTTCTTTTGTGGTGCTTTCCAAGACACCGAGATTGTCCAAAGAATTCGATTCCACCACTAGCAGGGATTGGGATAATCAATTGGTTAAGGCAGAATTCGCGCTGAACAACACTGTCAAAAGAAGTACAGGTTTTACGCCAAGTGTTTATTTTTTGGGGGGTACATCAGAAAGGAGAACCGTGTGACTGTATTAAGGAGTTCCGTTATGGTAGGATAAAGCCTAAACAAGCTAACCCTAAAGACATAAGGTCCCAAGGGCATCGATCAACTGAAAAAACCCAAGCACTTAACTAATTCTATTTTGACAACAAACACAAAATTCCTAAAATACATAAACCATTTCAGTATGTGATGATTCGAAACACAGCCGCTGCTCCAGGTGTGAATAAAAAACTTCTTGCCAAGCATCGACGTCCTTACGAGGTCAAGAAGGTCCTATTAAATGATCGGTAATTGCTTATATATGGCCGCCGTGGCGTAGTGGGTAGAGTGCGACTCTCACACGCCGAAGGGTGTAGGTTCAACACCCAGCCCAACACCAATTTTTCACTGCAACACCTCTTTCGAGCTGCTGACAACACTAAAAGAGTAATAACTGTCTAAGAAAGCTTCTCAAATTTCGCGTTCGGAGTCGGCAAAAAACTGTAGGTCCCTTCTACTCGTGAGAGAACAGTAGCGCGCACAACACGAGCAGCTGATGAGCAAGCTAGGCCCTGGTCCCCCTTTGGACTTTAGCACCAACAATTATTATTATTATAATTGCTTATGGAAATCGAAGGGCTGCAAGTATCACGATTGCCGTTCAAAAGTATATTCTCTCCAAATAATATGAAACCTTATGAAGTCTCCAACAGAAATGTTTAAAACACGGTGAAGAGGCAGGTGCAGGTCACATGAAAAATCTCGATTTTTGGACAGAAAATTGATGTTCACTATGAAAAAAATACATTTTCGTTTGAGTACAATTCTTTAATTTTCATTGATTGAACTGATTTGAATTTGTATAGGTTTTCTAAAGTAGTATATTATTGGAAAAATTCGTTATGTAATCGGGAAGATTACTTGATCAGGATGGCCGAATTGTAGGCGAAATAAAATAATCTTCGGACCATCCTGACCAGGTTATTAACCCGAATCTGACTTTGCAAGTAATAGGAAGTGCTACTTCTATTTACTTTGCAGAAAAAAGAAATTAGTAGGCATTTCTGTGAAGCATTCCTTTTCACTTTGGTATAAACACATGCAGTAGGCAGTTTTGACTTCACTTCTCTTCCTTTCGGTCTGAAATAAATATAAAACCGTTTTCAATAACGTGTTTAATTTTTCGCGCCCACACACATTTTTTTGTTGATTTTCTTTACCTCAAATTTCCATTGGATCAGGATGACATCCCATCTTGGGTTAAGACACATTAGTTGAACTTTGCGTCTAGCAGAGTTCCAGTACGAAAATGAATTATTTATAATCATAACTAGTTTAAAAGTTTTTAATTAGAATTTCAAAATTACTGACATAAAAAATGCACTCTTACTGAAAACCTCATTTCGTCCTGCCAGCGGCAACAGCCTCACCTAAGACTACACCGCCGAAAGCCCTTGGTGCATTCTCCCAGCAATCGTATCATTCATATCCCAGAACAATGAGCAAAATCCAAAACATCACCGTCCCCTTGCCAATTAGTAACTCAGGTTTCACCGCGCCTGTTGCTAATAAATAACTGGTCATGATCAAACCGCACATGCTGGCTGCAAGAAAGCCCTTAACCAACAAAACGCAGTCCTATCCCGGTCCACGTCCCATTAAGGACTTTGTGGCAGAGGAGATTTTGCTGCTCACACAATTTCGGTGAATCCTCTGTGCGGCAGATTGCGGCCTTTACCTGAACGGGAACGCTGTCACAACTGCATCACCTGCAGTTGCTTCGGTTACCAGTAAATTAAACAGTTCTGGGCGGGTTCCCGCTACTACGCACAGCCACAAGGGACGTGGTCCCTTTCCGAATCTCAAGGACAAAAGCACATGCAACCGTAGAGACTGACCGCATTTTGAACTCTAATAGTCAGAAATTTGAATGAATCCCCTGTGCGGCGGGATGTGGCGCTTGTGAGATGAAATGAAAACCGAATGAGGTCAGAGGACTGGTTCTGGTGCAACGCAAGATTTTAATATGCTGGGATGTGTGGGAAGCGTACGTGAGTTGTGAAATGGAATTACAAGTGTTAACAAAGTGCGCGCTTGTGTAGAAAGGCGGGCGGGACTTCCTGAAAGGAGAAGCTAATGGGGGGACACATTTCTTTGTTCCCACGGAAACTCATTCATTTGGTGGTTGGGTAATTGGTGACCTTAATTGTTCATTACATTAGTGCGTTACCAAAGGAATATGAGGTTGATGGTGAATAAAGAGTGCATGGATTTGGTCCTTTGGATTTTCTTTGAAATTACTTTACAAAGAAAATCTTATGTTCAGATAGGCAACACAGGCAGGTTGTATCAACGCAAACTGAAAGAAAAGTTGTACGTAGAAGAATTTAAGAGAAATGATCGGAGGCACAGTTTATGATTTACAGGATAGTGGGTTTTTCGAACAGTCATCTGCTATATTAGCCACCTAATGCTGACACACGTGCATTGGAGAGATATGTTATATATTATTTCGTTTTGGTACTGATGTTGCTGTGTTTAGTTTATGCGAAGCCTAGGGAAACAACATTTTTGGCCGCTCCTTATATTTGTCCTAGACGTCAATGTTATGCCTGCTTCCTCGTTGACTATACGAATTGGGTTGTTTCACAAGTAATTGCGGATTTATTGAAAATAAACATATTTTTTTAAGACCTTACAGAAAACTTAAACCAAGCAAATATGTTCCATTTTACTCGATGACATCTTTCTGGCAGTTTCATGCTTCCACGTCCTTATACCTTCTGGTCTTTTTCTATCAAAAACTGAAAAAGTTCAATTTAGTTAAGTTATCATTCTTGAAAGGTTTACTTATTCTGTGATATCCGAAACAATTGGTTTTCTGATGGCACAAGGTCAGGGCTATGTAGTGAATGCATCAAAAATTCTTAGACAAGCTCCCTAAGTTTTGAGTGACTAAAATGTATGCGATGTCCTTGTTGGACATGACTATATCAGGCTGTTTTTTGTCGATTACTGCATTTAATATTTTGAGTTCCTGACAGTAGACATGTGTTTCTTGAGTTTCTTGGGAGCACCTCTAAAGAAACAACAAAACATAATCTTCCTTCGTTGTCTTCGAAAATAGTTGCTGGCTTACAACGCTTTCAGCATGATCGTGTTCGTTTGTCATTATTGTAAAAGGTTCACTATTCATCATCCTTCATGGTTTGCTTCAAAAGAGGATGGAACTTATAGCGTTTAAGATGCAATTCACAAGCGTTGCTGTGGTTTGTTAATTAAATTTATTTTAATTCTTGTGGCAACCAGTACAAGCTTAAGACGCTTTATATGACGACAGACCGTTTCGTTTAATAATGTTTACCTATTTCAAACTAACGTACATTTATATAACCATCTGCCTCGATTAATGTTCTGATTTGATCATCATCAACTTCACGTGACCGGTTTGAACGTGGCTTGCCTCTGAATGAAAAATCGACTGAAGGGAATTTGCCAACCTAATTGTGACACGGTCCAAATTTTCAGCAACCTATGCTGCGTATACGTAAATATTAATTCAGAATTCCCTTTTGTCACTGTAAAACTAATTTCAGTTACTTTTTGCGTTGGTACACTTTTTTGCTCAAACACTCTCTTAAAATGTCTCTGGTTCTACACTTGTCTTTAAGGCCTTTTCACAGCACTCCTTTACGAGGCATAAAGAAGAGGTAGAAATTATGGAAGTTTAGGCATCCATTTTTGGCTAAAAAAATGTTTGGGAATCAACACTGACTACCCTGGCGCAAAGAGCAAATGAAAAACATTTCGATTAAGATCACAACGCTCTTTCGAGTCCAATACTCAAAACAGTTATTTCAAGACTTGTTTTGAAACGGGAAAGAATTGGAGGATAGAATAGTAGATTCTAGAGCACAACACGAGTTATGCTTAAAGAAGCTTCTCGAAAGCATGTGTTCCCTTTAAATTAATGAATGTTACCAAGCTTAGAAAATACCGTATACGTATAACACCGTATTTACGGATCAAACTAGTAAGTGTTGCGAGTTAAATTTGTCATAGATGTAAATTACAATTCAAAAATACGTTTCCATTTGTAAGAACAATTATCTCAATAATAAAAATCTAGAACAAGCCGTAACACGAAAATAATTTAATAAATTTAAATTAAAATGTAATTTAACTAATATTTCTATGTTATTCAAGTATTCAAAAGTTGACACAGAGACCAATTCGACAATTTTAACAAGCCAGCTCTATAGTAAAATTTGGCATTTTTGGGGTTATACGTACTAAGAACGTTTTGACATTGTGTTTTTGGCGTTATTTGTGTTGTTTACGCCCAAAAAATGGAATTAAATCGTTAAAATTTTCGTGCGATCATTTTTTACAACTTTCGACGGGGGTTAACTCAACAACAGTGCATCGATGAACTTAACTCAATTTTTGGAGATGAAACTCCATCAAGGACCAGTGTTTATCGATGGTATGGTGAATTCAACCGAGGTCGTAGTTCACTCTAAGACGAATTTCGTGAATGTCGTCCAAAATCAGTTGTTGTTCCGGAAACCATTGATGCTGTGCGTCAACTGATATTGCAAAATCGTCATGTGACCTATCTTGAGATTCAGACAACCTTAGGCATTAGTGGGACCAGCACCCATCCAATATTACCTGAACATTTGACCGTCAAAAAAATTTATTCGCATTGCATCCCACACAATTTGTTAATTGCTCAAAAAAAGGCTCGAGGGCATTGGTCGAAAGAAATGCTCCAAACATACGATTGCGGTGTTTCGAAACACACCTATGACATCGTGACAGGTGATGAATTGTGGACCTACGCGTATGAGCCCGAAAGAAAGCAGCAGTCGACTGTATTGGTGTTTCAAATTGAGCCGAATCCAATAAAAGTTACCCGCGCACGAAGCACTTGCAAGCAAATGGTCGCCTGTATTTTCGAAAAAACTGGACGTGTCCCAACCGTACCACTAGAATCACCTAGAACAACGTAGAATAGTCAATTCTGAGTGGTACACAACCATTTGTTTGCCAGTTTGTTTTCCAAGAAATCAGGAAAACCAACCGCCGAAGACGGATCACTCTTCACCACGACAATGCGAGCTCTCACACATCGGCTCAAACAACTGCATTTTTGAGAACTCAAAACATCGATTTGATGAGTCATCCGCCGTATAGTCCTGACTTGGCACCGAAATGACTTCTTTTTATTCCCGTACGTAAAAAATAAAATGAGAGGTCAACGATTTTCGACACCTGAAGAACCGGTTGATGCGTTCAGAATGCATGTTTTGGAAATACCTCAATCAGAGTGGCGGAAGTGCTTCGACAATTGGTTCAAACGCATGCGAAAGTGTATAGATCTTAATGGAGAATATTTGCAAAAACAACAAAGCTATTTTCGATGATTAATAGTTGTTTTTGTTCTCTAGTCCCGAAAAATAAAAAAATAAAAAACCCAGTCGAATAAAGTGTTCTCCCTCTACATACAGCACTGTACAAAATAATAGCACCATACCCGATTTTTTCACTATTCTCCAAATTACTTTTTCCTATGACCAGGCAAGCGCTTCATGTTTATTGCAAACATCTTTACTACATTAGTCACAAAACCCATAAATAAAATGACAAAAAATGAATCTTGCCATTAAAAAAGGTCCCGTTACTGGAAATGCAGTCGAATTTAAATGTGCAAAATTTGAATTGTACACCAGTGTTTCGAAGTTTTCGGATTTAAACTACACCTACACATAATACTGTGGTTAGTAGAAGATAATATTTATTTTTGTGGAAGCCGTGGCGTAGTGGGTAGAGTGCGAAACGCACACACAGAAGGTCTAGGTTCGATTCGCAGCTGAACACCTCGAATTTTTCAGGGCACCACCTCCTTCGAGCTGCTGACAACACTGAAAGAGTAATAATTGTCTAAGAAAGCTCAAACTTTGCCGTTTAGAGTTTGCAAAAAACTGTAGCACACGCAACACGAGTAGTTGATGAGCAAGATAGGCCCTGGTCCCAGTGTGGACCGTCGCGCCAACAATTATTACTATTATTATTAGTATATACAGTGGCTCAACACTGCAATGGGACACTTACAATTACGAGAAATATCTGTAATTTTTTAGAAAATTATAAGCTTTCTCTATGAAATATACACGGACTTTGTACACACATACAGATTCAAAACGACAACAAAAACATCAAAAAAGTAAAAAGTCTTAGGTCAAATTAATAATGGGACACTTGTTAACCGCACTGCATTTCGATCTAATTTGCGGTAAATGTTTGGATTTTTTTATATAAACACGCACTTTAGAAAAAAAAGTCAGCCATGTCACCAGGCGGTCCTCAAACAGAGGAGAGAAAAGAGTGTGTACAACACGTGTAGTTGAGGAGTAAGCTAGGACCTGGTCCCCTGTGGACTGTCGCGCCATTCAATTATTATTCATTTAAAAGATAATATTTCAAAAGTGCAGCATTGTTTATAAAATTAAAATGGGTCGCTGTACTCCCGAGGAACTTGCCTTACTGAAAAAATTGCTTTCTAAGAATAAATTGTTGTGTGTTCACATAAAATGATCGCAAATTCCCTAGCCGTTGAACCACAAATAGTAGGATTAGTCAGACGTAACCCGTTTATGAACACTAGGAAAATAAAAGAGGATTTAAATTTCGCCGTGGCGACAGTAACAATAAGAAGAAGGCTCGTAAGGAAGAATTAATTTGCCAGAAATCCCAGAAATGTACCACTTCTGTCAAAACTCAAACCTCTAAAACGAACCAAATTTGCGAGAGAAAACCTGAACTGCGAATCTTGTAAGTGGAACAATATATTATGGACTTACGAATCCAAAATAATTTTATCTGTTGCTCCTAGGACCGGGGCATTTGTCCGATGCCAAAACACCAAGGGTTTCAACCGGAGTGTACTATTAAGACTGTAAAGCGCGGCGGAGCAAAAATTAATATATGGGGGTGCTTTTCCTATTATGGTACTGGTCTAATTTTTGGATAAAAACGATGATAACCGCCAGAATTTATGTTTGCGTAATAAGGTAGACCCTGCTGGCTTATGCAGAGTGGAATATGCTGCTTAGATGGATTCTACAGCAAGACTAAAACCTACAACATAAAAGCAAACTGTCTAAAGAATTTTTCCAAAGAAATAGAGTTCAAGTAACGAAGTTCCCACCTCAGTTTCCGGACCTAAATACCATTGAAAAACCTTGGACAGATGTAAAGAAATCTGTATATTAAGAAAAAACCAAAAATACAAAAGAGCTACAGGATGTTATGCATGTTGCGTGGAGGAAAATTACTGTTTAGTGATGTCAGGCCTTAATCGAATCCATGTCAGGACGTTGTGACGCTGTACTTAAAAATAAAGGCTATACGACCAAGTACTGATCCAAATACAATAATAAAAAACAAAAAACTCTACTGTTTTATTCGCTTTTACTTCATATTTATGAATTCTAACACTTGGTGGTATTATTTTGCACATTCTGAAATTCGGTGTCATCACATATAAAAACTGCATCAGGGTGTGATGTTTTGTTTTTCTTTTTTGATATGTATTATTTTATTCCCCTATTTTTTCTAATTCCTTAATTCTAGTTAATAAATACTAGAATTAGTTATATAATTTATAATATTTAATAACAACCTTAATGTGCCTTTGCGGGCACTCTAAGTTCATCTAATCTATTCTTATATCTAATAGCCTTTTGATTTCAATTTAAACATGAATTTTTTAAATTTGTATAGCTAAGAAAAGATTGTTAAAACATAACAATCTAATTTATTTTTTATAGAACTAACTTAATACTAAATACTTAAACCTAAAAACTATGCATTATATTACTACTTATATTTTTTTTGTTTTGTTTTAGGGTTTGATGTGCGTCGCGTGATATTGTCTGTCATGCTTTATAGCTGGCGTAAGTAGCTGACGGAAGTACTGCTGGCGCGGATTTGGTCATGTAAATCACGAAGACACTAACTAACGCAAAAGTCCCAATAACTCTTCCATTTACACATTTGCTTAAAAACCTCCTTAGAGTACAAACAGTTTTCATCAGTAGCGTAAACCTTTATTAAATAGTTTATCGATTGGCAACATGCATACCATATTATGCCTCAAAATCATACTTTTACACACAGAATGAATGCTGCATTTACGCAAACTCAGAAGATTTAAGGATTGTGACAGTACCAATAGACGGAAATACAAAAGCTGAAAACCAAACCTTAAGTATGAAAACAGCAGACTGGAATGAATATTTGCTAGATAACACAAATAGCATCTCTGAAGAATATGACTTCCGCAGGACGAATTTGAAATTTCCGACACATGGTTCTTCAAGCCACTGGGTATTATTTAGGGCAGCGAACCTTTATAAATATTCTGAACACAAAAAATAACGATAAATGAAAAAATCAAAAACTATTAACATTTATAAATCTTAATTTTGGGATTGAAATGAATCTACGGAACAATTTATCATAAAAGGACACATAAGGATTTTATCACGTAAATATGTAAATGTGTCAGAACCCCAGCTAACTTTCCTTTTCAGCGGTTTCATAGATCTGCATATACCGTCAAAATCCTCCCTTCATTAAAAGGCAAACAAAGTGATTCCAACTCACCATAAATCATTTCCTCATCTTGCAAAATCCCACGTGTCATTAAGATGTAACCGACGAAAGCAAGCACAAATTCCTCCACAGCATTCGTCTATTACGTTTTAAATGCAAGATCGATGAGTATATGTACTTCAAAAAGAACCTAATTCCGCCACACATTTTGGTTGTGTAATCCTAGAGCATACGCCAGCCTCCACTAACCAAAGGAAGTATAAGCAGCTACATTTTACAAACCTAATCTCTGTCGAGGCTTAACGGTTTTTTTTATCCTCTCAACCAACCGGGACTTGTAATTGCTTTTCATACATAAGCCCTACTAACGAAGCGGAAAAATTTCCCCTCCCCTCCTTCAATATGAGTCCCCAGGTTCTGAAACAAAACAAAGCGACGACAGCGGAAACAGGAAAACTTTAAATGAGGAAGGATCCCCCAACCCCAGCCGTGTGAGCCGGGGCGGAACCATGATAAATGCAAGATCGATGAGTATATGTACTTCAAAAAGAACCTAATTCCGCCACACATTTTGGTTGTGTAATCCTAGAGCATACGCCAGCCTCCACTAACCAAAGGAAGTATAAGCAGCTACATTTTACAAACCTAATCTCTGTCGAGGCTTAACGGTTTTTTTTATCCTCTCAACCAACCGGGACTTGTAATTGCTTTTCATACATAAGCCCTACTAACGAAGCGGAAAAATTTCCCCTCCCCTCCTTCAATATGAGTCCCCAGGTTCTGAAACAAAACAAAGCGACGACAGCGGAAACAGGAAAACTTTAAATGAGGAAGGATCCCCCAACCCCAGCCGTGTGAGCCGGGGCGGAACCATGATAATCCCTTTAGTGTTTAATCTCATTTTTAGACTGCTCTCACGAATCCCGCAGCATCATCCTTTTAGCTGCTTCTTTTTTCATCTGTTTCGCATTCTTCCTTGAAGTCCGTGTTTACTCAAGGATTCCCTTTCGTTTGTCATTCTGCCGCACATTGACCCAGAAGTTGTCCCTGGCTGGGCGCTCTGCCAGTCCAGGGAATGAGGAGAGGGGCAAATGCCCGATGAGAGCATTTCCTCTGTCAGTTGGAGACTCTAGAAATGGGATTATTCAATTTGAGGCAAACAAATGGTCCCGAACGCACATGAACACTGCGAATCAGGCGATTGGAATTTGATTGTGATTTTCCTTTCATTCTTCATCATTTATACGCTTGGGGCTGAGGAGCAGAGAGCAGAAATTGCTATTAACGTACATTTCGAATCAAATAGATGTGTCTTTAAAGGATTTTCATAAACGCTGACAGTAATGTGATGTAATCCCTTAAACTGTCAAACAATCAAGACATAATCAAAAATCGTGCTGGCATTGTTGGTTGAGGGTTTGACATTAAATTGATTTCCAGGGAATCGGGCAGGAGGTTGTTCTTCACGCTGGTAGAAAAAGATGCACTAGGACAAGAGAATTACGGAAAACTCCCCTCGAAAGCCGGGCTGTTTGACCATATATCCGCATCCTGCTCACTGGCAACAGAAGCTCATGGACAGTTCTCTAAAGTCAAAGAAATTCACATCAAAGGACTAGGCTTTAAAACGTGCACAAATAGGCAGTACACAGATAACACTGGACAGTAATGTGATGTAAGTCCTTAAACTGTCAAACAATCAGGACATAATCAAAAATCATGCTGGCATTGTTTTTTATTATGGAGGTTGTGATAATTTGCACTGGAGCGCTCAGATTCAAATACAGTAACTTTCATTTAACGTAGTTCCTTGCTCTTCCGAAGGAAAACCAGCAAACGCTTCTGTGATAAAGAGTTCAAATTTTAAGCTACCAGCTCATCAGCGCCAAATACCCACCATACAAGCAAAGGCGGGACACTGATAGAGAAAGTGCTCTGAAGTGTTGTCACCTTCTCCACAGGCATCGCAAAGAGTGACATCACTAAGCCCAAGCCGACTTAGGTGATTAGCGAAGGTAAAGTGTCCCGTTAGTACGCCGAAAAGTTGTCTTCACTTCTAGAGATAGCAGAAAAGACGAGGATTTCTTGCCTACGTTTGAGAGCATACTCTTGGTCACCCTGCCTCCAGGAGAGTAACGCCATCTCTGGTTGTGTTGTAGAGAGACCCAACCATCGACGGAGGCCCTGACCAAGGACGCGGGTAGTCCCAAGAAGGGTTAAGGTGGGTTTTAAGAGGGTTGACTGAAAGCCCATTCATGCATAAGCTTGGGCGTAGGTGATGGAACTATTCAAAGCGGAAAGCTAAAACTGCACAATAGAAGGGGAGACAGGACGCCGACTTGGAGGCAGCTCTAGTGACTCCCGACATTATAGTCCTATTCATTAGCATTGCTTTTATACACAACACCAATGATTCCTCTACATCGTGCTCCCTGGCAACGTTACACACGCCATCGAAAGTCGCATTGTCGAAAGCACCCTCTATGTTGATGAAAATGCCCAGTGTGTATTCTTTCCTGTCAAGTGCACTTTCAGTTCTACCGACAAGATTTTGAAGTGCAGTCTCGAAAGATTTCCCGCGCTGGTAGGCATGTTGCAACTGAGATAGAGGGTGTGATCGCAAAGCGTTTTTGCACAGGTGCAGTTCGACCAGCCCCTCCAAAGCTTTTTAGCATGAAGGAGGTGAGACTGATAGGCCTGACATTTTTTGAATGTACAGTGAATCCATTCCATCCATTTTTTATTTAAACCGTTAGTTGCTAAAGTAAAAAATTTACAATAGATGTGTTTGGATTACTGAAAGAGTATTAAACTGCAGTTTCATATGTAATTTATTTCGTTTTAATATACTTAAAAAATGGCTGAGATATTTCAAGCTGAAATTGAAGGTAATAAGTGTCTCAGTTTTTTTTTTTTGGTGCACTGTATGCCAGCGCAAGACTGTCATTGAAGATTCTTTTCAGAGCGTGCAGTGTAGGGTCTATGCCCCTTTGCAGCAGTGCTGTATATATGCCATCGGTACCCGGTGACCTGAAACCATCAAAAGACGCAACAGCGTACTCAGTGGCTACGGGCGTTGAAATATGCCAACCTTAACGTGTAGTACTTGTCTGCTCATCCCCAGTTTCGGAAATCGTCACTGGTTTCGAGCCAACTGTGATCTGATTCCCATTAAAGTGAGTCTCTAGCATGAGGGTCTCAGCTTTAGACTCGGTATACACTCTGGTTGTGTTGGTGAATCAAGCCCCACTGCTATACTCGTATCCCTTTTGAGGACTTTCAAAAGTCTGCTGGTTTCGCTGAGTGGTTTGATTTGCCCACAAAGTCTTTATAAGATGAACTTTTCGAAGCCCGAATTAGCCTTTTTTTCTTTTTTTTTTAATTCGATACGGGTCCCAGTCCTCTTCCAGATTTGTCTTGAGAGACCTATTCAGAAGTTTTCTGGTTTCCTTGTGCTTTCTCTGCTGGCATTGTTGGTTGAGGGATTTAGCCATACATTGGTTTCCAGTGAATCGGGCAGAAAGTTGTTCTTCACGCTGGTAGTAAAGTATGCACTAGGACAGGGAAATAACGGAGAACTCCTCTCGAAAACCGGGGTGTTCGACCATAAACTGCTTACTGGCGACAGAAACTAATGAGCAGTTCTCCAAAGTCAAGGAAATTCACATCAAAGGACTAAGCTCTAAACGTGCATAAATAGGCAAAACACACAGTACTACTTCTACTCTTTTTTTAAAGCAGACAATTTCGTCGTCCTCTATCCCCTATGCTACGCCCCCAAGTAAAGGTCCTATGTAAGGTAATTCTAGTTCTGTTTTCTTCTTGTTATTTTACTTCTTCTTATTCTTTCCTCATCGTTATCCGCTTATCATTTCATTTTATTTTTTCTCCAACCTGCCTTAACTTATTCTAAATGTTAGTTGCCTGTAGGGAACCATCAGTTAGCTTTTTAGACTAAAAGGAGCTGGGTCACTTGATGTGGTTCAAGTCATCTTCACCTTTTTTTTACTTTCTTCTTTATCGCGAACAGGGCAGGATTTGCTCGATCGGAATCCTACATTGCCCTCGTAAGGCAGCCGTTTACCTACTATCCCCCTTACAACACGGTAAAGAAGTGGACATCCCTTCTCACTCTGGAGCAAGCCAATTCGGTTCAGATATAAGAACGTTTCCGGCGGAATGAACCCACTTCGGCGTGCGCTCTTATGATATGCGTGTTTTTCAAGATTATTGCTTGTGCAACATGGCAGCTCAATAGTAAAATAAACCAGCCTTTCACGGTTGCTTTGTTGGACAAGATTTCTTAAGCAAAGAACTTCTTGTACTCAGAATCTGGGGTTTTGTTTCTTTTTAAAAAAAAGCCGAACACATTGCCTCTGAATCACTGTCATTGTCCCAATATGGGAAGAAGTTACGTTGAATCACAGCGGATTGCCATAAATCATGATTTGCTGAACTTTGGCCGAATAACGTATAGTCTTCACTCTAGAATCAAGTTTGCTGCCGTAAAACAACCACTTTACCATGGTGAAGGCTTACCAGATCCGTTGCTGAATGAATATAACCATATAGGAACTGGTCCAACCTGGTATCGAAATACATTCCTCACAACTCATTGTCGCACATGTGGGTCCAAAATGATTCACTTTCACCAGCATTTTTCCATATCCTTTGAAGCCCTGTACTATAATTCTCAACTTCAAATCGTTGCAAAATGTTTGATTTACTTGAAGTCACGTCACAACAAGATATAATTGACCTCGGTGTTGCTCCGATCAAACACAACATGGAGCCAATGCATTTACTGGTAAAGACAGTGAAAAGAATTGGTTAGCTTACTGCATCCATATTGAAAACTTAAGTAGCTAACTTGTGGCCACTTTAAATAACAAACCTTCAATCTTTAGCCATACAGTAAATCATGCAAAGCTGTACGTAAAGGTGTCTTAACTACAATAGCATCCTGGACCTCCAGCACCTTTATTTCGTTTGTGATTATTGTTAACCCCACTTCCGTCACTTTGGAAAAAGAAGGTTCAAAATTGACATTCCAAATTATTGCACAACTCTTCAAAGCTGTCTGTGAGTCAATTCCTTTCCACTGTAAATCAACCTCTTTCGGTATGCAACATGGATTAATTAAAGGCCACTAGTCTACCGCCGCACTATGGCGCAGCTCTATGGCAGGAGCGGCGAGAAGTCGATTTTTAAAAATGTAATTGATCTCAATAAAAGTTACCTTTCCGGTTAGCTGATAATATGGGCCATATGGTTTGGGAATTTTATTTCCCAATAAGTGGCTTAATCACTCAGCGTTTGGCATCAAAGTTGTAAGAAGGGAAGTTGCGTTCATTTAAAAGTACTTGACGCAATTTTGTTCAGTTGGTACATTAAAAACCAAGTGCTTGTAACAAATGTTTTGGATTGAATTTATCAATTAGAATATGTTCTTTGAATACAATTAGTTTTCACTCGGTTATAAGGTACCGTTAGCCCAAAAGAAAATGACGGATTACAAGAACCTAAAAGTTGTTTTTAAATAACGGCACTTTTTGAATAGGCAAACATCGAGCTACATTTGAACTTAATTTTTTTAGCTTAATCATTTCTTTACTGAAAACCGAAGTCAAAAGTCACCGAAGTTTGGCTTTGCGATCTTAGGGACACATCCGCTGAAGAACTTCTTTAAAATCGCACTCAAATCAAGCGAAATAACAGGTATACGCGTAAATCTGATAAAAAAATTTCACATAATTTTGCAATGCTTATCCAACGGATTTAATAGAGATGTGCCAAAATTTAAAAATTATTGCCTTGAAACTGCGAGGTTGCTTGTATCGCTGTATCCTTGGTATTATATGAGTACTTCAGTTCACAAGATATTGATACATGGGCATTAAATAGTTTCTCAGAGTGTGTTACCAATTGGTGAATTAAGTGAGGAAGCATTAGAAGCAAGCAATAAGGATTTTCAAATGTATAGAGAGAATTTTAGTCGAAAAACATCTAGACAAGGCACTCTTACAGATATTGTGAATAGAATGTTAATATCTTCAGATCCATTTATTACAAACCAGAGAGTAAGGAATCCTGCAAAAAAAGTTCCATTCGATACTAAATCTATTGATATGTTCTTGCAAACAACCTCAAATTGACTGCGATTACTTTTTGGACTCAGAATAATTTGTAAATTAAATCTTGAAAATAAAAATAAAATGTTTTACTTTTATTTAAATCCCAGATACACAAAATATTTTATTTTCAGATTTTCCAACTTTGAAAATTGTCTCAAAGTAAAGTTATACTGTTCTTCCGAAATTTCAATTTAAAAAGTAAATAAACTGTTAATTTATTATATAATTTTATTTAAAATTGACTGCAGAATAAATAAAAATAAAAAGTCCCCTCACTTCGAAAAAACTAACAAACAAGTACCTTTTTAAAATGTTATAACGGTTCTTTCGGAAACCTGAGTAGTTACAGATATTTTGACTTCGGATTTGAATTCAACACACCCAAATCCTTTAGAAAAATATATTTGAGTTAACTCAACTAAAGGGCTTCTAATTATCGCCGTCAAACGGACATTTCTGCCCCACTGTGCGCCGTGGCGTGGTTGGTAGAGTGCGACGCTCACACGCCGAAGGGTCTAGGATCGATTCCCAGCTGAACAACTCGAATCCTTCACGGCGCCACCTCTTTCGAGCTACTGACAAGACTCAAAGAGTAATAACTGTCTAAGAAAGCTTCTCAAACTTCTCAAAGTGTAGGTCCCTTCTACTCTTTAAAGAACAGTAGCGCGCTCAACAAGAGTAGTTGATGAACAAGTTCGGCCCTGGTCCGCCTGTGGACTGTGGAGCCAACAATTGTTATTATTATAGCCTACCACTAGCCTTAGTGCATTCGTTCTCAACACAATATGTGCCTTAGACAATGCCAACGAAATTGACATAATTAATGCAGACTTCAGCAAAGTCTTTAACAAAATTTATCACAAAGTTCTCCTTCTTAAGAAAAAAGTACTTGGGTTTCCGCCTTGTATGAAAACATGATTCGAATTGTGTTATTTAGAAGCAGATCATTGAAATTATCCATCGTTGGTGTTCTTTAAGGAAATCACCTTGGTCCGCTTATATTAATCTCATCGATTTTAGACGTTGGCTGCGAAATAAAAGGTTTTAAAATGTCAACTTCCACTAATGATAAAAAACTTATGAAATATCCGGCTAATTTAAGACGATTTGAACAATTTCGCTACTTGGTGTCGCTAAAACTTTCTTGAACTCAATTTCAAAGAGACTCAAGCCGACCATTTTTCAGCCAGACGTTCTTCAGCACTATTAGGGATCAGTTACAGTAGTGTGCAAATTAATTGGGACGAACGAAATTTTTAATATATTTTACATTATTTTTAATTAAAATTAAAAGAAAATAACACAGGTCAATTTTAATACTCTATCTGACCTCCTTTGGCGTTTATGAGTGCGTTGACTCTTTTTGGCATTCATGAAACAAGTTGTTAGCATATATTTTTAATTTCTTCATCATGAAACCAAATATCAATAATAGACGAAATCAGTTTAGTTTTTGTAGTGCAGTCTCTCTTCCTGAGCGTTCCTTTTGTGATTGCCCACAGATTCGCAGTTGGATTGAGGTTAGGGGAGTTTCCAGGCCAATCCAGAACATTGATTTTGTGGTTTGCAAAATACTGTTTCATATTGTTTGATGTATGACATGGAGCAAAATTCTGTTGGAAAATTGAATTTGCTATGCCTCCTCTGAATGGTTGGGAGGAGCGTTTGAGTTAAAACGTATGCGTATTTGGTGCTGTTCAACATACCTTCTCGAGTTGGTTATACTATTTCTTATCAAAACCCTATCATCATGTTTTGTTGTTTTGTGTGTCCTCCCGAAATGATCCTTCCGATTGGATCCAGTGACCTTGTGTTGAGCAATAATCCTTGAAACACTGGAATTTGAAACTCCAACGTCAGCTGAAATCTTTCGGATATTTTTTCCAGCGTGTGCATGTAACGCAATGACTTGATGTACTCTTGACAATTAATCTTTGAAATTGTATGATTTAATTTTTTTCCTTAAAAAACAAATTTCGTCTTAGAACAGTCAAATTTATTTACAAAAACTGCGATTTTCGGTGCTGTTTGCGTTGATGGCATTTGGAGGAGAAGATTTAACGATGTGGGCTGTACAGCGCCTGGTCAAGCGTTTACGTATACAACGCTTAAGATGTCTAGGCCATGTAGAGCGTATGGACAGCACCGCTCCGGCCCGAAAAGTATATGAATCCGAGCTATTGGGGCAACGCAACAGAGGACGGCCTAGGCTAACATGGCGCACACAAGTGGAGAAGACCCTCAACTAACTTCGAGTGCGCAACTGGAGGAAGCTGGCGAAAGATCGTGCTGGCTGGAGAGGCATGTTGGTTGAGGCCCAGGTCCACCCCGGACTGTAGCGCCACAAGTAGAAGAATAAGAAGAAGAGGACTAACAAAAACATTCAAAAGAGAGCATATAATCCATAGCCTACCTTAACTTATCAAAATATTTGAAAGAAAAACATACAAACCATAGCGTACTATCAAAAAAGTAAAAAAAAGGACTTGTCCAAATTAATATGCACACGACTATAAAATGACAATATTAGCTTACTCTCTGTCTCGTCAGTTAGGGGCCTAATCGCAATCAGTGACATATTGTGGAAGTACTACACGTTGGTCAAGCAAACGTTGGTCAAGGAATCTCTTTTCGGATTTTTTGTTTGTTAAATCCTCGATTATACCTGGTTAATAAAGTCTCCTTCTAACTCTACATTTTATGCGCTTCGATCTACCTACTCTGGAATGGTATGACTCCATAGTGTCATAGTGTCGTCTAACACAAAAATTCACAATTTTGCTGGTGTTACTTTACTTCATTACATGTGATTGAGCAAAGTTATGTAGGACTTTTAAGAAAATCGAAGTAAAATAATAAAAATATTGCTCGTGGTATCACCCTATACTCACCGCGTACGTTCACATAATCATAATTATGTTCCTTATATACTATTGTAACATTACCATCGAATGATGTCAAATTTAGTTAAGATAACATTATTGCTATGTACGAATCAGTTATGCTTTATGATATGCTATGTATGATCGTGGTGAATAACAGATCAGTCGGTCAGTTGCAATAAAGTCGTCGTCGAATAAACACTTGCTCTTTTATTTGTGGTAACCTTACATCTTATCAGAAGTGGGATCGCGTGTCATATTTTAAAGTGATTAAAATGACCACCCGTGCCATTAATTTTATTCAAATTGCAACTGTGCCACAATTAAAGGAAAAATTAAACGAAATTGGCTTATCAACATGTGGAACAAAGCCAAGTTGAAGATTCGTTTGGAAGATGTCATTTCTCATTTAAGTGATCATCAGTTGGAGCAGTATTTTCCTCCGAGTGTTCTGGAAGATCTTAGTGCGAATGATAATTCTGATTCTGAAGTGGAGAATAGAATAGCAACACAGGAGCTGGAACGTTTGGGAGCTATGGTCAAGATGAAGGAAGAGATAAGATCTTTGCAGAAAAGACTGGCGGAGTTGAACAATTCTGGGGATATAACTGACTCGAGGTATTCTTTCAACGACATAGAGGATTCGTTACATACGTTTTCAGGCAACGACAATTACCCCGTTACAAAATGGATTAAATGTATTGAAGACTCTAAAGCTTTCTACAACTTGGACGAATCAAAGTGTTTTATTTATGCGCAACGTATGTTGAAAGGTACCGCAAAGTTATTCTTACGCTCAATCTCGTGCAAATCATGGGACGAATTGAAAGCCGCTTTGCTTAAGAAATTTCATCAGCATGCTACAGCGACAGCACAATTTCCTCAGGAGCAGGAGAAAGCAAAAGGACGAAAATCTGCAGCAATACGTGCTAATTATGCAGGAGATCGCGAATGCAGCGGACATTGAAGAGGCCGACGTGGTAAACTACATAATCAAGGGGATTCCTGATTCCAGTTTCAATAAGCAAATTTTGTTAACGGCAAATAACATATGAGAATTGAAGTATCTTCTGCGGAGGTATGAAAAACTGAAGTCAGAGCCGTATCAGGAGGAGTGCCGTGTCATCCTCCGACGCATGCACACGTGTCGTCGCTGCATGCACTTAATAAATAACAAAAAAAAAAGAATTCCTCGCGTCGTTCTTAAGAACATTTAACGCGGTCCGCCCAACACCTCCGCGAGTGAAAAAAAAAAATAAAAAAATAAATAAATAAATAAATGTAGTGCAGTGTAGTGCAGTGAAGTGATTCGGTAGAGCGCACTCGGCCCGCTCCCCCCTCTCCCACTCCTTCACAAGCCACTGTTGGGCATTCTCGGTCGCAACTCCCGTTTGATTTACCAGACGGGCTGGGGCGATGTCCGAGTCTGCCTAACATCTGACATGATGATTCGGAAGTGTGAATTTTTGTTAGTGGACCAATTCAAGTCAATGTACGGGCATAACACCTACGTTGATTTGTTTTGTGAAGCTAATCGCAGAATTTACACTTCTGAACTCTGCTTACTTTCACCAACTGCATTGTCGGAGTTGGTTTTCAAATGCCTACGACTGACATGAGGGGGCAATTTCGTGTTGACGTGAGCAACATTCGCGGACTGAGAACTAATCTCTTTGCCGTGTACGTCCACCTCTCTCGTCACAAACCAGCTGTCTTGGCGCTGAGCGAAACCCAGGTGGGTGAGAATACCGATTTATCGGATTTGAACCTGCCTGGATATAGCTTGGTGCCCTTATTCTTTTTACATCGCGGTCTCGCCATTTATGTGCGTAGTGATGTTGCTTACCAAATTCAACCACAATATGGCCACTGTTCCAATCCGGAATTTAATTTTCTGTGGTTAAAACTCCTTGTCCGTAAGCATTTAATCCACTACTGCTTTATTTATAGAAGTCCAAACCTGGACAGCAACTCAACTTATAATGAGTTTGATGCGCTGTCTGACTCCATCACAAGAATTGTATCCCTGTACCCTCGCACTGAAATCGCTATTGCGGGCGATTTCAATGTACACAATTCTACTTGGCTTCGACATTCAGGCCAGACAACACCCGAAGGAAGGTATGTTGAAATCTTCGCTGAGGTAAATAATTTAACCCAGCTTGTGAATGAGCCAACACGAATACCTGACATTGCAGATCATACCGCTAACACCTTGGATCTGTTTCTCACCTCTCATCCGGAAAAATATTCAATTGATATATTGTCGCCTCGAGGCTCGTCCGACCACTGTGTCGTGTCAGCCAAATTCTCGTACTCCTCCCACACAGTTAGAGAACAAATTCCGAAAAGAACAGTATGGCTCTACGAGAAAGCCAACTGGAGCGGACTTAACAACGTCTTTAGGAATTTTAACTGGTCACTATGCTTCCTCGATAGTGACGTGGATGCCGCTACTGATGCGATCACAAACATTATTTCGCTGGGCATGAGGTCCTTCATTCCTCACAGAGTGAAGAGCATCAAGCCTAAGGCAAACGCGTGGTACGACTCGAGCTGCAAAGAGGCTATCAGTATGATAGAGTTGAGTTTCCGGGATTATAAAGCCAACCTTTCTGAGGAAGCCCGGAAAAAGTTCAAACGGATTCGAAATGACTGTAATGCATTAATAAGACGTCTTAAATTCTCCTTTGACCAAAAGTTGAGGCAAAAAGTTCTACGATGCCCCAAGGGTAGCAGAAGCTTTTGGTCTTTCGTAAAAAACATAAGGAATTCAGTCTCGTCTTCGATCCCAACGCTCATTTGCAATGACATTCCAGCTGTCAGCTCTTTGGACAAAGCTAATCTGCTTGCTGCACACTTTGCAGCTAGCTCAACGCTGCCAGATAACACTTTGTCCCCACCTGTACTTGAGAGCGTAAATTTCTCCATGGGGCAAATCCATTTTCGCACTCGTACAGTAGCAAGAGTACTTACAGATCTAAACATACACAAATCCGCTGGCCCGGATGGTATACCCCCTGTTCTTCTGAAGAGGTGTTCTTCTACGCTGGCAAAACCACTGCGTAAGCTTTTCCATCTGTCCTACTCTTCAGGGCTCTTTCCGAGTAAGTGGAAAACTGCATTTGTCCAGCCCGTCCCTAAAAAGGGCGAATGTTCGTCACCCACCTCCTACCGACCCATAGCACTAACGTCCCTTCTCTCCAAGGTCATGGAAACGCTGATAAACCGTCAGCTTATGAAATATCTTGAGTCCCGGAAGCTTCTTAATGACCGGCAGTACGGCTTCCGAAGCAACCGTTCCACTGTTGATCTGATGGCATATCTCACTGAAAAGTGGAACCAATCTTTGCACAATGCAGGAGAAAGCAAGATTGTTGCGCTTGATATTTCTAAGGCATTTGACAGGGTCTGGCACCAGGCTCTCTTGTCGAAAATGCGTGCTTTTGGGATCGATGAGTCTCTTCTTCAATGGATTAGAAATTACCTTTCGAATCGTTCAATACAAGTCGTTTTGGATGGATTCAAGTCTGATATCCACTATATTAATGCTGGTGTTCCCCAGGGCTCTGTTTTGTCTCCGACACTCTTTCTCATTTTTATAAACGATCTCTTGTCTGCTACTTCTAATCCTATTCATTCCTTCGCTGATGACAGTACCCTCAGCTTTTCATATTCGTTCCTTGGCTCACGTCCCTCCACTTCGGCCTTAGACTCGGAACGGCAGCGTATGTTAAGCACATTAAATTCCGACCTTGACAGCATAATCGATTGGGGAAATAAGAATAGAGTGGAATTTAATGCTTCCAAAACACAGTGCTGTCTACTGTCGTTAAAGCGATCACAAAATAATCAGCCGTTATCCATGAACGGCACTTGCGTTGTTGAAACCGAAAGACTTTCCATCCTCGGTATGTGTATCAACCCAACAATTAGTTGGAACGATCACATATTTGAGGTCGCCAAAAATGCTGCGAAATGTCTAGGTTTCCTCAAACGATGCAAGAAGTACTTCACCCCCTCTGATCTGGCTACAATATACAAGGCATACATACGCCCAAAACTTGAGTATAACGCTCCTATCTGGTCAGGTGCTTCTAAGACCTCCCTGCACCTGCTGGATAGAATTCAAAAGCGAGCGATAAAACTTATAGGTGACAGTAATATTGCGAAGTCGATTGACTCGTTAGAACACCGACGTAATGTCGCGTCATTGTCACTTTTTTACCGCTATTTCAACAAGAAATGCTCAGACGAATTAGCCAGTTGCATTCCTCCCCTTCAAGAATTCACCCGCTATACACGCCTCGCTAGGAATGCCCATCAATTCACCCTCAAGCCCTCTTTCGGACGTACAGTCAAATTCAGAGACTCGATCTTTAGCCGCACTACACGAATCTGGAATGCTCTTCCCAGCTCGATTTTTCCTCCTCATTACAATACACAGGCATTTAAAACCAATGTGCATCGGTACCTCCTCTCCCTCTCTTCCTCTATACCTTCGGCCCGTGCTGTGACTTGATCCGGTCACTTAAGGGTACTCGCAACCCCTTTTGCACGCGTCAATTATAAAAAAAAAAAAAAAACCAAATCGAAATGTGTTCCAACCAAAGAATGTTACGCAGCAAGAAAGTAAACGGCATAGGCTGAAGTGTTTTAATTGCGATAGTGAAGGTCACATTTCCAGTCAGTGTCCAAAACCAAGAGGAGAACGTGGGATATTTTTTCGGTGCCGACAAAAAGGCCACATGGTGAAAAATTGTCCCCAAACAACGGCAGTGATGGTGTTACAGGAAGCTGAGCCAGCGAAGAATACTTTCCTGCAAGACTTCCATGGAGAGTTCGAATTTCATTCCAACAATGACCAACCCGAAGCTGTTCACACGATGATGAGTGCAAGAACCATGATTGACACAGGCAGCCCAATTAGTTTCGTGCAGCAAACCGAACAGTACGTTTAATTGCGAGCCGCGAAGATTACCTTACTCTCATAAATTAGAGCTACAAAAAATTTCTCTGAAAAAGAAAATTATTCGCAAAAGCAACTCACCTTATGCATCGCCTATTGTTTTAGTGAGAAAAAAAAAACAGGAGAATTGCGGTTATGTATAGATTTTCGTGAGGTAAATAAGATCACGGTGAAGGATAATTTTCCTATCCCCCTAATTGAGGTTCATATAGATAGATTATGTGGTAAAAAGTATTTTTCAATGCTAGATCTAAAAAGTGGCTTCCATATTGGTATACATTGATGACTTGCTAATTGCAACGGAAACAAAGGAGGAACATTTTTTGATCTTAAAGGAAATTATGGATATAGTGATACAGAATAATTTAGAATTGCGTCTGGATAAATGTGTGTTCATGTACGAAAAAATCACGTATTTAGGATATGAGGTCTCTTCAGATGGAAATGGTCCTAGTGAGAGTGGTATTAATGCAGTAAAGAATTTCCCTATATCCATAAGTACCAAACATGTTCACTCTATCTTGGGCTTATGCTCATATTTCCGTAAGTTCATTAAAGATTTTTGAACTATATCAAAACCTCTATATGATCTGCTGAAAAAGGATGCTGAGTTTACCTTTGGTGAAAAGGAATTATCTGTTTTCGAAGAGGTAAAAAATAAATTAATAAAAGTACCGCTGTTAAGAATTTATAACCCAACAGCAGACACCGAATTGCACTGCGATGCCAGTAGCCTAGGATTTGGTGCGATTTTATTTCAACGCCAAGAAGATAAATCTTTTCACCCAATCTTCTTTTTTCAAAACGTGCAACTTCTCAAGAGTCTAAATAAAATTCGTACGAATTGGAAACTTTGGCAATTATTTACGCACTTAGACGCTTCCGCATATACCTTACAGGTATGCAATTTTAGATTGTTACTGACTGCAAGTCGTTGACTCTCACTCTTAATAAAAAAATTATTAAATACCACAATATCGCGTTGGGCACTTGAACTGCAAGAGTATGATTATGTAATCGAGCACAGATATGTTGACGACCTTAGCAGGTGTCACAATATCTTAGTCATTGAGTCCGAGTTTTTCGAACATGTGCTAGCTGCCTCTCAGCAGAGATGCTAGAGAAAAGAGAGAGTCCGTCTTATGAGTCGATCAATGGCCTTGTGTACAGAAAAATTAAAGAAAAGGTTTTCTTCTATGTGCCGTCCCGAATGGAACGCAATGTTATTCAAACACATCAGGAGGCTTTGTGTCATGTCGGCGTTGAAAAGTGTTACGAGTTTCTGAGAAGTACTTATTGGTTTAATTTCATGAAGGCAAAGATCAAGTCCTATATCGATAGCTGCTTGAAATGTATTCACTTTTCAGCCCCATCTGGTCGAAAAGAAGGCATTTTGCACAGTATTCCAAAAGGTGACAAGCCCTTTGAGACAGTCCATATTGACCATTATGGCCCTTTACCATCCAGCGTGCGGAACTTGAAGATACACGTCTTTCTTGTAGTTGATGGATTTTCAAAGTTCACAAAACTTTTTGCAGTGAGGAGTACAAGCACCAAAGAAGTAATAGCATGTCTTGAGGCTTATTTCCAAATGTATAGCAAACCTAACCGCATAATATCTGATAGAGAAAGTTGTTTTACCTAGGAAGACTTTGCCACTTTTTGTACTAAGTATGGCATACAACACGTCAAAGTTGCTACGAGTTCACCTCAATCCAATGGCCAGGTAGAACGTGTAAACCGTAGTCTTACAGCTATGTTGGCTAAAGAAAGTGAGACAGAGCCAGGTGATTGGACAAAACATTTGTCTAAAGTAGAGTTTGCGCTTAATAACGTCGTGCATAAGAGTACCGGCTTTAGTCCAAGTGTGTTGCTTTTCGGAGTTGCTCAGAAGGGAGAGGTATGTGATAAAATCCGAGAGTACATGGAACAAAATGTTGTTATCGAAAAACAAAGAGATTTGAATGCAATTCGACAAGAAGCAAATTTAAGAACTGTTCGAAATCAAAAGACTAATAAAATTTACTTTGATAAAAAACATAAAAAACCTCATTCATACAGTATTGGTGACTATGTGATGATAAAAAATATCGTAAACACTCGAGGCGTTAATAAGAAACTTATTGCTAAATATAAAGGACCGTTTGAGATAGATAAAGTCCTACCAAACGATAGATACTTGATAAAAGATCTTGAAAACCTTCAAATTTCAAGAATTGCATACGAAGGAGTAGCATCTCCTGAAAACATGAAACCTTATTTATTCTAATTTATTAATAACACGTATCGAATTATGTTTTGTTAAGATTTTGTTTGAATTTGCAAAATTTTTGTATTTTGTACTATTTTCACATAATGTTTAAGAGACATTTCGAAAGAAATTAATATATAATTAAATGAATCGAATAAAGAGTAATTAAATGAATGTTATTATTTTGATTTGATCTGAGTTTGAACACTTGTCGAAGTCATACTTGATATTGATATGATATTATGTAATGATTTATGTGAATGTATTCGGTGGTAAATCTGGGGCGATTTACGGTCAGGATGATCGAGATGTAGGACTTTTAAGAAAATCGAAGTAAAATAATAAAAATATTGCTCGTGGTATCACCCTATACTCACCGCGTACGTTCACATAATCATAATTATGTTCCTTATATACTATTGTAACATTACCATCGAATGATGTCAAATTTAGTTAAGATAACATTATTGCTATGTACGAATCAGTTATGCTTTATGATATGCTATGTATGATCGTGGTGAATAACAGATCAGTCGGTCAGTTGCAATAAAGTCGTTGTCGAATAAACACTTGCTCTTTTATTTGTGGTAACCTTACAGTTAATAGCCCTTCTCTCTTCCAGTCAATATCTTTCAAACCCTTAGCTTTAATGTCTGCTTTTTCAAATCAAACTCTACCGGACATATAAAGGCTAAAATGTGTCTGCTATCTATGCTATGCTTTGCTTGGTCAGTACATGTTTAAGTTATTATACTCAAACTGAAGACTACGCATCTTTCTTCTCAATCCCTCCTCTACCTTCCCCATAAATCCTTAGATTTAGATATGTAAGTAAAATAAAGATATTAAGATTTCTTGTACCTTGAGTTACCTTTAATAATGGTGGTGGCTTCTGCTAATCCGGGATGGACCTAGATCTTCATCAACATGCCTCTCCCCCTGGGAAGTTTTCTCATCGTCTGTCTCCCATTCCGCATAGCAATTTGATTTTGGATAAGACCTGCATGATGATGCTCAAGGGAAAGCTGTCCGCAAACCGTAACCGTTCTCGGCACGTCACTGCGAATGGTAAGCGAGGTTATATACCTCGGCATCACCATTGGAAAGGGTTTGAATTTCACCCTCATGTGCATAAACTTAGAGGTCGGCTAGTGAAGGTTTCAGGGCAGTTCTGGCGGGTGCTCAAGGGTGACTAGGGACTGAGCGTAACAGCAGCCAGCAATTTATACTCTGGCCTGTTCGATGCTTGTGGAACGTATGGTGGCTATGTAGGGCGTGATGTTGTGAACACTGCTTGGGGCATCCCAGCTTGAGGGATCTATTCACAGTTAGGTTAGAGTAGGAATATAAGGCCATCGGTCCTGGATGTTAAGGAATCCTTCCGAGAGCAACATAGTGGCGAAGCTCGACTGGAAGCTATATTGTGCTATATTGTACCATTCGAGGTGGTGGCCGCAGTGGCGTAGTGGGTAGAGTACGACGCTCACACGCCGAAGGGTCTAATTTCGATTCCTGGTTGAACACCTCGAATTTTTCACGGTACCACCTCTTTCGAGCTGCACTCAAAGAGTAATAATTGTCTAAGAACGCTTCTCAAACTTTGCCGTTCGGAGTCGGCAAAAAACTGTAGATCCCTTCTCGCGAGAAAACAGTAGCGCTCACAGCATGAAGAGTTGATAAGCAAACTAGACCCTGGCCGCCCTGTGTCGCGCAAACAATTATTATTATTATTATGCGAGGATAGGAGACCCTGACACGTAGTTTCAGCCTGACCGTGCGGTTGGCCCCCTTGTGGGAGTGTCGTGATGGCTGTGGTTTATACCCAAAACGCGGGAAGAATTGAAAGTAGTCAACCATGCTCTATGATCTGATCTGTCCCAGTCATCTGGGTCGGATAATTCCAGATGGTTATGAGAATTTACTTCTGATTTATGGATTTGTGGAGTTGCGTTCAACCGGGTTGTGTGACCCACACAACAGCAGAGGTGTTAGAAAATCTTCGCTCTTTACCAAGGTGGAGTGAATGTCTCTCAAGACAAGAACTCAGATGGGTATTTGGTATCCCCCAAGGCCTTAGCCTGCTTCCTCCTGACTATGTTTGTATGGACTATAGGTATTAAGCCTTAACGGCAGGTGGTCACGGAAATCCAAATACACGCATACCAATTTGATTGAAATTCTTCATCACTTCTTCACACGAGTGTCCTTTGTCGTACTGTAACATGCTACAGCATTTCGCAACTCACTAAAATTCTTCATACAACATCGCAGGCGCCCTTTTTCCTAGAAGGATGATCGTGATTAAGCCATTGCCATTCGACAGGTTCGGGTCCAGGTCACGTTCTTTACACTCATGCGAGTGAGTTGGTTTGCTCGCTGTGAATGCCAGTGCCGACAGTTTCTACCCAATTTGATCTTTGTGCCCTGGTTTATGGCATGGTTAAATCTTTGGTCATAAATGCACGGACTCAACTTTCGGCTTATGTGTGATGTAACAATTGTCATCTTAGGGCGGCCATATCGTTTTTTTCTCTCCTAAATCTGTTTATCCTTTTGGCAATAACATTCACGAGGAATTTCTTCTATTAAGTTGGTTTATTCCCCTCTACTTGGACCCGTTACGGTGAGACGTGTAAACCTCTGTAGTTGTTATGCTCCGGAAGTTTAATTTTCCATTGCCACAAGAAATCCAAATTTCTTTGTTGGTCTAGTCAACAGATAATACCTTCTACTCATATTCCACTCCATATTTGAGACCATCATATATTATTTTGGTTCAACACTCAATCAATGTAGAAGTTCGCATCAGCGTGTATAGGGTTGGAACGAGTTTTAAAAATGTTACATACGACGCTGTCGAACACAATCAAACTATGTCCTTGTAGTCCACATTGTGGTGTTTTCCGGATATGGGAGGCTGGATAGCTACTGAGCGATGTTTTTTTTTTTTGCTTTACCTTATTCCAGAACTAAAATTTAATTTTTTGCCTTTTGTTGTTGCATCGTGCGTTTGTAACATACCTTGCACTCGCGTCCCACTTTAGGGTGTATAGAGCGGAACAGAACCTCCGCCCCAAAAAATCGGCGTAGTAGAAAGTATTCAGTAGCTGCAGATTGGAGCATGTCTTTTTTTAGAGAAAAGTGTTCAAGGAATTTAATGAATTCAGAGGGATGTACAGCCGTACCCTGGGACGGACATGTTTTCAGAGGCATGTACGCATGTACCGCAAATAAACAGACCTCCAGTCCCCTTTATGTCTTGGATGTAAGTGACACTTTTACTCGACTTGCCCACGTCCACAGCTGGCATTTCCCGGAAGTCCTTTCTTACCATAATGGGTTTACTAATTAAGTTTAATATTTCTCGGACGAGGCGTAAGCAATCTTTGGATTTATGTTCCATTCCTCCCTTGGCGGCCACACAGCTTCTGCCCTTCCGTGCTAATGGGTTCCATTTAATACAGGCGATAGGTTCATGCTCTGTGTCCTGTGAGTGCATCGCAATTTACACCTGAGTCAGCCCTCTCCATCAAATTTCTTTGTTCCTTGTTGGATTGCACATTAGTTCCACGAACATTCCTGAGAGCTTCCGTTCGTCCAGAACTGATCTCTTTGATTACAATCCATTTGTGTCTTGAAAAGATTGTTAGTGTGGCACCCGGAGTTTTGGTTGTCGTCGTGGTTGTCATAAACAGCAACCCTTCACTAATGTTTCTAAAGATAGTACTCAGCGATGTCTTAAATTCAATTCAATTAGAACTGAGTTCGAGGCCAAACCATGTCCACTGCAGTGTTGGAAACTATAGTGGATTGTGTTTCTGTGTTACAATGTTGCTTGTGGCTAAGCAAGTTACGTATAACAAGAGCAATCACGACCGGAAATGGGCACTACGGAGTGTCCGTACTTCATTAGCCAGGAAAGTGCCTCTTAGGGCAAACGGGTCTGAAAAATTGGATGCAAAGTCCAGCGGTGATTAAATTGGCGGACACATCATTAACACATGACTGTTGGCATGCAACTGCGTCATAGAGAGCGAGCATGAGTGGATGAAGTTACCGGCAGCCGAGGTAGAAGAGCTTGGCACGCTAACTTATCATGTTTAGCTTTTTACTGTGGGTGGGGAATAATGAAGTAAAGAGAAGTGAGCATTGCGCCACTGGAAGGTAACAGAGTAGTGATTGATGTTATGCCGTGACTGATTTTGGTTTAAGGCAGATATGGCTTCACGATTCACACAGGCAAGGTAGGCTTTTACCATTATATGCGAAACGGCTTTAAATATGGTAAATCTGTTCGATTTACAAAACGGCTTTTGTATTTTTTGCTAAGTAATGAATTCCAGAATTTGTTATAGCAATTTGTAAATGCCTAAGAACGGGCAGTTCCTATCCCCCCCTATCCCATCCCAGTAATATAACACCACAGTAAGTCATGGTTCACGTTTTCCTTCATTATAGAAGGGTCAAAATAAGACAACTGTAAGTGTTTATGCCTTGTTGAGGCATAGGCTTAATTTTCTTGATCGCTGGGAACTCTGCCGACTGAGTCCCGCTCAGAGCTCAACGTTGCCTGTACTAACTATAGAAGAAGTTTAAAAACGTTGTCAAGAAGCCATCAAAAAAGGTGCCACTGATGTGATGTGATTTCACGTCACCACCCAGAAGGAACCAATGGATTGACGACCAGTGCAGGCAAGCGCATGCAGCCAAACAAGACGCCAAGAACCGGCAACGCTGCATCGATCAACGAGGTCTGTTCGTGGGAAAAGCTCCACAAGGGTCCGTTCGTGGTCAATTTTTCTAGAACATACGAAGTCTTTTCGAAAGAGATGAATTTTTAAATTTCGCGTTCTACCTACATTCGATTATCGTTTTTTTTTGGGTTCGTTGGTACATTGCTCTCAGACATATGTTTATAGTTTCAGCTAATTTGAATATATATTTGTTTGATAGAGGCTTTGCTTGTTTGGGGATTTTCTGCTCTGGAGAAAATTGGATCAAGTAATTTGCATTAGAGAGTTCAAAAATACTAGAAATGTTGAATATGGCTAAAGGCGAGTGTACTCTAAATCAAGAAAAATGTTTAGAAGTGGTACCAGATTTTCAAAGAAAGTCGAGAGGATGTGAATGACGTCGCTCGTCTTAGACGCCCCAAAAAAATGTTCGGAAAGTGAAGAGAGTGTTATTGAGAATCGTCGAATCACTATTAGAGAAGTTGCTGAAGTCAGCATATCCGTTGGCTCATATCATGCAATTTTATTTTTAATTTTGGACTATTAGGGTGTAGCAGCGAAGCCTATAACTTGGTTTGCTCTCCTTACCAAGTTGAATACAGACAATGAACTCGCCAAAAAAATCGCTATGGCTAAATGGAAAATTGACATAGCGACTGTGTCTTACAAGAAAAAGCAAGTGAAAATGTCACAGATGTTTATGCAGAATTGTAGCGTCCTTAAGCGACTAAGCCGAAGCTGATTCCTCCACACTCCATTTCAATTTACCGTGTCGAGGTACAGGTACAGGTTTATCGCTGGTTATATCAGCTCTCACCATAGCCGCATAAATGTCACAAGCACATAGCCCCAAGGTATGCCACCACATTGGGTGAAGTTTTTTTCCGCCCAAACTTACCGCCAGCACTTCAGTAGCAATGTTCTCTGCAGAGATGAGATAAACCAAATCATTGCTTTCTTTTATCCAGCGTTCACAATATTTATTCAACGTCCTTCTGTTTACTCGTTTTCTCCTACCTGCTGCCCGCTGGTAGGATCGGTAGAGCGAAAAAAAAAGTTTAAGTCCCACCTCCGCAACTCAACCAGAAGTCATTTTCCTTTGTGACTCGTTTAGGGAGTGTCGTCGCCTTTGTCGTCGTCAACGAACTGGACGGACTAACCGAGATGAAGGGACAAAATGGGGGAAACTTGTAATTTTCTTGATAAATATTTATTTCTCTGTTTGATGATGTCCTGTGGTGGACGTCTTTGAGGGCTTCACCGGAACACATGTCGTCTAAGTGTACGTGAGTTTTTTTTTTCTGTTCCCTCAGTCCTCTTCATAGCACGCAGTTCGTGACTTTGATCCTATCTGTAGCTTAGGACTCGATGCCAAATTGAAACGTGTGTCTTTGCAGGAATGAGTTTTTGGCTTGTTGATTAAATGCCAAACGAAACACTAGGACCACGTAGGGGGGGTCGTTGCGCTCATGAAAATACTGCCCAGACTGGACTACGGTCGCTTTAGTGTGGCAATTATGTTCAACGACACGATGAAAGAACGTTCTCGTGCCATTCGCCGTCATTTGAAGTGAGCTCTTTTGCTCCCATGACAAGTTTCTTAACTCCAATCAATTGCACTCGACAGAGGAACCGCAGCGTCCTGCTGCAAATTATTGCCTTTATGTGGCTTAACACAAATTGACTGAATTCTTCGCAAACCACTCAGACGCTATCCCCTTCGCAGGCTCAGCTTTTGCTCAAATTATCTTCATTTCTGGGAATAATGCACTAACTCGGTCAGTGTCGGACTTGAACGAGTTCATTCAGTGCTTTGTGGGTATTGACTCTAATATCGCAGGGCATGCACATGAATTTCACTGTATGTGCAGTCGCCAGCTTTCGGTGGCGGTTAGCATACTAAACGCATTTCCACATGCAAAATTTGTTTCTGGTCTTCTTCTGATTAACTTCAATGGATTTGCAATTGAGGATTATCTGAATGGTTGGGTAATCGTTTCAACCGTAAAACGAGATAAGTTTTCATTTTTGGAGCATAGACAGAAATAAATGTTCTGGAGATGGGAAGTCTGCGTCAAATTGAGTGTTTTTTCGAGAGAGCGATCGGAATGCGATCAGACAACTGTAGGACGGCTGAGGTATCAAATGTATGTGCCTTAGAATTGTGGATTAAAAACGACTTGTGTGATCAAAATGTGAAACTCTATATCTGAAGATGCCTTCTCAAACTTCGCCGTTCGGAGTCGGCGGAAAACTGTAGGTCCCTTATACTCGTGAGAGAACAGAAGTGCGAGTAAGTTGATGAGTAAGCTAGACCCTGTTCCCCCTTAAGTACGGATATGAGCGAATAACTCATATCCAAAATTGCATCACAACCTCATTTAGGAAAAGGTGAATATTACACTTGTATGTACCTTCCTTTTGTTTCTGTCGTTGATTCGGTATGGACCAAATTTTCAGAGTTGTTTTCTTCAATTAACCTGCATAACTTGGACACATCTGGTTATTATAATTTATTCTAGAATCTCTTATAACATTTTATTAGAACTTCGTTTACAACTATTGAGAGGGCTTCTACTGTAAATGGAAATATTTCGTTGGCTTAAGGATTCTTGATTTTTTTGACCGCCTTTCTGTTTTTTGTGTGTTGGTGAGAAAAGGAGGAGTCCGGATAATATATAAATATATATATATACATAAAAAAACAACATGGATCGGCAAGTGCTCCGTACTGGGTAATGCAAGGGAGGGCGAATTCACCTTGCTGCTCGTATTTGTGATAAAGTTGGGCTAGTGATTTTTCATGTTTCGATTTTGTTGTTTCGTTTGTTCTTTGTGCTAATACTAACTTACTTTTCTAATTACAACTAAGAACTTTAACCATGTAAAATTACTACTGCCTAATCTGTTGTTATTTGCAAAATATGATCCACACGGCTTGAAGATTGTACAAAATTCAATTAACTTTGGAATAAATAAAAACATTTTAAGCACTTCACACAAACTTTGAGGAACGCTGCTTTTTCAAAGTTTATTGCAATTTGAAGAGAGAAAATGTGAATTTTGAAATTTGTATAACTTGGTAGGCATTGCAGAATTCGTCATAAAAATGACAGATTGCTTCTATTTTATGTTTCCTGCTTGTATTTGCTTTAGTTAACAAACATATTGGAGAAGGACATTTTTATTTTTTTATTTTCTGTTAAATGAGTAATGCCTTTCTGTGATATTTCCAATATTCAAAAGTAAGTTGCCTTAGTACTTCAATTGATTTGTAATGTACATAGATTTTGTCTTTTATCATATCCTTGTTTTATGACTTTACAATATGTGTAGTGTATCCAGTCCAACCAACATATTACAGTTTGTTAAGAAAGTGTTTACACTTGGTAAAAAAGCAGCAATGTCTACTTTCTCGGTTTAATATATGACACTTTTATTGACTTTATTTCACCATTTTCTTTAATTTCCATACTTCAAAAAGTAAATAACATGAACAAAACTCCATATAACATAACAATAAGAACAATAAGAACAACAAAAAAACAAAAAGGAAAAAGGAATACAAATGTAACTGTCAAGAAAGTTTTTACACATTCTATTCCGCATTCTTTTCGCAGTGCATACATACAGTACCTCACAAAATTGAACATACACTCACAGGTTAAACATATTTTTATCTTTTTCGCCTTACAAAAAGTAGTTAATTAACTAAACTTAACAAATTTGCATGTATCGATTCTGCGAAGTTTGAGTATAACGCACTCATGACATCTGTATGCTCAATTTTGTGTGTCCATTTCAGGGGTTTTTTCCTTTTTCATGCGAAAAGTACCGGTAGGAAGTCGCCTGTCGGTGAATTTGGCATAAACTCTTGCTTAAGATATGTATTCAGTTATGATTGTATACCAAAAAAATAAAACAAGAAACTGGTCGGCCTTAAAACAGCAGAAATATGATGTAGTAATAGGTATATGCTCAATTTTGTGAGGTACTGTAGTTCAAAACGTACCGTTATAGCGGTTTTTTAATTTTCTGTTCTGTTTGAGATGTAGGAAGTCGAAAGTAAAAATGTTCATTGCTTCTTCTGTTGTTGAATGAGTAAGACAAATTTTTGGTGATTCATTTGAATATGCCTGGTAAGAGAATTCCTTTTGACGTATATATATTATAATTGTAAAAGTGTGAAAAAACTGACAGAGATGTTTTGTTTATCTAATTAAACCATTTAATTAACCGAGCAGAACGTGAAAATCGGTTAGAAAATATTGCACCAAAAGGCAGGCCAAAAAAGATGTGGGCCATAAATGAGTGCTGTTTACTAAGAAAAGTGCATGAAAAACCTCAAATATCCATTCGAGCCTTGTCCAAAGAAATAAACCAAGAGTTCGGTGTACAAGTTTCCAACGAAACTGTAAGGCAAGTGCTTATTAAGAATGAGTATACATCAAGAGTTGCATAGAAAAATACCATTACTTTTGTCTCAAAATGTACAAAAATGCGTATCATTCGCTGCAGAGTACAGCACGCAACCGAACGATTATTGGAATGATGTCATATTTTGCGATGCAAAAATAAATAATTTTGTATTGCAACGAGGGCCCAATAGAGTGTGGCGCAAACCTTAAAAAACTTTGCTTAACATGGACATCATTCCAATCGTTAAACTTGGTAAGTTAACTGTGATGGTGTGGGAGTGCATATCCAGCAATTGCTCGAGTACCATCAACCCAAAAAATACTTGAGCATTTTACAAACTCATTTGCTTGCTAGTGCCAACAATTTTGGTTTTAATGGCGGTGTTAACAGCAAAAAACCACAATTGAAGTTCTGTCAAGGTAACGATCCGAAACACAAAGAACTTACGGTGAAGACGTGGCTAGTTATAACTTCACCAAAGTATTGGATACACCAGCTCAGAGCTCACACCTTAACCCAAAAGAAAATCTACGGTCACATTTGAAAAAGGAAGTAGCAAAATGGAACCCCAAAAATAGAAACCAACTGATACAGTACATTAATGAAGAATGAGTTAACATTCCAAATAATTATGGTACAAAAAAGTTATTGATGCCAAAGGAGGGCGGTTATTGATGCCAAAGGTGGTCACACCAAATACCAATATACTAATTTTGCAAAAATTCTTTTGAAACAAAATAATTTTATAATTAAGTATAGTATTAAGATGTGTACACTTTCCTGACAGTTACATATATTTTCCTTTTTGCTTTTTGTTTTTTGTTGTTCTTATAGTTATGTTATATGGAGTTTTGTTTATAGTATTTACTTTTTCAAACATGAAGTATGAAAATAAAAAGAAGTTTATAGAGGCGTCTAATATTGAAGCGACAACCTAGAAATGACTGTTTTATTTCATTTAGTGTAAACACTTTCTTGACAAACTGTACCATATGTACAAAAACCAGAAAATTTCAGATATGTATGCTGTTTTCCTTTTATTTTCTTGAAGTAATTTTGTTCATTAAAATACATTTCAGCTCTGAAGAAACATAATTTTCCCTCTTCCTTCGTATTGCACTTGTGCGGCCTCCAACTCCAACTATGTGTGGAAATGGGATATAGGAATGCCGATGTTGAAAATATGTTTCAATATATTCACTTAAATCATAAGTTGTGTTGTTGGCTTAGATAAACCACATTTTTTGAAATGTTCAGTCCATGTAATGGCGTCATAACCTCAAGGGTATATACGGATATGCGAAAGTAAATCCTCGAGTTTGTGGCTGAAGCATTAATCAACATTTTACACAAACATATTCTTTTCAAGCTGAAGTATTTTACTCTCCGCTTAGTAGGGTAGCAGGTTTGGAAATGTAATTTAAAAACCTTAAATATAAAGTTTTATTTATTGGTTCCTTATGTAAATTATTCACCGTTGCCTCTGGTGTTCCCCAAGATAGTCACCTAGTTCTCGCCTCATCCATTAATGGCTGCGAAATAAAAACTGCAATTTTCACATTTACATTTACATGAATAATATGAAATTTAAAACATCACTAAATAAAACCCGGGAACGACACAAGGGGAGCGCCACTAACAAACAATCCATATAATTTGTAGAAAGTAAAAACATTCAAATGATACCTATCAATTTATCATTTCGATGCCTCAAAAAAAGCTACAGTTTCGGCGATCACCTCCTTCTTCGAGACATGTTTTTTTTTGGCGAGCATCTTTTTGAGGTCTGAAAAGAGTTAGAAGTCGCTGGGGATCAGATCTGGAGAATACGGTGGGAAGCAATTCAAAACCTAATTCATCAAATTTGGACATGGTAGACAAAGACTTGTGATAATAATAATAATTGTTGGCGCGACAGTCCACAGGGTGACCAGGGCCTAGCTTGTTCATCAACTACTCGTGTTGTGCGCGCTACTGTTCTCTCATGAGACCTACAGTTTCCTTTCGACTCCGAACGGCGAAGTTTGAAAAGCTTTCTTAGACAGTTATTACTCTTTGAGTGTTGGCAGTAGCTCGAAAGTGGTGGCGCCGTGAAAAATTCGAGGTATTCAGCCGGGAATCGTGCCTAGACCCTTCGGCGTGTGAGCGTCTCACTCTCCCACTACGCCACGGCGTCCAATGACTTGTGATACAGATGCAATTATCTTGCTAGCCCACCTTTGTGTTTTCCGATGCCTTGGGCATGGTTCACAGGCTGCTGTCCACTTTACTGACTGTCGATTAGACTTTGGAGTGTTTCATTCATTGTGACATACCGGCGTAAAAGTCCTGGCGAAACAGCTTGAAACAGCTCTCAGAATCATCGATACGTTGTTGTTTTTGGTGCATTGTGAGCAAACGCGGCACCCATTTCGAAAACAGCTTTCTCATGGACAAATATTCATGCAAAGTAATGTTCTCAATGCCTTCTGATATCTGTGAGATATCAGCTATCTCACGCTATTTCACTTTGCGGTTTCTAAAACAATTTTGTATACTTTTTTGACGTTTTCAGATGTAACCACTTCAATTGGCCTTTCAGAGCGTTCAGCATCGTGGGTGTCTGTAGGGCCTTGTTTAAAGTTAGCATACCACCGAAAGATAGTTGTTTTTAATGGAACAGAGTCCCTTTAACACTTTTCAATCCATTGGTGAGCTTGCATGGCATTTTTTTCCCATCATTAATCAACATAGGGAATTTTGTTCTTCCATTGTTTTAAAAACCCCAGAAGTAAAATGTAACCTAATAACCAGATTGTCATGAAAATTTGATAAATATCGTTTGGAATGAAAATATTAGGATTCATTCTGTCCCTTCACTTGTAAGGTGTGTTCCCGTACTCGAAGAAACAACACAAAATAACAAACTAAAATGGCTCTTACCTCAAATGAGCGCTCTCCTCCCTTCCGCTTTTTTGCTCTTCATTCAGTGCTTCATAAAAAGTGTTACAGTGATCGGATTTAGTTCAGATTTAGCCGTTTTGTTCGATTATCTGTTTCCATCTAGATGGCGACTTCATTATTCCCCTCTCGTAGAATACCCCCTCTTTATTTGCGAAGAACTTAATCTCACGGAACGTTTCTCTAGCGGATTTGCCTTTAACGAAAGAAAACTCTATAAAAAGGTAAATTTCGGCGTAGGTGAACTACATGTTTACACGTCTATAGCCAATCATGCATAGCATTGTTTTGTAGGTTATGTCAAGACCTTTCAAATGATATATAATTGTGTACGATCTCTATAGCGCCTTGTACATAGGCGGAAAATTCAACAGACAAAAAGGCGGAATGGAGATATTTTGCAACTTTATACTTCCTCACCCTACCCATTTTAACATACATATGTAAGAAAATTGTGTGGGTAGATCACAGAGCTGATTGGAATAGATTCAAAGCCTTCATTAACAGATATGTTAATATTATCAACACGATTTCAATTGCAGAATTAAACACAACAGTTCAGGTTGATGATATGTTAAGAGATTTTGTTGAATTTGCTATTCCTAAACGTTCAGCTTCAATCCTCAATAAGCTACGTATTCCTACTGAAGTCCAAGATCTTATTCGTCGCAGAAATGCAGAGAGAATTAAGTGGATACGCTATCGAATAGATTGCTTCTATGAGAATACCAAAAGGCTTAACTCAATTATCAAAGACAAAATTTTAGCTTTCAGGAATGAACGTTGGAACCTTTTTCTCTCCACGTTTGACAAGGCAAGTCGTCCCTTTTGGAAAATTACCAAAGTTATTAAAAACACACACTTAAAGTGAACAACAATGTTCATATTTCTCAGAAGGAAAAGGCAAATATCTTGGCATCAACATTTAAGAGACATTATTTATCAGGAGCTCACCTCAGCGATATTGCTACCAAAAATCAGGTGCTCTCCTCTCTATCCACATTTTCTGATAATTCTTTTGTCATTAACGAAACCTATTTTCCTAACTTAAATGAAATTAATAATATACTTAAAAGTTTAAAAAAAAAACGAAAATCGCCAGGAATTGATAAAATAAACAAAACGCTTTTGAAGGCATTACCTAAATCAGGCGTAAAGTTGTTGCAACTAATTTTCAGTTCATGTTATTCTCCCTCCGATTGGAAAATTGCTAAGGTTATTCCAATAGGCAAACCAGGTAAACCCAAAGAAGACGTTACTAGCTACAGGCCTATTAGCTTACTAAACAGTTTGAGTAAAATATTTGAAAGAATAATCAAAGTAAGAATTGAACAACATATTGAAGAAAATAATATCCTTCCTGAAACCCAATTCGGTTTCCGCAGAGATCATTCAACTTGCCAACAGATTGTAAGAACTAAGCGACATATCAAAAATAAATTTATGACCAAAAAATCAACTAGCTTGGTATCGCTTGATTTAGAAAAAGCCGTCGATACGGTGTGGCATGATGCGCCTGTTCATAAGCTTTATCGGCATGATTTTCCAATTCCATTAATAAAAATAATACAAAGTTTTTTAAAAGATAGGAAATTTATGGTGTGTTTGGTAATACCTACCATGCAAAGTGCTGTTTTTGGTGTTTCTCAAGGAACAAATTTTGCACCTATTTTATTCAACCTATTTGTTTCCGACATACAAATACAAGCCGAAAATTCTGAAGTTGCAATGTTTGCTGACTATACCTCCGTATTGGCATCTGGTGTAAAGTTCTCGGATGTGTTCACGACGTTGCAAAATGCACTTCATCAAATTGAACATTATTGCACAAAATGGAAGCGAAAGATAAACGCTGAGAAAAACTCAAGCTGTCTGGTTCACTAGACGAAGAAAAGAATGTTTTATACCTAACAGAAAGCTTAATCTAAATGCAATCGAAATAGAATGGGCGGACTCGTGCAAATACCTAGGAGTAGTCCTAGATAAAAAAAACTAACCTTCCAAAAGCATATTGCCATTCGTATAGATAAAGTCAATTACGTAACCAGAATTATTTATCCGTTTATAAATAAGAAATCTATGCTTAGCAATATTAACAAAATCATTTTGTTCAAAACTATCTTTTAACCCATACTCTTATATGGTTGCCCTGTTTGGTTTGATTGTGCAAAAACACATATATTGAAACTGCAAAGATGTCAAAATAAATTACTCAAAATGATGATTGGAATGCCTAGAGATTTTCCTACTGCTCGTAACAGGTTATATCCTGCGTCAACCTTATATTTACTTTGTTTAATAAAATTAAAATAAAATTCTACAATAATTGTTCTTTTTCGGAACATAGACTAATTACTGAATTAAGTGTGCAAGAGGGTTAATGTGCAATAGTAGGTTTAAGATTTAAGTAAGGGTTTTTGTTGGTAGCTTTTCCCTTGAAGTAAAATAATGCAGCAAATAGAAACTTTATTTTGTAAATACATTGAATTACAGTTGTACAGGAAGCTCTCCTAAATCTCTAACTTCTTATGTAATTACCTTCATGAATTGTATCGAATTAGCTACTGAATAAATTAAATTGAATTGAAAAAATTGTGTGGGTAGATTGTTGGTTTTCTGTCAAATAAATTAGTGTGCGTTCAGAGATTAGTGAGCATTGACCCATTAGCTCTGTGTGTGTCTCAAATCTAGTTATTGTTTTTGTTTTCTGTATCGAAAAGGGAATTCGATATTTCCTAATGACATACTTTACACATTTAGTTTTGATGCGTTCCCGTACTTTCCCTTTTTCAGAGGGCTAATCCCCATTCATTAACAAATGACAGACTTCAAAGTTTAGTATAGAAAGTACTGGAACACAAATATAGTCTCAGTTCAATGGTTGATAATTGGGCAGTAGCAGAGCAAAATTTTTTTTTCGTAAATCTTTTGTCCAAAGAATCTTCCGTTCCTATCTCACTTAGCTCTTTTTCGTATCTGTCTTTTGTTCACTCCTCGATTATATTATCCAAACACAGTGCCATTTTAAGACTGCACAAACCCTGTGAAATGAGGCTGCTTGACGCAGATTTATACGATTCGCTCTTCAGGGTCTACAGTTCGTCAAACGCGGTTGAAGGGGGCTCTTAAGATGAGGTCAACCACTATGTGTGAAATTGCCTTGAGAGCCATGAGTAAGCTTTAAATGGAATATTCACACAATATAAAAAGAAACGAAAACAGGTTTCAGATTTAAGGAAAAATTTACTTTGCATATTCGACACCCTAAAGACATTTAGGAACTTCCGATTGTTGTAAACACTAAAACTATGTTCAAGAACTTCCTGTATATTTAAAGAACATGCTTAAAATTCCCATTCGAGCACTTTTTTATATGTTTTGAGTCTATGAAACCGGAAATATGTACAACCCGAGCACTCTCGGTGGCGTGGTGCTGTTGCAAAAATAAATCTACCGAAGGAAATCCGCAGAACAAAGTACTCGTGGAGCCATTGTATTCCATTTACGTTTACTGTTTTATTTCGTTTTGTGCTCTCGTTGTTGTGTTGCCTTTAATCCGTTTGTTTTGGAAATGTCAACGCTTTGTTTTATTCTGTGTTACAGCTGCAGACAAATGAGGGTTGAGGACTCTTCTCGTGGCTGGAGTTTGTTTGACGCAATTGTGCACGGTAAGTGTTTGTCGCAATTATCCACAGACACACAGCCACACATGCACTTGACTGAAATTAATTATGACGCACAGATTCGTGTCAGTGTAATTTGTTAAATCCTTTTTTAATTCAATCCTCTTAAGCGTCCTCTGGCATTGTGGGCTGCGAGAGACGTCGAAAGTGCATTTGAGTCTTAATGCATATTAAATGTTTTAGTCGTTGGCCACAGTGTCGGGACGAACTATATTTATTCTTGCTTTGCCTCGGTTGTGTGCGAAGGGGGAAGTGTTTTTCGGAATTAATGAAAGAGCTGTGTACCGGTTTTTGTTGGGTTTTTTAATGGCAAGGAGGACTAGGAGGTCTCTTGGTTGTTTTTAAAAGAGGGATCGCGAAGACAATTCTAAAGTGAATGAAGGTTGAAATATGTGAGGGTTTCCAAAGCTTAAGAGCACTTCTTTGTGGCTTTGAAAATGTGTCAAGACGGTACTCGGTTACTTAATTACGTCTATTTATACGTATAAGTATATCCCTGAGCGCTTTCTTCTCGAAGAAGGGGAAAAAGTATTGTTTAGAAAATGGTAGAGACTTAGAGTGAAGAGTAACTTGATTTATTCTAACATGTCCGGTATGTGTTCGGTCGAAAGCATATACAATAACATCACATTCTCTATTTTTCTCTGTTCAACCATCAGATTTGTTTTAACAGTGTTCGTTTAACTGTCAGCAACGGTCTCATTGTGAGCTCACCATCTTCGACCGTTGATGTCATTCGTATCAACCAACAGCTGGATGGACTTTTTAAAGATCATGTTCCGTTTGTTAACTTGTTCATTGTAAGATTTTTCAAGAATGATCCTAGAAAAATCACATAAAAGCATTTCGCCTTCTCTCAAACTTATTTTGTTACAGAGGGTCTTGATGATATCAAAACAGACCTGAACGCTGCAGCGGCAGTTTTCCATCCGTCGTTCTAAGAAACATGACGAATTTCAAGAAATGCCTTTGACAGTATGTAACTCTGTATTACACACGCTGTTACGGACAACTCTAAGGCTAACATTGGAGTTTTGGGTATCTTGAGTTCACTTCTTACAGCTTGGAAATCTAACCTATACATTAGTTCATAATAAAATGTCTTGTGCTAGTCAGTGATATTTCTTTGAAAATATTTTTGAAACCTTATTTTGGTCGTTGTTTATCCAACATAACTTTTCAACATTTCTCGCGCATGATCCGTGAAACTGGAGTTTGTAGGTTAATGCCATAGCTGAAGTTGCGCAAGCCGAAAAATGAAAGTTCACTGATAAACTCAATACGTTGGTGTGATTGACCTTGAATCTTTTCCTTCGCCTTTGAGCAGACACAAATTATACGATTTAAACTTGAAAAAGAAAATTTGCAGTCGTTGTTAAGCTAAAGCATTCCTTTTCTGCACTTCTGATGTGTACCGACACTTACCTCCTATGGGTCAAATTTAAGGTCGCATATGGCAGCGTGAACATGACGAACGATACAGTGCCATATCTAGTTTTGACAATTTAACCTATCCCGTCAGATGGTAATTGAATGTCAAAAAAAAAAACTATAAATTCGACAATGCGACGCGCTCTCATGTGACTTCTTTAACATTATTCCTAAGAAGATCGTGTGTATCGCACAAGTCAACACCAGAGGCACGATCTTCCAAAACTTAGCTCAATATTGACGTCCTTGGATGAACTCATCGATCAGCCAATGAGGATTTTCTTTGCATTGAAGTGGAAGCGGCTGAAATGGGTCCGGCGGTAAATGAGGACAAAACAAATTGCATGCTGTTTCGGACTGAGTATCACAATATGCAACAGAAACTTCTTAGCCCTCTGTAAAATGAGTATCTTTTGGCACAGATTGATCATCCCTGCTCTGCTTTATGATGAAGGGAAAGGATGAGGAATTAATTTGTTTTCTTCTTAAAAGACGAGATCCTTGGAACCATTTGCGCTGATGAAATCCGGAGGAGTAGATTCAGCTACGAATTATATGGGCTGTATGGCGGCATACGCCTAGTCAGGCCTCTTCGGATACAATGCTTAAGATGGCTGGACCATGTAGAGGGCATGGACAGCACTGCTCCGGCCCAAAAAGTTTTTTAACCGAAAAGATTGGGATAACCTAACAGAGGAACAATTATTTTGCGATAGTGTGCATAAGTGAAGAACGTCCTCAACAAAGTTGGAGTGCGCAAGTGGAGGCAGCTGGCGAGGTTGAGGCCAGGGAGAAAGAAGAGGTTCCACATTCAAAAATGCAAGGAAAGCCAAGAGAGCAAGAAATGCAGATATCCAAACTTTTAAACAAGTTTATGGAACAAAATAGGTCATAAGTTAACAAATCAACAAGAAGAATGCTGTCCTTTCAAGCAAAGTATACATGTTTGAAAATACGAAGGTTGCCTTTTATATTTCGGGATTGGGCAACAATAGTGTTGCAATTTCGCAATTGCCAGCTCTATCGTAAAGTTTGACTTTTTTGAGGTTACACGTACTCAGAACGTTTTGACATACGAGCGTTATCTGTGTTGTTTAATAATAATAATTGTTGGCGCTACAGTCCAAAGGGGGACCAAGGCCTAGCTTGCTCATCAACTACTCGTGTTGTGCGCGCTACTGTTCTCTCACGAGTAGAAGGGACCTACAGTTTTTTGCCGACTCCGAACGGCGAAATTTGAGAAGCTTTCTTAGACAGTTATTACTCTTTGAGTGTTGTCAGCAGTTCAAAAGAGGTGGTGCCGTGAGAAATATGCGAAATTGGTGTTGAGCTGGGAATCGAACCGACACCCTTCGTCGTGTGAGCGTCGCACTCTACCCACTACGCCACGGCGAGTGTTGTTTACAGTAACTTAAAAGATTCATCTCGCCCAGAAAATGGAATTAAATCATGAAAATTTTTGTGCGATTATTTTTTACAACTTTCGACGTGGATTAACTCAACAACAGTGCATTGATAAACTTAATTCAAGTTTTGGCGATGAAGCTCCATCAATGACCAGTGGTGTGGTGAATTTAACCGAGTTCGTAGTTCACTCCAAGACGAATTTTGTGAAGGTCGTCCAAAATCAGTTGTTTCTCCGGAAAACATTGATGCTGTGCGCCAACTGATATTGCAAGATCGTCAAGAGACCTATCGTGAGATTGAGACAACCCTAGGCATTAGTGAGATCGCATACATTCATTATTGCATGAACATTTGACAGTCAAAAAAATTCGTTTGCGTTGGATTCCACACAATTTGTCAATCGCTCAAAATAAGGCTCGATTGGTCGAAAGAAATGCTCCAAACATACGATCGCGGTGCTTCGAAACACGTCTATGACATCGTGACAGGTGATGAATTGTGGATTTACTCGTATGAGCCCGAAAGTAAACAGCAGTCGACTGCATGGGTGTTTTAAATTGATCCAAATTCAACAAAAGTTGTTCGCGCACGAAGCACTTCCAAGCAAATGGTCGCCTGTTTCTTCGGAAAAACTGAACATGTCGCAACCGTACCACAAGAAAAACGCAGAAAAGTCTGAGTGATAAACAACCATTTATTTGTCAGTTGTCTTCCAAGAAATCAGGAAAACCAACTGCCGAAAACGGATCACTCTTCACCATGACAATGCGAGCTTTCACAGATCGGCTCAAACAACTGCATTATTGAGCACTCAAAACATTGATTTGATGAGTCATCCGCTGTATAGTCCTGACTTGGCACCGAATGACGTCCTTTTATTCCCGTAAGTAAAAAATAAAATAAGAGGTCAACGTTTTTCGACACCCGAAGAAGCGGTTGATGCGTTCAGAATGCATGTTTTGGAGATACCTCAATCGGACTTTCAAAAGTGCTTCGACAATTGGTTCAAACGCATGCAAAAGTGTATAGATCTTAATGGGGAATATTTTGAAAAACAATAAAGCCATTTTCTATTATTAATATTTGTTTTTGTTCTCTTATATAAAATGCAAATACAAAAAGCCACCCTTGTATCGTTGTCATAGTGGAAAACAACTCCTGTTTTGAATGTATTCCTTCATTCAAAACGTTTGGATGTGGAGAGTAGAAAATCGAATTAACTGTTTCTCCACATTCAGTTTATACACCTAGTTAACTCTGCCAAATTTCGCCACATCAGTACCTTCTTTGCTATCATTCCAGTCTTTTGTGGCCCGCTGTTAGCCTATGAGTATGAGTATTTACCGTACACCGAATAGTGGAGCACTGCCGCAGAGATAGGAGCCATGAAAAGCTGGCTTTTAAATTGTCCTTTTGTCTTTGCAAATAAAAAACAATAGTTCTTTTAAACGAATGACATATTTGCAGTCACATGTATTGACAAGATATAAATAAATACTTTACGGATTACCTTCAAAGTGCTTTTACGAGTACATTACACTCAAATTAAGTGACTCAGAACAAATTGGTAGGGTTTGGTTAGAATGTTTTGGCTATTCCACAACATACACTTAGAGCTATACTCTCCACTTACCACTTATTTTAATCTCTTCAAACTTCAATGTTAAACGGTTGATTATCTGAAAAGCCCCCAATGTTCACTTTATCGAGTTTTATTCTGGCACATCATAGACGTGCTACTATCATGCAGGTGTAAAGGCTTCGGCACATAGAACACCTTACTAGCGTCAGCGTCAGCTATACTTTGACAGGTAAATAGAAATACATGTGTTCTTATGGGGAGTGGTTCATAGACCAACGCTGCCGCTCACGCGACGGAAGTAGTATCTCAACATTCAACTGTAGGAGACCAATAAAGAGATAAAAGTGATGCTTGTCTCTATGTGCATTTACTTACAACAACTCATTTCCTGTGTCTTATTCGCATGCATGCTGAGAGTATTTCATATCAGTGGAGAGTTTCGTTTAGATCATACGATTTTGGCAAGCGGATTATGTTACGGATTGTACAATACCAGAGTGGTTAACAAAAGTAAATCAATTTATATATATATTTCAATTTTTTTTTTAAATGATTGCCTACATAACTTTTCTCTCTCCATCAGCGTTGACAATCGAAAATTGTAACATTTCAAGAGAATTTTTTTGAATTTTAAATTAACGTTTGTTAAGTTCGAGGTTGGATCTCGTCGAAGTCACACACGAAGATAATAAAGGTTCGTAATTGAAAGCTTTAATACACAATAAGCACAGGACATTGTGAGCAGGAGCTTTAAGAAATTCCGGAGTGGAAGAAATTTTGGAAAAATATTCGGAAGAAGGAAAACATAGAAAGAAAATCCGATATTGAGCGGGAAAGAAATTTTTTTGCAGGACATAATAAAGGTCTATTATTGCACAAATTAAATAAAATACAAATATAATTGTGACTTTTTATATGAAGATGACCATGGTGAAATTGAGGCCGTTGAATAACATATTTTAAAAGAAAAGGTCTGAGAGCAGCGGCTGTTGTTGTTGTAATAGATGGTAAGTTTTGTAAATTGTCTCAATTTATCCCACATTTTAGTGAAACATTGCCAATAGCGGAGGCCTCTAGAAGCGCTGCGTTGGACGAGCAGGAATCTAACTGGATTCACTATTTTTTAAGCAGACACGTGGCTTCCCGAAGGTATGTACTGTTCTTTTCTAGATATCTCAAAACATACATTTTATTTCCTATTAACCTATTTTGTTCTCTTAGGAGTTTTTCAAACTTATCGTCTGAAGCTGAAGGCAGCAGCACTTTCACAGAGACATGCCCTGAACCTGGAATTTCTCCTTTATACCGTGAGTCTTTAAACATCTTGAAAAGGGAAATAACAACCACCACAAGCAGCCCTAGTTCCTACTACACGCCGCTACCAAAATGCACAGATACTTCGGAGACGTCATCACGAATCGACAAACTAGTCGATTGTGTAGAACAAATCACCTTACACATTTTATGTTTTGCTTTGTTTTTGTTATATTTATTGATAAAGTATGTATGTATAGTAAAATTATAAAACTGAATTACAAATATGGTGTCATTAAGTACATTAGTTACTCCATAAGTTCCACTGGAGGCATTTTTGCAAAAAACAATATCAAACCGCTCTACACTATACCGAAACAAATTGAATTTAAAGCTACTGTCAAATAAAATCAGCTGTGCGTTGAAGTATTCATTGTGTCACCTCTTTCCTTCACGTACTTCACCGTCAACGGATATTTTGCCGCTACGCATATACTATATGCCGGAGCATTAAGGACTATCAAAGTTCTACATGAATTGCCTGTTATTGTGCCTGGCAACCAGCTACTCACAATTATCATTTACTCCGTTTATTAATCATACTTGTATTGCTAATCCATTTTGAATTTTGGTGCGACAATCAAGACAACATCGCTTGTGCAACATATTATTCTAATTATTCCCTATTAAGGCTTAAAACTTACCCCTTAGTTTTTTCTCCAAAAGCGACTTCGAAAATAGAAAAAAATATTTATTCTGGAGAAAAAGTATTCGATTGGAGGATTTCTTTTGTTTGAGTTGTGTTCTAGAGAAATTTCAAAATGAAAGTTGATTTTTGATTTTTTTTTTAATTAGAACTTAAGGATTGATATTCATTATTAGGTCCACTATATCTAACAAGCAGCAAATCATTGAACTTGTAGGAGTTATGGAAAATAATCCCGACGTAGCACGGGGATAAGAGGGATAAAACTGTTTTGGAACGAGATGGAGACTGAATTCAATTCTTAATGGCCAGCTGTAAATTCTGTTGTTGAGCGGAAAACCGTAAATTTAGTATCTGTTATTTTGGAGGTAAATAATTTGAAAACCTTTTTACTTAGGTCTGGAACAAAAAGAAATATATTAGAAATAAAGTTTCCACCAATTTCAAAAACCATAACGCAACCAGAGGTGGTCTTAATGAAGAGTTACATATAATGAAACAGGAAGAAGCTATTTACGCATTAATTGCAACAACAGAAGCAATTGAAAGCATCTCAAGCTGCTCAGTTTTCAACTTCTATAGTGACTAAATCACGTAACTTTTAAAAAGAAATAGAGTTAGATTCACAATTAGTGGGTGAAACAATGCTTAAGCTACCAACACTTAGCCATTGCAAGGCATCTAGAACTCCTTCCAGTAAAGCAAAACCACAAAAGTCAACACACTGGAAGCTGACCAAGTCCAATTCACACCTTGCAATATATAATTGCTGGTATGCCAAACTCTTTCTTTGCTGAATGTATTGAGCAATTAAGAGCCTCCAATAAATATAAGATTGTCAAATATCTTCCGCTTTTTTGCTCTTCATTCAATGCTTCATACAAAGTGTCACAGTGATCGAATTAAGTTCAAATATCCGCCGTTTTGGTAGATAATCTGCTTGAATCTACACGACAACTTCATAATACCCCCCTCGTAGAAGCCGACCTTCTTATTTGCGAAGAACTCGGACAGCCACTTTTCACAAGCCTCTTTTGAGTCCAACTTCGCACCACCAAGGGCGTTCGCCATGGACAGGAACAGGTGGTGGTAATGTCCGGGCTATATTATGGATGCGATAAAACCTCCCATCCGAGCTCCCGTACCTTCTGACGAGTCATAAACGAACTGTGTGGTCTGGCCTTGTCCTGGTGGAAGACAAGAAACTTCCTGTTGGCCAATTCTGGACGCTCCTGGTCGATCGCCTGCTTCAAGCGGTCTAGTTGTTCGCAGTAGATGGTAGAATTAAGCGTCCGGCCATATGGGAGAAGCTCATATAAGATTATTCCCTTCCAATCCCACCAAACATAGCACTTTGTCACTAAAAGTGCAGCATGAAGCAAGCACTTTGAGGAGATGTGATGGATCTTCTTCCATATCTTAGAGTTTCCATATTCTACAGAAAGACAAGTTTTGTTTGTCAACACTATAATTTCTATGAATATGAACTTATTCGCTCATTATGAATCCCAAGAAACAGTGAAATATCTGTCCTCATTCTTTGCATTTTGTTCATTCTCTTCCCGCCACATTTCGAGTTGTCCAGTAAGCTCATCCTCTACTTTTAATGAAAGTTCACAATTCAAACACAATTACGCAATTCAAATTCGAAAGACTCGTCCTGCGGTCTATTCCCCGTCCAATACAATTCAACTGAATTTTCATCACTAGTAAGTTGATTTCATTACTGCCGCGAAGCGAAGTAATGAAGTGTCAATTCATTGACAAGACATCTGGCTGGCAGCTGCAACATCAAATTCGGCAGTATTTCACTCACAGACCCATCCTTCGCGCCCTTGAACAGCTAACTTCGCCTCGACGTAAGTTGCCTCGAGAACAAAGCGTAATTTAATTAATTAGCCTCTGCGTCTGTGAAATGAAAATTTATCCGATCTCCTGTGCCTTGCTCCAACATGCCACCCAAACGAACTCGATTCGCCGTCAATTGTAATTAAGAAGCCTTCAATATTCGACTTGAATCGCCCAATCAAATCAGAGCTGCATCTTCTCTCGGGCTTGAAGTTCACGCTCTGCGTCTAAACTGTTCCACTCTTGATGACCATATTAGCGCGGTGGTGGTGGGGGCTTTTATCTGAATCTGTGCAGTCTGGAAAATTTAATTAAATCCTCTCAGGCAATACCATCAGGTCGTGTCATCACGGATTCCAAGCATGGACTCGTTCGACAGAAGCCCTGCAGTGAAACTTTCACTTAAACTTGAGTGTTTTCTTTTTGCATCTGCTCCTTTCCTAATTATGTCGACGTGCGGGATGTGCAAATCACTGGCCTGGCAGACAAGAGTTTGTTCTAGGATGTAGTAGGTGACGGGACTGGCTAATGAAGCAGTAAGTGGAAGTGTGATGTTCGCATTGAGTGGAAGTGGCTGATTACGCGAAAGAAAGTCCTTGGGTGGTGCAAATGCGAACGCTTAACGCGGAAGCCAAGACGGTGGATGAGTGGAATTGTTTCTCGATACAAGCACTACAAAGAGAAAGTCTAATGCTTTCATAAACATTTTTGCTGCGAACGGTAAATGAGTGTTGGCCTGGAATGTGGGACCACAATCGCTTTCTCACTAAGACCTAAATACATTTATACCAAAATAGGCTTTCTTCTTGTTGTGGCGCTACAGTCCGGGGTTGACCTGGGCCTCAACCAACATGCCTTTCCAGCCAGCAAGATCTTTCGCCAGCTGTCTCCAGTTGCGCACTCCATGTTGGTTGAGGTCCTTCTCCACTTGTGTGCGCCACTTTAGTCTAGGTCGTTCTCTGTTGCGTTGTCCCAATGGCACGGATTCAAAGACTTTTCGGGCCTGAGCAGTGGTGTCCATACGCTCTACATGGCCTAGCCATCTTTAACGTTGTATCCGTAGACGCTTAACCAGGCGCATGTCGCTGTACGGCCCATAGAGTTCGTCATTAAATCTTCTCCTCCAGATGCCATCAACGCAAACAGGACCAAAAATCGTACGCAAAATAGGCACGGGGAATTTTATTACTCAAGCGAAATCTGCGTAAGCTTTGTCTTAGATTTTTTATAGCATATTCCGCCTACCACGGAGAATAGACTCTATGTTCTCATATCATCGTTGATTGAAAAGGTTGGCATGAAATACAGAGATTGCAGGTACCTAAAATTAAAAAATAATAAAATTTCGGTCACGTCAAACTAAAATTGGACCACACAGTTAGCCATCAAAGAACAGAAAACGTTCTCTTCCGCAACATACTCGTAAAATATGGTAAGAGCACGCATATTACGATTATATATAATATATCACTTTTGTTTAAGGGAGTTAGAGTATTCTGACGGTTTGGATGAGATTGAAAATGCTTTTTAATGGACAATTGTCTTCCAGTGATTGTAAGGAACGCCAAAGGAAAAATGTCGAGTGGTGTGAACCCACTTCTAAATGATGATACGTGGTATTTACGCGCAACTTAAACACGTTTCTGTATCATTTCATGGCATACAACCTGAAAAACAGGAAAAATGAAATCAATGGATTACACCCTGCGACCGTGTCCTAAGACAAACTTCCTTCCTATTGGCCAAAAGATCAATGGCAAAAGTTTTCTGATGTTAACATTGTTAGATCTTTTCTATGCCGAAATATTATATTGATTGGGTGCCAAAACGTTGAAAATGTGACTTTTCACATGACAAACTTTCATCGTCGTCAACTTTGGAAATGCTGCCGTATACAACGCTTACGGATAAAATCGATCAATTTTTAATTCATGAAAATCTATTTTGTCACCTTCTAGGTTATCCAAACGCAAATTTTATGCACTAACGGAAGCTTTCTGCTTAGTCAGTTAGTCCTTCGAAACTGCGTTTCATGCATTATAAGATTACAAAAAACAAACAAAACTGCAACATCTCCAACTAGAAAATAAAAATCCCAATAATATCCTTTCATACTAACGGGTATGTCGAGCAGAAATACAGTATGACACTAATGGTTACTTTTCCAAAATGTTAGCTTTTCTTCTTTATTTAAACTATTAATCATAGTATCAGCATGTCCTGTTGGTTAATGCGATGAAATGAAAAATAAAGCTTAATATAAGTAAAATGGACAATTTACGTAGTTTGTTGACGGGAAATATTGTATTTAAACGCTCAGACTCGAAATTGTACTATCAGGCAGTAGTACTGGGTCTTCCGTATGAAAACAAGCAGGCGCTTCTGTGATAAACAGCCTAGTGTTTCAGCTCCGACGACATCAGCGCCACTCGGCCGCCACCTGATCTGAGCTAAGGCGGAGCATTGGCGGAGGAAGTGCCCAGCATTGTTTTCACCTCAGACATCGCACAGACATCGCAGAAAGTTTTATCATTAAACCCAAGCACTTAAGTGCTTAGCGAATGTGATGTGAACAGGAAGTACACATCCCATTCGCAAAGCACCGTGTAAGCCCTGACTAAGGACTCGAGTGGGATCTGGCCCAATGAATGCCTCTTTTAACCTATATTTTTTATTTTATAAGAATTGGCTGTATAGAATTAACTTTAATCTCTATGTGTCCCAGCAGTTTCAAAGTTATTATTGTCAGAATTTGTCGCGGGCGGATCTACTGAATGATAGGCGGTAGAAATGACTGTTTGGCTTTGTGCTGGTTTCTCCGCTCTGTGCAGTACTACATGAAAGATACACGTCCGAGCAGAGATTAAGACAGAACCCAGTTTTAAACCTCTAGACGCCTATAAGTCGAGGCCCAGCCATTGTGACATCGAATCGTCTCAGAAGGAAATGCTAAGAACCTTGATCAAATTTGCACCGTTGTTAATAATCTCCTTATGGTAGGATTTCTAGTACTGTGATTCAGCTGCAAGCCAAAACAAATCGACAGACACTGCTTCTTGAACACTGTCCTCATTCGCATCTAGAAGAACCAATGCTGAACCATTGTAGGCTGGACGAGCACCATATATTCTCAGCATTGATCTTTGTGGATACCACCTTAAAAACACTCTTTAAATCAGTTCTAATAGTTAATGGCCGAATAATTGGTCAACTATAGGTGTAAACGTGTAAAATTCAGAATTAAAGACTAATGCGCCACTTAAATCTTTCGAAAAAATTCCAAATGCTTCCCCTTTTCTATTTTTATCATTTCCATCGTTTATGTGCAAACCAAAAATTAGTTATTCAGAGGAATTTTATTAACCACCGCAACTTTTTTTTTCTTTGTTTGATAAATTTTTGATGTAACTTGGTTCCACTTGTTAATGTTTTGTTGCATCTGAACATTTTATTGTGGCTTCAGTCTTTGCCTACCGGTAATGCCTGACCAGTATTCTCAATAAAATGCTAAACTGATATACTATGAGCATACATACAGTGGTGGAAAAAAGAATAGAAGCAAAGTTTTTTAATGTGCAACGTTTAAGAATGCTATAAAAAATTACTTTCTGCAATATTTCTTTTGGAAGTAAATCCTTCCCAACTATTTTTCGATATTATGCCACAGTTTAGTAATAGTGATAATAATTGGATGGCGCTACATTCACAGGGGCCCTAGCTTGCTCATCAACTACTCGTGTTATGCGCGCTACTCTTCTCTCACGAGTAGAAGATACCTACAGTTGTTTGCGGGCTCCTAACGGCGAAATTTGAGAAGCTTTCTCTTAAAGAGTATTACTCTTTGAAGGTTGTCAGCAGCTCGAAAGAAGTGGTGCCGAAAAACATTTGAAGTGTTCAGCCGGGAATCGAACATGGACCTTCGGTGTGTGAGTGGAGGGATGGCGGGCGGAGAACCATCGAAAAAACAACTTGCTTCGTCGAGCGGTAGGCTGAAACTCTCCGTTTATTTCACTTGGTCTCATATTTGTAATATGTACACATACAAAGTAATAACATGATCATGCGATCTCTTGTTAACATTATGTTACCGACAGTTTGAGTGAATATGATTGATTTACATTCTCTTAAATTCTTGTATAACAGAAGATTGTGTTCTTGGATAATCATATTTTTCAATAAAAAGCCTACATTTCACACTCTACCCGCTACGGCGGCCACGGATCGGGTTTTAATTATATCGAATAATAAAACCTGCGAATTGTATGTTTCCTTAGGCTGAAAAAAATAATAGACAAAAATGAAGCTTTGAATGTTTGCAGCGGTTTTTACGTGCAGTTCAGTCATGTTTCACGTTTTTTTTCTAGTGTTCTGTGAACTGCCAATGTAACTAAATAATTTAGAAGAATTCAGTTAAAATTTGACGAAAATTGATCGGGGGGTGCATTGTACCAAAACCTGTGGAAGTGGAAGTCAAATAAAAATCTAAGAAAAGACGGAAAAACTATGGATATTTCCAAATCGAAAATTATTAAATATTTAAAGAAAAAAATTATTAAATTAATTTTAGCCCCAAACAGGAAACTCGGAAAAAGAAACGGAAAACAACATATAGTTTTGTCTCGTTATTAGTGTATCAGTGCAAAAAGAAACATATTTGCTTCATCAAAAGAACATGATGCACCAGTAAAGAGTCGCACTAAAAGAAACGCTTTGAGAAAAGCAGAACTGTGTGGCAGATCACCTGGAAAGGCTCCTCTTCTGACTAAGCAAAGTGTTCAAAGGAGATTTAATTTTGCGACCAGGCACCTTCATCGTGAAAACTGAAACAACGTGCTATGGCCAAATGATGTTCTGTTCTGACGGAAAAACGTACGTGAGACGTCCAAAAATCACGGAGTTCGATCTTAAGTACACCAAAAAACAATTAAGCATGTGGCAACATCATGATCTAGGCAATCATTTCGGTTTCTGCATTTTGTCGGATTTTTTTGAATACAAAACAAGGTGTGTGCGGTTGAGTACGTACACGTCTTAAAAACAGTGATACTGCCATTCGCCGAAGAGGACATGTCATTGAAGTCGGTGTTTATGCAGGATAATGACTCTAAGTACTATTCGAAATTTATCGAAACTTCTCCGAAACGAAAGAGTGGTTTTTGCGTCATAAAATAGCAGTCATAAAGTGACCACCACAATTCCCGACCTTATACCGTAGAGAATGGATGGGGAATTTCAAAACGCAAGATCGGGATGGTACAGCCAGTAACAAGGAACATCAGTGCTCTAAAATTCAAATTTGTAGCAAAGTAGTTTTTTCCATGGGACGAAGATGTGCCACAGTGATACAATCGTTAAGTTTGACATTTTTGAGGTTATACGTACTCAAAACGTTTTGACATACGAGCGCTATTTGTGTTCTTTACATTTGCTTAAAAGATTAATTTCGCCCAAAAAATGGAATTAAGTCATGAAAATTTTCGTGCGATTATTTTTTACAATTTTCGACGTGGATGAATTTAATTTCATTTTTGGTGATGAAGCGCCATCAAGTAGCAGTGTTTATTGATGGCATGGTGAATTCAACCGAGGTCGTAGTTCACTCCGTGAAGGTAGTCCAAAATCAGTTGCTATTGATTGATGCTGTGCGCCAACTGATATTGCAAGATCGTCATGTGACCTATCGTGAAATTGAGACACCCTTAGGCATTAGGGATACCAGCATACATTCAATATTGTATGAACATTTGACCGTCAAAAAAATTTGTTCGCCTTGAAGCCCACACAATTTGTCAATTCCTCAAAAAGGCTCCTGTCAATTAATCGAAAGAAATGCTCCAAAAATACGATCGCGGTGCTTCGAAGCACGTCTATGACATCGCGGCAGGTGATAAATCGAGGATTTACGCGTATAAGCCCGAAAGTAAACAGCAGTCGACTGTATGAGTGTTTCAAATTGAGCCAGATCCAGCAAAAATTGCTCGCCCACGAAGCACTTCCAAGCAAATGGTCGCTTGTTGTTTTCGGAAAAACTGGACATGTCGCAACAGTACCACTAGAACAATTCAGGACAACGCAGAACAGTCAATTCTGAGTGGAACACAACCATTTGCTTGCCAGTTGTCTTCCAAGAAATCAGGAAAACTAACTGCAGAAGACGGATCACTCTTCACTACGGCAATGCGAGCTCTCACATATCGGCTCACACAACTGCTTTTTTTAGCACTCAAAACATAGATTTGATGAATCATCCGCCGTATGGTAGTGATTTAGCACCGAATGACTTCTTTTTATTCCAGTACGTAAAAAATCAAATGAGAGGTTAACGTTTTTCGACACCTGAAGAAGCGGTTGATGCGTTCAGAATGCATATTGAATGACAAAAGTGCTTCGACAATTGGTTTAAAAGCATGCAAAGGTGTATAAATCTTAATGGGGAACATTTTGAAGAACAATACAGCTATTTTAGATTATTAATATTTGCTTTCGTTATCTAATCCCGAAATATAAAAGGCAAACCTCGTATATTTCCCTTAAACTTAGTTTGTTTCAATTATTTTTTGAGGCTAAAAACAGCGGAAAAGAAAAATCAATTCATTTTCAACATTTTCAATTTTTTTGTGAGAATTTATTATAATATATCAGCCTGTAACGGCTTAATATACTTTTCACCCAAATACGTTAACTTGAGTTAATAAATACAACAAAACAATCTTGTTTCAATTATTTTTTCCACCACTGTATGTTCAATAAAAAAGCGAAAGTCATATTTTTATTGAATTAAATAGGAACATTTATACAAAATTATTTTTTGTAATGCACACCGTTGTAATAATTGTAAAATTTGAATGCGGGTATAATAAATATAATAAATATATATATAAATAAAACATTCCTCTGATTATCTGTGTTTGTGAACAATGTAACATTGCACATTCCACTACTCCGTTAGGACCGTAGGTGAAAACCCGGGTGTTCGTTTCCACGCAGTTTTTGACAATTACAGTATAATGACTAATGACTAAAGAAACCTGACTAAACGTTAGTCATGCATAATTTATTTGCCACATTTTTTCATGACTAACGATAGTTCATGAATTTTCGTTATTCTCGTTGTTCATGATTAGTGTCGTGAGTGACTATGTATCATGGATTAGATTATATAGATATTTTTTTGAATGGATATAGATTATATAGATATTTTGATTGACCAAAGGGAAGAGTAATTAGCAGAATAATGACAAAGTCGGTTATGGTGCTATTATTTTACACAGTGCTGTGTACATTTACGCGGCCAAACTTCAATTGCAAAAACTATGTGGTAAGAAATCACAAAAATCAAAAAATTCGACAATAATATTTTAAAGTTCATTATAAACTGAAGTAACTCAGCACTTTATCTTTGTTTGTTTTTTATGAACATTGATATAGCTGGAATAAATGCTCTTATTTAGTAATTAATGACTATGATGATTAAATTATTTGAATGACTCAGGAATAATGATTGATTTAGTCATGAGTAATTTCTGCGAATAATGAATAATTCATTGGTCAATCATTAATTGCATGAATAATGAATAAATTAGTCATTAGTCGTTTGAATCCGGCAACTACTGACTACTTTAGTCATTAGTCGTTATTCGACTTAAATTTCAACGTCAATATTGACAACAACCTGCTGTATCATGTAGCAAAATCACCTCCTCCTGACTTTCGGCCGTTCCTGGCCATTTTCATGCAATGCACGGCTCATACGCATTAATTGTAGTCGCTAACGTTTCCGATCAATATTAGTACACCACACCCGTCTGGTCTCACCACATGCTGATGGTGGATTTCCATTCGACTCTACGAGGTACCTTAGGGTCAATGTAGACAATGATGAAACAGGTTCATCGGACTTTGTATGGTATTTCATCTTTTTGGGATTGCCGTAGTATATCCACTTTTCAACTCCGGTCAGGATCTCGATCAGAAAAATATTCTTTGGTGTCTTTCAAAAAGCAGTTGCGAGATGAAATCACTTTTCGACATCTCTCGGTTTAACTCGTAAAATGTTGTTGTCTTAAACAGACACTGATTCGGACTAATTATTTTTTCTTCCGCTGTAAATTCATGAAAGTAGTTTAGATGTGGATGTAGTGGTACTCCACGATTCTTAAACCAACACAAATGTTTCTGCTGTTAATACTAGGTCTGTGGCAATTCATTTGTGTACAGAAATTCGTAGTTGAGTAATTTGGGTAAAAATCTGTCTTGCAGAGAGTAACTCTACCAAAACTTGTGAAACGACTTTTCGTAGAAATTCGTAAACAGCTATCGGGTGTATGATATGTCAGAGGTTTTTTTGTTTTCACTTTGACAGCCATCTGCTGCCGTGCTGCTACCCACAGATTTATCTTCGGCAGCAATTCGTAGGGAGGGTAAATATTCTGCTCTCTAATGAGCTCTCACTTCTACGAAAAAATCAGCTAATAGAATGCTTTTTCTTTGTTCTTCGGGTAAATTCGTAGGCATTCGTACCAAATCAGAGCAATTGGAACGGACCTACTGATTACTGATACCCCATATCGACTTCACTTTGGACATTTTTTGGAATTATTTGCAACTGTTGTCATTTTGTGCTTGCTACTGTTTCCTTAGGCCGCTGTGGCGTAGTGGGTAGAGTGCAACGCTCACACGTTAAAGGGTCTAGGTTTAATTCCCGGCAGAACACCTCTAACTTTGCACGGCACGACCGCTTTCGAGCTGCTGACAACACTCAAAGAGTAATAATTGTCTAAGAAAGCTTCTCATATTTCGCCGTTCGGAGTCGACAAAATTCTGTAGAATCCTTCTACTCGTGAGAGAACAGTAGCGCGCACAACACGAGTAGTAGTTTTTCACCTGTGGACTGTTCCGCCAACAAATATATAATAATAATATACTGTTTCCTTAGGAGTAGAAGGGACCTAAATTGTGTTGCCGATTCCGGACGGGGAAGTTTGAGAAGGTTTTTTTTTGACAGTTAATACTTCTTAAGTCTTGTCAGCAGCTTGGAAAAAGTGGTGCTGTGAAAAGTGCAAGATGTTCAATCAAGGAACTAAACCTGAGATGTCGCAGTTAAACCTAATTTAGTTTAGACATTGCCATAAAGTATGTAAGACAAATAGCTGTCTCGCAAGGATTCTTAGACTATCTTAACTTCCGTAATTAGTCTCGTCAAGTAAGGTCTTTCGGGTGGCCAGACAGAAGAAAAAATTTAATTCAGCAAAACTGTAATACTATGCAACCAGTAGACCATGTTGTTTGGCTTGAAGATGAGCCGTGTTGCAATTACATTTTGTCCAAATATATATCTTTAATTTCTGGCCAAAACAAAAAAGTAAATTGCTCTTAATTGACTGCACCGTGGTGGTTTGGGTGCATCGAAAACAATAAACAGTCCGTATGCAACGTCATTTCCTTAATCGCTTGTGAATTTTCTAGATTCCAAATGGAAAGTCCTTTATAACGTACTAATCAAGCCCGAATAGTGCCTCAGCTTATGGACGAAAAGTCACTTTTGTGTACCTGCGTTATAATTCGATTGCCAAGCGAGCTAAATATACAATTGGTTGTGAAAACATGAAATTATCACTTTCTTTAGCACCAAAGGAAAGAAGATCGAACGAATAGGATCCACTCTAGGTCCAAATGACCTCTTCTTCAATGCAGCACAAGACTGGCGCTTGGTATGGGTCTCCAATTAGATTTATCTCTCCTGTAAGCTATTCTTCATTGAAGTTCTCCACTTTAATGCACTAGCATTTCCTAGAGGAACAAATTAAAGAACATTTGTATAGTTAGTTATTTACCCTTCAAGACAAAGTTGTCTGGTAACTTTAATGCGAGTTCCTTATCCTCTTCCCCAAACAATTACAAAACAAATTTGACTAAAATTAAGAGCTGTCATGGCCAGTCCTAATGAGAGATGTCAACGAACACTCCTCACTTCGGATAAACACCACTAAAGTTGATTACTGCTAAGCGGCCCTCAACAGACGTCAATAAAGCAAATAACGAAGTTGATCCCACACCCAGCGTCCGTCCTTTTGCAAGCACTGTCACAATCGTCCTTATTGACAGTCGAAGCAGAGCAGTCAGAGCAAGGACCAGCAAAAAAGCAATCAAAAATGAAACATAAATTTCCGGATGTTTCTCGAAACTGCTCCTCCCCCTGTCGTTCGCTCAAATCGTGTCAGGGAAAGTTGTCAAATGCAGAGGTATTTTAATAAGCAGATGTCCAAAAATTTGAACATCCCTTTTCGTTTTAATTTTTTTTTCTTGCCACCGTGTTCCAGAGCCTCCATTGGTCGTGGAGATCCGTCGGCTTGACGAGGACGAGGCCTAACGCTGCACTGGGGCGAGATGGAAATTACTGCGGAAGTAATTTGTTTCGGTTCGCTGTGGTTATGCTTCAAAATAGAAAATAATTTCAGAACGGCACATAGAAATTTAACTTTGAGTTGCCGTACGGGTGATAAGAACGAAGGATACCAACGAGGGAGAGTAAGGGAGCTTAGATGCTCGATGGAACTGACAGCTAGCACGATGTACCCAGAGGACGATGAGGGTTCTTGCGGCTCAAGCTATTGGATGTTATCGCTTCCACCTCGCTCTTCCTGTGATTGGATGTACATACTTCGAAGTATCTAATGGGAGCTGGAAAGTATCAGCCTTATCAAAGATGAATGTAGAAAATATGAACGAAATTGCCTGCAGTACATTGGAAGCTGGTAATGTACTGGAAACATTCGAATGTAACAGACAATTTAGTACGGTTTGCATGAGGTTCATTTTCAGGCACGTGCTGTGTAAAAGAGGAGTTGCGTGGGAGCAAATAAGGTTGCTGTTCAGCTCTTTATGTTTCTATGTTTACATTTGAATTGTGTGTTATGTGTTAAATCATGGGAGAAAAATGCAATTATAGATCTTGACTTCTTCTTTGTTTAAATAGGTTAATAAGTCCGTTTTTGTATTTACTCTTTTCTGTTAATGCATAGACTACATTTTCTCATAATTTTTTTTTTACAATTGGCGCACACTAAAGGGATTGTTAGAACGCTTAAATGTCTGGAATTAAGTCACAGCACTGGTCGAAGGTATAGAGAAATAGAGGAAAAAGAGGTACTGATGCTCATTGGTTTTAAATGTCAGTGGAATGAAATGGGGGGATATTGGGCTGGGAAGAGCATTCCATATTCGTGTGGTGCGGCTGAAAAACGAGTATCTAAACTTTACTGTACGTCCGATGGTGGGCTTAAGGTCAACGGGTGAGCATTCCTAACGGGTGAGCATTCCTAGCGAGTATTGCGGGTAGGCGGGTATTGAGGAATGCAGCTGGCTCATTCGTTTGAGCATTTTTCGTTGAAATAGCGATAGAATAGTGATGGAGACACAACGTTTCGTCGATGTTCAAGTGAGTCGATTAACTTCGCAGCATTATTATCACCAATAAGTTTTATCGCTCTCTGTTGGATTCTATCTAATAGGTGCAGGGATGGATGGGTTCAAGTTTGAGCACCGGACCAGATAGGAGCGTTGTACTCAAGCTTTGGGCGGATATACGCCTTATATATTGTTGCCAGGTTAGAAGGGGTGAAATATGAGTATTTCTTGCATCGCTTTAAAAAACCTAGACATTTCGTTGCATTCTTGGCGATCTCAATATGTGATCGTTCCAACTAAGTGTTGAGTTGAAACACGTATTGAGAATGGGAAGTTGTTCAGTTTCAACAATGCAGGAACCATTCATAGATAATGGCAGGTTGTTTTGAGAACGCTTGAGTGACAGTAGACAGCACTGAGTTTTGGAAGCATTAAATTCCTCTCTATTCGTTTTACCCCAATCAATTATGCTGTCAAGATTGGAATTTAATGAGCCAAACATACGCTGCTGTTCCAACTCAATGGCCGAAGAGGAGGGTCGAGAGCCGAGAAACGAATACGAAAAGCTGAGGGTACTGTCATCAGCGAAGGAGTGAATTGGATTAGAAGTGACAAACAGGAGATCATTTATGAAAATGAGGAAGAATGTTGGAAACAAAACGGAGTCCTGAGGAACACCAGTATTAATACGGTGAATATCAGACTTGAACCCATCCAATACTACCTGTATTGAACGGTTTGAAGGGTAATTCCTAATCCACTGAAGAAGAGATTCATCGACGCCAAAAAGACGCATTTTTTACAAGAGAACCTGAAGCCAGACTCTGTCAAATGCTTTTGAAATATCAAGTGCAGCGATCTTGCTTTTTCCTACATTGTGCAAAGATTGGTTCCATTTTGCGGTGAGATAAGCCATCAAGTCACCACTGGACCTGTTGGTGCGGAAGCCGTATTGCCGGTTATTAAGAAGCTTCCGAGTTTCAAGATATTTCATAAGCTGACGATTTATCAGCGTTTTCATGACCTTGGAGAGTAGGGATGTACGTACTATGGGTCGGTAGGAGGCAGGTGAAGATGGTTCACCTTTTTTAGAGACGGGCTGCACAAATGCTGTTTTCCACTTATTCGGAAAGAGCCCTAAAGAGTAGGACAAATGCAAAAGCTTACGCAGTGATTTTGCCAGCGTAGAACAACATCTTTTCAGAAGAGCGGGGGTATACCATCCGGGCCAGCGGACTTGTGCACGTTTAGATCTTTAAGTTCTCTTGGAACTGTACGAGTGCGAAATTGGACTTGTCACATGGAAAAATTTACGCATCCGAGTACAGGCGCTGACAAAGCGCAATCTGGAAGCGTTGAGCTGGCAGCAAGTTTATGCTACTCTTGAGACTATGCAACACTTTTTCCTCAACTTATGATCATAGGAGAATTTAACCCGTCTGATTAATTGCATTGTAATCCTTTTGGGTGCTTTTGAATTTCTTCCGGATTTCCTCAGAAGGGTTGGCTTTGAAAATCCGGAAGCTTTTTCTCCAAACCTGATAGCCTCTTTGCAGCTCGAGTCATACCAAGCGTTTGTCTTCGGATTGATACTCTTCACTCTGTGATCCAGATGATGTGACTGGATTTATGAATCACATGATTCAAAATCACATCCGTATCACTATTTATAGTGACAACGGAAACACTGATGGAGGAAAGACCATCTGTTGCGGGATGGCGGCTAACAGACCCAGGGTTAGAGGGAACCTGACTGGTAGTGACAGCTTAACCAGAGGCTATATTCTGGTGCCACGGGAGGGCACCCATAAGGGGGCCCCTGGAACTTCGGTTCCAGCCTGACCATTGCGGTAGGCCCCCTTATGGGAGTTTCGTGGTGGCTGTGGTTTACCACCTAACATCGCGGGTAGAGTCGAGGATAGTGTACTGTGCTGACTTGTCTAGCCCATTGTTTAAGCAAAACTAGGCAAGTCGGTTAGGGGACTATCCCTTCTCAGTGTGGAGTTGCATTCTCAACCGGGCGCTGCGACCCAAAGAGCGGAAGAGATTTTAGGAAGGCTTCGCATCAAACCAAGGTGGGGTGATTGCCCCTCAAGCATGATCCCAATTTGGTACTTGGGTAACTAAGGCGTTTAGTCTTGCGTTACTTACGACTCTTGGGAAAAAGGTTCCCCGTGATATAAGCCGTTAAGGCAGGTGATCACGTAAAACCAAATCCCACATCTTCACTCTGTGAGGGATTAAGGATTTCATACTTTACAAAATTTTATTTGTAATCATATCAGCTGGGGCAGCCACGTCACTATCGAGTAGGCATAGAGACCAGTTAAATTCCCTAAAAAAGTTGTTGAAGCCGCTCCAGTTGGCTTTCTGGTAGAGCCAAACTCTTCTTTCAGGGATTTGCTCTCTAACTGAACTGTTGAGTACGGAAAATTGGCTGATAAGACACAGTGTGAGAAATAGGTCCAAGGTATTGGCGGTATGATCAGCAATGTCAGGTATCGGTATGTTGGCGCATTCACAAGCTTGGTCAAATTGTTTGCCTCAGCAAAGATTTCAACATACCTTCCTTCAGGTGTTCTCTGGCCTGAATGTCGAAGCCAAGAAGAATTGTGCAAATTGTAATCAGCCGCACTAACGATTTCAGTGCAAGGATACAGGGATACAATTCTTGTGATGGAGTCCAATAGCGCATCAAACTCATTGAATGTTGAGTTGCTATCCAGGTTTAGACTTCTAAATTAACGCAATGGTGGATTAACTGCTTACGGGCATGGAGTTTCAACCACAGGAAATTAAATTCCGGATTGTGACAGTGGCTGTGCTGTGGTTAATTCTAAGTTCTTTGGTAAATTTCTTAAAGCGTAATTTTCTCTGGCATCGAACCGAATATTGACCCACATCATACTATTCCAATAAAGTGGGTAATATTTTCCTAGATCAACACAAACTGCATGTGGCGCCATCTTGTTAAAATGGAAACTATTTGTGCCCCCAACGCGTATTATGATGGAAACTTACCTATCTTAGTTACGATTAGACATACAGGCCTCTGATTTTACGAACCATAGTTAATTTGGTGTTTAGTTGGAAGACATATTCTTCTTAAAACTACACGTGTGGTGTACATTTACAATGCGTTTTTGCTATTGTGATACTGTGAGGGCCAAAAAAAGATTAACAATATTAATCCAAGGTTGGACCCATATCTACATCTTACAAATTGTGATTCTCAATCAAACGCCGTATACTCGTATTCGCCAACAGCTTGTACAAATTGCAACATCACCGTTTTTAAAATGAAATAATTTTTAAAGCAGGCACAAGAACTTTTATTGAAAGCTGAAAACTCGTTGGATACAATTTGCACAAGACAAAATTTATGTACGAATGTCATCCTATTTCTTTTCCGTCCGGTGCGGTAAATGAAATCTCCAACCTATTACCAAAGTTGCGACACCCTTGTTGTGTTAATTGCACGCAAATATATGTGATAGTTGACAATATATTCGTAAGCGAACAAATACATTAAATAGGAATTTAAAAATGCGCACAGCTCTTTTGTCCTATTTTTCGATTTCCAATACTTCACACAATCAGCCCAAATTTAGGCAACTACAACCACTAGCAACACTCACTTACAGAGTGATGTTCTGAGGTACTTTTAGAAGGTGATGATGCAGACTCAATTAATACATGCAACACATTCTAAAGGTTTTTTAACAGCGACGCTCAAGCATTCTTTCAATAGGAACGATAAAAGGAACCATGTACGAGTATATTTTTTTCTCCAGACATTTACAGTGACTGCAGTAAGTTATCGCTCATTAAACTATATGATAGGGAAAATAATTGTAGGAAAATAATTTTTTACACATACACAAGAGCGAGCAAAATAGGTCGATTAAATGAAAAACTTCATCAAATATTCGTAATATATATTAATTTAAAGTCCTACTAGGATATCTTTTGATTTATTTTATTCTTTGATGCTTATGCTCTCTCATTTACTGAGCGCAATTTTATTTGAGTTTTAAAATGAGATATTAATTTTGAGTTTAGTTCAACGAAATTTACAATATTACAATTTTGAAATTAAATACGAAGGTTGCCCTTTAAACTTCGGGATTGGGGAACCCTAGTGTTGGAATCTGGCAACTGCCAGCTCTATCGTTAAGTTTGGCATTTTTGAGGTTATATGTACTCAATACGTTTTGACATACGAGCGCTATTTGTGTTCTTTACATTTACAAAAAAAATTCATCTCGCCCAAAAAATGGAATTAAGTCATGAAAATTTTCGTGCGATTATTTTTTACAATTTTCGACGTGGATTAACTCAACAACAGTGCATCGATGAACTTAATTTAATTTTTGGCGATGAAGCGCCATTAAGGGCCAGTGTTTGTTCACTCCAAGACGAATTTCGTTAAGGTCGTCCAAAATCAGTTGTTGTTTCGGAAACCATTGATGCTGTGCGCCAACTGATATTGCAAAATCGTCATGTGACCTATCGTGAGATTGAGAAAACCTTAGGCATTTGTGGGACCAGCATACATTCAATGTTGCATAAACTTTTGACCGCGAAGAAAATTTGTTCGCATTGGATCCCACACAATTTGTCAATCGCTCAAAAAAAGGCTGGTGTCGATTGGTTGAAAGAAATCCTCCAAAAATACGATCGCGGTGCTTCGAAACACGTCTATGACATCTTGACAGGTGATGAATCGTGAATTTACGTATGAAAGTACGTAATTTACGCCTGAAAGTAAACAGCAGTCGTATGCGTGTTTCAAATTGAGGTCAATCCAACAAAAGTTGCTCGCGCACGAAGCTCTTCCAAGCAAATGGTCGCCTGTATTTTCGGGAAAACTAGCCATGTCGCAACCTTACTACTAGAACAACGCAAACATTTGTTTGCCAGTTGTCTTCCAAGAAATCTGGGAAACCAACCGCCGAAGACGATCCACTCTTTAACACGACAATGGAAGCCCTCACACATCGGCTCAAACAACTGCATTTTTGAGTATTCAAAACATCGATTTGACGAGTCATCCGCCGTATAGTCCTGACTTCTTTGATGACTTCTTTTTATTCCCGTACGTAAAAAATAAAATGAGGGGTTAACGTTTTTCGACACCTGAAGCAGCGGTTGATGCATTCAGAATGCATGTTTTGGAGATACATCAATCAAAGTGGCAAAAGTGCTTCGACAATTAGTTCAAACGCATGCAAAAGTGTATAGATCTTAATAGGGAATATTTTGAAAAGCAATAAAGCTATTTTCCATTTGTTTTTGTTTTCTAATCCCGAAATATAAAAGGCAACCCTCGTATTGGCAGGACGTCCAAAATGTATCATACGGAGGGCATTCAATATATTCTCGATACCACTGTGACGCTGTGGTTATATATATATATTATATTTATTATCAATCAATACTATTATTTTAGTGCATTCATGTAAAATTTCATATAAATATGATTATTAATTCGCGTTTTATCTCTAGTTAAACTCAATCACAATGGCAACAGAGACGATGATGGTATATGATGGATGATAAATTTCTCAATAAACATGGAAAAACTCAAAAAACTATTCATGAAGACATAGTGGCTGTTTACCAGGGTTCCGCGCCTTCATTATCACTGTGATGAAGTGAGTTCAGGAGAGGCAGAGAGAGCTTTGAAAACGGAGATAGTACCACAGATTTTTGGGACTCACAGGGAATCTTGCTCATTGAGTACGAAAATAGGGAAGCCATCGACGCCGCATCCCACGCTTCCACTATGTATAATGTGCGGAAAAAAATGTAAAAAAAAGACGGGGTAAACTCGCAACAGGTGTGTTGCTTCTTCAAGACAACGCTCCCGTTCACACGGCGCGAGTTTCCAAGGCTGCTGGGCGAGTTTAAGGTTTCGAAGAGACCTATGGGTCCAGACCGTGCCCCTAGTGATTATTTCCTGTTTCCGGATTTGAAAAAATGTCTTCGTGGAAAAGGATTTTCGGATGATGAAGAACTCAAGTCGGCAATAAATGGGTATTTTGAAAATGTATTTTTTTGAGGGTTTAAAAAAGTTTATCTCAAGATGTAACAAATACATTGATGACAGGGGAGATTATGTTGAAAAATAAAAACAATTTAAATTGAATTCGCATTTTCTTTCATATCGATACCGAGAATATATTGAACGCCCCGAGCGTACATGGGACTTATCTTCTAGGGATTTCAATCAGAAGAAATGCCATAAGGAAGAGTTGTTGCCGTTGTTCGTTACAGTTTTCACAAGCTTAAGTATCTTGATCGACAGCGAAAAGCGTGTTATTGTTAATAAAGCAGAAGTAAGTTCGGAAAAAGTTCTGTACAGATTCATATAAAAAGAGAAATTTGCTTGGAAGGTATATTTGCAAGCGCGCCACAATTCGGAACAAGTTCATATTTTCTGAGAGCAAATATAAGAATATCATATTCTTGGTTGAGGTTGTCAGTGACTGGTATGGAGAAGAAAAAAACGTAATGGAACAAATTTTAGGCTTAAATTTACTTGAGGGCATGAGTACTAACGGGGTTGGTAGTTTTGTATAATCGACCACTAAGCGAACATTAAAATACTTAAAAAAAAATGCGTCTTGGTTCCGATTTCAAATTAAGTTCTGATAGCGTTCCTTAACTCACAGGCTGGAAAATTCTAAACTGGATTGCGACCCCACCTCAATTACCTGACGTCAAGCCATTATTAAATAGATGGAATAACTGAAATCATGACAAAGCTGATTTGAAAACCGCTGTGGCTCAAAGTCAAGTAGACAGTTTTCCCAGCAGAAATGTACATATTCTTAGAAATAAAGGTGCATCGACAAAATACAAGGCGACTAAAGAAGTTATTGGGAGTGTGGGCAAATCTTACTCAGCCAAACAAACCAAATCATAGTGCGCACAGGGATAAGCTTTACAGTCCCATCTCTAATTTTTGCACTTCTACCAAACTCGTCGGATGGCTAGGTCATGTAGAGCGTATGGATACCCCTGCTCCGGCCCAAAAAGTCTGAGAATCCAAGCCATTGGGACAACGAAACAGAGGACGGCCTAGGCTAAGGTAGCGCACACATGTAGGACCATGAAGTGCGCAATTGGAGGGAGTTAGTGAAATATAGTGCTAACTGCAGAGGCATGTTGGTTGAGGCCCAGGTCAACCCCGGACTGTAAAGCCATAAGAAGAAGATATTCAATATTTCGTTAGTCTTACTTCATAAGACTTT